>CM071139.1:55000-2455000 GCA_036417725.1 Clanis bilineata | reverse complement strand
TAAAATGTTGAAATAACTTGTTTTAAAATGCGTGCAGCTTGGTGCTTCCCCGTGTTAATGGCATGTGATTTGAATATTTATGTGTTTTGAAAGCTGTATAATTTGCAACATCTATGACAAATCTACCAGCAATTTTGCTTGCCTGTCGATTTCGTTCTTGCTAGAGCGGTTGTCATTATCGTTCAGATTACTGGCATACAATATATTATATATAGAAATCATCATCATCATCATCATCATCAGCAGTAGACGTCCTATGGCTGATACATAGAAATACTATGTCTTTTTTAAACAAAAATGTCTGATTTAAAATATCAGTAAGCTAACCAAATTATTTATTTATTTATTCAGCATACCAACATGTTTATACAGATCTAGCGTTTACAATACTTATAGATACGCATAACATTAACTGGTAATCAATTCAAATACATGTCGGCTACTTTAAGCTAGACTAAGCTATATTTAGTTAAAAATGTCACAAATTATTACAAATTATATTACCAATAATCATAAGCATTGAGTTGAGTCCCCTAATATCACTTAATTTATTTTATTGGTCGCACAGTGTAATAAAACCAGAGTGATCTACATTAGGAATTTTATTATCCTTTCTAATGTAACCTTTTATACCGTTTAGTAATACTTTTATTGCTAAACCATCTTAAGTATTCCAGTATTTGCAATATAAGTTTCTTTACTAGTAAAAAGCTGAAGACATAAAGCCAACGGTGTCATAATTCCCAAGGATACTAGAAGACGAGGCATGGAACCTCCTACTGAACGAGCAGAGACCATAGCAACTAACCCCGATTAACTGGAAAAATGTGATGAACTGGCATCTTCCAAATGGAATACAAGCAAAATGGGATGGATGGATGGATACGGAGTACCGTATGTAGTACGATAACCAGTGAATTTACACGACCCTGGGAAGCGGAACCGACGTGTAATACTGTGTGGGATGTTGAATGTGATTATTGATCGTATGAATAACAATGCATTACGTCTCCCAAAACACATAACTTTGTTTATTGCGACCATTGTTCGCCATTTAGGTCTACTTGGGCGCCATATTTGGATCGCGTGGTAAATGTATTATTGTAGGCTAGTAGACAACTAGCATAAGCCATCATGAACGATCAATATAATCGAAATCGATTACTTGATTATAAATCTTAGTAATCGATAATAAGATTACTAATTCGTTTCTTTCTTCATCGTCATCATCAGCCATAGTACGTCTGATGAACATAGTTTTCCCCCAAAGATTTCCAAATCGACCTGTTAGAAGCGGTGTTAGTTTCTTTCTTATTCCAATCATATTGATGTTTTAAAGATTGTTTCTCACACAGCATCCGAACCAATAGGGTGATCACACACCATTGGGTGGAAATGGCTTGATTACATCATCATCATCATCATCAGCCATAGGACGTCCACTGCTGAACATAGGCCTCCCTCAAAGATTTCCAGATCGACCTGTGGGAAGCGCACTACGGCTTCCTGCGACCTTTATCAGGTCGTCGGTTAACCTTGTAAGTGGCTTGATTACATACGAGTAGATAAATCTATGCTTTATCGCTTTCTTTCTGCCTGGCGTTATCACCAGATTTAGTAAAATAGTACATAGCTAGTTAATCCATACAAATGTAATACGTTATCTATGGGTTCCGCCGAGGCTGAGGACCGGTCAATATTATCATATTCATTAACTGGTCACGTTACGCAATCAGACACGAATTTTAATATATGACACAAGGACGTACATTGTTTACTTATTTTTTTATGTTAAAACGTGATATAAAATGTATTAAATTATTATCCTAGTACGGTCACGTGTGTCGGTAAAAACATTTCGTTCCTTGACGGTTCGCAGAATTCGCCAGCCTTAATACTAGAATATATTTGGGGGGTTACTACCACCACTTATAGCAGTGTTATTATAATAAAATTAAATAATTTTGAGTGGTAGAGCCTCGCTATAGGCAATAACGTCTGCAGCACGATTGGGCTTGCTCGACCGGTTTGATACCACTGCTCACAGAAAACTGACGTAAAGCGGCAACTCGCTGTCGCGTTCCGTTCGGTGAGTGAGATTCCCGGTAGCCCAATTCCCCCTCCATTTCCCAATCCCTTTTCCCTCCCCTTCCTTTCCATGCTTTTGGGTTGGCAACGTACCCATGATTCTTTTTGTGTCTTGGGTGTCTATGGGCGGTGGAGATCACTTACCATCAGGTGACCCGCCTGCTCGTTTGCTAGTCTCTGCTATAAAAAAAAATCAAATCAAATCATTTATGTATTGAATTCATAAAATGTCACACCTTATTTAGATTCCGTCAAAAATGTACTCTACCGCCAGTTCGGAAGGCTGGTTCACCAGAGAAGAACGGGCAAGAAACTCTGACGTTGCTCTTTTTGAGAAAAAAGTAATAGTAACCAATTTACATTTAGATATTAATAAACAAACAATCAATCTTAAAATAAATTCATTACAATAGAGCAGCTAATCTACAACAAGGTTACCTCAATGTAATACAGTCAATAATCTTACTTGTACGGATTCCCGTACAAAAAAACGAAATAAGATTAAAATAATGCTACAAAAGAGGTGGTAACTCCCTTGATCGTAAGACAACTCAGACATTGCATACGCTAAAATTCTGAGAATGCATAACAAGATCATCTTAATATACCTATTACTAAAAGGTAATATGCCTGTGGCCATCGAAAAATGACGTCACTAACATTTTTTCCCCCAATTCACGTCACGATTTTGATGGCGCAGTTTGTTATTTCGATTTTTTTACACCATGATCAAATTAAAAAATTGGCAACGGCTACAAAAGCAGTGCGCCATCAACAGAAATAAAAATACCGGAATGTGAGTCTAGGTTTTTTGCGACTAACGCGAACGCTATAAGATTCGTAATTTTAGTTATTTTTTATCGCAGCCATCTTGTTTATATTATATTTTCGAGATATGTTGTGTATATTTCCTATGAAATAGGATCAAATGTCTTTGTTACATTAAATTACGACTGAACGTAACTACATAAATAACTATTCTATCAATACGAACATATAGTAATTAAGTTCCTCAGATGGAGATATCTCGTTTAGACACAGAAATATGACGCATTTGAGCAAGAATACAGAATTATCATCTACCGGACTTTGTTCTGTAATGTGGATTAGAATGTTATGCCGCATATAAAGGTTTAGGGTTAGGTAAGTTTAGATATATTCATTGAAATAAACGTTTCGAAAGCTTTGCCTTCGTGGTCACGGGTCAGACGTAACGTCGGGCATAAAAATTAAAAAATTAAAACCAAATCGTGACAGAATCCGTAAAAATAGTTTTATTTCAATGAATAACATTCACGTAAACCTAAGAAATCATTAGATATATTCGCTCCAAGTCATAGAATAAACTATTAAAATGGGGTTTAGAATAAAACCCCATTAGTGCCAAATCTGCAGTTTGCACCTAGTTATCAAATGTTCAATTTCATCTCTAATATATTTAAGAGTAACAATACTATCCCGCCCACACACCCGCCACTGTAACTCCTGTAAGCCAGGATCAACAATGGCACGCATTTTGCGACACCGAGCAATGAAGCTCGACGAGTATCTAAGAACACAAAAATCGAATATCCCGCAACGAATTGAATCAGATAAAGAATCGGAAATATATTTTTTTTGGAGTAACAACAACATAAGCTCACGCCTGTATCCCCGAAGGGTGAACTAGAACACCCACATTTCGCAGATCTTAGTTCCGTCCCATACGTGATAGGAGGCGAGCCTATCGTCATATCGAGCACAAATTACAAATGGGCTGATACCGAAAAATCCAATAGCACTATTTAGGAGTAACATGTTAACAAATATCCCTTTCCCTCTCCAAAGTATTAACCAAGGCTTTAAAACCATCTGATTGTAATTAGTCCCGAGCTGGTGCCGTGTCGTTAGGAGAAAGTTATCATTACTGGATACACTGCCATTTTGTCGCCGCCAGGCTATCGACACTGTACACGAATGAAAGTAAACCAGTATCTCTTAGTATTAACCTGTGTTGACTGTTGACATAAGTTTAGGCTGAGATCTACAGAGCAAACTTCGACTGAGTCAAAGAAATGAGTCGGACTAAGTCAAAGTTCGATTTAAAATCTCAAATCCCCACTGAGTTCGTTTCTTTGACTTAGTGGCAGTTCGCTCTATAGATCTCAGCCTTAGTGTCAATGGTCCAGAGGTGACTCCTGACCCTCGATTCGATTGTGATTTCGATTTGGTTTCATTTATTGACTTAAAATTCCACCGAAAGCGACTTTTAAAGTGCGCTAACGTTGCATAATATTCGAGAACTTGTCATTTGGTAATTTTTTACTTGACATAAATAAACTTTTTAACTCCATTTCGGTGGAATTTTAAGTCAATAAATCGAATCGAATTCAAGTTCGAATCGAGCGTCAGGAGTCAACCCCCTGTACAGGGTCAAAATGTGTTGGGTGTGTGCGGAGTGTGAAGGAGCATGTATGAAAGCCGGTATAATTTAAGTGACGTCATCGACTCATTGTTTATCGCCTGATCTTTTTTTTAATCGATTTCTAAAAGGGAAGATGTTCTCAACCACTTGTATGCTGATTTTGATGATTTTTTTTATTTGTTTGAAAGCGTATTTATTATTGTTTAGAGTAGGTCCTTTATAAAGGAAAACTACAATATAAATGTTAATGTCACGGCTAACGAAGATTAAATGAATGCAGCTACTTTAACAGTAACGGTCTTATTCATAATACCCCTTACTTATAAAAATATTTAAGCGCTGCTTATCTTTAACCATAGGTTGTCACTTCATTTTTAAACAATGTAACGCAATGAAAAAGTGACAAGCTATTCTTAGCGAAAAGATAAGCGAAAATGTTTTTATAAGTACCTAAGGCCCAAAAACTTACGGCCGCTTTCAATATACGATCTCAGTTTAAAGTGCAGATAGATTGCGATTATGAACCAAATTTTTGTAATCTATCTGCACATCCAAATTGAGCTTTTTTTTGGACCGGGCGTTAGTGAAGCTTATAAACGTTGATAGTGAAAACATGGCCGATTACGATCAGCTCTTTCAAGTTTGAAGTCCTTTTTTATAGGCTTAACTAATATAGGTTTATACCTTCGATAAGGGTTTTATTGTGAATAAGGGCCTGAGTTTTTGAAGTCGGTTCTTAAGGTGTGTTGAATAAATAAATACACCCAAAAGTCACACTCATAGTCCTGACCCCACTCTAAGATCGAGTCTTGTGTCGTGAGTATCAGGAAATACGAGAGACTTTCGGTCTCACAACACCCACACCCGAAACAAATATCAAAAATTTATTTGGACTGCACTATTATCAAGTGTAGTGTGCTTTTAAGTATTCGAATAAATTGCAAATGTTTCAACAATAATAAATATTATACCCATTGAGTTACTGACAGTAGGCAACGCGTCCACTTACAAAATGTCAACTTTATTTTTCTAGTACTGACCGTGGCACAGTTAATCTAAAACGACCCAGGACACTCTATTTTGAACCTTACTACTATAATTGAGTGGTGGTGATGGATTGAACCGGTCATCGAGTACAGGAGCAGTACGTGAAATTCGTGCAAACGGTTACTATGTTTATTTTATTAGTCATTAGAGTCTCAAGGTTCGTAGAAGTCCCTGCTTGAGTTTCAGACGTTGAACCGAAGCCAACTGTAGTACTATTATTTTGCTCTAGATTGCTTTGGCTACTTTTTATTATACCATTTAGTTTTGTGCTTGAAGTGACTTAATTGAGAATTGTTATCGAATGAAGTAGCTATGAAGATACGTGAATTTTATAAACATCGGCACTAGTAATTATTCTTTCTTTCTTTCTACCTGCCCTTATCCCACTTTAATGTGGGGTCGGCGCAACACACTTTTGAGAGCAAAAATTATTTGACTTAGTTTTTACGACCGGCCGCCTGCCTGACGTAGATCCAGTCCCGAGCAAATTAAGAGAAATTTCTCTTTGCCCGACCTCCAGTCGACCTCCAGAGTCGAACCCAGGACCTCCCAGTCCACAGCCCATATATGCTGCCACTAGACCAAGGAGGCGACCTAACTATCTTAGCTATTCTCTGAGCTATTTATGTAATTAAAATACACTTCCTTGATCCAAGATTTTTTAAATAAAAGATATTTTTCTAGAGCTTGGATGTATAAAATGTTAGTTATTCCGTACAGTTGTGTTGGCGAGGCACATTCCACTTTTTACGACGCTACGAGCATTCTCTCACGGATTTTTTGTTACACGTCCAATTACTATTAAATAACGCAAGACACAATAGTACGAAGATTTTAATTTTGCGCTTCGGTAATCTTCGTTTTTTACGAATTTGCTTGGTACGACCGGCCATGCTTCTGCAACATCATTAACGGCCGGTTTCAATAAACGATCTCAGTTTAGAGTGCAGATAGATCGCTATTATGAACCAATCCAATCACGTCATTTGACGGAGTCATGTTCAAACGGTGTTCTTATTGGTTAATTTTTGTAATCAATCTGCACATTTGAACTGAGATTGTTTATTGAAACTGGGCGTTAATAAATATGTGCCTTACCTTAGATTACGTTAAAATTATTTTGTGCCTAAAGACTAGTTATCTTTTTGTATTTCAAACAGTCACACACATAGTTCTGACCCCACACTAGGTATAAACCTGTATCGTGGGTATCAGAAGCTACGAGAGACTTTTGGTCTCATTACACCCAGACCCCAAACAGATATCTGTGAGCCACACAAACATTTGTTGCGGCTTCTTGCTTCACAGCCGGCTATTTTCCCACTGTGCCATGGAGACTATCATCTTTCTTTAACATGTAATCCATATCATCATCATCTGCCTGCCCTTATCCCATATCATTTGGGGTCGGCGCAACATGTCTTTTCCTTCCACTGTCTCCTATAAGCCGTGATATCAGCACTCAGGCCCTTTTTCATCTTGTCATCTATTGCATAGTCCATCCATCTTTTCTACACTCATTCTTAACTAACTTTCATCCCGGGGATTTTGACGGGGAGTCTGACAGGGTGGGCGTCGCTTGTTAAAATTATTTCATATTATTCTCTAGAGCTGTGTTTGTTGTCTTTAAGTGGTGTGGTTTAATGCATCTAACTTCAGTGAAGATGGACAGTATAATGTGGAAACTTTTTAACCGGTAATCCTTGATGAGTTTTGCTTGGTGCGTTGGCTGGCTTTGATCGGTCGATACTCCGAGTGATGGTCGCTGCTGCATCGCACTGGAAGCAATTACCGCCATAATCCCAGCAGGACCTTGACCTTGGTCATTGTGAACACATAATTGCTCTATTTACCTCGACATTGGCTAAATCATCGCATATGCGTGGAAGCCATTATTTTTAGAAGAAGAAGAACATTTAATATTCATCCTAACATGTAATTCATAGATGCAAGCAAAGCTTTTGCGAGAGATTTTTGCCTATTTAGCTTTCATCAAGTATTACCTAATGGAATTGCCGTATTTATCAAATATCTATATAACATTATTTCCGAATTTTACATCAAGGCGTTAAGCGTTTTCTTTTTAAAACTGATATGATATAATGAGTCACAATTGGGACACCTGTTACGTGTGAAGGCCGCGCCAATTTAAAGCGGTTCGCGATAATGTATTTTTAACAATGTTATTTTTTAATTAATAACAAAGTGATCTAACCATCATCATTGTAACTATCAAGACCGAGACCAAGAGGGAGACAATGAATGTCGATCTAAGAAAGAATTTATTTCTGAGTTACACAAAAAAGGGATGCGCACATAATAATATGATACTGAAAACGGTGTTACGTTAATTCATAAGGTCCCAATTCAAACCGAGGTCATAGCATTCAACACTGGTTTTAAATTGACACTTATTTTGTGACATCACAACACATTGATTGTAAAATACTAATCTACTCAATAAATATACGTGGCTAATTGACCAAGAAGACGGCTTTTTTATGATAAGCGTTCACAGCTGAATATAGGCCCAAAATATTTCCAGACTTGTTAAAAACGGCCAGCATCCAGCCTTTATCTTCTTCAGGAAACTTTATATTATTTGTAAATTAACTATAACCAATTCAATAGTCTTGAGATAGAATCAAAATTATTCAAAATATCATCATCATCATCATCATCAGCCATAGGACGTCCACTGCTGAACATAGGCCTTCCCCAAAGATTTCCAGATCGACCTGTTGGAAGCGGCCTGCATCCAGCGACTTCCTGCAATCTTTATCAGGTCTTCGGTCCACCTTGTTATTGTTGTTATTCAAAATATAATCATTACAAATACCTAAATATGTGTATCAATCTACGTACGGTCATACAGAGGCGACCTTTTTATGCAATATACTGCATATTATGCATCTAGCCTTCAGATTCAACTTTAACATATCCTTTATCAGACAACTTTATTCGGATTGCAATAATAATAAAGATTAATTGAAGTGCTTTTAAACAATCACCAAAAACAGCTTTTATATACATAGACTCATGCCTTTTTCCTATAGGAGGTAGAGACAACAAATTTCCCCTTGCTACATCTCCTCTTAAATTTATTTTATCAATGAATTCAATAGTCCTGGGCTGTGGATCGAGAGGTCCTGGGTTCGATTCCCAGGTCGGGCAAAGCAAATTTTCTAATTTAATTTGCCCTGGACTGGATCCCTCATAGGGGGTTGACCAAAACCTCTCTGCAACATGCTTGAAAAAGTGTGTTGCGCCGACCCACATTAAGGTGGGATAAGGGCAGGTAGAAAAAAAGAAGAATTAATTCAATAGTCCTATGGTATTCATATGGATAAGTGATTTGATTTGATTTTCATCTTGTGAGACACCTTCTTGTTCTAACTAAGCTGTGTCCTTTGTATTTGTTCATGTGTGACAATGACCACTTACCATCGTCTGCTTCTCTCCCTTCATAAGCCAATAAACAATAACACATCTCCCATTATGTATCTACATTGTCTTATACCACCATCTATCACGAGCTCATGATTAATAATGAGTGTTCGTAAATAACTACCTATCTATCTTCTTTTAAAAGCAATTATGTTCTATGTGCCATGACTTCTATATCTTTATTAAGATCTAAGCCATTTGTTTGATTACTGACGCATTAGAGGTTTTTCCTGTAATAACTTGACCAAAACAATGCGATGATAAACAAAAACTAACCGTAGCAAATCACAATGAATATTAGCGAAACAATAGGAATAAAAATGTTTGTGGTTTATGTATTCAGATAAAATGTAGGTATTATAACGTAAAAACTATTAATGGATGACTATAACTCGTGACTACTCACATTACACATATCATAACATACATACATACATACATAGACTCACGCCTTTTTCCCATAGGGGTAGGCAGAGACAACGGATTTCCATTTGCTACGATCCTTACACACCTCTTTCGCCTTATTCAGTCTCATTACATTCTTCATGCATGCACGTCGGTTTAGGGTACTTTTAACTTGACCTTTCTCGAGTAAATCTCTGACTTAGTCAGAGAATATGAATAAAATATAATGAATATCATAACATACCTAACATAATATCAGAAGGATGCGTTTGGAGTTTACTAGAGGTATTTACCGTGTGGTCAAGGGTCCGTATCAGCTAGGGGAATTCTATGTGGTTTTATAGGAAACGATTCCACACTTCAACATGCAATGGATAAAACGTAAGAATCCCTTGTAACACGGGATAAAATAATTTTCTAACTTGACGGAACTGTGTTCATTGAATCTTTATCTAATGGTGTGACTCAAAAACTACTTACTGTAGATGAAATTATATTTGTTGGTAGGTTTTAATATATTAGAAGGGACATATAAGGCCAAATAAAGTTTGTTTCTCTTTTCTTTCTTTCTTTCTAATTATTTTAAAGTACATTTGTGGTATTCCAAGTCAGGTATGTGGCAAAGGAATAAAACGTACAGATTGAATATGCGGATCAAGAGCCAAAATATAATATTTTAATGAAACGATAGGACTTATATCGAGTCAACCAGTTAATGAAAATATGATCTGCGATACTCGAACTAAACGTTATAGAAATAATCATAACGGACGATTCCAGGACTCAGATAACAGTAACTTGCGACGGCAAAACCATGGTCAGATTAAAGTAAAACCAAACACAACAGAATACTCTTAAACAAATCAGACATAAATAATATTGAAGAAGCAATATCCGATCCCGTTAAGCCGAGGCATGAAGAAAGCAATTAGCCAAACGTCATTACCGTGCACTTTACAACACCGTAAAATACACAACATTTCACTCGACGAGTACTGACACCATGTCATGACGGCTAGAAGTGCGGACACACTCGATACAGTAAGATTAGAATTATTCATACGGATGAATCATGAAGATACATTTATTGCATTAATCAAGAGACAATGCAATTTTCTACTATGTGACAGCCTCCGTGGCGCAGCGGGCGAGCAGCCGGCTGTGAAGCGAGAGGCCGCGGGTTCGATTCCCGCACCAATACAAATATTTGTGTGGCCCACAGATATTTATTTCGGGTCTGGGTGTTGTGAGACCGAAAGTCTCTGGTAGTTCCTGATACCCACGATACAAGATTTGATCTTAGTGTGGGGTCAGGACTATGTGTGTGACTGTTGCGTGTTATTTATTTATTTATATTTATTTATGTACAGTTTTTTTTACAGCTGCAAGGTTATTAATTTTCAAAATATAACAGACTGCAAAAATTCATCACCATCATACTGATTTCTTAAGTTTACGCGAATGTTATACATTGAAATAAAACTATTTTTACGGATTCTATCACGATTTGTTTTATTTTTTATGCCGGACGTTTCTAAGGATTTACGGTCACGGGTTGGACTAAACGTCGGGCATAAACATTAAAACAAATCTTGATAGAATCCGTAAAAATAGATTCATTTCATCATCATCATCCGATGTCACTCGCCATCATCGCTTGACTAGTGGTAACATTCGGAAAATGAACATTGCAAGTGAAGCATGGTTTTCGGCCCATTCGATCTATCGACACGGCGGCGGCGACTGATCGAATGAGCCGAAAACCCTGCTACACTTTCAATGTTCCTGGCGCTCAATCCATCTTTTTTTTCGTCCGTGGGAATTATCTAATAATTCGGCATGTATTAAGTATTGTTGCTTTTGGAAGAAGGATGAAAGATAGCTTATTATTATTATACGCCCGGTTGGAATAAACAATCTCAGTTCGAATGTACAGATATATTTCAAAAATTAGCCAATAAGAACACAGTTTGAACATGACTCTGTAAAATAACATGATTTGATTGGTTCATAATCGCGATCCATCTGCACTCTAAACCGAGATCGTTTATTGAAACCGGCCGTTAGAGTACATCCCAAACTATGGTAACCCTACAGAAACAATAGTTTTCCGTTTATTTGACGAGTGCGGTATTTTAGTGGTGTTAATAGATGATTTATGCATGTGCTGCGGCTCCGCTCGCCATTAGCATTGTTTACAAGCTGCTTAGAGTATGTGGCGAAATATTTTTAATGCTTTACCACTTAGCTGTAACGTTACCCGTGTGGAATAACAGTGACCACCGTTATGTCATACAGTAAGCGTGGTAGAGACCAGAGAGTAAAACAAAACTTCTTTAATACCTGCCTGACATCAATCTCAGAGGGACCCAGTTATCATGAATCGTGTAGACCAGGGGTTTCCAAGCTTATTGTCACGCCTCCCTTCTACCCAAATGTAAAGGCCCACGCCCCCCCTCGATGTATAATAATATTAGCCCTGTAATATTAATGTCCCACTGCTGGGCACAGGCCTCCTCTACTAAGGAGAGAGGTCGATGTATGCAACGCAAACCTACTAGCTTCCCATTTTTAAGCGAACTCAGTTCACACATTCATATTCTGAAAGTATATCTCATCCAGACGGCTGCACCTTCCTTGGCACCTTGCCCCGAGGCGCGCCTCACAATTTGGGAACACATGTGTTAGACAAACCCTTAGCCCGGCCTGAGATTCGAACTCTGAACCTCCAGATCTGCAACAGTCTATGCTGCCAATAGACCAAAGGGTGCTCCTTTCTTCGTTGAATGAAGTTAATTAATATCATGTTTTCCATATTTTTCTCAGTATAGTTACCATTTTATTAACTACGACGACTGATTAATAAGGAATTACGACGCGGAACTCATTTATATAATTTAAAAAAATAATTAAATAATTTGTGTAATAAAAAACACCTGTCGAATTTGATTGGTATTTAGTTATTTGATAAAATCAACATCCATTTATCATAAACGTACATAAATTACACGAAGTGAAAATAAATCTGTATTTATTAGCATGAATAAATTCGAAGCATGTAATTGGGTATAATTATTTTGTTATTTATTTAGTTTGTGCATGAATAATTAATCAGTTAACTTGTTAAAACATAACATTTATGAATATCATTATTAATACTATAAAAGGAAATACTTTTTTGTTTTTGATTGTAGTGTATAGACTCCTGCCCTAATCCCACCTTAATGTGGATTCGTGTCGTCGCAACATACTTTTTCAAATATGTTGCAAAAAGGATTTGGCTTAGTTTTTACCGGATGCCTGCCTGACGTTAATTCCCTCTGAGAGATCCAGTCTCGGGCAAATTAAATTAGAAAATTCGCTTTGCCGGACCTGGGAATCGAACCTAGGACCTCCCGGTCCACAGCCCATATATGCTGCCACTACACCAAGGAGGCGACAATCTATACTTTAAATTAAATGAGTGGTAGAGCCACGCTGTAGACAGTAACGTCTACAGCACGAATCGGCCGGCTCGACAGGTTGGATACCTCTGTCTCAAAGAAAACCGAGGTAAAGTGGCAGCTTGCTGTCGCGTTTCGTTCGGTGAGTGAGATTTCCGGTGGCCCATTCCCCACGTCTTTCCCAATCCCTTTTCCCTCCCCGTCCATTTCCTCTTTTTAGGTTGGCAACACACCCATGATTCTTATTGTGTCTTGGGTGTCTATGGGCGGTGGAGATCAATTACCATCAGGTGACCCATCTGTTCGTTTGCCAGTCTCTGCTATAAAAAAATATATATCTAATCTATTTGTCAAGTTTAAATTGAGGAAGCCAACATGTACTTTGCATACACTAATCATAATTAGTAAACAGATGTAGATCATTTTTTGCTGTGCCATAGTGAAAGTATAATATTCGCTGTCAATCATAATTTGTTGAGGAGACGGCGATGTTGCCAATCTTCTGCTCCAATATGTCATTAATTTGACCTGCTTTATTACAGTTCAATGAATTTGTTATGAGAATGTGCTTCTTTTAATACAGTTATATTTTTTGTTTTGAGTCAAGTTTTCTCTCTCCCCCAGAGGGGGTTGACAGGCAGACAGCTGGTCATATAATCTTAGCCACATAATTTCAGCAACGTGCTTGAAAAAGTGTGTTGCGCCGACCCCATCTTAAGGGATAAGGGCTGGTAGAAAGAAAGTAGAAAGTAGAAAGAAATGCCGGCGTCATCATTATATTTTCAATATATACTCGTAATTGACATGTAAAAGTGATATAAAATATCCTATTTGCAGAATAAATGATTTGAATTTGAAAATTTAAAAGAAGGGATCCAGTTGTCTCGAAACGAAATGAATTGATTAGCGATTGACTGCCTCGGTGGCGTGGTGGTATTTCGGTACGACTACGGTGCTGAGGTCTCGGGTTCGATCCCCGGGTCGGGCAAAGTGATATTGGATTTTTCCATATCAGCCCGGAGTCTGAAATTTGTGCCCGATATGGCGATAGGCTCGCCCCCTATCACATCTGAGACGGAACTAAGCTCGGCGAAATGTGGGTGTTCTAGTTAGCTAGTGCACCTCTGCCTTCCCCGCGATACAGGCGTGAGCTTATGTTATGTATATGTTGCAGCAAGTATTTGTTTGGTTTCTACGACGGGCTCTACCAGACCAACCCAAGCCAACCAAACCAAATTAATGTCGTAGTGTTATGTAAGCCTAAACGTTACTATGGTTTATGTTTAAGATTATTTTGTTAATTTTTATTAAACCTATTTTAAACATCTCTTAAATTAATTTTAAAATGTAATGTTATTTTTGTCTGGTGTAAACACCACAATAATGCATGCTGTGGTTGCGTGTAACTGTGAGCAATGATATGCCTATATGTATATGCCCGAATGGTCAAAGGCTGCTCAACTTTAACAGCTCCTTACATTGATTTTTGCCATACAATTTTGACAGATGAGGCGGCCTTAAACGACATAAGGCTGCCTTAAGTGTATGAACATTCGGCGGTTAGTTATTTATTTGTAACCCCATGGCGATCTTAAATAAATAAAATAAATAAATGTTTAGATGAAACAACGATTTGATTCAATTTAACACGACTAGAAACAAGCTAAAACATTCAAGGAACTACGTGTAATACTGCGCAGTTGTGTTAAAAAACTGAAGGATAATAAATTTTCCTAAGATTTATTCTCGCGTCTGAATCCAACATCTCGCGAGTCACGACATTCAAACGACCCGTAATTACGAAAATAAAACATTTTTAATTTAATATACAGCCAAGGTAACGAATATAGTCGACTTTTTAAACATTATTCAGCATGGATGTCACCTGAATTTCAACGCAGTTTCAACGCAACTCAAATATTAAAGGTCGTGTTAGTTATTTGAGAGCACAATACATCATCAGGATGTCTACTGCTAAATTTACGTCTCCCTCAGATATTTAAAAAAAAAAACAACTAAAAGCGACCTGGCTTTACCTGCGTGCCATATTTATTAGTTCTTGAGAAACTAGGAACTGTAAGGCACAATACAAATAGCATAAATTCGACTGGATTGTAAAAAACGAAATAATGATCCTGCATTTAATAATAAATAATGGGCCTTACTTATAAAATACATTTTCGCTTAACTTTTTGCTGAGAATAGCCTGTCACCTTTTTCCTTGCGTTACATTGTTTAAAAATGAAAGGGACAACCTATGGTTAAAGATAAGCCGCGCTTAATATTTTTATAAGTAAGAGGTAGGAAGTTATACGTAATTCATTGTCTTTAAATCCCGGAAATGTAAATATTTAGACGACTGTTTAGCTACTCGTATGTTGCCGATTGGCGTGTTTATTTACATTTTATAATATGGACGCGTGCCAAAACGTCACGGACGTCATGACCCCGCGACCATTCGACGCGATGTTACCATGATGGTACAAATATTATGCCAGTCAGCTTCACCGATATTAACAGTAGAAGTAGCGCTATAAAAATATTTAATTTTTACATGATTTCTGTTTTACATGGGCTGTGGACCGAGGGGTCCGGCATTCGATTCCCAGGTCGGGCAAAGCAAATTTTCTCGTTTAATTTTCCCGGGACTGAATCCCTCATAGGGGGTTGATGTCAGGCAGGCGGCCGGTCGTAAAAACTAAGCCAAATCCTATGTACAACATGCTTGAAAGAGTGTATTGCGCCGACCCCACAAGGTGGGATGAGGGCAGGTAGAAAGATACATATAGTTTTGTATAGTTATGAAGACGACCTGATAATGATCACAGGATGCAGCCCGCTTACAAAAGGCTACCTAGAAATCTTTGGGGGAGGCCTATGTCCAGCAGTGGACGTCCTGTGGCTGATAATGATAGCTACAAAAACAAAATTCTATTAGAAGATCTATTTCAGACACAAGTTCAAGAACGCCTGCACAATACGCGCTAAATAAATTGAGTGGGATTAGGTTACGTCACTTCGCATGACAGTCAACTCTACTATTGGATTTTTTTATATACCCAAAATATATTATGTTGTTTTGTTGGTTGCCTCGGTGGCGTGGTGGTATTTCGGTAAGAATACGGTTCTGAGGTCTCGGGTTCGATCCCTGGGTCGGGCAAAGTGATATTGGATTTTTCCATATCAGCCCGGAGTCTGGAAATTGTGCCCGATATGGCGATAGGCTCGCCCCCTATCACATCTGGGACGGAACTAAGCTCGGCGAAATGTGGGTGCTCTAGTTCGCTAGTGCGCCTCTACCTACCCCTTCGGGGATACAGGCGTGAGCTTATGTTATGTTTTGTTGGTTACTGTGACAATATATCTTTTCTTTCTTTTTTTCTTAACCGCCTACTTTTAGTCTGTCACTCTGATAACAATAGATGTGTCCCTTGTGACTAACTTCAGGAAAGCTATGTAAGTTATTTTGAGTACGAGTACATTGTATTAAGTTTCTACGCGTGTGACGGATTACATTATTATGCGGAAAAATAAATCATGAATGGATAACACTATGGCTGTAATATCATATTCTAAACGCTCATTAAAAACGATTAAATAAATAATACCTCTATACTACAAATCTGGGTCATTTGGATACGTAAAATAGTAATTATCAAACAATCTATTCAGCATAAATAATAAAATCACAGTGTTTCCCCCATTTCGTCGCACGCATTGTTAAAGCCACCAATTTGTAAAGTAGGTTTTAAAATTAGCGTCTATGTTGAAATGTACTTTAAATGTGACAACTTACCTGTGAAATTTCTTGGAAAAGACTTCTCTGTTTTGGCCATGGTGCGCGCGTTTGGAATGACTTTAGGTTCTGAAAAAGAAAGTAAATACATATAGATATTGAATTTTTACGCAACTAACAATAAAATAAAGTCATAAGAAGTTATTCAACCTGTAAATTATATCAATCAGTCAAATTAAAGATCACTTTAATATATCAAAGTAAACTAGCGTAACCAAAATGGTCCTTCGAGCGCGATCCGCGTGCCAAACTGAACATAACTCAACAAGAGGTGACATTAAATAGAAACATAACCGTTGTTATTCCAGTCGAAAGGTATTTTAATTAAATCAATGCGATTACACGCATGCGTTTACTACGCATTGTAAAAAGTAACCCCATTTCGCATGAGACGACACGTCGGTCTTGCGACGGATGCTGATTGATATTTGAATGTTTTTTGCGCATGTAATTTTCACACTTCGATGTTTTGAGAAAGTCACATGCGATAACTCGGTGAGGTCGACCGTTCGTTCGCGTATTTGTGTTTTGCAAAGCACCGTGTCTAATGAGAGTTCGCAACTGTGCCGGGTGTCGCAAAATGTTTCCATTGGTATTCCGTAGGTATAGGCTTGGGAAGACCACGTTATTTTCGTCATAGAAACGCCTGAATCCAAAATACAGAAGTTAACGTTTAACTAAGCTAAAAGGCGCACAAATATCATTTCATGTAAAAAACGTAACGAACCGCTTCTAACCTTCGTTGGAATAAGCTCTGTCGAACACAAAAAGAATTTTGAAGATCGATCCATATTTGGCTAGGATATCGCGTAACATACACAAAAAAGACAAATTGAGGACCCTCTCCAATAGACCAATTTTATAATAGAACACGGGATAAATAAAATTTAAAGTAGACTAATATGTCAACTGATCATAGACAGATAAGCTACAAAAACGCCGCTTTTTATAACTTATCTATCTTATCATACATTGATTATTTTAATTGAAATAGAGGCACGGGTATTCCCCTTGAAGGGTTGATTTCAAGCAGCCGGTCGTTAAAACTAAGCCAAATAATTTCTGCAACACCTTTTATAGTGTGTAACGCACCCCACATTGAATTGGGATAAGGGCAAGAACGAAGAAAAATAAAGTTCACCTATCCAGTTAAAGCACAAAATGACCATAAATAGCATACATAAGCTCACGCCTGTATCCCCGAAGGGGTAGGCAGAGGCGCACTAGCGAGCTAGAACACCCACATTTCGCCGAGCTTAGTTAAATATAAACGATATCTAAATGTTCAATTACTTGACAATTAAATGTTTTAATACTAAAATGCTCGTTAATATTTACATTTGAAATACATTGTTACCTCATCAATCAATTCGAAAAGCATTGCCATTTGCCCCTACTCAAATTAGTGCTAATCGGCGACATACCGGTTCAAATTTACACGTCTCATGTACACCTGTTTCATCTAAACTGCTTTATTTGTATGGAAACTTAGGTCACAATCGAATACTGATTATTTGGGTAAATTGAACATCACAATAATAATTGATGAGAGGTTATTTATATCAATTTATTTTACAACTGATTCATCATTTGAATTCTTTGAATTTGCCCTCAATTTCCAAGTTCCAACATTCTAGATATGTCTAACCCCCACATACTGAAACGCTACTTAACTTTAACGGTTCTTTACATTATCATGCGCCTTACTATTGTAAAGTGAACTCAAATGTCATAAAACTAACTTAATAAAATTTTGAGTTGAATTTTAGTATTCGGGCGTTAGCTAGCTATCTTCATCGACCTGTGAAACACGAACGTGCTTGACTCATTTTTTACCAAGAAAATCGTCTTTTCACATCAATTACTCAAGTAATTGAATAAAAAGAAAAGACGATTTTCCTAAGAAACGAAAACATTTGATTGTAGGTAACATGTTGCACAAGTTAACTGCAACAAAACTACGAAACAACTTGCTACATGAATTGAGACATTCCAAATTTTAAAGAAATATGTACAACGGAAATTGCAGACGCAATAATAAAAGACAGCACAAAATCGAATTCCACAAAGACGGTTAACATATGAAAATTTGTAGCCATAAAACTGAATGCAAACAAAAGAACTGTGGAACCTTGACTCAAAAGCGAGTTTTATGAAGGCATAGTCGCCTTGGGAGATAGCGATGCACATGGTAGTGAATAGTGAGTAGTGAGTCATGCTTTATCAACATTCAATTTTTGTTTTCAGATCAAATATGGCATAGTATCTTTACTAGACAATTCTTAGACAGGCATAAGATTTTTAGGAATTTGTACGAACACTCGATACCAATTCAAGCTATTAAAAATTAAATCTCAGAAAAGACCTCACAAAAGATAATGAGTCAGAATCTGAACAATAAATTAAGAAACAATCTGACCGACTCCAAAATGAAACATATGCTCAATTACTGAAAGGCTACTTCACTGTCCCACTAACGGCTACTTATTTTCTGAGCAGTTGAAAAGTTAAAAAAGACTTGGAACATAATTATAGTTTCTGTATTCGATCGTAAGATGGTAAATACCATTCATAGGCTTTGCTAAATCTTTGCTTAGTCTGTCTGTTTTTCTTGTAAAAAATGGCTCTAAGTTGAAGTTCGATTTAAAAATTCCAAATCCTGACTGAGTTCGTTTCTTTGATTTAAGATTTAGTCGAAGTTCATTCTATCAATAGAGATCTATCTCAGCCATAGAATTATCATTCAATTTGGCAGATATGATCAAAATCTAAGGCTGGTGTTGTGACTTAATTATTCCCTTTTCTTATAAAGCTTTACACATATCCTATACTTTCAAATAGTTTATTTAACATTAATCAAACCAAATTAACAAACAAATCAGACGAGGAATCAGTCAACCTGCAAGACATTGCAATATTATCACCGTATAAAATGCACCGTTACCAGAGACCATCGTCGGGGACAGTCGGCGACGCGACGCGACGCGGCACAGAGCGGCGCCAGCTAACGGACCACGGATTTACGTGCCGGCAAAAAAACAGCAACTAATTAACACGGTCGTCTCGATCGTTTCGATTTAAGGGATTAATGGGTTTCAGGTTGTTGAACTTGTGCTGGAATTTCGCACTAGTTATCGATGGTGGCTTGATTGGGCATATTGGAATTTACAATTCAATATACAAGATTATTAAGCTTGTTATGTAGGTGAGATCTGACAGCTGAATTTTAAACTAGTTTAATGGTCAATGGATCAAACCAATCGCCAAGATGTTTTGCACGGAATCTTGGTACTGGCTTGATAAAGATAAAGCTTGTTCATTTTTATTGTCTTAAAAAACAATTTAATATTTAGCAAAACACTAATCTGCATTATCTTCTACTTGATTATACTATAATCACAAGTTTAAAAACTTAACGGACCGACTTCACATCCGATCGTGACCAAATTTATATGGGACCACCCTTGAAATAATCCTATCGAACATAAAAAGAATTTTGAAGATCTGGTCTGGATCTGGTCCACATTTGGCGGAGATATCACGTAACATACATAAAAAAAACAAACGAATTGAGGACCTTCTCCTTTTTAGAAGTCGCTCGAAAAACTACGGTTGTCAGGGTAGACAGTGTTTATATGGAATTCACACCACTGGTGGTCACCCGTTACTCCCTGCAGTAAATGAGACGTCGCGCTTCGAAGGACCACACACCAGATTTGAATGAAAGGCCCAACAACCGGAGGTTTGCAATCTTTATTGCGTCAAATCTACATCACGCCATTTCCAAGAATGCTGACAAAGGCAACACAATGAACAAGTATGTCTCGCTATGGAATTTATGGATATCGTGAAATTATTTCAATGCAAACTAAGCGATAATTAATCGACGTGGACGGTGTGTAGTATTCATATAAAACTACTAATTAAATATTTACGTATTTTTTTAGTTCCCGTTTTGGACACTTAACCATTTATTATACAAAGGTTTATTTTTTTTGTAGCAAAGACTGGCAAAGGAACAGATGGGTCACCTGATGGTAAGAGATCTCCACCGCCCAGAGATACCCAAGATACAAAAAGAATCATGGGTGCGTTGCCAACTTAATGGAAGGGGAAGGAAAAAGGGATTGGGAAAGGAAGGGGGGAAATGGGCCGCCGGAATTCTCACTCACCGAACGAAACGCGATAGCAAGCTCCCAATTTACGTCGCTTTTCTGTGAGACAGTGGTATCAAACCGGTCGAGCCGTCCCATTCATGCTGTAGATGTTACTGTCTATAGCGTGGCTCTACCATTCAACTTAAATACCGATTTACGAGAAAAAATTGCAAACACCGAGACTTATGGACATCACTGCCATCAGTAATCGGCATTCACGACGCAGTTACTTTGTCATGCAAAAAAATCGCTCATTCATTTACATTTTAAATTTAAATTTTAAAGCAACATTTTTAAAACCCAATCTGAGAGGTGTGTCGTATTTTTTCTGCCACGACGTCCGGCTGTCAATCAACGTGACCAAAGCGTAGTAGATTCGCGGTTCTCTACGAATCTATTTTGGGTTAGTTCAAGGTTACGAGAGACGTCCGACGCTTGTATATACCCAGTATTATAGCTTCTGTGCATCAATTCTGTATGAAACCGCGCGATTTTCAAACAAGGAATCTATAAGGCTTATATCTATAGAGCGAACTTTGACTAAGTCTGAGTCAAAGAAACGAACTCGTGAGGATTTTGAATTTTTGGATCGATCTTTGACCTAGTCCGAGTCATTTTTTACAAGAAAATCTTTGCTGAATCTGTCAGTCTGTTTTTCTTATAAAATCTAACTCGGACTAAGTCAAAGTTCGATTTAAAAATTCCAAATCCTTACTGAGTTTGTTTCTTTGACTCAGACTTAGTCGAAGAGGATTTGGAATGTTTAAATCGAACTTTAACTTAGACTAAGTCATTTTTAACAAGAAAAACAGACAGACAGACTAAGCAATGATAAGCAATGAGTTAAAGTAACGAACTTTGGCTTAGTCCAAGTCATTTTAGAAGAAAATCTTTGCTTACTTACTTGACTTAGACTTAGTCGAAGTTCGCTCTATAGATTTCAGCCTTAGTGTCTTGCTTTTTTTTTTAAAACAACTTAAGTATGTCACAGCAATTTAAACCTAGCTCTCTCGCTGCAACTATTATACTTATCATGTCTTATGATGTAGCAAGAAATAATTGGAGGGG
The DNA here is from genome assembly GCA_036417725.1 of Clanis bilineata. Classification (NCBI taxonomy): domain Eukaryota; kingdom Metazoa; phylum Arthropoda; class Insecta; order Lepidoptera; family Sphingidae; genus Clanis; species Clanis bilineata. The sequence goes on along the minus strand of CM071139.1, from coordinate 2,433,145 downwards.
TCAATTGTATACCATTAGCAAAGATCCCTCCAATATGACTACATAAAAAAAAAAAAAAGGGTCTTGTTTTAAGACATAAGCACGATATCACTGTCATACAGAATTGAACCCGTACTCGAACACAAGTGTGATTATACTCATTGATTGTGATTCATAATACGTAATCAGGACTTGATGTAGCTGATGGCTGATTAGGGTTGCTATCAGTATTTAGGTAAGGTTTGAATTTGTAGTAGGTTTTACTAATTTCATATCTTTATATTTTTCAGAGAGTACATCAACGGCTGACTTCATACATAAGCCCACGCCTGTATTCCCGAAGGGGTAGGCTGAGGCGCACTAGCGAACTAGAACACCCACATTTCGCCGAGCTTAGTTCCGTCCCAAATGTGATAGGGGGCGAGCCTATCGCGATATTGGGCACAAATTCCAGACTCCGGGCTGATATGAAAAAATCCAATATCACTTTGCTCGACCCGGGGATCGAACCCGAGACCTCAGAACCGTAGTCGTACCGAAATACCACCACGCCACCGAGGCAGTAACGGCTGAATTGTAGTAAATTAATTATGTATTATTAAAAAACTAGCGCCGGAAGAAAGCAGTTCGCAATATCAGGTTGAAATTCATACCATAACGCTCACGATTTCTGTAAATTGGTGTTAAAAAGAGCAACGTCAGAGTTTCTTGATCGTTCTTCTCTGGCGAAACAGCCTTCCGAACAGGCGGTAGAGTTAAAATTTGACAGAATCTAAATGATGTTCGGATTTATTGATTGCTTTATGGATTCAAGAAATATTTTGATTTGATTTGATGACAATTTTATTGGCAGCCCTAGGACATGTGAAGCAGAGGATTCCAAGAATGAATACCGAATACCCACTTAATGTCTAAGTGATATGTGGGCTTATATGACATCAGCCTCTTAAACCATGTAGGAATATGACTGTACTGAATCCAAAAACCTCAACAAATATGGTGCCTATACATAGACAGAATGGCCTTAATAAGAATTCCGGTTTTTCCATTCGGCTACGTACCCCTAAATTCGGAAAACATATTTGTTCGCGAATCTGTAAAAAATCGATTTTCATATTAGTAACGCCATAATCGATGTCACAAGCAAATAATAAGACCATAATCGAACCTAATACGCATTAACAATAACTAGACATATTGGCAATGATCAATATTTAAGGTATTAGTTAAAGTTAAAGTAACATGCGTTAGTGGTTTGGATAACTTTTCTGTGTGCTGTGACAATCGAAAACAGCATAAGTTTATAATCTCATAACATAACATAAGCTCACGCCTGTATCCCCGAAGGGGTAGGCAGAGGTGCACTAGCGAACTTTTCGCCGAGCTTAGTTCCGTCCCAGATGTGATAGGGGGCGAGCCTATCGCCATATCGGGCACAAATTCCAAATAATGGTCAAATAACCATTTTTAAATATTTAATAACCTTAATGTCACAAAGCTAAAATCTAAATTTCCACACGTAAACTATAGATATGCTTGCGAAGCTATACCTTTTGTCGTTTCAATAAATATGTAACAATCCTTATTTGCGCGGTTTTCATAAATTTCGCTGTTTGAATTTAGAACAAATGTGACGTCACCTGCTTGTTTTTCAAGTTATAATGGAAATGACGTCATATTTGTCTATATGGAGATATTCTTTGCGGCGTTCAGTCCTAATGCAACTAATATCAAAATCTATCTAGTATCTACCATAGATTCTAAATAGATGCTAGAGGTATATTTTAGTCAGTACAAACAACTATGCTATACACACGGACGTAAAAAAAAGATGGACTGAGCGCTAGGAACATTGAAAGTGAAACACGATTTTCGGTCCATTTGATCTATCGACACGTAATGGCGTGTGTGCACTTTTGTACAGGCGCGTTTGTTTGCGTGACTTTTCCGTTTAACTATAGGCGAGATGGTGTCCTTCTTTTTCTTTGCGTTCGTTTCTATACAGAAACATATCAAATGCGGTGGAAACTATGCGCATATTTATTACGTAACTAAGTTTGTGTTTCTTGTTATTCTTTTGTGATGTTTGTTTGTTTTTGCTGGTTATAACCAGATTGTGAAAATGAAATTCGGCAAGACTGTTATTGAAAGAGTTATGATCGAATCCCTGTTATTTTTAATGCTACGGCCATCATCGGGATTGAGAACATTTTAAGATAGTTAATGACGATCATCATAACGGTTATAATGGTATCAGTCCCATTTTACAATATCATATTTTCACACTAATTATTAATGGGGACTGCCTTGGTGGCGTGGTGGTATTTCGGTACGACTACGATTCTGAGGTCTCGGGTTCGATCCCCGGGTTGGGCAAAGTGATATTGGATTTTTCCATATCAGCCCGGAGTCTGGAATTTGTGCCCGATATGGCGATAGGCTCGCCCCCTATCACATCTGAGACGGAACTAAGCTTGGCGAAATGTGGGTGTTCTAGTTCGCTAGTGCGCCTCTGCCTACCCCTTCGGGGATACAGGCGTGAGCTTACGTTACGTTGTAAGATTAAATTCGGCAAGACTGTTATTGAAAGAGTTATGATCTAATCCCTGTTATTTTTAATGCTACGGCCATTGAGATTGAGAACATTTTTGGGCAAAATTTTAAGAGTTCAGAATGACGAGGATCATGGTAACGGTCATATTGGTATCAGTCCCATTTTACAAACTTTTTTACATCCTTTCACACTACTTCCTAATAATATTGTGGGAACTCTTCCGAACTTTAACTTAGTCCGAGGCATTTTTTTACATGAAAATCTTTGCTTAGTCTGTCAGTCTGTTATTCTTGTAAAAAATGTCTCTAAGTCGAAGTTCGATTTAAAACATTTGAAATCCTTACTGAGTTCGTTTCCTTGACTCAGACTTAGTCGAAGTTCGCTCTATAACTATAGCCTTTTTGAGCCATCACGGCTTTATCCCCCTAGTTGTTACGGTATGGACATGCAACACTTCTCTTTTGTATTTAGTTTTAGTTTAAATTATGTATAATCTAATGTTAGTTAATGTTGCATGTTATACTAGTGGCAATAAAAACTTTCTTTCTTTCTTCTTTTCTTGTTTCTTTATCTTACATGCAATTCGCAATGGCGATTCTTAGCCTAAACAATTCTATGGTCTAGCCTTTAAGTAAAAATACCCTAAAAATACTCAATTGCACCGTAACACAACAATGTTCACCGAAACCTATTTACAGTGTTTTTGTCGGCATTTCTTGCGATACAAAAGACAAAACGTTTGAGGCGCGACTTCCTGAGAATTTGGTGCGGAAGTTATTTTTCCGTCAGGGCGACATTGAAGCTACGACTGCCGTACTTGAAATTGTCTCATAGATTAAGATTAACATACTAACGCCCGAATGGTCAAACGCTGCTCAACTTTAACGGCTTCTTAAATTGATTTTCGCCATACAACTTTGACAGATAAGGCGGCATTAAACGACATAAGGCGACCTTTAGTGTATGAACATTCGGCGGTAAGGCTGCGATCTATAGAACGAACTTCGACTAAGTCTAAGTCAAAGTCACGAACTCTGAGATAATTTGGGATTGTTAAATCGAACTTTGATTTAGTTCGAGAATTTTTTTACAAGAAAAACAGATTGACTGACAGACTAAGCACAGATTTTCTTGTAAAAAATGACTCCAACTAAGTCAAAATCCTCACCGAGTTCGTTGCTTTGACTTAGACTTAGTCGAAGTTATATAGATCTCAGCCTAACTATAGGTTAGAAAACGTTTCGACGGTCCCTATGTACAAAGCGACATGTCAAAAACTGAGGTTTTCAGGAGAACGAAATGAAGTTTATTTATAAGCTTAGAGTAATAACGTATAGAGATATAGTCTCATACAAAATTCCTTCGGAAATTGAAGCCGATAACGATTCAATGTGTGCATCGTCGGCGCGTAACTACTTGAGCCGACACACACATACGCACGTAAATAGTGTTGCAAGTAAAAGACATTTTACCAACAAAATAGGGAAATCGAAAGTGTTCTAATAATGATACACTTCTTTTATTCTGAACTTAAAAAACATTTGTATAGTTTTGAACCGACTTTAAAATAAAAAGGTTCTGAATTTTTCTGTATAAACATAACTTTTTTTATCAATTGTTCGATAGAGTTGTTCGTAATGTTCGCGTTCGCGTTGTATGTGTATGCTTGTGTATGTATAAATATTATGATTATGAATTTATTTATGTATATTATATGATATATTCTTTTATAGCTATATATCGCAATGATATTTAATACTATGAGTATATGTAACATTATATTTAATACTTTTTTTTTCTTTTTATATATTATCATGCGATCAGTCACGAAGACTATAAGCAGATGCGGTGCAGTAGAATTTAACACTACCCTCATTTTTATTTTCTTCATATACACCCGCATTGTCTTTTCTCTGCACCACCCAAAGGTTGACTGGTAACGAATGCCGCTGGCATTAAGTTCGTCTGAACATATTTGTGTATAATGTGTTTGAAATAAAAAGGAGACGGAAACACTTCCATACAATCTTGGGCCTAGATTGTAAAAAGGATGAAAGTAGTGTCAATTAATAGATAGTATATTATGAGATCATTACTGAACATTTGGCGACTTTTTGTAATCTGAGAACATAGTTATGAGCCTCACTTTGACTTAAATAAAAGTGAGGTTATGGAACAAACTATACGCAAACAACTGATGTTTATAAGTACAAATCTTACGTATTGATATGTTTTAATGTAGATAACATACGCTCACGCCTATATCTCCGAAGGGATGGCAGAAACTCGAACACCCACATTCGATAACTAAATGTTGATCACAAAGACGATTATTCTCAGGAACATAATATTTCTACAGACTGAGCAACATTGTTCTATTTAAAAGATGGAAAACACCCAAAACGCACACGCACGAAACAATACGAAAACGAAGCAAATGAAAACGATTTTTTTACAGGGAACCAGCTAAGGTCTGAATGCATGCCGCCAAGCTATTCAGTTACTGTTTTTTTTTTTCAGAACTATTTATTGTTAGTTTTTATGTTTTCAATTATTTTTACTTGAATTAATCATCCGGGTCTAACATTATATATACATACATACATATATACATATATATATATTTTTTTTAACTCATTCATCTTAATCGGTAAAGTAATCGATTCTTTTTTATAATGTCCTTTACTTATTTTTCAGATATCTCATTTTCTAGATTGTGAATTGGGCAGATTTTTTTATATTTTGAAATAAAAAAAATGTCAAATTTTTGGGCCATATCTCAACTCATTACATTTTGGCCCAAAGATCCCCGTCTCCTTTTGGTTTTTATTTGTTCGTTAAAAAAGATTAAAAAACAGAAAATCCTTTAGGTTTAATCATACCTATTTACATAAAAATCGGTACAGTGATATAACCATGAAAACGCAAAAAACACACTTTCCGATTAGAGTACGCATAAAAGTTGAAAATTATTTTCTTTAACCCTTACATCACCAATTACTATCATCATAATCCCCATTTTGATATCAAACATAAGCTATGTTATTTGATTTTGTTCATTATTTATGTTAATAGCAAATTGTCAGGATAGGCAGTGTAGCTTTGTCTATACGAAGTGCACGCCACTGCACAAACAGAGTTATCGCAGAGTTAATTAGTTTAATATGAATATAGATTTGCATTTTAACTAGAACATCATTTGTTTGCGTATAGTTTATTCCATAACCTCACTTTTATTTAAGTCAAAGTTTTAGTAATGATCTCATAATATACTATATCTATTAATTGACACTACTTTCATCCTCTTACAATCTAGGCCCAAGATTGTATGGAAGCATTTCCCTCTCATTTCATTATCCCTAATAGTATTTAGAAAATGGGTAAATTGGTTGGCATTATTGGCAACATTCATAATGATTCATAACGTAAATGGCGTCTGTCATTTTTACAATTTTATTTGTAGTTTTGATGAATGTTTTACTTAATATTAAAACATGTCAGCAATTAATTACTTGTGAAATGTTATCTTTATATTTCCTTGGTGCTTGTTCATTGTATTGTGGCATCCTTTGATAGCGCAGTTCGTCATAATATAATTAAATTTGTGGGAGCTCTTCATACTAAGACTTGACATAGGACACTGACACGCCGTGCGGCGTTGGGTACCTAAACCGGCTCACCCAGAACGCCTTCACGCCGTGGCCCTGTACTGCGGTTCTATGTATGATATTTCTATGTTTATAAGTTTAAGAATTATCATACTTGTTCGATTAGTATTTAGAGTAGAATTATTAGAATACAAAATAATAAAAAAATATATCTTTAAAGATATGAATGTATGGACAATCTAAATAAATAATGCAAATATGCAAAAAAATGCCATATATGCAAAAAAAAATATGACATTTTGACTTTTCTTTATATACGTAGGGACCGTCGGTTTGTGCCTTCGTCAAGAGGCCACTTATGATCCTTATAAAAACAGTTTAGCTGAGCTAATGGCTAAGAATAGGCTGTCACTTTTGTCCATGTGTGACATCGTTTGAAACTAAAAGAGACAGGCTATTTTTTACCATTTGCTCAGTTAAACTGTTTTTATGTATGAACTTCTTCTTCTTTTAAGAAATATAGCTCCACCCTGGCGGTGATTTTGCCAGTGTCACAGTAATTTATTTTATTTTATTCACAGAAAACACCAAATAATGAGGGGAAAAGTTACGAGTAACTCGAACGGACTATGTATGAACGTAAAGATGTACGTAACAACTAGAAAAGTTTGCAAGTGCGAAAAACTCATAGTTCACAGACTCTAAACAGATAAAAAAAAAATTGAATTATGTTTTAACTTTATTGGGTTAGGTCTTTGATTTTTGTCGCCTATTGTAATCTTACAATTAACCATTTATGTTGTCTTTAAATTTAAATATTTTATTATCTAACTAATCAGTGACGTGAACAGACATTCTGATCCGGGGAGACAAAGAGCTTGTAAAATTATTTTTGTAACTCTTACATAATCATTACTATCATCATTCTCATGTCGATTAAAATACAATCCGAGCACTGATATTTTGATAATTTGTTTATGATCACGAATTTTTATAATTCATCATAATAAATCACGACCAAAAATTATAATTAATATCTAAAAAAATAATATTTACATATAATACCAAATTGTTAGGGCATAGAATACGTATCGTTTATTATTCTGCAAAATAAAAATATTTATTAAAAAACCTATTAAAATATTTGTATATAAAACCTATTTACTTGCGATGAAAAGAAACAACAGTTTTAATTTATTCTTTTCTACTTTTGTTATACATACAATAGAAGGTTTAATTTGCATTGTGATTTAACATTGTGGGTACTAAACCTACCTATACATACATAATCTAAGTAACATAATAATATGTTAACGCCACGGACGTAAGAAAAATATGGACGGAGCGCTAGGAACATTGAAAGTGAAGCAGGGCTTTCGGCTCATTCGATATATCGACACGTAATGGCGGCGACTGATCGAATAAGCTGAAAATACTGCTTCACTTTCAATGTTGCTAGCGCTCTGTCCATATTTTTGACGTCCGTGATTAACGCTTATATCGCGTATCTGGGCATGTAGTGTAGACAGAAATGCAACTACATATAGCTTTTTTCTACCTGCCCTTATCCCATTTTAATGTGGGGTCGGCGCAACACACTTTTTCAAGCATGTTGCAAAGAGGATTTGGCTTAGTTTTTACGACCGGCCGCCTGCCTGACGTCCCTCTATGAGGGATCCAGTCCCGGGCAAACTAAGTTAGAAAATTTACTTCGCCCGACCTGGGAATCGAACCCAGGACCTCCCGGTCTACAGCCCATACATGCTGCCACTAGACCAAGGAGGCGACTACATAGAGCAACAACATATTAAGTAGGTATCTATAAACTATATTACCTATCAACCATAGTGTAGGCAGAAGGGAAGTCTTGAAAATTTCTATTCCATCCTACCTACCATTCCAGCTTCTAGGTACATATAGCTATTATTCACAAATCAATATGTGTGTCATACACTGACAATTCAATCTGGATTACAACTCAGGACCTTTCGGTTTCTCGGGTGGCTAGTATTTTTAACTTCACACGATTGTAAAGCAATTAAAAAGAAAATTATTACAGTCGTAATACATACCAACTTATTTACATAAAATGCTAATAACACGCAAATAAATAACATGTCACCTTTGTTGCTTCCTAGAATAATATAATTTTATTGGCACTTCGCGGCCGGTGCAATTGCTTAACGCGTTTAAAAAGTAAAACATACGGCCAAGGAATGTGGCAGTATTCATCTGGGTCAGAATCGGCCCATGTTTTTATGTGAATTTTCGCAGTTTATTCACTTATCGTTATAACACGATAGTGATTGTGTCAACCGACAGGATGTAATGTAGGCACGTTCATTCGTACGACTTCCCTGGTCCCCTCGCGCCCCGCGCTCGCGCTCGATAATAAATACATCAATGAAACCGAATACGGCTCTGTTTATTTAACTTTTATTAGTCTTTTATTGATAACTGTATACGCGTTTTTAAAAGTTACACTGGAGTTACTTGTCTTCGAACTTTTCTTAATTGATCTTGTCAAAACAAAAAATATTTCTCGCAATTCGCAAACTATTGGTGGTATTGGGAATGTTGTAATTGACGCGATAATGTCGCCAAGTCGGCGTGTGCCGATGAAACAGCTGTTCGTTCTAGAAGGACACTAACGCTCATTTCTATTCTACACTCAATAAGAATGTCGTAAAAGTCTTTTAGAGAGTGAAATGGAGAGTTACATAAATAAAAGAAAATAACCGTCGTATACTCACCGAATTATTTTTAAACACTTATAATACTAGATGTTAATGCACACTTAACATACAAATTATTCACTAAGAAAAGGTTACACTTTATAATTAAATTAATTTAAATAAAATCGACTTTATTTTAATTAATAAATAGCGACGTAAAATAATTATGACACGAAATTCTAGAGTCGAGAAAACGCACACCCAACACCGGCAAGCGCAGAAACCCGACTGGCGCGACCTCACGCGGAGAGCGCTCAAAATACGTTTATGGAACGCGCGAACGTCGAGCGTTCCGTTTTATAAAGGGTTTCATTCATAAGCAAGCATGCATAAATAATTATAAAAAAATATTTTAAATATATATATTTTGTGATTCACTGACTGCAAAAAAGTCTTAAATGATTACCTCGTTTCGTATTGATTATATAAAACAACAACAAGATAGACTTATAATTATAATCGTGCTAGTTACTGGAACAATTTTATGATATTGCATGTACATAGTTTTATTTATAGCACTATTCATTTTCTATAAAAAGCTAAAAATGTTCGTAATGTTGCTATGCAAGTATCTCCAAACAAAAAACAAAATAAGTATAAAAATAATGACTCAAAGATTTTTATTTATTGGCGCCATCTCGGCGCCAACGTCCATTGGTGGAACGTGTTCTCATTGGTTACCGCAGGACGGGCCTCCGTCCCGTCGCGTATATGGATGCGCGTAAACTATTTTTATATACATACATACATACATACATACACACTCACGCCTGTATCCCATAGGGGTAGGCAGAGACAATTGAGCGCCACAAGCTACGATCCTGACACACCTCTTTTGCCTCATCCACATTCATGCATCGTTTCATACATTTCCGCCGGTTGAGGGTACTCCGAACTTGCCCTATACGAAGGAGATCGCTTATTTGATCCATATAGGTTCGTGTCGGGCGCCCTCTTCTGGCCCTACCATTCACTTTAGCACGATAAATACCTTTCGTAAGTCGCCTTTCATCCATCCTTTCTACATGTCCAAACCACCTCAGCATCCCTTTCTCAATCCTAGTCACCACATCATTCTTCAACTTACAACAATCCCTTATCTTGCTATTCCTCATACGATCGGCAATTTTTATATCTAAGAATAACAATTATTTTTGCATTATCACAAAAATTATGTGCACTAAACTTAGATGTTATGCAGAGTATATTAAAAATCTATAAGTAATAAGGCGCCATGGCAAAAGTACATTGAGTCGCAAATCGCACGCAATAATTGTCTTTGGAATATATTTAAAATATGACTACTACCCTCAAAGAATATTTTTTTTAAATGGAACGGTTTTTTTGTTTCAACGCCTTTTACTCGTGTTCAATCAACCGTTAAGTGAAGTTGTTCTGGTATAACCACGTTATTTGTTTTATTTAAAGATATTTCATTAATAATGTACATTTATTTAGACAATCAATTTTATTTATTCATTGATTGATAAATTTTATTGACTATAATATTGGATATTATTTCGTATTATACAATGGCATCAACTAATTATTTAACTGTGAAAACACATTTATCAGAATTTAAAGGCAATTCAGACAAAGATACGTTAAGTGAGGTGAGTCATTCGTAGCGCAATTAAAATAAACTGTAACAATTAAGTTTAATTTATGTATGTCTTCGTCGTAAGAAGAAAAATCTCCGCCATTTTGTTGTTTATCTTCTGGTTTTTGCTTTTACATTATACATTTTGCCCGTGTTAGAAATGCTTAATCGTTATATTTTTTGTGACCAAGCTATCCAGTAGGTACAACATTTAATCATAATATTTCAAACTGATTATTACTTGCATTGGCCTTTCCTTTATTTCAAGCAATCGGGACTACAGTAAGGTTTTTTAAAAATACTCATTTTTAGGCGTCTGAAAGTGGAACAAGTAATTCGGTGACGTCATCAGAAGACTTACAAAAATTAGCCGTGATCCTTGGGCTGAACAGTGCCGAAGATGTATATCAAGAAAGGTTTCGCGTTGACAGGCGCCGTTTGGAAGCAATGCTTGCCGGTAAATAGTTATCCCAATAATTAAGTCGAATCGTTTTATAATTACGGAATAACTATATTTTCCAAGCTCATAAAAACCGCAAGAAGATTTTTTCCTTGCCTGGGTTACTCGGAGGTCATTTTGCAAAAAGGATCCAACCCACATTTCGAAAAAAAAAACCGTTGTTTACATAAAATTAAGCAGATTATGTTGGCATCATTAACTTTTTTATTTCTTATACGTTGGTTCCTTTCTGTAAAACAGCGTCCAATTTTCAAAATACCAACTGATATTGGGGTGTGTTCCCTAGTATTGGTTATTCGATATCTGGTAAATAATGTGAAATGGGTTAAGGAGCTAGACTTTTATAAAGGTTAGTGGCATTTACTTTTATTTCATGTTTAGGATAAAGACAAACACTTTAGCACACAAAATGTATAATATGTACTGTAAAGATAGTAAAGATGTAGGTAACACATACATAAAGTCTAGATAATTTATTTTACTTAAGGTTAATAATAATAATAATATCACCTTAAGAGGCTCTCAATCGGGCGTTGGGTCAAGTAGTGGCCAGATACAGAAGGCAGTGTTATTGGACACGGTCCGCATTGTGAGGCGGTTCCTCACTCTGAGCCCCTAACCACCGGTGGCTCGGGTCTCAAGCCTCGTCATCGGGAGGGTGATATTTATTTATTTTTATATTTTTAAATGTATTTATTTTTATATAATTTATATTTAAAAATGTAAAAAAAATTAATTGAAATAAATGAGGAATAATAATAATTCATGGATTATTATTATTGTTCAGGTGAATAAGGGTTGGTGGTATATTCGCTTTTAGAAAAGGGAAAACAATGGGAATCGTCCCATCAACAAGTGGAAGTATTCACTTCTATACTGCTAGTTTTACCCTGTTTTACCTTATTTTTGTATGATCTTGAATTATGAGGTATTTTTTCCATTCGATGGATTAGGGATAGTACCGATATCAGATTTCTTCAAACTCTTGAATTTTGAAAATATAAAATTAGATGTACTACTAGTTACTACTCACTACTCCCGACACCTGTGGACAAAAGTTTGTAATAATCGTTATATAGGAAAATGCAACTTGGTAAGGCAAGTGTGCGAATTACAGATTAGTTTTTAAGTTTGAAACACAGATGGCAGTAGTAATGAAATTTTCTATTGAGTAATAATAATTGTATTTAAATATTATCATATGTGAAATAATGTTAATAAAATATTTAAAAAAATGTTATTACCATAATTAATATTTATTCTTGTTAGAAAATCTCGAAGAATCGCAGACAGCTCAAGCCTTTTTTCATCGAGTAAGTATTTATTTTGTTACAATAAATGTAAATTACCGTGATCAACTCTCGTAATTATTATTGAACAGAATAAATATTTACAGGTAATGAACGAGACGAACACATTAATTAACTGGCCTGCGCGTCTTAAAATTGGTGCTCGTTCGAAAAAAGGTAATTTAAAACAATAATATCAAGAATTCTATGCTCAATTTAATAATATAGGGCCGAAACGTTACTTATTTGATTTTATTTTATTAATATTTGGAAAACTTACAGCTAGCACATTCTTGAATTGAGATTAGTATTAGATATTTAATTTAGTTAGTTAGTTTTAAAAAAAATAAAAAACCGTTGGTCTATGCAATCTTGCGCATTTTGGCGGCAATCGTTGGATTTGGCGCCAAGTAGTCTGGCGTCTGGCGCGGTGCAGGCGCCGGCCTGGCGGTCAATCCAAAATTCGTATTTATTTACGCGCATGTCCGTTAGTAAACGCATAATAATTGCATTGAAACAATTATCTATGTAAATATTATTGCTGAGAATGATTTTTGACAACAATTTTTCTGATGAGGGTGTGTATAACGTAATAAAAGAGATAAGAAATAATAAGTTTCGTGATTTTTTTGAGTTTGGTGAGTGACGATTGGATTTCCTTTCAATCATAGAACGAAAAATTACTTAAATGGTTCGATGAGTGATTTTATGTTTAGATCCTCACGTAAGAGTCGCTGGTCGACCTGAAGATGTGAAGCTGGCCAGGGAGAAGGTAAAGCAGTTACTGGACACTAGGGTAAGTCGATTCGAAACAATTTGAAAACGGAAACGTTTGTTGAAGCACTTTGGTGGTTTTCAAAACACATACTTACCTAAGAAATTCTAGATATCCTGTAGAGATTTGAAAACGTGATTCGATGGTTAACCGATTGATATCGTTAGTCTTGACTTATGGGTCATGCCGGTACGTGTGCTTTAAAGTTTCTCAGACCCTAGGAACATAAAGATTTGGCTATTCGTGTACCGAACCAATTTCTGTCTGTTAAATTTTAATGCTTTCAGTGTTAAACCACGCTTGTTTTGTCGGCAGAGTAACCGCGTCACGATGAAGATCGACGTCAGCTACACAGACCATTCGCACATCATCGGAAAGGTGAGATTATTGATTATACTCAATGAACATGCCTGTCACATATTTTCCTTCTGCTTTGAGTTATCCCGACCCAATGTCAGATTCTTCCTTAAACACTTCCACCTCACTAGTTGAGCATTCTGCAATCTGAGACCATCAGCTCATATATCTTCCTTCAAAAGGTCCAGCCAACACGTCCTGCGCCTATAGCGTACGCTTATGTTATTCCCATAATAATAATATTAGCCCTGTAATATTACTGCCCACTGCTGGGCACGGGCCTCCTCTACTAATGAGAGGGGTTAGGCCTTAGTCTACCATGCTGGCATAATGCGGGTTGGTAGACTTCACATACCTTCGAAATTCCTGTGAAGAAATTCTCAGGTATGCAGGTTTCCTCACGATGTTTTCCTTCACCGTTATAGCAAGCGATATTTCACAATGAAAATACACTTAACATAGAAAAGTCAGAGGTGTATGCTCCATTTTGGGGTTGGTCTCGAACCTCCGACACTTATCTCGGCAGTCCGTACCATTCCGAACTGAGCTATCGCTGCTCGTCATTCCCATACATTAATTCTATTCGACTAGCGCTTATGCCACTTGTCTAAGTCCGCATCGGTTCAGCGCATTACACTTTTTAAGCATGTAGCAAAAAGGGTTCTTTTTACCGTTTACGAACGATGTGTCCAGACTCCAGTTCCAGGCAAAGGAAATGAAGTGATAGAAAATTACTTTTCCCGACTCGGGATTCGAACCTAAGACCTCCCAACCATAGCCGTTATACACTACTTCCTACCACTAGACCAAGGAGGCACTTTAATATCTCATATACCTAATATGAAAATCACAGCCTTCAGTCTTCACAATCACAAATCACAGATCTTGGTGTTGCTATTAGGAATGCTCCAGGCGTAGCGCATATTTTTCCAGTTTTCCCTTTTCTGCTTCCCTTATCCCACTTCAATGTGGGGTCGACGAAACACACTTTTTTGAGTATGTTGCAGTCGCACCGACTTCAGAATTTATCTGAATTTACCTTGGAATAAGCTCTATCAAACACAAGAATCTTGAAAATCGGTCCATATTTGGCGGACATATCGCGTCGCATACTCAGGCTGAGATCTATAAAGCGAACTCCGACTAAGTCTTAGTCAAAGTAACAAACTCGGTGTGGATTTGTAATTGTTATATCGAACTTTGACTCAGTCCGAGTCATTTTCTACAAGAGAAACAAACTGACAGACAGACTAAGCAAAGATTTACTTGTAATAAATGCCTCGGACTAAGTCAAAATCCTCAATGAGTTTGTTACTTAGACTTAGACTTAGTCGAAGTTCGCTCTATAGATCTCAGCCATAGAAAAAACTTACAGACGCATCGAGTACCTTCTTTTTAAGTACGTTGAAAATATTTTTTATATTTTAAATGTTATTACTGATGGCACTATAGGCCTTACTTATAAAAGCCTTTTTTGCTAAGCAAATGGTTAAGAATAACCTGTCACTTTTTCCTTGCGTTATATTGTTTTAAAAATGAAAGGGACAACCTATGGTATAAAGATAAGCAGCGCTTAAATATTTTTATAAGTAAGGGGCTATGTTTCCAAACATTGGACATTGATTAAAATGGTGTGATCAGGGTGGTCTCACGATAAAGCAAGTGATGGAAGACACGAGGTGCCACATCCACTTCCCGGACTCGAACCGGACCAGCACCGTGGAGAAGAGCAACCAGGTCTCCATCGCCGGGGACATGGAGTGTGTGGAGCGGGCCAGGGCCAGGGTCAGGGTGAGTCTCATAACTCTTATAACCTACCACTCTCTCTCTCTCTCTCTCTCTCTCTCTCTCTGTCTCTCTGTCTTTATCTCCCTCTCTCTCTCTCTCTCTCTTTATCTCCCTCTCTCTCTCTCTCTCTGTCTTTATCTCCCTCTCTCTCTCTCTTTATCTCCCTCTCTCTCTCTTTATCTCCCTTTCTCTCTCTCCCTTGCCTTTATCCCACCTCAATGTGGAGTCGGCACACTTTTTCAAGCATTGGTTTAGCACTTGGTTTTTACGATCGGCTGTCTGCCTGACGTTAACCCCCTCTGAGGGATCCAGTTCCAGGCATATTAAATTAGCAAATTCGCTTTACCTGGCCATTTTTATTTTATACATTTAATTCGTTCTTTATTTGAACCAATGCGACATTTGAATTTGAAATTACAGCCTCAGACAGCCTCAATGGCGCAAAGAGCGAGTAGCCGGCTGTAAAGCAAGAGGCCGCGGGTTCGATTCCTGCACCAAGATAAATGTATATGTGGCCCACAGATATTTGTTTCGGGTCCACGTGGTTGGTACACTTCGCATTCGAATTTCGACATTTCCGGGAATAATTGGCGATTAATGTTATGGACGCCCTTTCCACTCAAAATAAAATTCAAAAGTCTAAAGGGCTTATACAGAAATTACAAACTAAATGAAATATTTCTAAGTACACAATGAAATGAAATACAGCTGAATAGGGTTTTGCTATTTAATTTCTCTTAGGCACAGTATTTACCAGATTTTTCTCCCTCCCAAATGCTGCTGCCCGGGGCACGTGCACCCTCGGCCCCCCTCTAGATCCGGCACTGCTCAAAGGTTGTGTTACATTAAAGTGTTTTGTTGCAGGCCCTGACTCCGCTGGTGTTCAGTTTCGAGCTGCCCATAGTGTCTCCGTCTCAGCCGCTGCCGGACATCAACTCGCCGTATGTACGACAGATACAAGAACAGTATAATGTGCAGGTAATTGTCATGATATTAATTACTAAAGTATAATGTCAAATTGCTGTTGCTTTCGGCGCCATTCTTATGATTAAAGTATCTTCTCTTCGTCCCGCATAGCCTTTTCATAAACTCCAATTCATAAACAAATGCAATACAGTCAATCGTTACAACTCGTCTGTATTGCATTTGTTTATAATTTGTCGGAGAAAAGGCTATGCGGGAAGAATGCTCTCAAGTCTCACTTCGCAGTCTGTTGAAAATGCAAAGAATTCTGTATTCTTAGAGTAATTACGTATAGAGATATAGTCTCATACAAAATTCCTTCGAAAATTGAAGCCGATAACGATTCAATGTGTGCATCGTCGGCGCGTAACTACTTGCGTCGACACACACATACTCGCGTGAATAGTGTTGCAAGTAAAAGACATTTTACTAACAAAATAGGGAAATTGAAAGTGTTCTAATGATGATTACACTTGTTTTATTCTAAACTTAAAAAAACATTTGTATAGTTTTGAACCGACTTTAAAATAAAAAGGTTCTAATTTATCTGTATAAACATAACTTTTTTATCAATTGTTCGATAGAGTTGTTTGTAATGTTCGCGTTCGCTTTGTATGTGTATGCTTGTGTAAGTATAATATTACGATTATAAATTTATTTATGTATATGTTATATTCTTTTATAGCTATATATCGCAATGATATTTAATATTATGAGTATATGTAACATATTTAACACTACCTTCATTTTTATTTTCTTCATATACACCCGCCTTGTCTTTTCTCTGCACCACCCAAAGGTTGACTGGTAGCGAATGCCGCTGGTATTAAGTTCGTCTGAACATATTTGTGTATAACGTGTTTGAAATAAAAAGGAGACGGAAACGCTTCTACACTACATACAATCTTGGGCCTAGATTGTAAAAGGATGAAAGTAGTGTCAATTAATAGATAGTATATTATGAGATCATTACTGAAAATTTGGCGACCTTTTGTAATCTGAGAACACAATTATGAGCCTCACTTTGACTTAAATAAAAGTGAGGTTATGGAACAAACTATACGCAAACAACTGATGTTTATAAGTACAAATCTTACCTATTGATATGTTTTAATGTAGATAACATACGCTCACGCCTATATTCCCGAAGGGATGGCAGAGACAAACTCGACCACCCACATTCGATAACTAAATGTTGATCACAAAGACGATTATTCTCAGGAACATAATATTTATATAGACTGAGCAACATTGTTCTAGTAGAAAATTATTAAAAAGGTGGAAAGCACCCAAATCGCACACACTCGAAACAATACGAAAACGAAGCAAATGAAAACGATTATTTAAATAAATTAAAATGCATGCCGCCAAGCTATTCAGTTACTGTTTTATTTTTCAGAACTGTTTATTATTTAGTTCTTATGTTTTCAATTATTTTTACTTGAATTAATCATCGTGGTCTAGTATTATATATATATATTTTTAACTCATTCATCTTTATCGATAAAGTAATTAATTCTATTTTAATAATGAGATGGGAATCTTTGGGCCAAAATGTAATGAGTTGAGATATGGCCTAAAATATTGTCAATTTTTCTATTTCAAAATATAAAAAAATCTGCCCAATTCACAATCTAGAAAATGAGATATCTGAAAAATAAGTATATATAATGTAATAGGACACTAAATAGAATCGATTACTTAATCGATTACGATGAATGAGTTAAAAAAAATATAAATATATATTTGAAATTAAACTATTTTTACGGATTCTATTACGATTTGGTTTTAATTTTTATGCTAGACGTTTTGAAAGCTTTGCAGCCTTGGTGGTCACGGGTTAGACTCTAACTTCAATAAATAACATTCACGTAAACCTAAGAAAACAATATATATAATTTAAAAATCATTAAAAAGATTAGAATGAATATTTGCCCAGCAGTGGGATGATATGGGCTAATAAGATAAAATAAGATAAGAAGAACTAACATAATAAACAGTTATAAAAAAAAATGAATAGCTTGGCGGCATGCATTCAGACCTTAGCTGGTTCCCTGTGGAAGAAAAAACTATGAATTGGCATTTTAATAATCGTTTTCATTTGCTTCGTTTTTGTATTGTTTTGTGCGTGTGCGTTTTGGGTGATTTCCATCGTTTTAATCATTTTCTACTAGAACAATGTTCAGCCAGTATAAATATTATGTTCATACATACATACATACATACATACATAAGCTCACGCCTGTATCCCCGAAGGGGTAGGCAGAGGTGCACGAGCGAACTAAAACACCCACATTTCGCCGAGCTTAGTTCAGTCCCAGATGTGGTAGGGGGCGAGCCTATCGCCATATCGGGCACAAATTCCAGACTCCGGGCTGATATGGAAAAATCCAATATCACTTTGCCCGACCCGGGGATCGAACCCGAGACCTCAGAACCGTAGTCGTACCGAAGTACCACCACGCCACCGAGGCAGTCAATATTATGTTCCTGAGAATAATCGTCTTTGTGACCAACATTTAATTATCGAATATGGATTTTCGAGTTTGCCTCTGCCTACCCCTTCGGGGATATAGGCGTGAGTTTATGTTATCTACATTAAAACATATCAATAGGTAAGATTTGTACTTATAAACATCAGTTGTTTGCGTATAGTTTATTCCATAACCTCACTTTTATTTAAGTCAAAGTGAGGCTCTTAACTCTGTTCTCAGATTACAAAAAATCGCCAAATTTTTAGTAATGATCTCATAATATACTATCTATTAATTGACACTACTTTTATCCATTTACAATCTAGGCCCAAGATTGTATGAAAGCATTTCCCTCTCCTTTCATTATTCCTAATAGAATTTAAAAAATAGGTAAATTGGTTGGCATTATTGGCAACATTCATAATGATTCATAACGTAAATGGCGTCTGTCACTTTTACAATTTTATTTTTAGTTTTGATGAATGTTTTACTTAATATTAAAACATGTCAGCAATTAATTACTTGTGAAATGTTATCTTTATATTTCCTTGGTTCTTGTTAATTGTATTGTGACATCCTTTGATAGCGCAGTTCGTCATAATATAATTAAATTTGTGGGAGCTCTTCATACTAAGACTTGACCTAGGACACTGACACGCCGTGCGGCGTTGAGTGCCTAAAACGGCTCACCCGGAACGCCTTCACGCCGTGGCCGTGTACTGCGGTTCTATGTATGATATTTCTATGTCTGTATTACAATACATACGCACCAATCGTGCGGCACGATTGCAGCGCGTCTATATAGCTGTATCAGCGCGTTTGTATCGATACAAATGCGCGTTTACGGTGTCAATAAATTGGGTACTTGACTATTTTTTAAAAAGTATTCAGGGCTATTTATTAGTTTATCCTGAACATGTAAAAAAAATTTCGTAATTTATTTTGATATATTTAGTTTAAAAAAGCAAAAACTATATGTATTATTAATTTGCCGCCAAAACACTACCTGTTAACTGTAGATACGGGTGACGTCATTGTTCCTTACCATAGATACATATTCGCTCATAAAAAATATTTGAGGAAATAACATTTATGATTTCAAACTATAAAAAGGGTCACATATTTCGTCGATCAGATATCGATCGTCGATCACATTCGCGTTGAAGTTAGGTTAAACTTTAAACAAAAATGCGAAAAAAAAAGCAAATAACCTGGCAGTATAACTTTGGTTCTTAGTCTTAGGACCTTGTGAAACAAATATAAAAGAAAAATGAGTAATGTGACATCATGCAACGTGATTGGTGTTTACAGTCACGTGACTCACAGATAAAAAAATAAGTATTTAAATTACTAAAATAAAATTATCATTGGAGTATTTTTAATACATTCCTATTGCACATTATTTCGACGATAAATCTATGTTCCTACAGAAATTCATTGATATTGGTTACTATAGTCAAGTACCCAATTGTTTACCGTGTGCAAAGATTTACTGTCTGCGTCTGAATTTGAAATGCCTTAGAGCGCGTAGTCTGCGTGTCGCGTCTTCGGTGCGTTAAAAATACGCCGTGTGCATAGGCCCTTAGTGGAAGATGAACAGTAACACGGTTGTGGTACAAACGCAGGTGATGCTGCGCAACCGTCCGAAGCTGCACGCGAACCTGCTGGTGGTGAAGGGGGTGCAGTGGGAGGTGCACGCCACCATGGAGGCCACCACCCTGCTCATGAACTACATGTGCGGACCGCTCGCCGTGAGTACACCACCTTACCACTATCTTACAACCACCTTACCATCACCTTACCACCACCTTACCACCACCTTACCACCACCTTACCGACAACTTACCGACACCTACCAACACCTTACCAACAACTTACCGACATCTTACCGACAAGTTACCAACACCTTACCAACACCTTAACGCCACCTTACCAACAACTTACCGTCACCTTACCAAAAACATACCGCCACATTACCAACATCTCACCAATACCTTACCACCACCTTACCACCACTTTACCACCACCTTACCAACACCTTACCAACACTTTATCACCACCTTATCACCACCTTATCACCGTCGAATAACGTACATTATATAAGAGTTTGAGAGAAGTGGAAGTCACGTGAAGGAACTTCGATAGTTTAAAGAAAGAGAATTTGACGATTATCAGGATTTCAGTCTTCAAGATTTTTAGGAGAACTTAGCTGATTGTGACTTGTGAGTTCACCATCGCAGTTCGCACCGAATCAGACATTTGAGAGGCCCTCAAAAATGCCTGCCTGGATGTTGTGGATCGAAGAAATGTTCTCGTAGGTACTTCCTATCTTTGTTCCTGATACCGAGACTTAAAACATTTCGAATTCACTATTTGTGATGAATAAAAAAAAACTTCATTGTAAGATCCAGCTAATTGAACCGGGAGGTCCTCGGTTCGATTCCTAGGTCGGGTGTGGTGTTTTTGTAACATTATTTTCCCGGAACTGAATCCCTCGAGATGGGAGTTGACGTCAGACAGTCGATCGTAAAAACTAAGCCAAATCCTTTCTGCAACATACTTGAAAAAGTGTGTTGCGCCGACCCCACATTAAGGTGGGTTAAGAGCAGGTAGAAAGAAAGAAAGTAAGATCCAGATCTTGTCAAAAATTTGGTTTGAATCTCTAACGCCCGAATGGTCAAACGCTCCTCAACTTTAACGGCTTCTTATATTGATTTTCGCCAAACAATTTTGACAAATAAGGCGGCCTTAAAAGACATAAGGCCACCTTAAGTGCAACAGCCTCGACAGCCTCCGTGGCGCAGCGGGCGAGTAGCCGGCTGTGAAGCGAGAGGCCGCGGGTTCGATTCCCGCACCGAGACAAATGTTTGTATGGCCTACAGATATTTATTTCGGGTCTGGGTGTTGTGAGACCGAAAGTCTCTCGTAGTTCCTGATGCCCACAACACAAGACTTGATCTTAGTGTGGGGTCAGGACTATGTATGTGACTGTTGGGCGTTATTTATTATTTATTTATTTATTAAG
This sequence comes from Clanis bilineata, assembly GCA_036417725.1. Lineage (NCBI taxonomy): Eukaryota > Metazoa > Arthropoda > Insecta > Lepidoptera > Sphingidae > Clanis > Clanis bilineata. The sequence goes on along the minus strand of CM071139.1, from coordinate 2,411,538 downwards.
TGTATGAACATTCGGCGGTATATCTTTGTATACCGTATTATCTGGATTTTCAAAGGCTTATACTCAAACAAAACTACCCACGATGTAACTCAATACAATGCGACAATGACTGTAACAGAAGATTGTGTATACAACGTAGGCGTGGACACTTAGCCCAGGATGGTACTAGTATTCTTTAGGTTTTACGTAAGACAGCTTGGTACATTTGCTTACTAAATAACTGTAACGTAATCAAGCTTTAAGTGATTTCTTTCCTTCAAAATCCTACAGGAGAGAGAGGACACGTGAGAGCAGATTTTCATATTCAGATAATTTTGTTTGAGGGATAATTTTGTTTCTTCAAAAAATGTTTAGTTTAAAACGTAATTTACACGTTGGATGAAAATTATTTTACTTCTAGAAATGATGTTATTTTGAGTGATGATGAGTTGAAGAATATAAATGGACCAATTATGTTCTTCAACTCATCATCACAAAAATCTTGCACAATTAGACCGTGTTGTGCAGAAATGAACCAACCAACAAAAAAAAGTATTTTATTGATGGCTACATGATACATACATAGACTCACGCCTTTTTCCCATAGGGGTAGGCAGAGACAACGGATTTCCACTTGCTACGATCCTTACACACCTCTTTCGCCTCATTCAATCTCAACAACATGATCTATACCATTAATGGACCGTATTGATGTTAACTTGGATGCATTTAGCGCAAAATAAAGATCAGTGGCGCAAGGGAGAAGAGGCTTATGCCCAGCAGGTGGGCAAACAGAAGCTGACGATGATTATGATGATGATTGATGTTAACGCTGACTGCCTCGGTGGCGTGGTTGTATTTCGGTGCGACTATCGTCCTGAGGTCTCGGGTTCGATCCCCGGGTCGGGCAAAGTGATATTGGATTTTTCCATATCAGCCCGGAGTCTGGAATTTGTGCCCGATATGGCGATAGGCTCGCCCCCTATCACATCTGGGACGGAACTAAGCTCAGCGAAATGTGGATGTACTAGTTAGCTAGGGCGCCTCTGCCTACCCCTTCGGGGATACAGGCGTGAGCTTATGGTATATGTTATGTGTGTGTAGCGTCCATGATAGCGCACGATTTTGGTCTTTTCGTTTTGACGTCTGAATCTACATCGATGTAGCTTTTTTATAATTAAAAATACCTACATATTATGTATATGTTACTTATCTTTAATGTCGTTATGTTGGCGCCACTCTGTATAAAAAAATCACTTTCTTTCTACCTGCCCTTATTTCACGGTGTCGTCGGTATTGTCGGCACAACACACTTTTTTTTTCAAGCATGTTGCAGAAAAGAATTTGGCTTAGTTTTTACGACCGGCTGCCTGCCTGACGTCAACCCCCTTTGAGGGATCCAGTCTCGGGCAAATTAAATTAAGAAATTCGCTGTGCCGACCTGGGAATCGAACCCACGACCTCCCGGTCCACAGCCCATATATGCTGCCACTAGACCAAGGAGGCGCCATATATTATCACTGTAGAAATATATCGTTTCCAGAGCCAAACCCAAGTCCAAATGTCCCTGGAGATATCTCCGATGCACCACAACGTGGTGGTGGGGCGCGGCGCCGACCAGCTGAAGATCATCATGAAGGGCACGGGCACGCAGATCATGTTCCCCGACGCAGACGATCCCAACATCCCGGTGATCAAGAAGAGCTGCGTCACCATCACGGGACAGATCAAGGATGTGTACGCAGCGAGGCAGCAGCTCGTGGTGAGTTTAAGAACTGCAGCCCGAGTAGGAAAATTTCTGACAACCGTAAATGTATCCGTGCTCGATGCGCGTCTATGAAATTTGTATGAAATATTAATCAAATGTCATCAGTGCGCAGCGAGTTTACATTTACATTAGTTTTTCGTATCGGGCTACTGGTTAGTTGGTTTGAGTGGTAGAGCCTCGCTGTAGACGGTACCGGCTATAGCACAAATCGGCTCGGCTGGTTCGATACCACTGTTACAGAAAAGCGTAAAGTGGCAACTTGCTGTTGTGTTTCATTCGGTGCATGAATTTTCCGGTGGCCCATTTCCCCCTCTTTCCCAATCCATTTTTCCTCCCCTTCCATTCCCTCTTTGTAGATTGGCAACTCACCCATAATCTCATAATCTTTGGTTTTTCTAAGCGGTGGAGATCACTTACCATCAGGTGATCCATCTGCTCGTTTACCAGTCTTTGCTATACAAAAAAAACATAATATATAAATTTGGTCAGGATCGGATTTAAAGTCGGTCCGTTAAGTATTTAAACTTGTGATTATTAAATACAAGAATCAAAAAGTACACAAAAATATAAAATCGTAACAAGGTCGCAAAACCATTAATTTATTCAACATATTTACAGGGCAGTCTCCCCCTAGTGGTGATATTCGACGTGTCAGAAGAGGCGTGCCGCATCGAAAACGACTCAGCCACGAAGCTGATGCAGAAGCACAACGTCTACATCAACGTGAGGCGGAAGCCGAAGCAGGGGATCGCCTCTGTCGTCATCAAGGGGATCGAGAGATGTGCTGGTATGTCTTCCCACCTTCCCTTCATCATCAAATCAAATATTCTTTTTATAGCAGAGACTAGCAAGCGAGCAGATGGGTCACCTGATGGTAAGTGATCTCCACCGCTTATAGACACTCAAGACACAAAAAGAATCATCTAAGTATCACCAACCTAAAAGGAGGTAATGGAAGGGGAGGGAGATGGAGTGGGGGAAATAGGTCATAATAAATAATTTTAATAATCGATGTAAAGTAGTAGCTCGCTGTCGCGTTTCGTTCGGTGAGTAAGATTACCGGAGGCCTAATTCCCCAACTCCCCTCCCTTTCCCAATCACTTTCCTTCCCCTACCATTTATTATAGGTTGGCAACGCAGCCATGATTCTTATTGTGTTTTGGGTTTCCATGGCCGGTGGAGATCACTTATCATCAGGTTACCGTCTGCTCCTTTGCCAGTCTGTTTTCTTTTTTTATTCGAGCACGGCAAAGTGACTATTGCATCTGATGGTAATCGTAGTGCAGTCCGAAAACTAGCGCTCACTGACATGCAATGGGTTTATAAGTTTATCAGTGGTCGTTAGAATCATGGCCTATTTATAGAAAAGACTTCTATGTATACTACTAGACTGGCTGTTCGGTACATAGAATGTGCGCACTAAGCCTCTTATAAAAATATTTAAGCGCTGCTTATGTTTAACCCATAGATTGTCCCTTTCATTTTTAAACAATGTAACGCAAGGAAAAAAGTGACAGGTTATTCTTAACCATTTGCTCAGCTAAAAATGCTTTTATAAGTAAGGCCCTATGTCTCTGTGAATCGACCTCAACTCACTGTAGAAATCTGCTCTTTTCCTTAGCCGTGAAACGTCAAACACTCGCCGTCATGTGCCACATTTTTACTTCGAAACAGCTTGTCTAGTAAATACATAGAAGTCTTTGATTTACATACACATAAAAACGTAAGCTCACGCCTGTATCCCCGAAGGGGTAGGCAGAGGCGCACTAGCGAACTAGAACACCCACATTTCGCCGAGCTTAGTTCCGTCCCAGAGTGATAGGGGGCGAGCCTATCACCATATCGGGCACAAATTCCAGACTCCGGGCTGATACGGAAAAATCCAATATCGCTTTTCCCGACCTGGGGATCCAAATACAACCACGCCACCGAGGCAGTCTTTGATTTATAGTTTAAAACTTTGACAATTCGTTATCCAGGTGACATATACGAGGCGCGTCGTTCCCTCCTCGGCGGCAAGGAGCCAGTCATCACGGCAGAGATCCCCGAATCCTACAACATCCCATCATTAGGCGGCTGCATGCCCGCGTTCGGGTCGTTCAACCCGTTCTCCGGGTCCCCGGCGGCCGGGCCGCTGGAGTACCCGCCGCTGTCTCCGGGGGCGGTGTCGCCGGTGTTCCCGGGCGCGTGGCTCGTGAGCCCCCAGCCCAGGCCTTCGCAGTTCCACTACCCGACGATCAGTATACCCAATCCGGTCATGTATAAGAACCAGACGTGGAACCGTGAGTACCTTTATAGCAGAGTACAGTAGCCCGAGCACGAAAAACTAATGTAAATGTAATCGAGTTCGCTGTGTTCGCTGAGTTCGCAGTGGCCCATTTCCCCCTCCCTTTCTCACCCTTCCACTTCCTCCTTTTAGGTTAGAACGCACCCAATGAATCTTTATGTCTTGGGTATCTATGGCCGGTGGAGATCACTTACCATCAGTAGCCCGAGCACGAAAAACTAATGTAAATGTACTCGAGTTCGCTGTGTTCGCTGAGTTCGCAGTGGCCCATTTCCCCCCCCTTTCTCACCCTTCCACTTCCTCCTTTTAGGTTAGAACGCACCCAATGAATCTTTATGTCTTGGGTATCTATGGCCGGTAGATAACTTACCATCAGTAGCCCGAGCACGAAAAAATGTAAATGTAAATGTATTCGAGTTCGCTACGCACTGATGACGTTTGGTTAATATTTCATACAAATTTCATAGACGCGCATCGAGTTCGAATACATTCACGGTTGACAGAAATTTTCCTGCTCAGGCCGCTGGTCCCCACCATCAGCCTGCTGAATCATGAGTATATGCAAAAGTATCACATAAGACGGTCGCCTCCCTGGTCTAGAGCCATGTATGGGCTGTGGACCGGGAGGTCCTGGGTTCGATTCCCAGGTCAGGCAAAGCAAATTTCCTAATTTAATTTGCCTGGGACTGGATCCCTCATAGGGGGTTGACGTTGACGGCGGCCGGTCGTAAAAACTAAGCCATCCTGTCGGCAACACGCTTGAAAAAGTGTGTTGCGCCGACCCTACATTAAGGTGGGATAAGGGCAGGTAGAAAGAAAGATCACATAAGACGGAAATGACCTCGTCGAGTGGGTGTTCTACCACAGTATACCCAACTTTGTCATATACCTACCACCTACGGTTTTATATTTACAGAAAGGTATTCCTTAGTTCCAACAGCTCGATCTGGAAATCTTTGGGGGAGGCCTATGTTCAGCAGTGGACGTCCTATGGCTGATGATGATGATGATGATGATGATTCCTTAGTTTTTGCTATCGATCGCCTGTCTGACGTTAACCCCCTCTGGGGATGTTACATCGTTACATGTCTGTGGTTACGGTAATTGTATGTATTTGTTTGACAGCGCTGTCAAACGGCGCGGACATGGGCGTGATGCCCCAACCTATGATGATGCAGACATACCAGCAAGTGGCGGACGGCAGACCGGTCAGTATTACCATCAATTGACAATTTTTTTTAATTAATTTTATATGAAAACGTCGTCTAAAATATAGAACAGAAAGAAATATTGAAATATTCTCAAAAATAAAAAAGTTATAAGCCTTTGAAGTTTGGTGTAACCTTCAAATTGCGGGAAAGAGAACTAACAGTATAATTACGTCATGCCATAACGGCACGCGCGTTGGAAAGGGATAGCAATATATCTCCAATATGCCCCCACTCCAGAATTTAAAATATGAATTACTGCCTCATTTTTCTATCAATTTTAATACAGTTTTTACAAAAGGGTTTCTTTTTATTTTACATGCTATTACATATAAATATGCGTATAAAATGAAACTTAGTCAAGTACCAAATTATCTACATATATATCCAGAGGGTTTCCTTACATGGGACAAACTGAGGAGAAACGGCCCATGGTTTGATCACCCCACGCCCTCAAGCTAAAATGCTATGCTATATACTAAAATTAAGTGAATTAACCTAATTTTGAGATGTCTCCAAAAAACGTAAAAAATACGGTTCTTAAAGATTTCATAGACTTATGGTTATTTTTAGTCAGTAAACAAGTTATTAAGGCTCAATTGCACCACTGTTATTAACCTAGAGTTAGTCCTAACCGTAAGTTAAGTTACATGTCATTCATACATTTTCTGTCAATTTAGCTTGCGGTTAGGACTAAATCTTGGTTAATAATAGTGGTGCAATTGAGCCTAAGTCTATTAAATATAAAAGCCACAGTCAATAAACCTCTAAGGATAATATTTTCCACGTTTTTTGGAGATATTTCAAAATTAGGTTTATTCACTTAACGGCAACTTAGCTTCAGGACGGCAGCGGCAGCGGCAGCAAAACTGCTTCTGGCAACATCATTTTTATAGCAGAGACTGGCAAACTAGCAGGTGGTCTACAGACCATAGACACCCACAAACAAACGAACCAAACTTTATGGAAGGGAATAGCGATTATAAAGAGGAGGTAGGAGGTTTGACCTACCGGACATCTCAATTAAATACCGAAAAACTTAACTGCAACACCGTTTTCTATGACAGAGGTTAATGGTATCAAACCGGTCGAGACAGTCCATTCATACTGTAATAATTTTTCACAATTTATAAATTTATTTCAAAAACTTGTATTGTATGTATTTTCAATTTTGTAACGTTATATTATTGGTGTAATTAGCCTGTATCGGTCGTTCCAATAAATAAATAATACTGTAGATTTAACTATACAGTGTGGCTGACAAAAGAGTAAGGGCTTTGAACTGTAGCCTAAATATTTTCTAACTTTATGAGCACCGCACAAAATGAAATAAACCGTCTGGCATTTCTACTGAAGCTATGTTCCTAAAATAATCCTTCGCGTTGGCAAATGCGATTATATTTAGCGTGCGGCAATATGCGCATGCGCAGTTAGTTACACGCGGGGCTTACGAACACACTACCGACAACCACGTTTATAATCCAGAAAATTTTATTTATAAATACCATAATGGCTTTTCAAAATTTTGTTATTTCAAAAATCGTCAAGAATGTGGCACTGAATTGTGAGGAGATTTGGAAAAAGGAAATTTTGCAGTCGGATCATAGTGTAACCTAACAAAGGATATCGTTGTGGTACGTATGGGAAGAAGTATGATCGTCATATTGGTCTTTTTTACAAATCCCTTCCCTCTGACATTGGGGCTCTACCATATTTTTTTTTGAGTGGTAGAGCCGCGTTGTAGACACTAACGTCTACAGAACGATTGGGCCGGAACGCCCGTTTTGATACCACTGTCTCACAGAAAACCGACGTAAAGTGGCAGCTTGCTGTCGTGTTTCGTTCGGTGAGTGGGATTTCCGGTGGCCCATTTCCCACCCTCCCGTTCCCTATCATTTTTCCCTCCCTTTCCATTTCCTCCTTTTAGGTTAGCAACGCACCCATGATGCTTTTTGTGTTTTGAGTGTCTATGGGTGGTGGAGATCACTTAGCATCAGTTGACCCATCTGCTTATTTGCCAAAAGTTACCCTACAGATCTGATGATCTGAGTTCTCCATCAGCCCGGCCCTCCTATAACCCGTCTATCAACATGGTGTCAGTCGCCAGGGCTACTCATATGACGTCATAACGTGTGTAATCTGTTGTACAGGCGACGCTGAGCCAGTTGCTGAACTCGAGCTCGCAGGCGAGCAGTGGATACCAGAGCAACTTCACCGGCAGCTGTGTATCCTTGGACACGCAGAATATATCCGGTGAGCTATTATTATAACATAACATAAGCTCACGCCTGTATCCCCGAAAGGGTAGGCAGAGGCGCACTAGCGAACTAGAACACCCACATTTCGCCGAGCTTAGTTCCGTCCCAGATGTGATAGGGGGCGAGCCTATCGCCATATCGGGCACAAATTACAGACTCCGGGCTGATATGGAAAAATCCAATATCACATTGCCCGACCCGGGCATCGAACCCGAGACCTCAGAACCGTAGTCGTACCGAAATACCACCACGCCACCGAGGCAGTAATTATTATAATATTATTTATTACACGAGGGGGTACGCAGAGTTTTTGAGTGGTAGAGCCACGCTGTAGACAGATACGTCTACAGCACGAACGGGCCGGCTCGACCGGGCAGGTACCATTGTCTCACAGAAAACCGACGTAAAGTGGCAACTCGCTGTCGCGTTTCGTTCGGTGAGTGAAATTTCCGGTGACCCATTTCCCCACCTCACCGAGACAGTAAAGTTATTTCTTAATCTTATGGATTTAGGATTGTCTAGTTTGTTTGTAGATAATTATCTCGTTATACTGACACACTATGCTACGGACAATCGCGTCCCAGTGTGTATTTTATAAAACGTTATCGGACCGATACTCTACCGCAGACTAATATAGATGCACGTGCATCAAATAAATGTCAAACTTCGAAGAGTGGGCTGTCAAATCATTTAGGCTCAATTGCACCACTATTATTAACCTAGAGTTAGTCCTAACCGCGAGCTAAATTGGCAGAAAATGTATGAATGACATGTAACTTAACTTGCGGTTAGGACTAACTCTAGGTTAATAATAGTGGTGCAATTGAGCCTTACAGAATAGCATTCTCCGAAACGAAACATATAGCACTGCGGTCTGAGCAGGAAAATTTCTGACAATCGTAAATGTATTCGTGCTCGATGCGCGTCTATGAAATTTGTATGAAATATTAACCAAACGTCATCAGTGTGCAGCGAACTCGAATACATTTACATTTACATTAGTTTTTCGTGCTCGGGCTACTGATTTCGGTCGGACACGTGAGCCACATAGAAAAGCAAAACGTCCGAAATGTCCGCAACTGCGGATACAAACTAGTCCCCAGAGCTTGATGCCCGGGAGAGATGGTCAACCTCTTCGGGGATACAGGCGTGAGCTTATGTAATGTATGTACAGTGGACCAAGCCGCCGCTTGATCACCCTTAAGACCAAAGTCGCGTGACAAGAACATTATTCTCGGCGTAAGCGCGCACACAACGACACGCAAAAACCAGTTTTACGGCTAGGAGGCGCGGAATCCATTACTCATGTAAATGTGAGTGTGTCGAGACACTGTAAATCGTTCAAAGGAAAATGTTTAAAAACTGGATCACCGGCGACTTGGTTAACTGTACATACGTGTACAGCAGCCCGAGCAGGAAAATTTCTGACAACCGTAAATGTATTCGTGCTCGATGCGCGTCTATGAAATATTAATCAAATGTCATCAGTGCGCAGCGAGTTTACATTTACATTAGTTTTTCGTGTTCGGGCTACAGGTGGCGACGGCAGTAACGTGGGCTCTCCGTCGGTGTCGCCCATCAGCAAGAACCACAGCACCCACAGCCCCGTGCACCCACCTGACACTGAACGATCGCAAGGTAACCATCGCCGACCCACCACCGCGTCATACTGACCACTTCATATTGAGTGGTAGAGCCACGCTGTAAACAGTAACGTCTACAGCACGATTGGGCCGGCTCGACCGGTTGAATACCACTGTCTCACAGAAAACCGACGTAAAGTGGCAGCTTGCTGTCGCGTTTCGTTCGGTGAGTGAGATTTCCGGTGGCCCATCCCCCTCCCGTATTCCCCAATCCCTATTCCCTCCCCTTCCATTTCCTCTTTTTAGGTTGGCAACGCACCCATGATTCTTATTGTGTCTTGTGTGTCTATGGGCGGTGGAGATCACTTACCATCAGGTGACCCATCTGTTCGTTTGCCAGTATCTGCTATATAAAAAAAACATACTACTTTAAACTATTATTATGTTTTGGCAAAATATGTAAATTGTAATACAAGATATGATACAAGAATTGGATACTTGACTATGTTTAATTTTATCGACCGACTTCCCAAAAAGGAGGAGGTCCTCAATTCGTCGTTTTTATGTATGTTACTCGATATCTCCGCCAAATGTGGACCAATTTTCAAAATCCTTTTTGTGTTCGATAGAGCTTATTTCAAGGTCCCATATAAATTTGGTCACGATCGGTAAATTGGAAGTCGGTCAGTTAAGTTTTTAAACTTGTGATTATTTAATTTTATACACATATTTATATGTAATAGCAAATGAAACAAAAAAGAAACCCTTCTGTAAAAACTGCATCGAAATTGGTTTAAAAATGAGGCATTAATTCGTATTTTAAATTCTGGAATGGGGGCATAGTGGAGATATCTTACTATCCCTTTCCAACGCACGTACTATTATGGCGGTGACGTGTAATACCGATACTTCTCTGTCTCGCAGTATGACGGTTACACCAAACTTCGAAGGCGTATAACTTTTATTTTTGTAAATAATTCAATATTTATTTCTTTTCTATATTTAAGTTGGCCTAAATTTCATATCAAATTAATAAAAAACAGAATAATCTAAGGAAAAAACAATTGATAAAGTACCCAATTCAATCAATGAAAAAAGTGAAAAGGTAGGTAATACAAACTTACGTCTGATAACCATAATGTTTTCACTTTCACTTGTTTGCAAGATTTTTACTGCCTGTTATACCATTGTCAGAAATTACACCAATGTCATTGAAGTTCATTTTTAAGCTCCTTCACAACTCCAAAAAAAGTTAAAAATTTACATTACCTTTGATTTGTTTCACAGCCTTTACGCAAAGACACATTATCTATTTTGCCAGCATGATAAATTATTGAGTCGATAATTCCCCAGACTTAGCGAGTATAATTTCGGACCTGCCTCTGTCTGAGCGGCGCGCCGTCGGCTGTGAGAAGAAGACTCTAGAAACACTCAATAAACTATCACCACTCTCCGAGTACAGGAAACTTAAAGCGGAAGCCAGTAAGGTGAGGAAAACAACACTTACTCAGCAATACTGAAACACAACTCAAACACTTAGCCCCTTACTTATAAAAATATTTAAGCGCTGCTGATCTTTAACTCATAGGCTGTCCCTATCATTTTAAACTATGTAACGCAAGTAAAAAAGTGACAGGTTATTCTTAACCATTTGCTCAGCTAAAAATGCTTTTATAAGTAAAACCCAATAGGTGGTTATGTCATTTAAGGCTGCCATATATGTATGTCAAACAGTGTCAAAGATGTATGGCGCACAATAATGTACCTTAAGTGGCTTTTAAACTTGAGTAGTGTTTCAGAATAGACGTATTATGAACAACATTAAAGTAGATAGGGCGGCTCGGCTCGGCCTCCGGTGGCCCATACGCTTATGTAACATATATATGTGTGGCTGTGGACCGGGAAGTTTTGGATTCCAATTCCTGGGGGGTTACCATCACCTCTTACAGCAGTATTATTATAATCTTACTTGTACCGATTTCCGTACAAAAAAACTAAGTAAGATTATAATAATACTGCAGAAAAACCCTGCAGATTGGGCAATACGGTTTTTCAGTGTTCATTCACCATAACATAACTGTAGTATACCTAATCGTGTGTTTTTATCGGTTCTTTATCGTAGAAAATGACTGAAAGGGTAATAAAAATAAAGCTGTAAAATTGTAACACAATGTGCCTACTTTTCGCATTGCACAAGCACAAAATAGAAATAGGAAGAAATAAATCAAGTATTGCCGTGAAATATTTTATTAGGATGGAAATTACAAATAAGTGATTGAAATTAGTCAAGACGAAGCCGATTTTCGTAACATGTTTGAAAAGTGTTTTGCGCCGACCCTACGTTAAGGTGGGATAAGGGCAAGCAGAAATATACGGATGCTATTGCGATATTTTTTCTAGGTTTTTTTTATTTCTGACGCGACATTTCGAAAGCTTTGCAGCCTTCATGGCCACAAATCGCTATAGAATCCGTATAAACTAGTTTCATCTCCAAGTTCCTAGTCAAAAATAAAATTCAAATTCAAATTATTTATTCTGCAAATAGGATATTTCATATCACTTTCACATGTCAATTATCGATTAAAATTATCGAGTTATAATCGATTATCGAATTATAATTATCGAGTTTTTTTTTTATTTTTATTCGGCCTACATCGTGTCCCACTGCTGGACAAAGGCGGAGGCCTCTGCCTTTATTACCACTTACAATTAATTACGAGTATATATTAAAAAAAAACACAAATATGATGACAAATTGAGCACTCTACCAATACAACAATGAGGTTACCCAATCATATCTGACATTCCGTATATTTGCGAGTATGGTAGTGTCTTACCAAGGTCTTACCATAATAAATACCATATCGATGGCATAATGCAGGCGATGCGCGAGAGTGTCGGCGGCGGGTACCGGGTGCCGACGCAGCGCTGGGCCGGATACTACTTCAGCCACACTTCTCCAGGACCCATCAATCTGAACGACACCACGGATGGCGTCAACACTACGGTGAGTCTTAACCGATTTTAAAACGAGGACGTTGTTTCTATGTATGTATGTTGCGGACAGTGACTTGTACAAGTATTTAGGTCAGCATAACATAACATAAGCTCACGCCTGTATCCCCGAAGGGGTAGGCAGAGGCGCACTAGCGAACTAGAACACACACATTTCGCCGAGCTTAGTTCTGTCCCAGATGTGATAGGGGGCGAGCCTATCGCCATATCGGGTACAAATTCCAGACTCCGGGCTGATATGGAAAAATCCAATATCACTTTGCCCGACCCGGGGATCGAACCCGAGACCTCAGAATCGTAGTCGTACCGAAATACCACCACGCCACCGAGGCAGTCTCAGTCTAGGTCAGGGTAGACAAAAATATTGCAATATTCTTTTTTATAATTCTTTCATTACCATAACAATTATAGTAGCGATTTAATATATGAGCAGAATTTGGTAAATTTTAATTTGTTTTTAGTTGTTACTTCTTTCTTTATTAAGTTACAAGTTCATTATTATTCGGTTGAGGGTAGACAAAGTCTATTTGCCTGTATGGGATGCACGCCACTGGTTGCGGGATATATTCAGCAAACTTAGAGTATTTTCACGGTAGTTAGCGACATGGCTGGTGACCTGCCCCCTTACTCTTGATACTCGATTCGATTGTGATTTCTATTTGGTTTCATTTATTGACTTCAAATTCCACCGAAATCGACTTTTAAAGTGCGCTAATGTACCATAATATTCGAGAACTTTCATTTGGTAATTTAACGTGACATTAATGCACTTTTTAACTCTATTTCGGTGAAATTTTAAGTCAATAAATGAAACCGAATCGAATTCAAGTTCGAATCGAGCGTCAGGAGTCACCCCCTTGACTTTGCGGATGTCTATGGCTGTCGGTAACCACTTACCACCGGATGGACAGTCTGCTTGTCTGCCATCGTAGGATAAAAAAAATATGGACCGATGTAACAAAATAAGTTTCAAGTAAATTAACAATTTTTGCGTTGCTTTTGCAGCCGCTTTTCCTCCTTTTTATGATGTAATAAAAACATATTATAATGACTTAGGTATTCCCAAAAACTCCAGCTTACAATGATAAATCCCTTCTACATAATCAGTTTATTAATTTCAACTTCTTATCCCAACCATTGTGAAATATCGCTTGCTATAACGGTGAAGGAAAACATCGTGAAGAAACCTGCATTCCCGAGAATTTCATAAGTGGTAGAGCCACGCTGTAGACAGTAACGTCTATAGCACGAATGGGCCGGCTCGACCGGTTAGATACCACTGTCTCACAGAAAACCGACGTAAAGTGGCAGCTTGCTGTCGTGTTTCGTTCGGTGAGTGAGATTTCCGGTGGCCCATTTCCCCACTCCCTTTCCCAATCCCCTTCCCTCCCATTCCATTCCCTCCTTTTATGTTGGCAACTCGCCCATGATTCTTTTTGTGTCTTGGGTGTCTATGGGCGGTGTAGATCACTTACCATCAGGTGACCCATCTCCTCGTTTGCCAATCTCTGCTATAAAAAAAAAAAAAATTCTCCACAAAAATTTCGAAGGTATGTGAAGTCTACCAACACGCATTAGGCCAGCGTGGTAGACTAAAGCCTAACCCCTCTCATCTCATTAGTAGTTACAGGGTTATTTAAAAAAAAATACCGAAAGACCGAAGTTTTAAGTAAATAAGACCAATTTTTAGCCTTGTAAACTTTGCAATTGCTTTTCATTTAGTTTAATAATCAAATAAAAAATGCATTTTTATTGACTATCTAAATCATTATAGGTATTTTGGAATTTTCCAGCATTTTTTAACCAAAGCCGCTGCTATGATAAATCAGTAGCCCGAGCACGAAAAACTAATGTAAACGTAAATGTATTCGAGTTCGCTGCGCACTGATGACGTTTGGTTAATATTTCATACAAATTTCATAGACGCGCATCGAGTTCGAATACATTTGCGGTTGTCAGAAATTTTCCTGCTCAGGCCGCAGTTTATTAATTTCAACTTCTCATCCCAACCAGCCCGAGAAAGCTTGGAACCGTTCAGAGCTGGTGCGTCCGAACATCGTGGAGTCGCTGTGCTCGCCGGGCGCCCCCTCCCCCGCGGTGGGGGCGACGCACCCCGCCAGCCCCTCCACCCCCGCGACCCCCTCGACGCCGGCCCACTCGCCCGCCGGCCGCCCCTGCCGGTACAGGCAGCTGTACGAACTGCTCAGGGATATTGGACTGCAGAAGTATATCGGTGAGGAATTGTACATACATAAGCTAACTAGCAGAGGCCTAGTACATCTATTTCACCGAGCTCGTTACCATATGTGATAGGGAGCCTTTGGCCATATCAGATACCAATTTCAGGCTCCGGCCTGATACATAATAGAAAATACTTATATAACATAAAATACATGCCTGTATCTCCGTGAGAGTAGGCAGAGGCGAACTAGCGAACTAGAACACCCACATTTCGCCGAGCTGATTTCAGTCCCAGATGTGGTGGGGGAGCCTATCGCCATATCGGGCACAAATTCTAGACTTTCAGCTGATATGGAAAAATCCAATATCACTTTGCCCGACCCGGGGGATCGAAGTCAAGACCTCAGAACGGTAGTCTCACCTAAATACAACCACGCCACGTCGAAAATCCTATATCAATTTGCCCACTCGAAACCGAGATCTCAGGTGCCCTAAACAAAAACCAAGCGTCACGTTTGATAACGACAGTAACGCTCATGTTTTTTTTTTGTATCTACCAAGATTGACAACAGTCACATAATTTTTCGGACGGCAGTGTAAACTCCATATAAAAAAAACGTTTTGCAAACGTTAATGCGAACAGAAAAGGGTTTTTGTGTAGGGGTACGGGACGAAAGTCGTAGGTACAGCGTACCTCGCAATACAACTACGCCACCGAGGCAGACAGAATTCAATACAGGTTTCAGGAATACGAATTTATATATATAGGTATCATTCTGTCATCTCTTCTTCATGTATGTAGGTCATCAATATAATATACCCTAGATGCACAGTTATTTGCAAATATCCTCCTAAAAAGTGGTCTCAGGAATAAAACAAAGAAAAAGATCACAAGTTCTAATTAAATCAACACAAATATAACCCTATGCACGTGTAATAAAGTAGATTTTTAAACGGAATGAGCAAGCGTTCTTAAATTTGAATTTTGAAATTTAGAATTCCATCGGCGTCGGACTGTATGCAAAACGAGTGCTTAAGAACTCCTTTGCTGTCCCATTTTCCGAGCGTCAACTGTGCATCTAGGTAAATAATATATCGATGATGTAGGTACATGAAAATATGAAGCTAAACAATAGTTGACAACTACATTCATCATACTAAAGTCCAAGGTTGTATATCACGTTGTTCGCAAACGACTTTGTCTAGTCGGTCTAGTCGAAATTAATTATGTGTGACATACAACCTACGCACACAATGGAATTTACTTATGAAAGTCATACTTTAAATGCTTTATATGAAATTTTGTTTTTAATGCAGAAGACTGCTTATCTGCGACGTGCACACGTATTTAGATTAGGGCAGACAAAAACTATGCATTACAAAATTTCTCTTTTCAATTCCTGCATCATCATCACCAAAATCGTTTTCATCATTGTGTGAAAACAAATTTCAGTTTTGTTTTATCTTTTTATTTTTTATTAGCAAATGCCAAATTGTCGGGCTAGACAGTGTCTCTTTCTCTTTACGGACTGCACGCCAATGATGCTTATGAGATAAGAGTGTAGCTTAAGGCGTCTTGTAGTTTATCTGGACTGTTGCTTATATTGTAGAGCTTTTCAAGAAGCACGAGGTGGACATGTGCACATTCGCGTCGCTGAACGAGGCGGATCTCACGGAGCTCGGCGTCACCGCATTTGGCGCTCGCAGGAAGATGCTGCTCATCATCGCAGGTCACCAACACTCTTCATTACAATCAAAACCACTAAATTACAATCCTGAAGGACCTTGCTTTAGGGTCTCTGGAGATCGCGGAAATACTCTGCTCACCCTCGAAGATACACTCTAGCCACCCTCGCAGATCACCAATACTCCGCCCAACTTCTACTACTTTCTACCAACTTCTACCACTTCCTAGTTTTGTTGGTTTTTTTGCCGCTGGATACTGGTATTTTTGCACCTCAGTAATATAGATAGTGATTTCCAATCCAATACACGTGATACAATTTGCTCAAGCTAGTTTCTTACTGGGTTTTGTTAAGGTTGATAACGCAGCAATAATTCTTTTGGAAACAAATTCTTTGGGCGATATAAATCATTTACCATCAAATAATCTAACTGCTCGTATGCCACTTAAAAAAATAAATTACCTCTATAATTTTTGCATAATTTTTGGCTTAAGGCTATGCACGGTGCATTTACAGAGTACGCTACATCTAATAATTATATTTTCTTTTTTAGAGCTACAAAAACAAGCGAGTACGTACAAAAGCACAGGCACGCCCGGTCCCGAGAGAAAGCTCGTCAACTCTCCCCCGCAGTACAATACTACTGCTCTAACGCAGGACAAGTGGTAAACATATTAAAAGCAAGGTAGATCGTCAAAAAAAAGGATTTAAACAATAATTAAAATACTTTACAATCCTTAAATAAAGTAACTTCAAAACCATTAGTTATTACAAACCAAACTAATATTGTTTGGGTTGCCACTCAAAAAAATGATTTTATTTTGGTAGGATTTTTATTGTATGATGGTAGTTTTTAGTAAGTTGGCAATTCAGTCTACCTTGTTTACGAAACGATGGATCTCTACCATATCAAGCTCATGAGACTGATTAGTACGTCTATAGAGTATGTATTAGAATATTATGAGTACTTGTTATTTATGATTTTGTACAGAAAAATATAAAATTGAACAGAGGGATTAACCCCTTTACCTGAAGGTAATTTGAACATGAAATCATTAAATTGATCTACCTCTCATAGAGAGATATGATAATGGTTTAAATAAACCAGATTGTTTTGTAAAGGGGATGATCGACTGAGTCTAACATCTTTTGGGCATAGACAACAAATGTATTTGCGAAATGACATACATTTCAGGATGAGCTTGCTACAATGTCTATTGCGTTGATTTTTATCAAATTTAATTTAGTTTTAAGTTTTTTTTATAAATTGTTTTATGATATGCTTAAAGCGTAACGACGAATTGATCTCTGTCATAGACAATTGTTGAAGTAAACTGGCCCGGCGCCGTATGATTAGCATAAGTGTTTTGTTTTGAAAGAATTTAAATCGTAGTTTTTATAAGGGAGAGCATGTTTTATTTTTTTGATTTTAACACAAGCATTTTTATCGCCATGTATACAGACAAATTATAATTATCATGGATATTAGTTTTTTTAATATTTGATTATCTTATGTATGGGAAATGTAATCGTAATAATGCGTGTACCTTTCAATGTCATATTCTTGAGAATATGATTTCCAAGGATACTGTTGCGAACTGTAAGTGCCAATTGAGAAAATACCCTTTAGGTTTTAAATTCTAAATTTATTTTTTATCCCTTTCACACAAAAATTGTTTAGACAACCTAACGTATTTCTTGAGTACGAAGGTCGATTTTTTCAATTGGTCACACTAGATCATTTTCCAAAACAATCAATACATCAATACGGACAGTTGTAATATTGACTTGATTTTTTAAATTCGACATTTCATCGAACCATCAACACCTTTGTTCAGCGTTTACAAATGACTAAAAATATATATAGGCTGGCAATATTTTAATCATTTAACATATTTTTTATCTATCTCTCGTATCGTTATGTTTGTGATTGTAAATTTAAGAATAGTGCATTTTTGATTTTTAACCATATTAACATGCTAATTTTTTGTGAATGCCTATTTTATGTGTTTAGAATAAGTTATTTTGTATGCCGTAGTAATGGTTTGGTACAGATTTTTTGAGGGACCTCTTTTACAACGCAAGCAACCTTTGGTTTATAATTATTTACATTTTCGTGCTTTTGTTTCTATTCTTATTCTCATTAATTTTCGGGCGTGGTTTTAAAAACCACCTAATTTTAAACTAATTTATTTAAATCTAGCAATAATTCTGCAGTGTTGCCAGCGCTAAACATCAAATTCTACCAAAAAGTCATGTATCAATTCATTGACTAATGGTACTTTTTTAAGATATTAAATACAATTTATCTTTTTAATCATGAACTTGTGATTTGGAAATCTTTTTAAAGTGTGATTATGATTTTTAAGACTTTCCGTTTTAGATTATGAAATGTATTGTTAAGGATTTAATTAAATGTTAAGCGGCGTAATGAGTTAGTTTGCATTACCAGTTTTGTTTTTAATTATGTTCAAGAGTAAGGAAGTTTTGCACGAATATTTTTCTTTTGCTTGTCCGATTAAAGTTTCAATATTTACATCGCTGTTTTATTTTAAGATAAAAAGTACCCTTCATCATCATCATCATCATCATCAGCCTATACTCGTCCACTGCTGGACATAGGCCTCTCCTAATGCACACCATTGAGCTCGGTCCTAAAGTACCCTTAACCGACGCGAATGTATGAAGAGATTGATGAAAGTAGATAAAGCAAAAAGCAAAGCAGTAGATAAAGTAGTGTCAGAATCGGGCGAAGTGGAAATCCATAGTCTCTGCCTATCCCTATGGGATACAGACGTGATATTATGTATGTATGTATGTTTTATTTTACTTTACACAAGGGCTTGTGGTTGAATATGTCTTCGATGCCTATATTAGAATACTATGATGTTCACTACTTACATAACATAAGCTCACGCCTGTATCCCTGAAGGGGTAGGCAGAGGCGCCCACATTTCGCTGAGCTTAGTTCCGTCCCAGATGTGATAGGGGGCGAGCCTATCGCCATATCGGGCACAAATTCCAGACTCCGAGGTGATATGGAAAAATCCAATACCACTGCCCGACCCGGGGATCGAACCCGAGACCTCAGGCCGGTAGTCGTACTAAAATACAACTACGTCACCGAGGCAGTTCACTACTTACGAGGAAGCAATTTACAAATTACAAAACAAAATTGACCAACACAATGCAGTCATGCTGTACCATAGTCCAGAAATGTTGTCTAAAGTCGCGTCTCCTGCATTAAAACATTACACAAAACATGGTATTTCTAAATTTTTTTGTCTATGGCTCATTGTTATATGAGCAGGAGACAATGAAATATCCTTTTTTTGTGTAGATGCTTTTAGTGTTTTGTTTGTAAAAACATGTGCAGGAGACGCGGCTTTAAATATCTGTCTACATATTATTACAAAACAAAATTGACCATCGCAATGCAATCATGCTGGAGCATAGTTCAGAAATGGAGTCTAACGCCCGGTTCCAATAAACAATCTCAGTTCGAATGTGCAGATAGATTACAAAAATTAGCCAATAAGAACTCGAGACTTCGTCAAATGACTTGATTTGATTGGTTCATAAACTCTGCACTCTCAAACATATCGTTTATTGAGACCGGCCGTTAAACATCTGTCTACACTACAGAGAGGACCGCACAACGTGGTAGTTGCTAACATCTCATACAAAAACAATTTTAATTCAGCCTTGGTCTTACTTACTTCGAACGAAAAAATTGACAAATATGTAACAATCTTTTTCAAGCATGTTGCAGCAAAGATTCGGCTTACTTTTTTATGATCAGCTGCCTGCGTAACAAAACCCCATTGGGGGATTTAGTCTCGGATGGTATTCGAACCATAACGAACCCTGAACCTCATGGTTCATACTTCACAATCCATAAATGCCACCGCAGTCTAGATTATGGGTACAAGAAAAACACCAAAATATAATACGTATTTAAGTATAAATATTATCAAGCTATCTTTGAAAACACAATAATTTAATTTGTCAAAGCTGTGACATGTGAAGGTCAATACAAAACTGTCATTTATTAGGGATGTCAGAACTAATAAAGAGTAAATCGATAATGTTGATTCGAATGTTATTAACTAAGTAACTTCGATGTGCGTGATTACATATTGATTTTAAAATAGCAACAAAATATTATCGTTTGCATGATATTATATTATATAATAAATACAAGGGATATATTTGACCGCAGATTAAAAAAAAACAAAGTAAGATCAAAACTTGTGTGGGTCTGGCGATTAAGTTTTAGTGTTTCTTCTCAGTATTGAAATGTGTACTCCAATTCTTAAAATATATTTTCAATCAAAATTCAATCTATAACCTATAGAAAAAATTTCGTTTGGCCATTAGAATTTAGAAATAAATAACTTTTTTTCGTAAAAGGCAATTTTCGTATGTACTCTATGTCAGGAATCAGGATCTTGCCTTATACCAATTAATATTTGATGAAATAAATATCGAGATATCACATAACCGATTATCGATTTTTCAACATCCATATCGATAAGTGTCATGGAAAAGTCCAAGCTTCCGCTTCCCTAATCAATTTGTAAGTTTTGTTTTGGCGAACGTTCATTATCACTTTGTTAGTGGATTATTGCATCATTTTTACTCAAAAGACCAGAAAATGGGCAACGCCAATGCTAAATCTGTGGAAATAAAGGCGCCAGAGCCGCAAGCACCAGTAAATACAGAAAAACCTAAGTTAAAGCCTTGCTGCGCGTGTCCGGAGACTAAAAGAGCAAGGGACGCATGGTGAGGTTATATTTTTTATCCTTAATTTTGATATTACGTAATAATTTCCTTGGAAATTGTAGTGGAAACATACTTAGTATTATGTCAATGCATAATGTTTCTATAAAATCTGTGTACAATCCGAGTTATATAGTATTTTCCTATATTAGAATTCTCAAAAACAATAATAAAATTGGTGTCATTAGGCGTATCGACTTGTTTTACAGTTGCTATATTAATTGTTCAAACAAATATTGTTACCCATTAGCATTTTTGTGATTTGATGTCAGAGTCCCAAATAATCAGTATGTACTTGATTAATGATCAAAAGTGTTTATTGCACACTTAATTCTTGTAGATTGGATCCCTGAGAGGGTTGACTTCAGGCAGGCGGCCGGTCGTAAAAATTAAACCAAATCCTTTCTGCAACATGCTTAAATTGTGTTGTGCTCACCCCACATTAAGGCCAGGTAGAAAGAAAGATTGTACACTTTACTATTTCCTTTACAGCATCATTGAAAAAGGCGAACAAAACTGTGGAGACCTTATAGAGAAACATAAAGCATGCATGAGGGAACTGGGTTTTATGGTCTAAACAAGATATTATCTGTGAGCGAGTATGGAGTATCATATTGTATTTATTTAATGCATATTCTACAGACCATAGACATAATAAACTATGTATGAAAACCATATGTATACCCACAATGTAGACCAGTCTTCCCAAAGTGGGTGATAACGCTCCCTTGTGGGCGCTACATGCTTAAAATGGGGTGGTAAGAGATCTAGATATAGCACACAATAATGTATTTAATTTGAAGTTATAGTGGTTTTTAATTAGGTAAAAAATGAGGGGTACTAAAAATAATTTATTTTCAAACTGGCCAGTAAACAAAATAAGTTTGGGAACCTCTGATGTAGACCATCATTGTGCAGTACAGTTTATAGTTCCTTAATGAACGTGATATGCCCAACTGCAGGTCAATGACTCATGTCCTTAAATTAATATCCATACCTTCTGTGGGCCAATCTTTGTTGGGGAAGTTGTCTTTGGCTTTGATTTAAAGTACATGTGAACATGATGTAGTCTTGCATTTAGCATCTATTATGCTCTATAGTCTGTAGTATGTTCTTTACATATAGTATGTTATGAGACATGTTAAATAGTGATGAGAGTCTTGGCCACCAGTGGAATATGTAACATATATATCGACGGTCCTTATGTACAAAGCGACATGTCAAAAACTGAGGTTTTCAGGAGAATGAAATGAAGTTCATTTATAAGTTTAAGAATTATCATACTTGTTATATTGTTCGATTAGTATTTAAATTAGAATTTTTAGAATACAAAATAATTAAAAAATATATCTGTATAGTTATGAGCGTATGGATAATCTAAAGCCATATATGCAATAAAAAATATGACATTTTGACTTGTCTTTATATACGTAGGGATCGTCAATATGTGCCGCCTCCAACAAGTTAATAAAAGTTGTTAGAATTAAAAAATACTTTACACAGTTCATTATCAAACTATACATGTTATGGTACATTATTGTCAAGTATTTAAATAACAATGCATAGTATTTGAAAAGTATCAATGTATTGCTGCCATATGACCATCAAACTAACAAGAACGGAAAACATAACTTGAAATTTAATTAGTTTTGTCTACTTAATTGATCTTGTAGCATTTAAGGTCCTATGTTTGATTTCTATATAGGACAACTGGACCGTGTTGTGCAGAAATGATCCAACCCACATTTCTTTTTTACATCAATATGGTCTATAATGGCTTAGACTTTAGATCAATGTTGGCATCAATAAAAAATTGTGGGATGGATCATTTCTGCACAACACGGTCCAACTATTGTATTTTCTTGTATAGAATGTGGTAGAGGGGCTAAAGTTCAGCAGGGAACTGGTCTATAGAACAGACCAATCCTGTTAACATCTATGTAAATGCAACTTTACAGGCTCCTCATTGGTGTGAGATAAATGATAAATTGAATGCAGACTATCAGATGTAGTTATGCAAAATAGATTCAACAGAAAAAAGAACATTATTTATGACGTGATTTAATTCATCAATGGACATATTGGTATACAATATCTTGATTTTTGTTAATATCTTTTTTGCATAACCACAACCAAATTTGAATGTATGTGAGAGTAAAGATTTGCTTCATATTTTATGGACTCTGTTATACAGAAAGGACCCAACTAAAATTTAAAATAAATAACCATCAACATGTTACATTCATATAGCTAAAAATGTTATTTTTATGCATAATTTAGTTTTGATTTGTAAAAACCAATACCATTTGCTCAGGAAAATTAAGTTTTTAGAAGTAAGGCCCAATATTGTGGTTGGATCTTTATCTCATAACGGGTCCAATTTTAGTCATAATCATGCTTCTAGTATTAATTTATTTATTCGCCAAAGAATTTGAAAATGTTTCGATGTGTATAACTCAGAGGAAATTTTACAGTCTGGTATCATTATTTATTTGCAATAATGTAGTATCAATATTGATGTGATATCCACTCTGAATTGTTTGTTTCTTCCGTGAATCATTATGTTAATTGTAAATAAATGTTATGTTAAAAATAGAGTTTTATTTAGATTTAATATCCATCTTTGGTCAGGCAAAGCAGTCTTTTCTGATACAATTTGCTGGGACTGGATGCTGCAGATGGAGTAGACGTCAGACAGGTAGCCAGTCGTAAAAAGTAAAGCTGATTTTTTTTCTGCAACATCATTGGACAATGTAGCGCTGACCCCACAGTGGAGTGGGATCAAACTAGCAAATTATTTCGATGACATTACATTAGGCTTACCTGGTAATCAAATGCTCTAAGTAACAAGAAATTCACCCAAGGCTGCTGAGCATGCAAAAGCGCAGCACACACAAACTTGAAACGCGTTTTCTCTGTTTTCTCAACGCTGTAAAATTGTAATATGCCATCACGGACGTAAAAAAAAGAAGGACGGAGCGCTAGGAACATTGAAAGTGAAGCAAGGTTTTCGGCCCATTCGATCTATCGACACGTAATGGCGTGTGTGTGCGTAGGGCACTTTTGTACAGGCGCGTTTGTGTGCGTGGCTTCGCTGTAGCGTCCATTTAATTATAGCCGAGATGGTGTCCTTATTTTTCTTAACGTCCGTGCATGCCATTTTGCTTTATTAGCACCTCCATGTGTACCTACCTAGTCACACGATTACAAGGTTGTACAAATGCAAAACAAACATTCATCAATCATCATAAAATATTGTCTTTGTAATTTGAAAACACTTGTTACTATGGATTTTTTAGAATTCTCTTTTTCTGAATTCATACATGCATAAGCTCGCACCAGATCTTTCGGGGTAAGCAGAGGCACAAAAGCTTGAGACTAGCATGTCAAACTTCTTGACCACAGTTTATGGACATACATACTGGCACAAGCTTACCCCTGTATCACGAAAAGGTAGGCAGAGGAGGACTAGCGAACTAGACCTACATCTCGCCGGTCTATTTCCCTCCCAAATGTGATCTGAATGTAAAGCCGCAACTCCTGCACTAGCTTTTTCGAAACAAACCACTAAAAACACATACGCTAAACAACGATTTTAGCTGTCACCTGCTCGTAGAACAATGGACCATAGATAAAAAAGGCATGTTTTGTGTAGGTGTTTTGTGTAATGTTTTAGTGCAGGAGACCCGGCTTGATAGGTACAATCGCGGAGCTAATGTAGACTGTAATTCATTAATGTATTTATCATAGGTATAAACGTTAAATAAAGATCTTTTGTCTTCCTATGACGCACACATACATTTTAGCACATTATCTTAGACGCAAACTTGCACGATAACAATAAAGTATGGTTTATAATTAACTTTAATTTGTTATCAATCAAATGAGTGTTGAGTCCCGCCTCTGGTGCCAGTCTGTGATTCTGCGATCCATTTGGCAAATAATTTCGTAAATATGCGCTTAGTGAAAAGTTTATCTCGAAAGAATTACGATGACCTCTCCGCTCCGAGTTCTGTGCAATCTGCTGACAGTTATGAGTAAGTACTGTTTTATTTAATAATGCAGTTTTTGTAACTTGTCGCCTCCTTACTTCTTAGGGTAGTGGCAGCGCATATGGACTGTGAACTGGGAGGTCCTGGGTTAGATTCTGGGAGGGGTGTTTTTCTAACACTATATTCCCGGGACTGGATCCCCCGTATGGAGGTTGACGTCAGGCAGCAGCCGAAAAACTAAGTGGAATCTGCGCCATGCTTGAAAAAGTGTGTTGCGTCGACCCCACATTAAGGTGGGATAAGGGCGGGTAAAAAGAATGCAGGTTTTTGTTCGCCTCCTTGGTCTAGTGGCAGCGTATATGGACTTGACTGGAAGTCCTGAGCCCAAATCCCAGGTTGGGAAAAGCGGTTTTATAACACTGAACGAAACTGGGATCCCGAGAATGGTAGACGACAGAGAGGCAGGCAGTCATAAATACCAAAACTAATTATCTCTACAAATGCTTGGAAAGTTGCGTTGCGCCGACCCCGCATAGACATATGGGCAGGTCAGCAGGTGGAAAGAAAGAACCTTAAATCAGTTAAAAATAATCAATTTGCCATAGCAGGTATTGGGAAGATAATAAAAATAATCGAATAGAAGAGATAAATGCTTACTAACCTCTGTTCAACTCAATTTAGCTTTAGTTGACCCCTATCGTCAAGCAAACATTAGAGCGATATTATTCTTAATTATTATGCCGTATTTCTATTATATTCTTATGTTTTATCGTCGTATAGTTCAGATGTCGAGCTTAAGCCGGTTCTCCTGCACTAAAACATTACACAAAACACGGTATTTCAATTTTTTTGTCTATCGTCCATTGTAACATGAAAAGGAGACAATAAAAAACCTTGTATTGAGTAGGTGTGTTTCGTGTTTTGTTTCGAAAAAACTGGTGCAGGAGGACGCGCCTTTATGGATGAAAGAAGCCATCTGAATTGGTTAGATCGGTGAAAACAAATTCTCTCTTCATAAACTACAGCACAAATCATATCATCGTCATTGGGTGAGTGAGATTTCCGGCGGCTCATTTACCTCCCTCCCATTCCCTATTCCCTCCCCTTTCATTCTCTCCTTTTATGTTGACAACGTACTCATGATTCTAATTGTGTCTTGGGTGTCTATGGGCGGTGGAGATCACTTACCATTAGTTGATCCATCTGCGCGTTTGCCAGTCTATGCAATAAAATATATGATTTGTAGCACTTATATATAACTTATATATATAGCAAGAGACAGTGACCTACCCCTCTGCGCACGCGACTAGCAAAGAGTAGTGAATGTTCGTTGTGAAATATGGGCGATTTGATACATGCCTAATTAGTTTAGACATGTAGAGGTGCTTTTAAATGAAAGAAGTGAAAAGTTGATCAATATTTTGTTGTCACTAAGCAAGTGTAATATTATAATTTACGCATTTACTTTAAAAAAATATTCGTATAAATTTTAAGTATGTAAAATACTTAAATTTTAGTCATCGCGCACAAAACTAAATCGTTCCATTCGTTCATTTCGTTAAGTTAGTAAAGTTTTGTGTGCAGGTTTAGACACATCTAGTTTTATTTAGTCTTTGTAACCATGTGTTGTTGACCGCTGCCAGCTGATCTAGGGTCATCACAACGAAAGATTTCATATTATTTTCGAAGTCTGATTGCTCAGTAACTATAAGGCCTAAGGAGTTTTTAACTTCACGAAAAAGTTGCCAATCACCGGCTCTATGTGTGGACTTTTCATGGGTACCAACTTTATGAAACACCCTGTATATATACTTATATATATATATATATATATATAAGTCATAAGTGCTACAAATCATTGCGTCCGTGCCCCATGGTGCAGAGGATGAGTAGTCGAAGATGGCATGAGAGGCTGCGGGTTCGGTTGCACCGAGACATAAGTGACAAACTTTTTGTTTCGGTTCTGAGTGTTGTGACACCGTGCGTCTCCTCTATGGGTCCCGAGAAGACACAAGATTCGAATCTTGCTGTAGGGTTACGTCTTTTGCGGCGTGTTTCGGTTTTGAATATATTTTCGCGGTATTGATTTTCAAATCATCAATTCTTTCTTTCTACTTGCCCTTATCCCACCTTAATGTGGGGTCGGCGCAACATACTTTTTCAAGCATGTTGCAGAAAGGATTAGTTTTTTCGACCGGCTGCTTGCCTGTCGTCCACCCGGGCACGGGCAAATTAAATTAGAAAATTCGCTTTGCCCGACCTGGGACTCGAACCCAGGACCTCCCGGTACACAGCCCATATATGCTGCCACTAGTCGAAGAACGCGACACACGTCTGTTTATTTTATAGATTTCATTTTTAAATCAATTATTCTTCACACCAAAACGAACAAGTGTAAGTTGACAGCCTCCGTGGCGCAGCGGGCGAATAACCGGCTGTGAAGCGAGAGGCCGCGGGTTGGATTCCTGCATTGAGACAAATGTTTGTGTGGCCCACAGATATTTGTTTCAAGTCTGGGTGTTGTGAGACCGTGCGTCTCTCATAGTCTCTTGACACCCATGATATAGGTTATACCTAGTGTGAGGTCTGGATTAGGTGTGACTGTTGGCTGTATTTATTTATTTATTATTATTTTATTGCCCGCAAAATCAATTTATCGAACATTGGTTAGGGTTCACGAACTCCATGTAGGTATTCTCTGAACCTATGACATGACACAAAGTCACAAAGTACATAGATAATGGTATGTTAATAGTTAACATGACGAAATATCGATAAATCTTTCATCATCCGTTTATCACGAAATAAATACCAATAAATCAATTATAACAACAAATATGTAGTTAATAGATCTATTTATATCAATTACCGTAGCGATATTAAAATAAATATGTAACAATAGTTAATCTCCTGCCATCTTCGTTATCTCGGCGAAATACATTCTGCATGTTGCAGAAAGGATTTAGCTTTATTTTCGACCGACTTCCAAAAAGTAAAAGGTCCTCAATTCGTCTGTATTTTTTATGTATGCTACGCGATAGCTCCGCCAAATGTAGACCGATTTTCAAAATTTTTGTGTTTGATAGAACTGATTTCAATGGTGGTCCCATATAAATTTGGCCACGATCGGATTTGAAGTCGGTCTGTTAAGTTTTTCAACACATCAATCTAGTCCCTGGCAAATTATGTTAAAAAACACCCCACACGATCTAGGAATCGAACCGAGAGCGCCTCTGTGCTGAGCTGTGAACCGTCACAGTCCATATTATATTCTGACGCTAGACCAAGGGGGCACGTGGCCATCAATGACAAAAAATTAAAATGAGCGCGGCGAAATGTGGGTGATCTAGTTCTCTAGTTCGCGTCTGCCGACTCCTTCGGGAATACAAGCGTGAGTTTATGTGTGTAAGGACAAACAAATAAATAGTCATTAATAAATTTAAATCCTTTATTTGACAAATTGTGTTATATATTTTATAAGTAAATATGCTTAGATTAATAAATTCAATATAACCAAAATAAGAAAATTACCCATATTTAGGAAAATGGAGTGAAACCTGGTATCACTGTCACGCACACTACGTTATGCAAAATTGCCTCATCCCACATTGACATTTTGTTTGACGCTATCCTTCTAGGCGTTTACATTCTTTGTAAGTATGTATATTGTATTTCGAGTACATGTCACATTTGTAGAAGATTGATTATAATAAACACTCGTGTGGTAACGATACAGGAAGTAACAAAATTAGATACTCATTGTTTAACATTGTCTAAATTTAGAATAATCGCAACATAAAAAATAGACCCAATGACACGCGATAAAACTAAGGACTGATACGCGTCTTTATAATTTTAATAGGGTTCAAAAGTCTTCTACAGATAAATATATACGGAAATTATCTCGGTGCAGGGGATCAAGGGAAAGAGTGGTGACTGGTTCGTTGACGCGTTCGCGAATCTACGCATGTTGCGTTCATGCAAACAAACTTTCGCTGTTGTGTGAATGCAACGACGATTGATATCATCGTCGTTGTGTGAATGCAACAGGCATAGATTCGCGAACGCTCGTTCGGTTGGTGTGTACCCCTCGTAACATTCTGCCATGAGATAGACTTTCAATCAGTGGCGTAGCTTGCCTTGAACGGGCCCTGTATCAAAATGTGTTGGGGGGGCGGACGTGTAAAGGAGGAAGGGTTTTGGCTTACACACTTTTGAGGCCCCTGTGGCCCGGGGGCCCCGTATCATTGATACGGCTGATATGGCGTTAGCTACGCCCCTGCTTTCAATTATAGGTTGTTATCTAATGGAGTACATAACTTATTCACCCCACAAGGGGCCTTACAGTTCCGCGATAAGTCTCTATTTATCCCAAATTTTCATTCAAAGAGCTGCAGGATAACCAGTCGCCCTTAGTCATAAAAACATTTCCGCGCATCTTATCTTTAAGAATAGTTTATTTGTTTATATCTGAGATAGCTAATCTGTAGGAATAGGAACTAAACCCACAAGTATAAAGAAATATTGCAGATCTCATCAAGTTTTATTACGGGAATTGAACCTAATATAACTTCTATAATTCGGCTGCACCCTAAACCCGCTTTTCACTTCGGGAATTGAACCCACATCCACTTGGCTGCACTTTGAACGACGCGGAAAATATTCAGCTTGATATTATTCGATCAGAGATTTGGTTAAAGGTCATTGTAGGTTTGAAATATGACACTGTTACAAACTATCAAGATAAGAAGGCACTGGTAAAAGATCTTAAATTAGCACGTTTTTACGTAGTTACATCAAATATGATCAAGATGCAGATAATACGGTAATGTAAACAAGCTAATCTGATATTTTTATAAATGAAGGTTATGTGACCACGGTTTTGCTGTTGATTACTAAAGCCCGGTTCCAATAAACAATCTCAGTTCGAATGTGCAGATAGATTACAAAAATTTGCCAAAGTACACAGTTTGAACATGACTCCTTCAAATTATTTGATTTGATTGGTTCATAATCGCGATCTATCTGCACTCTCAACTGAGATCGTTTATTGAGGCCGGCCGTAACTTGTAAGGAATTTTTGTCTTCATCGGTTTGACATAAAGCTATAATGAAAAGCCTTGAGATTTTATACAGGTACCGTGTTTATTTCTGTTTCTGTGAGATTAATCTACTAATACCTTAAAGTACATTGACTGGCTTGACATTAACATTAATATAGTTATCTGATAATAATATAGGACATTAGGTATATTTATTATATTTTTATTGTAAACAGACCGACCGATCGACCAATTTGGAAAGTGTATGCCATAAATTGTATAAAAATAATCATATAATGACTAAGCTTATTGTTTGTGATATATATAGATTAGGGTGGTCCACGCCCATATGGTGAAAAAAATATATTCAAATTTAAGTGTCGCCACCCCCTTGATTTGTTACACCTACCATTCCTATTATATGTGAAAAATTTCAGCCCCCTATAGTATATACAAGGGGGTGCTCATGGAATTGGAAGTTTCCAGGATTTTAGGTAAAACACGTAAATTGAGGTTTATTAATATTACAAGTATTTTAATCAAATAAGTATACAAAGTATTTAAATGTGATCAAATTTTGGTAACAAAGCTATAAATTAAAATAATATTAGTTCATTTTTTCAAAACTATGTTTGTTATGTCCTTTTTGGAAGTTTCAGTAGGTAGAGACGATTTTTCTGTTTTGTTCGACAATATGAAGTAAAAACTGCTTTTCTTCTTCATTCTTAGTGAGTATCGTGTTGTAATCTTCAAATAATTTAACACCTCTCTCAGCTGTATCATTAACAACACGCAATTTTTTTATGCAGCTTTTGCCTTAAAGGTAATCAGTATTATCATTCCAAGTCTCAGGAGGTAATTGCAAGAAAGAGTCCTTGATATCAAGAACTGAGAGAGGTTTCAACGTTCTTTGTGTTGCGAAAGCTTCTAATGTGACTTCTGGGGCAAGTTTAGCAGAATCACCTCGTACTGAACAATTACCGCAGTCAGATTTTTTTTAACATTGGCCTGTCTCTCACCATCGGTCAGCTTGTCAGAAAACAAGGCAAATGCAACTAGTTCATCTGACTAATACCATAAGTGACGCTCTAACACACTCCTAGCTGCTATACCGATTTCGGAATCAATGGCTTCGTACAATTTTAAGCTCTTCCAAAGTAGTAAGTCATTTACTGATGCATCTGCTGCCAAAGGCGCTTCGATCCAAATTTTGGTGTAGATGAGCACAAAATCTAACAAATCGAACAACTTGTTTTTCTTATCTCTTGGTAAGTTTAAATGCTTGTAAAAAAAAGAAAATTATTTCGATGTAAAAAGAACTTCTAAGCATACAGCAATTTCGCCATCCAACAAGCATAATAAATCGGACCTGGAGCGCGCCAATGTATCTTCGCAGGTGGTTTGTTCAAAACAATCATGGTAAGCTTTATTAGCTCTTCGTAATCATCACGAATTTGATTCTCTCCGGATAGAGCGGTTGTGAGGCTCTCGAGAGTATTTTCAGCGAACTGTTCTGCGTTCTTATCGAGGTCAAGACAATCGTAGTGCTCCTTTGGTTATGTTTCTCAAATATCACTGAATCTTTTGAATAGTGGGATTTGAGGAGAGCTTGATAGTCTACAACACATACACATAAGCTCACGCCTGTATCCCCGAAGGGGTAGGCAGAGGCGCACTAGCCAACTAGTACACCCACATTTCGCCGAGCTTAGTTCCGTCCCAGATGTGATAGGGGGCGAGCCTATCGCCATATCGGGCACAAATTCCAGACTCCGGGCTGATATGGAAAAATTCAATATCACAAGTCTATTATCTACACAGAGTAAATATTTTTGAAAGCATTATTTCAAATACGTGATGACGACAAGCAAGCCACTAAAGATCACGTCTTGTCTTTTCTTCTTAAAGAGAGCAAGCTCCCTTTTTAGCACCGGTGTTAGAAGCAGTAGTTTCATAACTCCTAGATGACACATTTTATTACACTGAGTTACTTCACAGTCTAGTAAATAAGTATCAAAACTGTTTAAATTTGTCTATAAAACTCTCTAATAGTTAATTTTAATGTATATTTACTAATTTAACACACAAAAATATCTTGTAATAAAAAGTAAAAATTAAGCATTTTACACAAGAAAATCAAAAACAACATTCGATTGAGCACTCCTTTCTACTTGAGCTATCTCGCTGAAATTTTACTATGTTATTACTATGAATACATGTAACAAATTTACGGGGTGGCCAAAGGAAAAATAATAAAAAAAAATTTTTGGACCACCCTAATATAGATATAAGGATTTTTGTTAGTATGGGTTTTTGCATCCTACAATGCCATTTCACCTTTTAATCATTCTTTTGGTAATTACACCTCCAGTGGTATTGAGGATGCGTGAATCCATATAAATATGATTATCAATTATCAATTGTATTGATCAATTTGTAAATCAAATTTAAAAAAAAAAGGAAAATAGACAAAAGAAAATAAAAAAGAAATGGTGACAATTGATGATGAAAAAAATAAGCCCGGAGTTTCTTTCTGCCTTTCTTCTTCGGGTCGTCATCCGTAGGTAGCTAGAGAAAGGCTGGTAGGTTAGCTAGGATAGGGCCTCACGCACCAATCCCAACTGCTTCCAGTATTTCCAGTCAATCCCCTGCCACCATTCCTGCCATATGCCATTCCCATACAATCCATTCCCTTACACTCTATTCCTATTTCCCCTTATCACCCTATCTCAGCCATCCCATCGTTATTATGTCCATACTTGCCTGCCTGTTGTCTAATTCAAATATATAATGTAAATTATATTAATCCTAATTTAAAAATTTACTTGTGTTGACTTGTCATAAGTGCTTTTTTACATGCCTACGTGATCAATAAAGATTTTTATTTTATTTATTTACCTATCGTTGAAACACATCATAGAATGAGAATAAATATGTAACTACCATGAGCTTTAATATCTAACCAATAATATGTCATATGAGATACTCTTATCCAACATTTACGCACGTATTTTTTATACCCGACCCGATACTTCAATAGCAACCATTAAAAATTAAACATCGATAGTCAAATACACAGTAATGTAGGCATATTGCAAATAACATTTATATACCTACATGATTCATGAATGTTTATAAATCGGAGGGTGATTTGTGATAAACATCGCACTTGAACACAAGTCGTGGAAGAAGTTACATCTGTGTGTTCTTTACAGAATATTCGGTAGTGCGTGCTCTGATTTGTCCGATTGCGAGTATTGTGACGATAGAAGACGACTGAAGCACATGTGAGTTATGATTTTAT
This sequence comes from Clanis bilineata, assembly GCA_036417725.1. Lineage (NCBI taxonomy): Eukaryota > Metazoa > Arthropoda > Insecta > Lepidoptera > Sphingidae > Clanis > Clanis bilineata. The sequence continues at coordinate 2,378,454 of CM071139.1, read as the reverse complement.
TAGAAAAGTACTTAGTTTTATTTCTAGTTTTTTTTTACGAAATGCTTCATCATCGTCATCAGCCATAGGACGTCCACTGCTGAACATAGGCCCCCAAAGATTTCCAGATCGGCCTGTTGAAAATGCTTCACGGTACTTTATTTATACCTTTGTTTTTAAGACTTTATTTACCTACCTATTTATTTTATTTATATCTACACACGAAGTAATTAATTAAGGTTTTAGTAAATATTTTGATTTTCATTGCATTTTGGGAAGTTGGGAGTAAGCAAATAATTGAACTCAGCGACCAGCGTAAACAATGAACTACAAAATAAGAAATGGTTGTTTGATAGGTAGGGGAGAGCAGGTAGGATTCGTACAGTTTTTACTTCAAGTCCCATAAAATAAAAACTTATTGGTATTTCAAGATACTTTCAATGCTAACATAATACCTGTACATTTCGCTTAAATCATGCTATAGTTCAGGATTAACACAAATCAATTTGGCCTTGATATGCAAGCTTTTCCAAAAAATGGAAAATGTACGAAAGCACCCCGCACGCGTGGTAGCTTCGTACACCGCGTGGGGCACATTCGTACATAATGGGGAGCCTACGTACACAATGATTATAAATACATTTTTTGCAAAAAATATATGTTTAATGAGATCAAAAGAGCATCAGTCTCAAGTAAACAGTAACAATACTGTTATTTAGCAATTTATTCATTGTAAAAGTTGTAACATTTTTCATAAAATCTCCTTATGTTTCTAATGAAACCAATCAACACTATACATCTAAAAAGAACCTTAACGCTAACAAATCGATATCTATACGAGGTCTATCTACTACTGTATATTCAACAAAGACAGATCTTTGTCTGTTTGTTTGAGCTATAGATATTAGCTGTTCTTGTTGTTAACGCAGTTTACAGTAAGCTATCTAATATTAAGTGTTGTAACAGCCTGTACCTATATTATGTTAGGGTATAACAAATTGATAATAAGCTTTGTATATAGTCTAGCGGCGATAGCTTAGGGAACGTACCCATTTTCGTTACCCATTTTTTACCATATTTATACCCCTCCGCCCCTCGGTAACCATACATAGTATATGCCAATGTAATTTATAAATGTGGTTTAAATCTTTTTTTATCGAAGAAAAGTTATAAAACAAAATATTATGATAATATGTTACCACATGTGACTTTAAAAAGTGCTAAACATAGTGCATAGTTGAATATAGCTCGAAAAAGCACGCGATTTCCCTAGAGGATTTTGAGTACGTGACGAAAACCTAAGACCACATGTGACCAAGCTTGGTATTTTGAAGCCCTCCCCCTGAAAGGGTCACGTTCCCTTAGTTGGAAATGGAACGGACTGCCGAGACGATGTCCGCAGGTTCGAATCCCAAGGGTACCTCTGACTTTTCCAAAATGATGTGTATATTTTCGTTGGCTTTAAACCCGCACTAGGCCAGCGTAGTGAACTAAGACCAAACCCCTCTTATTAGTAGAGGAGGCCCGTGCCCAGCAGTGAGACAGTATATAAAACAGGGCTGATGATGATTTATATAGTCTACATAAACACACGCGGGGTACATTCGTACAGAATCGAATTCGTACGAATGTACCCCAACACATAAAATCAACAAATTAATTTAAAACAAAAATACCCATTATAAGTAACCCAAATTTGATGTTTATATTGTAAAATAAGACATTGTGCACATACAATAATAAAATATATTAAAAGTTCGGGGCAAAGTTTGCACTTACAACGACATTTAAATGTAAATCCAAAAATTAGTTACACCGAGCGCAAACACTTAAGGGCTCGTTCTGACGAAGGCAGCAGCCGCATTGCCCTGCCTCCCCACGGTAAGACTATGCGTATGAGCAGGACTTATGCACCCAAATACAAACGCTTCGACGAGTTTAGTTTAACAGATATGACTATTGTACGAATGCTCCCGCTGTACGAATGCTACCTGCTTTCCCCTACTGCTCCACATTTGGGATCAATATAGCGATGGCCTTGCCCTCTATAAATTGTGATATTAAAATTATCGTGACCGAATTATAATTTCAATATCTATGTTTACATTTCTGGAATAGGTATCGTGAATACTGTTCCCAACCGATTTTAAAAGGAAAAGGTTCTCAATTTTTGTGTATTCTTTTTATTATAGGTTTGTATTCTGCGATATCTCTCAAATTTGGGGCGATTTTCAATATTTTGAGTTCGATAGTGCTTGCTTAAAGGTGATCTCGAATAAATTTAGTCACGATCTAAAGAAGAAATACACAGTAAACTCATTAAATAACAACCACGACATCGCGATTAGGATTTTGAAGTCAGCTTAAAACTGACTTAAATTTTAAGCTAATAGTTGTGTCACTGTCCACTGATCTACTCCCTGTCTTTTTTGACCTGGCTGGCTTCGGGACTGTTGCGGAGCTGGTTTGTTGATATCCTCATGTGCACACCTAAATTCTCCTAATAGCTACCAGTCTCCGAGCACCAGCACAAGCCACAGCTACCGCAGCGCAATGAGTCGCGTGGAGAAGACGCCGTTGTTGGCTGCTGCTCCGACAACCCTGTACAAGACTATAGGCACAGGATCAGCAGATTCACTGGTAAGGTTACCTTCGAGGCGTAGCGGGGAATAGTTGCCAGTGAAACTAGAGGCTGCAGGTTCGATTTCCGCAGTAAGAGAAATATTTCTGTGATCCACAGATTTTTGTTTCGAGTCTTAAACCGAGATCTATAGAGCTCAGTGAGGATTTGGAATTGTTAAATCGAACTTTGACTTAGTCCGACTCACTTTTTACAAGAAAATAAACTGACAGACAGACTAAGCAAAGATTTTCTTCTAAAAAATACTCACTGAGTTTGTTTCTTTGACTTAGACTTAGTCGAAGTTCGCTCTATAGATCTCAGCCTGAATAATGTGGATTGTAGTTCCTGATACCAATGATACAGATTCAATGTAGGGTGGAATTAGAACTATGGTGTGATGATTAGGTTTAAAGAAAGTAAATGAACCTGCCTCTTCTCGTTGATCTAGAATTTATAGTGGATTCGCTGCACTAATTGCGTGTAAAACTTTATTTTTGATTACTTACTTTTTTGTAATTCACACTGCTTTTAAATGAGCAACGGTTTGATGACTGTTGTTCTCTGAAGTAACAGCCTCCTAATAGAGTAATTTTACAGACTCATTTCATCAACCACCGTAAAACTCATTAACCATATCTAAAACAAAAGCTGGATAACACAAATCTACAAGTTCGAGATTAGGCTGTTATCTTTTTCTCGTAATAAAGTTGTTGCTGGCTATTTATCTGAACATCATTATGACGGATACTAATTGCCCTCTGGCACTATTAAACGCTTCTACAATTTGTAACCTGATAATTATGTAATTAGTTTTTTTTTGCATTTATTGCGGTTATCACTATGTTGCGAGTGAAAATCCACTTCTATAAATAGTAATATATTTTATCATCGAATTCACCTATCCATAAACCTACATTGTCTTTAAGGCTCTTCTAAAATAAGAGGTCTCTGAGATTCAAAAAGGGTGTAATTCCAGGGTCCTGCGGATTTATCGTCGACTGCCATATTAGCCACATACAATAGGAGATTTGAAAAGTCAGTTAAAGTAGAGAAGAAGAAACAGAGTTCGTTGATTACTATGTAAGTTATAATAATTTTGTTTACTGCTTTGTAATTACCTACTGTATAGTACCTACTTATTGAACAATATTTCTTACCAGAGAAAGAAAAATATTCCGTGTTTGTGTAACATCCAGTTTATAGACGTACCTATTTTCAATTGAATTGAATTGAAGTAGAGAAGTTAGAGAAATTGAGCAGTATGTAGTACCTACTTATCTTTTCAATAAGTAAGGAAATAGTATATAGAAATAAATTGCATCGAGGACGCAAAGGGTAAGGGAGAAGTAGGCTTCCTTGTTTTTTATGACAGCAGGGCGATGATCAGACACCTATTTATTGTTTTGTGTTCATGTTTATGTATATTTTTTTCATCGACACAGAGTTATTATTGTCTGTTAAAGTTAATTAATTCGTAATCCACTATTTATTTTTAAAAGATTACTTGGGTAATATGTATTCCAATATTTTAAATATTTATTAATACAATAAAACAACAAAAGTGAGTACTTTCCACGTCCATTCTCCACTAAGGGCAACTTGCAGCGCTGAATTACTAATTTTATTATAACCTTTTCCATCCTTGGAAGCGAATCTTCATTGTGTTCACAATTATAAAAGTTACATATTGTTACATCGATCTCGTGTTATTTGTTAACGAATATAAATCATTCTGCTGTATTTCTTATCTTCCAAAATACCTGTGTCTAGATATTTGTAATTTCAATCAACAGGAAAATACTTTTCGTAATTATTCGAATATGAATTTCTTATCTTTATAGTTTCTCAGTATGGAACACGATAATGGGCTCGTCGCTGCTGACGATGGCTTGGGGCGTGGAGAGAGCTGGACTCCCGGCAGCGCTCGTGCTGGTGGCCTTCATGGCAGCTCTCTGTCTCTACACTGCCTATGTTTTACTTAGAGTCAATGCGCATCACGGTGAGGCTTTTATAAAAACATACAGACCACGTCTTATAGCAGTAGTATTATTATAATCTCTCTAGAAAAAAAAAACAAAGTGGGTTTTCTGTAGCTCGGAGTCTGCAATTTGTGCCAATATGGCGACAAGCTCGCTTTATCACATTTGGGACAGAAATGAGCTCGGAGTATTGTGGTTGATCTAGTTATCTTGCGCATCTGCCTACCCGAAAAATGCCATTAGGCTCGCACCATTTGGGACAGAAATGAGCCAGCGTAATGTGGGTGTTCTATTCCTCTATTTCGCATCTGCCTACCCGAAAAATGCCATTAGGTTTGCCCAATTTCGGACAGAAATGAGCTCGACGTAAGGTAATCTAGTTATCTTCCGCATCTGCTGTCTTGGAGGTTATAGGCGTGAGACTATGTATAATCCAGGTAGTGACACATGTTCGGTTCCGGATCTGTGCCGGTCGCTGCTGGGGGGCTGGGCGGAAGCGCTGGCCCACGCCTTCAGCCTGATGGTGCTGCTCGGAGCCAACATCGTCTACTGGATACTCATCACCAACTTTCTATACTTCACAGTTAACTATTTCATAGGTGAGTAATTTCACTTGAAGATTTTTCTAAAGACTATAATAAACACTGTAGAGTAACTTTTCGATTCGATATCGGTCTTGAGCATCGTCCACCAGGCGGGATACTAGCGTCGTGCCCTGACTTCGCACGGGTGCAATGCTAATATACAGTATTTTGATCTATCAGCCAACGTTTTCAATGTAAGCGCAAAAAAATGTGTTTATTTAGGACATCACATTAGAAACCTCTAAAATGATAGTATCTACTATATTATGCATGTATTATACATATAAACCTTCCACTTGAATCACTCTATCTATAAAAAACGCATCAAAATGACAGCCTCCGTGGCGCAGCGGGCGAGTAGCCGGATGTGAAGCGAGACGCCGCGGGTTCGATTCCCGCATTGAGACAAATGTTTGTGTGACCCACAGATATTTGTTTTATGTCTGGGTGTTGTGAGGCCGAAAGTCTCTCAGTCTCTGACACCCACGATACAGGTTAATCCTAGTGTGGGGTCAGGACTAGATGGGTGAAAAAAAAAACCGTTGCGTAGTTTTAAAGATCTAAGCATACATACGGACAGACAGACAGCAGGAAGCTACTTTGTCTTATACTCTGTAGTGATTCGAAGTAACCATCGTTTCCAGACCTGCACTCTTCCAACACAACAGAGTACAACTCGACACTCCTGTGTCCGAGGCAGTTGAACGAGTCGCTGCTGATCCCGCAGGCGGCGGGGGCGGAGTCCCCGTACTGGGGACTCCACACCACCGCGCCGCTATACGTGGCGCTCATAGTGTTCCCGCTCCTCAACTTTAAGAACGTCTCGTTTTTCACCAAGTTCAATTCGTTGGGTAAGTTAAACATTCCGTATAGTATGATGGCATTTTTTAACAATGGTGACTGACAACACTTTTGTTATTATACTTATCACTTATAGCCTCCTTAGTCTAATGGCAGCATATATGGTGAACCGGAAGGTTCGGGGTTCGATTCACAAGTCAGGCAAGGCTAATCTAGTTTATTTTCCCAGGACTGGAGTGATATGAGATAGAGGGGAATTGACGTCAAGCAGGCGGCCGGTCGTAAAAACTAAGCCAAATCCTTCCTGCAACATGCTTCAAAAAATGTGTTGCAAAAGGGCAACTGAAAACATACTATGATTAAACCAACCCTCATTAGTAACCAGTCTGTACCTTTCAGTAACCTGTAACAGTATGCAGATGTTTCATAAAGTTGTATCAATGGAGGATGGCTAGAAATTTGGCGGTAAAATTTAAAATGTCATATTTTTTTAAAACAAGAAATAAGACGAAACATTTTTTCTGACTCATCGGGTCAGCTGCAAATTGCAATACATTTGGAAACCACCTATGGGGTAATTAATTAATTTTAGCATACACAAAGCCATTCCTATGCTAATTGCGATTTTAATAGCCTCATATTTATTAATTGACTCTACCAATACGCTTGATATCGTTCTCCCTGTATGTGGAATTGTTCTTAGTACCAATTTCTGAAACAAGGCCAAGGAATTCATAATACTTCATTTATATTTCACAGGCACACTATCCGTCCTGTACCTGCTAATCTTCGTGATAGTGAAGGGATACGCGTGGGGCATCAACGTGGGCACCGCCTGGACTGAAACCAGGGCCTTCAAAAACGCAGCAGTGCTGAGCGGGATGCTCGCTCTATCATTCTACATACATAACATCATTATTGATATAATGAGAAATAACGCCAGGCAGGATAAAAATGTAAGGATTTTCGGACCGGCATATACAGGTTGTTTTATAAAGTTGGTATCAATAATAACTCCATTTAGGGCGACTTGCACACTATTACTAACATATAGTTAGTCCTAACCTCAAGTTAAATTGAAAAAAAATGAATGACATGCAATTCATTATATGTACAGTAGCCCGAGCACGAAAAACTAAAGTAAATGTAAATGTATTCGAGTTCGCTGCGCACTGATGACGTTTAGTTAATATTTCATACAAACATAGACGCGTATCGAGTTCGAATACATTTACGGTTGTCAGAAATTATCTTGCTCAGGCCGCTGTACTACATATTGTAATTACAGAAAATATAATTATGATTGACATGTTATGAATTACATATATTTATATTTTTTTTAATTTAACTTGAGGTTAGGACTAACTGTGGGTTAATAATAGTGGTGCAAGTCATCCTTAAACAGAAGATGGCTAGCAATCTAGCGGTGAAGTTTAAAATTTCGTAAGGCTCATAGTTTTTGAATAATTGAACTTGAATTTGTGACGACAATTTTTTGTTTGGCTCTTTGGTCAGATACATTTGCAAACCATGCATGGGGTAATTAATTATTTTTAATATAAAACCCAGACTCCGGGCTGATACTATAGAAAAACCTGACCTGACCCGGGGATCGAACCCGAGACCTCAGGCGGTAGTCTTACTGCGCATGCAGTACAACTACTCCACCGAGATACTCAATAGAATAAGGGCCTTACTTATAATATTTTCGCTTATCTTTTCGCTAAGAATAGCCTGTCACTTTTTCCTTGCGTTACGTTGTTTAAAAATGAAAGGCAAAGCCTATGGTTAAAGATAAGCAGCGCTTAAATATTTATAAGTATCGCCCGAATGGTCAAACGCTCCCCAACTTTAACGGCTTCCTAAATTGATTTTCTCCATACAATTTTGACAGATAAGGCGGCCTTAAGTGTATGACCATTCGGCGGTAAGGGGCATAATGTCTAGTATTCAATATTATAAAGATATTTTCCGTATTTTCAGGGCAGAGATCTCACGATAGCATTTCTTCTAGTCACTATAACGTATACGATGGTCGGAGCTGTTTTCTACATCTGCTTCCCACTAGCAAAGTCTTGTATTGAAGATGTAAGTTTTATCTACCTACCTAATATTTATTAGTAACCAATGATTGAATAAAAATAGGGACTTGGTATAACTACGAAAAAAATGTGTTTACTTCGCGGTACCGCCATTTTTTTTATCGCGATTTGTTTATGTAAAGGCGCGTCTCCTGCACATTTTTTTTAATGAAACGCTATAAACACCTACACAAAATAAGGTTTTTATTGTTACTTGCTCATCTAACAATGGACCATAGACAAAAATTGTAGAAATACCATGTTTGTGTAGGTGTTTTATGTAATGTTTTAGTGCAGGAGTCGAGGCTTAAGTTGTGAGAATCTTAAAGCTCAATAACGATTCTATACTTTAATTATATTAATATAAATACGGTGTTTTATTTATAATAAAATTAAGTTCGGTATGTTAAGAAGATATATAACTGCTATATTACTTGGATACATTAGGCATGTACATGTTTTAATGTAATGCAAAGTCCTTATTTTTCTCTTATCCTTGGTAAATACAAACATATAACTCTCAACCATATAATTATTTTGTTACAGAACATTTTAAATAACTTCGAGATGCATGACGTCATGACTGCTGTTGCACGAGTCTTGTTATTGTTTCAAGTAAGTCGCCATATCTATACATATAAAAATGAAACCCGTTTTCCGTTGTCACGCCATCACGCGTGAACGGCTGGACCAATTTCGCTAATTATTTTTTTAGAATATTCCTCGAAGTACGAGGATGGTTCTTACGGAGAGAAAAAAATGAAAAATTGTCTGAAAAAGTCTAAAAACAACACTTTTCTGTACTCCCATACAATCGATTCGTAATAATACTTATAAGTCAATTTGAACTTTAATACCATAACATAAAGTTCAAGTATTAGTAGAGAGGTTCCGGGAAGGCAAAACAATTGAGTGTCGTTAGTATCGTATAAATATTAATGTCAGTATTTGTCAATTGAAAAATTCTTTTTATGTTGGATAGCCCATTTATCGAGGACGGCTATAGGTTATATAACATCACGCTATGACCTAAGGGGTGACTGACGGGGTGATTGATGGGGTTACTGACGGAGTGACTGATGGGCGACTGACGTGAGGAATGACGGGGTGACTGACAGGCTAACTGATGGGGTGGCGGACGGGGTGACTGACGAGGTGACTGACGAGGTGACTGACGGGGTGACTGATGGGGTGACGGACGGAGTGACAGACGGATGACAGACGGGGTGACAGACGGGTGACAGACGGGGTGACAGATGGGTGACAGACGGGTGACAGACGGGTGACAGACGGGGTCACAGACGGCTGACAGACGGGTGACAGACCGATGACAGACGGGGTGACAGACGGGTGACAGATGGGGTGACCGACTGGGTGACAGACGGGGTGATGGACGGGGTGACTGACGGGGTAACCGACAGGGTGATGGACGGGGTGACTGCCGGGGGTACTGACTGGGTGACAAACGGAGTGACAGATGGATGACAGACGAGTGATAGACGGGTGACAGATGGGTGACAGACCGGGTGACCAACGGGTTGACCGACAGGATGACTGTCGTGGTGACCGACGGAGTGATGGACGGGGTAACTGACGGGGTAACCGACAGGGTGACTGACGGGGGTACTGACTGGGTGACACACGAAACCGGACCGAAGTAGATCATCCCATTACCTCCTACTACTCCTATTACTACTCATTCTTTCAACCCTCTCTCTCCTACGCAGACGAAGTTGCGCGGGTCAGCTAGTTTATTATATTATAATAATGGCGGGTACACACCAATCGAACGAATGTTCGCAAATGTATGCCTGTTTCATTCACACAACAGCGAAAGTTTGTATGAATGCAACAGGCGGCGATTCGCGAACATTGGTTCGGTTGGTGTGTACTAGGGCATGCAAACCGGTTAACCGAAAACCGAAAAAACCGATTAACCGACCGTTTTTGACGACCGGTTTTCTTCGTGTAAAAAACCGGTTATTTCGGCGTTTTCGGTTTTTTTCCTCCTGACATCAATTGTGAGTAAATACGTATAAATAAGTACATAGACAATGATAAGGAACGAGCTTGCTGTAAAAACGGACGAGTTTAAGTATCTAGTAACTATACTTCACGAGTCTGGAGACATCGACTCCAACGTAGTGGCGCCGATTGTGCTAAATTGCAAGTGGTGCGATACTTGCGATTAAGATACGACTAATATGAGACTTAAAGGTCTTGTGATCATGAACATCATTCGGCCTGTACTTCTATATGGGTGTGAGACGTAGCCTGTTCTTAAGCGTTATGTTAGGGAAATCCACGTCATGGATATGAAGATGATGCGGAGAATGATAAAAGATGAACGTTTAGATCTGAGGTAGTATTGGTGTATGCAACGTGACAAATAAATTGCAGAAATATCGCTTGCAATGGTATAGTCACGTTTTGAGAAAACCACAGGAGTACGTCGATCGCAAGTGCCTGGATCCGATTGTAACAGGAAAGCGTCCCCGTGGTTGGCACAAAATGCGCTGACTAGACGTTTTGAAAGAAGATATGAGAACCAAGTATCCCATTGTAAACGATACTCAAGCCGGGCAAAGTAGAAGCGTTTAGGTATGAAGGCGGACCCTGACACTGGGTCATGATATTGCCAGACAGAAACCAAAATAAAGCAGCTACACTATTGTCATGTTAATGTAATAGCAAAATGGTGGTCCATTTTTCATATGTTACATTGTACGTATTTATATATGTTTTTATATTATTTATTTAGCTTAGACGCAAAACAGGATACAATTAAATTCATTATATATTCAGGATACAATAAAGTAATGCATAATTTTAAAGTTATGCATTACTTAAAATTATATTTTATCCAAAGCATGCGCCCTTATGTAGAATATTGCATAAAGTGGATGAATAAATAAACTATTTCTTATTACAGATCCCCTATTTCACTGATTTATTGAGGGCTGATTTAAAATAATAAAGTAGGCTAGATTCGTCCGCAGAGTTAAAAGTTATCCTCACATGAAACATCCATATCGGTTTAGCGGTTTCGCCGTTAAAACTTTACAGACAGACATACTTTCTTTTGCATTTATAATATTAGTATGAATTAAACTGTAGCTTAACTAGGGTCACTGAAAAGTCGGAATGAAGAAATGAGAATGTTAAGATTGATGTATGGAGTGATAAGGGTGGACGGATTAAGCACATAGGAAGCTTGGAAAGTGATACCTGTGGTAGGTAGATTAGAAGGAACAAGTTTGTCTTGGTATAGGCATGTTATGAGGAGAGAAGCTATATAATAAGTGGATAAGAAATTGATGAATGTGAATGTTGGTGGATGGGGAGGTTGACGAAAACCAAAGAAAAGGTGGATAGAGTGTGAGGGAGGACATGAAAGATAAGAGGGTGAATGATGAGATAATCGTGTTTATGGAAGTTGAAGACATGTTGCGCCGACCCCAAATAAAATTGGGACAAGGGCACGAGGATGATGGTGGATTAACCTGTCGCGCCTTGGTCTAGTGGCAGCGTTTATAGGCTGTAGAGATGAAGCGCATAGCTGTTTACTGTGTAATACGATTTACTCGAAGCTGGAGCCCCCAAAGAGGGTTGTCACTTAACATCAGACAAATAGCCTAGCCGGTTGTCAAAAATACAACTGAATCTTTTCTGCAACATGCCTGAAAAAGTGGTGCGCGGAGCATATAGTGAAGTGGGATAAGGGCAGGTAGAAAAACAAGAATCATTGTTCTTCCGGCTGAAGCCCGGGCGCTTTAAGTGTAGGGAAACCCGGCGCCGTTCCAATGCGCCGAACAGGACCACGGCGGGGTTTTTAGTCGGTATTACCGGTGCAGGGTATACATAGTGTTAGGGACTCGACCTAAAGGTCGCCTAGATGCTGTCCATCTCTCCGGTGCGGCTTAACGTTGAGTCGTAAGACAGGCGAATCCGACATAACCATCACGGCTCCCCCTAGGAGTGACGGCAGCGGTAAAATAGATTTCCCCGCAAAAACAAAAAAAAACGTGTGTTTATTTTTACTTTTCTCGCTATCGACTACGATTGCCTATGTGTGTGACAAACATCCGAATACCCCTAGCTAATTACATTTAGAATTAATGTTTATCATATAAATTATATATATTTTAGGTAGTCGCTAGCAAGAAATGTCAAAAACTCACGGTAGAGCCTCTGAACTGAAAATAATAACGTGCAAAAATATAGCCCGAAAACCGAATAAACCGAAAAAATCGGTTAACCGGTTTTTTTAAATACAATAACCGAAAAAACCGGTTTCCAAAACCATCCGGTTTTTGCATGCCCTAGTGTGTACCCGCCATAAGGTATAATGATGGTCGGGCCTCGTTGCCTCGTCGGTCTCGTGAACGAGCTTAGTTCCGTCCCAGATGTGATAGGGGGCGAGCCTTTCGCCATATCGGGCACAAATTCCAGACTCCGGGCTGATATGGAGAAATCCAATATCAGTTTGCCCGACCCGGGGATCGAACCCGAGACCTCAGGACGGTAGTCGTACTGAAATACAACCACGCCACCGAGGCAGTTTTTGAAGCTTCTCCCTGATACATTTACAGCCTTCGTGACGCAGTGGGCGAGTAGCCGGCTGTGAAGCGAGAGAGCGCGGGTTCGATTCCCGCACCGAGACAAATGTTTGTATGGCCTACAGATATTTGTTTCGGGTCTGGATGTTGAGGCCGAAAGTTTGTCGCAGTTCCTGATACCCACAACACAAGACTCGATTAGATTATGGGGTCAGGACTATATGCGTGACTTTCTTTCTTTCTACCTGCCTTTATCCCACCTTAATGTGAGGTCGGCGCAACATTCTTTTTCAAGCATGTTGCAGAGAACTTGGCTTAGTTTTTACGACGAGCCGCCTGCCTGGCGTCAATCCCCTATGAGGTATCCAGTCCCTGGCAAATTAAATTAGAAAATTAGCTTTGCCCGACTTGGGAATCGAACCCAGGACCCGGTCTACAGCCCATACATACTGCCACTAGACCAAGGAGGCGACTATATGCAAGACTGTTGGGTGTTATTTATTGATTGTACTGTCAGGTGGTGACCGTTTACCCGCTGGTGGCGTACATGCTGCGGACAGAGACGGTGCTGCTCCTGTCGCTGCGGGAATCGAACTGGTGCACCCTCGGCATCAACCTCACTATCGTGGTGCTGTGCGTGCTCGTCGCGTGCTTCTGTCCCAACGTTGGGACTATTATCAGGTAATAACTGAGCTATTGAGACCCGGACCTAAGGCTTGGAGGTGATTTTTTTGGAGTAAAACCACGCTCTAGGTTTTAAATATAGTTTCAGCACGAATGGACCAGCTCGACCGGTTTGATACCACTGTCTCACAGAAAACCGACGTAAAGTGGCAGCTCGCTGTTGCGTTTCGTTCGGTAAGATATCCGGTGTTCCGATTCCCCCCTCCCTTTCCCAATCCCTAATCCCCTCATTTCCGATTGGTAACGCCATAATACATTTGTGTCTTGAGTGTCTATGGGCGGTGGAGATCACTTACCATCAGGTGACCCACCTGCTCGTTTGCCATTCACTGTTATAAAAAAAACGTTGCTATTCAATTGACAGGTTTGAAATTGACAAGCCTCCGTAGCGCAGCGGGCGAGTAGCCGGCTGTGAAGCGAGAGGCCGCGGGTTCGATCCCCGCACCGAGACAAATATTTGTATGGCCTACAGATATTTGTTTCGGGTCTGGGTGTTGTGAAACCAAAAGTCTCTCTAGGTTCCTGATACCCAAGACACAAGACTCGATCTTAGTGTGGGATCAGCGCCTGAGCAGAAAAATTTCAGACAACCGTAAATGTATTCGAACTCGATGCGCGTCTATGAAATTTGTATGAAATATTAACCAAACGTAATCAGTGCGCAGCGAACTCGAATACATTTACATTTACTTTAGTTTTTCGTGCTCGGGCTACAGGACTATGTATATGACTGCTGGGTGTTATTTATTAAAAAAATAGTATATTTAAGGTTCTTGTTTTCAGGTACACGGGAGCTATAAGCGGCTTAGTCCACGTATTTGCTCTCCCGTCATTATTACAAGTCCGTTCCTTACAACTTCGCGGGAAGCTGACGTGGTGGAAGTGTGTTTTGTATTCCCTTATAGTGGTATTTGGGACATTTAATTTATTAATGCAGTTCTTTATAACAGAGTAAAATGACTGCGTCGGTGGCGTGGTGGTATTTCGGTACGACTACGGTTCTGAGGTCTCGGGTTCGATCCCCGGGTCGGGCAAAGTGATATTGGATTTTTGCATATCAGCCCGGAGTCTGGACTTTGTGCCCGATATCGCGATAGGCTCGCCCCCTATCACATCTGGGACGGAACTAAGCTCGGCGAAATGTGGGTGTACTAGTTCGCTAGTGCGCCTCTGCCTACCCCTTCGCGGATACAGGCGTGAGCTTATGGGTGTATGTAAAATGAGATCATGTATTACATAGATTGAAAATTACATCCTGATTTTCATCTCCCAGGGCCGCTTTAAGGTGTCATGTTGGGGGGCTAGGGCCCTATGAGAAAGCTTAATGATATTTTCGGACTCCTTGTGTTTACGACCGAATTGTAACGTAGCTTTTTCTCGCGAATCGTATTCAATGAAAGTTGAACTACCGTGACAAATGTGACGTCTGCGTCATATTAGTATACTACACAGTAGACATACGTCTATAATTGTATCCTAATACTACGTCCTAACCCCGATAACCTTGCGTCAACTTTTATAAGATGTGGTGGATTAACATCGACTGATGGGAGCTGTGAATTGTTAGTAACAAGTAATCAAAACTTACATATGTAAAAATATTAATATTAGTAGGATTTATTGTTTATTTGCAAAGTCTACCCTGAGGTTAATTCTCCGGTCAAGAAATCAAAAATAGTAATTTAATCGATTAATGTGAACTTATTTTTTAAGTTAATCTATTGTCTAGTCATAAAAATATATATAATTAAGATATCATTATATTAAAAAAGTGATATGTGAAGAGTATACATGATTTTTTTAAATAATATAAGTTTCGTTATTTATTTGAAAAATACTTAGTGCATATGCGTAACCGAAGTGTGTTTTTGAAGAATAAAAATTGTTTTTTATATTTTATTTCAAATTTATTCAAAACAATCTTAAAATAAATAAAATATCCATGTGATGTTTCTTATAAATTACATTTTTGGCCAATAAACCCTTTTATACACATATAAGTTTCTTAAATATCTAATTCATTTTTCGTTATAACATATTCATAAAAATATTAATGTAATAATAACAGGAACTATTCAAATATTTTCAAGCCAAGATTTAAAATATTCTTTATAAAGGGGATTTTGGGCCCCAATAACGACCTGGATTGGTGCCTGTTACGTATTATATATTTTACAATAAAATTTTCTACATATATCTTAAATTGGGAAGCACATATAAAATATTAGTTTTTTTTTTAAACATTCCTTTAACAAATGCAAAATAAAAAACATACTTAAAAATCGTTAATCTTACAATCATCATCATCATCATCATTATCAGCCATAGGATTATAATTGCATGCAATTTGATAGTTTAAATAAAATGTGTGTAAAAATACCCGAGTAATAAAAACATTCCCCTTTTTTACCCTCCTGTCCTATGAGGAGGGTAATATTTATAAAACACAAACGAAGGTACATTTCACTACAATAAAACTATTAAATATAATCATAATGTACCTTCAAAACTTGCAAAAACTCAGTTAAAACTACATAATTTCTCATTATTATGGATCAACATTATTTTCAAACGTACAACCTAATAAAACCTAGTTTGTCTCTTTCTTCCTTACGGCAAATAGTTTGGAAATGAAAGACAAAATACTTTAAGCGCCGCTTTATCTTTTAGCTCTTGGTCTGCAACAAGCTTTAGTTGTAAGATCAATCTAGAAATTTGTGATTATTTATTGAATTTGAGTTAGATTATGATGCACATTTATGTCATGACAGTGTACGAAATATTTTAATCGCCGCTTTATGTTTTAGGTCTTGGTCTGCAACAGGCTTTAGTTGCAGGATCAGTCTATAGATTTGTGATTATTTATAAAATCGAGTTACATGATTATGCACATTTATATGATGACTGTGTGCGAAATACTTTAAGCACGGCTTAATAAGTTCTTGCTCTGCAACAAGCTTTAATTGTAAGATCGATCTATAAATTTGTGTTTATTTATTGAAATAGAGTTAGATGATTATGCACATTTATAATATAATGACAGTGGACGAAACACTTTACGCGCTTTATGTTTTAGGTCTTGGTCTGCAACATGCTTTAGTTGCAAGATCGATTTATAGGTTTGTGGTATTTTTTTTTGAATGAGTTACATGATTATGCACGTCTATGTGATGACAGTGGGCGCATCTCGGCCGGTGTATTGCTTCAATTTGGAGATCTGTAGAGCTACTTCTACGAGCGGCTTGAGCATCACTTGAGCATCGCCGAGCACGTCCGACGCTTCGTACGAGTCTATGTACATCCTGCAATATTAAAACATATGTCAGTGCCTCCTTGGTCTAGTCGCAGTGTAAACGGATTGTTAACTGGGTCGCGGGTTCGATCCCAAGTTGAACAAAGCGATTTTTCTAACATGATTTGCCTGAGATCTGAACCCCTAGAAAGGGTTGACTTCAGACAAACAGCAGATTTTTTCTGCAATAAAGTTGGGAAAGTGCGTTTCACTGACCCCACATCAGAGTGGGATAAGGGCATGTGAAGAGGTACGTTAGTAACGATCGATTCGAACCTGACAGTAGCTCCCGAGCTGCCGGTGCCGCTGAGCCGCAGCACGATGCGAGACCCGTCCTCGAAGATTATGCGCAGACCCTGATACCAAATTATCATTATTACATACCAAGATAATTGAGTTTTGAATTTTTGTAGAAAGCTAGATTCATCATCTAAATCACGTGAGCAACAGAAATGTATTAAAAATAAGCCAAGGATAACTTTATTTTAATTAGTTTGTTAATCAGTAAATCACGTGACAAAAACACCAATCACGATGGAATTTAAATGTTTTCTTCCTAATACTTAATAATAAATTCCTATCACTTTGCCCGACCCGGGAATCGAACCCGAGACCTCGGGACGATAGTTGCACCGAAATACAACCACGCCACCGAGGCAGGCATTTTTTGTTTTGAAAACATCAATATCCTACCATCGTTGTTTTTTTTTTCAATAATCAACAGTCAACAGATAGCGTTTTTTCTAATTCAATGAAACTTAATATTTTTTGAGTTTTTTCACCTAAAAAAATGCAATTAAATTACGAAATCATTTTTTCATGTCTAGGGATAACCCCTCTCAATAATAGAGGAGGGCCGTGCCCAGCAGTGGGACAATAATATTACAAAGCTATTATTATTCTTTATTATTCAGGATAAACTAATAAATAGCCCTGAATAAAAACAGTCAAATTCCCAATTTCATACTGGTGATAGGCACGCCCCTGTCACTTTTGGGAATCTCCGCAAAAAGTGGGTGTTCTAGATCTTTAATTAATCCACTTAGGGCGACTTGCACCACTATTACTAACCTACGGTTAGTCCTAACCTCAAGTTAAATTGAAATAGAAATATATGAAGGACATGTAATTCGTTACATGTAATTAATTTAATGTCATCATATATTATCTGTAATTAGATGTAGTACATTATATGTAATGAATTGCATGTCCTTCACATATTTCTATTTCAATTTAACTTGAGGTTAGGACTAACCGTTGGTTAGTAGTAATGGTGCAAGTCGCCCTTAGGTGTTGAATTTTTTAAAATCACGGATTACGTATTCTCTCCAGGTAGTTTTACTAACGGCCGGTTTCAATAAACAATCTCAGTTCGAATGTGTAGATAGATTGCAAAAAATAGCCAATAAGAACACAGTTTGAACATGACTCCGTCAAATGAGTTGATTTGATTGGTTCATAATCACGATCTATCTGCACTCTAAACTGAGATTGTTTATTGAAACCGGCCGTAAGTTGTGATGGTGTGACGTCATCTAGTTACCTGCTTCATGGCGACGCTCTGGTCGATGGGGTCCATGTACGAGAAGTTGTCTGCCAACTTGACCACGAACACCTTCCCCCCGCTGGAGTGGCTGGATCCTATGAACCCTGGGGTTGTGATGCTGCGCTCCAGATCTGCCATCATCTCGTTGCATGGATCACTGGCGCATTCCTCGTAGTCGTATCTGAGGAACGAAATTTTAAAACAACTATATTATAATGAGATTTGCTTTACCAATAAATGGAAGACAAACCGAAAGCATTCGAGCGAACTACCCAACTGGTGATGAGTGATTATGGTATAGGCAAGTAGCTGCCTACCGTGAAAAGTAAAAAAATGAGGATTAGAAAGGAAATAAATACAGCCTATATGAGTCCCCAGACATCTTGCTAGAAAATTCAGTTTGCAAGTATGTACATAGAAAGTTTCTACAAGTTGTGTTGATTAATCATAGACCATAGCATCATTTCTTCATGTTATCTGGTGGCATAAAAAACGTATAACAGTGCCCATGCTTTCCAATTTTTAAGGACATGACATTTGTGACGTATGTATTATACTAGTATACATGTATTGAGCCTTGAGTTTGTTCCGGCATTTCTTCTCGGGGATAGTCATGTAATACCGACGTCATTATTATATTTTCAATATATACTCGTAATTGACATGTAAAAGTGTTATAAAATATCCTATTTGCAGAATAAATTATTGGAATTAGAATTTATACCGATGTACCACATCTAAAAGGATTACTGACTGCCTCCGTGGCGTGGTGGTATTTCGGTACGACTACGGTTCTGAGGTCTCGGGTTCGATCCCTGGGTCGGGCAAAGTGACATTGGATTTTTCCATATCAGCCCGGAGTCTGGAATTTGTGCCCGATATGGCGATAGGCTCGCCCGCTATCACATCTGGGACGAAACTAAGCTCGGCGAAATGTGGGTGTTCTAGTTCGCTTGTGCACCTCTGCCTACCCCTTCGGGGATACAGGCGTGAGCTTATGTTATGTTATGTGTGTTACTAACAAATGTAATCAACAACTGATCGGACGTCATTCCATTAAAACAACCTCCCGTCCTTATACATCTCTGTAGCATCCAGCAACCACTTGCGCGTTTGTCTCCTGAGCCCCCCTCCCCGTACTTCTATAAAAAACCGACCTGGTGAAGTAGTTCCTGCCGAACTTGCTCCAGTGCTCCTTCAGGGTCTGTTCTACGGACTGGCCGGTGGCGGCGAGTACAGAGAGCCACGCGAGAGCGGCCCACATGCCGTCCTTCTCTCGCACGTGGTCCGACCCTGTACCGAAGGACTCTTCGCCACAGAGTGACAGACGACCTGCATCCATCAGGTTGCCGAAGTATTTCCAACCTACAGGATAGGGGAGATGGTTGAAAATTTAAAATTATTGTTCCACCTAAAAATAAGACAGAAACATAGTCGATACATATTGATCAAATATTTTAGATTTTTCGGGAAAAGTATTGAGCTCCAAGAAAATAACGCGGTCTTATTGCCGAAAGCGATTTGAATTTAGTGAATATTGAATAGTTATGCTGGAACACTGTAATAAAAATATTTTGACGCTGGCAGATGGGCTAACTGCCCTTGCCATGATGTTTTTTTTTAATGATCTACTAATTCTTGAATAAGACCACAGATTAATTTATAAGATAAGAATAGACCCTTATATATTACTTTTTGGCTGTTCCTAGTTCGCTTTGGGTATATAAATTCATGTCGAATTATTCGTATTTACTGTTCAACAGAGGTAAATCAAGCTATAGTTTCAAAGAAAATAAGAACCTTCATACCTATCACCAAAGATATTTAATATTACAACTATAGAGGGAATATCAAGCAAGTTTCCATCCAAAGAAATTGATGTCAAACTTCAGTACCGCCATCAACTACATATTACAATGCGATTATTACAATTTACACCCTAGAATATTTTGTGAATGGTTAAGAATCACGTAAGATAAGTTTATTCTCTCTATATTATTATTCTTTTCAATCTATTCTTCTCTGGAACTCACTAACCCTCGAAATCAGGTCGTGCACAACTTATTGGACATTTAAAATGAGAGTTCGGCAGTTACTGTTGAGAGAGGTGACGGAATTATCACAGTAGTTCGTTTCTATGTATTATATATCTATTATAATGTTTTTGTTATGTATCTATAATATAATTATTTTATTAAGTATTCGTATGTATTTTATATGATTCTTAATGTATTTAATTAACAAATATTAACTATACCGATTAAAATATTTAATAATATATTCGTCATTTTTTTGTGTTCTATATGGCTCTTTTATTTTGCACCTGCCATGTACATCTCTGCATCACCCTAAGGTTGACTGGCAGAGAATGCTTATAGCATTAAGTCCGCCCTTATACCGTGTGTATATCAAGTGTAAATAAATAAATAAATTATTACGTTGGCCGACCTATCGCACGTATATTTCAAATAAACTGAGCGACTTATGACCACGAGGTCATAACTTTTGGATCACAAGTTTTGTACTGTTGTTCCGTCTATATACTGTTGAATGTCTTTCCTATCACCTAAAAAGTAAAAACTTTGCGTAGAACTCACCAGTGGGCACTTCGAACATCTCCTTGCCAGCAGCTGCTGCGACTCTGTCGACAGCGGCTGCGGTGGGCATGCTCCTCGCGAACCCTCGCACCCCTCCTTTCGCGAAGTAGGGTATGTGCTGCAGGTTGTTGGCGAGCACCGCCAGCGAATCGGACGGGGTGACGAAAAACGCGCCGCGACCTATTATCATGTTGCGGTCGCCTGGCCCGAAAAAACGTGATAAAATTTGGAGAATAGTTGATTTTTGTTGTAACCACAATGATAAATGTATGCAGGTCACACATAAATGAATTTGTAACGACTGATTTTATGAGACTTACTAGAAGGTTCCACCTCCGTAAACCCTATGCCCCAAAATTATTTGCTGGATATGTTAAGAGATTTATTAGTGAGATCATTATAAAAAACTTTCAGAAGTTTTCTAGCAGGTCGCGAAAATAAGTACAAATTGTTTCACTGGGTTGCCAACGAAACACCCTAAACGATCATAAAGGTACATCAATATCTTAGTCTTCATAAAAAGCAGCGCCGAAATCGTAGTCCCAACCATGACTGCATTGGATCGGCTGGTTAACGTGACGTATGGCAGACCCATACAAACTGGGTGGGCCATAAAGTGTTCTATACGATTCCTTACACACTGGGTAGATCTTACCACATTAATCTAAAGGATCATTCTCTTACAACGTCCACTCTTGGCATCATTTGATTGATTGCGTTCATGAGATAAGGCAGACTCTAGGTGGGCCATAAATTGTTGCAAACGGTGCTAAAGGAGAATCATCAACTCTTAACATCTCCGTTAAAAGCAGCGCCGAAATCATAGTCTCCACTTTTGATTATTACATTTGATTGACTGCGTTCGTGGCATAAAGTAGACCCATATACACTGGGTGGGCCATAAAGTGTTCTAAACGATCATATCTTACCGTCTCCATCAAAAGCAGCCCCGAAGTCGTAGTCCCCACCCTTGACGGCATTGACCAGGTCCGCCGCATACGTGAGGTTGGGGTCCGGGTGGGCCCCGCCGAAGTCCTCCAGTGGGGTGATGCGACGAACATTGCTCTCAGATGCACCCAACTCTTCCAGGAATATGCGCTTTACGTATGGGCCGGTCACTGTGATTAAATTATAGATTTGTTCAGTACTCTATTATTTTAAAGTTTTTTTCGATCGACTTGCAAAGAGGAGAAGGTCCTTAATTTTCAAAATTCTTTTTGCATTCGATATAACTTATTTCAAGGGTGGTTCCATACAAATTTGGTCACGATCGGATTTGAACTCGGTCTGTTATTTACATTTTTAAATATATGATATAAAAATGAGTAAGATCACGTCAAGTGGACCCCCCATTTACCACTTGATCATAAAAATTTAATCTATATATATTTTTCATAAGTACTTATGATGGAAAAATGATACCCCAAACGATTTTTAAAAATTTTGATTTTAACAACATTTTTTTTTACAATGAAAATTTTAAGCACTTTTAATTAAAAAATGGATTAAAAATCAACCGTAAGAGATCAATTCATGAAATTTTCAGCATCCATGGTCAAATGTCTATACTTTAAGAATATATTAACGACTTAAGATTATTTGTTTATTTTCGTATTGTTAACTAACTTTTAAGTTAACAAATGAAAATTTAACTCCTTTCTTGGTAAAAAAATGCATTTTTTTTTCATCGGTCACATGCTTTATTCATTTAAGTTTAAGATTCCGGAAGAAAATTTCACTGCTCGCCATTAGTTTAAACAAAATGAATTTATTTATGACAGCGCGCCAGCCGCCGAGCGCTGTGGAAGCGCCGCGCTACCGAGCGTCTCGTACTGCATTGAAGCTTTTATCAGTGATAATTAAAAATAATAATACAAAATATTATTATACAACAAATTTTATTATTATTTACGTTATATTATTATAATTATTATCAATAAAATTTTATTTTTTGTTAACAATATCATAAAGAATATAATAAACTTTTTTTATTATTTTTACCAAACAGCGTAAATTTAAAAATATATAATCAATTAAAAATTCTTAAAACTGTTATGGTCTGTATTCACTTTTTTAGGTCGTTCAGTAAATTATTATTTTTGAATTTTCTAGTCAACACTCCATCTTTAGTTAACAAAAGAAAAACCGCTCCGTTACGATTTTCATTTGTTTTTCGCGTATCCGAAAAATAATTTAATTACGCGAATTTTTAATTGATTATTTATTTTTAAATTTACGCTGTTTGGTAAAAATAATAAAAAAATTTGATTATATTCTTTATGATATTGTTAACAAAAAATAAAATTTTATTGATAATAATTATAATAATATAACGTAAATAATAATAAAATTTGTTTTATAATAATATTTTGTATTATTATTTTAAATTATCACTGATAAAAGCTTCAATGCAGTACGAGACGCTCGGTAGCGCGGCGCTTCCACAGCGCTCGGCGGCTGGCGCGCTGTCATAAATAAATTCATTTTGTTTAAACTAATGGCGAGCAGTGAAATTTTCTTCCGGAATCTTAAACTTAAATGAATAAAGCATGTGACCGATAAAAAAAAATGCATTTTTTTTACCAAGAAATGAGTTAAATTTTCATTTGTTAACTTAAAAGTTAGTTAACAATACGAAAATAAACAAATAATCTTAAGTCGTTAATATATTCTTAAAGTATAGACATTTGACCATGGATGCTGAAAATTTCATGAATTGATCTCTTACGGTTGATTTTTAATCCATTTTTTAATTAAAAGTGCTTAAAATTTTCATTGTAAAAAAAAATGTTAAAATCAAAATTTTTAAAAATCGTTTGGGGTATCATTTTTCCATCATAAGTACTTATGAAAAATATATATAGATTAAATTTTTATGATCAAGTGGTAAATGGGGGGTCCACTTGACGTGATCTTACTCAAATACATTTAAAAATATAAAATTTTCGCCTTCGATGGCGAAGAAAAATTTAAAAAAATAGAAATAGATATATAGTAATTATAGATTTTATTATTATAGAATACGAGCAAAGAACTTGGTTACGCATTGGCGAAGAATGCACAAATTTAAAAGGGAAGCCAATGCTGGTTTCTCTTTGAATTAAGACCTGTTTTTCTGTAGACATGTGGTATGATTCCTTCGCCACTAGATTAGAAGGTATAGTTCTTTGAATTCCATCATTGCAATTTCAATGTACAATTTTTAGACTGATTCATAAACTAGCTCTTGCTCGCGACTTCGTTTGCGTGGAAACAGTATCAGCTTTTTTAAAATTACATAACAAAAATAAATACAGACGGATTGAGGACCTTCTCCTTTTTTGAAGTCGGTCGAAAATACATAAAACAAACAAACAAAAAAACATTAAAAAAACAATAAAAGGGCATTATTTTTTAACATTGACGTGTAAAATAATAATAAATAAATCAAATAAATAAATACACCCAACAGTCACACCTAGTCCTGACCCCACACTAGGTATAACCTGTATCGTGGGTGTCAGAGACTATCTCTATCAGAGACAGTCTCACAACACCCAGACATGAAACATATATCTGTGGGCCACACAAACATTTGTCTCCATGCGGGAATCAAACCCGCGTCCTCTAGCTTCACAGCCGGCTACTCGCCCACTGCGCCACGGAGGCTGGCTGAAAGAGATAAAATATTCTATTTGCAGATCAAATAATTTCATTTTTACGTAAATACCTCCATTCATAGCATCGATGAGGACGTTGAACGGTTTCCTGCCCTCAGACCCTTGGATCAGCTGCTTGATCTTCGGGAAGTCGAAGATTTCCTTCATGTACGACACGTAGTCGTTCACAGAGTCCATCACTTCAACCGTGAATGGATGACCTGCCACCTTGGGGAACAAATATTTTTAATAACAGAGGTTTATTCAAGTTTCTTTCTTTTTTCTTTCTATATATGGATGGGGGCACCAGAAGGAGGATGCTTTTCGAATGTATTTTAACATTACAATTGATATTTTGAAGTAAAAACTTCTATAAGCGACTGTACTGAATGGTGAGTGGTCACGCTAGGCTATGTAACGCTCATTGGGGTAAAGTCGGCTCAAGTTGACTAAGGGAGCGAGAGAGAGATGCAGTCAGCGCGTCACTGCTATACTCGCCAGCGAGCGTTACATGAGAGAGCATGACGCATCAGTCGTATTCAATATTATATACACGGTATGTACCGTGGCAATACGATTAATTAATGCGTTGTTTATACGCGTATGTACATGTAAATGTAAAAAAAATGTTGTATGTGTATGAGACATCTATCGTCATAAGACTGACACTTTCTGTGTCTTACTAATAAGTAATAAGGAAAATTAACCTCGCCTTGAATCTTTCACTTCTGCTGTATGGTCTTAAGCGCACACCGTTTTTTGGCAAAAAAATATCAGCACGAGAGCTTGTATTAAACGAACTTACTGTAAAGTTATAGACCCCAATCTTGTCAATGGGGCACACGAGATCAGGCACGATCTTGTACTGTGTGATGGTCGTGGTAAGTTGGTAAATATCGTTGGTGGTGCCATCAGGAGCAGGTCCACCGTTACTGCAGTTGAACTTTATGCCGAAGTCGTTGTTGATGCCGCCAGGATTGTGAGACGCAGTGAGGACAATGCCACCTGGGAGACAAGGAAAATCCAGGGGATGGATGTCTCGACAGTGGTTTTGATGTATAATAAATAACATAGTCGTGGTATTGCGTGCGCGGTACGACTATCGTCTTGAGGTCCCGGGTACGATCTCTGGGTCGAGGAAAGTGATATGGGATTTCTCAGTATCATTGATATTAATAAAGTATTTTCACGTTTTTTGTCCTTAAAACGAGATATGTATGCCTTTGTACAAAAAAATAAAAGCAAGGCCATCTCGTCAGTATAAATCAGCAAATCCCCGAGATAAAGATCATCTTTATATCCACACAGTAGCTCGCGATATATATGTTTATCAAACACACCCACCGAATTATTTACAATGTATTGTCTAATCTTCGTGACATGACAACGCACGACGCGCGGTTACTATCGAAGTATTACAACAGCATGATCAACATTGTGCAACATCAGTATTACATGCAAAAAAGAAGCCTTTTTGGGCGTAATTTTGCAAAAACGCCTTCTTAGTCTGAGGTACAAGCTAGTATTGTATGGGTGATTAATTTGACCAAAGTGCCTTCTCAACACCTAATAGCCAGTGTAGTGTAGTCGTAAAAAGTAGTAAACACTGACAAATCACAAATAATGCCTTCACAATTCCTGTCTAAATGCTTTTTTACACTCCAGATGAATGTTACAAATTGGGGTGCCTGTAACAAGGCAGGAGGTGTGAAGAGAACTAAAAAACAGTATTTGGATAAATTATTCCCAAGAAATAATAACACCCAAAAAAACGATAATTCGAAAAAAAAATTTAATTTTTTCCATCAATCCATATTCTCTTTAAGTTTGTCAGAATATTTACAAAACACCCTGTTTATTTCACAAAATGTAACAGCCCAGTAACATCACAGTTTGTATTCACTCACCGAGTGTTTTATATTTCCTGATGATGCAGGAGACAGCTGGTGTTGAAAGAATTCCATTTTGTCCAACAAGCAGTTTTGCTACCTGTGATGATGGATAAAAAATATTCTGGTATAGGTTTTATGCTTTATGGCCTAATGTGGTCCTATAATAATATGATTTCAGTTTGAATGTATATGTAGATAGACTACAAAATTAGCAAATTAACTAATGTTTTAAAATGACTAGTGTCCGACCGAAGGTCGATTTCTGGCCGAAGCCGAAGCCGAAGCCGATCATCGGCTTTTTCCACAACCTTCGGCCGAAGCCGAAGCCGAAGGTTCAATAACCCTAAGAAACTCAGTTCAATTTGACTTTCTTTCTACATGTCTCTATCTCACCTTAATTTGGAGTTGACAAAACACCCTCTTTAAGCATGTTGCAGAAAGGATTTGGCTTAGTTTTTACGAACGGTTGCCCATTTGACGTCAACCCTCACCTGGGGATCCCGGGACTGGATGAAAATAAAGTGTTAGAAAAACACCATATTTGCACCACCCCGCCCGAACTGGGAAACGAACCCACGGTCTACAACCCATATAGGTGCCACTGCACCAAGTAGGCGACCAAAAATTTGTCAGTTCAAATTTACTAAAGGTAAATAAAATAATGAATGGTTCCTAGGAAATTGATGTTAACTGTATATTTTTTGAGTGGTAGAGGTTAGCTGTAGACAGTTGCGTCTACGAATGGGCCGGCTCGACCGGTTTGATCCCACTGTCTCACAGAAAACCGACGTAAAGTGGCAGTTAGCTGTCGCGTTTCTGTCGGTGAGTGAGATTACCGCTGGCCCAATTCTCCTTCCTTTCACAATACTTATTTCCCTCCTCTTAGGTTGGCAACGCACCCATGATTCTCTTTGTGTCTTGCCCATACACACTGTACGAACTTAAATACCAATGGCCGAAGCCGAAGCCGAAGCTTCGGTCGGACACTAAAAATTACTTTATTTTATTCATTCATTAGTGAATGTACCCATATTACGGGACCCGTTCAGGGAGGGAGGGGGTTCTACAAAATACCACCCTTGGTCCCAGGTGTAGGGGGTCTTAGGTTTTCATCACATAGTCAATATCCTCTAGGGAAATCTCGTGCTTTTTTGAGTTATATTCCAGTATGGCACACAGAATTTAGCACTTTTTAAAGTTACAGGTGGCAACACATCATATTTTGTTTTTTAATTTTTCTTCAACAAAAAAATATTTATAAATTAGTATGTGAAAACTAGAGGGGATGGGGGGTGTCTTGGCATATACTACGGGTGGTCACGGAGGGGGGAGGGGTATAAAAATTGAAAAAAATGTGTCACATATTATGGGTATCTTCCCTTGACATTAGTGAGTTGTGTATTAAATATCAAAGTGACCTTCATAATTATGTATTTTTACATTAATTTGCTGTGTAGCTAGAGAAACAAATTTATATAAGGAATTAAAAAACTGGAATCATCAATATCTCTCAGAAAGTGGAATGTTCAATTAATGCATATACATTTTTTTCAAATATAACTTTATATAACTCTCTCTAATATTATTACAAAATGCAATCAACTATTTGATAGTGTGCCAAGCCTTTTGCCTCCAATTGTATTAATGTAATTGTAAATGTTGATAAGATATAATAGCTAATTATAATTTATGTTAGTACAAATAGAAGATTAAAATTAGGTATATAAATAAAGGCTAAGAAAGATATTTACTGTTAAGTATATCTATTCACAACATTATTCTTCTGTAGAATTAAACAATTACCAAATAAACTAACATGTAAAGCATCAATGTCCTAGATTATATTTTCCTGATATAAACATGTTAATTGTTGATGGAAACAATAAGCAAAACCAGCTATGACTGATTTATTAGTAACATAACTGAGCATATAAAACGGGAAATAAATAACACTTTACATGAACCAGTATAATCAATTAAATCATCCAATAAGACTGAAAACTTACCCCATTAGCTGCAGATATTTTAATGATTTTCTCAACAACTTCTTTCACCAGATATCTGCCATCTCCACCAACCACCAGCGTAGATCCCTCCAAGCTGTCCTTATTAGCATCTAATATACACTGTATGAAGTTTTCTGTATAGTTTTCTTGCAGGAAAACCTTAACTTTTTTACGCAAACCACTTGTACCCGGCTTTTGGCCTTCATAGGGCGTAGTGTTTATTGTAACTGCACTGGACATTTTTATGAATGGACGAACGTTCTAGCAGTACGTACGAGTTATCAGAGCGAGCTGTTTTAAACAAATAATGCCATTTATCTGTGTTCTAAGGTCAATAAGTTCGTCCGAGGCGCTCTGCGATCAGCTGTCAGGCATAAACGTCAACAGCAATGTCAACGAAGGTCAAAGTTGTCAATTTCAGTATACTTCTTCTTCTTATCTTATTTGGATGGCGAGGAGCACAATATTCGACTATTTCGCCAGTGTCACGTGGAAAGTGAAGATAAACGACGGAGACTGGGTGTATAACGCGAGAATAAAAAAATAAAAAAAGAATACCGGTCAATTTTGAATAGTATCACCCAGTTGAATTTTAACTAAAAAAAAAAAAAAAAGAGTTTTGGCGGGAA
This sequence comes from Clanis bilineata, assembly GCA_036417725.1. Taxonomy (NCBI): domain Eukaryota; kingdom Metazoa; phylum Arthropoda; class Insecta; order Lepidoptera; family Sphingidae; genus Clanis; species Clanis bilineata. The sequence continues at coordinate 2,349,564 of CM071139.1, read as the reverse complement.
TTCTGACGGTGCGGGTGGTCGCCTGTTTTAATGATTTCATATTCTAGTCTAAAGTTGTGCTTGTGATTTAAATGTGATGTGAATTTAAACAATAAACATCAACGAAGATGGACAGTATGTCGAAGCTATGAAATAAGTGGTTTTGGATGCTTTTTGTCGGGTGGATGGGTCGACCAAGTTCGACTCCTCCGCTGCGAGAAAATCGTCTGAAAAGCATCAAACTGGAAGGAATTGACGCCAAAACTCAAGCAGGGCCTTGAAATCGAACGCATCCGATTTCAATGCACTTGTGAAAAAATAGATATAAGGAAATAAAGACATAAAAAGCACTTAAGACGAGGCTGTATGGGCTAGATCCCTTTGCCTTCCCGAAAGGGAAAATTTAAAAAAAAAAATTAAAAGGATAATGTTAGGCTAAAGACATCACTAATAAAGTTTACATGCTCTTTGGACATCACAATAAATTTAATAATACTAAGGCTGAGATCTATAGAACGAACTTCGACTAAGTCCGAGTCAAAAAAACGAACTTAGTGAGGATTTGGAATTTATAAATCGAACTCAGACTTAGTCCAAGTCATTTTTCACAAGAAAAACTTTGCTAAGTTCAAGTCCACAAAACCTTGACTTCGGTCTGTCAGTTCGGCATGCAGTAATACCAGTATCGAAATACTGACATAAAATGTAGAAATTGTTTTATTCATTCTAACGTTTTTTAAATTAAAATACCAAAACTATTGTTAGAAAATGTTTAATAATTAAAGGTACGAGATTTTCTTATATTGCAGTACCGTTTATTATACTGTAAATCGATCTATTAATTATTAAAGTTTAACGAAAATAGATAATTTTGTTTGGAATAAACTTGTAACCCAGAAGATGCCAAAAAAATAGACAAATGTTTTGACAACTTCCAGTATTGTCCTGAATACTAATTAATATAACATTAAACCCGAAACCGTGCTCAGAATTAAAAAAATCGTTCTGCTGAGCCATTCGCAAAGCGCGAAAGGTGACCCGAGAACCAGTGGGAATGGACGGACGGCGGACTTCATCGCGGCGACCCACAATGCAACAGTGACCATCATGCTATTGCTCCAATAATATTATCATCATCATCAGCCACAGGACATCCACTACTGAACATAGGCCTCCCCCAAAGATTTCCAGATCGACCGGTTGGAAGCGGCCTGTAACCAGTGATTTCATGTGACCTTTGTCAGGTCGTCTGTCCACCTAGCAGTCATATTAAACAGACAGTGAATCAGTGAATCAGTGAAAGTACATATTATATTAATTATTATGTAGTCGGCCTAAATAATGTATAGATATTTTGAGAATGAATTGGTTACATGTTGTCAGGAAATTGATTTGCAGTAGGTAAATAAAATAATAATTATCATGAATAATATTTATTTATTACAATCTCTGATATTAACCTTTGTTTGAGTGAGCATACATACATACATACATAGACTCACGCCTTTTTCCCATAGGGGTAGGCAGAGACAACGGATTTCCATTTGCTACGATCCTTACACACCTCTTTCGCATCATTCAGTCTCATTACATTCTTCATGCATGCACATCGGTTTAGGGTACTTTTAACTTGACCTTTCTCGAGTAAATCTCTGACTTGGTCAGAGAATGTTCGATGAGGTCTTCCCCTTCCACCTCTACCATTTACACTTGCCATATATATTTGCTTTGTCAGCCTCCTTTCATCCATCCTTTCTACATGCCCAAACCACCGCAACATTCCTTTCTCAATCCTCGTTATTATTTCCTCTTTCAATCCACACAGTACATAAATGGTATTCTCAACAATTGAGCAATATACCTACTGCACAAACTACTGTAATATTGCTTGTGTTTGATAACTTGTTCTGCAGTTGGTTGCATGTGTGAAAATTTAATAACTTCAAAATGTTATTTCTGAAACAGAAGAAATAAATATCAGACAGAGTTTCCCTCAGATCTTTCATTATTAATCAGCAGATCACCACAATGGCAATTTGCATGGTCTAGCTGACAATAAGCTTGCCTGGCAGGTTAACCACTCAGATGGTACCCAGATGGTAATGCCTCAACAGTTTACCGCTGGCAGGAAATGTTAATAAGGCATGGTTTTGCTTTGGGCTTGCTGGCTGACTGAGATGCAATTTATACTCTACATGGGCTGCTAGTAAACAAACAGACAGACAGACAATTTGCTAGTAAACAGTCTCCAAAATACAAAATCCCTGTTTTAACAATTTTGATAAATTAATAAAACTTTTGTCAATATATTAATATGAAATAATGGCAGTGGATTAGCTAGAGCTCTAGGAATAGGTATGACAGAGTCGATCACCTCACTCACTCACCTGATTGTGACTCCTGGCATATTTGAGCCCTTGTAATTCTCTTGGTGGTTTATAATTTACTTCATCATTTTAGAGCTTAGAATGCTTTTTTTTATGTCATCATGTTTTCATCATCATCATCTTGTTTCTTCTTACTTTAAAAATTATGGCCTTCTTCAAAATATTAATGATTTTGCCAACAATAGTAATAAATAATAAATCCATGTTTTGACTATCAAATGATGACGATTCATGTTTATTCTTTCTTCTACCTGCCCTTATCCCACCTTAATGTGGGGTCGGCGTAGCGAACTTTTTCAAGCATGTTGCTGAAAGGATTATAAGACGATTTATGTATAATGCGGTTTGTTTTTCACTTGACATTTCAAAGAGCGTCAGCCATTTTGTCAGCTGTTAATTACGTAATACGTTCCTTTACAACCTACAAATATAAAGGCGCGTCTCCTGTAAATATATAAAAATCTTACGTTTCTTTTGTCAAAGGAACTGCGTGAAACCGATAACGTCTGAGTAGACTATGCAAAGACAAACTATGGCTAGCCTGAGTTCGAGTTCGAATTATAGATACGCAAAAGTTGACTTTCGCTTAGTTCACTCGAAAGACGACTACGCTGAGTCGACTTTGGTACAAGACTTAAGTAAGAACTATAGATTTCAGCCTAAGGTTAGTAAAGTTAATGTGCTACAGTTTGATTTTATTAATTACAATATATTTTCCTAGACGCAGCACGAAAGGAGTATCTACAAGGGAGAGGATACATTTAAAGTTAGTTGGGAGAGGGACAGAATTGGGGAGGATATTGTAAAGGGGGAATATTAAATTGGGACAATTGAAAAACAAGTGATCAGCATTACCTTCCTTTAAACCACATTCGCATAGCGAATGATCCCTAACTCTCAATTTCGCCAGATGGACTGGAGTACATGCATGACCAAAGCGAAGACGACATATTGTGGAAATAACAGTTTTATCCAGTTGGCGATATTTAAAAAACCAAGGCTTTGATGGAATTACTGTAGAAATGTCAGCATAGTATTTTCCTTTTATGCGTTTGGAAATTTGCCACTCTTCTCTCCAAGTGCGGGTCAGACGGCTATGAGAAAGTTGGCATAAGTCTTGGCTAAAATAACCATATTGGTCTGTGGAGCCTGTTTGAGCCGCAGCTTTCGCGCAGGAGTCAACTGTTTCATTTCCATGTATCCCGCTATGACCTGGTATCCAGGCTAAAATCACATTAATATCCTGAAGGGAACATTCGAACAAAAGTTGTCTTATGCTCCAGGTAATAGGAAATTTTAATTTGGAGCGGAAAGGATTGGAGACTACAGCTTGGAGACTGCTCAAAGAGTCGGAAAAAATTATTGACTTGTCTAATTTGTGGGATTGTACAAAGCGGAGAGCTTCAAGAATTGCTAAGGATTCACCAGAGAAAACAGAGGAGAAAGGAGGGGATTTAAAAGAGAGGATAATTCGGAATTTGGGAATCCAAACAGCAGATCCAACACATGATACTTCTTACAATTTGGAGGCATCACAGAACAGAGAGGTCCAACCTTCCCATTGAGAACCCATAATTTCATTAAACAACTTGTTGGCCTCTGATGAGTTCTTATCAATACCAATATTAAGAAGGACAGGAGGTTTGAAGGTAAGGGCTTGGTATGGCATGGAGTACAATGGATTGAGGGGAAATTGGAAAGTTTGACATGGCAATCGGGAGAAACTTAGAAAACTGTGGAGAAGGCATGGCATGGGGTCTGAGGCACCAACTGTTGAGAGCTGTTGGAGTTTAACTAGAAGAGGATGGGAAGAGAGTTGAACTATTTTGAAAAAATATCTGTCACATAAATATTGCCGCCGAATGTGGAGAGGAGGTTCAACACATTCTACCTGTAAGGCATTAATTGGGGTAGATTTCATGGCTCCTATGATTATTCGTAAACTACTATATTGGATTTTATCTAAGCATTTCATACCTGCCTTATTGCAGTGGTTAAGAAGGAAACTGCCATAGTCTAAATGACTTCTAATAATTGCATTGTACAATAATTTTTGTGAGTAAGGATGCGACCCCCACCAAACCCCTGAGAGAGATCGTAAAATGTTTAACATTTTCTGACATTTTTGAGAGATGTAAAGGCAGTGGGGGACGCCTGACATTCTAGAGTCAAGTATAATGCCCAGAAATTTGGTCTGCTGAGTTTGATGGATGGTTTCAGAGCCAAAAAGGACTCTGCATAGAGGAACATTTCTTCTCCTGGTAAACAAAACAGTATTACATTTTGATGTTGATAAGGTCAAACCATGATCATCCAACCACTTCCCCAAGTAAACCAACGCAGAATTTAATCTGGATTCAGCAGACTGGACACAGTTGGATGATGCGTAAAGTACCAGATCATCCGCGTATTGAAGAACATTGCAAAAGGAATTGACTGTTAAGTCTAAATCGAAGGTGTAGATGTTGTATAAAAGAGGGCTTAGGACAGAACCTTGTGGCAAACCTTTCCAAACAGATCTTGAAGGAAGAAACATACATTGGTGTTTAATGACAACTGATCTATCTGCCAAAATATTAAATATGAAATGAACCATCTTCTCAGGGACGCTCAGCTGTAGAAGTTTTTCTCTGAGTACCGGAAGGAGAACATTATCATATGCTGCAGAAATGTCTAGAAAGACAGCTAACAGCACATCTTTATTTTTGAGAGAGCTATAAATATCAGTTGTAAGGATAGCAAGATTGTCAAGAGAGCTCATCCCTTTTCTAAAACCAAACTGGGAGTTGGAAAGGCTGCCAGAGCTTTCTATATGCCACTCCAGTCTATGTTTGAGCAAATGTTCAACAATTTTCAGTAAAACAGAGGAAAGGGCTATGGGGCGATAAGAATCAGGGTCAAGGGGGTTTTTACCTGTTTTAATGATGGGAATGTCAATTTCAGTATATACAAGTACTCTGTGGTTGTCAATAATGTCAATACGTGTACGTTCGGAAACTTATACATAAAAATCTCAAACATAATTTTTAATTTAGAATTCAACGAGGCCTAAAAATATTTCAGTTAGGTTTAAGCATAAAGTAAATAAAAGACTTATAAGTTGGTTTTTATTATGGCTAGTTACAGAATGAAAACGGGTACAAAAATATGTAGGTAATATACTATTCTATAATTCTTATACAATACATTATATATTATTGCTGGTTAAGCATATCACTGTAATTATTTTTTTACTTTACAAGCCATAACTGATCCACCAAACTGCTTCTCCAAGTATTTGGCGACAGTGAGACACAACACATCATTATAAGGCGCAGCCATCACTTGTATCCCCAATGGCAGTCCTTCGCTGTTCTTGCCTAATGGTACCTGGTGATAAATAATATTTATTAAATATGACTGCCTCGGTGGCGTGGTGGTATTTCGGTACGACTACGGTTCTGAGGTCTCGGGTTCGATCCCCGGGTCGGGCGAAGTGATATTGGATTTTTTCATATCAGCTCGGAGTCTGGAATTTGTGCCCTATATGGCGATAGGCTCGCCCCTTATCACATCTGGGACGGAACTAAGCTCGGCGAAATGTGGGTGTTCTAGTTCGCTAGTGCGCCTGTGCCTACCCCTTCGGGGATACAGGCGTGAACTTATGTTATGTTATGTATGTTAAATTTGATGGGTGTATACCGCGAGTATTTGAACGTACTCGAGCTTCAGAATACAGAGACGGATCAAAAAAATAATCTGCGGGTCGATATGCAATATGGGGCCTCAAGGAGACAATTATTTGCTCTGAAATAAGCATCCGGATTGCTTTAGTAAGGTGTCAATAAGCTATTAAATAAAGAGTTCAGAAGTCGCTAAATACTGCTAGGTTACGGCTTTAGTATTTTAATTGCTTGGTCTGTGATTTGAAGCGCTCCAATTCTTTAGCCTAAAAAGGTACGCTGCTATCTGAAACTTTTTATTATAGGCGCGATAAAAACTTATAAAAAAAATTGTACAATTATTTTATAAAATAATTTTATCGAATAGTCTTCATGAAGGTATACCTGAGTAGCAGGGCACTTGAGCGCGTTGACAATGGCGAAGTATGCGAAGTTGAAAGGTCGCAGCAGGCATGTGTAGTGGTACGGAGATACTTGCGGCGCACTCGGTAGAAGTAATACACCGTTGTCGCCCAACTTACTCTGCAATTGTTTAATTATTTTTTTTTCATTTATTTGGGTAAACAAACAGTTACACTTGTTAATTAAAAATAAAATATAGTTAAATGACTTAATAATAGTGAGACCAACGTCGTTAACCACATATAAGTTTCAATACTTCTTATAACATTACTTCTAGCTGTTCCCTTCGTGATTTTAAATCGAATACATTATAAGTTTTAAGAAGTTGTTCATACGGTAAACTAGCTTTAGCACATCTATAGTGGATACTACGCAAAAAAATCTTTTGTACCATTTCAATTGCTTCAGAATATTTGTGATATAATGGATTCCAGATACATACGGCGTATTCTAATTGAGAACGAATTAAACTTTTATACAGGTGCATAAGTGTTGAGATTTTCCTAAAGTTGCCGCTTGCTCTCATTACAAAACCATAAACCTTATGGCTTTATTGACTATGTTATCAATGTGTGCATCAAGAGTTAATTTACAATCCAGCGTAACTCCCAGATCCCTAATTACATTCACATTCTCGAGGGTTGTACCAATAAACAATAAACAATATTTAACTTAATTTTAATTAACCATTACCTAATACCCGCAGCACTCTGGGTCTTATTCATAATAACCTACGGCCAGTTTCAATAAACAATCTCAGTTCGAATGTGCAGATAGATTACAAAAATTAGCCAATAAGAACACAGTTTAAACATGACTCCGTCAAATGAATCGATTTGATTGATTCATAATCGCGATCCATCTGCACTCGTAAACTGAGATCGTTCATTGGAACCGGCCGTTAGTGGAGCTAATAAAAGTTCGATAGTAAAATATGGCCGATTTCGATCGGCTGTTTCAAGTTTCATTTTTTTTATAGGCTTAAAATCCATTTAACTAATACAGGTTTATACTTTCGATAAGGGTTTTATTATGAACTAGCTGACCTGCGCAACATAATAACAACGCAATGCATGTATTATTATATATATAAACCTCTTGAATCACTCTATCTATTAAAAAAAACGTATCAAAATCGTTGCGTAGTTTTAAGATCTAAGCAGACATAGGGACAGACAGAAAACAGGAAGCGACTTTGTTTTATACTTTGTAGTGATAAGACTCTTTGTAAATTATATATTTTTTATGGCAAAGGCTGGCAAACGAACGGGTCACGTGATGGTAAATGATCCCCACCGCCCACAAACACCCCCATAAAGTGAATATGTGTATTCATTGCCAAAATTAAAGGTAATCGGGATCGGGACTCCGGAAAACAAGTAAAAGCAACAACGAGTTGAACCAGTGTAGCCGAAAATGAATACAACTTACGAATAAGTCTTCTTTGAGATCTGTGGTCAGCTTTTCAGCCCACGTTGAGTCCACTTTAGGCATGTACTGGTCCTCAATCAGATGGAAGATGCTAAAGATGTAGTGCTTGCTAAGTCCACACACCTAGAAATATTATTGTTATGAATTAGGATTAAAATATTTTTTTCAAACACAATAGAACGGACGTAGTTTTAAAAATATATATTTTCTAACGAAGCTGAACGTTCAACTTTCTTTCTACTTGCCCTTATTCCACCTCAAAGTAGGGTCAGCGCAACACGCCTTCTCAAGCATGTCGCACATCAATATAATATACCCTAGATGCACAGTACTTTGCAAATATCTTCCAAAAAGTGGTCTCAGGAATAAAACAAAGAAAAAGATCACAAGTTCTAATTAAATCAACACAAATATAACCATAAGCACGTGTAATAAAATAGATTTTTATACGAAATGATCAAACGTTCTTAAATTTGAATCGATGTTGTCGCAGAAAGGATTCGATTTTGCTTTTACGACTGGCTGCTTGACTCAACCTTGAATTAAACACTCCTTTGGGGGATCCAGTCCCGGGAAAATCAAATTAGAAAATTATTTTTTCCCCATCTTGAAATCGAACTTGCAACTAGACCACGGAAGCGACTGCTTGCTGGAGGACATGCTAGACATTCAACTGATAATAATTAAGTCTCTTGCTTATAATGAACAACACCAATCTCCAATCAGAACTTTAAAAATAACGAACCTTCTTAACCAGCTCGATAATGCCGTTAGCCTCTCCATTGTTGTTGGTGAATATTTGGGCAGTATTGTCAGGTTCCTTGGTCATCCAGTGTTTCCACAGTAGGTACATGTAGTTGAAACCTTCGTGGTAGTATGGCTGCGGCACGTTATCACTTGAACTTACGTCTTCTGTTATTTTTGATATCACTCTGATCAGGAAAACGATTTAAAAGTGAGGCGTTAAATTTTAAAAGGTTTAACGTTCTTGCTAGAACATCTATTAAATTCATGATCTTAGTATTACTACAATGAACTTCAAATCATCCAATCTCTTGAGTTAGTTAAACAAATCAAAAACAACAGAATGTATTAGCACTTGGTTTTTGAACACCTTAGGGTCCTTTTATTTTATATCAATAAACTTTTTTTATTAAAAGACTTTCTGTTGTTTTTATTTTACAATCCATGCCCACCTTCTCATAGCGTTCTTCAAATCGGACCTCACAGAGCTGACCATGACATCTTTACTGGATTCCAAATAGTAAAATTTTATATCCTTCATATCAATATTTCGATCTAGTTTGAGAAGGTCCGCTTTATCGCCGGCTATTATTTTCGTTAACGGTGCGAAGTCTTCTGTGTGTTTTGATATGAAACCTAGCGCGAACATTGACTCTTCATTACCTTTGCGGAAATACACTCCTGAAAACAGAATTTGTAGTAATATGAGATTATTTTTTTATCCAGGCACGGCAAAGTGACTACACTGCACCTGATGGTAAGCGTAGTGCAGTCCAAAAAATCTAGTGAGCAATGTCAAACACTATGTTTATCAGTGGTCGTCAGAATCATGCCGGCCTATTTATGCTTCTTCACACTCCGAATCCGAAGAGGGAATAAACAAATCAAGGGGCTTGCGACAAGACAGGCGGATGACCGATGCAGATACAGGAATACGGAATACCCCCATACCCGTCTCAATCAACCATCAAGTCATGCCGCAAGCCCCTCGCGATATTACAATCTTGTAAGGCTAACTTAATAATGGTTGAAGGAAGTCGCTAGATGCAGGCCGCTTCCAACAGGTTGATCTGGAAATCTTTGTAGGATGCCTATGTCCAGCAGTGGACATCCTGTGGCTGATGATGATGAAGGCTGACTTATAACTAAGTAAACACCTCATCTGCGATAGGATCTTGGTCCACTCATCATCTGCTGAACATAGGCCTTCTCCAGATCGTGCCAGCATTGTCGTTCTTCTTCTTTTTTTTTAATCTAGAATTAATTTTGGGGTTTTTATCCTCAATGAACATTTCAACCCTATCATGCCTTACAATATACAAGTAGACGAAGTTTAAGGCGATGAGTCACTTCTGAACGACGCGACTGTAAGTAGATAGTCACGGGCGGCTTTGCCTCCGGTGGCCCATACGGTTACGTAACATAAGTATGTGCCGTCTCCGACGGGATAAACGGCATTTTTTTTGCCACATCCGATTTTGGCTTTGATAAAATATCAGAATCAGACCATCATCTAGTCTATTCAATTTCAGTTCTTTCAACAGTGAATCTCGTTCATCTTTATTACGAACACATTCTATCAGCAAATGTTGTATAACTTCATTGTCATTCTTCGGTCTCACTTATTCAGCAGCTTCCTGTAACGTCTCGCAGGTCATGGGGTTTTTACCTTTGATGTTAGTGGTCCCAGCAGTGGGGTGATGTCCAAACATGCCGCAGTAGAATGCTGGCATTCGGGTCGAGCCTCCGATATCTGAACCTGTAAGGAAAAAGGAAACTAATAATCCAAGATTTTCTTTGATTACGTCTTATCGTATTTTCCTCGTGACAGCTTATTATATTGTCTGTGAATTGAGAAGTCATGGATTCAAATTCCACGTTGCGATATGGTTTTCGACAGGCTTTCAAAAAGGAGGAGGTCCTCAAATCGTCTGTTTTTTCGACCGAGTTCCACAAAAGGAGGAGGTCCTCAATTCGTCTGTATTTTTTTATGTATGTTACTCGATATCTCTGCCAAATGTGGTCCGATTTTCAAAATTCTTTTTGTGTTCGATAGAGCTTATTTCTAGGGTGGTATCATATAAATTTGAACTCGATCGGACTTGAAGTCGGTCCGTTAAGTTTTTAACCTTGTGATTATCTAACACGATTTGCTCGGAACTGGATCCCACATACTACATAATCTAAGCCCGTACTTTACTAGTTACCCGTTTAAATGTACGTTAGAAAGATAAACCCCCTTATTCATAATAAGTTAGTTAAGAGTTATAAGACCGCAATAGTATGTTTCATAAACATTTTATGCATAATCATTCAATAGAGTTACAACACATACACATTCCAACGTTCGATAGTGAAAACATGGCCGATTCCGATCAGCTGTTTCAAGTTTTAGGTATGTTCTTTCTTAATGACATTAATTTTGTTATAGTCTAGGACCCCATCTAAGATTGATATATATATTTTTTTGTTTCAAAGATTGCCAGAGATATAAATAATGTTTTTTCTGTAACCAGCAACATTGTATTCGATAAACATATTTTAGTTCTCGTTTTGCTAAACTAGGCAAAAGTAGGGTTATGCTTTCGATAAGACCGAGATTTCATTATGAATTAGGGGATAAGAATATGAGAAAAGTATAATGATTCTTACACAAACTGATGGTGGTAGCGCAGGTGGCAGTCAAAGCGGCCTCAGCGCCGCTGGAGCCGCCCGGGGAGCGGCCCGTGTGGTGCGGGTTACGGGTCATGCCATACACGGGGTTACGGGTCTCCTGCCTGCACCAAATAAATAAATACACCCAACAGTCACACACCTAGTCCCGACCCCACACTAGGTATAACCTGTATCGTGGGTGTCAGAGACTATGAGAGACGCACGGTCTCACAACACCTAGACTTGAAACAAATAGCTGTGGGCCACACAAACATTTGTCTCAATGCGGGAATCGAACCCGCGGCCTCTCGTTTCACAGCCGGCTATTCGACCGCTGCGTCACGGAGGCTGTAATATTAACCGAATAAACGAAAAATAGAAAGGGAAGTATAGAACCTTATTTTCCACTTATCGACCCGACTCATATAAATAAAAGATGTATGAAATGATACTAGATGTAATAGTTTTGAGCTTATTCTGGCTAGTGGGACTGCCTGGGTGGCGTGGTTGTATTTCGGTACGACTACCGTCCTGAGGTCTGAGGGTTCGATCCCCGGGTCGGGCAAAGTGATATTGGATTTTTCCAAATCAGCCCGGAGTCTGATATTTGTGCCCGATATGGCGATAGGCTCACCCCTACCACATCTGGGACGGAACTAAGCTCGGCGAAATGTGGGTGTACTAGTTCGCTAGTGCGCCACTGCCTACCCCTTCGGGGATACAGGCGTGAGCTTATGTATGTATGTATGTAAAATATCCGATACTTTTTATTACCTTAGTAGTTAGTTACCACCAGCACCAACGACATGGTAAAGAACTAAACATAGTGGATCATTCATTAGAAAGGCGAAGTAAGGCATTCCAGAATTCCAGAGTCACCTAAAGTTATTCATAAAAAGCAGATATTCTATCGGCGTCTCCATAAGTCCGCCGGCTCTTACGTACCAAACGAGCATTTCGGGCAAGTTAGTAGCGGCTACGACGATAGCTCCAGAGTTCTTCAGCCTAATTATCGCTTCGCTGTCCTCCGAGGCGACCTCCTTGCGGCGAGACCAGAGCCCTATCGTCAGGGGCATGCCCTTGATCGCCTGGCACTCTTTTGTTGTTAACGGTACTCCTGGTGAAACAATATTGACCTTTAAAACCTTTCGGGTTTAGCGAAGTGGCTTATGCGCTAGTCTAATAGAATAAATTTATTGCAATGACATAAAAGGACGCTGCATATAGCGTAGGTACTCTTATGTCATCCTCATACATAAACATTCTATTCGAATAGCGCTAAAGCCACTTGGCTAAGCCCGCTGATCACATCTATTCTTACCAAATTGACAGAAGATTTTTTAATAACAATCAACTAGAATTTTAAGATACCGTCGGTACAAATTGATGTATGAGAACCAATATTTTCACCACAGAGGTCTGTCGACGGGACTCGCCCTCTATTACCTACATCATGCGATGGAAGGCTTGGTGAAATTTGAGTGAACTATAGTTGCGTCTCTGCCTACCTCTACGTGGATATCAGGCATGAGTGGCTCAAGATCAGGCAAACTGAAGGTAGCCAAGATAATTGGACCCTGGCATTAGGCCGGAATTAAATACTACTGCTACTACGTCTACTACAACTTATATTTATTTTGATTATTTATGTATTTATTTAAAACCATGCACCTAGATAAGGTTTCTTCTGAGTTTCCTCATCAGATAGTCCATTTGCAATGAGGACATCCACTTCTTTTGCTTCTTTCAGCGCAGCTTCGTACCTTTCTGCTGCTATAGCATTGATTATTGGGTTCACCTTCAATATGATATTAGTTTAAGTACTTTTAAAATAATTCTTATAATTAAATTACCTACGTTAGCTATCTACTTCATGTTTTGTTTTTTTGGAGTCAACAAACAAAAACAAATATATCCTGGTATCTGGTATGGTGGTATCCTTAAAAAAGTTGTCATAAAAACACTTTACGTATACAATTTGTAATTCAGATTACAGCATGTTACCATTAACAAATTAAAAACAGGATATAATTGCAATTAAAGAGGTTTATGAGTTTCCTGAATTTCGATTAGGTAGGTACCTAAGTACCTACTATAATTCATTGGTGTATTAGGATGGAAGCCATTAGTAGTGTGTGCGATTGACGTTCTTGTGTAATAAATAGATATATTTTGTGAAGCTCTACGTACACCCGAACGTTGTATATTATTCAATTTTACTATATTGATAATTGTATAAATAGAAACAAGTTGTATTTCAAACCCATAATAAAACTCAGCTTCGAAAATTGCACAAGGGTAAATATTTACTGCCTCGGTGGCGTGGTGGTATTTCGGTACGACTGCGGTTCTGAGGTCTCGGGTTCGATCCCCGGGTCGGACAAAGTGATATTGGATTTTTCCATATCAGCCCGGAGTCTGGAATTTGTGCCCGATATGGCGATAGGCTTGCCCCCTATCACATCTGGGACGGAACTAAGCTCGGCGAAATGTGGGTGTTCTAGTTCGCTAGTGAGCCTCTGCCTACCCCTTCGGGGATACAGGCGTGAGCTTATGTATGTATGTTAAATATTTACTTACCTCTTTGATCCTTTCTATAACAGCGCGTACCAAGTCTTCCGATTTCAATTCTTTATTCTTTATCTTCTTAGCTAATGCAGTGGCACTTTCAGTAAGTATCGCATGCTTCGAGTCCAAATCTGGTATCGGCTTCTTCCTTTTATCCCAATATAACGAGTAGAAGAAATCAATCGCCAAATCCACAAGTAATTTGACGTATAAAATAAAAATGTCTAGTTTCTTACCCATTTTCTGAAACAACGAGACGTGAGGATTGTTCATTCGTAGTTGTAGCAAAAAAACTAGTTTTTCTACTAAAGTATATAATATAAAGACCGGCTCGGCCGGAACTCATAGAGATACTGATAGAGATTACATAAGTGGATGCAGGCTGCTTTTAACAGATGAATCTGGAATTCTTTCGGGGAGGCCTATGTTCCGCAGTGATGTCCTATGTCTCATGATGATGATGGCCGGCATTGAGATTATTATTATTAGAGTGGTAGAGCCACGCTGTAGACAGTTACGTCTACAGCACGAATGGGCTCGATCGCTTTGTTACCACAGCGTTACTGTCTCACAGAAAACCGACGTAAAGTGGCAGCTCGCTGTCGCGTTTCGTTCGGTGAGTGATATTTCCGGTGGCCCAATTCCCCCGTTCCCATTCCCAATCCCTTTTCCCTCCCCTTCCCTTCTCTCCTTTTAGGTTCGCAACGCACCCATGACTTGTGTCTTGGGTGTCTATGAGCGATGATGATCACATACCATCAGGTGACTCATCTGCCCGTTTGCCAGTCTCTGCTATAAAAAAAGCCTCACAGTAGCTTGGATTTGCGTCTAGCATTGGCGATTAGCTTGCGCGGATATTGCAACTACAAAATGGCCACGCTGCACGCATTTAACGTGCATGTCTCACTTTATTGTGTAACGATAGGTGAATAAACTATCGTTTCGTCAGGTAATAATTCTTCACGCATCGCAATCACCTAGGTACTTTATAGCACGAATATTCATTAGGCATTCACTTTTCTATTATCTAACTATCTTGTTAAAAGGTGTAGCGACTAATTGACGATTGGATCGCCACAAAATGTATACACACATTTACAGTTAGTATCGTAGCTAGACGTGGGCGAAGTGGGCCCTCGTCAACGGCCTCGAGGAGGCCCGGCAAAGCCCCTCTTATTGGGTAGATCGTGAGAACGAAAAAAAAGGGATCTCAGTCTCACTGATGCAACTTCGCCTACGTCTATATTAAAAGAGGCCATAACCCTTGAGTTTGTTTCGGCATTTCTTCTCAGGGATAGCCACGAAATGCCGACGCGACGCCATTATTACTTTATCAATATCTTAGAATCATCATCATCAGCCATAGGACGTCCACTGCTGAACATAGGCCTCCCCCAAAGATTTCCAGATCGACCAATATATACTCGTAATTGACAGTGAAAGTGGTATAAAATATCCTACTTGCAGAATAAATGATTTGATTTTGAATTAGTCCACGCTACTCCTCTGTTTACAGTGATGCGGATTAGTGATATGTCAGCTCGGTCGGTATAGTAATGGTGGTAGAAGTAATAACTTGGCTTCGTAAGCAGAGCTGAATTTCCAAAAGCCTTTATCCATTTAAGCTGCCTGAATCCTCATACTTACCGATTTTTAATTGCCGAGTGCCGACATCTATAAACCGTATGGTATTTAGTGTAGCAGTGGGGTAAGCTCAAAGAGATTTAATATTACTAACTATAGAGCCTATCAAGCAAGTTTCTATACAAAAAATTGATCTCAAACTTCAGTACCGCCATCAACTACTTATTACAATTCAAGGGCGATTATTACAATTTACACCCTAGAATATTTTGTGAATGGTTAAGAATCACGTAATATAAGTTTATTCTCTCAATATTATTTCGCTGGCCGACCTGGCTTGTATATTTCAAATGAACTGAGCGACTTATGACCACCAGGTTATAACTTTTGGATCACAAGTTTTGTGCTGTTGTCCCGTCTATGAATGTCTTTGAGTAAGCTTAGCTGCTCCTTTATCAATTATCAACTGTGAGGTGTTAGGTGACCGTACTTTCATAAAAATCCTGCTCATGATTACCTACACGAGTCAAGAGACCTAGACGTTATTTGAGTAGGTACCTACGTAATCCAACTTGATTTGACCGGTAATGATGTCAAGGCCAGGATAATCAGCTTAAAAAAACTTAGCCTCGGCCTTGGTAAAGTCGATGACCTTTGTGTATAAGTGAGTGACGCACAACGTATTTTTTTTATTTTCCTACGGAAGTATATAAAAATATGAAAAATGTAAGTAGGTACCCGTGCGATGTCTCGTAGAATAGATTGATCATGCTCGGATTAGAAAAAACTGCTGTCTGTTACATCTTTTTCTTTCTTCCAGCCCTTATCCAACCTTAATGTGGGGTCGGCGCAACACACTTTTCAAGCATGTTGCAGAGAGGATTTGGCTTAGTATTTACGACCGGCCGCGTGTCTGACCTCAACCCCCTCTGAGGGATCAAGTCTCGGGCAAATTATTTTAGAAAATTTGCTTTGCCCGACCTGTGAATCGAACCCAGGACCCGTCGGTCCACAGTCCATACATGCTGCCACTAGACCAAGAAACATGCTGCCTGTTACATCATGAAACAAATAAATTCGGCAGGCGTGGATGAAATAAAACCATGTACCTATCTACATAACATAACATAAGCTCACGCCTGTATCTCCGAAGGCGTAGGCAGAGGTAGACTAGCGAACTAGAATACCCACATTTCGCCAAGCTTAACTCCGTCCCAGATGTGATTGGGGGCGAGCCTATCGCCATATCAGGCACAAATTCCAGACTCTGGACTAATATAGAAAAATTCAATATCACTTTGCCCGACCCGGGGATCGAACCCGAGACCTCAGGAGGGCAGTCGTACCGAAATACAACTACGCCACCAAGGCAATCACCTATCTCTACCTGTGTACCTATCTCTAGGCAAGAATTTATATATCTCTACAATTTCAAGGCACTAACTAGCCCTTCGAAATCCAGAAATTAACAGCTGCATGTTTTATTCAAACCAACTGAAAAACTTAATGCATGAAACTAAAATTGTAATCTAAATAACTAATCTATGTATTCTTTCTGAAGGAAACCTACGCCCATTTTTGGGTGGTCAAGGAATCCCGGCCTTGCTTGTCCTAAGCCGGCCCTGTTGTATACAAGTACATATTTTATAATTTTCCTACGTTATCAAATAATTATATTGTAAAGCTAGATACGCGACTACAGCACTCGTTTTACTTTGAAATGAACTCTATTAACTTAAAAACTCAAAAGTGAGGACACTGTTATTCAACACGGCTCACAATTTGAAGAAGTAGCGGTAATACCTGCTGCGATATAATACATTTTTTGCTGTTTATTGTGCATTTCGGTGTAAACTACATTTGTTAACTACTGTTTCGTTTTAAACAACTTTTTTACGCAGAGACAGTGTAAGATCTTCACTGAGTTCGTTTCTTTGACTTTAGACTTAGTCGAAGTTCACTCAATAGATCTCAGCCTAGAGGTCACTTCTCTTTCCAAAACATTACTCAGATTTTGATAGGAACCTTCAGCTACATGTTTCTGGCTTTACCTTGGGAAAATATTTAGACCTAAGCTTTAGATATTAAAGTATTGTTACGCTTACATACTAGAATAATCGCTAATCGAACGCGCCGCGTTTCATCCATAAATGTGTCGAGTGTTCTAGTGCGTTCGAGCCGCGCCGACGGCCGCGTGACGTCACGCGCCGATAAGGGATCGACGAATATAAAAGGCGTGTGTGTGTGTTGGCGGGACACAGTGTTTCTTCGGAAGCGATCGAGTGCGAACAACGAGCGACAAGCGAATATTCGGAGCGATTATTTCGACGCGTATTGTGTGCAGTACAGTGTTTAATTCTAAATAAAGTGCTGAGCCAGTTTCGAGAACAGTCGGCGTTTAATTGTTTGTCCTGAACCCCGTTAGCCCGTAACATTTGGTGTCAGAAGTAAGGACAAATGCCGGTGTTCCCGAAAGACGACGAAGGTATCCGTACCCGAAGCCAGCGCCAGCAAGAGATGGACCGAGGGCGTTTCGAAGATAGTCCGGCACAAGAGCCGGTTTCGCAGCCAATGACGCAGACGACTGCAGGCCCATCTGGAGTGTCGCCGACGTGGGCATCTAGTGAATTATCGGCCATTATGTCGATGCTGCAAGAGCAAGCTCGACGTCAAGAGGAGCAAGCTCGACGTCAAGAGGAGCAAGCTCGACGTCAAGAGGAGCAGGCTCGTGAGTTGAAGGAGCAGCTCCAACGTGACAAAGAGGAGCAAGCTCGACGTCAAGAGGAGCAGGCGCGTAAATTGGAGGAGCATCTGCAGCGTGGGCAAGAAGAGCAGGTCGCACTTATGAAGAATTTGCAAGCTACGGTCGGAAAGGAATTAAAAATCATCAAAGACCAAGTGGACCAGCATGAGCAGCGTATTGTAAAGGCCGAAGCCCAAATCGCCGACGTCAAACAACTTGTAGAAACACGTGTGTGTAGTGCCGCAAGTTCTGTGGTGGCTGCACCGTCAGGACGTGGTTTTAAAGTACCACCATTTGATGGTACATCATCTTGGTCGGCCTACAAAATTCAATTTGAGGCCGTGATGCAGGCAAACGGGTGGACCAAGGAACAAGCCAAGACTGCTCTAACCTTAGGTTTACGTGAGCAGGCCTTAACCGTCCTGGAGGCTCTTGGCGGAGATGTTACATATGACCAGCTGGTCGAGGCCTTGGAGTCGAGGTATGGTGATGCCCACCTGGAACACGTCTTTCGTGCTTAGCTTAAGGATCGAGCTCAACGTAATACTGAAAACCTACAGCAGTGGGCCCTGGAAGCTGAGAAGCTGGTTCGAAAAGCTTACCAGTCAACACCTGCACTGATTGATGGAATTCTAGTGCAGGCTTTCGTCGACGGGATTCGCGACTTAGAGGTGCGGGCTGCTGTGAGGCTTGGGCATCACGAGATCCTGAAAGATGCGTTGGCTCACGCGCTGGAAGTAGAGGCTGTACGACAAGACCATCGAGCTCACCGCATTAGAGAGGTTGTGGCATCACCTCCACCACGCAATCGTATTCAGGGGTACAGTCCGCGCTGCTTTAACTGCGGTGAAAGGGGCCACCTCCGCTTGAATTGTAGAAAACGACGGGATGAAGGAGAAAATAGACCTGAGGAGAGGGTGGTTAACACCGCCGAACAGCAGCAGGGAAACGAGTAAAGGCCAGGACTATGGGGCGGGTGCTGGCCGGGGTCCAAGAAGCCCCAAGGGTGTTGATCTCACAAGCACATGATGGGAATAGCTTAACCATTAGAGGCGAAGTCAACGGAACACCTTGTAAGCTGACGTTAGACACTGGAGCTTCCCGCACGGTTGTTAGTATCAGGCTGGCGAATCGGTTCCTTGGGGACTATAAAGGTAACCGTGGACATATAGAACTTCTAACAGCCACCGGTCAGCACATATCCGTCCAGGGTGAGAAGAGTGTACGGCTAAAACTAGGTGAAGTAATCTATCTGCATGATGTCATCGTGGCTGATATTGTTGACGATTGCATTCTGGGCCTGGACTTCATGCGAAAACATGGATGTGAAATCGACGTCAAACAGGGCGTGCTGAAATGCGGCTCAGAAGAGTTTTTTATGGAAGGAGCACCAACAGGAAAAGCATACTGCTTGAAGAAGACTGTGGTTCCACCTAGATCAGAAGTCATTGTACCAGTTAGTTTGCCACGGAATTCTGGTCCAAAAGAAAGGTGTGTCCTCATTGAGAAGATTGACAATGATCATCCATGGAAAATAGCGAGAACCCTGGTAAGGTCTGCAAATAAGTCGGCTGTACGCGTACTCAACCCCAGTACCGAGCCACAATTAATAAAAAAGGGGGTGGTGATGGGTTCTTGCGAGGAAGTGGCTTGGATGCGCAAATGCCAAGATCTACCTACGGTGATGAGCATGGCACCTGCGAAAGTCGACGTATCATCACTTTTGAAAGACTGTGGTGAGTTGTCTTTAGAAGAGATGAACAAGGCCAAGAAAATGTTAACACAGTACGCCGACATCTTTTCTTCTAGTGATGCTGACATAGGAAGAACTAATTTGGTCCAGCACAAGATTAACACAGGCAACGAGTTACCAATTCGTCAGCGACCAAGAAGATTGCCAGTTGCCAGAGAGAAAGAAGTGGATACCATGATTGATGGGATGCTGAAGGATGGTGTCATAGAGCCTTCATCTAGTCCATGGTGCTCCCCAGTGGTCTTAGTAAAAAAGAAGGACGGCAATATGCGGTTTTGTGTAGACTACCGTCGATTAAATGACATAACAAAGAAGGACAGCTATCCTTTACCGAGGATTGATGACACTCTAGACACGCTTACCGGAATGAAGTGGTTTAGCACGCTAGACTTGAAGAGCGGTTACTGGCAAGTGGAAATTGACTCAAGAGACAAGGAGAAAACTGCTTTTTCTACTGGTAAAGGTCTATGGCAATTTAAGGTTATGCCATTTGGATTGTGCAACGCTCCTGCGACTTTTGAGAGACTGATGGAACTTGTACTTACCGGACTGATTGGGGACGCTTGTCTTGTCTACTTAGATGACATCATCATAGTGGGCCGCACATTCGAAGACCATCTTCGCAATCTTGAACGTGTCTTATCGAAGATCCGGGGGGCTAATCTTAAACTGAGTCCCAAGAAATGTTCACTTTTCAAGAAGCAGGTTAACTTTTTAGGACACATTATTTCAGCAGCTGGCGTACAAACAGACCCCGACAAAGTTGTGGCAGTCAAGGAATGGCCAGTTCCGAGAGACAAGACACAAGTACGTGCGTTTTTAGGCTTGTGCTCCTATTACCGGCGATTTGTGAAGAATTTTGCAGACATAGCCAAGCCTCTACATAAGCTTACAGAAGAGAAGAGACAGTTTTGCTGGGATGAGAATTGCGACACCGCATTCCAAACGTTAAAAGACCGTCTGTGTAATACACCTATATTGGGTTATCCTGACACTGCAAACGAGTTTATAGTGGACACAGACGCAAGTAATACGGGTATTGGCGGTGTGTTGTCACAACGAAAAGGAGAAAAAGAGGTTGTGATAGCTTACTTCAGCAAATCCTTATCTAAGCCTGAACGGAATTACTGCGTCACAAGAAGAGAACTGCTAGCCGTAGTCAAATCACTGCAACATTTTAGTAAATATTTGCTCGGGCGGCAATTCCACCTACGAACAGACCATGCTGCCTTGAAGTGGCTACTGCAGTTCAGAAATCCAGAGGGTCAAGTAGCAAGATGGATTGAGTTGCTACAAGAGTTTGACTATGTGATAGAACATCGCAGTGGGAAATCTCACGGTAATGCAGACGCTCTATCAAGAAGACCTTGCGCAGAGAACTGCAAGCACTGCGTCAAACAAGAGGTTAAGGAAGAAGTGCCTGTGCGAATAATAAGGACAGACCTCAGCAACGAGTGGCGAGACACGCTACTGGAAGCGCAGGATAGTGACGCAGATCTTAAACCAATCTTTGAGTGGTTAAAAGCTGGTACCGCGAAACCTAAATGGCATGAAGTTGCAGCGTTAAGTTCTACTACGAAGAGCTACTGGGCCCAGTGGGACAGCTTGGTTATACACGATGGAGTACTGTGCCGTAAATGGGAAAACGCAAAAGGCGATCGATGTCATCTGCAAATGGTAGTCCCTAGAGCTAAGATCCCAGAAGTTCTGCAGCTGTACCATAACGGATGCTCAGGAGCTCACATGGGGGTCAAAAGAACTCTGCTGAAGATCCGCGAAAGATTTTATTGGATCCACTGCCGAGACGATGTTGAGGAATGGTGTCGTAAATGCACAATTTGCGCGGCTGTGAAGGGTCCTCATACACGAAGTAGAGGAGCATTAAAAATTTACAATGTGGGAGCTCCATGGGAGCGGATTGCTCTGGACGTAGCAGGACCTTTCCCTGTAAGTGACAGCGGGAACAAGTACTTCATGGTGGTCATGGATTACTTCACGAAGTGGCCGGAAGTATTTGCCATTCCCAACCAGGAAGCTTCAACAGGCGCAGATAAATTGGTCCATGAAGTATTCTGCCGGTTTGGAGTACCTTTAGAAATTCACAGCGATCAAGGACGTAATTTTGAATCCCAAGTATTTCAGGAAACATGTCGAGTATTGGGCATTCACAAAACCAGAACGACCTCCTACCACCCGCAATCTGATGGCATGGTGGAACGATTTATTCAAACGTTAGAGAGATACCTGGCAAAAGTTGTAGAAAGCAGGCAAAAAGACTGGGACAAGCACATTCAGCCGTTTCTCCTGTCATATCGTAGTGCGGTTCACGAGAATACGACGGTGACACCAGCTTTCGCTAACTTTGGAAGAGAATTACGACTGCCTGCTGATCTGATAACTGGTATCCCTCCTGACACCCCGCGTAGTGTAACAGACTACGCGGACGATCTGCGCAAGAGATTGAATGACGTATATGAACACGTCCGAGTATCAGGTCAGCAAATGTCCGAGAGGATGAAGACCCGCTATGACCGAAAAATGAACAACAGCGGTTTCGACGAAGGTTCACTAGTATGGTTGCACAACCCAGTTCGATGCAAAGGCAAGTCTCCCAAATTACAAGCGAAATGGGACGGACCCTATAGAGTTGTCACCAAAATTAATGATGTCACCTACCGAATCCAGAAAGGCCAGCGATCTGCACCTAAGATAGTTCACGTCGACCGTTTAGCGCGTTATTATGGCTGTAACAATGCTCGGGACGAGCATGTCTTAGGAGGGGGCAGTGTTACGCTTACATACTAGAATAATCGCTAATCGAACGCGCCGCGTTTCATCCATAAATGTGTCGAGTGTTCTAGTGCGTTCGAGCCGCGCCGACTGCCGCGTGACGTCACGCGCCGATAAGGGATCGACGAATATAAAAGGCGTGTGTGTGTGTTGGCGGGACACAGTGTTTCTTCGGAAGCGATCGAGTGCGAACAACGAGCGACAAGCGAATATTCGGAGCGATTATTTCGACGCGTATTGTGTGCAGTACAGTGTTTAATTCTAAATAAAGTGCTGAGCCAGTTTCGAGAACAGTCGGCGTTTAATTGTTTGTCCTGAACCCCGTTAGCCCGTAACAGTATCATAAAAACATAAGCTCACGCCTGTATCCCCGAATATAGGCTATATGTATGCGATAGGCTCGCCCCCTATCACATCTGGGACGGAACTAAGCTCGGCGAAATGTGGGTGTTCTAGTTCACTAGTGCGCTCTGCCTACCCCTTCGGGGATACACTAAAGTATTTTCGTATGATAAGTAATATTGCATGTCTTGGTAATGGATTAAGTCCACTGCAAGAGTGTGCAATCATTCGTTAATATTTGTTTAAACTGAGACAACGTTATTATACATATCTACGTAGATAATGCGGGTGTCGCCAAAGACGCAAAGGGTCTAAAATTTAATAAATAATACTAATGACTCCTGCCCCACACTAAGATCGAGCCTTGTGTCGTGGGTATCAGGAACTACGAGACTTTCGATCTCACAACACCCAGACCCGAAAGAAATATCTGTAGGTCGCACAATATTTGTCTCGATGCAGTGATCGAACCCGCGGCCTCTCGCTTCACAGACGGTTGCTCAACTGCTGCGCTACGGAGGCTGTCAATTGATAGGTAATTGAAAAAGTGATGAAATAAAAGGAAAAAATACCTAACTACGAAAACGTATTTTGAATTCACGGCATAGCAGCGCATCCAAGCAAGAGCTCATTAGGATCTTGGTTGTCGGGTCAAGTTTGTTGTTTATCAAATGGCTGCATCGTGAAGGTCATCATAATAAACCCATACTAATGTGACCGAAAAGATTATTACGCTTAAGAAAACACAGGTAAAATACAGATTACTTCGAAGGCCACGTCATTCCACTTAAGTCGAATGTCAGACTGGGTTCACATTAATATTTATTATGTAAATATATTTACTTAAATATGGATAAGCAATCCTCGAAACATTTACTGGTCATGTACAGCCTTGGCCAAAAGTATTAGGCACCCCCATAAAACACTTGTAACTTATAAAATATAATTAAAAAAACGAATCCGTTAAACAATAGACTTAGCGGCAATAGTAAACGTTAATTTTCAACAATAGATAGTGGATTTTAAAGTACCATAAAACATCTGGTTCACAAAACGTGGTATAAGACGTTTTTGAAAAATATTAGATTTTATGTGTTCAGTCATCTTTCGACTTTCCAAGTGACAAGAAGTTGGTGTGTGTGCATTTTTTGTAAAGAAGAGATCGTTTATTTTACGAAATGCCGAAAAAACAGGAACTCAGCATTGAAAAACGGATAAAAATCCAGATACTACATGAAGATGGCAAGTCCCAGGTAGAGATAGCCAAATTATTGAAATGTTCACGGTGTGCTGTGCAATCTGCAATCAGAAGGTTTGCAGAGACTGGTTCTCATGAAAACAAAATAAAATCAGGCCGAAAACGTCTTATTACCGACCGGCAAAACAGAAAACTTATTCGTGATTCTCTGAAAGATCGAATAAAAACCTCTTCTCAGCTTGTTGCCGCCTTATCGGAGGAGATTGGAAACCCAATTAGTTCTCGAACGGTAAGAAGAAGACTGACTGAAGCAGGCCTAAGAGGCTGTAAAGCCAGAAAGAAGCCATTGCTGTCGGACAACAACAAAAAGAAACGCCTCGAATGGGCTCTACAATACCAACACTTCACTGAAGAAGATTGGTCCAACGTGGTGTGGTCCGATGAATCCAATTTTGAGGTAAGTTTTAAACATATCTTAATTACTGTATAAGACTGCAATAGTCACCTTATCTAAAAAAAAATAGTAAAAATAATTAAAAAATCAAAATTAATGTTTTTCCCCGATTTTCAGGTGTTTGGAACGCCAGGTGTGACATTTGTGAGGCGCCGTGTCGGCGAAGAATACCGTCCCGATTGTGTGGTGTCCACAGTTAAACACGGAGGCGGCAGCATTATGATATGGGGCTGCATGGCTGCTTATGGCGTCGGCGAAATGTTTGTTTGCGAAGGTCGTATGGACAGTCACAAGTACATAAATGTACTTGAAACTACCCTGATGCCGTCGTTAACGCGCATTTATGGCGACACCAATTTAGATGATGTGAGATTTCAGCAAGACAATGCTCCATGTCATAAATCGGCCGTTACAATGAGGTGGTTTCAAGAAAATAACATTCCCTTACTAGACTGGCCAGCACAGTCGCCCGATCTAAACCCAATCGAGCACCTTTGGGGTATACTGAAGGGCAAGATACGGGAACACAGCATAACATCCAAAACAGCATTAAAAAACGCTTTAATAGATGAGTGGAATGCCATATCCACAGCTGAGTGCACGAAGCTTGTTCGCAGCATGCCGCAAAGGATTGCGGCAGTGATCAAGGCCAAAGGCGGACCCACCAAATATTGACTGTATTTGATTATTTTCGTTAATACACAAATGTAAATTAACAAACTAGTTTAATTTTTCACCCCAAACCTGTGTAGCGCGGTAAACTGTTTACTTTGCCTAATACTTTTGGCCAAGGCTGTAGGTAGCCATGGCTGGATATATTTAAAACTAGCTGACCCGGCGAACTTCGTTCTGCCTAACAGTCGATTCTTTAATTTTTAGCTTTTTTTATTATGTCTAAAATAAACGTAGCCTAAGTTACTCCTTATTACATCAGCTACCTGCCAATAAAAGTCCCGTCAAAATAGGTCCAGTCAGAGATTAGCCGGAACAAACAGACAGACAAAAATTTAAAAAAATGTTATTTTGGTGTATATACCGTATATATTCATATACATGTAGTAAAAAACGGTTATTTCGATATGACAAACAGATACTCCAATTTTATTGATATGTATAGATGTTGGCTAAATAGTGCTTGTTTAGGTAAGTAAGTAGGTACCTATGCAAATCGTCTTTACAGTCAAGACTTTATGCTTGGGAGAGACTGGGGCAGGCTTCCGGATAAGCAGTTTGATGGGTAGACATGCCAAAATCTAACGCTTAAGAGCATAATATACTATCTCAAAGGACCTCAAACTGTGTGCCCATGGGCCCCATAATGGTCCGAGACGGTCCTGGCAGCGTGTATTTGCTGCACAAATATGACCCGTGTAGTCATAAATTATAGTTGTTAAAAATGCAGCGACAATATTTTAGTCTCTGCCAGCCCAGTTGCCTATCTTATCATTTACTCAGAGCATGATAATACAACTAGTATAATTCGAGAAATATAATGAAGGAATTAAATACCTACTATGGACAGAGAAATCTTTCCTATGACCATATTAAAGAAAAAACAAACAAAACAAATATTAGGTAGAAGTGGTAGAACCACAGGCTACAACAAAATTGTTGTACAGATATCACTACACCGTACAGCCAATATTGTGGTGGCGATTTGTCTAAACAATAGGTAATTTAAATTAAATAGCTGAACAAAACTTACCTAGAAATAATGAGACTGTTGAAGAATAAAAATCCGTATATTTTTGTATCACACGCGTTACTTCAATCGTCGACACGGGCTGCGTCCGCCACAACATACAGCCGAATAACAGCTTCGCCGGCCGGCTAGAAATGTTACACTAAGTACAAGCAGTCACGGACGTAAAGAAAAAGGACACCATCTCGCCTATCCTATAGTTAAACGGATGCCACAGGGAAACCGCGGTCCGCGCACACAAACGCGGCTGTACAAAAGTGCCCTACGTAAACACATGCCTAATAATGGGATTATTTTCGGATAAATACCCAAGAACGAATATCCATAAACACCCGTTATTACTGAGTATTTACTGCGCATTTCTCTATAATTTTGATGTTTTCTACTAAATCAAACATTAAATTAACCTTATACATAATGTAACTTCTAACTTAACAACAAAGAAATTCATCAAAAAAAAGTTACATAATGTAACTTAAAACTTAACAACAAAAAAACTTAACAAAAAATAAAATTTTCGCGTATTTCTATGTAGATTTTATACATGTGAAAAAACAGGTTATAGTATAAAACTTCAAACAATCACATTGCAAAAAAATCTATAAAGAAATGCGCAGTAAATACTCAGTAGAAACGGGTGTTTATGGATATTTATTCGCGCTTGGGTATTTATCCGAGAAGAATCCCAACATTACACATGCCATTACGTGTTAGATCGAATGGGCCGAAAACCCTGTTTAACTTTCAATGATCCTAGCGCGACGTCCATCTTTTTTTTACGTCCGTGTATGCAGTAACCACCCACTACCCAGACAATGTACCGCTACGTGAACGTATAACTAGTTTAATGCATCGTTGCATTTCTTATAAAGTGTTTTGTATTTATTATTGCGATCTTAATGTACTTTTCTTAACCCAGAATGAAATCGGGTACATACCCCTACAATGGAAATTACAGCCACACATGCTCATAAACAGTGGCAATATAACTTAAAATACTCACATACACACTCACGCCCTTCATCCCCGGGGTAGGCAGAGGCGCCACGAGTGCACTCAATTTTGGCCAAGGGTATTTCCGTCTTTTTATTCTCATGATGACAAGGTCCGAACCTAACGCCATATCCACATCTTCCAGACTCCTAGCCAATATTGAGCTTTCTTTCTATTTGCCCTTATCCCACCTCAACGTGGGGTCGGCGCAACACACTTTTTCAAGCATGTTACAGAGAGGATTTGGCTTAGTTTTTACGACCGGCCGCCTGCCTGACATCAACCCCCCATGAGAGATCTAGTCCCGGGCAAATGAAATTAGAAAATTTGTCCGACCTGAGAATTGAACCCAGGACCTCCCAGTCGACAGCCCATACATGCTGCCACTAGATCAAGGAGGTGACAGCTGATATTGAGCAGAAAATCCAATATCACCTTACCCGGCCCGGGGATCGAAACCGAGACCTCAAGAATCAGGACAGTACGCATGCGTAATACAACTGCGCCACCGAGGCAATCTCCATTATTTTTAGATTAATAGAGAGATTTAATATTACTTAGTTTAATGTCTTCGTCAGCTCCGTCTCCTGCACTAGCTTTTACGAAACAAAAAAAAAGACACGCAAAACAACGATTTTATCTGTCACCTGCTCGTAGAACAATAGACCATAGATAAAAAATGCATGTTTTAGTGGAGGAGACGCGGCTTTAGGTATAATTTATTAAAAAAATAAAAAATAAAAATCTTTATTGATCACATAAGCATGTAAAAAAGCACTTATGACAAGTCAACACAAGCAAATTTTGAATCAAGATGAATATAATTTACATTATATAGCTATAAATTTGAAGACAGGCAGGCAAGTATGGACATAATAACGATGTGATGGTTAAGATAGGGTGATAAAGGGAGATAGGAATAGAGTGTAAGGGAATGGGTTGTATGGGAATGGCATATGGCAGGAATGGTGGCAGGGGATTGACTGGAAATACTGGAAGCAGTTCGGATTGATGCATAAGGCCCTATCCTAGCTAACCTACCAGCCTTTCTCTAGCTATCTACGGATGAAGAAGAAAGGCAGAAAGAAACTCCGGGCTATTTTTTCATCATCAATTGTCACCCTTTCTTTTTTTTTATCATTTGATTTACAAATTGTCGATACAATTAATAATCATAATATGGATTCACGCATCCTCAATACCACTGGAGGTGTGTATTATCATTATTCCGGGGCAGCCGGGAGTTATTTTGTTTGGCCTGCTTTTAACGTAGACGTTTCATAACCGGTTTCCTAATTATGTCGAGACTTGACCTTCACCATGTTATTTGTATATGATTTAGAAAACTTAAAAACCGGTGATTGAATGTTTATATTTGAAAATAATGTGATGCAAGCAGATCTGAGGCGAATAAAGGATGGAATGAGGTCAAAACATTGTCATTGCCCATTTCCAATAAAAAAATAAATACACACACACACATATAGGCTGAGATCTATAGAGCGAACTTCGACCAAGTCTAAGTCAAAGTAACGTACTGAGTGAAGATTTTGTCTTAGTCCGAGTCATTTTTTACAAGAAAATCTTTACTTAGTCTGTCGGTCAGTCTATTTTTCTTGTAAAAAATGACTCGGACTAAGTCAAAGTTCGATATAACAATTCCAACTCCTCACTGAAAATCGAAGTTCATTCTATAAATCTCGGCCATAGTCCTGAACCCCACACTAGGTATACCTGTATCGTGGGTATCAGAAACTCCAGCTTTTTTCGGTCTCACAACTCTCAAACCCGATACAAATATCTGTGGGCCACACAAACATTTATCTCGGTGCGGGAAACGAACACGCGGCCTCTCGCTTCACAGCCAGCTAGTGAATAAATATTTTTTTACATGCATACATAGACTCACGCCTATATCACACGATCACGAAAAGGTATGCAGAGGCGAACTAGAGAATTAGATCACCCACATTTCGCCGAGGGAAATAATCTGTAAAGCCGCGCCTCCTGCACTCAAACATAACACAAAACACAGTATTTTTGTCTATGGTCCATTGTTCCATGAGCAGGAATGCGATATTGTTTTGTGTTTTATACCTACGACTTCACAGATCTTAGAATACTTGTCAATGGACCTAAAATAAATAATTATAACCATCAAGTTTAATAAAACAATAAAGAAACTAAAATAGTTTATTTATAAAAATATAAAATATAGGAAAATTCAACTCATGCGTGCACGTCCTGCCAGATGTTGATAAACATCACAATGTACTATGTATATGAACAGGTAATTATAAAGCCGGGTCTCCTGCACTAGCTTATTTATTTATTTATTTAGTAACGCCAACATAACGTACATTATCTCAATGTAACAATTAAAAATAAATGGTATAAAGATTACCTATATATGCTAAATGTCGTTACAATTAGAGACAAAATACTAAAAACACATACGCAAAACGATTTTAGCTGTCACCTGCTCGAAGAACAATGGACCATAGATAAAAAATGCATGTTTTGTGTAATGTTTTAGTGCAGGAGACCCGGCTTTACAAAAACGGAGCCAGATTATCTATGTCCTTGGTTCAAAACGAGTGTAAAACGCATCTTATTGCAATGAAAGATAAATCGTCGACCGCGTTCATTATCTTTACATAGTATGAAACAAAGTCGCTTCCTGCTGTTTGTTTTACCTATGTATGCTTAGATCTTTGAAACTCCGTGACGGATTTTTATGTTTTTTTTAAGAGATAGAGTAATTCAAGAGAAAGGATTTTTTGTCTATGGGCCGTAGAGATCACTTACTATCAGATGACCCGTCTATTCGATTGCTAGTCCCTGCTTTAAAAAAAGTTTATATGTATAACACATGCATAAATTCATCCCCTAAAAGGATGTAATGGGGGATGAATGTTTGTCAAGACTCTCACGCGGGCGTAGCCGCGGGAAAAAGCTAGTTAACATCATAAATATCACACTATTTAATAGCAAAACGTGCACGAAATACCTAGTTGAAACAAACAAAATTATTAAAGGCTGATTTTTCAATATCCAGATAACTTTCTTCTTCTTCTTTTTATAATAAATTGCGATGATTCTGCCAATGTCAAGGTTGAATCGCATCCAGAGGGGTTACCACCACCGCTTATAGCAGTATTATTATAATCTTACTTGTACCGATTGCCATACAAAACAAACGAAGAACGATTATAATAATACTGCTCTAACGCCCGGTTCCAATAAACAATCTCAGTTCGAATGTGCAGATAGATTCCAAAATTAGCCAATAAGAACACAGTTTGAATTATCACTCCGTCAAATGACTTGATTCGATTGGTTCATAATCGCGATCTATCTGCACTCTAAACTGAGATCGTTTATTGAAACCGGCCGTAAGAGGTGGTAACCCTGCTGATAACTTTATTCTACGGAATCATTTTGATCTTTTGACAGTTGAAACATCTGTCAAATCTATTCCCCTGATAAAAGATATCTGGCTATTGAAAAATCTGTCTCTAAAATAATAAAATGAAACAATCATAAATGAAACATTGAAACATAAACACATCGATTTAATATATCCTAGATGCACAGTTCTTTGCAAATATCGTCATAAAAAGTGGTCTCAGTAATAAAACAAAGAAAAAGAACACAAGTTCTTATTAAATCAACACAATTTTATAACACGTGCATAGGGTTATCCCTATGCACGTGTTATAAAGTAGCTTTTTAAACGAAATGAGCAAGAGTTCTTAAATTTGAATTTTGAAATTTCGAATTCTATCGGCGTTCGACTGTATGCAAAAGTAGTGCTAAAGCACTTCTTTGCTGTCCCATTTTCGGAGCGTCAACTGTGCATCTAGGTATATAATATATTGTTGCATAAACAGATTATTTTTTATCCTTCTTCACCTTCGATTCAGGTGCATTAGGGTTGACACCTTTGTAAAATTGTTTAAGAAGCGCCATAGCTTCGTCCGCTAACAAATCACCATACAACAAGTAATTATTATCATAAAATTGACTTACATCTAACACAGTTTTGCCGCCAAATCTGTCGTTGGCGCATCCATATATCACCTGGCTGACATTTAAGTTGCTAAGGGCAGCTGCACACATTATACACGGCTCCACAGTGACATATACATGTATATTTCTAAAATATGCCTTATAATCAACATTGTTCGTTTTACATTTATCTATAATAGTATCTATACAGTTTATTTCTGCATGCCTGGTTGGGTTTCGGGTTGCATTAACACAATTTCTAGATTCTGCTACAATGTCTCCGTTGACCACAAACACACATCCTACTGGTACTTCTTGAGCATTTAACGCTTCTGAAGCGAGCTCAAGAGCTCTCCTCATGTAATCAACCATTTTTATTCCGTCTTTTTTAAAACAAAAAAAAATTAATTGTCTCTTCGATAGTATTGCATAAGATTATTCTCTTCTAAGCATTTTTGTGCTTTTTTATACCAATCGTTTTCGCCTCCCGACCTTGGACTGGGATGTGGCATGAACACTATCTGAAAGTAAACATTATTTGTAATTTATTATGAATTATAAATGACAGCCTCCGTGGCGCAGCGGACGAGTAGCCGGCTGTGAAGCGAGAGGTCACGGGTTCGATCCCTGCTTCGAGACAAATGTTTGTATGGCCTACAGATATTTGTTTCGGGTCTGGGTGTTGTGAGACCGAAATTCTCTCGTGGCTCCTGATTCCCATGACACAAGATTCGATCTCAGTGTGGGGTCAGGACTATGTGTGTGACTGTTGGGTGTTATTTCTATTTCTTAATTAATTATTAACAGATTTTCTCATTCTGTTATAGTAAGCATGACGTCTGCCTATAAATCGTAGGAACTATATTTTACAAGTTATATTATAATAAAAATGTCATGCCTTAATTAACTTACAAAGACAATTTATCCCATGAGAGTTATTGAAAATAGTAGCCCCGTGGGAGGGCCGCCCGTCACTATTTAAATAAAAAAAAAAACACGGAATTATTACCTAAATTGAAAAGTTATTTTAATTGGCCTCATATTTGTAGTAAATTAGTTTTAAAATAATTTTATACAGCATTTTAAAAGTGGTGACACTGGACACAACTAACATTTTTATGCTGCCAAACTTTATCTGGCAACACCAAAAATGTAACGCCTCCGCAGGAGTTTTGGTGGGAATTCTGACGGTGCGGGTGGTCGGTTGTTTTAATGATATTCTAGTCTAAAGTTGTGCTTGTGGTTTAAATGTGATGTGAATCTAAGCGATAAACATCAACGACGATGGACAGTATGTGGAAGCTTTGAAATAAGTGATTTTGGACGCTTTTTGTCGGGTGGATGGCTCGACCATGTTCGACTCCTCCGCTGCGAGAAAATCGTCTAAAAAGCATCAAACTAGAAAGAATTGACGCCAAAACTCCAGCAGGGCCTTGAAATCGAACTCATCCGACTTCAATGCAATTGCGAAAACTTAGATATAGGAAACAAAGTGTAATAAATAATAAAAGTATACGGCTGAAGGACATTGTATCCATGGCTACGAATATAAAAAAAAAAGCCTCTGCAACACACATATGCACATCGACACACACACACACACACATAAACAGATAAGGTTGTGTTTTTTTTATTGCAGATTGGCAAACGAGCAGATGGGTCACCTGATGGTACGTGATCTCTACCACCCAAAGCACCCAAGACACAAAAAGAATAATAGGTGCGTTGCCAACCTAAAATGTAAACTATGCCATAAATCTATGCTTAGATTATTATTACTAATGTTGTAC
Organism: Clanis bilineata; assembly: GCA_036417725.1. Lineage (NCBI taxonomy): Eukaryota > Metazoa > Arthropoda > Insecta > Lepidoptera > Sphingidae > Clanis > Clanis bilineata. Next base: position 2,316,376 of record CM071139.1, on the reverse strand, counting down.
ATACTTTAAATTTACTTTACTTTTATATTGTTTATTAATTTTAAAGATTATATTGTTCAGACATACCCTTATCGCGTCTCGGGACATATACTTTTCGACGGTTTTCCGCGCTCTTTTCTCGCAAAACCTTCCGATAGCCACAATTATTTTCACGTCATAAAGTTCAAGTATTTTGCTGAAGACCGAGTCTATGATATTATAAAGTTCTTGTTGTTCGTTTGCCTGGTAACATAATATTTTTGATACATACATATGACTAGTGCTACAAATGGGATTTTCACGGGGGACTATTTTCCCTTGCGGTTATCACATACATTAACATAAGCGCACGCCTGTATCCCCGGAGGCGTAGGCAGAGGCACACTAGCGAACTATCTCCCCGGGTCGGGCAAAGTGATATTGGATTTTTCCATAGCAGCCCGGAGTCTGGAATTTATGACCGATATGGCGATAGGCTCGCCCCCTATCACATCTGGGACGGAACTAAGCTCGGCGAAATGTGGGTGTTCTAGTTCGCTAGTTCACCTCTGCCTACCCCTTCGGGGATACAGGCGTGAGCTTATGTTATATATCTACCGACAGTGAATTTTCACATCTTGTTGCTGGAACTGGGAATGTGTGAGAGCGGCATTCCTTTTCGTAATAATTAATCTTACAGTGCGCCCTTCTCCTTATTTGTTAGTCTAAGTCTAAGCCTAGCCTAAGTCAGTTAAAAATCGGGAACGCAAGGGAAATCGGTTGGTAGCAATAATTTATTTTCCCCGCGTAAACAAAAAAAGGGGGAAATCGGTCACTAACTACATTAATTGGTGTATAAGGCCATTTATTCATAAGGTCATAACAATCGCATTTTATAATGCTTATTTTGGATTAAAAAAAACCTTATAAATATGTGGCGACATCTCTGCAATGCCGAGCCAATTTACACGCATCGAATGTCAGCGCACAACGGTACTGGTTCTAGCTACGGAACAACAGATGGAGTTACCGAATTCCAAATCACGATGGCAAAGTTTGCAACAGGCGTTGCATATATAGAACCTCCGAAGATGAACCATCGGACGGGCCGCGGCGGTCAGGCACTACACCTGCCTGACGAGAAGGTCTCCCCTCTCGTGGAAGAACATCGACACCCGTTCCTCTACAAATATCATCATACATTGGCACCTACTTTCAAATCCTCTGGAGTCAGATTAGTCCCGCTCTCCTTCATCCACTGTTGCGGCAAATAGTTGTACACAAAACTAGTCTTGAAAAAGTTCTCTGGTGAGCCGCACAGGTTCTTGAAGAACCCCCAAAATCGCTTTCCACTTGGCTACAAAAAGTTATAATAATAATCACAAGTTTAAAAACAGGCCAATTCAAAACTTTTCTTATCATAGCCAAATTTATATGGGTGACACGCATAGACATGCCGATGAGGGTAGACAAAAATTTTACACAATTAGGTACTTGACTAATGTTTTAAATTTATATGAAATTTACGCCATCTAAAATATAGAACTGAAAGAATTATTGAAATATTCTCAAAAACAAAAAAGTTATGAGCATTTGAAATTTGGTGTAACCTTCAAACTGCGAAAAAGAGAAATATCAGTAAAATGACGTCAGGGCCATAACGGTACGCCATTAGAAAGGGATAGCAAGATATCCCCACTACATCCCCACTCTTGCTCATTGCAGATTTTAAAATATGAATTACTGACTCATTTTTCAACCAATTGATGCAGATTTTACAGAAGAGTTTCTTTTTTGTTTTATTTGCTAGTACATATAAAAATGTGTGCAAAATAAAACATAGCCAAGTACCCAATTATTTTCTTCAACTCTTGCGACACCATCATAGTGATTATCATCTCTGTGTTGATTTAAAACATAATCCGAGAATTGCTATGTTGAAAATCTGTATTTAGTCATAATTTTATTTTTTACATAACAATCTTTATTTATGGAAATAGCAAATTGTTAGGGTAGGCAGTGTCTCTGTCTATATGGACTGCACGCCACTACCCTTGGCATAAGTTCTATCAAATACAAAAAGAATCTTGGAAATCGGTCCACATTTAATATTAATAACACATATAGTCACACACATAGTCCTGACCCCACACTAAGTGTAACCTTTATTGTGGGTATCAGAAATTACGAGAGACTTTCAGTCTCACAACACTCAGACCCAAAACAAATATCTGTGGGACACACAAATATTTGTTTCTGTGGAGGAATCGAACTCGCAACCTAACGTTTCACAGCCAGCTACTTGCCTGCTGCACCCAGAGGTTGTCATTTGGCTGAGATATTTCTTAAAAATTACATTAAAAGTCATAATTCGCTTCTGCCTACCCCTTCGGAGTTACAGGCTTGAGCTTATGTATGTCATTTTATAAATTATTAAATTGACATTCAGTTGAGGTGACTTTAATAATAATTACCTCACTTCTGGTACAATTAAATCCTTTCACAGGTCTTGAAGCAATTTCATTAGGGGGCTTATCTACTGGCCCCTGAATGCCGAGCCAGTCTCGAACCGACGGTATTTCACCAAAGGGAACCTAAAATGTATGTATTATAGCACATTTTTAATTAGCACATTTTATTTTTGAGCTTCGGAGGTTCGAGTCCAATCCCAAAATGTAGCATACACCTCTGACTTTTCTATGTTAAGTGTATTTTCATTGTCAAATATCGCTGGCTATAACGGTGAAAGAAAACATTGTGAGGAAACCTGCATACCTGACAATTTCTTCACAGGAATTTCGAAGGTATGTGAAGTCTACCAACCCGCATTAGGTCAGCGTGGTAGACTAAGGCCTAACCCCTCTCATTAGTAGAGGAAGCCCGTGCCCAGCAGTGCGACAGTAATATTACAGGACTAATATTATCATTATTTATTTTTTATTTTTGAGTTTAAGAAAATATTTTTTATTAATGGAAGCATTAATATTATAAATGCCAAATATCAGTGTTAATATTGTCACATCATGGGATGTTTATAATGGAATAATGGACACAGAGACTTGCCACAATAATTTATAATTATGCTCATAGTGCATCCCACATTAAAGTCTCCGGCATTTGTGTCCTGGTCCATACAAAATGTCATGCACTGCTACTTCATCTACTAGACTACTACTAAAAATAATAAGTATAATTATACAATAATTTATTTATAACATAGTGTATTACTATAACAGAAGCATATATATAAATGTAAACATTACAACATATAAAATTGTAAAATTATACGGATATTAATAGTGCCAATTTGTTCATCTCTTACTCCAGTTTGTGACATTCCAAATGGTCCAGGATTCATGCCGAAGTACATTATCGGTTTCCTTGTGCTACAATATTTACGAACGTACATTTCGAACGTGTGCCTCGCGTATATTGTGGGGTTATAAACACAATGTATGCTCGGTGGATATTTAAATTCATTTAACTTGCTGTTTAATTCGTCCACTAAATTAAGAAAATCATCACTTATATCTTGTGAATCGGTTTCAGAGTTATTCGAAAAGAATGACGATACAACCTCGAGCTCCGACATTTTCACATAATATTCTCACCTTATCAAATCATTTAAATCACTGAATGCGTTTTTAATCTAATTGATAACACGAACTTGTCAGTGAGTAATAACCAAAGTAATAATTGGTATTAATTTATCGAGATTATCTGTACTGTAATTTCTTCTTCTTTTATAAGATGGCTCCACCGGAATGTTCGGTGATTTGCCAGTATCCAGTATTTAAGTCCCGGTCTGAAGTTCTCTACTGAATTTGACCTAAAAAATAGGGGGCGAAATTAAGATGAGCTTTTAAGCAAGGCAAAATAAATAGGATAATTTATTGAGCGTAGGAATATGAATTGCCCATAGACTTATCTAAGGAATTGCAAATACTATAAGAAAGAATTAGATATTAAAGAAATAAAAAAAAAAAAAAAATGTGTATATATCTTAGACTGAATAATATATATATACTATCAAATACAAAAAAAAAAAAAAAAAAAGAAAAAAAGGTGTACAAATTATTAGAAGAATATGATGTAGGAAGTATGACAAAAGAAATCTGTATTATAGGTTTGAGGTAGTCTAAAGGATATGAATAAATATCTACGGAGAAAGAAAAAGAAAAAAAAAAAAAAAAAAAAAAGTTGGATAAATGAACGTAGATGTCTCTTTGATAGATATTCTTTTTTATTCAGTGACATTTCATTGAACTTATCACCTAATACTATAGCCGACTATAGCTTTAGGAAATACAAGTACTACATACAGCTGGCAGGTTGGCTGGTGTAACATCATTACAAACTACTACACAGTACATAGCTTAAATTGGGCAGATTTGCACTCAGAGGTATAAATTATTTGATTCAATGAATTTGGCCAAAAACTTTATATCGTCAGAGAAAACTGTTGTTAACAGAACCTTGACATTAACAGGTCTAGGGAAAGTTGGAGGAAGGAGATCGTAAAGGGGAATTGATACTTTGGGACATTGGAAGAAAAGATGCTCCAAAGTGCCGTCGTCAAGTCCACATTCACAGAGAGAATGATCACGGACACGAATTTTGGCTAGAAATGCAGGAGAACATACATGACCTAAACGTAGTCTAATAATTGTCGAAGTAAGTTTTTTACTTAAACTTCGATTTTTAAAAAACCATGGTTTTGGAGGAATAGAAGGTTGGATGGAGCCGTAATGTAATCCTTTGACAAGCCTTGAGTCTTGCCATTGATTATTCCAAGTAGTCAAGAGATCTATTTTTGCTTTACACAGTAGGTCGCGAGGGAAGCAGAGCTTGTGAATGTCTGTGCCAGAAATAATAGCATTACGGGCACATTTATCGGCAGTTTCATTGCCGGGTATCCCCATATGGCTTGGAATCCATGCTAAAACAACTTCAATCCCAGATAAGTGGCATTTATATAGTGTATCTTTTATTTTCAGAGTCAAGTAAAATTGATGTTTATGGAATGGGGGTTTGAGGATATCCTGAAGTATACTTTTTGAGTCAGAAAAAATTATACTTTTATTAAGACTGTGTGAGAGGACATATTGGACAGCTTCCAGAATAGCTATAGCTTCGCCTGTGAAGATAGAGGATTGAGAAGGACATTTGAAGTTGAGGATAATTTTATATTTTGGAATCCACACAGCAGCACCAACTGGTTCAGATTCTGAGACCTTTGAAGCATCTGTATATAAAGTGATCCAATCATGCCAGTCCTCAGCCAAAATGCTGCTAAATTTATACACTGCATCTGTATCTTTTTTGTCAATTCCAAAATAGAGGATTATATTAGGAGAGAATATTAAAGACTGAAAATCAAATGTAAATACAAAATGACAGTGGGTTTGGAAAACCTGAAGAGAAGAATTTAAAAAATTTACGTGGCTTTTGACAAGGGGAGGATGAGATTTATGAGACCAGTAGGAGGTATTATGGACTAATTGAGCAAGAGTGGAGAGTTTGGAATGAAGGGGGTGGGAAGATCTTTGAAGGGAGTTATAGAAAAACCGGTCGCAAATATATTGTCTACGGAGTGTAAGGGGGGGTTCTAGGCATTCCACTTGAAGTGCATTCGTTGGGGAGGACCTCATTGCACCTGTAATGATTCTTAGACACTTTGCTTGTAATCTATCTAGAAGAGATAAGGCTGCTTTATTGCATGGCTCTAATATGAAGCATCCATAGTCAAACAGACTGCGAATGATGGCATTGTAGAGCAGTTTCTGATTGTAGGGGTGGGACCCCCAGCGAACTCCAGATACTGCTCTAATAACATTGATGCCCTTCTCACATTTTTCTTCTAAATACTTTAAGTGAGGAACACCAGTCAATTTGCAATCTAGGAAGAGTCCTAGGAATTTGACCTGAGTGTGAATATCAATTATTTGTCTGTCCACAGATAAGGTGATAGGGGGGAGAGAGCTTTTGCGAGAAAAGATGACGGCTCTACTCTTCTGGGCAGAAAGTGAAAGATGGTGATTATTTAACCATTGGTTTAGATAGAAAAGTGCAGAGTTCATTCTATGAGAGGCGTCTGTGAGGGATTTAGAAGAAGCATAAAGGACAACATCGTCTGCATACTGCAGTACATTAACAAAACAATCTACAGATTTGTCAAGGTCAGCAGTATACAAATTATACAGTATCGGACTAAGGACCGAACCTTGTGGGAGACCTTTCCAGACTAATCTTGGGGAATGATCAGGTAGGACACTAAGAATAATAGAGCGACTCATGAAGAGGTTAAATATGACATTAATCATCCTCGTCGGGATCCTCATATTAATCAATTTCTGTCTGAGTATTGGGAGATGAACATTATCATAAGCAGAGGATATGTCGAGAAAGACACCAATGACATTTTCTTCACGTGAGAAGGCGGTGCGAATATCCGTAGTGAAAATAGACAGGCTATCCATAGTGCTCATACCACGTCTAAATCCAAATTGCGACTTTGACAAGAGACCTTTACTTTCCACAAACCATTCTAGGCGATTCTTAATTAGGTGTTCCATTATTTTACATAGAGTAGATGACAGGGCGATTGGTCTGTAGGAGGACGCCTCATTGGGGTCTTTACCGGTTTTAAGGACAGGTATAATAATTTGAGTTTTCCAACAATCGGGAATAGGGCCATTGTTAATAAATATATGGTTGATAATGTTTAAGAAGAATGATTTAGTTGCCTGAGAGGACTTTGAGATGAAAGAATATGGAATGCCATCAATACCAGGGGCCGAATCCTGCAGCTGGACAAGAACAGAATTTAACTCTATAAATGAGAAAGGATCATTTAATGTCTCAGATGGATCAGGGGTAAGGTTAGTAGGGAAACAATCTTCTGAGGGAATAGATGGAGGAGCTACGCTAGCAAAGAAATTGTGTACCCAAGAATCAATATTATTGGATGGAAGGTTGTAGAGGTTGGTCATAGATCTTCGGAAGATTTTTAACTTATTCCAGACTATTGATGAGGGGGTACGAGGGGATAGGGATTCACAGAACTTTGACCAGCCCTGAGCCTTTTTTTTGGCCAAGATCCTCTTAGTTTGAGCTCCAGTTTTTTTGAATTTTAGAAAGTTGTCCATGGACATATCTGCTGCGAATATGGTTTCAGCTTCGTCGCGCCTCTGAACCGCCTCAGAGCAGTCAGCGTCCCACCACGGAGGTGATGAGATTTTGCCAAGAGCTGAATTTTTTGGGGGAATCGAAAGGTCTGCAGCTGAGATGAGGGCACAAGAAAATGCATTGTATATAGAAAGGACATTATCATTATTTATACATTGAGGAATGGATGACAGTATGTTATCCAAAGAAGAACGGTATTTGCTCCAGTCTGCTTTAGACAACCTGTACTTCAAGAAAGGCTGTGGCTCAGATTTTGGAGAGAATGATGTATTCCAAATAGATAATAAAGGAAAGTGATCACTTCCATAGGAAAGGGGAAGTATGGACCATGAAATACTGGGCGTCAGGCTAGGGGGAGCAAGGGTAAGATCAACTGCGCTAATATTTTGATTGGGGGGAATTCTTCTAGTCGAAGAGCCATTATTTAAGATGCAAACATTGAGGTCATCGAACATTTGCAGAAGGGTTGCCGAATGCGCATCATTATGTTGGGAACCCCATAGAGAGTGATGGGTGTTAAAATCGCCCATAAGAAACAGTGGGGCAGGAACAGCCATCAGAACTCTACTAAGTTCATTTATGATGTCTGTGTTGGGATGTGGGATATAAATGGATACAAAAGATATATTAAGAACTCTGGCAGCAACTATTTGGAAAGACGAGTTATGGGGAGGAAGTTGAATTTGTGAGTAAGTTAGTGAGCGTTTTATAAGGAGGGCGCAACCAGCCCAACCATCACTTCTGTCGTCCCTGAGGCAGCAGTAACCTGACACCCGAAATGGGGAGTCAGGCTTCAGCCAGGTCTCAGACACGGCAAAAACAAGAGGGCAGTGAAGGTTTAGAAGGTGGAGGATTTCATTTTTTTTATGTCGAATATTTCTACAGTTCCATTGTAGAATGCTGTGAGCCATTTTTGATTAAATTGAATTGGGTAAGCAGTTGTTGGAGTAAGGAGAGGACGTTAGGGGGAAGGGCATCACTAAATCTGCAAGTTATATTTAAAAGGGCAGAAAGCAAAAGTTCCATAAGGTTGTCACTTGGTGAGGGGGAAGGGCATGGAGGCATTAGTGTGGAAGGTTGATCTCCATCAGTCGGAGATTGGAGAGCACAACCATTGGGAAGCGTGGATTTTGGGAGTTGGGTTATCTGGGAATGAGCATGTGAGTCATATTCTTTACTGTGGACAGGACGGGGCGGGCGGTTTAAAATAACAGTTTTTTTATACGACTGAGGCGGCGGAGTCTGAGAAGGACGGGGGGAAATATCATGAGAAGAGGGAGTTGGAAGCTTGGTTGTGTCGGCAAATGATCTTCGGATGGGCTTGAAGCGGAGAGCTGCTTCTGAGAAAGAGATATTTTCTTCAGACATTACAGTTTTAATTGACTTCTGTCTAAGGTGTTCTGGACAGTTAGGATAGGTGGCAGTATGGTTGCCAGAGCAGAACAGACAGGTGGAGGAATTCTCAGGTACGGAACATGAATTGCCTCTATGGGGTTGTGCACAACGGTAACAGCGAGGTTGAGACCTGCACTGGGAAGTTACATGTCCAAAACGGCAGCATTGACGGCATTGAATCGTCGGAAGTTGGTATAAAGCCACTGGTAATGAAGAGTTGAAACAGAAGACCCTCTCAGGGAGGGAACTACCTCTAAACGTCAGAACAACCGTTGTAGATGGAATCCATTCTGTTGAGCCATTATGGATAGTCTTTCTATTTAAACGTCGGGCTTTAAGCACCTGACCACAATTATTTGGATATTGCAGGCCCGATACAAAATCATCCAGAGACCAGTCAGTGGGAATATTTCGGACAATCCCCATGCGAGAGAGTTGGAATTTAGGAATGGATGCTGTGAAATTGTTTTTAATAATAAAATTTGATTTTATGAAAGTGTTTGCAGATTCTGCAGAAACAAATGTCAGAGAGATTTTTCCTTTGCCCGCTGATTTAATACTTCCTTGAACAATGCCAGAGACATTGTTCTGGAATAAAATCTTAGCAAGTTTCAGGGTGTGCATGGGTTGGTTCGCATTTGCTGAAATAAAAACCAGGAATGGGGCATTATCAGATGAGTTATATAAGAATTTGTCATCATAGTCTGGGCATGTATAGACCTCCTGCACGGAAGAAGCAGGAGAAGAATTTTTTTTTGGGTTTGTAATATCTTCAACTTCAACCTCTAATGAGCGCTTGAGAGCCTTTTTATTTGCGTTAAGAGAAGGCAAGCAAGAGGGAACCTCCAGACCTCCACCTCCATCCGGAGGCTCACTCTCCGCAACCTCCATACTAAGCTATAATGTATCTACTGTGTAATACGCGAAGTATATAACGAAGAATAAACTAGTTTATAAGAATAATGTAAATAAATAAGACTAATGTACTAGAGTTTATTATCTACTATAGGAACTGGTTAATAAATAAAAACTACGGTCTAAAACTATTCATTTTTTTACTACAAACTAAATATTAACAGTAAGATGAGAATAAACTTATCGAATTCAATTTGGAGACACTGCGAGGACAAGCGAGACCCAAAATTGCTCTCAAAATTCGTACTGTAATTTACTGTATTATTATAAATTGTAATTTGTAAACAAAAAACAAGGCTTTTAATTATGTCACAGGGAACCGGCTAAGGTCTGAGACCATTCTGCCAAGTCATTAGTTATGTACATATTTTTCTTATAATTCTATATTTAATCCTGCATTAAAACATTACACAAAACACCTACACGAAACATTATTTTTTTTATCTATGGTCCATTGTTCTACGAGCAGAAAACAGCCAAAATTGCAGTTTTGCGTATGTGTTTTTATGTAATGTTTCGAGAAAAACTATTACAGGAGACCCGGCTTCGAGAGCGGCGACGAGAAAAAAACAAATTAAATAACTTAACAGCATGGCAACATGATTTCAGTTCAGACCTTAGCTGGTTCCTTAGAGAAATGAAAAATAAAAATAGGTTTTTAGCGGTCATTCTGACGGTGACTAGGGCTGCGTTCCACTAAGCGTTCACAACGATCACGCTCACGACCGCAGTTTTTCCCGTTCCACTTGCTTGTGAGCGTTACTGTCGTAAACTCAAGTGGAATGGATTATAGAGCGTTTTGAGCGTGGAGGTAAATAATACAAACGGCGAGTTAATAAAAAGAATGAAAAATATTTAACAGGTTTAGTTTTAATCTCTAAGCCTTGAAAATAAACTAAATTAATTATTGTTTAAATCGATTTATATTGAAATAAAATATAATTTAATTTTTTATATTCACTGCAGAAACATTCACTTCTACTAAAATATATCTTTCCGCATGAAATAACGTAAGGTTAACGGTCGCCATTTTTGATGCATTGAGTTTTGAAAACGCCGCTAATTTTCTCAACGATCACGACGACCCACCTTTTTAGATGGGTCGTCGTGAGCTTCGCGTGAGCGTCAGTCATGACGTCATAAGTGACGTTTTCGCCGCGACCACAACGACCGCGATCGTTATGTGGAACGGCTAAAGGAGCATTTTGATCGTTGTGAACGCTTAGTGGAACGCAGCCTAGGTGGTCGCTTGTTTTAATCAGTTTTAATGATTTCCTAATCTAGTCTAAAGTTGAGCTTGTTGTTTAAAATGTAATGTAAATTTATGCGATAAATATTAATTTATCGCAAAAATTCACATCACATTCGTTGATACGAAGATGGACAGTGTATGGAAGCTTTGAAATAATTGGTTTTGGACGTTTTTTGTCGGGTGGATGGGTCGACCATGTTCGATTCCTCCGCTGCGAGTAAATCGTCTGTAACATGTATAGTATAATGTAATGCAATGTAACAAGTGTACAGGTTAAAACAAATTAAAAACCAAAGACCGAGATGTTCTCATACAATCTATATATATTAAAATATCACCATAATTACAATATTATTTTATTCTATATAATATTACTTTTATTCTTATAAAATAATTACAGAGCGGGTCGTGAGCCTACTGGATTTGCTATCGTTCAATGCTCGAGTACATTTAATTTTGATGTTATGATAGTAAACTGTTACCACAAATACAAATTTAAATAAAAAAACTAAAAGGGGCGCCACCAGCCTCCGGGACAGACTGGAAATAAAATACGGAGGTACCTTCTAAAGGGGTTTGCGGAGTGGAACTCGCAGCCAACTCCGAGCACAACCTCATATAAAATGGGGTGATCCACCAAACACGTGGACACCAACACGACGCGGCCACGCGCTCAGTCACCCACGCAGCTGGCCCTGGACCGCACCTCACCAGGTAATGCAGTCCACACCATGGAGACCATCCAGAAAGGATAGTAATATCCAAGAAGGCCCCTGGAACCAATAAATTCCAGGTTATAACCTTTGAAACACAAAATCACCATGTGATTGGTGACTACAAAGGAAAATACACGTGTCCATACCTTGAGGGAACGCGAAGGATGCCTATAGATGGATGTCCCAAGCTGCCGACCTCAGCCTTAGGACCTTCTCGTTATCCGCTGGTACCGAAGCGCTGCATGAGAGCGCTGTCGGTGTCGATCGGTCTCTGCTGCGGCCCCCGCCTTGAGGCACCAACGAAATCGATGCTCGCAGATCGAAGCTCTCAAAAAAGGGAACGCCCGATTGGGAGGCCGAGCTTTTTATACCTTTGCGCCAGGCAATAGACAAAACTCCACGACGCAAAACAAAAGTCCAAATCACAAATCGCAATTATTAACATGATTAACCATACCGATCGACATCTAAATAACTCAATAACTCATCTGTCAATCTGACAAAACATAATGTCAAATGAACTCTTTTTTTTTTTAATTACCCAAGGAACACGAGTCGTTCTGCCAACGTAGTCTTAACTAATCGATAACATTTTTTTTTTATGTTACAGTACCCCCCTCCCTAGGGAAATTTTGCTTTGTACTGTAACATGTTAAGTATAATGTAATGTAACAAGTGTACAGGTTAAAAACAAATTAAAAACCAAAGACCGAGATGTTCTCGTACAATCTATATATTATTAAAATATCACCATAATTACAATATTATTTTATTCTATATAATATTACTTTTATTCTTATAAAATAATTACAGAGCGGGTCGTGAGCCTACTGGATTTGCTATCGTTCAATGCTCGAGTACATTTAATTTTGATGTTATGATAGTAAACTGTTACCACAAATACAAATTTAAATAAAAAAAACTAAAAGGGGCGCCACCAGCCTCCGGGACAGACTGGAAATAAAATACGGAGGTACCTTCTAAAGGGGTTTGCGGAGTGGAACTCGCAGCCAACTCCGAGCACAACCTCATATAAAATGGGGTGATCCACCAAACACGTGGACACCAACACGACGCGGCCACGCGCTCAGTCACCCACGCAGCTGGCCCTGGACCGCACCTCACCCAGGCAATGCAGTCCACACCATGGAGACCATCCAGAAAGGATAGTAATATCCAAGAATAGTTATATCCAAGAAGGCCCCTGGAACCAATAAATTCCAGGTTATAACCTTTGAAACACAAAATCACCATGTGATTGGTGACTACAAAGGAAAATACACGTGTCCATACCTTGAGGGAACGCGAAGGATGCCTATAGATGGATGTCCCAAGCTGCCGACCTCAGCCTTAGGACCTTCTCGTTATCCGCTGGTACCGAAGCGCTGCATGAGAGCGCTGTCGGTGTCGAACGGTCTCTGCTGCGGCCCCCGCCTTGAGGCACCAACGAAATCGATGCTCGCAGACCGAAGCTCTCAAGAAAAAAGGGAACGCCCGATTGGGAGGCCGAGCTTTTTATACCTTTGCGCCAGGCAATAGACAAAACTCCATGACGCAAAACAAAAGTCCAAATCACAAATCGCAATTACTAACATGATTAACCATACCGATCGACATCTAAATAACTCAATAACTCATCTGTCAATCTGACAAAACATAATGTCAAATGAACTCTTTTTTTTTTTAATTACCCAAGGAACACGAGTCGTTCTGCCAACGTAGTCTTAACTAATCGATAACATTTTTTTTTTTATGTTACAGTACCCCCCTCCCTAGGGAAATTTTGCTTGCAAAATTTAACGCTGGTCCTCCAGCTCTCTACAACCCAAGACCACAACTCTGACCTAAAACAAGCAAAAAAAAAACACGATACTGCGGCCAGTCACTTGCTTTAAAGCAGCAGAGACTGTATCGCATTACTACTCTCCAAGCCAATCCTAAGACACTATGCTAGCCATTTGCAAAAATACTACGAGCAAATGCTAACAGTCAGGTACTGACTTCCTTACTAAAGGCACTGAGACATTGGCGGCGCAGCGAGATATCCACAAAAATCGGGTTGCGCGTCCAATGACCAGAGAAAAAAGAGAAGAAAGTATTTTAAACTTTCTTGAGGTGCTGGATATGCCAGGACCCCAAATTTTTACCAGTTGCAACACTCTCCAGTTCATAAACCAAGGGGGAGTGTTTGAAAACAACTCTACATTTTTCATAACGAGGTGCTAATTTCGCCATGAAGAATTTCCCCGCATCACTCAAAGGGAAAGTTTTCTTCCAAACAATATCGCCTACCTGATGTTCGGCAGTACTCCGACCTTTACTGTAGTTTCTGGAACTTCGAACGTGAGCTCTTCTCAAAGCAAATTCACCCTTTGTAAAAGTCTCACTCAGGCCAGAAGGTGGTTTCTGCGACAGCTTGTATACAGAACACTGGTCACATCCCTTGACAAATTCCATCACATCTCGATACATGCCAGGCCAAAAGAAGCGTAAAGATAATCGTTGATACGTTTTATAAAAACCCAAATGCGACAGTTCACCACGATGACAAGAACTCACTAAGTCTGGGCGTTGGTCAGAAGGGATAACTTCTTTCCAAACAAAACGACTAGAACAACGAAACTTACTTTTGGAATAACGAAAGAGTTTACCATCAACAATAGAAAAATTCGGACAAGAGGTGGGAAGAATTTTACAATTTTGGAAAATTTTGTTATACCAATCGCTTTTTTTGGTTCCTAAAACTGGGACAGGACGCGATAACGCGTCTGGCGAAACATTATCTGAATCTCGACGATTAGGTACAACAATAGATTTAATTCGAGGTTGATCATGAGTAAGTCCACATTGTCCTGAATTTGAAGGCAAACGCACTTCCGAGACGTTAACTGCACTATCCTTCGGAGAGTCTGCTGAAAAATTCTCAAATAATTGAGAAGCTATATTAAAAGCTTTCCAAAAATCAACTCCCAAAATAAGAGGTGTAGTTACGTCTGGTATGGCATAAAAAGTAACAACACGAGTCAAGTTCCGAACCTTGACCGGTAAAGTAAAACAACCAAGAACCTTAGCTTCGGAATTAGTTACAGTAGTAATGTGCGTAAAATCAGCACAAGGGTTAAGCGAACAACCCAAAGACAAAAATAAGTCAATTAATTCTGAACCCAAAATAGATATAGATGAACCAGAATCCAACAAACCATTAAATACCCTATCATGGATCTCTACCGATAGATGAGGACGCTCATCTCTATGACCTTTATGATGCGGTACCGATGAAATACTCGGAGAGACAAAAGCATTAGGCTTACTAACATCCGTAGTACTCTTAGCTGCATTGCTAGTATTCTCGGAGATACTACAATGAGAACGATTGGACTTCTTATTAAGTTGGTACCGGTCATTATGTTTTTTCGGATTTACAGAAATCTTTTTGGGATCTGAACCCGCGACGGAGCAATCTGGACAAGTGCGAACTGTGAAATCCTTCTTGCCACAGCGGAAGCAAACTTTTTCTCTGGAGGGGCAATCTCTCAGACTATGCGTGTTAACCCTACAACGCGGACAAGGGTTCGCAAAACTAGCTACTTCCACTCGGGGTTTCGAACTCCCTGTGTAACATAAGTCCTTTGCTAATAAACAGGATGAGGGTTTTGGAGGTTCTACAAAAGAATCAGAACGTTGCCAACTAGCTTCCAAACAACGACAAAGTTTCTTAAGCGTGGGCAAGTCCTCAATTGTGTGAAGAGCCAACGGGACAGAGTACTTGGGTCGAATACCATTAAAGATGATGTCGAATCTTTCGTCCTCAGGAAGTGGAGTGCTAAGTCGCCCGAAATAACTTTGCATGACGCTTATGTAGGTGGAAATTCTCTCCGTACGACCCTGGGTACGATTGCGAATCTCCTTCAGCAAACGACGATCAAAATCGTAAGGCAAAAATTCATCAATCAAGGCCTGCTTCAATTCTTCCCAAGAAAAAATACTATCCTTAATTCCTCTGTACCACGTTAAAGCTTCACCATCAAATAACTCAACCGCAGAAGCGAAACGGTTAGCGACTGAAATGGTACGAGCATCACAAAGCTCCTCAAGACGTTGCAGAAAAACTTTAATACACGATTTGCCATCATATTTTAAATTCAGAGAACTCACCATCTGACTCTTATGTCTCACCATTGAAGCCTCAGGAACTGGTGCACACGCCTCAGCACTCTTAGACTGGGCAGGACCTGCCTGAAATCCAGCAACCATGGTGTCAAGTGAGGATAAGATTTTATTAAGCCTTAAGGTACAATCCCTATATGTGGCAACCTCAGAATCTATAGGTACAATACGTGACAAACGGTGGTATAAATGATGTGACAACGCTTGGGCACGGTTTAAAAATTTTAAAGTTAATGAACGCTTAGGTTCAAAAATTGAACGAGATAGCTCTTCCAGTTTCCCATTTACAATCTTTAATTCCTCCTTAATATCACCCTCAAATGTATCAACGGAACATGGAGGTAACTCCTTAGCTAATTGCCTAATTTGAAGTCTTAAACTTTTAACATCAGTGGCCGGGGCAACATCCCGAACCATGACTTCATACTGCAATTCATCCTTAAGTAAAAGATTAAAACAAATAGGACGTTCCTCCAACATGTTGATACAATTGATTTGAAATATGTTACACAATAAACAATACAAGCTCAAATAAAATAATTAAATTAAAATTTAAAATTATTTTTTAAGTTGAGGTTAGTTATAAAAAATTCTGGTACAAAATTTCTAAGTTGAAAATTATTAATTTAAATTTGCATTATAACAATTAAAATTTAATTTTATTAATACAAATCAATATTATTTTTAGATTCAGAAAAGCACAAAATAAGGTCATACAATATTCAAGGTTAATACACAATCATTCACAACCTGTGTAAATGATTGTGAATGATGTCATTTCACTTTTAAATACATTAACAAGTGGTATAACAAATTATTATAGTTACAAAATCATAAACATCAGTAAACGAGCAATGAACTATTCACCATAGCGGAATGACATGGCAAATGCTTCCAGTATTAAAAAGAAAGAAAGCAAGCCCCTAAGTTGGGTAGCCTTGCTTTCTTTCTTTTTAATACTGGAAGCATTTGCCATGTCATTCCGCTATGGTGAATAGTTCATTGCTCGTTTACTGATGTTTATGATTTTGTAACTATAATAATTTGTTATACCACATGTTAATGTATTTAAAAGTGAAATAACATCATTCACAACCATTTACACAGGTTGTGAATGATTGTGTATTGTCCTTGAATATTGTATGACCTTGTTTTGTGCTATTCTGAATCTAAAAATAATATTGATTTGTATTAATAAAATTAAATTTTAATTGTTATAATGCAAATTTAAATTAATAATTTTCAACTTAGAGATTTTGTACCAGAATTTTTTATAACTACCCTCAACTTAAAAAATAATTTTAAATTTTAATTTAATTATTTTATTTGAGCTTGTATTGTTTATTGTGTAACATAATTCAAATCAATTGTATCAACATGTTGGAGGAACGTCCTATTTGTTTTAATCTTTTACTTAAGGATGAATTGCAGTATGAAGTCATGGTACGGGATGTTGCCCCGGCCACTGATGTTAAAAGTTTAAGACTTCAAATTAGGCAATTAGCTAAGGAGTTACCTCCATGTTCTATTGATACATTTGAGGGTGATATTAAGGAGGAATTAAAGATTGTAAATGGGAAACTGGAAGAGCTATCTCGTTCAATTTTTGAACCTAAGCGTTCATTAACTTTAAAATTTTTAAACCGTGCCCAAGCGTTGTCACATCATTTATACCACCGTTTGTCACGTATTGTACCTATAGATTCTGAGGTTGCCACATATAGGGATTGTACCTTAAGGCTTAATAAAATCTTATCCTCACTTGACACTATGGTTGCTGGATTTCAGGCAGGTCCTGCCCAGTCTAAGAGTGCTGAGGCGTGTGCACCAGTTCCTGAGACTTCAGTGGTGAGACATAAGAGCCAAATGGTGAGTTCTCTGAATTTAAAATATGATGGCAAATCGTGTATTAAAGTTTTTCTGCAACGTCTTGAGGAACTTTGTGATGCTCGTACCATTTCAGTCGCTAACCGTTTCGCTTCTGCGGTCGAGTTATTTGATGGAGAAGCTTTAACGTGGTACAGAGGGATTAAGGATAGTATTTTTTCTTGGGAAGAATTGAAGCAGGCCTTGATAGACGAATTTTTGCCCTACGATTTTGATCGTCGTTTGCTGAAGGAGATTCGCAATCGCACCCAGGGTCGTACAGAGAGAATTTCCACCTACATAAGCGTCATGCAAAGTTATTTCGGGCGACTTAGCACTCCACTTCCTGAGGATGAAAAATTTGACATCATTTTTAATGGCATCCGACCCAAGTACTCTGTTCCGTTGGCTCTCCACACTATTGAAGACTTGCCAACGCTTAAGAAACTTTGTCGTTGTTTGGAAGCTAGTTGGCAACGTTCTGATTCTTTTGTAGAACCTCCAAAACCCTCATCTTGTTCATTAGCAAAGGACTTATGTTACACAGGGAGTTCGAAACCCCGAGTGGAAGTTGCTAGTTTTGCGAACCCTTGTCCGCGTTGTAGAGTTAACACGCACAGTCTGAGGGATTGCCCCTCCAGAGAAAAAGTTTGCTTCCGCTGTGGCAAGAAGGATTTTACAGCTCGCACATGTCCAGATTGCTCCGTCGCGGGTTCAGATCCCAAAAAGATTTCTGTAAATCCGAAAAAACATAATGACCGGTACCAACTTAATAAGAAGTCCAATCGTTCTCATTGTAGTATCTCCGAGAATACTAGCAATGCAGCTAAGAGTACTACGGATGTTAGTAAGCCTAATGCTTTTGTCTCTCCTAGTATTTCATCGGTACCGCATCATAAAGGTCATAGAGATGAGCGTCCTCATCTATCTGTAGAAATCCATGATAGGGTATTTAATGGTTTGTTGGATTCTGGTTCATCTATATCTATTTTGGGTTCAGAATTAATTGACTTATTTTTGTCTTTGGGTTGTTCGCTTAACCCTTGTGCTGATTTTACGCACATTACTACTGTAACTAATTCCGAAGCTAAGGTTCTTGGTTGTTTTACTTTACCGGTCAAGGTTCGGAACTTGACTCGTGTTGTTACTTTTTATGCCATACCAGACGTAACTACACCTCTTATTTTGGGAGTTGATTTTTGGAAAGCTTTTAATATAGCTTCTCAATTATTTGAGAATTTTTCAGCAGACTCTCCGAAGGATAGTGCAGTTAACGTCTCGGAAGTGCGTTTGCCTTCAAATTCAGGACAATGTGGACTTACTCATGATCAACCTCGAATTAAATCTATTGTTGTACCTAATCGTCGAGATTCAGATAATGTTTCGCCAGACGCGTTATCGCGTCCTGTCCCAGTTTTAGGAACCAAAAAAAGCGATTGGTATAACAAAATTTTCCAAAATTGTAAAATTCTTCCCACCTCTTGTCCGAATTTTTCTATTGTTGATGGTAAACTCTTTCGTTATTCCAAAAGTAAGTTTCGTTGTTCTAGTCGTTTTGTTTGGAAAGAAGTTATCCCTTCTGACCAACGCCCAGACTTAGTGAGTTCTTGTCATCGTGGTGAACTGTCGCATTTGGGTTTTTATAAAACGTATCAACGATTATCTTTACGCTTCTTTTGGCCTGGCATGTATCGAGATGTGATGGAATTTGTCAAGGGATGTGACCAGTGTTCTGTATACAAGCTGTCGCAGAAACCACCTTCTGGCCTGAGTGAGACTTTTACAAAGGGTGAATTTGCTTTGAGAAGAGCTCACGTTCGAAGTTCCAGAAACTACAGTAAAGGTCGGAGTACTGCCGAACATCAGGTAGGCGATATTGTTTGGAAGAAAACTTTCCCTTTGAGTGATGCGGGGAAATTCTTCATGGCGAAATTAGCACCTCGTTATGAAAAATGTAGAGTTGTTTTCAAACACTCCCCCTTGGTTTATGAACTGGAGAGTGTTGCAACTGGTAAAAATTTGGGGTCCTGGCATATCCAGCACCTCAAGAAAGTTTAAAATACTTTCTTCTCTTTTTTCTCTGGTCATTGGACGCGCAACCCGATTTTTGTGGATATCTCGCTGCGCCGCCAATGTCTCAGTGCCTTTAGTAAGGAAGTCAGTACCTGACTGTTAGCATTTGCTCGTAGTATTTTTGCAAATGGCTAGCATAGTGTCTTAGGATTGGCTTGGAGAGTAGTAATGCGATACAGTCTCTGCTGCTTTAAAGCAAGTGACTGGCCGCAGTATCGTGTTTTTTTTTTGCTTGTTTTAGGTCAGAGTTGTGGTCTTGGGTTGTAGAGAGCTGGAGGACCAGCGTTAAATTTTGCAAGCAAAATTTCCCTAGGGAGGGGGGTACTGTAACATAAAAAAAAAAATGTTATCGATTAGTTAAGACTACGTTGGCAGAACGACTCGTGTTCCTTGGGTAATTAAAAAAAAAAAGAGTTCATTTGACATTATGTTTTGTCAGATTGACAGATGAGTTATTGAGTTATTTAGATGTCGATCGGTATGGTTAATCATGTTAATAATTGCGATTTGTGATTTGGACTTTTGTTTTGCGTCATGGAGTTTTGTCTATTGCCTGGCGCAAAGGTATAAAAAGCTCGGCCTCCCAATCGGGCGTTCCCTTTTTTGAGAGCTTCGATCTGCGAGCATCGATTTCGTTGGTGCCTCAAGGCGGGGGCCGCAGCAGAGACCGATCGACACCGACAGCGCTCTCATGCAGCGCTTCGGTACCAGCGGATAACGAGAAGGTCCTAAGGCTGAGGTCGGCAGCTTGGGACATCCATCTATAGGCATCCTTCGCGTTCCCTCAAGGTATGGACACGTGTATTTTCCTTTGTAGTCACCAATCACATGGTGATTTTGTGTTTTTAAGGTTATAACCTGGAATTTATTGGTTCCAGGGGCCTTCTTGGATATTACTATCCTTTCTGGATGGTCTCCTTGTTCTGGACTGCATTGCCTGGGTGAGGTGCGGTCCAGGGCCAGCTGCGTGGGTGACTGAGCGCGTGGCCGCGTCGTGTTGGTGTCCACGTGTTTGGTGGATCACCCCATTTTATATGAGGTTGTGCTCGGAGTTGGCTGCGAGTTCCACTCCGCAAACCCCTTTAGAAGGTACCTCCGTATTTTATTTCCAGTCTGTCCCGGAGGCTGGTGGCGCCCCTTTTAGTTTCCTTTGTATTTGAATTTGTGATAACAGTTTACTATCATAACATCAAAATTAAATGTACTCGAGCATTGAACGATAGCAAAACCAGTAGGCTCACGACCCGCTCTGTAATTATTTTATACGACCCGCTCTGTAATTATTTTATACGACCCGCTCTGTAATTATTTTATACGACCCGCTCTGTAATTATTTTATAAGAATAAAAATAATATAATTGTAATACTGGTGATATTTTAATAATATATAGATTGTATGAGAACATCTCGGTCTTTGGTTTTTAATTTGTTTTAACCTGTACACTTGTTACATTAAACTTTTACATGTTACAGTTGTAACATGTAAAAGTATAATGTATGTAACAAGTGTACAGGTTAAAAACAAATTAAAAAACCAAAGACCGAGATGTTCTCGTACAATCTATATATTATTAAAATATCACCATAATTACAATATTATTTTATTCTATATAATATTACTTTTATTCTTATAAAATAATTACAGAGCGGGTCGTGAGCCTACTGGATTTGCTATCGTTCAATGCTCGAGTACATTTAATTTTGATGTTATGATAGTAAACTGTTACCACAAATACAAATTTAAATAAAAAAACTAAAAGGGGCGCCACCAGTCTCCGGGACAGACTGGAAATAAAATACGGAGGTACCTTCTAAAGGGGTTTGCGGAGTGGAACTCGCAGCCAACTCCGAGCACAACCTCATATAAAATGGGGTGATCCACCAAACACGTGGACACCAACACGACGCGGCCACGCGCTCAGTCACCCACGCAGCTGGCCCTGGACCGCACCTCACCCAGGTAATGCAGTCCACACCATGGAGACCATCCAGAAAGGATAGTAATATCCAAGAATAGTTATATCCAAGAATAGTTATATCCAAGAAGGCCCCTTGAGGGAACGCGAAGGATGCCTATAGATGGATGTCCCAAGCTGCCGACCTCAGCCTTAGGACCTTCTCGTTATCCGCTGGTACCGAAGCGCTGCATGAGAGCGCTGTCGGTGTCGATCGGTCTCTGCTGCGGCCCCCGCCTTGAGGCACCAACGAAATCGATGCTCGCAGATCGAAGCTCTCAAAAAAGGGAACGCCCGATTGGAAGGCCGAGCTTTTTATACCTTTGCGCCAGGCAATAGACAAAACTCCATGACGCAAAACAAAAGTCCAAATCACAAATCGCAATTATTAACATGATTAACCATACCGATCGACATCTAAATAACTCAATAACTCATCTGTCAATCTGACAAAACATAATGTCAAATGAACTCTTTTTTTTTTTAATTACCCAAGGAACACGAGTCGTTCTGCCAACGTAGTCTTAACTAATCGATAACATTTTTTTTTTTTATGTTACAGTACCCCCCTCCCTAGGGAAATTTTGCTTGCAAAATTTAACGCTGGTCCTCCAGCTCTCTACAACCCAAGACCACAACTCTGACCTAAAACAAGCAAAAAAAAAAAACACAAATCAACGGACCGAGTTGCTGGCGACATAGCGAGATGATACATACCAATCGGGCTATGCGTCCAGCTACTACAGGATACCGGAACTAAAACAACAAAAAACTGCCGAGCGTTAGTGAGTGTATTACCATACTCACATGAAATATAACACTCAACATTACAAAACTCGTTACTACTGAGTCGTTGGCGACGCATCGAGGCGAACAGTATCAACCGGGGTGCGCGTCCAACAACTACAGAATCAACAAGAACAAAAAAATAATTGTATCGAGTGGTAGGTTAGCTACCACACCAATAAAAGGTGACACTCGACACAAAACAACCACCAAAATCGAACCCACGACAATGTGTCGATGGACTCCCTATGCCAACAAAAATAGTTCAGCATAATAAGGCAAATAAAAAAATCACGATACTGCGGCCAGTCACTTGCTTTAAAGCAGCAGAGACTGTATCGCATTACTACTCTCCAAGCCAATCCTAAGACACTATGTTAGCCATTTGCAAAAATACTACGAGCAAATGCTAACAGTCAGGTACTGACTTCCTTACTAAAGGCACTGAGACATTGGCGGCGCAGCGAGATATCCAGGAAAATCGGGTTGCGCGTCCAATGACCAGAGAAAAAAGAGAAGAAAGTAATTTAAACTTTCTTGAGGTGCTGGATATGCCAGGACCCCATACTTTTACCAGTTGCAACACTCTCCAACTCAAAAACTAAGGGGGAGTGTTTAGAAACAACCCTACATTTTTCATAACGAGGTGCTAATTTCGCCATGAAGAATTTATCTGCATCTGTCAAGGGGAAAGGTTTCTTCCAAACAATATCACCTACCCGATGTTCGGCAGTACTCCGACCTTTATTGTGATTTCTGGAACTTCGGACGTGAGCTTTTCCCAAAGCAAATTCACCCTTCGAAAAAGTCTCACTCGGGCCAGAAGGTGGTTTCTGCGACTGCTTGTATACAGAACACTGGTCACATCCCTTGACAAATTCCATCACATCTCGATACATGCCAGGCCAAAAGTAGCGTAAAGATAGTCGTTGATACGTTTTATAAGAACCCAAATGCGACAGTTCACCACGATGAGAAGAACTCACTAAGTCTGGGCGTTGGTCAGAAGGGACAACTTCTTTCCAAACAAAACGATTAGAACAACGAAACTTACTTTTGGAATATCGAAAGAGTTTACCATCAACAATAGAGTAATTCGGACAAGAGGTGGGAAGATTCCTACATTTTTGAAAAATTTTGTTGTACCAATCGCTTTTTTCAATTTCTAGAAGTGGGACAGGACGCGTTAGCGCGTCTGGTGAAACATTTACAGAGTCTTTTCGATTAGGTACAACAATAGATTTAATCTGAGGTGGATCATGAGTAAGTCCACATTGTCCTGAATTTGAAGGCAAACGCACTTCCGAGACGTTAACTGCACTATCCTTCGGAGAGTCTGCTGAAAAATTCTCAAATAATTGAGAAGCTATATTAAAAGCTTTCCAAAAATCAACTCCCAGAATAAGAGGTGTAGTAACGTCTGGTATGGCATAAAAGGTAACAACACGAGTCAAGTTCCGAACCTTGACCGGTAAAGAAAAACAACCAAGAACCTTAGCTTGGGAATTAGTAGCAGTAGTGATGTGCGTAAAGTCAGCACAAGGGTTAAGAGAACAACCCAAAGACAAAAATAAGTCCGTTAATTCTGAACCCAAAATAGATATAGATGAACCAGAATCCAACAAACCATTAAATACCCTATCATGGATTTCTACCGATAGATGAGGACGCTCATCTCTATAACCTTTATGATGCGGTACCGATGAAATACTCGGAGAGACAAAAGCATTAGGCTTACTAACATCCGTAGTACTCTTTGCTGCATTGTTAGTATTCTCAGAGATACTACAATGAGGACGATTAGACTTTTTATGTTGGTACCGGTCATTATATTTTTTCGGATTTACAGAAATCTTTTTGGGATCTGAACCCGCGACGGAGCAATCTGGACAAGTGCGAACTGTGAAATCCTTCTTGCCACAGCGGAAGCAAACTTTTTCTCTGGAGGGGCAATCTCTCAGACTATGCGTGTTAACCCTACAACGCGGACAAGGGTTCGCAAAACTAGCTACTTCCACTCGGGGTTTCGAACTCCCTGTGTAACACAAGTCCTTAGCTAAGGAACAAGATGAGGGTTTCGGAGGTTCTATAAAAGAATCAGAACGTTGCCAACTAGCTTCCAAACAACGACAAAGTTTCTTAAGCGTGGGCAAGTCCTCAATAGTGTGGAGAGCCAACGGAACAGAGTACTTGGGTCTGATGCCATTAAAAATGATGTCGAATTTTTCATCCTCAGGAAGCGGAGTGCTAAGTCGCCCGAAATAATTTTGCATGACGCTTATGTAGGTGGAAATTCTCTCTGTACGACCTTGGGTACGATTGCGGATCTCCTTCAGCAAACGACGATCAAAATCGTAGGGCAAAAATTCGTCTATCAAGGCCTGCTTCAATTCTTCCCAAGAAAAAACACGATCCTTAATTCCTCTGTACCACGTTAAAGCTTCACCATCAAATAACTCAACCGCAGAAGCGAAACGGTTAGCGACTGAAATGGTACGAGCATCACAAAGTTCCTCAAGACGTTGCAGAAAAACTTTAATACACGATTTGCCATCATATTTTAAATTCAGAGAACTCACCATCTGACTCTTATGTCTCACCAATGAAGCCTCAGGAACTGGTGCACACGCCTCAGCACTCTTAGACTGGGCAGGACCTGCCTGAAATCCAGCAACCATAGTGTCAAGTGAGGATAAGATCTTATTAAGCCTTAAGGTACAATCCCTATATGTGGCAACCTCAGAATCTATAGGTACAATACGTGACAAACGGTGGTATAAATGGTGTGACAACGCTTGGGCACGGTTTAAAAATTTTAAAGTTTGTGAACGCTTAGGTTCAAAAATTGAACGAGATAGCTCTTCCAGTTTTCCATTTACAATTTTTAATTCCTCCTTAATATCACCCTCAAATGTATCAACGGAACATGGAGGTAACTCCTTAGCTAATTGCCTAATTTGAAGTCTTAAACTTTTAACATCAGTGGCCGGGGCAACATCCCGAACCATGACTTCATACTGCAATTCATCCTTAAGTAAAAGATTAAAACAAATAGGACGTTCCTCCAACATGTTGATACAATTGATTTGAAATATGTTACACAATAAACAATACAAGCTCAAATAAAATAATTAAATTAAAATTTAAAATTATTTTTTTTAAGTTGAGGGTAGTTATAAAAATTCTGGTACAAAATTTCTAAGTTGAAAATTATTAATTTAAATTTGCATTATAACAATTGAAATTTAATTTTATTAATACAAATCAATATTATTTTTAGATTCAGAAAAGCACAAAATAAGGTCATACAATATTCAAGGACAATACACAATCATTCACAACCTGTGTAAATGATTGTGAATGATGTTATTTCACTTTTAAATATATTAACATGTGGTATAACAAATTATTATAGTTACAAAATCATAAACATCAGTAAACGAGCAATGAACTATTCACCATAGCGGAATGACATGGCAAATGCTTCCAGTATTAAAAAGAAAGAAAGCCAGCCCCTAAGTTGGGTAGCCACTGTAACATGTAAAAGTATAATGTATGTAACAAGTGTACAGGTTAAAAACAAATTAAAAAACCAAAGACCGAGATGTTCTCGTACAATCTATATATTATTAAAATATCACCATAATTACAATATTATTTTATTCTATATAATATTACTTTTATTCTTATAAAATAATTACAGAGCGGGTCGTGAGCCTACTGGATTTGCTATCGTTCAATGCTCGAGTACATTTAATTTTGATGTTATGATAGTAAACTGTTACCACAAATACAAATTTAAATAAAAAAACTAAAAGGGGCGCCACCAGTCTCCGGGACAGACTGGAAATAAAATACGGAGGTACCTTCTAAAGGGGTTTGCGGAGTGGAACTCGCAGCCAACTCCGAGCACAACCTCATATAAAATGGGGTGATCCACCAAACACGTGGACACCAACACGACGCGGCCACGCGCTCAGTCACCCACGCAGCTGGCCCTGGACCGCACCTCACCCAGGTAATGCAGTCCACACCATGGAGACCATCCAGAAAGGATAGTAATATCCAAGAATAGTTATATCCAAGAATAGTTATATCCAAGAAGGCCCCTTGAGGGAACGCGAAGGATGCCTATAGATGGATGTCCCAAGCTGCCGACCTCAGCCTTAGGACCTTCTCGTTATCCGCTGGTACCGAAGCGCTGCATGAGAGCGCTGTCGGTGTCGATCGGTCTCTGCTGCGGCCCCCGCCTTGAGGCACCAACGAAATCGATGCTCGCAGATCGAAGCTCTCAAAAAAGGGAACGCCCGATTGGAAGGCCGAGCTTTTTATACCTTTGCGCCAGGCAATAGACAAAACTCCATGACGCAAAACAAAAGTCCAAATCACAAATCGCAATTATTAACATGATTAACCATACCGATCGACATCTAAATAACTCAATAACTCATCTGTCAATCTGACAAAACATAATGTCAAATGAACTCTTTTTTTTTTTAATTACCCAAGGAACACGAGTCGTTCTGCCAACGTAGTCTTAACTAATCGATAACATTTTTTTTTTTTATGTTACAGTTATATTTTTAACTTATTCCAGACTATTGATGAGGGGGTACGAGGGGATAGGGATTCACAGAACTTTGACCAGCCCTGAGCCTTTTTTTTGGCCAAGATCCTCTTAGTTTGAGCTCCAGTTTTTTTGAATTTTAGAAAGTTGTCCATGGACATATCTGCTGCGAATATGGTTTCAGCTTCGTCGCGCCTCTGAACCGCCTCAGAGCAGTCAGCGTCCCACCACGGAGGTGATGAGATTTTGCCAAGAGCTGAATTTTTTGGGGGAATCGAAAGGTCTGCAGCTGAGATGAGGGCACAAGAAAATGCATTGTATATAGAAAGGACATTATCATTATTTATACATTGAGGAATGGATGACAGTATGTTATCCAAAGAAGAACGGTATTTGCTCCAGTCTGCTTTAGACAACCTGTACTTCAAGAAAGGCTGTGGCTCAGATTTTGGAGAGAATGATGTATTCCAAATAGATAATAAAGGAAAGTGATCACTTCCATAGGAAAGGGGAAGTATGGACCATGAAATACTGGGCGTCAGGCTAGGGGGAGCAAGGGTAAGATCAACTGCGCTAA
Source organism: Clanis bilineata (assembly GCA_036417725.1). Lineage (NCBI taxonomy): Eukaryota > Metazoa > Arthropoda > Insecta > Lepidoptera > Sphingidae > Clanis > Clanis bilineata. The sequence continues at coordinate 2,288,961 of CM071139.1, read as the reverse complement.
TATTTTGATTGGGGGGAATTCTTCTAGTCGAAGAGCCATTATTTAAGATGCAAACATTGAGGTCATCGAACATTTGCAGAAGGGTTGCCGAATGCGCATCATTATGTTGGGAACCCCATAGAGAGTGATGGGTGTTAAAATCGCCCATAAGAAACAGTGGGGCAGGAACAGCCATCAGAACTCTACTAAGTTCATTTATGATGTCTGTGTTGGGATGTGGGATATAAATGGATACAAAAGATATATTAAGAACTCTGGCAGCAACTATTTGGAAAGACGAGTTATGGGGAGGAAGTTGAATTTGTGAGTAAGTTAGTGAGCGTTTTATAAGGAGGGCGCAACCAGCCCAACCATCACTTCTGTCGTCCCTGAGGCAGCAGTAACCTGACACCCGAAATGGGGAGTCAGGCTTCAGCCAGGTCTCAGACACGGCAAAAACAAGAGGGCAGTGAAGGTTTAGAAGGTGGAGGATTTCATTTTTTTTATGTCGAATATTTCTACAGTTCCATTGTAGAATGCTGTGAGCCATTTTTGATTAAATTGAATTGGGTAAGCAGTTGTTGGAGTAAGGAGAGGACGTTAGGGGGAAGGGCATCACTAAATCTGCAAGTTATATTTAAAAGGGCAGAAAGCAAAAGTTCCATAAGGTTGTCACTTGGTGAGGGGGAAGGGCATGGAGGCATTAGTGTGGAAGGTTGATCTCCATCAGTCGGAGATTGGAGAGCACAACCATTGGGAAGCGTGGATTTTGGGAGTTGGGTTATCTGGGAATGAGCATGTGAGTCATATTCTTTACTGTGGACAGGACGGGGCGGGCGGTTTAAAATAACAGTTTTTTTATACGACTGAGGCGGCGGAGTCTGAGAAGGACGGGGGGAAATATCATGAGAAGAGGGAGTTGGAAGCTTGGTTGTGTCGGCAAATGATCTTCGGATGGGCTTGAAGCGGAGAGCTGCTTCTGAGAAAGAGATATTTTCTTCAGACATTACAGTTTTAATTGACTTCTGTCTAAGGTGTTCTGGACAGTTAGGATAGGTGGCAGTATGGTTGCCAGAGCAGAACAGACAGGTGGAGGAATTCTCAGGTACGGAACATGAATTGCCTCTATGGGGTTGTGCACAACGGTAACAGCGAGGTTGAGACCTGCACTGGGAAGTTACATGTCCAAAACGGCAGCATTGACGGCATTGAATCGTCGGAAGTTGGTATAAAGCCACTGGTAATGAAGAGTTGAAACAGAAGACCCTCTCAGGGAGGGAACTACCTCTAAACGTCAGAACAACCGTTGTAGATGGAATCCATTCTGTTGAGCCATTATGGATAGTCTTTCTATTTAAACGTCGGGCTTTAAGCACCTGACCACAATTATTTGGATATTGCAGGCCCGATACAAAATCATCCAGAGACCAGTCAGTGGGAATATTTCGGACAATCCCCATGCGAGAGAGTTGGAATTTAGGAATGGATGCTGTGAAATTGTTTTTAATAATAAAATTTGATTTTATGAAAGTGTTTGCAGATTCTGCAGAAACAAATGTCAGAGAGATTTTTCCTTTGCCCGCTGATTTAATACTTCCTTGAACAATGCCAGAGACATTGTTCTGGAATAAAATCTTAGCAAGTTTCAGGGTGTGCATGGGTTGGTTCGCATTTGCTGAAATAAAAACCAGGAATGGGGCATTATCAGATGAGTTATATAAGAATTTGTCATCATAGTCTGGGCATGTATAGACCTCCTGCACGGAAGAAGCAGGAGAAGAATTTTTTTTTGGGTTTGTAATATCTTCAACTTCAACCTCTAATGAGCGCTTGAGAGCCTTTTTATTTGCGTTAAGAGAAGGCAAGCAAGAGGGAACCTCCAGACCTCCACCTCCATCCGGAGGCTCACTCTCCGCAACCTCCATACTAAGCTATAATGTATCTACTGTGTAATACGCGAAGTATATAACGAAGAATAAACTAGTTTATAAGAATAATGTAAATAAATAAGACTAATGTACTAGAGTTTATTATCTACTATAGGAACTGGTTAATAAATAAAAACTACGGTCTAAAACTATTCATTTTTTTACTACAAACTAAATATTAACAGTAAGATGAGAATAAACTTATCGAATTCAATTTGGAGACACTGCGAGGACAAGCGAGACCCAAAATTGCTCTCAAAATTCGTACTGTAATTTACTGTATTATTATAAATTGTAATTTGTAAACAAAAAACAAGGCTTTTAATTATGTCACAGGGAACCGGCTAAGGTCTGAGACCATTCTGCCAAGTCATTAGTTATGTACATATTTTTCTTATAATTCTATATTTAATCCTGCATTAAAACATTACACAAAACACCTACACGAAACATTATTTTTTTTATCTATGGTCCATTGTTCTACGAGCAGAAAACAGCCAAAATTGCAGTTTTGCGTATGTGTTTTTATGTAATGTTTCGAGAAAAACTATTACAGGAGACCCGGCTTCGAGAGCGGCGACGAGAAAAAAACAAATTAAATAACTTAACAGCATGGCAACATGATTTCAGTTCAGACCTTAGCTGGTTCCTTAGAGAAATGAAAAATAAAAATAGGTTTTTAGCGGTCATTCTGACGGTGACTAGGGCTGCGTTCCACTAAGCGTTCACAACGATCACGCTCACGACCGCAGTTTTTCCCGTTCCACTTGCTTGTGAGCGTTACTGTCGTAAACTCAAGTGGAATGGATTATAGAGCGTTTTGAGCGTGGAGGTAAATAATACAAACGGCGAGTTAATAAAAAGAATGAAAAATATTTAACAGGTTTAGTTTTAATCTCTAAGCCTTGAAAATAAACTAAATTAATTATTGTTTAAATCGATTTATATTGAAATAAAATATAATTTAATTTTTTATATTCACTGCAGAAACATTCACTTCTACTAAAATATATCTTTCCGCATGAAATAACGTAAGGTTAACGGTCGCCATTTTTGATGCATTGAGTTTTGAAAACGCCGCTAATTTTCTCAACGATCACGACGACCCACCTTTTTAGATGGGTCGTCGTGAGCTTCGCGTGAGCGTCAGTCATGACGTCATAAGTGACGTTTTCGCCGCGACCACAACGACCGCGATCGTTATGTGGAACGGCTAAAGGAGCATTTTGATCGTTGTGAACGCTTAGTGGAACGCAGCCTAGGTGGTCGCTTGTTTTAATCAGTTTTAATGATTTCCTAATCTAGTCTAAAGTTGAGCTTGTTGTTTAAAATGTAATGTAAATTTATGCGATAAATATTAATTTATCGCAAAAATTCACATCACATTCGTTGATACGAAGATGGACAGTGTATGGAAGCTTTGAAATAATTGGTTTTGGACGTTTTTTGTCGGGTGGATGGGTCGACCATGTTCGATTCCTCCGCTGCGAGTAAATCGTCTAAAAAGCATCAAACTGGAAGGAATTAACGCCAAAATTCCAACAAGAACTTGAAATCATCACATCCATGTTTCATTGTTCTTGTAAAAAATTAGTTATAGTTCATAGGTTATGTTATAAAGAACCATATGTAACTATTGTAACTAATGACATAGCGAAATGGTCTCCGACCTTAGCCGGTTGGCTGTGGAACAAATGTAAAAAAAATAAAGGTTTTGGCGGGAATTCTGACGGTGCGGATGGTCGCTTGTTTTAATGATTTCATATTCTAGTCTAAAGTTGTGCTTGTGGTTTAAATGTGATGTGAATCTAAGCAATAAACATCAACGAAGATGGACAGTATGTGGAAGCTTTGATATAAGTGATTTTGGACGCTTTTTGTCGGGTGGATGTGTCGACCATGTTCGACTCCTCTGCTGCGAGAAAATCGTCTGAAAAGCATCAAACTAGAAGGAATTAACGCCAAAACTCCAGCAGGGCCTTGAAATCGAACACATCCGATTTCATTACACTTGTGAAAAATTAGATATAAGCAAATAAAGAAATAAAAAGCACTTAAGACGAGGCTGTATGGGCTAGATCCCTTTGCCTTCCCGAAAGGGAAAATTAAAAAAATAAAAAGAGTTTTGGCGGGAATTCTGACGGTGCGGGTGGTCGCTTGTTTTAATTATTTCATATTCTAGTCTAAAGTTGTGCTTGTAGTTTAAATGTGATGTGTATCTAAGCAATAAACATCAACGAAGATGGACAGTATGTGGAAGCTTTGAAATAAGTGATTTTGGACGCTTTTTGTCGGGTGGATGTGTCGACCATGTTCGACTCCTCCGCTGCGAGAAAATCGTCTAGAAAGCATCAAACTGGAAGGAATTGACGCCAAAACTTCAGCAGGGCCTTGAATTCGAACACATCCGATTTCATGGTACTTGTGAAAAATTAGATATAAGGAAATGAAGAAAAAAAAAAAGCACTTAAGACGAGGCTGTATGGGCTAGATCCCTTTGCCTTCCCGAAAGGGAAAATTAAAAAAAATAAAGAAAATTAAAAAGAGTACTTTCTAAAAGTACTTTCCACTTTCTTTGGAACATAAATTATTACTTTCCAGTTTATAGGTGCTTGTTTATTATAAATAAAGTGCTATGTGCATAGCTGATGTAAAAAAATCAAATACTACTGAGGTAAGTATGTTATGTCCAAGGTGTTTGGTCGCCTCTTTGTAAACTAAAAGGTCCTGGGTTCAAATCTCGGGTTGAGCAAAGTGGGATTCTTAGCACAATTTGTCAGGGACTGGATCTCCCAGCTGACGTTAGGCAGGCAATCGGTCATAAAAACCAAAACCATATCTTTTAAGAAACATCACGAATATCGGACGCCGGGCGCCTGGTGCCGCCTTGGTCTAGTGCATATAATAAAACCTGAAAATGAAACCCGATTTTGTTTGAACACAGTATAAATTATCATACTTTAATAGAGTTTTTGAGGAAAGCTCTTGGCTTTTACTCTTCTATAATAAAAATTATATGAACATTGAACATAATAAGCATGTCCAACCACACAGATTTATTCTGTTGCATAAGCAGAATCAAACCCATATAACGAATAGTTCATTTCAAGCAAAGAGATTTTATATTACTAACTAGATGTGCTATCAAGGTGAGGTGCCAAAGATCCATACAATTGTTTTTTTCTCAAATGACAGTCAGACAGTCAGATAGTTCAGTCAGTAATGCTATCTACCACTTATTACGGAGTGTGAAGATTTGAAGAAGCATTCATGCATGCCGGCATGATACTGGTGGCCACCGATGGACAAGGTCTATAGGTGGTTGCAGGTATTTTTGGATCGCACAGTGCTTACCATCAGGTGTTGTGTGGTCACTTTGCTGTGCTTGGATAAAAAAAAAATTGAGGTCATTTCAATTTAAACTCTAGAATGTTCTGTTAATGTTCAAGAATCAAGTATGATTATTTTATTGTCCAGTCATTATTAAGCTGGCACACACCTTCCGCGCGTATGTTTCAAATACGACTGAGTTACTTATGACCATGAGGTCACAACTTTTGGATCACAAGTTTCATGCTGTTGCCCCTGTACTGTGGTATATCTTTGATTTCAAGTTAAAGAAAATTTACAACAGTTTAGAAAACTCAATATTTTGAAGAGACAGTGTCTATCATAAACATCCAAAAATTCATCCAAATGTTACATGTAATGACTAGGTATTTATTTAAGTAATGTGAAATAACTATGTATGGACCAAAGTTCAATACATAAATTATCGTACATAATGTATCAGTGTTTGTCACAAGTCAATGCATGAATTGTATATTTTTCTTCCTCCCTCTGCCGTAACCCCACTACAATGTGGGGTCTGTGAAGCATACTGGCTCTTTTTAACTGTAGAGTTTATAGCACCGTTTTTTTTTTATTAAAACTGCTTATAAAGATAAAATGTTTGAAATTTTACATTTATCTGGATAAATTGCGATTTATCCCAAATCTCGGTTTTAATATAGAGAAGTGCTGTAGGTTTAATCGAGTTTAGGTTTAACTCTAGACTTATTACAGCACTATAACTAATCTAGAGTTAGTCATAAACTCGATGTAACTTCATGTCATTCGTATATTTTAATCAAGTTTTAAGATTAATCGAGGATTATCTAAGTGCTTAGTCGCCCTAAAGATTTCGCCACATTGTGGAAGCCATTTACGTTTTATAAAAAAAGAAGATTTTGCCACAAATAATGATAATGAGATAATGAAAACACCTATTCTCTTTTATGACATGCTTTACAGCAAAATTTCATTATTTCAGCTGTAAACAGTACCATAAATGAGAATTATCAAGTGCATTAATGCATAAAACAAATGTTTTATCAGCTGAATTTTTATTGTTATAATTTGAGGATGATCATATCTTGTGCAATAAGATAAAATTGCACTTTTATAACATTGCCCTAAAACAGATCAGTATAACACGCAACACCTCATCTTTTACATCGTTATATCGCCTACCTTCATATCGGATTCTGTATTAAATTACTTTATTTCTTAAAAAATATTCATAACAGATACAAGATTTCCTAAAAATTATAATATAAGTTTAAAATATTGGTTTCATAAAATATAAATCCTGAACTTAGATTAATAACATCTTGAAGTTTCATTTACTAATAACCAAAAGCAGGTAGGTACTTTCTTACTTTATAGACGATAGAAAATACCTTCAAAATTGAAAATTCTAATAAAAATATAGGCTCTTCTCATTGGCGAAATCATCGATGAAACGGTGGCAGCGCCATATTTTTTAAAATAAGAAGAAGAAATATAGGCTCACTTTAAACTTTTCGTTGTATGTCCTAACTGAGTTTCTTGTCCACAGCCTGGTAGCAAAACAACCAAGATCATTCGAGGAGTGGTCTCCACCATGGCTCGGCATATATTCTTCATCTTCAGGACATACCTAGACATGTTAATAGACCTGATCTACTCCTTCTTTTGGGAGAGTACGAGGAAGGCTATTCCTGACCTGGAAAAACGGCACTCCATACTGATGGAGAGCGCCGTGATCCTCGCTGCGAAGATCAGGAACAAAGAGCTGAAGTCGGAAGATCTGGTCAATGCGTGTATTGAGAGGATTCAATCTGTGAGTATTGTGTTTTAGTTCTGCAGGATATTAGTGGTAAATTAGTAGATTTACAGTGACCCAAATCCCCTTGTCTTCCCCTAACCTCTTTGTTAAAGGTTGGCAACGCTCCATGATTCTTTTGGGTATCGTTGGTGTCCGAGATCACGGGCGGCTCGGCCCCCGGTGGCCCATACGCTTATGTAACATATATATGTTCCGCCTCCGACGGGTTGCGGAAGGCTATTACCACGGACGTAAAAAAAAGATGGACGGAGCGCTAGGAACATTCAAAGTGAAGCAGGGTTTTCGGCACATTTATTTATTTATTTGGACAACCAGTAGTTGTTACATTAATACTTACTTCTAACATAATGTAAATCCTTAATTAATTTAAATGCACTTAAGGTGTCACAGCATGCATATATCAAATCAAATCAAAATATTTATTGAATCCATGAAATGTTACTACATTATTTAGATGCCGTCAAAGTTCCTCTACCGCCAGTTCGGAAGGCCGTTTCGCCAGAGAAGAACGGGCTAGAAACTCTGGCGTTGCTCTTTTAAATGCCAGTTGACAATAAATGCTTATAAAATACCATATACAAAAAAGATATATAAATTAGAGCAGCTAAACCACCAAGAAAATAGATACAAATGATTTTTTGTAGTAATAATTGTGTATCAATGATTGCAACCTGTTTTGTATGAAATAAAAACAAAATACAAATAAAAACATACAAAAAATACAATACAATGGCTCACTGAGTGACCCCACATAGAAGAGTAACATCGGCATTAATAGCTTAAACAAAATATTTAATTTAAATTAAATTTAAATCTAATCTATCAACACGTAATGGCGGCGACTGATCGAATGAGCCAAAAACCCGGCGTCACTTTAAATGTTCCTAGAAATCGGTACAAGTAAAATTACAATAATACTGCTATAAGAGGTGGTGGTAACCCCCAGACCCCACACTAAGATCGAGACTTGTGTCGTGGGTATCAGGAACTACGAGAGACTTTCGGTCTCACAACACCCAGACCCGAAACAAATATCTGTAGGCCATACAAACATTTGTCTCGGCGCGGGGATCGAACCCGCGGCCTCTCCATCCATCTTTTTTTTACGTCCGTGGCTATTACCTTTCAGAGCCTCCTTGTTGTCGATACAGGAGCCTCTTATGGTCGAGGATTACTGTTGCAGGTGAACCCGATTGTGAATGCAGTGACTGACGAGCGATTCCAAGACGCTCGAAAAGAAGCGAGAGACATTGACAAAATGATTGCTGATGGACTCTCTGATGAGGAGTTTAAGAAAAAACCGTTTTTGGGTACGTATAATTTTGTGTGGGTGTTTTGGTTCGGTAGTTCGCCTGTCAGGGTGAGCAGATAATCGAAGATATAGACCTGAGTTTATGCATGTATGTATAATTTTAAAAATACAGTATTAGTGCTGACATTTTTTTTAAATAAATGCGAAGTGAAATTGGTGAATTTGAAATTGGAAAATCTTTTCTTCGTCTGTCTGTTTTTTGTTGTAAAAAATGGCTCGGACTAAGTCAAGTTTCGATTTAAAAATTCCAAATCCTCACTGAGTCCGTTTCTTTGATTTAGACCTAGTCCCAGATCTCTTTAGATTTCAGCCTACGTTCCTAGCGCTCCGACCATCTTGTTTTTACATAACATAACATAAGCTCACGCCTGTATCCCCGAAGGGGTAGGCAGAGGCGTACTAGCGAAGTAGAACACCCACATTTCGCCGAGCTTAGTTCCGTCCCAGATGTGATAGGGGGCGAGCCTATCGCCATATCGGGCACAAATTCCAGACTCCGGACTGATATGGAAAAATCCAATATCACTTTGCCCTCGCCGGGGATCGAACCTCAGAACCGTAGTCGTACCGGAATACCACCACGCCATCGAGGCAGTCTTGTTTTTACGTCTGTAGTTAATACTAAAATTGTTTACAGGGGTCCCATTCACCGCTAAAGAGTGTCACGCGGTGAACGGCATGCGTCAGACGCTCGGTATAAAGGCGCGAGCACACGTGCGGGCACATGAAGACGCCGAGTGTGTGCGGCGGCTGCGGGCCGCGGGGGCGATACCCCTCGCCCTAACCAACGTGCCCGAAATTAATAAATGGTGAGGTCACATTTGTATACTTTGTATCTAAATATGTGGGGTCAGCGCAACACACTTTTTCAAGCATGTTGCAGAGAGTATTTGGCTTAGTTTTTACGACCGGCCGCCTGCCTGACGTCAACCCCCTACGAGGGATCCAATCCCGGGCAAATTAAATTAGAAAATTCGCTTTGCCCGACCTGGGAATCGAACCCAGGACCTCCCGGTCCACAGGGCTAATATTATTATTATTATTATTTAATTATCGCTAGCCAAAATATGACTTACAAAACCCCGCGCTAAAAAGGACGTGACGTCACCGCGTATAAATGTTAATATAATAGAGCTTATTCTAAGGGTGGTCCCATTTAAATGGGTTCACTATTGAATAACTGACTGCCTCTGTGGCGTGGTTGTATTTCGGTACGACCACTGTCCTGTGGTCTCGGGTTCGATCTCCGGGTCGGGCAGTGATATTGGATTTTTCCATATTAGCCCGGAGTCTGGAATTTGTGCATATGGCGATAGACTCGCCATCTATCACATCTGGGACGGAACTAAGCTCGGCGAAATGTGGGTGTACTAGTTCGCTAATGCGCCTCTGCCTACCCCTTCGGGGATACAGGCGTGAGCTTATGTTATGTTATGTTACTATTGTATAAGTTTTGAAGTAGGTCCGTTAAGTTTTTAAACTTGTGATTATTTTTGTTGATTTTGTTTTCAGGGTTGAGACCCGTAATATGGTGTTTGGGCAGACGAACAATCCTTACCACACGGGCAGGACTACTGGTGGGTCGAGTGGGGGGGAGGCGGCGCTAGTGGCCTGCATCGCATCACCTATATCACTGTGTAAAGGCTCATATTCATGTTTTTCTCGAAACACTACACCACTTTTTTTGGACAAACGTTGTTGAGTAGAAACTCTTCACACTCTGTTTCTTTTACATGTCCTTATCCCACCTTAATGTGGGGTCGGCGCAACACAGTTTTTACGACTAGGGCGGGTACCACGTCTTATAGTAGTATAACCAATTTTTATCTATAATCTTACTTTTTTGTACGGGAATCGGAACAAGTAAGATTATAATAATATTGCTACAAGAGGCGGTGGTAACCCCCCGCTGCTGTCTGCTTGACGTCAACCCCCCGGGGATATAGTATTGATGAGATGAGATGTAATATTATTAACTATAGAGGCTATTAAGCAAGTTTCCATACAAAGAAATTGATCTCAAACTTCAGTACCACCATCGACTACTTATTACAATGTGAGAGCGATTATTACAATTCACACCCTAGAATATCTTGTGAATGGTTAAGAATCACGTAAGATAAGTTTTTCTCTCGATATTATTTAAAGGTCGACCTGGCGCGCGTATATTTCAAATAAACTGAGACTTATGACCACTAGGTCATAATTTTTGGATCCCAAGTTTTGTGCTGTTGTCCTGTATATTCTGTTGAATGTAATTATTTCTTAGGTTTACGCGAATGTTATTCATTGGAATAAAACTATTTTTACGGATTTCGCGTAAACCTAAAAAATCATTATGTAAACCAGTACGGACTGGAAATTGCAAACAAAATACGCCGGTTAGAGAATTTGAAAACTAAGCGCGCAAGATCTTTAACATCCATGAATTTCTTAAAGAGATGCCGTGATAACAATCTCATCCCTACGTGTGACAAATCGTGATAGAATCCGTAAAAATAGTTTTATTCCAATACTGTTTAATGTCTTTGTATACCACACATGTCAATATTATGTTTTGTATAGGTTCGGATATCGGCGGGTCTACTCGCATGCCGGCCTTCTACTGCGGACTGTTTGGTCTCAATCCCACAGCTGGATATACTAGTATGAAAGGTAAGCAAAATCTTCAAGTAACTACTTCTAAAATTAATCTAATCTTATAAAGGAGAAAGTTTTTGAGTAATCTTTCACGCCAATACTGAATGGATTTTCATGAAACTTTACAGTTATTTAGGATATATCTACATCTGAATAAGAAATAGGCTACTTTTTATCCCGGAAAATAAATTTCCACGTGTACGGAGTTGTGGAAAAAGTCTCTTTTATTGTCTGGAGTTGTGTTTGTTGTTTTAATGTAATGTGCACCAAAATTCAACGAAGATGGACAGTATGACGTGGAAACATTTTAACCGGTGATCTTTGATAAGTTTTGCTTGGTACGTTGGTTGGCCTTGTTCGGTCGATTCGCTGAGTGAAGGTCATCTGAGGGGCATCGCACTGGAAGGAATTGCCGCTATAATACCAGCAGGGCCTCGAGATCATCCACATCTGGGTCTCATAGTCATTGTGAAAACTTGATAATTGCTATACTTATACTATGCTTTGACATTGGCTAAATCATCGCAAATGCGTGGAAGCCATTATTTAAAATTTATATTTCCGATTATCGAAATCGACAATATTTTCAAAAAGGATGATAATTTTATTTTCATTTGGTGTTTTTTTTTATTTTTTTATTATTTAATTCCAGGTTCAGCACTTCGCAGTGGTGAGGATGATACGATGGCGTCGATAGGCTTCGTGAGTAGACACTGTTCAGATCTTGCGCCTCTCACCAAGGTTCTAGTCGGGGAGATGAACAGTGAGCTGAACATTGACAGAGTCGTAGACCTTAAGGTAATAATCATAACAATTTTTTTATCTGCCCTTATCTCCCTTCAATGTGGGGTCGGCGCAATATACCTTTTTAAAAATGTTCCGGAAAGGATTCGGCTTAGTTCTTACGCTAAAAAGTAAAACAAGAACTCTTGGTTATGGGCGGTAGAGATCACTTATCATCAGATGACCCATCTCTTCGTTTGCCAGTCTCTGTTATAAAGGCAAAAAGAAAATTCCTAAAATAAATCTATATATATTTCAACTTATTATTCATAACATAGCTATAATATTAATTTCAGGACATAAAATATTATTATGTGGAGTCAGCGCGAGACTTGCGCGTGAGTCCCATCTGTGCAGAACTGAGGAAGGCCATGAGCAAGTGAGACATGTTTTTTTTACCAATAAGCAAAATTTATTGCATAAACCCACATCTTTTTAAACAACAAACTCAACTTTGGATTAGAGTATAAAATAATTTTAATAAGTGGCCGACGGCTTTGTCGCAATTCGCGTCAAAAACTTTAATTACACTTACTAAAGAAGTTAAACGCGCTTTTGGTTTGTTTCAATTGACCTGCGTGTTTCTAGACACCCGGTTTAACATAAAAATTAACATAAGCTCACGCCTCTATCCCAGAACGGAAGGCAGGCAAAATAGAGAACTAAAACAACCATATATCGCCGAGCCTAGTTTCGGCCCAGATGAGATAGGTAAGTCTATCGCCATTTCGGGCACAAATTCTTGACTCCGGGCACATATTGAATTGAAAAAACCTAAATCACTTTTCCCGACCCGCTAATCGAACCCCAGACCTCAGGAAGGTAGTCGTACCGAAATACAACTACGTCACCGAGGTAGTCTATATATACTAATATATTATAGTCCTCGTCTTATATAACTCAATATATGTTCCTTTCAGAGTAATATCGAAGCTGTCGGAAGAGGCGCCATCTGCCGGAAGCGGTCCGAAGCGGTACTACCACAAGGGCTTCAACCATATGTTCACGCTGTGGCGCCACTGCATGACGAGGGAGACAGAGCAGTTCGCCAGGATGCTCACCAACAACACAGGAGAGGCTCGTGCCTTTGTCGAGCTCGCTAAGAAGGTGTGTGGTTTTAGAGGTAGCATAGTACCTAGCACTGACAGCTTGTGTATAAGTATTCGAATAAAAAATATTAAGAGCCATTTCACATTTCCTGCTACAGTTTAGGTATATATCGCCCGAGTGCGCGCACGAATCGACGAAAATGAGGATAAGCGATCATGGCGCGACTAAAATATTTTGATACTTTTGCATCTCTCTCAACTCGAGTTATCCGAATTTTAATTTTATAATTTATCATAATATAACATTGTTAACTATTATATATAATATATAGATGTATACTGGGCTTCTTGGTCTAGTAGCTGTGTGTATATGGGCTGTGGACCGGGAGGTCGTGGGTTCGATTCCCAGGTGGGGCAAAGCGAATTTTATAATTTAATTTGCATAGAACTGGATTACTTAGAGGGGTTGACGTCAGGCAGGCAGCCGGTCGTAAAAACTCAGCCAAATCCTTTGCGACATGCTTGAAAAAGTGTGTTGCACCGACCCCACATTAAGGTGGGATAAGAGCAGTTAGAAAAGGAAAGAAGCTGCTTTCTCCCCTACTGTTTATACTAGTGTTGTAATATGTAATTCTGTTTCTGTGGACAGATAATCGGTAAGAGCGATTACACGTTTGCGGCGATATTGAAGCTGTTTGACGAACAAGTGCTGCCGAAAGTTAACGAGGAGTGGGCTGACAAACTTATTGGTGAGCTGAAAGAGGATCTATTGGTGAGTTGAAACATAACATAAGCTCACGCCTGTATCCCCGAAGGGGTGGGCGGAGGCGCACTAGCGAACTAGTACACCCACATTTCGTAGAGCTTAGTTCGGTCCCAGATGTGATAGGGGGCGAGCCTGTCGCCATATCGGGCACAAATTCCAGACTTCGGGCTACTGTGAAACAATACTATACCCCTTTGCCCGACCCGGGAATCGAACCCGAGACCTCAGGACGGAAATACAACCCTATCGGGGCAGTGAAACTTGAAAATAATAAAATATATTTGGAACGGAAATTAGCTCGGCGAAATGTGTTTATTCCATCGCTAGATTGCCTCAGCCGCCCAACGCCCCCTGCTCGCCCAACGGAGATACATGTGTATGAGTATAATACAAGTAATGGCTCTGATTGGTCTAACAACCGGTTTCAATAAACAATATCAGTTTAGACTGCAGATAGATCGCGATTATGAACCAATCAAATCAAGTTATTTGACGGAGTCATGTTCATACTGTATTTTTATTGGCTAATATTTGTAATCTATCTGCATATTCGAACCTAGATTGTTTATTGGAACCGGGCGTTAGTGTATGCTATGGTCAATGATGACATTTTGTTTTTTTTTTTATAGTAGAGATTGGCAAACGAGCAGATGGGTCACCTGGTGGTAAGTGATCTCCACCGCCCAGACACCCAAAACACAAAAAGAATAATGGGTGCGTTGCCAACCTAATAGGAGGGAAAGGAAGGGAAGGGAAAAGGGATTGGGAAAGGGAGTGGGGAAATGGGCCACCGGAAATCTCACTCACCGAACGAAACACGACAGCAAGCTGCCACTTTACGTCGGTTTTCTGTGAGACAGTGGTATCTAACCGGTCAAGCGGGCCCATTTGTGCTATAGACGTTACTGTCTACAGCGTGGTTCTACCACTCAAAAATGTTCGTCGGATGCCATTGATATTGTTACGGGCTAACGGGGTTCAGGACTACAATTAAACGCCGACTGTTCTCGAAACTGACTCAGCACTTTATTTAATAATCCAACACTGTATTGCACACAATACGCGTCGAAATACTCGTCCCGAATATTCGCTTGTCGCTCGTTGTTCGCACTCGATCGCTTTCGAAGAAACACTGTCTCGCCAACACACACACGCCTTTTATACGCGTCGATCTCTTATCGGCGCGTGACGTCACGCGGCCCGACTCGGCGCGGCTCGAACGCACTAGAACATTCGGCACATTTATGGATGCAACGCGGCGCGTTCGGCGAGAAATGGTTCTAGTATACACTATGCAGGCGTAACAATATGTTATGATTGCAGAGCACGCTGGGCAGTGAGGGCGTGTTGTTGTTCCCGAGCGCCCCCTCCCCCGCCCCCTACCACCATTCGTTATGCCTGCGCCCCTTCAACTTCTCGTACTGGGCCGTGTTCAACGTGCTGCGCTGTCCCGCCGTGCAGGTACGTGTTTATCTTTCTACCTGCCCTTATCCTACATTACTGTGGGGTCCCAACACACTTTTTCAAGCATGTTGCAGAAAGGATTTGGCTAAGTTTTTACGACCTCTGCCTGCCTGACATCAACCACCTCTGGACAGGTACATGTTTAACACACTTCATAAAAGAAGGAGGACCCAAATTCTATTTTCAACCGATTTCGGAATGAGATGGTTCCCAATTGGCTACTTGACAATTTTTTTAAAATTAATTTTATATGAAATTTACGCCATCTAAAATATAGCACTGAAATTATTGAAATATTCTCAAAAATAAAGAAGTTATAAGTATTTGAAATCTGGTGTAACCGTCAAACTGCGGAAAAGAGAAGTATCAGTAAAATCACGTCAGCGTTTAACGGCACGTACGTTAGAAAGGGATAGCAAGAAAGGGATAGCAGATTTTACAGAAGAGTTTCTTTTTTATTTTATTTGTTAGTACATATAAAAATGTGTACAAACTCAAACATAGTCAAATACCTAATTCGAAGGTATTTTTTTAACTCGTTATTTCCGCCGAATGTAGATCAAATCCCATTGGATTACAAAGTGAATTTCTTTATAAACAACAACATAAATGTTAACATTGGGATTTAAGTCTGTTTTAATTTCTTAACCTATGATTAAATAGTGGTAAAATATAACCAATAAACAAAGTAATGAAATATCCATTATGTTTACTTTACGAACAAACTTTTTATTTATACCCTTCTACCACCTGCCCTTTTCCCACTCTAATGTGAGGTCGGCGCAATAAATTGTATAAAACATGTTGCAAAAAGAACTCGGCTTGGTTTTTAATAATGTAAACTGATTTTGAAAATTATTTTTGTTTTCGCTAGAGCTTATTTCAAGGGTGGTCCCATATTAATTTGGTCTCAATCGGATTTAAAGTAGGTGCGTAAAGTTTTTAACATAACATAAGCTCACGCCTGTATCCCCGAAGGGGTAGGCAGAGGCGCACTAGCGAACTAGAACACCCACATTTTGCCGAGCTTAGTTCCCCGTCCCAGATGTGATAGAGGGCAAGTCTATCGCCATATCGCTATAAAAATCCAATATCACTTTGCCCGACCCGGGAATCGAACCCGAGACCTCAGAACCGTAGTAACTCGTACCGAAATACCACCACGCCACGGAGGCCGTAAAGTTTTTAAACTTGTGATTATTTGTTTTCAGGTACCCCTAGGTCTCAGCGGAGAAGGTCTTCCTTTAGGAATACAAGTCGTAGCGGCGCCGAAGAATGAAGCCCTATGTCTCGCTGTGGCAGAACATTTGGGCAAAATTTTCGGGGGTTTTGTACCGCCATGCAGGGTTTTAGATTAAGTGTAAACAATACCCTTATCTATGCATAAAAGACGAATAAAAGCTCTCAATAATTGAGTTTAAACTGCATTCCGAAAAGCAACGTGTGCTTATCAACTAAAATTAAAGGTATCAGTGGTTTTCAAACTGGGGGTCGTTACCCCCCTGGATGACGACTTTCGGTAGAGAAGGGGTCTCAGTAGGCTTCGTGGTCAAATTGCTATGGGAAATGCAAAAATGCAAAAATGTCAGTCTACGTTATAATTTTTTTATGCAACAAAACATTTTTGAAGTCCATTTATGGGTAGTGAATTTTTTTTAAAGATAATATTGGATCTCTGTTAAATGTTTGAAAAACAATTGGTGTATGTTATGGGAATATATAGACTAAATATTGATTTCTTACGTAATTTTTTTGTATGAAGGACACAAGACGCTCTCAAATGTTTATATTTTTGGTTTACCTGCAAGTGAGGCTTTGTGCTGCTAAATATTTCTCAATATGGTATATGGTTCATAAAGTTTAAATTATGTGAAATATCTTGACTATGTTACATAAGTGATTTTTCACTGTTATCGGTAAATTGTGACAACATTGCTTGCCTAAAAAGAGTAATTTGATCAATTTTAGACGTATTTAATATGAAAATTTGTGACAATTTGTGGTGATCTATTTATTTTTTTATATTTTAAGAGGTAAAAGTATTAAAATACAGGAAAATGCTGTGATGTGATTGGCAATCTATTTATTTATTTCTTATAATATAAGTATTCCGAGTATTTTTGTATGGGTGTTGGTGCAATAAAATATATTTTTTTTAAACAGTTATTTCATTTTAACAAGGGTCTGTTTATGGAGCCACCTGGGTCCTTTGTACAAGAATATATTAGGAGTTTTGGTGGTTTCCAAAAAAAAAAATATTTCTCCATATTTTTTACTAGCAGCGCAATTACAACGAACTAAATGGCGAAAGTTTTCGTATTTGAAAACTTAAATCTCTTAGGAAACGTGAATATTAATTACGGTTTGGTTTGTCGATTACATTTTAGAATCACCGAAGATTATGTGAGATTAGGTCAGTAGTTCTCAACCTGTTAAAAGTCCCAGGGTCCCAGGACATAAAAGATTGGGACTCGCTGGTTTCCAACTCCCGAGTATCTATACAATGATTAGGTGAATTAATTAACAATCGCTATAAATTCTGCAAATGTTAGTTCGCGAGCTTACTTCGAAAGACACCCTTTTCTGAACACACATCGCTAAGATAGCTTAGATAAAACTAATTTCAGCATTTATGTGAGCCTGGTACGGGTACGGTACCTCGAAATGGCCAACGTTTCTGAACACACATAGCCAAGTTAGGTCAGGTTGGATAAAAGTAAATTGACCTTTTCATTTATGTGAGCCTGGTACTTCGAAATGGCCGCACACAGCAGTGAGTGTACATTTTGCGTATTGTAAACGTTGGTCGACTGATACATCCATGCACATTATGCATGTTGTACGTTTTGCATCTGGTTGTCATTTTACGATAAGCAAACTAGAACACCCACATTTCGCCGAGCTTATTTCCGTCCCAGATGTGACCGAGTGCGAGCCTAACGCCATATCGGGCACAGAAGTAGTTTTCACTTGTGTTTAAAAAAATAAAATTAAATAACTCCGTTTTTAATTATAACAAAAGGGGACAAGGAAGGGGGGAAGCAGCAAGTTCATAACTATCAAAATCTAGTCTTGAATGCTCAGATAAATGAAACACAGATGAATCAGACAAAATCGTTTATTTGATTTTTAAAATCTCTGACAATTTAAAGACGCCCGAGCCTCCGAGCCGCCGGCTCGCCGCCAGCGCGCCATGCCGTCCCTCCGACACTCTACATCTCACTACAGTACATAGTACAGCAGACAGTAGACAGTAGACAGTAGATAGTACACGCGCTACTCACTATTACACAATGGATAGTTTACTCTATACATTCGTGCGCTAAGTTTATCACATAAATAGACGCCTACAGAAAATTCGTCAAATAGGCTTCTACTAAGTTACAATAGATAATTTATTACGTCCTCGAGTTCATCGGAAACATTTTGTTTTCGTCATACGACACGTCACGGACGAATCGTCTATCACCTAAGGTATCATTAAACTATACAATATCAAGGATCACTCATAATGGAATGGAACAGTTACATCACAATTCGCGGCACCCTGCTCTAATTCGTTCGTTACACTAACGGTTAAGTATAATTTGTACACGCGTCGCGACCTGGGCCGGACATGGAAAGTTTCCAGCGGTTCACGTAGCGCGGGGGCCACGGGTGCGGGGCGTCGCGGGGGGTCACGCGGGGCACGGCGCCGGGGGGCACACGCACGCCAGCAGCGCGCCGAGGCAGGCCCCCCGTGAGCGCCACGCCCCCCACGCCCCCCGGGAGCGACGCTCGGGTCGCGCCAGCACATGGTCGAGGTCTCGTGCGGGGGTGTGTGCGGGGCGCGGTGCGGGGTGGCGGTGCGGTGCGGGGGCGCGCGCGGGCGGACGGCCGGCTCGGGCCCGGCCTCGCTCTCAGCTCGGGAACTTGGCGTAGAGGGCGTAGTGCAGCTCGTAGCCGGAGAACCGACAGTACTGCGCGTCCTTCTGCTCGTACGCGCCCAGGGACGAGAACTTCTTCAGCTGCCGAGGGGTCTCCGCCGCGGGAGAGTCCTGTACAGTACAATAAATAACATCAAATTACATGCTACTGCGGAAAAGTTAAAACTAAAGTCTTATCAGTGGCGGATCTATGCAAGAGGGTGCACGTGCCTGGTGATTTGGGAGGCGGCAAAATCTGGAGGACGCCTGATTTGGGGGCCCTAATATATTTTCGATCGGTCGGCGCAGCACACTTTTTCAAGCATGTTGCAGAGCGGATTTGGCTCAGTTTTTACGACTGGCGGCCTGCCTGACGTCAATCCCCTCTGAGGGATCTAGTCCCGGACAAATTAAATTAGATAATTTGCTTTAGACTGCCTCGGTGGCGTGGTTGTATTTGTACGACTATCGTCCTGAGGTCTCGGGTTCGATCCCCGAAGTGTGCAAAATGATATTGAATTTTTTCCATATCAGCCTGGAGTCTGGAATTTGTGCCCGATATGGTGATAAGCTCGCCCCCTATCACATCTAGCACGGAACTAAGCTCGGCGAAACATGTGCGCTACCCCTTCGGGGATACAGGCGTGAGCTTATATTATGTGTTAAAACTAAAATAATAGTAAATCAGTATCTTCAGATCACTTAATTAATTTAAACCTTTACACTATATACATAACATAACATAAGCTCACGCCTGTATCCCCGAAGGGGTAGGCAGAGGCGCACTAGCGAACTAGAACACCCACACACTATATGCACTGTTAAAAGCTCCAAACCCCCAACTCACCGGTGTCGCGAAGACAGTGAGCACGAACTTGGCCGGTCGGAACGCTTCGAGCACGCGCGCGATCACCTCGTCGTAGCTGGACACGGGCACGTTCGACTCGAACGACACGTACGAGCACGACCGCTCCGGGGTGATGTGGATCGTCATGTAGCAGCCCTGTACAAACCACACGCGATACTGTAGCAGTCTTTCCCAAAGTGGGCGATAACGGCCCCTTGTGGGCGCTGCATGCCTAAAGGGCAACGGTATGAGACCCATAAAAAAGGGATCTCCGCTGATCCAACTCACAATAATTTATTTAATTTGAATCTATAGTGGTTTTTAAGTAGGTAAAAAAATATGGAGGGCGCTAAAAATAATTTATTTTCAATAGACAAAATAAGTTTGGGAACCTCTGCTGTAGCATATACCATAATGTTACGAGAATAAAAAAATGGCAACCAAGTAAAAAATCGATTCCAGATTTAGGCAAAAATAAAACAAAATATTAACTTAAATTTAATATAACCTATTACGTTAGTACAGTGGTTTTCAAACTGTAGGTCGCGACCCCCGTCTGTCAACATTCAGAGGTGTCGCAAGCCGCAGCCATATTTCAAAGGGAATGCTTAAGATGTCCTACTGCGTCACAAATGCATTCTTTCTGGTAGCGTTAACACGAATGATTTTTGAGTTTATATAACATACATTAGTAACTTTTTTATGTAAAAATGAAGAATTTTAATAGTCATTATAGGAACTATGTTAAAGACGTTTAGGATGAACTATATTAGGCTCAAAAGACAAGTATTCATAATAATCAAATAAAAAATAAAAAGCTAATATGTGGGGGCTTCCCTTTTGCTAGAGGTCACAAGAGGTCGTTGGTTGCAAGCTGCACGCCACCGCGTTATGTGGACGCCTTTACGCTGAAGAAAACCCAAAGGACACCAAACAGGGATATGATTTTAAAGTTACATTTATCGGATACTATTTAAAAGCGATTTAAATCTACAAAGACATTTCTTACAATACCAGCATAAAACTACAGCTAGAAAATGAAAGCTACTTTGGTAAAATAAATGTATCTTCTAATTTATGTAAAATCATTTAATTTGTACACTTGTCATTTAAATACCTTAAATTTAAGGACATGCGTAAAGGCGACATTGTTAATAAGTATAATATATTTATTTGTTTTATTTATATAATATATTCGTCATAGCTTTGTGCTATAATAACTCACAGATGGCAAATCCGGCTCTCCCTTTAGCAGCATAAGACAAATATTTTTTATGAATAAAAATGTTGAATAAGTTATAGCTAAAGACATACTTTTACCATATCACATAATCGCAATTCGGATACTAATCAATAATCTTCACTAAATGGATGCAACATTATTTAATCAGTTAAAATTTTCGTGATGTCTCATGCTATTATTACATTTGCCCACTTTAGCGTTTTGACATTGTTTTTAATAGTAGTCGCGTAGCGGGGGGAGTGGCTATGAAACGAGAGGCTGCGTGTTCGCTTCTCTCACTGAGACAGATGTTTGTTTCGGGTCTCGATGTTGTGGGGCCGCAAGTCCCTCGTAGTTCCTGATACCGACGATTCATTTTAAGCTTAGTTTGGGGTCAGGAATCAGGACTATGAGTGACTGATGTGTATATTTATTTATTTATTCAAAATGTTGAATACTCACATCTTTAGCGACCCCGTTCATAGAGTAGCCGCATGGGTCGAACAGGAAATCGTCTATGACCATTCCTGGGATTATTTTGTCTATGCCGGACTCCTGGAAAAATATTAAAAATATATTTAGTATGCTACACATCGTACGAAATCGGTTTATAAATGTGAAATGGTATGTGATTCTATAGGGATAAATGACAGTCGTGATTTCAATGTGGATATGGATTTGTCGCATTCATAGTACTTACTAGACCTGACGTTGAAAATATTGGGAAAGATTGATTTGAACATTTTATTATCAAAATCGAAAGGTTTTAAATTAATTTTTTTTTAGTCAGTTGAAAATTACATAGGGGGCTACATAGAAGTTTGGGAAACACTGAACTATGACTAAGATTTTGTTCAGTCACTAATCCTCGTAAACTGCCTTACACGGACTGCCTCGGTGGCGTTGTTGTATTACAGTATGAATACCGTCCTGCAGTCTCGGGTTTGATCCCCAGGTCATATTGGGTTTTTCTATTAAGTATCAACATGGGGTCTGGAATTCATGTCACATATGGCGATAGGCTCACCCGTCACATTTTGGACGGAAATGCGCTCGGCAAAATGTGAGTGTTCTAGTTATCTAGTTCGCCTCTGCCTACCGCTTCGAGGATAAAGGCGTGAGTGTACGTATGTACTGACCCTCGTAGCCTGCGCGGCGTCAGCGGAGTAGGCCCTGGTGAATATGTCCATGACGGCAGGGTCCAGGTCCGACATGAGGATCTCGATGGTCTGGTCGGGTTCAGCGGCGCCGCACCCGCTGCCCGCGTCGCGCTGCTCCTTCTCGAGCGCGTCCACTGTGCCTGGAAACAGAATGGTGGTTAAACATAGATCAGATGTTCTCAAACTTTTTTTGGTTACCCGACCCCTTCCCATTTTTTGTACATTTTGTGCTTATTTTTTTTTGTAATACGTTAATAGCTGCATTCCTTCGTCTATGTGGAAAACCCTAAATTACCCCTATAATCATTATTATTATCTCCTATATTCAATAATAATAACATCAGTTATGTATCAGTTAAAGTTCCGTCAAAATCGACACGGCCGATTCGGAGCTTAGCACGAATTGACAAACAATTATTTATGTTATAAGACCCAAGATGGCGTTGTAAATTTCATATAAATAATTCCTGCGTGCAATGTCAAGATTATAGTTAGAGCATTGGTATTGTGAAGTTGACTAATATAGTATATTGTTTTAATTGTATGGATAACAGTAAACATTTGGAATTTATGCTATGCAATTGTCTATCTTCGAAGCTTAATAATAAAACATTCCTTTTCACAGGCAGTCTAGAGGCTAATTAAATTATGTATGTATTTCGCAAGTTACCTTCCAGCGGCAGCAGTGTGTACAGGTACCAGCAGTCCTTCTCCGGACCCATGATGTACGCGCGACCGTCGCCAAAGAACGAGTCCAGAAGTTTCACCTGCAACACAATAGTTACATTCACATTGGATGGGTGTTTGTGAACAAACTTGGCTTAATAAGCTACATAAGGTGTGTGGGCTAAACTTTGAGAACCTTCGTGGCACAACAGACGAGTAGCCGGCTGTGAAACACAAGGGCTGCGGGTTCGACTCTCGCACCGAGAAAAATGTTTGTGATCCACAGATTTTGCGTCGATTCCACCTTGTAGTAGAATAGGGAGCAGGTAGGGTAGGGAAGGCGGTAAGTAGACGGCTCGCTGAACCACGAGCCCACGAATACCCAAATAATTTTAATGGGATAATAATTTTGACAGTAATTAATGTATGAAAAATCTTGACAAAACTCGGCCCTATATAAATTAATACAGCTAGCCTACAACTTTTATAATCGTATAGATCTCCAATTTCTGTAGACTTCACGTGACATGAAGTGCGGTGCATTTGCGGAAAACCACAGCGCATGCGCATACACGCTTGTCAAGATGTAAGGTATCGGCATTCGGTGTTTAAGGAAAATCTTGACCAAAGAATCTTGACTTTAACCGACGGAGAGTACATAGATCTATGTTTTGTGTTGCTACCTCCTATTATGCTAATAATATGTTTATGTTTTCCTTTTGTAAAATAAAATATGTAGAACATTTTGTCTGGATGTCTAGACAATTATTTGGACTGCTTATTGTTACCCAAGAACATCGGGTTTGACTTCGATGCGGTCCTCAAGCTAAAATGCCGTTAAATAAACCTAATTTTGAGATGTCTTCAAAAAACGTGGAAAATATGATCCTAGACATTACTAGAGACTTGCATTTTTTTTGTCTATGATCCAATGTTATATGAGTAGGAGACAATGAAAACCCTTGTATTGTGTATGTGTTTTTAGTGCTTTGTTTCGAAAAAACATGTGCAGGACGCAAATAAAATAACTACTCATCCATCATGATGATTAACATTCAAGGAAAAGTAAAGATGTTTTAAAGCCATTGAGAGTTCTCAGTAGCCGATAAGAGGAGACCCCAGGTCATCAGCTGCTGACTCAGTATGGAGTTGTGCAATTCACTATCTATGTTTGGAGTTATCGGTCTGGCACAGTTCAGATGTCTTTTTTGCGATAAAAGTTTATTGTACGTTCAATTCTATAAGAATGGCGAGGATAAGATTTATCTGAGAAATATCTGAGAAGCGTACGAGATGCTTTTGATGGTGAAAATCGAATGGTCAGATTTCAGATGTCAAACTTTTTAACTCGATTCTGTGGAACTTTAGGTCACTAAATAAAATCGAATCGAGGTCAAATTCGAATCGAGTGTCAAGAGTCAGCCCCCTGCCCTTATCTTACAATATGGTGCATAAAAGATTTAGCTGCCTGCCTGACGTCAACCTCCTCTGAGGGATTAGATGACGACTTCGGATATGAAAATGAGTTGTTTTTTATTTTTTATTATAAACTGCCGAAGTCAAAGGGGACTTCATCATTCGTTAAACATGTAAAGGGTTATTTTTTGCAACATCTAGATTTCATTGTTATTTCATATCCATGTTCTTATTCTTTACACCTATTGTTACTATATACATAAAATATGTTTTATAACTATCGTCTTTTTTTTGTACTTTCTGTTTTCCTTCATGTTATGTTTCCTCTCTTTTTTTTTCAAGAAGAAGAAACAAAACATAAAGGAAAACAATTCTTACTATACTAAGAATAACCATAATTAATTATAATAGGATACTATGCCCCTTACTTATAAAAATATTTAAGCGCTACTTATCTATAACCATAGGTTGCCTCTTTCATTTTTAAGCAATATAACGCAAGGAAAAAAGTGACAGGCTATTCTTAGCCAAAAAAAAAAGCGAAAATGTTTTTATAAGTAAGGCCCAATGACTATAATGCAACTACCGTTAAAATTGGTTAGGTAGGGTACCTCTGAATCGAAGTTGTCGTGCGGCTGCAGTTGCGCGTGCGGTCTCGCGAACTCCCTGCGCGAGTAGAACACGTTGTGCACGCGCGCGTGTCCGGCCACGTCGCGCGCGAGCGACAGCACGGCGCGCACGCACCGCAGCGGCGTCGTCGTGCCGCAAGTCTTCAGAATCCAGCGACGACGCGACACGAACATGCTGCTCTCGCTGACGACAATCAACAATACAATCAGACGGTTTTTAGCGCGTATTGCGTATTATTACGAGTTTTTCTCGATTCTCGGAAGTTTAGTTTACAGAAGAAGTTCCCAAACTTATTTTATCTACTGCCCACTTTGAAAATATGTTTTTAGCGCCCCCCATATTTTTTACCTACTTAAAAACCACTATAACTTCAAATTAAATAAATTATTGTGAGCTATATGAGGCATGCAGCGCCCACAAGGAGGCGTTATCGCCAACTTTGGGAAAGACTGGTTTACAGTATCTCCATACATTTTTAGTTCGTTGTAGTTTCCGCAAAGTGGCACTGCTTTGCGCAAATGTATAGACAAAACGCAAACTATCGTCGATTTCGAGAACTGTCGAAATAAACCCATACTAGGGGTACAGAACGCTTCATACACATTCAATAAACTACGGTAAACATCGCTATTGGGTTTTCGACCGACTACAAAAAAAGGAGAAGGTCTTCAAATCGTCTGTTTTTTTATGTATATTACGCGATATCTCCGCTAAATGTGGACCGATTTTCAAAATTCTTTATGTGTTCAATAAAGCTTATTCCAAGAGTGGTCCCATTTGGTCACGATCAGATAAGTTTTGAAGTCGGTTCGTTAAGTTTTTAAACTTGTAATTTTATTAGTCTTTTTTTTTAACCTTTATCATTGTGCTAGTAATTATTGTTTTAGCGTCGCGTAAAGCTCAAATTGCGCGATATCCACATTACTAATTGAATAAGTAGGTAACCACAAACATGTTTGTATGTAGATAACCTATTTAGAAGCAGACGTACAATATTAGTAACATTATTTTAACAATCATTTATTTAGTTAAAGTCAGTACGTTTGAGATTAATTTAGTTTCCGATACAACGAGCATTAGCCCCGTTTCATAGATTGATAAAATTGTCAAATATTTGATTGGATCCAATTAGCCAGTTCAGAATTCAAGGACTTTTAATTTGAGTATGAAACGAACATTAAGATGTATAATGACTGGGATTTTGATATTAAGGCCAGTATTATAAAATACAAAGCAATACTAATGAATCTGGATTTAAAAGTGAAAACAAGATTATGGTAAAGTTGCATTGGGTTGGTTGCAATCAGCATTATTTTTCATCACGGCAAAGTTACTACAAAAACAGCGACCATCGACACTGGTTACTGGTGGTAGGATATTCGTATCCGACCTGATGGCGACCACCGTACACATGGTGCTAAAACCTGCCATAGTGACCCACACTGCGTGTGTGGTTCATGTTCTAGGATTAGCCGGTGTAGTTCCTGTTCTCTCGAGGGGCTTGCGGCATGACATGATGGTTGGTTGAGAACGGCATGGGGGTATCCCTATGTCTGCATCAGTCATCCGCCTGTCTTGTCGCAAGCCCCTCGATTTGCTTCTTCCCTCTTCGGATTCGGAGTGTGAAGAAGCATCAATAGGCATTGTTTGTCAGTGGTCGCTAGTTTTTTGGACTGCACTACGCTTACCATCAGACGCAGTGTACTCACTTTGCCGTGCCCGGATGAAAAAAACGTAATGGGTTTATCGGTGGTCACCAAAGTAATGCCAATTTATGATTCTGCATATGTACTCAGAAAAAGGAAGAAGCAAATCGATTGAGACAAGACAAGTGTATGACTGATGCAATTAGTAATATTATTATTGCTTTGTGTAATTAATTTATAATTATATTAACGCAAGGAAATCTAAGCATTCGTCTAATAAAAGAAGTGATAAAATTTAAGATTACTTCTGAGGTCAAAATGTTGTAGTGATTATATGTGCTCATATATCATGAATATTCTAGAATATATATCTACAAGATAATATTATCAATTTATGTGTAAATTGATGACGCGATCAATTTCATCATAATAATAAAGATTTTAGGTTATATTCTTTGTAGCTTAAATATAACGGGGCTTTCATAAAGCGTGAAACAACGTAGCTTTTAAAATGTACAAATTGTGTCGGCCCAACGTTTAGCGTGTTCAATCAACTTTTCAAATATATAACATAACATAAACATAACATAAGCTCACGCCTGTATCCCCGAAGGGGTAGGCAGAGGCGTACTAGCGAACTAGAACACCCACATTTCGCCGAGCTTAGTTCCGTCCCAGATGTGATAGGGGGCGAGCCTATCGCCATATCGGGCGCAAATTCCAGACTCCGGCTGATATGGAAAAATCCAATATCACTTTGCCCGACCCGGGGATCGAACCCGAGACCTCAGAACCGTATTCGTACCGAAATACCACCACGCCACGGAAGCAGTCAAATATATAATACGATTAAAGACTGCTTTGCTGGCGCTATCCAACTACCGTCCCGAGGTCCAGGTTCGATCGATTCTCGACGAGGTTAGTTATCTATATTGGGTTTTTCTGTTCAGTAGTAGCGCGGAATCTGGAGTTTGTATCCGATATGGCGATAGGCTCGCCTTTTATCACATCTTTTATACAAATAAGTTCGACGATATGTAGATGTTCTAAATCGCTAGTTCGCATTTGTCTACCCATTCGGGGATAGAGGAGTAATCCTATGACAGCCTCCGTGGCGCAGCGGGCGAGTAGCCGGCTGTGAAGCGAGAGGCCGCGGGTTCGATCCCCGCGCCGAGACAAATGTTTGTGTGAGTTGTGCTTGTGACCCACAGATATTTGTTTCGGGTCTGGATGTTGTGAGACCGTGCATCTCTCGTAGTTCCTGATACCCACGACACAAGACTAGTATCTCAGTGTCGGGTCAGGACTGTGTGTGACTGTGACTATTGAAACAAATATTAAATTATACTGCCTCGGTGGCGTGGTTGTATTTCGGTACGACTACGGTTCTTAGGCCTCGGGTTCGATCCCCGGGTCGGGCAAAGTAATATTGGATTTTTCCATATCAGCCCGGAGTCTGGAATTTGTACCCGATATGGCGATAGGCTCGCCCCCTATCACATCTGGGACGGAACTAAGCTCGGCGAAATGTGGGTGTTCTAGTTCGCTAGTACGCCTCTGCCTACCCTTTCGGGGATACAGGCGCGTTATGTTATGAAAATTATACTATATTACATAGAAAGAAAATTAAAGAAATTCATATAGAACGTGCAAAATCGGCGGCTGTTGAATGACACAAGCAAGGACGATATAAATTCGTCTATGGACACAAGTCACAACTTTTAAGATCCGTTATGAAACATGCCCAAGCAAGACGAGAGGTCGCGCAGTGGTCGACCGCGTGATAATACAATATCAAAGAAGAGATTACTACTGTGTTATAGTCCTTATCGGTACGTCAGCGTGTCATGTCATAAGGAAACATTGGCAGTAGGTATTCCATAATTAGTAACTTTTTTTACATACATATATCAGAGACTGGCAAACGAGCAGATTAAGATGGAATACCTGTACCCCTACCCCACATTGAGGTGGGATAAGGTGGGACAGTCTCCGTGGCACAGCGGACGAGTAGCCGGCTGTGAAGTGAGAGACCGCGGGTTCGATTCCCGCATTGAGACAAATGTTCATGTGGGAAATATTTGTTTCAAGTCAGGGTGTTGTGAGACCGAAAGTCTCTCATAGTCTCTGACACCCACGATACAGGTTAGAGCTAGTGTGTGGTCAGGGCTAGGCATGTGACTGCTGCGTGTATTTATTTATTTCTTTATAAGGGCAGGTAGAAGAGTAATTAATACAACACACTCTTCCAAAACTTAAGGTTTGCGAATTCCCGCCAATTTTGAATTTATGGTCATGAATGCAAGCCCATATATCATTTTGATACGCAACTTCCGAGAAAGGCACGACGAGTGTGGTACCAAAAATCCAGTCGAACAGGGCGGCGGTCAACTTTCCAGAGCAATTACTCGGACGATTGCTTATTTGGGAATGACTTGGTCAGACTGGCTGGATCTCTGCCATTGTCGAGATAAAATTGAAAAAAACATAACGCTCCTTTCGTGACAGTCAGATAAACAGAGACATTCAATAGTATATAGACGGGACAACAGCACAAAACTTGTGATCCAAAAGTTGTTGCCTGGTGGTCATAAGTCGCTCAGTTTATTTGAAATTTACGCGCCCAGCCCGCCTAGCATGCGCGCCACGAGATATCGCGGTAATCGACAGTCGAGATGTTGTCTACGTGTTGTCTACAATATTGTATGAAAATAAACGAGGACGCATGTTAGTGTCCGTCGACAAATAGGGAAAACCGGTTATAACAGGACAAAAAGAGTAGACAAAATGTTCTCGTGGCGCGCATGCTAGGCGGGCAGGTCAGCCAGCGAAATAATATTGAGAGAATATACTTACGTGATTCTTAACCATTCACAAAATATTCTAGGGTGTAAATTGTAATAATCGCCCTCGCATTGTAAGTAGTTGATGGCGATACTGAAGTTTGAAATCAATTTCTTTGTATGGAAACTTGCTTGATAACCTTTCTATAGTTAGGTATATTAAGCCGTCAGAGGCGGCACATATATATGTTCCATAAGCGTATGGGCCACCGGAGGCCGAGCCGCCCGTGACTATTTAAATCTCTTTGCAGATAAAGAACTGCAAGGATATCTTTACCCTTAATACGAGTTTATTTTGGCAGTTCTCGATTCTCGAAATCGATATAGTTTACAGTTTCTCCATACATTTTTTAGTTCGTTCGTTTCCGCGAAGTGGCGCTGCTAGTCAAATGTATTGACAAAACGCTAACTATCGTCGATTTCGAGAATCAAGAACTGCGAAAATAAACTCGTACTAGAGGTACTTGTAATATAAGAAACTTTGACAATGAAATTAAACTATTTTTACGGATTCTATCACGATTTGGTTTTAATTTTTATGCCAGACGTTTCGAAAGCTTCGCAGCCTTCGTGGTCACGGGTCAGACTGACCCGTGATAGAATCCGTAAAAATAGTTTAATTTCAATGAATAACATTCACGTAAATCTAAGAAATCATTAAACTTTGACAAAAATGCTGTAAATGTGATATAAATTTGAGAGGACTTTTATGGATATCGCTACATAATTTAGGTGTTCAACTAATATACTATACTAACATACTAATAATGCCTTGTATACAATGTCCTACTCACGGATCACAATGATTTATTTTAGTGAGACATCGTTTAAATAAATTGACATGCTATGTATATGCTAATAATGCAAATGAAGCGAGATATATTTTGTTGCTATGTTAAAAATACAATACGTTACATCATTATGTGCGAATTGATATAAATAACCATTTAAGTTACGTACGCACGAGATTTGTATAATTTGCGTTGATTTTCAATAAATTTTCGGCCGACTTCCACAAAAGGAGAAGGTCCTCAATTCGTCGATATTTTTTTTTTTATGTATGTTACTCTATATCTTCGCCAAATGTGGACCGATTTTCAAATTTCTTTTTGTGTTCGATATAGCTTATTTCAAGGGTGGTCCCATATAAATTTGGTCACGATCGGTAAATTGGAAGTCGGTCAGTTAAGTTTTTAAACTTGTAATTATACGTAACACATAACATAAGGTCATGCATGTATCCCCGAAGGGGTAGGCAGAGGCGCACTAGCCAACTTGAACACCCACATTTCGCCGAGCTTAGTTCCGTCCCAGATGTGATAGGGGGAGAGCCTATCTCCATATCGAGCACAAAATCCAGACTCCGAGCTGATATCGAAAAATCCAATATCACTTTGCCCTCGCCGGGGGAACCATGATTAAAATTCCAGTAGACATGCCAAAACTTAGCAAGCAGTAATTTACTATGAGTATAATTTAGTAGACATGCAGTAATAATCACACATTAGGCAGCAATTACGACTTTGAGTTGGGCCTTAGAAAATGAAAGAATGAAATGGATCACTGAATTGAAATGTCTAAATAATCTTGATCTTTTTACCGCAGCACTATTTAAATTTCATGAAAAAGTGGCAACATTCGAAATGTCAGTTTACTCCGTTTAATTAGCAATCCTACTATGATTAACTGTGGCAGCATATGCGTTGTGGTCCCGGAGGTTCTAGATTCGATTTCCAAATCGTGAGACAAATCCCCTAAAGGAGGTTGATTAACATCAAGGGTGCAACTAACGGTCTCGCCAAATAATTTGCCCAAAATGTGTATGTCGCCAACCATATTTGATTGGGATACAGGAAGTTGCCAAATAATATTATAACACAACATAACGGTGATAACGGATAGCAAAATGTGCGTCGTATTTAATTTAATTAATCTAACAATAGACCAGTTAATATTAATTCCGTTTTAATTTGATAATCAGTATTCAGTCGTAGTATTAATGGTATACAACTGTATTAGGGGACAAAATATTCCTTAATTGTTATGTTATGTTCTCTCGTCGCCTCCTTGATCTAGTGGCAGCATATATGGTCGGTGGACCGGGAGATCCTGGGTTCGATTCCCAGGTCAGGCAAAGCGAATTTTCTAATTTAATTTGCCCGGGACTGGATCCCTCAGAGGGGGCTGACGTCAGGCAGGCAGTCGGTTGTAAACACTAAACTAAATATTTTCTGCAACTTGCTTGAAAAAGTGTTTTTAGTCCCACATTAAGGTGGGATAAGGGCAGGTAGAAAGAAATAAAAAGTTCTGTTATGGTCCCATATGCCTGATTGCCTCGGTGGCGGTGTTGCGTGCGCGTACCGTCTACCGTCCTGAGGTCTCGGGTTCGATCCCCGAGCCAAGTGATATTAGGTGTTTCTATTCAATATTAGCTCTGAAATTTGAGCCCAATATGGCAATAAGCTCGCACCTTTCGCGTCTAGTATGAAAATAATCTCGGCAAAATGTGATGTTCTAGTTCGCTACTTCGTCTCTGCTTACCCCTTCGGAGATACCGACATGAGTCTATGTATGTATGTGTTCCCGTAAAGCTTCGTTTCCTGCACTAAAACATTACACAAAACACCTACACAAAACATGTATATTTTATCTATGATCCATTGTTCTACGAGGTGACAGCTGAAACAGTTGTTTTGCGTATATGTTTTGTGTAATGTTTCGAGAAAAACTAGTGCAGGAGACTAGTAACTACTAACTAGTAGTACTACTAGTAGTACTAACTAGTTCTTCGAATCAATGTATTTATGCGATACGTTTCAGCGAAAACATAAACATTTAGCGACGCGTGCTAAACATAAAACAATATTTTGTAGCTTGTGAAGATAGCGAGATGCCTTAGGCTGTGGACTCACTAGGCGAGTGGGCTAACTGATTAACCGAGCTGCAAATTGGGTGCTTGAATATGTTTGATTTTTTTATGCATATTTATATGTAATCGCAAATAAAACAAAAATACAAAACCCTTCTGTAAAAACTGCATCGAAATGGGTTGAAAAATGAGGCAGTAATTCATATTTTAAATTCTGGAGTGGGGGCATAGTGGAGATATCTTGATATCCTTTTCTAACGCACGAACCGTTATGGCCGTGACGTGATTTTACTGATACTTCTCTGTCCCGCAGTTTTAAGGTTACATCAAACTTCAAAGGCTTATAACTTCTTTATTTTTGAGAATATTTCAATATTTTTTTCTGTTCTATATTTTGGACGATAAATCAATTTAAAAATTAGTCAAGTACCCAATTGTAATCTCAAGCTGGGTTGTTGCCGCGATCGAATTAATAAGCATGGAAGGAGCATGGCTTTGCTTACTTTTGCAGACGAGGGGAGGGTGGGGTTAATAATAGTAAAAAATCTGCTTACTTGAACAGCCCTAAAGGGCATAGACTACCTTTTGTCTCAAGAAACGTGGATCCGCAAAACACAATTTCCATTCTAAGAGGATCCGCAAGCGTAAAGCTGGTAACTATAAAATACGGGAAGCAGTCAGCCGCAAATTATTGGTATACCAAATGAGTTCACAGCCTAACAATTGATGATTTATTTTGAGATCGTGCCTCGTGGCTATAATAATGTACTAGATAAACATAAGATGTATGTAACGAATAATTATGAACACTGATAACGAATTTATCAGCATGTTATGTACGTAAAGCCGCGTCTTCTTCACTAAAACATAACACAAAACACCTACGCAAAACATGGTTTCGCTAAACATTTATATCTATGGTTCATTGTTTGTTTATTTAAAGTACCACAACGTCATATATGTTAATACTTATATTATTTAAAATTGTACACTTTTACACAACGCGTCGATATAAATGACAATTTATGTGAGTGACTCCATGGCGTGGTGGTATTTCGGTACGACTACGGTTCTGAGGTCTCGGGTTCGATCCCCGGGTCGGCCAAGTGATATTGGATTTTTCCATATCAGCCCGGAGTCTGGAATTTGTGCCCGATATAGCGATAGGCTCGCCCCCTATCACATCTGGGACGGAACTAAGCTCGGCGAAATGTGGGTGTTCTAGTTCGCTAGTGCGTTTCTGCCTACCCCTTCGGGGATACAGGCGTGAGCTTATGTATGTATGTTTATGTGAGTACACAACTTACTTCTTTTATTATTACTCCTATTGTTCTACAAGAGACAGCGAAAATAATTGTTTTGCGTGTGTCTTTTGTGTTTTGTTTCGAGAAAAACGGATACAGAAGAAGCGCCTTTAATTTTACTGTGCACGAGGTTTTATAATGCCGTGACGTGAGCGTATCTGTTTATATTTTCGTGAAATAATCTGTCGAATACCTAATTATCTAACTGTTAATAATAATTGAACTAAGTGTATCTTATATTCCGTAGTTATTACATAACGATAATAAAATACATTGTAGTATTATCGTCCCATAATACAATACGCACTAGAATTAATTGGCTGCCTTTCAATTATCAGTATATTTCATTAACATAACCAACAAGAACAACAACGGTGAAGGAAAACGTCGTGAGGAAACCTGCATACCCGAGAATTTCTCCACAAGAAATTCGAAGGTATGTGAAGTCTACCAACCCGCATTAGGCCAGCGTGGTAGACTAAGGTCTAAACCCTCTGATTGGTGGAGAAGGCCCGTGCCCAGCAGTGGGACAGTAATATTACAGGGCTAATATTAATTAATTAATTAATTAAAAAACCAACAAGAGGAATGTAGTATTTTCACGCAGAAAGCCAGTAAAATGAGTAGGCTTAGCTCGTCCAATATATATTTTTTTTATCTGGGTACAACAAAGTGACTACAATGGTAGTGCAGTACAAAAAACTAGCGACGACAACGTCAACGTGACGTCAACCCTCTATGAGGGATCCAGTCCCGGGCAGATTAAATTAGAAAATTTGATTTGATCATACAAAGCCTAAAACAGTGATTCCAGAAAAACCTTTTACATGAGCAAAGCCGCAAAATCTAGTGTTTATATAATCGCCTGTGAAATCTTTAGTACACAATAATACTTATATCATCAACAATGCAGATATGAAAATCTAAATCAATGTTAGAACAAACGATATACAGGACCCAGTGATTTGTGATAACTGATAAGCGACGTTATCAGTGTTATCAACGGACGGTGATGGTGGTGACGTCGACTCGTCCGGAAAGTTCTTAGCACTTTTAATGTAATGTTTTATCTCCCTTCCTTAGCAACAGTGACTAAAATTGTTTACGGAAAACTGATTGCATGTTATCAGCTGTTGTAATAATGCTCATAGTGTGTCCTCATGATTACAGTTCTTTAGGTATTATAAAAGACTGAATAATCATGTTTGTGTGGCCCACAGATATTTGTTTCGGGTCTGGGTGTAGTGAGACCTGAAAGTCTCTCTTAGTTCCTGATACCAGATATCACTATCACCCACGATTTAGGTTACCTGAAACCTAGTGTGAGATCAGGGGGTTTACCACCACCTCTTATAGCAGTATTATTATAATCTGATTTGTACCGATTCCCATACAAAGCAAACGAAGAACGATTATAATAATACTGCTATAAGAGGTGGTGTTAACCCTGCAGGACTATGACTGTGACTGTTGGGTGTATTTATTTATCATTGTTTATTTCATAATCAGCCATAGGACGTCCATTGCTAAACATAGGCCTCCCTCAAAGATTTCCAGATCGACAGATTTATAATTACAAAATCTAACATTAAGCACAAGTTTCGAAGACCCACATCCACCTCCCAATTTCTTTCCTTTCACAGTTAGCAGCGGTCTGGCTGTGCGATGAGCGACGGTATCCACTTAGGTACCATCAGGTAGTGTACTCATCTGCTTGGAGCCAATAAAATTAGGCTTTTCGGCAACAATAACAACAATCACATTTCTCCTTATAATCCATTTTCACTTTTACTACCACTGAAACATGTGAAACGAGCTAAAAATAACAGGATAGTGAGTAGCCGAGATTCGAAAATGTACCAAGGACGATATTTAAGGAAGCACTTGACCTAAAAGTAGTGCGAGACGGGACGGTCATGTAGAATTAATAATCTTCTCATGTTCTACAATAGAGATTTAGCTGTAAAGAAAATGTAACAGCTGTCATTAGCTATAGATTGTGTGCCCCAGAGAAGATTGATATCAGGCAATTGATCATAAAAACTAAGCGGAATCAAATATAAAATGCTCGAAAAGGTGTGTTTTGATGACCCTACATTAAAGTGAGATTGTGGCAGGTGACAAGAAAGAAGCAGCTATAGTTTGTGAATAAGATTCATAAGAATGATGCTAATACAGATACAAGCTGTTAACTCGAAAAATAATTAAAATAGGGAATCGACTGCAACGTAAATTAATGAAAGAAAGCATCATTCACAGACAATTGCAGCAATGAGTAGATGGGATAGTCTCTAGAAGATCTTCGATTTTAGGCCCCAGTAAACTTCAGTAATAGAAACTGTGAGATAAATATTGTATATGAAGTGAAACTATTTTTACGGATTTTATCACGATTTGGTTTTAATTTTAAGTTTTGGTTGAGTCCAACCCGTGACCACGAAGACTGCAAAGCGTTCGAAACGTCCGGAATAAAAATTAAAACCAAATCGTAATAAAATCCATAAAAATAGTTTTATTTCAATGAATAGCATCCGCGTAAACTTAAGAAATCAGTGTATATAAAGTGTATAAATAAATAAATAAAATATTTGTAAATAGTGGGTAATTAGATATAAGTTCAAACTGTGTACCGTTGCTCCAATCGCGCCAGTCTGCGATTACACGTCTAATAGTGAAGTTGTCGTTTCCCTTATTCCCGTATCCAGGCTACCTACTCACAATATTCTTCAGAAACCATCCAATATCCTTTGAAATACCACTCAGTGACGAAAGCTACCATAAATTGCGTCTAAAATCGACGATAAATCACGCGGCAACACTCCGCGGTCATTGTGTTGTTTATGTTACATTTATGTTACGCAGCCGCATCGTGGCATTCGTGGCTGACTCGTAAACGCGTCGTAAAACCCGCCAAGTCTCGACGCGTATCGCAGAGTCTCGCTCACCCGCGGGGAGTCCACGACTTCCACGAGTAACCTTGCCAAAACTTGGCCACAAGTCACAACCGCAAGCGCCCCGCACTGACTAATGCATGTATAAATACGGGTTTATTTATACTTTGTCGTATGTTATGGAAGTTTATAATGCTGAATCTAAAAGTGATACACATAGATTGAAAGATGAAATTTAGTTACATCCAAGCTTTAAACAAGTCGATCTGGAAATCTATGGGGGAGGCCTATGGATGTCCTGTGGCTGATTATGAAGCTTTTAAAAATTATTATGACCTAATCTCGAACAAATCAAATCAAAATAATTTGTTTGTAAGCATAGGTGGTATTTTAACAAATGTTTAACATATAATAGTACACAAGTTATCTATGCCTCGCCGTTAATCCGGCATACACATATTGATTGTGTGATTGCATACATAATTATGGTTAAGTAATGAACAAAAAATAAACATTAAAAAAAAAACAGTTAAAAGGAATTAAAAGACATGACTCATAGAGTATCATCATTTAAATTCAATTAAGGAATAATAACGCTCGCAAGAAAGATTAAGGAGGCGGACAGAATTAACTGACTGAATTTACGAATACAATAATTATTCGTGAGTCGCCTGAGATTATGTCCCAACTCCCAGCATGACGATAGCCTCGCCGCGTATCACATCATGAGCCGGAAATAAGTTTGGCGAAGTGAGATTATACTGGACGCAGGCCTGCGTATCCTTACCCTAAAGGCGTATAGATAATAATATCACATTATTAATTGAAATGATATTA
Organism: Clanis bilineata; assembly: GCA_036417725.1. Classification (NCBI taxonomy): domain Eukaryota; kingdom Metazoa; phylum Arthropoda; class Insecta; order Lepidoptera; family Sphingidae; genus Clanis; species Clanis bilineata. The sequence continues at coordinate 2,251,655 of CM071139.1, read as the reverse complement.
GACAAATTCTTGAAACAGTAATTCGGCACTACACGATCGTCCAACAGTCCACCTGCTTGTCCAACCCTCCTCGTGTAGACGCAGTTCTTGAATATTTGATGGTGTTAGAAAGTAGGATACTACGGTCGATTATAAGTTAATACAGGGGGGTGACTTTTGACGCTCGATTCGAACTTGAATTCGATTCAGTTTCATTTATTGACTTAATATTCCTCGAAAATCTAGTTAAAAAGTGCATTAATGTCACGTTAAAAATTACCAAATGACAAATTCTCGAATATTATGCAACATTAGCGCACTTTAAAAGTAGATTTCGGTGGAATTTGAAGTCAATAAATGAAACCAAATCGAAATCAGAATCGAATCGAGTGTCAAGAGTAAGGGGGCAGGTTGGAACTATTGGAACGCTGGACGAACATCACGTAGTACCGACGTAAAATTCAACAGCTAAAACTAAAATAGTTGAAAATAGGAAATAAATAGTTCTTTTGTTTGCCATTAAGTTTACAAAAAGCAAAACTGATAATGAAAGTAGAGAAGACAAAAAAAATCTAATGTGCATTTAGAAATGACACGGTTTAAAATGAATCAGAAAGTGGAGGCGACGCCGACGGTTTCCAGAATAATATTATTGGACACATTTGACAATATTTATGAAAATGACACAATCGGAACGAAAATAAAATTCAAGCAAGTGTAACAGAAATCAAAATAATCTCATGAATCCACAATTATCTTCGAATTCATTCAACTCAGCTTTAAGAGTCATCGTGGTTGAAATTATAATTTTAGGTAATTTAGACATGAAACTAGCAAAGGATTATTGAAGAAATTACACAAAAAATGAAAAAAAAATCTTAAAGAAAATTTATAATGGATTTTCAAGTGAGGGCTTACTTTCTGAATGATGCATAATCGAAACGAAATACACAGTCAATAGCATAGTAGACTGTAGTGTATTCCAAACATTGTAGCAACAACTAGTTTAAAATATATTACCAGCTTAAAGAATATTTTAATGCTTACGTCTTTTTGTGTATGAATGAAGTGTAAACTGCCAAAATTAACACGCTTCATGCACGTGCAATGATACACGAGTTTTATATTTAAAGATCATAATATTATAACGTATGCAAATTTGTAATTGGCTGTTTGACCGATTTCAAGAGCTGGACCTAATCCAGTTGAGGATTCTATTCATAACGTCCGACAAACTGGAGAAATGCAACATCCAGTGCAGGCCATGGCCAAAAAAATTGTAAGATGGAGACGCAACTACTACACTGAAAAGTAAAGATTTGATCTTGAAACTTGACTAAATGATTGAACCAATTTAGCGACTCCATCGGCGATAGATGTTATCCAAATTGCTTTACCAACAAGCAATTACCATTTAGAAGTGCTCAGTGATCCTACGGCGCTGAAGTTAGCTGTAGATCGCCTTACAACATTTCAGTCAACAAACCCATTAGCAACAAAAGCTACAAACACGATTTCAAAACAAACCTGCATCCATCTATCAATACATTATGCAACATCTATATTTGTTTAACTAAAAATACCATTGATATAAATAGGTTTACTCGGGTTCATAATCCTGAAGCAAAACAACACTCAGCAGTCGAATGCTTATGCACAGTATCCCGAAGGCTGATCCATGCCAAAATTAACTAAACATGTGTTAAATGTCATGTTAAATCAAAACTGAGGCTAGAAGCGTGGCTAATATAATCTTGTTACATAATCCAGAAGTACTATAAAAGCCTAGCTAAAAGCATTTTCATTTAGGATTCTGATGGAAAAACAGTGTACTGAATAAATTCATTCGTTAATTTGGTCAACACTTCAGAAACGATGACCATGAGTGTTAGCAAAATTGTTATGTACAGTCTAGATCTAGATGTTGTAAATGTCTGTAAACGTTTTTGTAAGTGCGTCACAGGTCGAGCTAGCCTGTTGAACGTGCCGAGGCGCGCAGGTGCAAATCAATACCAGCCACTCAGCTCCGTCCCGGCACCCACTGCCGGTCCAACCAAACACGTAGTACATGTAAATAGCTTACATGCTGGAATATTCGATGAGGCTCGACAGTGTTGGAAATTGCATGCGATTTATAGCGGGAGGCCAGTAAACAAACGTGTCCTAGTTAACGATTTATCATTTACACTGCCCATGAATTTCCATATCCTTCTCCACTGTATGCTCGACGTAAAAGATTTTTTAGCATATTTTAGAAAAGATTTGGACCTTTTCTGAGGTACCAGCTCCGTGCTAATCATGTTAGAAAACCGCTTTGCCCGACATAAAGTAGACGACGACGAAGAAGACGAAGGCGACGTATTTTGATATAGTTCTAATTCCTAAAATTAGTCTAGGGTCGGCAATCTCATTGGCAGGAATTGAAGAGTGCTCTCCGTAACACTTTAACTAAATCTAGTCTAAGATTTATGTATCTTCCTAAGATGGAGAAGTTTGACCTCTATTAACAAGTTTTCTATTGAGGGTGGTTATGATTTCCCACCGATCTATTTCCGTTAATATTACACCATTGTGCCCTACATTGTAAATAAGCTCACGTAAACGCAATTACGCGCCAATGTTTACCAACATTTCTATGTTTTGGTTTGGATACGTTTAACCAATACGAATCTTCACTATAGATTGAGTATAAAGTGAGTACAAAAACACCAGTTCATTTTAAGTTTTGGCACTTTTTGAAAACGATGATACTTCTCGTCTTCATACATTTATTTTAGTTCATTGTTGTTTCATCAGGAGACGTCGCATTGCTAGGCAAATATATAGATAGAACGAAAACTGTCATGTTTTTTATAGAAGAGGATTATATATAGAATTTGCAAACGAGCAAGTGGGTCACCTGATCTTGGCCGGGTACACACCCACTGAAAGAACGTTCGCGAATCTATGCCTGTTGCGTTCATACAAACAACTTTCGCTGTTGTGTGAATGCAACATGCGTAGATTCCCGAACGTTCGTGTGTACACGACATCAAGTGAACACCGCCGCCCATAAATATCCATAATACCAGAGGAGTCTTAGGTTGATCTACAGAGCGAACTTCGACTAATTCTAAGTCAAATAAACGAACTCAGTGGGGATTTTGACTTAGTCAGAGTCATTTTTTACGATCAAATCTTTGCTTAGTCTGTGTGTCAGTCTGTTTTTCTTGTAAATAATGACTCGTACTAAGTCGAAGTTCGATTTGACAATTCTAAATTCTAATTGACTTCATTACTTTGACTTAGATTTAGTCGAAGTTGGCTCTATAGATCTCAGCCATAGATGCATTGCCAACATTTAGAGCAGGATAAAAGATAATAAAGGGTTTGCAAAGCCCAGTACAGTGACTAAAAATTTTGTAAATATTTTCTCTCTTATAGTTGAGGCCGTATTATGTAGGTATGCAAGATGCCTGACAAAATCTTTTACTAGATTTTCATAATCAAATCGACATTTTCTCTGCGTTTATCGAGAAGAACCCGTTACAAACGTTTCTATTTTAGATTTTAAACAATTTATGGGATTAGTGACCCAAAAATTCTAAAGATACATCACAACTCTTGCTAGTCCACGCTTGTTTACGCATGGTGGGACAAAAATAACACTTATAATTCACGTGGTAATGGTGAAAAACAGGTGTTGATCTCTTAGATGGACGTGGAAAATCATTACTATCTGATCTGATTTAGTAGTTATGTAAGTCTGCTTAAAAGCTTTTGATAGCTTTCAAATACCATTAGAAAATACGAAAAACTTAACAAGTCTATTCTTTAAAGTGTTCAAATTAATAAAATGTATTTGTCACCCCAGTATCTTACTTATTTCGAGTTGGATTTTGACTTACTTCGAGTCATTTTGGCTGCCTCGGTGGCGTGGTGTATTTCGGTACGACTACGGTTCTGAAGTCTCGGGTTCGATCCCCGGGTCGGGCAAAGTGATATTGGATTTTTCCATATCAGCCCGGAGTCTGGAATTTGTGCCCGATATGGCGATAGGCTCGCCCCCTATCACATCTGGGACGGAAGTAAGCTTGTCGAAATGTGGGTGTTCTAGTTCGCTAGTGCGCCTCTGCCTACCCCTTCGGGGATACAGGCGTGAGCTTGTTATGTTAGAGTCATTTTTTACAAGAAAATCTTTGCTTAGTCTGTATATCGGTCTGTTTTTCTTGTAAAAAATGACTCGAACTAAATCAAAGTTCGATTTAACAATCCCAAATCATCACTCAGTTCGTTACTTTGACTTAGACTAAGTCGACGTTCGCTCTATAGATCTCAGCCTTAGTCCCATAAAATCCAGACCAGAAAGAAATTCAAATCTTAATAATTAAGTTTTTAATGTAGCACCGGTAAATTCATTGTAACACAGATAAATAAATAAATAAATAAATACACCCAACAGTCACACACCTAGTCCTGACCCCACACTAGGTATAACCTGTATCGTGGGTGTCAGATACTATGAGAGACTTTCGGTCTCACAACACCCAGACTTGAAACAAATATCTGTGGGCCACACAAACATTTGTCTCAATGCGGGAATCGAACCCGCGGGCTCTCGCTTCGCAGCCGGCTGCTCGCCCGCTGCGCCACGGAGGCTGTCAAGATAACCTAATAGTTTCTATGTAAGTTATACTGAGTAAAATTAATTCAAAATTTAATGACGATTTACTCGTTAACTATAATAAGGCTTTCCTTAACGACTCTCTTACACAAAGATACTTACATCTTACATACCTATATGTATGTTGATACAATGGTTGATTTTGCAATGTAACCTCATCCAAGGTGAACCGGATAGCGAATTTATTGCATGTGTGATGAACGAGGTTTCGGAACGCACCTCGGGACGTATACACAATCGTGTGCATTGAGATTTATGACTTATGGCTTCAACTAATAGGCGCAAAACTGTGATAACCCGGATGGACTCTGTTGCAGAAAAAAAGGTTGTAAAATCTTTTATAATCAGCACAATCTTTGCATCAACCGATTTGTGCTATGGGCTTCCCTGTACAACTAAGCAATGTTCAATGGTTAAATTCGCAAAATAGCTTCCTCCAAGGTGAACCGGAATAGCGAATTTATTGTTTGTGAGATGGACGAGGTTTCTGAACGAACTTCGAGACGTCTGTAACCGTGCGCGGTAGTTTAAAAATAAAATATAATCATTACAAGACATCGCATAATGCACGTAACATACACCGTCCATGCAATACACATTCAAAATTATATTTAGATTGTTACGTGTATTATTGTCGTTCATTGTTTTGAATACATAAACATACATTTAGATGCAAAAGTTATTTATTACAACAATTGGGTACTTGACTATGTTTGATTTTATACACGTATTTATATGTAATACGACTGCCTCGGTGGCGTGGTGGTATTTCAGTATGACTACGGTTCTGAGGTCTCGGGTTCGATCCCCGGGTCGGGCAAAGTGATATTGGAATTTTTCCATATCAGCCCGGAGTCTGGAATTTGTGCCCGATATGGCGATAGGCTCGCCCCCTATCACATCTGGGACGAAACTAAGCTCGGCGAAATGTGGGTGTTCTAGTTCGCTAGTACACCTCTGCCTACCCCTTCGGGGATACAGGCGTGAGCTTATGTTATGTTATTTATACATATGTAATAGCAAATACAACAAAGAATAAAACCTTCTGTAAAACCTGCATCGTAATTGCTTGAAAAATGAGGCAGTAATTCATACTTTAAATTCTGGAGTGGGGGCATATTGGAGATATCTTGCTATCCCTTTCCAATACATGTACCGTTATGGCGTGACGTGATTGTACTTATCGGCGCAAAATCGCACGCTTATTTAAAAAGCCGTTGTTATTTCACGTTATTAATTTATTTTACAATTGTTAAACTGCTGAAACCTTAAAAGATTCTAAAAAGTTAAAATAATCGTTATAATTATTTCTTTGCCATTCGATATTCGGTATCGAGTAGGTAGTTGCAAATATTACACCCTATAAAAGGAGTGTTCTGAGCAGATTCGACACAGTCGTGCTCCGGCACTCGGACTGTCCACATCCCTGACCAGACGGTGCTCTTGAGCACCGTTAATAAAGGGAGTTAGTGAATGTCAGTGTTTACAGTTGATAAATAGGATGAGTAATCATCTTATTGTCAAAAGTGACGTCAGCCATGCTGAGGTCACCGTTTTTAAAAAACAACGGCGTTGGCCATCCGACATCAGAAGTGGGATCACAATCCCACTCACTTAACTTGAACCTTTCCGCCCTGATAATCGATACTTTAAATCCCACGGATACTTTCAGTCCGACTGATACTTTCAGTCCGACTGATAGTTTCAGTCCGACTGATGTTTCAGTCCGACTGATATTTCAGTCCGACTGATATTTCAGTCCGACTGATATTTCAGTCCGACTGATACTTTCAATCCGAGATACTTTCAGTTCGATCGATACTTTCGAACTAGTTTTTCAGTGCCTTTGTGGACCACGGTCAATAATAAAGGCCCAGGCCACAGCATCGTCCTTCCCAGTTCCTTTAGAACCCCTGTGGACCACGGCGTAAAGGACCGCTCAGAACCACAGCATCATCCTTAACAAAAAAAAAAAAAAACTGTGGACCACGGCGTACGGGACCGCTCAGAACCACAGCATTATCATAAGAAAAGTGCAAAAATGCGTGGAGCATTTGCAAAAAAAAAAAAAACTTTTCAGAGCCTCTGTGGACCACGGCGTACAGGACCGCTCAGCGCCACAGCATCGACCCTTCCCGTTCCTTTAGAACCCCTGTGGACCATTATCCCCGTAAGAAAAGTGCATAGATGCGTGGAGCATTCGCACTCTGACTACTGATTCATAAAAAGTGCATTGTGTGGAACATTTGTACAAATGTTTATAATATGGTCTGGCAAGGCTGGTCGGATACCTCCTCTAAAAACCATATAAACCAGGGCACGTGGTGCACCTAAATATCCATATTTTAATTTGTGTGCAATTTCATCTCAGAATTCAATGCAAAAACAAAACTACCTGATTTATGGTCAGGATTGATCGAGACGGTGTATGTGACACTGTTGCAGTCATTTTTGAAGTCTAAATGTCAACGTTAGTGATCATCTTTAAAAATCATAAGTGGTCAATTTGAAAAATCCTGAGTGGTCAATTCGGGAAATTGTTTTGTGAGCTAGGTAATTTTGCCCGCTGAGTTTGTTTCGCCGGGTCTTCTCAGGCAGGGCCGCGTTTGGATCCGGTGGTAGATTCAAAAAAAAAAATCGGAATCTTAAATTCGCAATAATAAACGAGGCCTTTCAAAATGACCGTATCGGCGTACAACCATGAGCTTTCAATAAGAGCACGTGCTATTTCAAATGAAAAGAAAGAAAGAAAAAGAAAAAAAAAATTTGTTCTACGAGTATTCACAACAAATTACAAGGCTGGTGCAGAGCACGCACCGCCTATCAGAATGGCCGTATCGGCGCAAAATCGCACGCTTATTTAAAAAGCCGTTGTTATTTCACGTTATTAATTTATTTTACAATTGTTAAACTGCTGAAACCTTAAAAGATTCTAAAAAGTTAAAATAATCGTTATAATTATTTCTTTGCCATTCGATATTCGGTATCGAGTAGGTAGTTGCAAATATTACACCCTATAAAAGGAGTGTTCTGAGCAGATTCGACACAGTCGTGCTCCGGCACTCGGACTGTCCACATCCCTGACCAGACGGTGCTCTTGAGCACCGTTAATAAAGGGAGTTAGTGAATGTCAGTGTTTACAGTTGATAAATAGGATGAGTAATCATCTTATTGTCAAAAGTGACGTCAGCCATGCTGAGGTCACCGTTTTTAAAAAACAACGGCGTTGGCCATCCGACATACTTATACTTCTCTTTCGCAGTTTGACGGTTATACCAAACTAGAAAGGCTTATAACTTTTATATTTTAGACGACGTAAATTTCGTATAAAATTAAGTTAAAAAAAACTAGTCAAGTACCCAATTATGAATAATGAAGTACTAAAACTTACGGGTGGTTTGATTCAATAAGCGATTATTGTAATAACAGTCGCAATCACTTACTTGGTTGTATCATTTGTTACCAGTAAAAACAAAATGTCAACATTTGAACAGATTTTCTGAACCTTTGCTTCAGTTACCTTCAACTACAATAACTGATGGATGATATTATTACCAACACCATAAATAAAAAATTGCATGTCCACAGTCCAACATAATGGATAAATTCACCATTGCCATCGGAAGAAGAATCATATCAGAAAAGTGAACACATACACGCAACACGCCAGACCTGGGATTTGAACCCAGGACTAGAGTGATCCTGGCTTCGAATGGCTTATATACGCTGCCAATGGACCAAGGAGACCACAAAGAAAAACCCGCCAAATATACTTATTTAAAGTGGTTTATCTAAAGTGGTAGAGCCACGCTGTAGACAATAACATCTATAGCACGAATGGGCCGGCTCGACCGGTTAGATACCACTGTCTCATAGAAAACCGAGGTAAAGTGGCAGTTTGCTGTCGCGTTTCGTTCGGTGAGTGAGATTTCCAGTGGCTCATTTCCCCACTCCCTTTCCCAATCCCCTTCCCTACCCTTCCATTCCCTCCTTTTAGGTTGGCAACGCATCCATGATTCTTTTTGTGTCTTGTGTGTCTATGGGCGGTGGAGATCACTTACCATCAGGTGACCCATCTGCTCGTTTGCCAATCTCTGCTATAAAAAAAAAATTCAGCTGAACGGACAAAAAAAGGTTACGATATTAAACCTATTTTCCACCGACTTCAAAAAAGGAGAAGGTTCTCAATTCGGCTGTATTTTTTTATGTATGTTACGCGATATCTTCGCCAGATGTAAATTGGTTTTCAAAATTATTTTTATGTTCGATAGAGATTATTTCAAGGATGGTCCCATATACATACATACATTTGGTTATGATCAAATTTGAAGTAGGTCCGTTAAGTTTTTAAACTTGTGATTATTCTGTTTAATTTCATCGAATCATAATCGCAAGGCGGACAAAGCATAATCAAAACGAACATTCGCGAAGTCAATTTTTAAAACACATAACACACATAATAGGTACCTTTAAATCTAGACACAGATTTAGCCTTGAGGATCGTTTGTCTGCCCGAGGCCAGGCCGGAATACAATTATTGCTACACAAACAACCATGTTTTTTTTTTGTAATAACTTTTTGTCAAACAATTTTGGTCATTGAACCGTAAATTAGGGATGATCGATATCGATATCGCTGGATGCAGGCCGCTTCCAACAGGTCAATCTGGAAGTCTTAGGGGGAGGCCTATGTTCAGCAGTGGACGTCCTATGGCTGATGATGATGATAATATCAGAAAAACATCGATGTTGGCATCGATGATATAATTCATTTCATGAGATTGATGTATCAAAATCGTTGGTATTTTAGATTCCAAAATTAAACATAATTTACTATGCTAATTGTTAAATCAATTTATTATGTAAATTCAAAAATTTACTAACATTCTCAGTATCAAATTAGCTTAATTTAGTATATTTGGTAATAAGTAAAATACAAAATTTCAGTAGAATTTGTGACTTGGCATTCAATAACTACTTGAACATAGAAGTCACGATGTTCCAAATTCCAATAACATTCTCATACAATCGATGTATCGATGTGTTAGAAGGCCCAACATCGATGTTTTACCGCTATAAACCGACGTTTTTGTAACATCGATCATCTCTACCATAAATCTGATATGTATCCGTGAACGTTCATACATTTGCCTTTTAGGTCACCGCTGAGGGGTTCAACAGTTTCTAAATCTAGATTAAATTGATACAATGCCAGTCCGCTTTTTATATAAATATACGTCGAGAATTTGTATCGATATTAAAGTTAGGCTGAGACCTATAGAGCGAACTTCGACGAAGTCTTAGTTAAAGTAACGAACTCAGTCAGATTTTGACTTAATCCGATTCATTTTTTATAAGAAAAATCTTTGCTTAGTCTATCCTTCAGTCGGTTTTTCTTGTAAAATGGCTCGGACTAAGTCGAAGTTCGATTTAAAAATTCCAAATCCTCACTGAGTTCGTTACTTTGACTTAGACTTAGTCCAAGTTCGCTGTATACATAGCTCTTAGCCTTAGAGTCACGTGATTTTTTAATACAAGATATCCTTGATATGCCTATGCAAATATCATTTCAAAACTATAAATAAAACATTGATGTGCCTTTATACCCAAAAATACTGAGATAGCGAACGAAAATAAGGCTTGACGACTTAACATAAACTATAATCGGTTGAAATAAAACTATTTTTACGAGTTCTATCACGATTAGGTTTTTAATTTTTATTCCCGACGTTTTGAAGGCTTTGCAGTCTTCGTTGTCACGGGTCAGACTGAAAAGAAGACTGACGGAAAAAGACCGCAAAGCCTTCGAAACGTCCGGGAAAAAAAATAAAAACCTAATCGTGATAGAATCCGTAAAAATAGTTTTATTACAATGTATAACATTCGCGTAAACTTAAGAAATTAGTATATAATCGGTTGTTTCACTTTCAACTTCAGTAACATGCTGTAATGAATTCGAAAACTATTACGTATTCAGTTACAGCAACAATTACCATAACCGAGAGATGAAGTAATCCATCCTAGCGAAGTAAAGAACCATCTTAATAACGTTATTTTTAAAACGTAGTATATGGAACACTCTGGATGCCGTAACTGCTATTTCAGCATAGAGCGCTAAAAGATCGACGCAAAATGTAGGGGGACGAGCGGTTTCGCTGAGTGGCTGCATCAGCATTCAGCTGGTGAGAGTGCACGACGCATGCGCGCTGGCGGCCACCTTGACCTTACCCGTGCCCAACCCTCGCTCCTTACCCCATCCTCTCACACCCTCCACAACTCCTCAGACCGTACGTCTTATCATTCTAGTGCAGTCGAACTTGTACTAAGTGGAGTTAAAAATGTTCCACTTTAATTTTAAACGTTAAATTAAAACGCTTTTGAGAATACATTTCAGAAACATTACCGGGGTTAGATTTTCGTAAGAGCAATTAATTGTATTCACAGTATATACGATGAAGAAGTGAGAAGATCCTCTGGTAAGAAGCCAAAGGATCCAAAATGAAACATGTCAGAAATTGGACGATCGGTTATTTCGATACAATTATTATATTTTGAAATTCCTTGTCTTATTCCTGATATAGAAAGACCTTTTTTATGAGAGTTCGAAAGTGTTGCTGCAGTTTATTTAATTTCGAAGGACCAGTCCGAACTGAAAGCATTTGATAAATGTAATATTGTCGAGGAACGTCACGATGAAACCCGACGCTGTACTACAGAATTCGCAATAACAACGAGACATCGTTTATATCTCACAATACCACTTACGAGGAAGTATCATTTGTACAATCCACATCAACAATAGGTGGTGCAACCAACACGCAACATATCTGCAATTTATTTTAAAAGTAGTAGACGTGAAAAACACTTAGTAATATTACAGGACTAATATTATTGTTATTATAACTATCTAATAGTCTAACTTTAATAATAGCGATATAGCTAATAGTAGCGATAGCTCAGTTGGTAATGGTACGGACTTCCGACACAAGTGTTGGAGGTTCGAGACCAACCCCAAAATGGAGCATACACCTCTGACTTTTCTATGTTAAGTGTATTTTTATTGTGACATATCGCTGGCTATAACGGTGAAGGAAAACATCGTGAGGAAACCTGCATACCCGAGAATTTCTTCACAGTCTACCAACCCGCATTAGGCCAGCGTGGTAGACTGAGGCCTAACCCCTCTCATTAGTAGAGGAGGCCCGTACTCAGCAGTGGGACAGTAATATTACAGGGCTACTATTATTATTATAATAGTCTAACTTTAGAAAATGTCTCTCGTTTTAACTACTAACTATGATAGATGAATTATAGATGAGTGCAACGAATCAGAGGAAAATGTAAGGAGTTAAGATACTAATTTACGCACTATCTATGAAAGAAGCATCTAATGAACGTCCGCAGTAACAAGAAGTATTACAATATCAATAATAGATTCATCAACTTAAGATGATGTTCTTGAATAAAGACCAAATTAAAGAAGAGCAATAAACATTTCATTATTAGCTTCAATGTTTCAAATTAGATGTGTCCGCTCACTTCGAGTCATTACTCCCCTGAAAAAATATCTATCAAAAGGCAGTAAAGTGCATTTGTGACACATAAAAACTTGGATATGACAACGAAAATAATTCGCCGGTGCGAGTGTGCTTGGGTGAAATTTACGATGTTCCAAAATAGACGCAACACGCCTACCCGTTCGAGGCGTTCAGTTTTCACCGATACAAACAAATCGATGGTGCAGACGTGTACAAGGACGTTCGGATGCTCTCGAGACTCGGCTAACTGTTTGCCGTTGGCGTTGGTTTGGTGATTTGGTCAAATATTTCTCTGGCTGAACGGAAAATTTTCCGCTACAGTTTACATTGCTGTGATTCTTGTTTTTGATCGTTTTGTTTTGGATCGGGTTTATTGGTTGATGTAAAACTAGATCTTTTGTAAACAGTATTTTCATGTAGTCATGAATCATGATTAATTTTTATATTTACTTAGTTTTGTATGGATAGCTTATTTCAGTAATAATATTTCATAAAAAATCCCGTAGTATTAGCAATCAATAGCCTGAGATACAACTAAATGCACATTTGTTGCATTCAACATATCGAGTGGAAAACTCAAAAGCATTTTTCCCAAAGAATTTCCTATCTCACATTTGCGTCGTAGCGCGACCCAGATAACACCATAGGTACATCATAGCTATATTTACAGAACGGTCCATCTTATGTATTAGCTCGTATAAATTGCATCCGCGTCTATATCTATCCTTAGTCTTTACAAATACGTTATGTCGAGTTTCATAATTGTGTATTCGTAATAGTCAATACTCTACACTACAATATTAATACAATACTCTATCCGAAACGCTACTTAAATCGTAGCTTCGAATTTCATTATTATGCACCCTACAATTTCCACAGATAATTTGGCTTCAAATGCATAACACAACCTTAAATAATTGAGGTACCTTTCAGAACGTATTCGAGCATATGTCTATTGCAAATTACATTGAACTCCAAACTTCATGAATAGTCAATTAAGAAATAAGAACATAGCTATACTGTAACATTAAAACAGCAAGTGTAGTGTTTATAAGAATTAGAAAAGGCGGTAAAGATGAAGAGGGGAAACGAAAGACATTCAACTTGTTAGTAATATGTATTAAATTTCTTTGAGGAAAACCAAGAAAACAAACCAATGACATCATCTTGACGGTGTTTCAGTATAGATGAAATTGAAATAGTCAAACAACGATAGGTCCTCATTTGGACTACGTCATAAGAATGAATGGCGATTCTGTTATAGCAGCGATTTTTAAATGATTTATATATAAAACCAGAAATTTAAATTAATAAAATATTTGCGGTTATATTATGGTTGATAGCTATAACCAATCTGTTACAATGGCTATAAAAACTTATTGACGGTGCTAATATGATTATGCAACATAGTAACTGAGAAAGGTCATGGTCATTTTTATAAAAAAATATTTCGAAATCGTCAGCACTGAATCTGTTCTTTAATGATTATCCAACGCTTTATGCGAGACACCCGATCAGGATGACCATTATGGTGAAAAAATTGAAAACAGTGATTTCACCGCAAGTAACGAAATTAAAGTGATTGTACTTACTGCACGTAAATAGAACGAGGCCGTTTTTTCACTATTGTTATAATAAAATACGATATATAAAAATAGTAGCGAGTTGTAAACGACATTTATATCAGTTTTATTTTCAATAATTATGCTAGCATGCGTTTCTGCAATGAAACATTGGTCACGCGTACACGTCACCGTCCAGTAATTTACATATTAGTACAATATTTTCTATGGACGATTCTAAGTCGAGCACATTACAAAGTGAAAAGTTTTAACCTAATTACTGTAAAGTGGATGATGAATTTCTTACGTGCTCAGTTGCAACGGAATAACAGAACGTTTTTTATCTGGATGACAAAATTACACCAGAGCCAGTTCAAAAAGCTCCTGGTAAAGTTAAGATTGATCATATAGAATCTAGAGTTAATGAAAATGAAAGAATTCCAGATTTCAAAGTCCCATAATTATAAGAAGTCACGGCAAACGTAGACTCAATTACTGATATAAAATGAAATAGAATCTCGCGAATGAATACAGACAAAATGGTTTTGTGTTTTAACCATATAAAATGGATTAACTTTTATCAACTACAAGAAATAAACAATGTATTATAGATTTTGGACTCGAATTATGTTATTAATAACGTTGTTTCCATTCACCCCGTCTCTCATAGTAGCATGTACGAATTTATAGACTTTGACGAACTACAGTCAACATTAACAAATTCAACGGACAATTGGATGATAAATGGAGTCAACCAGTGCATAAACGTGGAATTGCAAGTGTCAACGCGTAAACGAGATGTTATGAAGCATCTGGACCGACCGTCATGTAATAAGCGTTAAGTGATGTCAATCAACCGCGATGCAAATAAATCAACGATATTGCTGCAATTGTCGCGAGCGCTATCGATATATTTGGGCTAATAAAAAATTACGGACATGTGTGTAACCATCTGGATCTGATGAAATGACTTTGAAGTTGCATGTTCTAAATGTTAAAATATTTTTTCTAAATAACGTGAGATATTTATTAGCTTATGAAGGCAGCTAAGTGAACGGCCTACTACTTGATGCTAAATAGTCACTATCACCATTGGTAATACCAGAGACAATAAGACCAAGCCGCTGCCTACTGAGGAAAAGAAGGATTGAAGAAGGAGAGATGGCATTTGGGCCTCCTCAAATTTAATTAATCCTGCGAAACGGAATAGCTTGCTGGCAGCTGCCATTTGTAGGTAAAACAGTGGTAATAATCCAGTCTAGCTATCAGCTTTCATGATGTAGGATGTAGTGTAAACTTGTCTTCAGTGGCTTTACCAACTACAAATACATATATATGGTTTCAAAGATATAATTCGTTTTGAAACTAAATTAAAGGAAAATTGCATGAGTGATAATATAATCTAGCGTTTTAATTTAAAAAAACTTGTAGTTGACGTATGTGTTAACTATAAAGTTCAACATACCTAATAAATCTATCTAAGATATACATCAGATAAACAAATCAGCAAGTATCAACGAAATCAGATTGTTTATGATGTACGGACTACGGAGGAAATTGAAATCTTTCCAACGGATGCAGATAGCGATACCTTCTGGAACTATTCGTCGTGTCGGTGCAAATATAGATGTGATTTGAGATTCATTAACATGTATAATATTAATAAAGTTTGAGATAAGATTATAAGTAGGCCCCAAAATTATTTTAGTTGCGGAATATGAGATTTTTCGTGTTTAAAGTAATTTTTGTATCCAATTTAAAATATTACAATATTATAACACTGTTATAAAATCTTAATTTAATTTAGCTTTCAGATTAGCCAATACCGAGAAACAAGCGGAAAATGATATGAAATCATCTATTCAATGGAAAGTTTCATATCAAATCTATAAAATTAGATTAATCCTTCATTCCCAATTAGAATCATTTTTTATCATTGATCTGATCTTTTCAATCAAAATTCTATAAATAGTAAACAAACAAGATTAGCCAGATGTGTAACTCCAGTGCTTCTTACGTCATTAGTGTTAGCGAATAAATTACGAAAATATATCAAGTCTACAGAGATTGTTATTTTAGCGACATTTGAGTAAGGGCCAATTTTTTTCTATCGCCATTGTAGATTTATGGATATGAGAAAATATGACACGTAGTAGCCAAGACAAAATATATTATTCATACTGTAGTCATTTAATTTCTGGATGTTTTGCTGATTTTGAAAAAATTACGGGAGTAATGATTCAATTTCGTACAACAAAATAAGTAGCCTAAAACACTTATTTTTATTATGATCAAAATTGAACATCAAAACTATCAAGCTTAAGGACGATTTAAATTTAAACTAAAAACGTTAACGCAATAAGGATAAAATCAGAGATGAATGATCAAAGATTAACCATGTACCGCACATGCATGTTTTGTAATTACAAACAACTCAATTATAAGGTAGACAGAATAAACTCTGCGTAGCTCTACTAGGATTCATAAGGAAGAAGTATAACAAATTGTTACAGTGTATGAAGTGGGTGTTGTTTACAAATACACAGAGTAGTGGAAACAGATGTCCTGCTGAGTTTATAGACACTGTGACGTCAGAAATCTTCAAACGTGTTAGCTGTTAGATAAACGAGAATACATAACAGTCATAATACTCAGAGTCGAATGTTTTGGATATTCGTAAGGTACGCTATTTGAAAGATATTTTGGAATCACGTCAGTCTGTCTTAATATACAGCTGGAAATAAACATTCTTTCTTTATGAGAAAAACCTTTTGCTTCGTACTTATTTCATTAAATAGTATTTTTCAACACTATCATCCTTATCTTTTTTGTTGTCCTCAACCTTTTTTTTATTGCCGAAGTGGGCAGACGAGCTAGCGGTCCGCCTGATGGTAAGCGGTAACCGCCGCCCATGGACTTGAGCAATGTCAGAGGCCCAGTCCAGCCGCTACCTACCGTTAGGTGAGTACTCTTTTTAAACCTCGTTAAAAGGGCTCTCCCTTTTAAGACTGGGATTTTGCGAACTTTGGGATAAGTCATAGAGCTCGGGGAACACCGACACAGGGAGTTCATGCCAAAGCTTGCACGCTCGTATGTATGTACGTACCTACAGAAAATCTTTTCTTTTGCCGAATCATTTGCGCATTTACGTGAATTTCTATCATTTTCAGGTACTGCTAGTCAAGTCCCATCCAAAATCAGTTATCATTCGACGTCAGCTTTCGCTATATCTGCGCGGCCGGTAGAAGCGGGTGGTAGGTTGGCGACGTGCCCAGCTGTCCACGTCACAGACACGCAAAACACGTCTGTGTTACACGTACGATGTACGTTTATATACGTAGTTGTGTACATACATGTTACATTGGCGCGTGTATTTATATATCGTGATAAAAAGCTGTTGTTCCGGTAATATCTTTGTGTGGATGAAGAATGGAGATGCTGCGTAACCTTACGTAACATAAACATATGCACAATTGTTATCCGGATTAAAGATGCTCAGAATGACTTTATTCATAATACCAAAACCCTAAATATAAGCGATAATACTAATCTGCATATGATTATAAGCATTTCTGAAGTGATTGATCCCCTAATCAATCCTTTAACTTACTGTTTGATTGAGAACTCGGAATAGTTTGAAAATCTTCACTGATAAATGACTCAGCAAGATCACAAGTTTGCATTGCATCCATCGATAGCAAGACATTATTGTACTGGATGACCCCTGAACCCCTATTATGGAACAATTTTTGTATCCTGCCATCAGCGACCTAACCATGATATTTCTTCCAATGTCATGATTGTGTGGGTTTCTGTGGATGCGCTCAGATTCTAATTGCATCGTAATGATAACAGCCGCATCGGCGACGTTGCGGCTCTCCCGAAATATTTGGGCGACGTGGGAGATCAAACGACATACTGTCGTGCGATGCACTGAATTTATCGTATTACATAATACTCGAAACAAAATTTTTTTCATCGAAGCTTGGCAGAACAAGGCAACAGCGTCTTTGATGGTGTAAAATGATCAAGCAATAAGACTTCCATTCTCGCTGTAACATAACAATATGGAGGTTTAGAAGTGTAAGCCTGAAATTAATTATTAATTCCAACGTTCTAATCATTAGTGCTTGATGGGTTTTTAAATTTCTGATATGATCAGATATTTCTACCACGTCTCAAGTTTTTACTCTTAAGGTTGGTTGATCAAATGACTTTGCTCCGTTTACTACAATAATAGACAAAACATCGCACGAGCCACGATACGTTGACACAAACTTATCAACAAACGAACCCGTCACTCTAAATATACTGAAATTCCAAGAAATATATCGCCAATGATATCACGCGGTCGAAAGGTCACAAATCATCGAACACGGATCATGAGTGACCTTAATATGTTCCCGAAACATGCCTTTATCATGGACCTCGAAAATGACATGTACGTTTAATCAATCGACGTAGCAACTGTTCTTCTTAATTTAACGTAGTTTACTATAGCTGATTAAGAGGTTCGTAGAGATAACCCTCGCGACTTGGTTAAAGTATTCGATAGCCTTTCGATCATGGACTTTTCGCGTTACGTCACACGTCACACGTCGTGATGAAAGCAATGTCTCTGTTATTGCTGATGTCGCGTAATTATATTTTGGTTTACAATTTAACAATGTTATGATTCATTCATAAACGCTCATTGTTTTCATCGCAAGCTTGTCGAGCATAGTAGAATCAGAATACAGAGATGGTCAGAATATTTTTAATATATTTTTATGTTTCCGTTTCTTTGTCATCAATCTCTCAATGTTGTTATATAGAATATCTATCATAAGTACAAGAGCTTCGAGTAGTAACAGAAACAAAAAACAAAGTACAAATAAGGCTACCGATTTTGATTATGACAGTTTCATGCTATTAATGAAAAATATTAAAGAAGGGAAATATTATCTCTGTCTGTAACCCTCTATCCTTTGATAATAACTCAACCGTCCAACGTCCAAATTGAAAATCACTGCAAATCCATCATTCAGTCTCGCCTTTTAAGTCACTGCAAACTTTGTTATTGCCGGAGTCATGAATATTCTTATGGGAGTCACCTTTTAAAGAAAGAAGGAAACGATCGTTGACATTATGGCAGTATGGAGAGATAATCTTACGATTTTGATCCTCATAATAAATTGAATGTATCCCGTAATTAAATGATGGGATAAATTCATGTGCGAGTATCCGTTGACACGGATTTTCCCATGTTTTCATCATTAACTAGGTACCGTTTGACGTCATGGGTTTTCTTCTATTGTTTACTAATATTTGTATGAAAGCACATATTTCCGAATTATATTGAATAAGCTGTAATTATATTGAAAACTGATGATTCAAATGACCTTATCTATGAAATAAAGAAAATGATAACCCGTGTTGCAATACCACACTGCCGTCAACACCAAATCCGTCGAGGTGACCCTGGTGCCGTAGAAATAGCATTTTTTTTCAATTCCAAGTCCTTCGACTACAAAACAGTGCTCAGTAACAGAATCTTCTCGTCCGAAATCTGAGCTGTAATTGATATATTGCAGGCAGGGCAGGTTCAAGATTGTGCTGTTGAGGGGTCGGGGAGATAAATCATCTCAATAGAACAACCGCCTGATATATAAATTGCCGTGTCCAATGGTTGAAGATTTTCGTAATCTTGGATTCAAATGTCATTGCCAATGGGCAAGAGCATATGAAAATGGTAACTTTAAATAAAAGAGTATCAAAAGTAGGTAGAAACATTGACCATAAAGCCAAAATAAATACAATAATGCAAGCAGAAAAAGTAACTTTGAACCCAAAAGGAATACAAATGCAGGTAGAAACAGAAACTTTAAACTCTAACCCAACAGCACGTGGACACAGTCGCTTTATACCCAAAATAAATACAAAAACAGTTGAACACAAACTTTGATTTCATGAGAAATCTGCTAACAAGCGGGAACAGTAATTTTAAACGTAAAAGAAATACAAATTGCATGTTAAATGTCATAAATTATGTTTTTAAAATATCAGCCAGTATCAGACTATGACAAATTGTCATATAAATTGTTGCAAATATGTAAGTGAATAATGTTGAGTTACTGGAACTTCTGATAACGTTTAATCATCAACACAAAGAGTCTACACAAATTGTCCTATCGCAAAATAGAAATACATATAAGTAGTATTAGACAAAAAGGAAACTAAAATGATTTTATCTTATTACTAAGAAACACACCAAACTGTTAGCCTACAAAAGTGCAATGTAAACAGTCCTTTCAACGAAAAAGGTAATACTGTACAATCAACAAATGACGTCACGACGGCATGTGCCAGTCGCAACAGTGAAGCAGGTCAAAGTGACATAACTCGGATTAACAGTAAGTCAACAACTAATGCTTCAGGATTATGTAATGTTGATCGATGTGATATGGATGGCAGTGAACTGGGCGGCCGCGTGCGGTCAACCACTCTCGCGCACTCTTGAACTTGCGTTGATAATATCACGCCTTATAACCGTGATAATGTTACTATTAACGCCTTTACGGTTCACTAGCTGTTGTCCGTGACTTCCTTCGGGTGGAAAATTAGCAAAATCCCACTAGCCATACATTTGTTTTCCGGATAAAAAGTAGTAATGCTATTCTAGACTATAATCTATCCATCATCATATCATCCAAATCCGTTCAGCCGCTCTGGCGTTACTGAGTAATAAACATCCATCCATCCAAACTTTGGCATTTATAATAGCAAGATAGGGCTTAGGGTAAAGTTTTTAAAATTATTATTTGAAAACATTAGCACTGTTATTTTTCAACAGATTATTCAACAGATTTGAAAATGTATGCGTGAAGTGAAATATTCGTATGGTAATGGCCTATAGCGTTCCTAGATATATGGACTATCCAACACTAAAGAATATTCCAATTCTAATCAGTAGTTAACAGCAGCGATAGCTCAGTTGGTAATGGTACGTACTGCCAAGACAAGTGTCGGAGGTTCGAGACCAACCCCAAAAATGGAGCATACACCTCTGACTTTTCTATGTTAACTGTATTTTCATTGCGCTTGCTATGACGGTAAAGGAAAACATCGTGAGGAAACCTGCATACCCGAGAATTTCTTCACAGGAATTTCGAAGGTTTGTGAAGTCTACCAACCAGCATCAGGCCAGCATGGTAGATTAAGGCCTCATTAGTAGAGGAGGCCCGTGACCAGCAGTGGGACAGTAATATTACAGGGCTAATATTATTTTAATCAGTAGTTCCTGATATTAGCGAGATTAAACAAACTCTTTAGCTTTATAATATTACTTATGTGTATAGATTCCTTATAATTGAGAGTGGTATTAATTTATGGCCTACCTGAGCACGTACGCGTCGACTTGCTCGCTCTGCGTGAAAGAGATGATCTCACAGCGTACAATCTTGAGAACATTCTCCCATTGTTGACTGGAAAAAAATCATTAATTAAATATAAAATATAAATATTGAATTTACTTAAAATAATAGTTGGGTACTTGACTCGATTTTTTTATTCAATTTTATATGAAATTCACGTCGCGTCGTCTAAAATATAAAACAGAAAGAAATATTGAAATATTCTCAAAAATAAAAAAGTTATAAGCCTTTGAAGTTTGGTGTAACAGTCAAATTGCGGGAAAGAGGAGTAACAGCATAATCACGTCACGCCATAACGGTACGTGCGTTGGAAAGGGATAGCAAGATATCTCCTAAATGCCCCCACTCCAAATTTTAAAATATGAATTACTGCCTCATTTTTCAACAAATTTCGATGCACTTTTTACAGAAAGGTTTCTTTTTTGTTTAATTTGCTATTAAATATAAATATGTGTATAAAATCAAACATAGTAAGTAAACATAGTAGACAATTTGCTTTTAACATATATCATAATGAAAAAAAATCTAAATTCAAATAGTTAAAGTAGAAAGCAGTGCCTTGATTATATTTTAACAGTAATTATAATGATTTTGACAAAAATGGTGATGTGAGAATCATTTTACACCTTTTTTGTCTACTCTGATCAGAATGTCTGTTCACGTCACTGGTAGTAAGTGTAAAATCTATTGAAGATATCATATAATTTCCAAATTATTGTACCCAATATTATTTTGTTGATACTTTTCATGGATTGATATTTTAATTATATCAGGCAAGTGGCTTGCTCATCTCGCCATTCAATTGTAATAAAAATATTTCTACACTTGTGCTCTGTTCAACAAATAGTGTCTTAAAGTTTGTTTAACACGTAAACTGTAAAGTTCATAAAACACAGCACTGATCAAATATTACATAAACAAATGGGACCAAGGAAATCTGGTTATGGTACCATAAAACTGGCTGATAAACTTTTTTTTTAAAGAAGAGGGGTCAAGCGAGCAAGTGGGTCACCTGATGTTACGTGGTAACTGCCACCCATAAACATCCACTTATTATGTAATATCATCTGTAACCACTCTATCACAGGATCGTAGCTTGTGGTGCACAATAGTCTCTGCGTACCCGCATGGGATGCGTGGCGTGAGGCATGTATGTATGCATGTGTGTATGTATGTATCAACTTTAACACAGGTAAGTTATCAATTTTGGTATTAATGACCATGGTGCACTAATCTTGTAAATATTATTTGAGATCTATTTTCTGATCATTATTATGGCTTGATATAATTATAATTTTCCTACTGATTTCTTAAGTTTACGCGAATATTATACATTGAAATAAAACTATTACTACTATTGTCTGACCCGTGACAACGAAGACGGCAAAGCCTTCGAAACGTCGGGAATAGTAATTAAAACCTAATCGTGATAGAATCCGTAAGAATAGTTTTATTTCAATATAATTTTCCTATTATGAAACTTGTAATTATTACTGATTATTTTGTTTTCTAATACATAATCTATGATTCCGTCTACACATTACTTTTTTATTGTGGTATTTGGAATTAGTGGGTAAAGTAAAAGTGCATTATAATAATTAACTAATTTGTCATATTTTAGGTGTAATTTCACGCTTTTTTTATAATGTATTTAAGTATGTACCTAATTTAGTAATAAAGTGGAAATGAGGACAATCAATTTACCACAATATGAACCTGATAACATCTATCTTAATAATGGTAATATTTGGAACTAGGAAAATATTCAACATAATATTATTTTTAAAAGGAAATATTTTATTAAAATGTCACAAATGTGACTTGAACATAGTTTTTCTGCATTTTATTATAAGAAAACTTTTGCATGTGCTTACAAAAATGAGTTCAAAGGAACTTATCAATTTTGAATCACGCGCGAGTAGCGTGGGCTGGGTCCCTCGGTGGCCACAGGCCAACCGCGGCCCGCCGTCGGTGCCGCCGACCAACCGCAAACCAAAATAGTTAAACAGCTGATTCCAGAACCTTCCATTAACAACAATCGTGATAAAACTAATTTCACGGTACTTCAAATCGGTATATCTTCAAAAATCCCTGTCGTCTACAATAAGAATCTCGTAAAACTCTAGCAACTCGTTACACCAATGATTGATGTCTGAACGATTTGTGAGTAATCAACTGACCATGGAAGATTTGCATAATGCCGGTAACCTATACGTATGTTGCATATTTGAATATTCGCAAAAGAAATGCAGTATAGTTCATGGAAAAGTACTCACCGTGTAATTTTTCTCAAATCCGCATTTTTAGCCGGCGTAAACCATATTTCGATAAGCTTTTCGACACCTTCAAAAAATTGCTCATTATTTTCACTACTAGATATCATCTCCGTTTCAGCCATAGTTAGGTTTTGTTATTAATGTAACGCAAAATTAATAATTTATTGGATTTTAAATCCTCCGAGAGCTTTACACACAACCACAAACAAGAGAAGTCGGAAGTTGACTGAAGTGAGAAGTCTGAATGAAATAAAATTATTGGCAAAATGCGGGCGAAAGAAGAGATGGCAGTATCAACATCTCTTTCTATCAGAGCGAGCGAGCCGGCGCGCGATGCGTTCGGAAGCGCAATTGGGGATTGAACCGAACAGCGGCACTTCTTTTTATTTAAATCTAAATGCATGTATTGCCATCTCTATAAAATAAATATTATGTTGTTATTTTAACATTTTCATTATGGAAATACTGTTTAAAAATAGCACACAAAATTAGTATACGTAAAATACATTTTGAAGTATGTATTCCACACTCCACATTATAAACAAAATGCTCGAAACATACACATTTTAAAGTACTGCTTCTACAACTTGAATAATGATCAATTAGTATGATTATAAACGCAGTGTAAGTGCTAAACGCCATAATGCCAGGCGATAGGGAAGTGATTTCCGCAAATTTCATGGTCATTATATTATTGTTCTTGATCATCATAAGCCACAACTAAAGATGTATTTTTAACATAATTATTGTTTCCGAAAATTGGCAACACATTAAAAAATTAAGTCAAGGTTTTATGTTTAAAAAAATACCTATCAACTATCAATATATTTTATTTTTATCAATATAACTTTTTTTCTACCGAAGGTTATCATAAAAGTTATCAAGCAGGAACTTTGGGGCTAAAGTCAAAAGTGTAGAATAATCTTACAATAATTTAAGTACATATTTGTTATATAAAGTTTATTCATTATAAATTGTCAAACTTGGCAACAAGCTTATGCAACTGTCCAGTTTCAACATTTTTGACTGGCTTGAATTTAGGCCTTAAAACAGGTACTTCCGAAGGCGAGTCAGGTTCTTTTTCATCACAGTAGAAATCTTCTATGTTAGGTTCTAGGTCCCTTTTTATGGTACTACTTGATGGCCTTTTGTCCTTTTTACTTTTTATTTCCACTTTTGAGTTCAACTCAATAAGGTTCTTATAAATTTTGTCATTGAAATGAAAGTTTAGTTTCTTTGTTACCTGAAATACATACATCATAATTATATTAACTATTAGGGTCTTATGGCCTGCTATACAAATTAACACCCTTTTTAAATATTCTGGTAGCCATTGTATTTATGGTCGGAAATCAGTATGATGCAGAAGATCATTGAGCTCACATTGGTAGAACTATTTTATAATGTTACAGGTATGATAAAACTAGTAAATTTAAGATTGCTTTTATAGTATTTGATGTTAAAGAACAATGAGAGAAAGATAGAAGAACAAAGAAACCATTCTTTATATATAATGACCACATTATGGAGAATGCTCAAAAATAAAGTAGAAATGTTAAGTAGGACAACACATTCTGAAATCACAGATTATGCCAGGCAGAAGAGCAATACTGGTGATAAAGTATGTAACACTAACGGCCAATCTCAATAAACAATCTCAGTTTAGAGTGCAGATAGATCGTGATTGTGAACCAATCAAATCAAGTCAATTGACGGAGTCATGTTCAAACTGTGTTCTTATTGGCTAATTTTTGTAATGTATCGGCACATTCGAACTGAGATTGTTTATTGGAACCGGGCGCATAACAACAAAAAAAAATACATAATGAAGACATATTTCATTATATTATGCAACATGATTTTTAGATGACTAACACAAACATAGAATATCGAGTTTTGTTAAAAAGGTTTTTCCCAATTATGACTCAAAAAACTTTTATGAGATAAGGCTTTCTGACTAGAAAATCCCCTAAAATTATATTGGCTAAAAGGGTTTTTCCTATTGGTAGGTACCTACAACATGATTGTTGAAACTACAGCAACTCATACAAAAGACGACATCATTAAGAATGAATTACTGAACATGAAATCTTTCGTCAAATTAGTAAATTTCTAAATGTTTTGATATACAAACCTGACTTTTATCTAAAGGAACTTCTTCAGCCGAAGCGGAAGGAAGTATAATCTTTCGCGCATCAGATAAATAATTGGCTAAAGCCTCGCTGGAACATAATGTAGGTTCACACAGTACGTTTTCGTTTTGAGATCCACTTGTTTCCTTAGAAGAACTGCATACATCGTGCTTAACATTTTTACCTGCAGATTTTACTCGATGTTCATAGTTTCTCAGCAACGTTTTTTTTACTTTAGGATCAGTACCAGACTTTTTCATATCCGATATGATTACAAATCCGTAAAAACGTTACGTTTGTTTACAAACAATTTACAAAGAGCATATAAGTAAGAGACAGAACTTCATACATTTCATACTAACATTGACGTGTATTTTACACCATAAAAGACAGGAACAGCCAATCATTGACTACCAGATTAGCCAACATAATGACCAAAAAAATTAAAAAAAAAAAAACAGATGTCAAAAACATAGGGCTTCCAAGTGTCGATTGATTATATTATAGTGATGTACAAACGCGAATATCGATATCGATAAAATGGTATAAATATAGGTTGTATACTTTTAAATATTATTAAATCATGGAGATAAAATATTCATATAGAATATGAACAAATAAAACATGTATTATTTTTTTAGAGTTTATTGATTCAAATTATTATTTTTGAATATAGTACAAATAATACAGTACAAATATAACTCAACCAATCATAAAACTTAAAATTACAATTGCATGAATTTCTATTATAGTGAATGATTACAATGCGCCTAATGGCAGCGTATATCGGCTGTGAACTGGAAGGTCTTCGCTTTGATTCCTAGGTCAAGTGAAATGTTTTTCTGACACAATTTGTTCGGGACTGGATCCGCTAGTGTGAGATTGACGTTGATATGGAGATTACAAATGCCTAAAACGTAATTGTAGTAAGAAAGAATTACTAAATAAACACAAATTTTTAGATAAATAATACATTACAACATTGTAAACGTACATTTTACCAACATAATACACGAACATTATTTAAAATATAAACCACAATATTATTCATAACTTACAAAAGTATTTGTTATTAAAGTAAATACATAATTATGTAATTTAATCCCTCAAATGCTGTTCGTTCATCATCTAAATTTATTTGTTATAAAAATGAAAAACACATAATACATCATCATTTTTAAAACATAAACAATAATATTATTTATAACTTACAAAAGTATTTGTTATTAAAGTAAATACATAATTATGTAATTCAACCCCTCAAATGCTGTTCATCATCTAAATTTATTTGTTTTACAAATGAAAACACATAATACATCAACATTATTTTAAACATAAACCATAATATTATTTATAACTTACAAAAAGTATTTATTATTGAAGTGAGTACATAATGATGTAATTTA
This sequence comes from Clanis bilineata, assembly GCA_036417725.1. Lineage (NCBI taxonomy): Eukaryota > Metazoa > Arthropoda > Insecta > Lepidoptera > Sphingidae > Clanis > Clanis bilineata. Next base: position 2,224,688 of record CM071139.1, on the reverse strand, counting down.
GGCCTCAAATGCTGTTCGTCGTCTAAATTTATATGTTTACAAATAAAAAACACATAATACATGGACATTATTTAAAACATAAACCATAATAATATTATTTATAACTTACAAAAAGTATTTGTTATTAAAGTGAGTACATAATTATGTCATTTACCTCTCAAATGCTGTTCATCGCCTTAATTGATTTGTAAACAAAAAAGATCTATTTTCTATCATGTCTCTACCGTAGTCTAAACTAAATTTGATTATCACATCGTTATACGACAATGACACAAACATGGAATAATTTAAACGCTATGCAGTGTAGTGCTGTGTGGCGCAATGTTCACCTCTGATGGCGGGTACACACCAGCCGAACGAAGGTGAACGAATCTATACCAGTTGCGTTCATAGAAACAAACTTTCGCAGTTGTGGGAATGAAACAGGCATGATTCGTTTGCCTTCGGCCCGGTGTGTACGCGGCATGAAACAAAGCATCAGTGATATCTTTGAAACAAGCTCATACTGTTGGCCCTAAAAAGGGCCTTTTTATAGTGGATAGTTATGCATACGAATTGTCCGCATGATTTGCAATTAACAATCCATGCTCGTTTGTTTGAGAAAATTTGCACGATCTCGTGTAGTTGCTGACCAATTTCGCAATGATTTTCGCCTTAAAATATTTTAACCTCTTCTGACTAATTGTTTTGTTTGAATCTGTAAGAGAAAACAAATTGACTTGTCATAATTTGATAAAATACTATTATTTTAGATTGGTTTCATGTTCATTTGGTTATAGAAAGTATCAAATAAAATATATGATTAAGGTTAGTGAATAATATTCTATTAATGGCGGGTACACACCGGCTGAAAGAAGGCGAAAGAATCTATACCTGTTGCGTTGACACAAACAAACTTTCGTTGTTATGGGAATGAAACAGGCATGATTCATTCGCCTTCGTTCGGCCCGGTGCGTACGCGCCAATATGGTAACAATAGATTTGAATATTAAAACTTTTCAAAGTTTTTGGCATTTATCTAATGACATCTTAAACCCAGTTCCAATAAACGATATTAAATCCAAATATGCAGATAGATTATAAATATTAGGTAACAAAGATTAAGTTGGAATTTGGCATCGTCACATGAAATAATTAAGTAAATTTTGTAATGTATCTGCACACTCGGATCTATATCGTTTATCGAACTCTAATGTGCACGTTTATTCCGAATTTTAAACAATAATTTCAATAAAATTTTGAAATAAAAACAAAACATTATGCCTCAAATGAAACATCATACGGTCAATCAATCTAAGACAGGGCAAAGTCTAATATTCCAACTTATAAAGCGTACTTAGACTGCGCTCTAACTTATCTCAAACTTACTGTACGAATATTTCACTTCACGCTTGTTTTTTTTTGTTACAAAATGTATATTAGTAGAAGTAGTGCTTATTATTTTGTATTTTTTTAATAAAAATAAAAAATATTCGTATGGTAAACTTCAAGTACGTCTAAGCATAAGTATTTATGAATATTAGTGTTAAAGGGAATTACTGAATACTTTTCCGTTATTACATTATATGTTTTTTCGTTAATTTAACGCAAACGTGTTCTGCGTATATGGTTATAGTACACTCATATTCCATTGAGTAAGTACCTAAATTTGGGAATAATACAAGTAAACAACTCACAGAGCCATAAATAATTTTTCGCATGTTCTTGGATTAAGCCCGTTGCGCTGGATCTGGCTGCGACATCTTCTCCAAGTCCAACGCGGCTCCGGCAACTCCGGATACTGCATCACAGTCCAACTGACAGTGCCGTAGACCTCGTATATCCTCTTCGGACACTCGTAGTTGTAATGCGAAGATATTCGATTCATCGCCGCCACATTGCCCCAAAAAAATAAACCGAAAAACATGAATCCGGGCATATTTAGTATCAGTTATTCACAATATGAGTTTACCTACAAATACGCCACAAAGGCAGTAAATAAATAAAAATACCGAATAGTCACGCACATAGCCCTGGCCCAACATTAGGTTGAACGTGGAATCGCAGGTATTAGGGATTTACGGTCCCACAACAATCAGACCCGAAAAAAATATTTGTGGACCACACATATATTTAATATTTAAAGTTAAGTAAAGATTAAATTATCGTCCTAGTAGTATATAGCATCACCTTGTTGGTCTAATGGAAGCATATATTGGCTGTGGACCGGGAAGTCATGGGTCCGTTTCCCAGGTCGGGCATAGCGAATTTTATGATTTAATTTGCCCGGGACTGTATCGCCCAGAAGGGGTTGACGTCAAGCAGGCAGCCGGTAGTAAAAACTTAGCCAAATCCTTTCTGCAACATGCTTGAAAAAGTGTGTTGCAGCGATCCAACATTAAGGTAGAATAAGGGCAGGTAGAAAGGAAGAAAGATTAAATTATCTTATTTCGTACCGCGTTTAGTGTCTTTTCTGATAATGACGAGATGACCCGCCTCGATAAATTACTTCCATACTGCACGAAGGCGCACCCAGTTGCGCCGCATACCGCCAGTTGAAGCATGGAGACATTAGACGCGTAAGAACATCTGAAAATATATACCAGAAGATTTGTGTTTATAATATCTAAATAATGTAAATAGCAGTAAATATATTGCATAAATATATTGTATCTCCATGGCTCTTTAACCTTTACATGGATAGTTGTTTGGCAGGATTGAAAGAGATGGAATGTGGACTGAGAATGGATGAGCTACATGTCAAGTGTCTTCTTTACGCTGACGATCAAGTGTTACTTGCGCCGTCGGCGTGGGAGCTGCAAGACATGTTAGATGTAGTGAATGCCTCAATTAAGGACAAGGGAATGAAGGTGAATGTAAATAAGACGAAAGTTATGGTGATAGAAAGAGAGGAAGAAGTTACTGATAGTAACATAAGTATAGAAGGTGAGAAAGTAGAACAAGTGGAAGAGTTTGTATATTTGGGAAGTATGATAACTAGAGATGGAAAGTGTGATGGGGATATTGAAAGAAGAGTAGCGGCAGGTAATAAAGTGAACGGTGCCTTGCGCGCAGTTGTGGGTAGTCAGGCGGTGTCGTAGAAGGCGCGAATGGCTGTCCACAATGGTGTGCTGATACCGACACTTACATATGGAAGTGAGTGCTGGGTTTGGCAGAAGAAGCATGAAAGCCGAATAAATGTGGTGGAAATGCGTTCCCTACGGAGTATGTGTGGAGTCACCCTTGCTGATCGTGTGAGGAAAAGCATGATAAGGGATCGCTGTAAGCTGAAGCATGATGTGGTGACTAGAATTGATAAAGGAATGTTGAGGTGGTTTGGGCACGTGGAGAGGATGGATGAAAGGCGACTTACGAAAGGTATTTATCGCGCTAAAGTAAATGGAAGGGTCGGAAGAGGGCGCCCGAGGAGAACATACATGGATCAAATAAGTGATCTCCGAAAAGGGCAAGTGAGGAGTACCCTCAACCGGCGGAAATGTATGAAAAGATGCATGATGCATGTGTGGAAGAGGCAAAAGAGGTGTGTCAGGATCGTAGCTTGTGGCGCTCAATAGTCTCTGCCTACCCCCATGGGATACAGGCGTGAGTGTGTATGTATGTATGTATATTGCATATATTGCTTACCTGGATGAATTAATTTTGGAAGCTTAGCATCCGCTTCAAACGGCAACAAAGCAATCCGCCCGAACCAATGACTTGCTGCACGACGGCGCACCTAGTTGCGCCGCATACCGCCAATTGTAGTATGGAGACATTAGACGCATAAGAACATCTGAAAAATATATACCAAAATATTAGTGTTTCTAATATTAAAATAATGCAAATAGTAGTAAATATATTGCATATATTGCTTACCTGGATGAATTAATTTTGGAAGCTTAGCGTCCGCTTCGAACGGTAACAAAGCAATCCGTCCGAACCAGTGACTCCCATGCTGCACGAAGGCGCACCCAGTTGCGCCGCTTACCGCCAGTTGAAGCATGGAGACATTAGACGCATAAGAACATCTGAAAATATGTACCAGAAGATTAGTGTTTATAATATTAAAATAATGTAAAAGTAGTAAATATATTGCATATATTGCTTACCTGGATGAATTAATTTTGGAAACTTAGCATCTGCTTAAAACGGCAACAAAGCAATCCGCCCGAACCAATGACTTGCTGCACGACAGCGCACCTAGTTGCGCCGCATACCGCCAATTGTAGTATGGAGACATTAGACGCATAAGAACATCTGAAAAATATATACCAAAATATTAGTGTTTCTAATATTAAAATAATGCAAATAGTAGTAAATATATTGCATATATTGCTTACCTGGATGAATTAATTTTGGAAGCTTAGCGTCCGCTTCGAACGGTAACAAAGCAATCCGTCCGAACCAGTGACTCCCATGCTGCACGAAGGCGCACCCAGTTGCGCCGCTTACCGCCAGTTGAAGCATGGAGACATTAGACGCATAAGAACATCTGAAAATATATACCAGAAGATTAGTGTTTATAATATTAAAATAATGTAAAAGTAGTAAATATATTGCATATATTGCTTACCTGGATGAATTAATTTTGGAAACTTAGCATCTGCTTAAAACGGCAACAAAGCAATCCGCCCGAACCAATAACTTGCTGCACGACGGCGCACCTAGTTGCGCCGCATACCGCCAATTGTAATATGGAGACATTAGACGCATAAGAACATCTGAAAATATATACCAGAATATTAGTGTTTCTAATATTAAAATAATGCAAATAGTAGTAAATATATTGCATATATTGCTTACCTGGATGAATTAGTTTTGGAAGCTTAGCGTCCGCTTCGAACGGCAACAAAGCAATCCGCCCGAACCAATGACTCCCATGCTGCACGAAGGCGCACCCAGTTGCGCCGCTTACCGCTAGTTGAAGCATGGAGACATTAGACGCGTAAGAACATCTGAAAAATATATACCAAAATATTAGTGTTTCTTATATTAAAATAATGAAAATAGTAGTAAATATATTGCATATATTGCTTACCTGGATGAATTAATTTTGGAAGCTTAGGGTCCGCTTCGAACGGCAACAAAGCAATCCGCCCGAACCAATGACTCCCATGCTGCACGAAGACGCACCCAGTTGCACCGCTTACCGTCAGTTGAAGCATGGAGACATTAGACGCGTAAGAACATCTGAAAAATAATTTATTTAATTATTTTGTGTAAAAATTTGTGGCAAAAATTAGTGCTTATAATATTTTTTTTGTTATTTAATCATATTTAATAATATAAAAAGAGAAACTATCAAGGCCAGGGAGGTCTGTATCTTTGAAAAAAGAAACTGTGAAAAAGTGAAATCATTAAATAATATTGTATACTCTTTATAATAAAAATTTGTAGCAAAAATTATATTGTACAATTGCATACCATGATATACTAATTTTCTTGTATCTGTGAAGAACCACATTGTTCCGCTATCTTCTTAGCGTTAGTTTTGTTTTCTGCTAGAAGCCTATACGTTTGAGATATTCTGTGGCATTGGCGGCGTACAAATAATCGCGATAAACGATTAAAAATATGTTTTACAATAAGTTGCCGATGACGTGTACATGTCAGCCATGTAGTGTCACAGCTTGTGAAGAATAATGTAACACTTAGATTACAAATATTTTTCCGGTTTATATTATGCATAATTTCGGTTTCAAATATATTCAGTGCCTTTTCTACGGTACGACATAAAGCCAGTGAAGGATACGTTAAGGATTTTTTTTGTGTCCACCATTCGCGGAGTTGTATGTAACTATATATAGCATCACCAGTTTGCTGGTCATCAACTATTATTGACTGTTTACAGTCCAGACATTCGTGATTTCGCAGTGTGTGTGCTATGTAACCACTGACATAAACTGTGGCCTGATGCTCTAATTTCGCGAGATCACTTTCTATTTCATCATGTTCAAATTCTTCAGGAATATGTAAAACAGGAACATCTGGCTGCGATATACTCGACAAATTCTCGAGGATCTCATCAAACTGCGCACTTGCGGTCTCAATGTGTGATATTTGTGCTTTCAAGTCTCCTATCATATCCTCTAATCCAAATATGAGATCGTGGAAATTAGTGAGAAGTTTCTGATTGTCCTTTTCACAATTTGAAGCTCGACTGTGAGGAGCAGTGAGTCCCGTAACGATTGAAGTCTTTAGTGCGGCTACAAATCCGGAACAAGTAGGATGTTTGTTTGTTGGACTATGTTGCCGCACAATCCCGAATAAGTTTTCTAATGCGTCTTGGTTCAGGTTTCTCAAATTCAGATATTCAAAACCTAATTTTGATACTTCATGCCAAATATCCTGTAGGCTGCTTAGTGTCATTAAATATCCACGCACACATTTAACATTTCTAGCTTCAGTTCCATCACTTTTTATAAACTTTATCGTTGAAAGGGTTTTTCGGAAATGATTCCACATTTCAAGATGGTCGGTTTGTGCAGAACAATTTTCTCTTTCACCCTTTTTTACATCATGATTGCCAGAAGGCCCGTTAGTATAATCAAACAAGCGGTTAAGTTCTTGGACGACTAACGCAGTTTGTATATATTCATTGGCGTCCTCAAAAAAGAAGGAAAAGAAGAAGGAAAACATTATTACTTTATTTGATTTATACACTGAAATAAAATGTATTATTAATGTAAGATTAGTAGGGCAGTTGTTACCTACCTCGTTGTCTTGTTTTTCTGAAGCTACTAATCTCAGTACAAGAGAAGTAGTATTACTCAGCATCTGTGCAGCATATTTAACCCTCATTTTAGCTCGATATTTAGGGTTCACATGTGTGGGTCCAACTTTGTTTATACGGAGTAATCTCCTAATATTAATCTCTTTTACAGCTTCAAAATGTTCCCATTTTCCAGTCATGCCATTAATTATTATAGTACCATGATTTAAAAAGTTATTTCGCAAAGATTTGAATAGGTGAGGAACATCAAACAATATAAATACTTTCTCGTTTTCTACCATAAAAAAGTTTTTCGTTTCTGCCCCAGGTATACCACAATGTTCCTGTAATAATTTGATTGCTCCCATATTTGTAGAGCCTTGATCACAAACCGTAGTCAATATTTTGTACCCCGTATCGTGTATGGCTCTAATTATTTCCTGAATAATTGAAGCTAAATTTTGTGAAGATATAGTTCCCTTCACAAAGTAATACGCAATTGGTTGTTTGAATTTCTCATATATACCTTGTATCATAAATACCAGAGCGTGATCGGCTACCTTATCCGATCTCCCAAGATCAGATTTACCCAAATCTTCAAACCCATCGACTTGGTCAGTCGATTCATTGTAAACAAGACATGGCTGTAGGGCAATTTCATCAAAAAGTAAAGCACATACTTTTTGTTTCATGTCTTTAGTTGGAGATGTTTGTCTCAAATGTTCCAAAACTGCTTTATTGATACCTGTATCTATAGGTATTTTTTTCAAAACATTTTGTAATGTTTTTGTACTTGGTAAAGGTATCATATGGGAGAGGTATCTATAAGCTTTTGGTGATCGTTTGTATAATGCCAAACAATTTATTTTATTATTTTTGGTCCATCGTCGGCCTTTTGGTTTTTTATTTTGATTTTTTAAAGTGTCAGCAACTATTTCCTTTAGTACTGGCGACTCAATTTTATCAATTAATTTTGCACTCTTCTTTAGTGATGCATAATCACATTTGGTTTTTTTCAACTCATTAACCAATTTCTCTATTCTCGTAGATTCTATAACAAAAAAGTAAGCAGATAGCATAGTATAGCAAATAGAAGGCGTCAAAATAAATGATTTATTATGCAAAAGTTTAAAAAGTTATGAGAAATCTTAACGAAACTTTTGAAGAAATTTTATGGTAATATGCTGATTGTTACTCGATACTGAAATAGATATATGTAGTTGCAATACACCGCAAATCTCATGCTTATAAAAATAAAATATTTATAAGCTAAAGTAAAAAGTTGAATTAAGCGCATGCCATTTGGAAGTATTTGAAATAGATAATATAATAAATCATATTTAATCATGCACCCTTAACGCTCAAAATAGAAACAAAAATGTATAGAATGCCTGAAAGTAGCTAGATAAACGATTGCGAATATATTGTGTGAATTAAATACACTGCAATTCTTTGCTTATCCTGTCCGACGGAATGACAGCTCACCAGCTTCTGCATTACACTCAGCGCAGGATCCGCTAAAATTAAGCGATCGGAGAGTTAAAGTTAAACTCCGGTAGATAAATAAATCGTTTTTTATTATTCGAGCATGGCATAGTGACTACACAACTCCTGATGGTAAGCGTTGTGCAGTCCAAAAACACCAGCAACCATCGATAGAACTTGCGTCCATCGGAGGCCACCAGTATAATGCCAGCGTGCATTATTAATGCTTCTTCACACTCTGTGTGAAGGGCCCAATGTAGGAGATGGGAGAGAATAGGTGTGACTGCATCCAGTAGAACTCTTTAGTAGAAACCTCAAAACTGTGGTTTCGTAAACCGGTACGGGTGGTTCTGTTATGGAAGGGAGAAGAATGGGATGAGGGTAAACAATTCTTAGGTAGGTAGGTAGGTAACAAAAGTTTAAAACAAAAAAACTACTTCAGAACTAAGTCACATTTTGCTCAAAAAAATTAGTAAGTATCACTTACTCTATCGAACTTAAAAATAACCTTGGAAATCGGTCCATCGGGCATTTACTGAAAATGTCGTGTAACATACATACATAAAAATACCGAGGAATTGAGAACCTTCTTCCTCGGATGATGATTAAAAAATAATTAACAAGATGCAGATAGATATCAATGTTAGGCTTTTGGAATTAAAACTAATGACGGTAAAGGTAACATTTCTTTCAGTTCTTACCCCCGATTCGATCTGCTTTATTTCTACCTGTCCTTATCCCATCTAAATATGGGGTCGGCGCACTTTTTTAAGCATGTGACAGAAGGATTTTGATTCTTTTTTACGACCAGCGGCCTACCTGACGACAACACCCCTCTGGGAGATTCAGATACAGGCAAATCGAATTAGAAAAGTGGATTTTCCCAACCTGGGCATCGAACCCAGGAGGACCTCCCCATCCACTGTCTATATATGCTGCCAGGAGGTGACAAAGTCCCCTACTCGATTTGCTACATACTATTTTTTTTTATATCATAAAACTAGATAATTCTATGTCTTCATGGTATTTATAAAATGTATTATTGTATCTGTTGTTTCCCAAATAAATAAATACTAGGTATATTTGGTAATATATTGAAGTGCATACCTATATCCGGCTGGGAAACTGTTGTTGAGCGTGGTTGATGATGGCTGCTTGATGGTTCCTGCATATCTTGCCCATGCGCTGGTAAAAAAAAACATTCATATGTTTAATAGTGTCCGACTGAAGGTCGATTTCTAGGCGAAGCCGATCATCGGTTTTTGCCACAACCTTCGGCCGAGCCGAAGGTTTAATAACCCTAAGAAACTCTGTTGAATTTGACTTTCTTTCTACATGTCTCTATTTCACCTTAATTTGGGGTTGGCAAAACACCTTCTTTAAGCATGTTGCAGAAAGGATTTGGCTTAGTTTTTACAAACGGTTGCCCATTTGACGTCAACCCTCATCTGGGGATCCCGGGACTGGATGAAAATAAACTGTTAGAAAAACACCATATTTTCACCACCCCGCCCGAACTGGGAAACGAACCCACGGTCTACAACCCATATAGGTTCCACTGCACCAAGTAGGCGACCAAAAATTTGTCAATCGGTTGTTATAAAAATAACGCTCTTAATACAAAAAACCCTTATTTTTATCCTCTATTTTACTCCTAGAGGATTTTATCCCCTTTCAGGGGACAAATTTTCAAATATACTTTGTTCTTAGTGCTCATTAGTAATATGTACATACCAATATCTGGCTGGGAAACTATTGTTGAATGTTGACTAGTTGACGGCTCTTGTATGTCTTGCTCATGCACTAGCAAAAATAACATGTTATATTAAATACTTATAAAAAAAATATGTTTAATTTGTTGGTACATTATGACAACGGTCTAAAATGCCCAAATAAAAAAAAAGATATATTATAGTTATTGCCAAGTAATTTTCATAGAGGATTCACTTTCTATTTAACATTTTCTGATCAATTAATAAGTATTATTTAATAATTGATCAAAAAATGTTATAAATGTTATAAAAAATGCATTGGATTTAGTTTTATGACATATAATTATTTATTTTAAATCGCGTATTATGTCTAGTCTCTAGACACTTGACTCTAGTGGCAGCATATATGGGCTGTGGACTGGGTGGCCCTGGGTTTGATTCCCAGGTCGGGCAAAACAATGTACCAATTTAATTTTCCTGGGACTGGATACTCCAGAAGGGGTTGACATCAGGCAGACAGCCGGTCGCAAAAAATACAACAAATCCTTTCTGCAACGTCTTTGAAAAAGTGTATTGTGCCGACCCCATATTAAAGTGTGTATGTAACAAAAGATTTTTACATGCTACAAATATCTGGGTAGTCTTATTAGAAGCGAAAACACCTTGGCATCTGAGATACCAGCTCGCATCGCAAGAGCAGCATCTACATTTGGGCGGTTAAATAACCCTCTATGGAAGTCACATGACATCAAGTTAAAAACAAAGCTCGATGTCTATAAGGCATGTCTCGATGTCTTTATTACACCTATTGTACTGCCGAGTCGTTGTGCGTCTATAAATCTGACATTGAAAAGTTAGATGCATTTTATATGAGGTGCATTCGCCTTGTTTTGGGGATCAATTGGCAGGACAGAATAACCAATACCGAAGTTTTGCGTAGATCTATAATGGTGGGTATGGAGGCTTTACTCATGAAAATTGAAAACACAGCTAAGGTGGTGTGGCCATGTAAACCGAATGAGAGACATTAGATTAACATAAGCGGTCTTCTATTCGGAGTTATCCGAAGGTTTACCTTCGACATTATGGTACTTTAATAATATTTATTTATATTAGGTACCTACCTCTTTTGCTTGCAACATGAAGAGGAAACAATTTTAGTTGCTCTTCAGTCAGACTTGGGAAACATAATTTTAACTTAGGTATGGCTCTCTTTTTTAGTCGGTTGCCTTTGCGATTAAAGTCCTTCTTTTCGAAGTGATCGGCACAAACAAAACGCCTTGTATGTAATTTTTCTATAGGTAGATAAACCAAATCTTCAATACCAATTACTTTAACCCATTCACGGCACCTGAAATAATAATGTACTTTTATTTTCTCCTATACTTTTTAGGGTTCCGAAGCCAAATGGCAAAAAAAGAACCCTTATAGTTTCGCTATGTCCGTCCGTCTGTCTGCCTGTCTGTCTGACCACTGTTTATCTCAGAGGCTATAAATAATAAAGGGCTGTTATTTGGCACCAGTATACATATCTATCAAACTAAGAAAGTCGTGGAATAAAATCTTGAGAAATATTTTTTCAGGGGTACCCTACAGGAAAGTAGGGGTGACTTTTTTTTCTCGACTATCCTATGGTATCGTTGGATAAGTCTTTCAAAAGCAATGCGAGTTTGCAACAACCATTTTTTGATTGTAGACTTTGTTTGCGAAATATTAAGCTTTAGAGTGAAAAATTTTGGTCGAGTCATCCCCCCCTCTATTTCCGAAACAGTTGGTTTTAGATACGTGAAAAAATTCACAGTAATAGCATATATCATGAACTTCAAAGGAAAACTATAGCAGCTAAGCAGGCTTTACAAATTAATGAGTAATAGACGACCAAGGTGAAAAGAAAAAAACTTACAAGTTATTTTCAATATCGCTTATATGAAGTTGTTAGTTATGAAAAAACAGGTAGTAAATATGAGTTTATGGACTATACACTTAAATTGTGTGTAATAAAATTATATTTAAGTGACAGTTACCCTTACTTTGGAACCCTGTACTGTGCGTGATCAGATATGTAGCATGCACTTGCCCGGTTTTTTAAATTATAAAAAGAGTATATACTTTACTGTCACTTTACACATGACTTCTTTCATGTGGAATGTTTTAACAAACCTATCTAAAGGTAATCATACATTTTTATTATATAAAATTACAGATCCGTTGAGCCGTTATGGCAAAACATGGCATAACCGTTATGTAACATACATCCGTCCACCAAAACTTTTATCTTCATCTTTCTTTCTTTATTGCAGATAATACCTCGATGTGATCCATATCTGTTTGTGTACAATCACTTAGGCCTATGTTAGTAAGTCCATTTAGATAGCTAGTCTAGTTTGTCTACCTGTATTTAATACAATTTAAATGCATATTTCATTACTAGCTTTTACCCGCGGCTTCGCACGCGTGATTTGTAGGTATATAAGGTTTTTGATTTGTCGATCCGATCTGTTGTTTTAGTCCAAATATTCCATACACGACATACTTTAATGATTAAGCAAAAATTTGATAATAAAATAAAGAAAAACCAAATGCTGGCCACGTAATTCGTCAGTTTTGACTCCGAATAAGTTCTTCAGAAGTACGGAACAACCCAGATATCGATTTTAAAGTCAATCGGGTCAAAAAAAGAAAAACAAAATGGCGGCTACTTTTTCAATTTCGTTTTCGGATTCGTGGTTTGGAACTACGAGACAACCCAGAAATCGATTTTGAAGTCAATCGGGCCAAAAACATAGAAAAACAAAATGGCGGCCATTTTTATCAATTTCGTTTTCGGATTCGTGGTTTGGGACTACGGGACGACCCAGATATCCATTATGAAGTCAATCGGGTCAAAAACAAAGAAAAACAAAATGGCGACCACTTTTTAAAATTTCGACCCCTGATCCGTTTTTTGGAACTACCGAGCGACCCAGAGATTGAAGTTAACCGGGCGATTATCAAAAACAAATTGCGGCAATTTTTTTTTCATTTCGTTTTGGGATGCGTGGTTTGGAACTACGGGGCGACCCAAATATCGATTTTAAAGTCAATCGGGTCAAAAAAAGAAAAACAAATTGGCGGCTACTTTTTTCAATTTCGTTTTCGGATTCGTGATTTGGAACTACAAGGCGACCCAGATGTCGATTTTGAAGTCAATCAGGTTAATAACAAAGAAAAACAAAATGGCGGCCACTTTTTTCAATTTCGTTTCTGAATTCGTGGTTTGGAACTACGGGGCGACCCAGATGTCGATTTTGAAGTCAATCGGGTTAAAAAGAAAGAAAAACAAAATGGCGGCCACTTTTTTTTATTTCGTTTCTGAATTCGTGGTTTGGAACTACGGGGCGACCCAGATGTCGATTTTGAAGTCAATCGGGTTAAAAACAAAGAAAAACAAATTGGCGGCTACTTTTTTCAATTTCGTTTTCGGATTCGTGGTTTGGAACTACGGGGCGACCCAGATGTCGATTTTGAAGTCAATCAGGTTAAATCAAATCAAAATCAAAATCAAAATAATTTATTGAATCCATGAAATGTTCAAACATTATTTAGATTCCGTCAAATTTTAACACTACCGCCTGTTCGGAATGCTGTTTCGCCAGAGAAGAACGGGCAAGAAACTCTGACGTTGCTCTTTTTAACACCAATTTACAGTCAGCTACTAATAAACTACAGCACCAGATACAGAAAGAGCTTGAATTAGAGCAGCTAAACCATGATAACAATAGTATAGGACATCTAATAATATAGGACAAAGTAACATACAAGATACACTGAGCGACCCCCGCAGCCACGGCAAGTTGAATTGACACAAGGGAAACAAAACAGTCCAGGCAGACCAGTCTCCACAAGCAGCACCCGTTCACGAGTATGACGCATGTGCCAGCCAAAAACAAAGAAAAACAAAATGGCGGCCACTTTTTTCAATTTCGTTTCTGAATTTGTGATTTGGAACTACGGGGCGACCCAGATATCGATTTTGAAGTCAATCGGGTTAAAAAACAAAGAAAAACAAAATGGCGGCCACTTTTTTCAATTTCATTTCTGGATTCGTAGTTTGGAACTACGGGGCGACCAAAAATCGATTTTTAAGTCAATCGGATGAAAGACAATAACAAAATGTCAACCCCTATTGCATCCCTTTTTGGGTTACAAAAATAACACCGTATGTGTGTCCTTAGGGCAGGTATCCTCATACCCACTTTCATCAGAATCCATGAAGTGAATTCTGAACTCTCATTACTCATGCAAATTTTCATCCATTATTTAATTCCTTTATGTATGTGAAGTCTACCAACCCGCATTAGGCCAGCGTGGTAGACTAAGGCCTAACCCCTCTCATTAGTAGAGGAAGCCCGTGCCCAGCAGTGGGACAGTAATATTACAGAAAAAAAACAAAGTAAGTAAAGGCCTATGTCCTGTAGTGGACGGACGTCCTGTGGCTGATGATGATGATTAGGGTTGGGGTTAAAGGTATCCAATGAAATTTCTTCAAAATCAGTGCATCACTTTAGCTGTGAAAATGAATTACTTTCGAATTTATTATTTAGTATTGATTGATATAGATGGATACATGTCAAATTGAGAACCTCCTTTTTGTGAAGTGGTAAGTGAAGAGATCACCAATCACTCAACGTTTCTAAAATGTTAAATCGTAAAAAAATGTGTGTGCAATGTGACTCAGAAAATAGGGTAACACAATCTATTGATAAATTTGAAAATTACTTTCAGACCTTATAAACCACCCAACAATTGCACACATAATATAAAATTATCCATATCTTTAGATAGAATTAACTGATTTGAATAAACAAAGCCTAAGTGTTACTCCAAGATATGGTCTACGATTTCCTATCCAGTTTCATAAAATTACTTTGGTGGTTTTCATTTGGTACACCACAGACAGAAAGACAAAAATTCTAATAATAATAAAAATGTATTGTATTACTAATTCTAAGCCCCTCCACCCCCCCCCCCCCCATTAGTGTTTTTGCAAATCTAAGCAATGTACAGACACGCGAAATTTACATCTTATTATATGTATTGATGATGAAATTTTCATATTTTGTCAATAAAGAATTCATTTATTGAATAGTATACTTTTTCTATCTAATTTTTGTTTGGTAGAGCCACGCTGTAGACAGTAACGTCTACAGCACGAATGGGCCGGCTTGACCGGTTGGATACCACTGTCTAACAGAAAACCAACGTAAAGTGGCAGCTTGCTGTCGCGTTTCGTTCGGTGAGTGAGATTTCCGGTGGCCCATTCCCACCTGTCTTTCCAATCCCTTTTCCCTCCCCTTCCATTTCCTCTTTTTAGATTGGCAACGCACCCATGATTCTTATTGTGTCTTAGGTGTCTATGGGCGGTGGAGATCACTTACCATCAGGTGACCCATCTATACGTTTATCAGTCTCTGCTACAAAAAAAATTGAAGTTTGTTTTAAAAAAAATGAAAGTTATGCATTTATTTTAAGGCAGTGGGGATTTTCTTATATATACTAGCTTTTGCCCGCGGCTCAGCACGCGTATTTTGTAGTGCCAATGGAAAAAACTTTTAATTTGTCGATCCGCCCTGTCGTTTTAATCTAAATATGGGCGACTCAGATATCAATTTTGAATTCAATTGGCCCAAAAATAAAACAAATTTTCAACCCCTATTTCACCCCTTTCTAGGATAAAAATATATTGCACCCCATTTCTGTCCTTAGGGCTAAAACTACCAACTTTCTTAAAAATCCGTTCAGTGGTTTCTGGATTCCCAGAAAAACTTTCACTCCCTATTTCATCACAGTAAGGGTTGATTTTATTTTTAAAGTAGCCCATTTATGTCTTTAAACTCAAAGGTATCCACTATCCCATACCAAATTTCATTAAAATTCATTAAGTGGACCTAAAATCCCCATACAAACTTTCATTCCCTATTTCAGCCTCTTAGGGGTTGATTTAAAAAAGTAGCCCATTTGTGTTTAAACTCAAAGGGATCCACTATCCCATACCAAATTTCATAAAAATCCATTAAGTGGACCTAAAATCCCTATACAAACTTTCAACCCTATTTCATCCATTCAGGGGTTGATTTAAAAAAGTAAAGTACCCTATGTCCGTCATTGGGGTTAAAGGTACCTACATACCAAATTTCATCAAAATAAGTTCAGCGGTTTAGACGTGAAAACGCCACAGACAGACAGATAAACAGTCAGACAGTTACTTTCGCTTTTATTATTTAGTAAGGATTTTATATGCCATATAGAATGTACTTTTACGAAAGGTGATAGTTTTATGCTTCTTAAGGTGTAGTAGTTATTAATATGTTTTTTTTTTAAGTTTACAGATTCATAATATATATATTGACGACAGAGTAAAAAGTTTTAAATTTCGAAAATACGTTTTTCAGGATACTGTTTTTTGTATATTACACACCACCCAGATGTATGTTTTTTTTTGGATTTTAAAGTCATGTCCTTGTCAATGGAATTCCCCCTAAATAATATTCCATATTTTAGTATGGATTCCACATAGGCGTTGTAAGCACTTAGTAGTGCTTTTTCATTGGCTATTTTTGGCTTCTTAGCATTTACAGAGCACAAGAGAATGTATTTAGTTTTGTAAAAACATGTTCTATTTGTGTTTTCATGTGAGGTTTGCGTTAATATAAATGCCTAGGAATTCAGTGTATTGTACTTCTTTCATTAAATGTCCTAAGTAATTTAACAAGATGTCTTCATATATTATCTGTAACTACATATAGTACATTACATGTAATGAATTACATGTCATTCATCTATTTTTTTTATTTAACTTGAGGTTAGGACTAACTGTAGGTTAGTAATAGTGGTGCAAGTCGCCCTGAGTATGTTAAATTTTGATTTTTTATCTTTAATTGTTATTATAATATTAATGTTGTCAAGATTCATTTCTAACCATTGCTACAAAAGTTACACAGCATCACCACAGTGTTAATTAATGGACATTGGAATAAACAAACAAAACAAATATAGAAATATTAAATGGGGCTCCCAGGTACTTTAAGTTAAGATACCCATAGAAATTGACCATAGAAACATAATTTTAAGCAAACCATGTTTTGTGTATGTGTTTTGTGTAATGTTTAAGTGTAGGAGACATGGTGTTATATAGTTATCAATCCAAACACTACAACAAAGTCTGATTACAGCAAAAAATTAATCAATTACAATATTAAAGTCTGCCTCTAGGCATCGTGTAAAAGGAGTGTAAATAAATAGATAAATAAAGTGGATTTTTATTCTCTTTATGCCTACTTTCTTTTTGAGGTTATGTATACCTATCTTCCCATGAGCAGTTATTCTAACGATAATACGATATGATGTATAATTTGATAAAAAGTAAGACACTGTACGATGTGTGATACATTAGCTTGGGTGTTTAGGAAGTCTTTAAATACGTAATATGCCTTGCACTTACCGTTTCTCATCTAGTGGGAAATTGGCAAAAAATCCACCTTTATTGTTCGCCCTCTGTAGACATATCACACATCCACGACCTTTGTAAGATACTTTATTATCCATTATGTAAAATATAATGAATTAGTCTCAAATTGTATCAAAACTCACAAAGAAGAATCAACAGGCACAAATCGGTAATTACAAATAACACGAAAACAACTCGTAATAAATAACTGTCCACTTTGCGTTTATGTTAAAATTTCAGAGGATTTTCAACAATAAACGCCTAAAATGAAATAATTCAAGAATTTGCAAAATAAAATTCTGCAAAATTCGTTAGCTCGACAAATGTCAAAAAACGAATGACGCGGCGAATTCAAAATTTTAAACGATTGTCTGTTTGAAATGTTGGCGGTATCCTTTATATTAGAATATTGGTCATACGAGACAAGCTCACCATACATTTCCTCAATGTATGGGAGTTGCAAGGGCCTGACAATTTACAACTTTGCGACGTTACTTTTTTGACAGTCAGTCATCAGTGTGACCAGCCCCCGTACTTTTCACACCCAATTAGATTGTGAATTCGATTCGGTTTTATTTATTGTATTAAAATTCCACCGAAATCTAGTTAAAAACTGCGCTAATGTTGCATTAGATTCGAAAACTCGACATTTGGTAATTTTTACTGTGACATTAGAGCACTTTTTAACTATATTTAGGTGAAATTTTAAGTTACTAGGTGAAGTTGAATCGAAATCAAATTCGAATCGAGTGTCAAGAGTCAGCCCCCAGGTCAAATATTTTACGAAAATACCAACGATAAAAGAAAAATAAGGACTTGCAATAACTACGGAAAAAATCGTATTTTTTTTTAATTCTGCTCCACCATTTTTATTTTCGCGATATATTTATATGCAGGGGCCTTAGATTATCCTGCAGGGGCTGACAAACACTGTAATATAGTTTTTTGTTTTTAATGGTAGTAAAATATAACTGTCAATTGTCATTACTTTACGTTAAAGTTTACATGCTCTTTGACTTTACGTAAGCTTTCAAGTCACAGTACCTACAATATTGTACGTCAAAAGCCCGAGAACTCCAAAGCTATGAGACATTATATATGGCTCAATTGTTATCTATAAAAGTATATATAAGGACTTGGCATGACTCCGAAAAAATTGTGTAAGCTTACGGTATGGAAAAATCCCAGTTAATGCTAACAAGTTAAAAGTGGACTTCTCCATAATGCAGAATTGTAATAATGTTCTTCTTCTTTTTCTTTTTCTTAAAAAATGGCAATTTTTTCGGAGTCATGCCAAGTCCTTATATTTCTTTAATTTAGGTGCGTCGATTTCCGAACAAAATTATGTCATCGACGCAACGTCAAAGGAAGTCTATGAACGTCAATGATCAATCCCGTCAAAGTCAGCTGTGAGCTGAACTTAAGTTTTTGAACGAAATTGAGTTCGTAAGCTGTTTCGAGTTTCGACTGCACGACTAATTTTAGGCTAATATTTATTAATTCTAATCCCTTTAACAGTGTTTTAAACTTGCAAACTGATTTATTCATCCATAGGTCTAATTCGTATGATAAAATTGTAATCTGTGATATGTCTCAAAAAACCATCGAATTTTCTGTATGTATTGAATACGCAAAGTGGTTCGTGTTTAAAATTATATAAATTAGAAAATTTGTATAGTAAACGCTTATTTTCAGAATCCTGATAACCTTCCAGTGGAGAATTTGACAATATCTGTAAGAAATGCGGGCGTTGTTCAGACAGTCAAAGCTTTGGTGAGCACATGCAAAGATTCTGTAGAGTAGGCTAAGTAGTCGGTACATGCTGTCAGTGCTATAGTTTTAATAGCACAACCTTTCATTCGTTGGTTAAGGTTTATAAATAGACTTGACTATGGCATTGGCACATTGCAATTACTATGGTACATGGGTTCTGATTTTATCATATTTAATATAATTTCAACTTGATTATTGAATAAGCATAATTAATATTTATAACAATACAAAGAATTTAAGATAATAAGAGATGCTACATAACAATTTAGAAGAAAACATTAATCAATATTGTGCAATAAATACATCTTTGGAGGAGGCCTATGTCCAGCAGTGGATGTTGTGTGTGAATTTATCTTCTGCCAGCTGTCCTTTACCCACTCCAAGGGTTCGTGCAACACACTTCTTAAGTATATTCAGTTGAAAGAACTTAATACTCATTAATCACAAGTTTTAAAACTTAACGGTCTGACTTCAAAAATGTATTTGATTTTGACCAAATTTAAAAATCGGTCCACATTTGGCACACAGTAACATACATTAAAAAACATATGTACAGACAAATTTAGGACCTTTTCCTTTTTTGAAGTTGTTTGAAAAATAACACAGTCCACTTTTAGATGAGTATCATATGTTTAATCTCAGTGCAAAAAATGGTATATCAATCTTGTTAATAAATTTATTTAATGACCCAAAAAAGAAACAAAGAAAGGAAATGTTGCAGAAAGGATCCATTTTAGCTATTACAACCGGCTGCCAGCCTAATGCCACTCACTTTAATGATCTAGTTCTGGGTAAGTTATGTTAGAAAACACTTCACATATATAAGAACATTACATTCTTAGCTCTTCGTCCATGGATACATCACACCTACTTCCTAATGTAATTTAGTATTCATATTACATACAATTATTCCCAATCAGGATCCATACTGGGTGGATAAAAGAAAGCTGACGTTATATGAGCGGCCTCCGTCAGGGAGTGCCATGGTGCTCGGCGCAGTGGATGCATGGAAGAATAAAATGAAAGTCTATGTTGAGGATCTCAAGTGGTTACTAAGTTTAGAGTATCATAGGTAAGTATATAGTAATAACCATAAATTCACTGAACAGACACACACCGAGTCCTGGGTGTCTATTACATAAAATAAGATAAATGAATAGCTGAATATAATAAGTTGTTATCAAGTATGTACTTCATAATATAAATTGTCCTGATGTTACAGAAAATCATAAGATACATTATTATATAACTTGATTCTACAGTCAAACTGCTTAGCAGTTTTGTAGGACTCTGTATTAATTTTAAGTTTTATCTCATATATTTAATAAAATAAATAAGAAATTAAAAAAAAAGTTATTGGATGAACAATATGGGACCGATACTCTACCACACAGAATAATATAGATGAACGTGGATCAAATAAATGTCAAACACTGAAGAGTGGGCTGTCGAAACAGTTTACAGCATAGCATTTTCTCTGAAACGAAACCTATAGCACCAATATTGGTGGGACACGTGAGCCACATAGAATAGCATAACGTCCGAAACGAAGTCTGCAACTGCGGATTTCGTTTTACAAACTAGGTCCCCTGATCCCTCACTAGGTTTAACTGGTATTGGTATCAGAAACTATGAGAGATTTTTGGTCTTCCAACACCCAGACCGGAAACAAATATCTGTGGGTAACACGAATATTAATCGTGGTGCTGAAATCAAACCCGTAGCCTCTCGTTTCACAGCCAGCAATTCGCTCACTGCGCCATGGAGAAACCTGTTATTTAATAATAATTGCTTTTGTCTCCAAGCTGTCTATGGTATGCGTTTGAGTACAACCTAACTTGATAGGCAAGTGAGTGAGAAATTCTGCTCAACTCATTTATGATTAACGCACACAAAATTAATGCGACTATTTTGCGTGTGTTACTCAAAATAAATCAATACTGGTGCATACTTATCTATTGATCTACAAGCCTGTTGCAGATAATTTGGTGTGACAATACTTAGAAAGTATTGTGTCAGTGATGTTATCACACCATACTATGATTATTATATTTTATCAATTATTCACAAAATCGTTTTGCTAAATTTTTCGCAATGTAAATGTAAGAATGGCCTATGTGTAAAAATGAAATAACATTTCTTTACAGTTGTGTCACGCTGGTGGACAAATCCATCTTCCACTGTCTTCTATTGTAGGTTAAATATTAACATGTGGTTTTATCAGTGACGTGCGGTCAATATGGACGAGAGACACTGTCTACCCTAACAATTTGCTATTTCCATAAATAAATAATGAAATTATGACTAAATACAGATTTTCTAATTAACAATGCACAGATTATGTTTTAAATCGACACAGAGATGATAATCACTAGGATGGTATCGCAAGAGTTGAAAAAAATAATTGAGTAAGGTTTTTGTCTATCCTGATCGGAATGTCTGTGCACGTCATTGGGTTGCGTAGCTAGGTCTTTTTACAGGGTATTATTTTTGGACTGCCTCTGTAGGAGGGTAAAGTTTTGACAATATTTCAGGTTTTGGAGCACAATATTGCACCACCCTGAGTGCATGGATATGCTAGTGTCGTTCCTACAGGAGGCAGACCCTCCCTACTTACCCCCACATGACATAAGGGATGTGCGGCACCTATACGAAGACATAAGGAGACTGATACTTGTAGCTTTTAGCAGAATCGTCACGAATAAGGAAAGTAAGGTAAGATGTATTTAAAAAATGTGTATCTAAAACCGCATCTCCTGGACTAAAGCATTACACAAAACACCCACACAAAACATGGTATTTCTAAAATTTTTTGTCTATGGTCCATTGTCCTATGAACAGGAGACAAGGAAAATCCTTGTTTTGTGTAGGTGTATTATGTTGTCTGACTGCCTCGGTGGCGTGGTGGTATTTCGGTACGACTACGGTTCTAAGGTCTCGGGTTCGATTCCCGGGTCGGGCAAAGTGATATTGGATTTTTCTATATCAGCCCGGAGTCTGGAATTTGTGCCCGATATGGCGATAGGCTCGCCCCCTATCACATCTGGGACGGAACTAAGCTCGGCGAAACGTGGGTGTTCTAGTTCGCTAGTGCGCCTCTGCCTACCCCTTCGGGGATACAGGCGTGAGCTTATGTTATGTTATGTTATGTGTATTATGTTTTTTTTTCCAAAAAAACATGTGCACGGGACGCGCCTTCACCTTACCATCACGTCTTAAAGCAGTATTATTATAATCTTACTTATTTGTATGGGAAATAGTAAAGTAAGATTATAATAATACTGTTATAAGAGGTGGTGGTAACCGCTCAGGTATTATTTATATGTATGTCGTTTGTTCACGTCATGCACGCATAATCTTAACTTCTTTATCAACATCTTCAATTAAAACTAATTCGGAATTTCGGCATCTTAAACTAATTCGGAATCATTCTGCAAGCTTGGGAAGGTATTTTGCCCGATGGACTGAGTGTCTTGAGTCAGGAACAATATTATAAAAGAGTTTTTGCTAATTCTTTCACTCTTAGAAAGGTATACCTCTGAGCTTCTGACATAGACTACTTTTTTTACCGGGAAAAGTCTTTATTGGTATCAAACCAGTCGTGACAGTTTAAAATGGGATGATTTTAATGGGGATCTCTAAGGGCGACTTGTAACATCCACTAATCTAGTGTTACTCCTCAACTCGATTTAAATTATAACTTATTGGTACATTTAAATGGAGATTTATTTAAGTGCTACAAGTCGCTTTTAGACATAAATTAGTTTGCCCTATACAGTTTTAAATTTCATAACATAACGTCACGCCTGTATCCCCAAAGGGGTAGGCAGAGGCGCACTAGCCAACTAGTACACCCACATTTCACCGAGCTTAGTTCCGTCCCAGATGTGATAGGGGCGGGCCTATCGCCATATCGGGCATAAAATCCAGACTACGGGCCGATATGGAAATATCCCGGGGATTGAACCTGAGACCTCAGGACGGTAGTCGTGCCGAAATACAACCACTTCACCGAGACAGTCCCAGTCCCAGTTTTAAATTTAATTCCTCGTTTTCCAGTCAGAATGGATGACCAAGGAGTTCATGGGAGATCTGTTATACAACAACTTCATATTTACAATGCCTATAATATGGGATATTTGTTTAACATACGGCGTGGATAACAATCGACATATAGCTCGGTTGTTAGAAAGTGTATTCACATTGCAACCACAATACGAAAGGGATGCGACAGCCGCCGTCGCATTTGTAAAAGAGGTGAGTTCTACAATGTAGGTGTCTCAAACTTCAGTACCGTCATCAACCATTTATAACAATGCGAGGGCGATTATTACAATTTACACCCTAGAATGTTTTGTGAATGGTTAAGAATCACGTAACTTTTAAATCACAAGTTTTGTGCTGTTGTCCCATCTATATTATATTGTTAAATGTCTTTGGACTTATCAGATACTTTAAGGATCAGAAAAATATACGAAATAATAGTGAAATACACATGGTAACAGGCTACGGATATTGTCCTTATTGCACGTATGTGGTTTGTCAGTAGGCTAGCGACTCGCGCGCTTGACTTCAACTGATTTTATAAATGGGGTATTCAACTTTCAATATTTAAATCATATACATACATACCTTGGCAGAATTATCGCAAATGCGTGGAAGCCATTTATTATAAAAAAGAAGAATCTATAAATACCTTTTGTATTTCTCATACAGGCTTTCAAATTCATAATCCTGCAAGTAAACAAAGACTACGACAGCGAAGAGCCGCCAAACCTTCCAGAAACTTTCAAAGGCTTCAGTGAGATTCGACGGCCAACTACCACGAAGCATGACACGCTGACGTTTGATGTACTGAGGGACCTGGTTATACACATGCTGGACACCTCCATGACGCTCAGGATATTTGTGGAGGTGCATCCGAAGAGTGTTACCATATTTAGGAAGACTAACTTCATTATTAGGTGATTGACTGCCATTGACAATTTTTGTATTTTTTTTTATCGTCCTACAAAACGTCCTGCCAGCGGCCCTATAAGCTCCCCACGGATACGCACCCCTGGGGAGGTTAGCACCATATTTTATAGCAGTGTTTTACTTATATACTTACTATTATCTTTAAATTGCTTTCATTCTTCTTTCTACATGCCCTTATCCCACTTTAATGTGGGGTCGGCGCAACACACTTTTTCAAGCATGTTGCAAAGAGGATTTGGCTAAGTTTTTACGACCGGCCGCCTGCCTGACGTCAACCCCCTATGTGGGATCCAGTCCCGGGCAAATTAAATTAGAAAATTTACTTTGCCCGACGTGGGAATCGAACCCAGGACCTCCCGGTCTACAGCCCATACATGCTGCCACTAGACCAAGGAGGCGACAAATCTTTGAATTGCTTTCATTACAATTCCTTAATTTTTTTTTCCTTTCTATTGGTAATATGCAACAAGATCGGTCCCATAGGTTTTCTACAAACACGAATAATTGAAATTGTAAAATTGAAATTGTGAAAGTGACTGCCTCGGTGGCGTGGTGGTATTTCGGTACGACTACGGTTCTGAGGTCTCGGGTTCGATCCCCGGGTCGGGCAAAGTGATATTGTATTTTTCCATATCAGCCCGGAGTCTGGAATTTGTGCCCGATATGGCGATAGGCTCGCCCCATATCACATCTGGGACTGAACTAAGCTCGGCGAAATGTGGGTGTTCTAGTTCGCTACTGCGCCTATGCCTACCCCGTCGGGGATACAGGCGTGAGCTTATGTGTGAAATTGATTTTTTTTTCGAAATCGTGTTTTCGGACTTACTAACTCGATTACCATGGCAGTATTGTAATCTTACTTTGTACGGGAAACAGTAAGACACCTGCGACCGACGTACTCCGGTGGTTTCCTCAAAACATGTCCATAATGCAGCATATCACATTCCAGTATAGTGCAATTGTACGAGTACGGCATACCGCAGCTGTACGAGAGGCTCGAGGAATTGGGGGACGAGAACAGAGAGACCAGCGTGCAGTATAGCGAAGTGGAGGGGTTCATACACTCCGCCCGGGCCGAACTCATCGACATATTCAAGGAGATACTCGCATATTACAAGAACGCTATACTGAGTGGAGAGTGAGTATTCCAACTGCATTAAAATAAGAAGTTCCTAGTTCCAGTAGCGTTTTTATCGATATTGATAACCCACAAAAAATGTATCAATATCGATAATCGACATCTGATTTATCGGTATCGATAACCAATGTGAAATTTATAGATATGAATAATCAATGTCGATATTAATAGTTCACGTCAAATTTATCGATATCGATATTTGACATTGATATGTAATCAATGTCAAATATATCGATGACTAGTCTGTTTATGAGCTAACTTAGTCACAACAGAAGTATATTTAATGGCCAACTTCATACTGTGTTGCGCAGGTCCCAAAAGAAGTATAACTTAAAAAAATTTCTAATTTTCTTAGAGGCAGCATCGCCTCTCACGTGGAAGAGTTCCTGTCGGTGATGATGGACGGCCTCTCGGAAAAGCTGCTCATCAAGGACTACCACTCGTGCTACCCTGTACACGAGGATCTGGAGATGCTGCGACAGGCATACCCTGATATGTATCCTTTATTCATAAAAATATATTATAATAGGCTTTCCCACAAAAACTAGTTATACATTATAAAATTACATATTCAACCTTCTAAATTCTGTAAAAGGAGAATGTAGGAGAATGCAAGGAAATAAACTTTATTTTTGGACTATAAATTGAAATAGCGACATACAAATTATAATTTAAACAATATTTGCAAAGACATAGACTAACTTAGATAACCCCAGAAATAGTCGTGAGAAATAGGTGAAAAAATATCTCTACTTATTTTTTACTTCGATTTAACTTTAATATTTTTATTTCCTGAACCATAAACCAGTGATCCAGTGAAAACAGACTTCATACTCCAAGCAATATATTCAAACTTAGACGAGCCTATACCAGAGATAAACCACACAGAGACAATAACGAACGGCCATGTTGAAACCACAGACAACACACCCTCGCCGCCCACCGACAACGAAATCCCAGATAGTGTGAAAGAAATGTCTCTGATTAGCGAAGTAAAGGATATATTGCCGCATTTAGGAGATGGATTTATTTTAAAATGCTTGCAACACTACGGTTTTAGTACTGAGAGAGTTATTAATAGTATATTTGAGGATAATTTAGCGGAGCCTCTAAGAGGTAAGTTTATAACCAAATATATGCATTTTAAGAATAATGTTCAAATTAAAATCAAATTTTCGCTGATATTTTAATTATAAATAAAATACTCTATCGATAATATAGCATTCAATATAATAAACGTAGCTAAATTGATCCATTAGAAATGGAATTTAGGTATTTCTAATAATTTGATAATAATTTCTAATAATAGCTTTGACTCACAAATAAGAAAATCGTTTAAAGTTTCGTATTCCCTTCTTCGTCGGATACCAACATCGCGTCCATTCTTATAGATTTACGTACTCGACTATCGCTATAAACATTATTTTTAAATATCGATATTTTATTTCCAGGTCTAGACCAATCCCTACCAATAATCCCAGAGGATCCCCTCGACACAAAGTTCCTAGAGACTGGCATACAAAGACTGAACGTTTTCGACGGAGACGAGTTCGACATTATGACTAGAGATGACGTCGACCTGAGTCGAATACACGTCGGCAAGAAGAAGTCCAAGTATCGAGACTTAAAAGACATGTTAGACGATAAATCGACCGTGAAACAACTTAGCGATATATATAGCAAGTATAAGTAAGTAGCCAGTTACTGTAATCGATTTACTTTTTGGAACATGAAACATTGTTAGGGTTGTTCTAAAAAATATCGATAAACTTATCGAGTAATAACCCTGGAGCCATATGAAGCTATTTTTATAAAACTAGTATAGACTGCCTCCGTGGCGTGGTGGTATTTCGGTACGACTATGGTTCTGAGGTCTCGGGTTCGATCCCCGGGTCGGGCAAAGTGATATTGGAATTTTCCACATCAGCCCGGAGTCTGGAATTTGTGCCCAATATGGCGATAGGCTCGCCCCCTATCACATCTGGGACGGAACTAAGCTCGGCGAAATGTGGGTGTTCTAGTTCGCTAGTGCGCCTCTGCCTACCTCTTCGGGGATACAGGCGTGAGCTTATGTAGTATAAACGAATTGTTGTTGATATACATTTGTTATTTGTATGGTAATTAATAATTACTAATTATGTTATTTAATTTAATAGTGATTCGTGTTATCGATAGATAGGCGTTGCATTACCAACTTAGGTTAGCGTCTACAAAGTAGTAAAAGCTTTGAATAGTTTTTATTGAAAATCTGATAATTATTTCGATGATTTAACAGTTAGAATTGGTTTATTTTTACTATAAGGTTTATCTGTTTTAATGTGTTAATCGGCTTATTACAATCAGCTCTGAAATAATGTCCATTTTAATGTCGATAAAATAAGTAAGACAGCTGTAATGCTGAGTGTCGGCGGATCATCCCTTTTATCCGGGTTAATCAGCAATATAAGCGACAATAGGTTGACTATTACTTAACCAAACCGAACGTAATGGTTTCTCTGGTTATCTTTATAATCTGTGCCCTTATGTCAAATGTTTTTTTTTCCAGCCTGGTGTGCGACGAAGAGGCGATGTACTCAGACGAGTACGACGACACATACGACCTGGAGGAAGTGGCGCCACGAGCTGACGAGCGAGATGACAACAGGAGACCCTTCGTCACGCCCAGGGCGCTGCGGAACAACCAACATGATGACGAGGTCAGTACTTTACTCAACAGCCTGGTGTGCGATGTACTCAAAGAGCTAGACTGATATGATGTACTCGTGACTGCCTTGGTGGCGTGGTGGTATTTCGGTACGACTACGGTTCTGAGGTCTCGGGTTCGATCCCCGGGTCGGGCAAAGTGATATTGGATTTTTCTATATCATCCCGGAGTCTGGAATTTGTGCCCGATACGGCGATAGGCTCGCCTCCTATCACATCTGGGACGGAACTAAGCTCAGCGAAATGTGGGTGTTCTAGTTCGCTAGTGCGCCTCTGCTTACCCCTTCGGGGATACAGGCGTGAGCTTATGTTGTGTTATGGACGTAAAGAAAAAGGACACCGTCTCGCCTATAGTAAAATGGACGCTACAGAGAAGCCACACACACTAACGCGCTTGTACAAAAGTGCACTTCACACACACGCCATAACGTGTCGATAGATCGAATGAGCTGAAAACCATGCTTCACATTCAATGATCGCCGCTTTCCGTCCATCTTTTTTTTACGTCCATATACGTGATATTGAACAAGTGTAATCACAAATCCACTTACAATTATTGACCGAGAGTAATTAATAATCACAAGTTTAAAAACTTAACAGACCGACTTCAATTCCGATCGTAGCTAAATGTATATGGGGCCACCCTTGAAATAAGCTCTATCGAACACAAAAAGAATTTTGAAAATCGGTCCACATCGCGGAGATATCGAGTAACATACATTAAAAAAAAATTCAGCTGAATTGAGGACCTCCTCCTTTTTGGAAATCGGACGAAAATTATATAATGACACAATAATCACAAGTTTAAAAACTCAACTGACGGACTTCCAATTTACCGATCGTGATCAAATTTATATGGGACCACCCTTGAAATAAGCTCTATCGAACACTAAAAAAATTTTGATTTTGCTTTTGATTTTGGTCCACATCGCGGAGATATCGAGTAACATACATAAAAAAAAATACAGCCGAATTGAGGACCTTTGTGGATGTCGGTCGAAAATGAGGACCCACTTTGTTTCGGATGTTGTGAGACCGAAAGTCTCCACGGCACAAGACTCGAACCCATAGCAGGATCAGCACTATGTATGAGACTATTAGGTTATTTATTTACTACGGATTTCAGGAGGAATCAGAAGAAGAACCTGCTCCCGAGGAACCATCTACATCGACCAGTAGGAATAGGATGGACTTCTGTGTGAACCCTGAGGAGATGCGAGCGAGGAGGGAGGCCAACTTCCAAGCTAAGAGGGGAAAAGGGCATAGACCTCCTCCTATAGCCAGGTACGTATTTATAACGTACCGCCTCCTTGATTTAGTGCTAGTATGCTTAAACTGAGAACCATGAAGTGTTTGGCAATGGCGAATGTTCCATACAACACGAATACTTCTGGCTTACCTTTGTCAATATGTCTGATAATAAATTGTATTAATTCAAAGATAAACTATGCTACTTTCTTTCCTCGGCTTCCCTTTTAGAATTTTTCACCATTCACCACTGATGTTCGTTTTAAATTCAATTAAATAATATTAATGTCAGCCTTATTACCATCGTACATTTAGGCACGGGCATTTTCTACCAATGAGGGAGGTTCTGGGTTAAAACTTCTGTTTTAATTTTAGACTCGACTCATCACTTATTTCGCATTCGAATATGTTCCGTAGAGAAATGGGTCCTTCCCCTAATCACATAAACTGCGAGTTCTGAATGCAGTGTTTTAGATCGCCATACAGGCTTTTAATTTAATGTAACAACTATAATTATTTTGCAATATTATAAAATGTGATACATTACCCAAGTTTATTTTCAGAAATACGGATGTGACAGGCAAACCTAAGGGTCAAGGTCAAGAGAAAGATGTCTTGGCGAACAGAGATCGAAAGGAGAAGCACAAGTCATCGAGAGCAAACCACAACAGACGGCAAGGCTCTCAGTGGAAGAGGAGTCAGGGGATGATGCCCTCATAACGGATCAAATCCGCCGGATCAAAGTGGATCGGATCCACGAGATCCAAGTACATCAGATCGCCGGGATCAAAGTGGATCTAGTCCACCGGATCCAAACCACTGGATCAAAGTGGGTCTGATCCACCGGATCAAAGTGGATCTGATCCACCGGATGAAAGTGAAACTGAACCACGACATCACTATCGATTAGAACTACAGATTCCAATGAATTTCATTTATAGGATCATAACGGATCAGATCCATAAGCAATATTACAAATATATTAAATATACACTTACAAACTTTCGCCTTTATAATATTACTAGCTGTTCCCCGCGACTGCGTTCACGTGGAAAATTATATACCGGTGTAACAACCTACGTGTTAATCCAGTGTGTTAGCTAACTCCATGCCAAATTTAATCAAAATTTGTCCAACCCTTTGAGCGTGAAGAAGTAATATAACACATCCACTTACAAACTTTCGCCTTTATAATATTAACTTGTACCCCTAGTACGAGTTTATTTTGACAGTTTTCGATTCTCCAAATCGAAAATAGTTTGAGTTGTGTCCATACATTTGACTAGCATCGCCGCTTTGCGGAAATTACTACGAACTAGAAAATGTATGGATATTCTGTAAATTATCGACGATTTCTAAAATAGAGAAAAACTTGTACTACGGGTACTGATATCAGTAGCCCGAGCGCCAAAAACTAATGTAAATGTAAATGTATTCGAGTCCGCTGCGCACTGATGACGTTTGGTTAATATTTCATACAAATTTCATAGACGCGCATCGAGTTCGAATACATTTACGGTTGTCAGAAATTTTTCTGCTCAGGCCGCAAGAATATTTAAAATATTCTCGTCTGC
This sequence comes from Clanis bilineata, assembly GCA_036417725.1. Lineage (NCBI taxonomy): Eukaryota > Metazoa > Arthropoda > Insecta > Lepidoptera > Sphingidae > Clanis > Clanis bilineata. Next base: position 2,193,901 of record CM071139.1, on the reverse strand, counting down.
TGATGCCTATATTACACGTAAACTATCGATAATGTTCGATAAATTATCTATAGTATAATTATCGATAGTATAATTATCGATAATGTAATTATCGATAGTATAATTATCGATAGCTTTTTTTTTATAGCAGAGATTGGCAAACGAGCAGATGGGTCACCTGATGGTAAGTGATCTCCACCGCTCATAGACACCCAAGACACAAAAAGAATCATGGGTGAGTTGCCAACCTAAAAGGAGGGAATGTAATGGGAGGGAAGGGGATTGGGAAAGGGAGTGGAGAAATGGGCCACCGGAAATCTCACTCACCGAACGAAACACGACAGCAAGCTGCCACTTTACGTCGGTTTTCTGTGAGACAGTGGTATCTAACCGGTCGAGCCGACCCATTCGTGCTATAGACGTTACTGTCTACAGCGTGGCTCTACCACTTGAAAAAAAAAGTGTAATTATCGATAGTGCTACAAGGTGCAACACTGCAATCAATTTATACGTATAATATTATAACCACATTGTATACATAATATGTAAATATGTACATAAAGTCTTTCTGATTTATATGAGTTTGTTATGGATTGATTTATTCGTGTATTGATAAAAATATATTCATAAGCTCACGCCTGTATACACGTATAGGTAGAGAGAGATGCAAGTAATAAATCTAACTTTTTTCCGTGCTATGATATAGGGGACAAGCGGGACAAGTCTATTATTATAACGGGAAATCTACATTAATACGTACATTCTTAAAACTTTAATGTGCAGCATCTCGAATGAGACAATTTTGGCTGTATTGTTATTTACAGAATTCGTATTGTATTTGATGATCTGAAGTTAGTCCAAATTAAATATAAATAAAATAAACAAATAACACCCAATGGAGAGCCTATCGCCATATCAGGCACAAATTACAGACTCCGTGCTGATATTGAAAAAACTCAATATCACTGCCCGACCCGGGGATCCAACCCGAGACCTCAGGACGGTAATCGTATCGAAATACAACTAATGTCACACACCTAGTCCTGACCGCACACTAGGTGTAACCTGTATCGTGGGTATCGGAGACTTTCGGTCTCACAACACCCAGACTTGAAACAAATATCTGTGGACCACACAAACATTTGTCTCAATGCGGGAATAGAGACTCCCCTACTGCGCCACGGAGGCTGTCGAATAATACTTTTGAAATAATACTGAAATTAGCTTTAATTTTTTAAGTAAATTGGAAAGTCAAAATATTCGACAGCCTCCGTGACGCAGTGGGCGAGTAGCCGACTGTAAAGCGAGAGGCCGCATTCGATTCCCGCATTGAGACAAATGTTTGTGTGGCCCACAGGTATTTGTTTCAAGTCTGGGTGTTGTGAGACCGTGCGTCTCTCATATTCTCTGACACCCACGATACAGGTTATACCTAGTGTGGGGTCAGGACTAGGTGTGTGACTGTTGGGTGTATTTATTTAAAAAAATATTAAATCGTCCTTCAACTAGGACATAAAGAGGCTTACTTATAAAAATATTTAAGCTCATCTTTAAGAAAAGTTTGTCACTTTTTCCATTCGTCACTTTGTTTGAAAATGAAAGGGACAAGCTATTAAAGATAAGAAGCGCTTAAATATTTTTATAAGTAAGGGGCTATATGATAACCGTGATATGAACTCGCCGTTATTTTGTTTAATCTAGAATATTCTAGAATAGACAATAAAGTGTAAGAGTTTGATGTCGTGTGATATTTATTTCCATATTTATTTTAATAAAGGTATTTATAGAAAAATCTTGTATCTTTTCCTTTATATGGGACCAACTCCCAACAATACTCTTTTAAAGAAAAAGAAACATCGAAATCGATCCATACGCAGTAGGTACCGATTTTTTGCAAAGCGAGCGCAATCCGCCAATTTGCCCGATTAAGGCACCATCCAGATTTTGGCGCTTCCCAAATCCTGTTGCCCGGGGCACGTGTACCCTCTCGCCCCCCTTTCCCCCCTAGATCCGACACTGCAACTACAGCATCAAGTCTGTCTACCTACTATCATGATAGCTCATTATTTATTTGCAAAGACACCTTTTAGCAACAACAATCTATTCTCACGCGGTTGCAAGTTATTATAAATTCTAATGCGGCCTGAGATCTTCGTTGATCGAATTATAATAGGCGCCATAGTCCACGACACTCATTTGAACACGTAACCATTCATGTATGAACTCTATGTTTTGATATTTATGTGCGAAGCTGTTAAATTGTATATTAAACATAATATACAAATGTTACTAAATTGTAGGGATCCGCGGCGCATTAATACAAAAATTGCAGAAGTTCAGAATAAGGCCAGTGGCCCAATTACCCTCCCTCCCTTTCCCAATTCTTCCTTCCCCGTCCCTCCTTTTAGGTTGGCAACGCACCCATGATTCTTTTTGTGTTGGGTGTCTATGGGCGGTGGAGATCACTTACCATCAGGTGACCCTTCTGCTCGTTTGCCAGCCTCTGCTATAAAAAACAAGGATCTTTAAAAATATTTTTATTCTAAAAGAAAAATTATTTCATTTTACCTGCCCTTCATCATCATCATCAGCCACAGGATGTCCACTGTTGGACACAGGCCTCCCCCAAATATTTCCAGATTGACTTGTTGGAAGCGGCCTGCATCCAACGACTTCCTGCGACCTGTCCTTATCCCACCTTAATGTGGGGGCGGCGCAGCACACTTTTTCAAGCATGCTTTTACGACCGGCTGCATGCCTAAAAACAGCGGGAAATGGAACAAAGTACGGAACACGCGAAAATTATGATAATTTTATATTTATACCAAGGGCGGGTCATTACAAACGTCGCCTGTGATTCCTGTGAATATACAGAGCGGTGCCTCGCGTCGGTGAATCGCGCGCGTGTGCGGAATAGCAATATCTCATCTTTGTGATACTCCGCAATAATGTAGATGATTTAGTGCTGAGCGGAGCGGGTGAACAGATTTTATAATTATCCGCTGTGTTACTATAATATGGCTGGACACGAACTTCTTTTATCAAAGAGAAGTTTAGGTTTTACTTCACACAATACCTAAAAAAGGAAAAAGAGGTGCCATAAGACTGTTCTGTCCATAGTTTACGTACATAGTTGTGTACATTTGGGAACTTTGGTATTCTTGCGCTTTCGAAAAAATTACATCGAAGGGCTTGGGGTCGGTAAATTGATACATCCCTGTGCCTGCATTGGTCAGTCGACTGTTCTGTCACAGACACTATCATATTATGCTTCTTCCCTCTTCGGAGAGTGAAGAAATATTTATACCTATAGATCTTTAGTTAACTAGAAGAACTGTTGACTATGTAAGTATTAATGTCCGCATCTCTTATCAATGCGTACTCTTTTTTAACACAAAGCTCTGCCGCAAGCCATAAAAGCTTAGTGAGCATAGACGCCATAACTCCTTTCCAACGTCTTCATACTGGGCCATAAAGTTCGCATCATGCTCATGTGTTTTCATAACATAAATACGTATTACCTTGGTCTTTGCAACAATAATACAGTTGCGTGGGTCGTTCAAGCAACCTTGTCGTGTGAAACCTGTGGCTGAATATTTCTAGTTCTTGTGCCTTTTTTGTATTATTTTGGCGGTATAAATTCTAGAGGATTGAGGTTGGCGGAGAACTTCTGCCATTTAAAATAAATATTATAGAATTACAAATTAAGCAACGTGTTAAGTGAATCGGATTTGCTACTAGTATAGCATAATACCGGTATTAGGGTTTCGGGCAATAAAGTATTCCAATTAACAGGCAACTTTTGTACTGATGTAGGCATAGAAATATCATACAGATGTAGGATGTAGTCGTTATGTGATTTATAAATAAATAAATACACCCATCAGTCACACATATAATCCTGATCCCACACTAAGATCAAGTCTTGTGTCGTGGCTGGAAATCAGGAACTACGAGAGACTTTCGGTCTCACAACACCCAGACCCGAAACAAATATCTGTATTTATTATAAAACTTACGTCCAGACTCTACATAAATTATCCCAAAGCACAAACGATTTGTGTTATTTCGTATACCTAAATAAATGCTAATAAAATACCAAATACGTTATAAATAGTTATAATATCGTCATATATCAACTCATACACTGAATAAAGCGAATCTAACATTCACACAATAATAAAATAAATAAAATTAATGTCAGTATAATGACAAGTGCATCGACATTAGTGATGGGCGCGTACATTTTATTATATTACCTGTAATGGGGGGCATTAAGGCGGGGCGGAAGGATTTAATAAGCGAGCGGCGGCGTGCGCGGCAAACGGGCGAAATTGCGATGTTCGATGCGTACGCGCAGGGCCCCGGGCGGTAAACAGGACGTGACTTGACTTTATTTTATCGATAGTCGATAAGTTTGTATTTCATTTAACTATATCCATATATGTAATTGAATGCAAGTGGAGTTTGGAAGTGAATAGAAAAAGCTCCTAACTGCTTTAGCACTTTATAAAATATCACTATTATTAAGAAAGCATTCATAATAGATATGAAGTTTAAATAAAAAATCATCAATATATAGTTGACGACCTGATAAAGGTCGCAGGAAGTCGCTGAATGCAGGCCGCTTCCAACAGGTCGATCTGGAAATATTTGGGAAGGCCTATGTCCAGCAGTGGACGTCCTGTGGCTGATGATGATGATGATGATACAGTTGACGGTTAAACGGAGATTCATACTAAAACATTGGTTGCAGGTTAAAAACTCGTCTCTGGAGCATGAATTTAAACTTTTCTTAGTTTGATTTTATTGTAAATTATCGCTTCCTTTAACGTTGAAGGAAACTTTATACCTGTGATTTTCTTCTACAGCATTTTGACATTTGAATTCTACCAATCCGTATTAGGTCAGCGTAGCAGACGAGTCTAGCAACAAGACAGTCATAATAAACGGCTGATATTATTACGTTAATGCGTTCAATTAACAAAGCTTATTTATGGCTAGACTAAAGAAAATAACTTGAGAATCTAAATAAAAATAAATTAATGAACGTTGGAAGTTGAAACTATCGATATGTCCCCGACACATCCCTATCACGTCGTGTGTAATTTATTTCACATTCAGTGTATTCGCGTCGATTATTATTATTGTTCTTCGAAAAGCTGTAGCTCCGAGTCTGCTTGGCATGAAACGCCATGCCGGCGATGCCATGCCGCGCCGCACCTCGGCGACCGTCGCTCCCGGCACTGTACATAATTGTTTCATAAAACTTATGCTACACCCCATTTGTCAATATTATCTTGTACATAATTTATCTGATGCTGTTTATAGTGGCTATGAGTTGTAAACAAGAAAATACTGGGTTCGAATAAATCAGGCAACTTAGGTCAGGCAACTTACCATTAGGAGAACGACTTGCTTGCTATAAAAAAATGCTTGCTATAAAAAATATTCACACATAATCACAAGTTTAAAAACTTAACTGACTTACTTCCAATTTACCGATCGTGACCAAATTTATATGCGACCACCCTTGAAATAATCTCTATCGAACACAAGAATTTTGAAAATCGGTCCACATTTGGCGGAGATATCGCGTAACATACATAAAAAAACAGATAAATTGAGGACCTCCTCCTTTTGTGGAAGTCGGTCGAAATTCAAAGTTTAGCAACCAAAATTATCGTTGGAATATAATTTCCAAGAATCACAGGTCGCCAATTACGTAACATATCTATTAGGTCTACCAAAAACGACATCAGTAAAAAACTAATTTCCTCAAAGGTTTTGGAATTCGCTCACTCATTCAACTCCTGTGTGGCCTAAAGGAATCTATGAGACAGATAGATACATTCCAACGTGTAAGAAAGGGACACACTAGAAGGAAGTGGTACAAAGTCGTGTGTTAATCGAGATACTGGTGTAATATCCCCGAAGTGTTTTTTAGAATAATCAAAGTTTAAAAACTTAACACCGACTTCAAATCCGATCGTGTCCAAATTTATATGGGACCACCCTTGAAATAAGCTCTGTCGAACACAAAACGGATTTTGAAAATCGGTCCACATTTGGCGGAGATATCGCGTGACTGCCTCGGTGGCGTAGTTGTATTTCGGTATGACTACCGTCGTAAGATCTCGGGTTCGATCCCCGGGTCGGGCAAAGTGATATTGGATTTTTCAGCCCGGAGTCTGGAATTTGTGCCCGATATGGCAATAGGCTCGCCCCCTATCACATCTTGGACGGAACTAAGCTCAGCGAAATGTGGGTGTTCTAGTTCGCTAGTGCACCTCTGCCTACCTCTTCAGGGATACAGGCGTGAGCTTATGTTATGTTATATCGCGTAACATACATAAAAAAATACAGACGAATTGAAGACCTTCTCCTTTTTGGAAGTCGGTCGAAAAATTACAGTGATTTTGTACAACAAAGGGTAGAGTTGTTGTTGAGATCGTGATGAGTTATAAACTCCTATCCCTGAAACATCGCGGATTGAATCTATGGGACGATTGCTAATGTGCCATTCAGTTACGTATGATATGTATTTGGCAAGTCTTGTAACTTGCAACCGATATAAAGAAATTGTAATAAAACTTGAAACCGATCACTAAAATTGTTTGTATTTTTATCATGGATTCGTTTGTTTTTTTTATAGCAGAGTTTGGCAAACGAGCAGGTGAGTGATCTCCACCGTCCATATACACCCAAGACACCAAAAAGAAACAAGGGTGCGACGCCAACCTGAAATGAGCGGAATAGGGGCTAGAAAAGATAGGGGGGAATTGAGCTACCGGAAATCTCACTCACAGAACGAAACGCAAATTGCCACTTTACGTCGGTCAGTGGTATCAAACCGGTCGAGTCGGCCCATTCATGATCAAGATTAGAGAAAAGTTAAATTGAAGTTTATTGAAAATGTAGAATTTTAAGACGTGATTTTATATATAACTTGTACAATTAAAACAATGGTGAAATAAAAAATATATAGTTTTAAGTCTGAGAATTCTATTGAGTAATACTCAATCACTAAGGTGTATGTGTGTAACATTATAGTTCAAAGCAATTAATCATTTTTCTATTAGACACCGATTGCAAACTCCCATACCAACACTAGTTGCATTGCCTAAATTGAAAGTAATAGTTGTATAACATAGCATTACCTAACATATAATTGATACACGGACTCCGGACTCCCGCCAGAGTATGCTAGAGGCAATTAGCAAGCGGTATCTTTTGGGCACATCGCTCTTACGTGACCACACCAACTCGGACGTCCCACTCATGCTGAGCAATTAGACTTCTGTGGAAACGTACTCAGTTAATAAAATCGTGTTGCTTTCTAGTATTAACAACCGCATAGTTTTAATTTTAACATAGTACTGTGATAAGTCTCCTCTGACAAAATAAGTTATACTTACTCATGTACAATGATCTAAGATCCTGAAATATGATTGTTCCTGGGCACGGGCCTCAGGTGACCTTCACTCGGCGAATCGACCGAACAAAGCCAGCCAACGCACCAAGCATAACTCATCAAAGATCACCGGTTAAAAAGTATTCACGTTATACTGTCCTTCTTCACTGAAGTTTGATGCATTAAACCACACCACTTAAAGATAACAAACACAGCTCTAGAGATAAATATGAAATAATTTTAACTAGCGACGCCCACCCTGTCAGACTTCCCGTCAAAATAAAGAAGTACTTTAAAAGGAGCAGCTAAAATACAATGTCAAAAGCTGTTTTTTTTTATTTTATAGCCACCATACTTTGACTTTTGTGTTCGAAACGGGGTAATATCAAAATATTACTTAGTACCTTAATACACGAACGTTAGACCACATGTTAAACATAAAACTTGCTTTTATAGATTCTAGAAACTTCTACGAAGGATGGATGTTTTGTTTTGTATTGAGAGTGTACTAGGAACTAGAATAGATATTAGTTACAGCCTGCAGTTTGGTTTCACAGGAATTTGATGTTTACAAAATCACTTTTTCGGTCTAAGTGTTAAAAATATATATGGCCTGTGACTTGTGAGGTCTTGGGTACTAGATTTTTTAAATAATAATCCGCAAACATGGATTTGTTCAATGATTTACTTAGTGTAAAACTAAAATAATAATACTAAATTCGTGTGGAGTACAGGGAAGTGGCTGATGATCTTATCTTCCACTGAACCATGCCTTATCCCAATGTGGCATTTGCACAATACATTTTCTACAAAATATCAGCCCAAGGCCTGGAATATGTGTCTGAAACGGCTTCTCCCCCTATCACATCACGTTCTGATTATCTAGTTCGCCAGTGTCTCTTCCTTCGGGGATAAAAGTGTGAGCTTACCTATGTACCTTTTAAATATGTTGTAGAAATAATTTAGCTTAGTTTTTACGACCGGCCTACTGCTTTAACCTTCCCCGGGGTCCAGTCCCTATCATTTTTTTTTAGAAAAATCATGTTGGCCGCTCTGGACTTGAAGCCTTCGAGCCATAATAAACCATGACCACGCCACACAAACCGTTAAATCATTAAAAATATTTCGATCTACCTTTAACTTAGAAACCGAGGCACGTAACGCCATAAATCATACTCATACGGCCAACTATAAATTAAGACGTATTTCCTTCGCCAAGATTTGGAGGCAAGGCACAAAGTTTTTATTCACAATACTTCATCGCCCATAAACACCCACATGCACAATACGAGAGTCATGGATGTGCTGCCGGATTCTATCACGAGTCAGACTCGTGACCACGAAGGCTGCAAAGCTTTCGAAACGTCGGGCATAAAAATTAAAACCAAATCGTGATAGAATCCGTAAAAATAGTTTTATTTCAATGAATAACATTCAGGTAAACCTAACGAATAACTAATGAATAACTAATAAGGATAAGGAAATTGATTCCTATAACCTCCCCCCCTCTTTGAGTAGTAAAGGCGATGAAAGTTAACAATGTTCTACAATATGAAAGCAAAAATTTCAAGTTGAAGTTCTACTCTACTTTTAGCTCTACTTTATTTTTTTTTTCCTCACTTTCTTCCTATCGGCCCTTATCCCACCTTAATGTGGGGTCGGCGGAACACACTTTTTCAAGCATGTTACAGAAAGGATTTGGTTTCGTTTTTACAACCGTCTGCCTGCCTGACATCAACCCCTACTAAGGATTCCAATCCCGGGCAAACTAAATTATAAAATTCGCTTTGCCATATCTGGGAATCGAACCCAGGACCTATCGGTCCACAATCCATGCTGTCACTAGACAATGTCACTAGAATTTCACTAGAAAAGAACAAGGATGGGACAATTTTTATTTTTCCTCACAGTAATTTAAAAATAACGGCTAAGGAACCCTAATGACCACTTGCAGCTCCGCGTTATATCTCTATCCCAAAACCTGATTTAAATATAGGAGTGACCTGTAGGATAAATCGAGATAAGGCGTAACTCTAGATTAGTAATAGCGCTGCAAGTCACCCTAAAACATGTAATGCCGTACGTAGATCAGGGGGGTTACCACCACCTCTTATAGCAGTATTATTATAATTTTACTTGTACCGATTCCCATACAAAACAAACGAAGAACGATTATAATAATACTGCTATAAGAGGTCGTGGTAACCCTGCAGTTGTAATAAATAGTGCATTAGACAAGTCTGCACACATCATATACTCTGGGACCATTACAACGCCGCGTCCGACTGTGGCTTGACCGTAATTGAAGAATATTATCTTAACTGTCTCACTGTAGGGTTGTCTCTTGCCAAGCATAAAGCAATTTGATGGCACTTTAAATAAATAATACACGCAACTGTCACACACATAGTCTACGATACGAGTCTTGTGTCGTGGATATCAATACGACGCACGGTCTCAAAACACCCAGACCCGAAATAAATATATGTGACCCACACAAACATTTGTCTCGGAGCGGGAATCGAATCCGTTATCCGTAACCTCTTGATTCACAGCCTAGTGGCTACTCGCCCATCACGTCACGATACTCGCCCATCACGTCACGACTCACGAAGGATGTAAAATTTTAAAGGTACACTTATTTGCGTGTTATTTTAGGTACCATTAGCTATTTATTAATTATTATAGTTTAACAACTTTAGGGTACTATTGCTTCCAGAATGTACAGCAGGGTTACCACCACCTCTTATAGCAGTATTATTATAATCGTTCTTCGTTTGTTTTGTATGGGAATCGGTACAAGTAAAATGATAATAATACTGCTATAAGAGGTTGTGGTAACCCCCCAGATTAGATGCCTCTATTAATACGTTTATTGCGTGAATGTTTATTTAAGCTACTTTGTTAGGACATGGCATATGCCATTGTAAACGCCAACGGGGTAAATAACTTTATTGGATAAATATTAAACTTCATTAATTGTTATTCGTGATACTGTTATAATGACAAAAGTCTTCTCTCAGAATAAAAGTAGCCTACGTCATTCAGATATTGTAGCTTTCTAATAGTGAAAATATTTTCAAAATCAGCGGCCTGAGCTTGAAAATTTCTGACAACCGTAAATGTATTCGAACTCGATGCGCGTCTATGAAATTTGTATGAAATATTAACCAAACGTCATCAGTGCGCAGCGAACTCGAATACATTTACATTTACATTAGTTTTTCGTGCTCGGGCTACAGTTCAGTATTTCCACAGATTAACACGTTCAAACAAACTTTTCAGTTTCACAGTATTATTTGGTAACCCTAACACCCGTAATGCTTGCCAATTGTAGAAGAATCGTCAATTGGCAGAATGCAGACGCAAGACGTTTATAGCGTTTTATCTATTACAATTACCGACCACGTCTGCTATCGATTGCAACCCCATTAGAAAAGGTCGCATGTTTTATGTAAATACACTACTTAACGATAAAAAATAGAGCGTTCTTCTATGTTAAAAGGAAGTCGTAAGTAAAACATAATGCTGTCATATTGGTATCATTATTTCACCTTTCATAATCACAAGTTTAAAAACATAACGGACCGACTTCAAATCCGATCGTGACCAAATTTATATGGGACTACCCTTGAAATAAGCTCTATCGCACACAAAGAATTTTATAAATCGGTCCACTTTCGGCGGAGATATCGCGTAACATACATAAAAAAAGACGAATTGAGGACCTTCTCCTTTTTGGAAGTCGGTCGATAAAATAATGCGTACTCTAAATATGATAGTGCGTACTAAGTTAAATGTTGTTAATACCTACTTTCAAAATGAGTCCTCCACACGAAGAGTACCATGTAGAAAAGACTTGTTATCTCTGAGTGGTAGACAGGTGTAGTTCATCAATATATATACCCTAGATGCATAGTTCTTTGCAAATATCCTCCTAAAAAGTGGTCTCAGAAATAAAACAAAGAAAACGATCACAAGTTGTAATAAAATCAACACAAACATAACCCGGAGCACGTGTTATAAAGTAGGTTTTTAAACGAAATGAGCAAGCGTTCTTTAATTTGAATTTTGAAATTTAGAATTCTATCGACGTCCGACTGTAGGCAAAACGAGTGCTTAAGCACTTCTTTGCTGTCCCATTTTCCGAGCGTCAACTGTGCATCTAGGTAAATAATATATCGATGGTCTAGTCCCCTAACTTTTGACAGTCGATTCAATTGCGACTACGATTCGGTTTCATTTATTGACTTAAAATTCCACTGAAATCAAGGTAAAAAGTGTACTAATGTCGCGTTAAAAATTACCAAATGACAAGTTCTCGTATCTTTTTTTTTTTTTTTTTTTTTTTTTCATTTATTTGGGATAACAAACAATAGTACATTACAAATTGGTAGATTATACATATACATATACGGTTGTGGATAAATGTACTACCCACAACGCTATCCCCGAATTACATAAAACTGTTTAAATCAGTGACGTGATAAATGATATTGCTTACATAACATAACATAAGCTCACACCTGCATCCCCGAAGGGGTAGGCAGAGATATCTAGATATCTGATATTGCTGATATCTGATATTGCTTTTAAGGTATCTTATGCGACATGAGAGCAATTTTTAACTCGATTTCGGTGGAATTTTAACCCGTCGCAGGCGGCACATATATATGTTACATAAGCGTATGGGCACCCGGTGGCCGAGCCGCCCGTGACTATAAGTCAATAAATGAAACCGAATTGTAGTCGCAATTGAATCGATTGTCAAGAGTTACCCTAATGACATCAGAATAAAGATAAATAAATAAACGCGATACGTCCTAACCGCATATATAATTACGCCTATTATCCCCGGAAGGGTAGAAAGGTAACCTTATTTCTGTCGCATGATGTGATAGCATTTATATTGAGCCTCATACTAAGTGCCAGTACAGTACAGTACAGACTGCCTCGGTGGCGTAATTGTATTTCGGTATGAATACTACCCCTATCACATCTGGGACGGAACTAAGCTCGGCGAAATGTGGGTGTTCTACTTGGCTAGTGCACCTCTGCCTACCCCTTCGGGCATACAGGCGTGAGCTTATGTATGTATGTATGTACTGAGTAAACAAGACATCCCTTATCCGATCCGGGGAACGAACCCGAGGCCTTATGACGGCGGTCATACGGCTAAGTTATAAAAATTCGCCTTCGAGTCAACTCATTACAGTTTTCACGAATAACATTCTGGTAAACATTTTATTTTTGATTCAGCCGGTCCGGTCGGGGCGCCCTTTGATATCTCCTCAACGTAAACTTTTTGCAACAAGTACGAATGGTTTATTTACTCAGCGGCGAGTTCAGAACGTGCTAATTTGGTATTTACTCGCCGGTCATTACCAGATCTCGTTCAAAGGACCGCCGGCGGAAGCGGCCAGGCCGTCGCGTCGCCTCGTGTCTGTCGACGCGTGAAATGCGGTACACTAACTTTTTATTAGAATAGCGTTATGTTAATAAAAGTAATATTTTTTATAAAAGTACGTAGTACGTACGTACGTAAAGTGGTAGAGCCACGCTGTAGACAGTAACGTCTATAGCACGAATGGGCCGGCTCGACCGGTTAGAAACCACTGTCTCACAGAAAACCGACGTAAAGTGGCAGCTTGCTGTCGCGTTTCGTTCGGTGAGTCAGATTTCCGGTGGCCCATTTCCCCACTCCCTTTCCCAATCCCCTTCCCTCCCCTTCCATTCCCTCCTTTTAGGTTGGCAACGCACCCATAATTCTTTTTGTGTCTTGGGTGTCTATGGATGGTGTAGATCACTTACCATCAGGTGACCCATCTGCTCGTTTGCCAATCACTGCTATAAAAAAAAACGTATTAAGATATTTTTACGAATGACAATTTATTTATTTTCATTCTGGCATTATTTCAGTGTTAAACTGAGGAAGGATAAAGCGCTAGTCACGCAACTTGTGTAACTTTTCGACTGACTTCAAAAAAAGAGTTTTTTTTTATAGCAGAGATTGGCAAACGAGCAGGTGGGTCACCTGATGGTAAGTGATCTCCACCGCCCATAGACACCCAAGACATAAAAATAATCATGGGTGCGTTGCCAACCTAAAAGGAGGGAATGGAAGGGGAGGGAAAAGGGATTGGGAAAGGGAATGGGGAAATGGGCCACCGGAAATCTCACTCACCGAACGGAAGGCGACTGTTAGCTGTCACTTTTTCGTCGGTTTTCTGTGAGACAGGGGTATCTATCCGGTCGAGCCGGCCCATTCGTGCTATAGCCGTTACTGTCTACAGCGTGGCTCTACCACTCAATCGTAAATCTATAACTCGTGGATCCTCAATTCCTCTGTATTTTTTATGTATCTTACCCGATATGTCCGCCATATGTGGACCTATTTTCGAGATTATTTTTGTGTTCAATAGAGCTTATTCCAAGAGTGGTCCGACATAAATTTGGTCACCATCGGATACATTTGAAGTCGGTCGGTTAAGTTTTTAAACTTGTGATTATTGTACCATTATAATTTAAGTATAGTCGTCTGTCATAAAAACAAACATAGGCCCAAAAAAAAAAAGGTAAAGATTATAGCCTGTACCAACTCCTGTGATTCCTGATTGGACCTCTGAATCCCTATATTTATGTCTATTAATATAGAAACTTCTATCATCCTAGGCCCGGCGTTAATGTTTTTTGAATTGAAACCTAGTTTATCTCTTTTCTCTTAGAAGAAGAGATTTTTAAACTGTATGGTGAAGTAAAAAAATGTCGGGTGTAAAGAATTATACGAGTAGCTGTTTATAGATTGAATAAATAGTTTCATTAATTTATTAGTTGAAAAAGTTGATTGTGATGATGCGCATGACGGATCATCATGGCGCCGATTTTTTGCAAGTTTTAATAACAATGAACACCCAAACTTGTGAATTTATAATGGGTTAGTTGACCCAATGAATTAATTGGAAACAGCTTATACTTTCCTATAAAAAAAGAGTTAATAGATTTTTTTAAATATTCTTTTATATCGTTATCAGTACTAAAGTACAAAATAATTGCAAGAAGTTAATATTTCATTTTATATTTCTTTCTAGTGATCTTTTTACAAGCAGGTGATGTCCTTCATAAGCAAAAAGTAAATTGTAATACTTTAAAACTACTTAATGAAATTTTAAAACAACCTTTCTTAAAAACAAACTATGTACCTCTATAACCCAATAAACTTTTGAAATACAATTCCGATCCATTGCAGCGTTTTAAATGTCACGAAAGGAGTCGGCCGAGCGGACTCGAGCGAGCTGCGGCTGCGAGCGTACCAAAGCCTCGTCGATGCAATTAAATACCGGCTTTTATCTCTCTGACATTTATCGTTATTTAATTGTGAATCGAGCACGGAGCAGCACACTTCACGATTTATGTGTGGTTTTTGCAACATCCGCCATTTTATCTACGTTAACACGCTCTAATGAGGGGTGTTTATCGAGGTAAACACGAGAAAATCTAATAAGAAATGCATTTGATGAAAGGTTATCATTTACCATTGCCATTGCAGTCTGAAGTTGTTATTATTGAATACTTGAGTAGGTTACACGATGATTATAAAAAAATGCAGTCACGCATCTAGGATTTCTTAGGGAATAAATGGCAATCGGTGTTTCTCTACGTGATCTAATCAGGAATGAGGAGATCCGTAAAAGAACGAACGTCGCCGACATAGCCCAGAAGATTAGCAAGTTGAAATGGCAGTGGGCAGGGCACATAGCTCGTAGAACCGATAGCCGATGGGGCAGAAAAGTTCTCGAGTGGAGACCACGTACCGGCAAGCGCAGCGTAGGACGTCCACCTACAAGGTGGACCGACGACCTGATAAAGGTTGCAGGAAGTCGCTGGATGCAGGCCGCTTCCAACAGGTCGATCTGGAAATCTTTGGGGGAGGCCTATGTGGACGTCCCATGGCTGATGATGATGATGATGATGATGATGATGATGAAATGGCAATAACCCTCATCCACTTTACTAAATAAAGTGTTTTAATATTAGCTTATAAGGCTTTATAATATTGAATTAACAATTATGACCACATAATATATTATGACCATAACACGACCCACACTGGATCGCCTCCTTGGTCTAGTGGCAACACATATGGGCTGTAGACCGGGAGGTCACGGGTTCGATCTTCAGGTAGGGCAAAGCGAATTTTTTAATTTAAATTGCCCGGAACTGGATCCCTCATAGGGGGTTAACGACAGGCGGCCGCTCGTAAAAACTAAGCCAAATTCCTCTCTGCAACATGCTTGAAAAAGTGTGTTGTGCCGACCCCACATTAAGGTGGGATAAGGACAGGTGGAAAAAAAGCAGCACGAGACGCGAGGAAAAGCTTGGAGAGCTATTAATTTTGACTATTATAATAAATAATAAATAAATAAATATAATAAATAAATAAGTGATCTTCTCCGAAAAGGGCAAGTGAGGAGTACCCTCAACCGGCGGAAATATATGAAAAGATGCACGAGTGTGGAAGAGGCAAAAGAGGTGTGTCAGGATCGTAGCTTGTGGCGCTCAATAGTCTCTGCCTACCCCCATGGGATACAGGCGTGAGTGTGTATGTATGTATGTATGTATTTATGATGATTTCCTAGCCGGTTTCGACTAAGGTGACAGTTTCTTTTGGCTTTTATATTTAAAATTCAAATCGTTTGTTTCAACTAATTTTTGAAGTCATGTAATTTAATGTAGTGCCGCTTCATTGAGTAATATATTGCAATTTGCAACGTTTTCATATTTATGCGCTCGTTTATGGCTGTTGTAACCAGTAGCTCAACCATGAGTTTGTTGTACGTATTTACGCGAGCGAGCACGTAAAATATTTGTATGGAAAACGTCAGTTCCCTGCGTAACCGCTAGAGGCGTTCGGGTGTTTGCCATACAAATATTTTACGGAGTCGCTAGCGAGTAATATCAAAAAAACTCATGGTTGGCCTACAGTTGTATTGGTGAATTTACATAGAATTCTATATAATATAGTAATATTAAAAGAGTATCGAGTAAGTACTCTTTTCTCAATCACTAAATACATATAACACAACAAATCTATAGTTATGCACAGTCATCTTCATAATTAAATTGCATCGGAGAAATAAAGCAAACTGCGATACATGTCGGCTTGGAGATGAGCAATGCAATGCCGCGTTTTATCATAGGGATGTCTCATCTAGTGCAAAAAATACACTCTTTATATTAAAATGACTGATTTACTAACGGCCGGTTTTAATAAACGATCTCAGTTTAGAGTGCAGATAGATCGCGATTATGAACCAATCAAATCGAGTCATTTGACGGAGTCATGTTCAAACTGTGTTTTTATTGGATCATTTTTGTAATCTATCTGCACAATCGAACTGAGATTGTTTATTGGAACTGGGCATAGATAAATTATTACTCTATCGCCCGAAAACTGGAACGCTACTCAACTTTAGCGGCTTCTTATATTGTGTTTCACCATACCATTTTTACAGAAAAGGCTGCCTTAAATGACATAACATGACCTAAGGGTTTGAATACTCGGGGACTAGATAAACTGTACATTTATGTATTTTAAGTATTTGGATTTTGTGTTAAGAGTCCATCTTTTTCTTTCTTTTTTCCTGCCTGGCGTTATCCCGGCCTTCTGTCAGGGTCCGCCTTCCTACTTAAATGCTTCCACTTCGCCCGGTCTTGAGCATTCTCTATGGTGAGATGATGTTCTCTACCATTGGTTCTCATATCTTCCTCCAGAACGTCCAGCCAGCGCTTTTTGGGCCGTCAACGGGAACGCAAGTTCATCATTGAATCAAATTATTAAAATCAGTCGACCTTGGAAGATGGCACTCCATGATGATAACCAGATATCTCCGACAAATGTGGACCGATTTTCGACATTATAATTCAGTAGAGCTTAAGCAGATACGCTTATGGTGGTCCCATATTCCAAATCTGATGAAGGAGTACCTACTCGGTAGAGTAAACTCCAAAACGAGGAGTGGTAGAGCCACGCTGCAGACAGTAAAGTCTGCAGCACGAATGGGCTGGCTCAACCGGTTTGATACCACTGTCTCACAGAAACCGACGTAAAGTGACAGCTAGCTATCGCGTTTCCCCCCTCCCCCTACTTTTTCTAATCCCTTCTCCGTCCCCTTCCATTCCCTCCTTTTAGTTGGCATCGCACCCATGATTCTTTTTGTGTCTTGGGTGTCTATGGGCGGTGATCACTTACCATCAGGTGACCCATCTGCTCGTTTGTCAGTCTCTGCTATATAAAAAAAACCTACAACAGCATAGACTTGCCGATTTTGGGTTTGGTAGGTAATTTTTTTTAAATAATATTATCTATATCAAAGCGTTAACAACAAAGCAGCCTTTTATACTTTTGTTCATAATCATGACCACCATTACTATAAGTACTGAAGCCAACGGAGCGCGGTTATTGCATGAACATTGACTGAGCCTCCAAACGAAACGTTAATTAACACATCCAATACTTTACTTCGCGTTTTACAGCCAATTACTTGTATTTTTAATTGATTCATAAAGTTTAACAGTACAAACCGGTTTGAGAGCGCCGATTACTTCGCGGCTTAGTTATGAGCGAATATTCTCCTTTACGTTTCGCAATATTGTATTTTTATGATTTTTTCGAAGAAGTTCCGACTGTAATGAGCCTTGCATGGCTTTAATTTTCTTCCGTGATTTATTTTATCTGCGCGTATTTAATGAAGTTTTCATGTTTTGTATTAATATGGGATTCGTATGATAAATAAAGTTTATTACGATAATTATGCTTCTGGTTTTAATCTTTAATTTCAATAAATGAACGATTCCGTTGGGTAATTACCTAAAACTGTGGATATCGGAATAAGGATTATCTGATTCATCGAATTATTTGTCGTTTTTTGTTTTTAAACATGCAAACATGTGCCACAGAGGTCGAAACTTTTTATCCAAGCACAACAAAGTGACTATAACCAGGAGGCTGACTCTTAACATTCGATTCGAATTGGATTCGATTTCATTTAGTGACTTAAAATTCCACGGAAATATAGTTATAAAGTGCACTAATCTGACGTTAAAAATACAAAATGACAAGTTCTCGAATGTAACTAGCATACTTTTTAATTCGATTTCTGTGGAATTTTAAGTCAATAAATGAAACCGAATCGAAATTAAATTTGAATTGAGTGTGAAGAGTCAGCACTCACCGACAAACATTGAGTATCTATGGTCACCAGAATCATGCCGGCCTGTATATTATGCTTCTTCACACTCCGAAGGGAGAAGAAGCGAATGGAAGGGCCTGTGACAGGATAGAGAGATAACCGATGTAAGCACAGGGTCACAGGGATAATAACCATCCATGAACCGACCATTAAGCTATGTCACAAACAACCCGAGAGAACCAGATAAATTCTACCGACTAATGTCACGTTAAAACTACCAAATGACAAGTTCTCGAATCCAATGCAACATTAGTGCACTTTTAACTCGATTGGTGGATTTTTAAGTCACTAAATGAAATCGAATCGAAGTCAAATTCAAATCGAGTGTGAGAGTCAGGGAGGTTATAGATGTATATACACTGGCTGTTATGAAATAAGCAGATATTCAACAGTACATGAACAGGAAAACAGCACGAACCTTGTGATCTAAACGTTGTGACCTCGTGGTCATAAGTCACTCAGTCGTATTCGAAACAAAAGGCAAAAGGTCGTGCCAGCGTAATAATGTTTAGACAATAAAATTGTCTTACGTGATTCTTGAACATTCACAGACATTCTAGGGTGTAAATAACAATTGTAATAAGCGACCTCGTATTGTATTGAAACTTACTAGAGAGCCCCTCTATCGCCCGAATGGTCAAACGCTATTCAACTTTAACGGCTTCTTACATTGATTTTTGCCATACAATTTTGACAGATAAGGTGGCCTTAAACGATATAAGGCGACCTTAAGTGTATGAACATTCGGCGGTATATTTAGTAATATTAAATCTCCTTCGAAATAAGTATTAGTTAGTATCCCAATTCCAAAGTCGTCCCATCACTATGCAAGAGACCGAAACATCGATATCACGATCAAACCTCGATTAAAATCGATTCGGAATTCAAAAAATAAAATGAAAAGTAAAATATTTTTTAATTAATTTAATCTGATAACCCTAAATCACTTACGTCCCGGCCGCTCGCGTCGATCGGTGTGCCTATAGCGTGACAATCGCTCTGACAACCCTGCGGTGAATGGACTCGCCAGAAAAGAACACAAAGGCCTCCGAAGCCCCCGATATGGATTAACTTCCTATACATGTATCGGCCATTCATAATGACATTGAAGTGTTAAGACTCTTTTGTATCATTAGGAGCACCTTTTGAAGCGACTGACCAAAAAAAGACAGTTGAGACCTCAACGTGGCTAGAGAAGTCATGGTTTGCGATGCTTTTGAATTTGTGGTTGTAACGAATGTAGATGTATAATAAATTAAGACTTACAGACGTAAAGCCGGGTCTCCCGCACTAGCTTCTTCGAAACAAAACACTAAAACAACGATTTTAGCTGTCACCTGCTCGTAGAACAATGGACCATAGATAAAAAATGCATGTTTTGTAATGTAATGTAATGTTTTAGCGCAGGAGACCCGGCTTAAGAGACACATATGTCTAAAAACTTTTGTAAATTTGCTTTACAATACGTAATTTTTTTTTAACGATCAAAAAACAAATATGTAATTAAATAAATTCTCTGAAACCAAAAGATAGCATTTAAGGATCATTCTAAAAGTTATTAGGGATAATTTACTCTGACCGCACATTTCGGAGGCACGATTTGAATGTTTTGGAGTTATCAAAGCGTCATTACGGCCCTTTGGAAATGTCGTCTATAAATAAAGAGTATTTCGGACGCCTATTTAACTGGAACTCAGTCGTCGGAATGACAATGTTTGGGACAAAAACTGGCGGCCTCGACCGCATCAAATTACCCTCTGGAAATTATTTAGACGAGACGTAACGTACACTGCACGACGCGACGCGGCGCGACTTCACGCGACACGACGATGAAATTTTAATTCATTTTACGAAATAATTTTGGGCGGTACTTAATGACAAAAAACGAGAAAAGGATTCTCAAATGCAGATTGGTAAACATAATTCATATCATTAATTGATCACATTTTTCCAGTATTGCAATGGCAATAGGCTCGTCTCATATAACATCACAAGGACGTAAACTCATTAAAATGCATGAGCGTAGTTGCAACTCTACTTACCCATTTGTATATATATGTACTTTAAAAAGCAGCGATAGCTCAGTTGGGAATGGTACGGACTGCCGAGATAAGTGTCGGAGGTTCGAGACCAACCTCAAAATGGAGCATACACCTCTGACTTTTCTATGTTAAGTGTATTTTCATTGTGAAATATCGCTTGCTATAACGGTGAAGGAAAACGTCGTGAGGAAACCTGCATACCCGAGAATTTCTTTACAGGAATTTCGAAGGTATGTAAAGTCTACCAACCCGCATTAGGGCAGCGTGGTAGACTAAGGCCTAACCCCTCTAATTAGTAGAAGAGGCCCGTGCCCAGCAGTGGGACAGTAATATTACAGGGCTAATATTATTATATATACTTTAAAATAGACTGACTAGACTAGACTGCAATCAAACTAATCACAAAAGTTACATTTCGATATCGTTACGTGCCCGTGTCGTAGTCGTATCATGTAAACAACAATCAAGTCGGCGAATCAGAGGACATAGCGGGCTAATTATTTTTTTATTGCTGCCAAAGTTTGGCTTGCTTTGATGACACATAATAGCCGTAAAATGCATCCTGTCGCCGCGTGGGACATTTTCTGAGATAACCACCGCTGGCTCATTACTCGTTTGAAGTATGACTTCTTATAGCTATGAAATTATTTTAGTATGTAGTAACAATGTCTACTAAATCGTACTATGGGCGGCTCAAAAAAATGCTGGCTAGACGTTTTGGAGGAAGATATGAGAACCAATGGCCTCATAGTGGAGGATGTTCAATCCCGGCCAAAGTAACAACACGTTAACAAAAATAATCGATCTATATTTTGAATGTATTCAATGGCATTCAACCCGTTCTTATGATGGTAAATAAGGCGCTCAAAATCTTGGAAATCTCGCATAAAATGTGAAATGCCTCTTAATCTTGATAGGCGGGACCATTAGGCCGGGATAACGCCAGGCAGGAAGTAGGAAAATACAAATTGTGAGCTAGTAATGTTGTATCCTAATTTAACTGTAGTAGTAAATAAGTATTTACGACTATATTAAATATTTAAATTTAGATATAAGTATATATGCTAACTAAGAATGAATTAAAATCAAAACAACTCCGAACTCAGACCAACTGGAACCTCGAAAAACTTAAAAATCATCATCATCATCATCATCAGCTACAAGACGTCCACTGCTGGACATAGGCCTCCCCCAAATATAAAATCATCATTCACTCCTATCTCGAAAGACCTGAAATCTTTGTGTTCAAGAGTTCTCCCTCCTAGTAATATCTTCGAAAATGAAGAAATAATAAACGTAATATCTAAATCATTTCTGCTTCCGTCAAAATGATAAGTGACGCCTCTTCTTATTTAAAACTATCACCATCAATGGTTTATGGCGTCATCCGTGATAGGTAATCTGATCTTACCCATAAACGAGTTTAGTTATGTGTATTTATTTTTAATCATTCCGGTTTTAAGGTCAATTTTCATGTTTCAATGGAGTGGTTAAAGTTTAACAAAAAGTTAAAACCCACTTCACCATTTTCACAATTTAAGTTCATGACAGCCTCCGTGGCGCAGCGGGTGAGTAGCCGGCTGTGAAACGTGAGGTCGCGCGTTCGATTCCCGCACCGACACA
This sequence comes from Clanis bilineata, assembly GCA_036417725.1. Lineage (NCBI taxonomy): Eukaryota > Metazoa > Arthropoda > Insecta > Lepidoptera > Sphingidae > Clanis > Clanis bilineata. Next base: position 2,171,594 of record CM071139.1, on the reverse strand, counting down.
AATATTTGTGTAGCCCATAGATATTTGTTTCGGGTCTGGGTGTTGTGAGACCGAAAGTCTCTCGTAGTTTCAAATACCCATGATACAGGTTATACCTAGTGTGGGGTCAGGACTATGTGTGTGACTGTGTGTATTTATTTATATCTTCAAAACGACTAAAACTATTTTGATGAAACTTTCACTATTCCATAACTTGAAATTTCTCATCCCCTCTATTCTTTTGGTCAACAACTCATCCATTTATTGTTCTTCTGGTAGGTCTTCGATGGTGGCCATTCCATCATCATCTTTGCTAGTTTTACGGCGTCACAAAAAGATAATAGCAGTACCTAAATTGGAAAATTACATACTGAAATAGCAAAAACGGTATTCAAAGCGACTATGTCACAATTTCTTGTTTTTGTAAGAAACGTTTATCTGGAGTTAGGATCTGGAATGTCGAGGGAGGGCATAATATGTGTCAAATACAGCGATGGTGCGCCGCAAGTGGCATCGAAGGGCCCCTGAATGCCAATGTCGGGGATATTAAAAGGCAATATCTTTTGAGTGAGCGGAAAGCTTCCCGCACACTACCAACCTGTTCGGTAACATGTAGCATAACTTGTTGAAAATATTAATCGTAAGGGTAATATTGAAGAGACTGTTGGTTGTTATTATGACTGGCAAACGTTGCTCGTTTCATCTGTGTTTTATATGATCGCTACCGCTGTAGAGACCTACAATAACAAAATAATCACGGGTGCCTTGACAATCTTAAAGGAATCAGCGATTGGGGAGGGGAGAGGGTTTTCTTTGGGGCCATTACATAAATGTTCCTAAAGATTCCTTCGAACTACTTGTCAACCAACTCGCAGTAGGCCATAGGACTAAAGCCTTTACTCGTATCTTGACTCTTGGGCCGTGTCCATTAGTGGGACTAATATTACAGGGCTTATATTTTTTTTACTATTTATGTATTTTACTCGGCTCAGTGCCTCGGTGGCGTAGTAGTATTTCGGTATAACTACCATCCAGTGGTCTTGGGTTCGATACCCGGGTCGGGCAAATTGATATTATGTTTTCTACAATATAAGCCCGGAATCTGAAATTTGTGCCCGATATAGCGGTTCGCCCCCAATAATAAAGCTTGGCGAAATGTGGGTTTTCTAATTAGAACTAGTTCGCTAGTGTACCTCTGCTTACCGCTTCGGGGATACAGGCGTTAGCTTATGTTGGTTATTTTACCTATCAAAATATTCACAGCCAACAAGTTGTGTAGTTTACGGGCAACCTTAACATCACGGTCTCCTCACGGGAGCGGGCCCAGTCGTCTCTAATGACTAGTAATTACGCCGCCAGTAATGGACGCCCGTAATGGCGGTCCGCCACAAAGACCGATGCCTCCATTTTGTTTTTTTTTCATTCAATAGCGATGATGTTGAACCGTTCTGCGTTCCGATTGAGTGAACAAAGTTTTTCATTTCGTAATGTGTGAAGTGTTTTTGTTGGTTTGATGATGTTTTTGTGTTTAATACGGCGTGAATGTGACGGAGTTTACTCAGTTCTTTGTATTACTCTTTCACCAGCGTATTTTTATGAGTCAAACGTGTAATCCACAATATTTAGGGCCACTTGCAGCTCCCCGATAATTCTCTATTTATCTCAAAATCTTGATTTAAAGGTGAGCTGTAGAATAATTCGAGATAAGGTGCTCTAGATTAGTAATAGTGCTGCAAGTCGCCCTAGTAGTTAATCATTATTTTTATAAAAAAATAATGAATATTTTTGAGTCAGTCATTTTCCAAAAGCAGATTTTCCATACGTAGTTCATGTCTTATGACAAGTAAAAACTTGGAAAGCTTTTTAAACTGCTAACAAAAAGCAAAGCAATCATGGTTCATTTTTCAAGATTTTTTAAGGCTTAATATATTTTATTTATGACACAACTAATACAATTAAAACTCTATTACAATTTGCATTTGTTAATCGAATTACATTATAATATCCGTAGCTGTAATTATAGTAATTTGAGAACATGAATAAAAAATATATAAATATGTTTTTTGAATAAAACTAATTTTCTAAGAAGTTGCGTGAAATGGAACGCAGCAGCCCGCCCCTAGCCCTAAGTCCCGCGCGCCGCGCTCGACTGTCCAACGGGAAACGATGATTTCGATATTTTTTGTGGCCACGATTGATTATGGTGTGCGGTTGATTGTGCCGGCCCGTCTGCCCCCAGTATTAAAGTATATTAGTTGAATTTCATCATGTTTCACGCCATGGATTCACGCGATTCGTTTTTTTATAATTTAAATCTTCCGCCGGCCATTGTTGGATACGATATTGAAAATATTACGTCGAATTATATAGCTTTTATTATCTGTGGTACATTGGGTGTTCTTTCATCTTCCTTTTTTAAATTTAATATTGTATTCAATGTTGTCTATGGCCTCATGGTTTAAATCCATATTACAGTTAATAGTTTATTTCTTCCTGGGTTTTGGTCTGTTATGCATATATGTAATAACATTGTTGGTAGTTATAATAAAATCAGTTGTTGTCTGGCAGTCGAGACGTTTCATTTAAACACAACATGGTGACAGCGGTGGGATCTAACCCACGCCCTTTCGGACTGGTGGTACTACTCCACTGCTTGAACTGCTTCTTTCATTGGGTGAGAATGATAAGGATGTGTAGTTTATTTATTTACTCATAGAATAACACACAATACCATGCTTGTATCGAATACGTTAGTGTAATAAAGTATTAAAATGTATGTATGTATGATCTGCAAATTCTGTGCATTTCTTATTCCTCTTTATAGGGGAAGATCTTAGATTAATAAAGTCAGGGAAGATGTTATGTATATATGTAATAACATTGTGGGCAGTTATAATAAAATCAGTTGTTGTCTGGCAGTCGAGACGTTTCATTTAAACACAACATGGTCCCTTCATGGTCATTTGATTGCATGATTAGATAAATATTTGACATGTATCTAACAATACTTACATACATACGCTCACGTCTGTACCCCCGAAAGGGTAGACAGAGGCGAACTAGAACACCCACATTTCGTCGAGATCATTTTCATCCCAAATGCAATAGAGGGCGAGCCTATCACCATATCAGGAATTGCCATTTTCAATTCCAGGCTGCGGGTTGATACTCAGTGGAAAAACCCAATATTACTTTACCCGATCCGGGGATAGCCGAGGTCTCAGGTTCGATTCCCGGGTCGAGTGACGTGACATTAGGTTTTCTACTCCACCAAAATATTACCATCTCTCGTGTGCCAGTCTCTGCTAATAAAAAAAAATATATTAGCCTGGATATTTGTGCCCGATATACTGATAGGCTCGCCCCTTGTCACATCTGGGACGGAAATAAGCCTGGCGAAATGTGGGTGGTCTAGTTATCTAGTTCGCCTACCTCTTCGAGGAGACAGGTGTAAAATTATATTATGTTTATTTATATAATAGAACAATCTTAAACTTGCCCAATCCCTTTTCCCTCCCTTTCCATTCCCTCCTTTTAGGTTGGCAACGCACCCATGATTCTTTGTGTCTTCGGTGTCTATGGGCGGTGGAGATCACTTACCATCAGGTGACCCACCTGCTCGTTTGTCAATCTGTGCTATAAAAAAAAAACAATAGCCAACATTTTACACAAAATAGTCGAACGACAAACCATTTCCTTTATCCGCGCCGGCATGGCAGGTCGATTAGTTTCCCATCGTGGCAAAAACAGCTTCCATAACCTCAAATTATTTAAGCCGATATCGACATTAAACTCACTGAGAGATGTTTTTTATCGACCACAAAAAATGTGCCGGCGTCATCGTGGTCACCACGGATATCATTAAATTTCGTCGGATAGGATTGGACTTATTTTCTTGTCGTTCTATGTTATGGGAAAAAGCATACATACATAACATAAGCTCACGCCTGTATCCCGAAGGATTAGGTAGAGGTGCACTAGCCAACTAGTACACCCAAATTTCGCCGAGCTTAGTTCCGTCCCAGATGTGATAGGGGGCGAGCCTATCCTCATATCGGGCACAAATTCCAGACTCCGGGCCAATATGTAAAAAATATCACTTTGGCCTCGCCGGGGATGGAACCCGAGACCTCAGAACAGTAGTCGTACCGAAATACAACTACGCCACCGAGGGAGTCAAGTAGGCAGTAACAAAAAAATAAATATTGTACAAATATACATGCCACTGTCCCTGAATTCGTATCAAATTCGATGCGCGTCTATGACATTTGTATGAAATATTAATCAAACTCGATACAAAGATTGTCAAAAATATTCCTACTCGGGCTGCTGTTTTGTGTAAAAGAGAGCACTCTACGCTCTCTATTACTCTTTTTTTCTCCCTGTCCTTATCCCACCTTAATGTGGGGTCGGCGCAACACACTCTTTCAAGCATGTTCCAGAAAGGATTTGGCTTAGTTTTTGCGACCGGCTGCCTGCTTGACGTCAAGCCCTTTTGAGGGATCCAGTCCTGAGCAAATCAAATTAGAAAATTCGCTTTGCCCGCTGGGGATCGAACCCAGGACCTTCCGGTCCACAACCCATATATGCTGCCACTAGACCAAGGATGCGTAATGTAATAGTGAATAGGAAAGCATTGGCTTCTCAACTTTTCTTTTAATAAATTATAACACACATGAGACTACTTTATCCAACTTTATGGGAAGTTGGTCTTTTAATTCCAAACTCCTGGAACACTGTTTCCCCATTCCGCGTATACATAATTCACACACAATTAGTAAAATTCGAACTTTGAAGAGCTCTTTTGGGACTTAAAATTAAATGAAATATGAATCACTAAGAGGAGTATTAAACGAAATATGAATTTAATCGTGACTTCGTGTAAAAATACTTGTAGGATAAGAAATAAAATTATCCCAATGTTCTAATCCCAGTCAGTATGTAATTCTGTTTTCAGTATTATATAATAAGTACTAAGTACCTATCAAATTAAACTCAAATTTCAATTTTTTATTGGCAGAGCCGTGGAGAGCATGAGCCACCGTGGTAGACTATGGACTAACCCCTCTCATTAATAGAGGAGGCACGTGCCCAGCAGTGGGACAGTAAAATTACAGGGCTAATATTTTTTTTTTTTTTTTTTTTTTTTATAGCAGAGATTGGCAAACGAACAGATGGGTCACCTGATGGTAAGTGATCTCCACCGCCCATAGACACACATGACACAAAAAGAATCATGGGTGCGTTGCCAACCTAAAAGGAGGGAATGAAAGGGGAGAATAAAAGGAATTGGGAAAGGGAGGGGGGAAATGGGCCACCGGAAATCTCACTCACCGAACGAAACGCGACAGCAAGCTGCCACTTTACGTCGGTTTTCTGTGAGACAGTGGTATCTAACCGGTCGAGCCGGCCCATACGTGCTGTAGACGTTACTGTCTACAGCGTGGCTCTACCACTCAAAAATTATTATTATATTATTATTAGAGCCGTGCATGTAGATTTTTTTTTCATAGTATAATGTATAAGCCATCTCGCTGTATCTCTTTTATTTTTGGAAGCTTGGATCGCTAAATCGCCGTTTTGTTAAGATATACGATTTCGTAAAAGATAAACAAACTTTACAAGAACATTAAAGTGACAGTACTGGTTCACTGTAATGCAATAACCCATAAAATATATAAGACATTCTATCGCAATATTTGAGACAAATGAAATCATTTCCCAACATTTATTAAAACACATTACCGCAGTATCTCGACGGGGCCAATTAACATCAAATTCCGATGCATATAAACGTTAAAGCTACGTTATCAAAACATGTAATTCACATTTTTGACTAACATTCGCGTAAACCTAAGCTAAAATAATTTTAAGAAATATGATCTTTGTTGACTAATCCAGCCTTCCCAGTTCTAAGAAGACGGATATAAAAAGTAAAAATCATGTATATTCATTAGTCGCCGATGCAAACGCAGGCGGCGGGCGCGGCGGGCGCGGCGGGCTCAAGCGTCGTGCTCAAGCCTATCATTACGAGTTTTGTTTTAAAAATGGTCTAATTATTCACATCTCACCTTGCGTCTTGCGTCTATTGAAACGGACTATTGTATCATTGATTTGACTGCCTCGGTGGCGTGGTTGTATTTCGGTAAGACTACGGTCCTGAATTCTCGGGTTCGATCCCCGAGTCGGGCAAAGTGATATTGGATTTTTCCATATCAGCCCGAAATCTGGAATTTGTACCCGATATGGCGATAGGCTCGCCCCCTATCACGTCTGGGACGGAACTAAGCTCGGCGAAATGTGGGTGTTCTACTTGGGTAGTGCACCTCTGCCTACCTCTTCGGGGATACAGGCGTAAGCTTATGTTATGTTATGTTTTATTGTATCATTATATCGCGTTGATTATGCTATTTGACTGGCTTTAGAACCGTTGACAGAGAAAAGATTAACGTTTTGTAGTGTTAAGGTCAAAAAGGTCGCCTCCTTGGTCTAGTGGCACCATATATGGGCTGTAGACCGTGAGGATCTGGGTTCGATTCCCAGCTCGAGCATAGCGAATTTTCTAATTTAATTTGCCCGTGACTGGAACCGTCAGAGGGGTTTGACGTCAGGCAGGCAGCCGGTCGTGAAAACTAAGCCAAATCCTTTCTGCGATATGCTTGTAAAAGTGTGTTGCGCCGAGCCCACAGAGATAAGGGCAGGTGGAAAGAAAGTATTGAGGTAAAAAAATAATGTTCTTAGAAGTATTACTCGCAAAATTGGAAGTCTAAAGAAGGGACTGGAAGTCTAAGTCTAGGTTAAATAGATTTCAGGTTATGGGGGGGTTAAAAGTCGCTTGAAACAGTTCGTGAAATACCTATAACACTCAGTCGCTGTGTCTCATTTATTTTTGCACACTTTGCTCGCTATATCGCCGTTTTGTTAAGATATACGATTTCGTAAAATATAAACATACTTTAAAATAACATTAAAGTGACAGTACTGGTTCACTGCAATAACCCATAAAATATGTAAGACATTCTGTCGCAACATTTCAGACAAATGAAATCATTTCCCAACATTTAATAAAACGCATTACCGCAGTATCTCGACGGGGCCAATTAAAACCAAATTCCGATGCATATAAACGTTAAAGCTACGTTATCATAACATTTAATTCACATTTTTGACGTCGGTGTTTTTAATTAACCCAGAAAAAGGTTTTATAGCTCATTTACGAGCACAAAAAGTTCGCAGTTGTAATTTCTTTTTATACCGTCCGTGGCTAATCGACACGCCGTGGACGGCTAGCGGCGATTCAATGCGATAACTTTGAAATTTGTTTAGGTAAATACATTAGGGATGGCTCATGGTCATCAATATAATATACCCTAGATGCACAGTTCTTTGCAAATATCCCCCTAAAAAGTGGCCTCAGGAATAAAACAAAGAAAAAGATCACAAGTTCTAATTATATCAACACAAATATAACCCTATGCACGCGTTATAAAGTAGCTTATAAAACGAAATGATCAAGCGTTCTTAAATTTGAATTTTTAAATTTAGAATGGGCATTGTCCATTTTTTTTAATTACGTGTAAATGAAAAACCATTTGGAGAATTTCTTTAGCTTGTTGCAGAAAATAGATTTTTAATGAAAAAGGATCGTGATTTACCAAGATTTTTAACAAAATATATTTGCCCTTTGTTTGACCTCTAATGACGTCATTAATGGCATTCGTTTGTTTCATTGCCTGATTTATTTTTAGAATCTGACGACTGTTTATATGTCAGTTGTCATTTGTCAAGTACACATTATAGACGTGCGCTTAATAGTTCGCGACAAGGAGCGGTCACTTTAGTTCGTGGCTCCTCAACGAAGTAGTTCATTATTTTAATTCTCGTCTCGAACCAAAGAAAGGCTCAAAAAAGATTATTCGCACGCATTTTTTTCTTTAATAATATGCTGTTATTTTTTTACTTGTACATACTTGGGGAGTAGTGACGTCGTCTAAGGGACACTCCTTATACGACGACGACGACGACGACGGTGGCCTACTTACACGGTAGGCCATCAACACCTTTAGGTTTAAGCCAATCTCATCTGCAAGTGGTACACTCTTCTGAGTAACGGACTAAGCGCTGGCGAAACCTGGGTTCCTGCCTTGCAGGTTGTGGAGGACAGACAGCACCATGTACCCAGTGTACGTCATTAGATCGTTGCGCGAGGCATGCAGGGCGGAAAAAAAGCCTCTGCATATCGCTTTTCTGGATCTGCAGACTCTTTTAACTGTTATGTTCGTTTCCGCCGCCGAATAGTATCCAGACGAGCTTTACGTGAAAACAGACAAGTTTAAGTACCTAGCAACATCAACTACGATGTCAGGGTTTGAAGTGGCGCAGCATGGGCTACTTGCTTTAATTTTTATACCCCCCCTCGCAGTAAACCCGTAGTATATGCCAAGACCCCCATCCCACTCTAGTTTTCCGTAGTAATTTATAAATATGTTTTATTTTTTTTATCCAAGAGATTAGAAAAAATATGTGTTGCTAAAGAGATTAGAAAAAATATCTGTGAGTCAAAAAGTGCTTCAGGCTATATTTGAATATAGCTCTAAAAAGCACGAGATTTCCTTAGAAGACATTGACTAAGTGACGAAAACCTAAGACTTTAGACTACCTAAGACTTTAAGGTCTCATAGACCATCATTTAGTCAGTCCTTCTGTATGGGTGCGATAAGTAGTCTGTTATATTAAGGAAATCCAGATGGCCCCAAAAGCGCTGGCTGAACGTGTTGGAAAATGATATGAGAACCAATGGTCTTACTGTGGAGGATGCTTAAGACGAGGCTAAGTGGAAGCGTTTAAATAGGAAGGTGGATTAGGCATTAGGGCGGGATAACGCCAGGCAGAAAGAAAGACATCGGATAGCGCCGCGCTCTCGCTCACGTTCACTATTACATACAATCATACAATTTAGAATCTAACATATCAAACGAACTAAAGAGCGAGAAATGTGGAAACTAGTTCGTTCATTTTGTCAGTGGGAGCGGTCTACCGAACTAGTTCGTTCGAGAACTACACAAGACTAGTACCTACACAACATAACCTCTTCCTTTACGAGTAAATAATAAATACTTTTCTAGTAAATCATCGTATTATAGAACCACGCAAGAACAAAAGATACATATAACAAGTTATATTATAAGAAGTGTTTCAATCGAACATGAAAAAATAACTTTCAGCTTGAAGACACGACATGGCATACAAATATAACTTCAGTGGAATAAAGCGTGTAAAAAAGTAATCTGCGGTATATTTTACAACCAAATCCTATTGGACTAGCGGACAGAGGTTTTAAGGAAACTGATAATCTACTTATTCACATAATTTTGGACTTTCAAGGCCACCAAGTGTGCATTCAAGAATCAAGCAAATTTTCAAAGCCTCACAGAAGCACTTAAAAGTGATAGATAGTTTAAGAGTTATTTTGTTTTGAACATGTAATTAAACGTGTACTCGGGAATTTTGTGTTATTGAAACCTTGTGCTGTGATTATAAATATGTGCTACATTTAGATAAAATTGCCATCATAGTTTGTGGGATGATTACTGGTTTCTCTGTTCTGTGGATGATTATTATATGAGCTGAAATAATAAAAAGGCCCACAAAAAGGTTCGGAGGGTTTGTAGGAGGCATACTGCAGGATCACCAGTAAAATCAATGCTCCGGCCCTACCCCGGGGGTCCTAACCAACTGGCTTGGCTGGGCGTGTTTGGGCAGCCGTGGGTGGATCTGAAAGATGTAAACCTGAAGAACCTCTAAGTGCTCAAAGGCTAATCTGAGAGCTACAGAAAATCTCAAATGGTGAAGCACCTCTTGGGAGCTGCTATGTACCTTGGTCATCTTCGAAGCCAAAGTGGAATACCAACCAGACTGGGATTAAGGGTGACAACATTCTAATAGGTGAGCTGATCACCTGTCTGTGTGAATGCAGATGTCCGCATCATAAATAATAAAGCTTAAAATTTTCACATTTTTTTTATTTAAATTCATATATTAAAACACAAACAATGAATATGAGAAAATATAACAATACATGATTTATTTGGTAGCACCAGTCATTTTAAATACAATAATAAAAAGCAATATAGGATCCATAAAATCTCTTAAATAGTGACTTATGTAATATATATAATGCCACCTCCAACGGATTAATGTATACCTGTATTTTTTCTCATAGTTATTGCTTGTTTGTTTGTTACAATGCTATGTAGTTGTACTACTATATAGCCTATTAGGTAAGTATTAGTAAATATATAAACTTTTTGTCACTATAATCCCTTGAGTTTGTTGCATCAATACACCATCATTATTGTGAAGCATGAAACAGCCCAGTCATCACAATCTGAGCTGATGACATTATTCTGTTCATCAATTTGACATTAGATACATGTATGCAACATAGGTTTGCAACAACTGTTCTATTCTGGCATTTCTGGCAACAATATGTGATCTGAAACAAGCACAAATAAATAAATGTGGAATACACACACTACTTACTTTAAATAAACCATCTAAATGGGTAAATTATGAAGTTAACCTACATAAATCTTATTTTGGAGGCTTTTAATAGTGATGTATTCCAATAACATTACGGTGACTGCATTGGGAAAAATCCTTGAGTCAGTTTTATAACTAATGTAGTCATATTGATGCAACTTAGGTTTTCAACGACTGTTCTATTCTGGCAACAATATGTGACCTGAAACAAGCATAAATAAATAAATGTTGAATACACACACTACTTACATGAAATAAACCATGTAAATAGGTAAATTATGAAGTTAACTTACATAAATCTTATTGTGGAGGCTATTAATAGCGATGTATTCCAATATCATTACGGTAAGTGCTTTGGGAAAGATCCTTGAATCAGTTTTATAATGAATGTAGTCTTATTGATAGATATTATTATGATATCTTTGTATCGTAAACACGACTGTAATTAAATAACAATATCTTATTGGTCTAAAAAACTGTCGAACACTAGATTTTTCAATATTATATTATAGAATTTAATATTGTTGTTTACAATCGATCGACACATGTACACAATGGCCGATAGAGGTGGACGATCCTGGACTGAAATATAATTTCGAATCAAATCATTCGATTTTAAAACTGCAGTGAGATATATCGATTATAACCTTTATTTAATTAATAACTTTTTTAGTCACATACATACTTAAGCTGACATCTTTATCCGTACGTAGGATAATGCACATTGCCTTATCATGTATCGTATAAGCCACGTTCTGCACACACATTTCGACCTATCCAAAGAATAAAGTTACATATGATAATTAATCGAAATTGCTTTTATATTTTTCTGAGCTTAAATTAACCTATATATTTAACTAATACTAGTATTTTTTTAAATTTATGACAATAACAAGTTAAATTATGACATAGCTTAAAAAAATATTCACTAGTTAAATATACAGGTCAATAAATAAGCTCAGAAAAATAAGAAAGCAATTTCGATTCATTGTCATATGTAACTTTATTCTTTGGATAGGTCGATTTTACGATTTGACCAACAGAAATTAAGACCTTCATAATGATGTAAGATTAATAGTACAAATAAGTAAAATTAAAAATACTAGCCCATTTTGAAAGTAAATTATTTACTAATTTCATAATCGATTAAGATATTTAGATACATCTCGAATAGTACATCATTTATGATCGCGCATCTCTACTTAACAGCAGTGTGAAGTGTCATTTTATCCGTCAGCTGACATCACAGATAGCAGAAAATATAGGCAATGAAATAACACTTTTCGCGCCATTAATGACGTCATCACGTAGAATCATCAAGATATTTTCAAAAAAATATTACAAAATAATTACAGACCTAAAAACAAAAATATTCAAATTAGTATCTTAATTTGGTCTATATTTTTAGAAAAAAATATAAAAACCAGGGGTTAAAAAATATGGACAATGCCCATTCTATCGGCGTCCGACTGTAGGGAAAACGAGTGCTTAAGCACTTCTTTGCTGTCCCATCTTCCGAGCTTCAACTGTGCATCTAGGTAAGTAATATATCGATGCTCAAGGTCAACTAAACCTCATGATGACTACAGTATTCCGATTTTTTTTATAGCAGAGATTGGCAAACGAGCAGATGGGTCACCTGATGGTAAGTGATCTCCACCGCCCATAAACACCCAAGACACAAAAAGAATCATGGGTGCGTTGCCAACCTAAAAGGCGAGAATGGAAGGGGAGGAAAAAGGGATTGGGAAAGGGAAGGGAGAAATGGGCCACCGGAAATCTTACTCACCGAACGAAACGCGACAGCAAGCTGCCACTTTACGTCGGTTTTCTGTGAGACAGTCTAACCGGTCGAGCCGGCCCATTCGTGCTGTAGACGTTAATGTCTACTAAATGAAAGTAATATTCGGTGATATTTGTCTGTTTCGGTATATTTACGGACGATGATGGTGATCTAATACCTTTTTAACACGGGAAAATTAATTTGAATCTCTCTAAGCCAAAGTTCAGAGGTATGTTGAATTCTACGGCCTTAATGTAATACAGTTTTGTGATGTACAGCCACTACAACATTAGATTATAAACTTATAAATTGTTTTGAGAATGGTTAGATGGTTATTTAGATTGTATATTCCGTGGTCATTACATATTTTAATTCGTATAAATGAACATTATCCAAACGCATAACAAGTGGGTGGATAACAAAAGCTTAATGCGATCTAATGTCTTAGGTTTACGCGAATGTTATTCATTGAAATGAAACTAGTTTTTACGGATTTTATCCGAATCCGTAAAAACTAGTTTCATTTCAATTTTAATGCGATCTCTTTCTCAGATTTCAAATTAGCGCTCTACTGTGTCTTTCTTTCACATAAGCTCACGCCTGTATCCCGCAGGGTAGGCAGAGGCGCACTAGCGAACTAGAACACCCACATTTCGCCGAGCTAAATTCCATCCCCAGATGTTATAACATAAAACAAGATACAAGATATTATATAGTACACCATTTCAACAACTCCATAAAATTCAAGACGACCAATTCAAAAGCTTGTAAATTCCGCTAATATTCTCAATTTCTATCAGCCTCAATTACATAACCGCACGGTAGATATTACATCTGTCGAAGATGAAAAAATCCAAAATAACATCTATCTTTATTACGATCATAATAGTGACCGGTCCGGGACTCGAACCGGCCGGCGCACGGCCGCGCGCGAATTGATTCGACACACGCCGCTGCGCAGAACAAATTGCGTTCTCGGATGCGCAACGAAAAAACGTCAGGTAAGGCCTCGGGTGCCATGTTATTTCTTTACTGAATGAGAAATATTAAATCATATTATAAAAGTGTGAACAGAAGAATAAAGAAATTCGTAGATTTTCCGCGAATCATACAGGATGTTTCATAAAGTTGGTATCAACAATAAAAACACATACGGCCGGTTTCTATAAACGATCTCAGTTTAGAGTGCAGATAGATCGCGATTATGAACCAATCAAATCAAGTCATTTGACGGAGTCATGTTCAAACTGTGTTCTTATCGGCAAAATTTTGTAATCTATCTGCACATTCGAACTGTGATTGTTTATTGAAGGCCGTTAAAGACGGAATGGCTAGCAATCGAGCGGTAAAATTTAATATTTCGTAAGGCTTATAGTTTTTGAATAATGGAAAATTGAATTTGTGACTGTGTTTTTGGTAACAACTTTATGAAACATCCGGTATAATTATAGAGCTCTATGGAGCGACTTTATTGAATTACAAAGTTTTGCTACGAAAAGGCTTGAGACTTAATTTTCATCTTACAATTCATACTTTCATAGTGGTCCAACTATAATTGACAGACGAATATATCTATTTCTTGGTAAAATTAGAAATAAAGATTTCAAATAATAACATCTTTAAGTAGACATTAAAAAGAAGAGAAACCGTAAAGTTCAAGATCTAAATTCCATAACAAAAACTGTAAATAAAAAATGTATGCTAATATAAGTCATTATATAAACGCTACATGATCAAGTTATCCTAGCTGTCTCATAAACAACCACAAAAGATAACGTTATTCTCCAAAATTGTTAGCTAAATGTCCAAATTTTAATATAACGCCAATAATTTTACATTCATCGCATTTGGCGCCAATAAATAATACAATATTACGCGGCTACTGGTCTACTAATGGATGTAATATTAGAAAATTCTAACAAATTTATTTTTTAAAGTAATTTAATTAACATAAACAAAGGAAATGAGTTGGTTCGGTCTTATCTTAATTATAATGCGGTCGACGTTTCAAAATCATTGATTTAATCGCGGTAGAGTTGATCGAGACATTATAATATCTACTTATGTAAATTGGATTGTAAGTATGGTCTTAAATTCAAGGGCAGAGGGCTTGCTTGACATCTGGAGGTCTAATTAGTGAGAGGAGAGAGGGTCAGTCACTCTTGATGATTGAATTAAGGCCATGGTTGGTTTTGGAAAATAAGTAATGGCCACGTATATTTTTGACAATCGAATTGGTATCGAGTTCGATGGGCACATTTGTATTAAATATTAACCAAATGCCAGAGTTCGACACGATATGTAAAAATAAAAAATAAATAATATTAGCCCTGTAATATTACTGTCCCACTGCTGGGCACGGGCCTCCTCTACTAATGAGAGGGGTTAGGCCTTAGTCTACCACGCTGGCCTAATGCGGGTTGGTAGACTTCACATACCTTCGAATTTCTTGTGGAGAAATTCTCGGGTATGCAGGTTTCCTCACGATGTTTTCCTTCACCGTTATAGCAAGCGATATTTCACAATGAAAACACACTTAACATAGAAAAGTCAGAGGTGTATGCTCCATTTTGGGGTTGGTCTCGAACCTCCGACGCTTGTCTTGGCAGTCCGTACCATACCCAACTGAGCTATCGCTGCTGCATGCACGATATGTACATGATTATATTTCTGTATATTAAATAACTACATATAAAAGTGTTATATGTATAATACATATATAACACTTTTACTGCAATAGGAATGACACCTAAGCATAATAGAGATAAGAATAGAAAATATAACTTGAGATTATAAAAACTTAATGGGCCGACTTCATAATTCATCTGGTTGTGACCAAATGTATAAGGGACCCGCCCTTGGAATAAGCTCTATGGAACACATCTTGAAAATCAGTCCTTAAAAAAACATACAGACGAAATGAGGACCTTCTCCTTTTTTTAAGTAGGTCGAAAAAGCGTGGCTCTTCGAAAAATATAAACCTATACTTCTCTCACAGTGTTAGTGCGACTTGCAGCACTATTACTAATCTAGAGTTAGTCCTAAACTCGATTTAACTTACATCTCATGCGTATATTTGAATCTATATTTATCTAAGTGCTGCAAGAAATACTGATTACTAGATTTGGTTTCTGAATCCGTTTTCACTTTTGGTCACTGCCGTGTGTTGCCATAATCAACTACAGAGAGCGTGTGATGGCTTCCTCTAGTAACCAGTTGCTTATTTTTATTGTTCATTAAACGAAACGTGAAAGTTGCGATATGTAATCAAAATATTTTTTACTATTTTTTAATTTCGATTTCTATTTGATAAGTTTTGGAGCCGTCGATATGGCTTTAGGCGTTTTATTTACGTATTCATTGTTTATATATCCTTCCGCATTGTTTGTAATTACATTTTTAAAATGACTATTAAGTATATTAGGTAATAATCACAAGTTTAAAAACTTAACGGACCGAATTCAAATCCGATCGTGACCAAATTTATATGGGACCACCCTTAAAAAAAGCTCTATCGAACACAAAAGAATTTTGAAAATCGGTACACATTTGGCAGATATCGCGTAACATACATAAAAAAATACAGACCAATTGAAGACCTCCTCCTTTTTCACCGGAGGATATATGACAGATGACAAGATAAACTAAAAAAAATCCTCAACGTAAAGGCTCAATTAGTTTTTAAATCAGTTTTAACTTGTAGTTGGAGTGTACGAGCCAATAATACTCGCAGAGAATACTGGTAGAGCCACGCTGTAGACAGTTACGTCTACAGCACGAATAGGTCGGCTCGACCGGTTTGCTACCACTGTCTCATAGAAAACCGACGTAAAGTGGCAGGTTGCTGTCGCGTTTCGTTCGGTGAGTGAGATTTCCGGTGGCCTATTCCCCCCCACCTTACCTTTCACAATCCGTTTTCCCTCCCCTTCCATTTCCATTTTTTAGGTTGGCAACGCACCCATGATTCTTTATTTATTTATTTATTCTTTCGTGTCTATGGGCGGTGGAGATCACTTACCATCAGGTGACCCAACTGTTCGTTTGCCAGTCTCTGCTAAAAAAAAAAACAGCAACTTTCGATTACGCATATGTGATCGATAATATTTAGTCGTAACAAAACTTTCTTCGAGAGCCCATGTGCCGATACGTAACTAACTTATAAGTAAGGTGCGACTCAGACAACTAAACTTAAACGTTTATTAACTATAAACACGTTTAATTCAAAATGGTTTGATACCAACTATAATTTCAACAACACCACATAACTACCGGGGACTGTCAACGGCGAAACGCCAACATGGAGGTTTATCAAATATTTGTTTGTATAGGTATACAAAACACCTAACAAAACCACAAATAAAAAGGCAAAAAGCCCAGCTGCATTCTTATAAGTTACAACTAAGTGTTATCTCAAATAATTTATTACCTAAAAGAAGTGCAAATTAAAGAACAGCCGTACTCGTGGCCCGGTGGGTCGCGTCGAGTCGCAAGTCGCAGCAATCTGTGCCCGCTCGCATTAGCTTTTAGATGTCGAAGCTCAGTATTAAAGATTTTACGACGAAACCACAATAAAAAGGTTTGTACCGAATGTTCAACGCCAGTTTAGGAGCTTGACATTTTTGCTCTTCATTTTTCCTGACACCATCGAGTGCGCAGCAGTCTACAATTTCGAATTCGAATACGTACTCGTAACGTATCCGATTCGTTTATATATTTTTAAAACTGTACATGGTAGGGTCTCTGATGGCGAATAGTTGAAATATCATGATGATTATTAATTCTGCAACATTTTAGGGAGTAAAGACTGCCTCGGTGGCGTGGTGGTATTTCGGTACGACTACGGTTCTGAGGTCTCGGGTTCGATCCCCGGGTCGGGCAAAGTGATATTGGATTTTTCCATATCAGCCCGGAGTCTGGAATTTGTGCCCGATATGGCGATAGGCTCGCCCCCTATCACATCTGGGACGGAACTAAGCTCGGCGAAATGTGGGTGTTCTAGTTCGCTAGTGCGCCTCTGCCTACCCCTTCGAGGATACAGGCGTGAGCTTATGTTATGTTATGTTTTAAATTCCAAAAAACTCAACAAAATTCGAATTGTAGCTAGTATTAAACAAATTCTTAACTTAACCATTTTCTTATAAACCATTTTGTTCATCGTAATTAGTACAATTACTGATAGTTATTACATTGTTGTTCATTTTTAAATGCACAGTAATTGCACTGTTTCGACGTACGCAATTAAGATCGATTGTATGTCTTTTAGATGGTTTTGCGTATCGAAATTACGTCAATTATATCGTATTTACATTTAATTACATGTTATTTATGATATATTACATTATTATTGAAGACTATAATTATTTTGATATTGTACAGACCTCGTGAAAATATTTATAATAACACAAGCTTTCGATTTTGTTTGGTTAGTATAAAAGACGTACGCTATAAAAATATACTATCGGTGTAAAGTTATAATATGTCCTATTTCGGGTCTCGAGTGATGTAACCAATCTCATCCATATCGATCTAGCCGTTTATAAACAAATAATTCACAACCAATAATCACATTTATAGTATGATTACAATTCAGTGACGTTTAAAAAAAATTAAAAGCTTACTCATTCTACACGTACAGAAATGTTTCTAAACTTAAGCCGCGTCTCCTGCACCTGTTTTTCTCGAAACAAATCACAAAAACACATACGCAAAACAATGATTTTCGCTGTCTCCTGCTTGTAGAACAATGGACCATGCATAAAAATGTGTAGCGAAACCATGTTTTGTGTAGGTACTTTGTGTAATGTTTTAGTGCAGGACGTGACTTAATGCAGTATCTTTCCATATCGGCTTTAGCAGTTAGCATTCAAGAATAAACTAATCTCAATAGTCAAGTAAAATACAGTTGAAAACCATCGCATTAATTGAATATTTCGTAGCTCAGCCCACCGCAGCTGCAGGCCTAAGCGGTGGATACAAAGAGGCGGTCCATAATCGAATTGATTCGTTAATTACTTGGTTTTATCTGCGCTGGCCATTAGCTGAGCATCCCACGCTGCCCATTAATTGCATACGATCCGTTACGAATCACGGCGACTATTCTCAAATGGAATTAACTTTACTCCATCAATACTAATTTGTGTTTCGTTACGAGTGATATCGTTTTATATATATTTCGTCAGACGTTTTAGAAGATGGTTTTCAGTTGCGGCAGGTGGTACTTGAATTGGCTAACCGCTAAGGAATTCGGATAAAGCCGATGAAGCAAGTTATGGAGTTATGAAATGTATTTAATTGAAATAAAACTGTTTTTACAAATCGTTTCATGATTTTTTAAATGGAGTAAAAAAGCAAATGACAGACTTAAACCTGGTTCGTTTTTGATCTTGGTTTAAAATAATAATATTAGCCCTTTAATATTACTGTCCCATTGTTGGTCACGGGCCTCCTCTATTAATGAGAGGGGTTAGGCTTTAGTCTACCACGCTGGCCTAATGCGGGTTGGCAGACTTAACATACCTTCGAATATCTTATGGAGAAATTCTCGGGTATGCTGGTTTCTTCACGATGTTTTCCTTCACCGTTATAGCAGACGATAATTCACAATGAAAATACACTTAACAGAGAAAAGTCAGAGGTGTATGCTCTTTTTGGGGTTGGTCTCGAACTGAGCTATCGCTGCTAAATAATAACAAATCCTTACTAAATAATAAAAGCGAAAGTAACTCTGTCTGTCTGTCTGTCTGTCTGTCTGTCTGTGGCGTTTTCACGTCCAAACCGCTGAACCGATTTTGATGAAATTTGGTATATGGGTACTTTTAACCCCAAGGACGGACATAGGGTACTTTATTTTTTTTAAATCAACCCCTAAAGGGATGAAATAGGGGATGAAAGTTTGTATGGGAATTTTGGAACCGCTTAATGGATATTGATGAAATTTGGTATGAGGATACATTTGACCCTAGGGATTAAAATGGGGTACTTCATTTATTTTCATCAACCCCTATAGGGATGAAATAAGGGTTAAAAGTTTGTATGGGGATTTTAGGTCCAATTAATGGATTTTTATAAAATTTGGTATAGGACAGTGGATACCTTTGAGTTTAAGGATACAAATGGGCCACTTTTTTAAATCAACCCCTAATGGGATGAAATAGGGGATGAACGTTTGTATAGGAATTTTAGGCCCACTTAATGGATTTTTATGAAATTTGGTATGGGATAGTCCATATATTTGAGTTTAAAGACACAAATGGGCTACTTTTTTAAATCAACCCCTAATGAGATGAAATAGGGGATGAAAGTTTTTATGGGAATCCAGAAACCGCTGAACGAATTTTTAAGAAAGTTGGTATGAGGATAGTTTTAGCCCTAAGGACAGAAATGGGGTGCGATATATTATTATCCTACAAAGGGATGAAATAGGGATTGAAAATTTGTTTCTTTGTTTCTGGACCGATTGACTTCAAAATCGATATCTGAGTCACCCCGCGGTTCCGAATGACAGAACCGCTGTCAGACCTGTCAAAAGTGGCCGCCATTTTGTTTTTCTTTGTTTTTGGGTCAATTGACTTCAAAATCGATATCTGAGTCGCCCCGTGGTTCCCAATGACAGAACCGCTGTCAGACCTGTCAAAAGTGGCCGCCATTTTGTTTTTCTTTGTTTTTGGGCCGATTGACTTCAAAATCGATATCTGAGTCACCCCGTGGTTCCGAATGACAGAACCGCTGTCAGACCTGTCAAACGTGGCCGCCATTTTGTTTTTCTTTGTTTTTGGGCTGATTGACTTCAAAATCGATATCTGAGTCGCCCCGTGGTTCCCAATGACAGGACCGCTGTCAGACCTGTCAAAAGTGGCCGCCATTTTGATTTTCTTTGTTTTTGGGCCGATTGACTTCAAAATCGATATCTGGGTCGCTCCGTGGTTCCGAACGACAGAACCGCTGTCAGACCTGTCAAAAGTGGCCGCCATTTTGTTTTTCTTTGTTTTTGGGCCGATTGACTTCAAAATCGATATCTGAGTCACCCCGCGGTTCCGAATGACAGAACCGCTGTCAGACCTGTCAAAAGTGGCCGCCATTTTGTTTTTCTTTGTTTTTGGGCCAATTGACTTCAAAATCGATATCTGAGTCGCCCCGTGGTTCCCAATGACAGAACCGCTGTCAGACCTGTCAAAAGTGGCCGCCATTTTGATTTTCTTTGTTTTTGGGCCGATTGACTTCAAAATCGATATCTGGGTCGCTCCGTGGTTCCGAACGACAGAACGGCTGTCAGACCTGTCAAAAGTGGCCGCCATTTTGTTTTTCTTTGTTTTTCGGCCGATTGACTTCAAAATCGATATCTGAGTCACCCCGCGGTTCCGAATGACAGAACCGCTGTCAGACCTGTCAAAAGTGGCCGCCATTTTGTTTTTCTTTGTTTTTGGGCCGATTGACTTCAAAATCGATATCTGAGTCGCCCCGTGGTTCCCAATGACAGAACCGCTGTCAGACCTGTCAAAAGTGGCCGCCATTTTGTTTTTCTTTGTTTTTGGGCCGATTGACTTCAAAATCGATATCTGAGTCACCCCGTGGTTCCGAATGACAGAACCGCTGTCAGACCTGTCAAACGTGGCCGCCATTTTGTTTTTCTTTGTTTTTGGGCTGATTGACTTCAAAATCGATATCTGAGTCGCCCCGTGGTTCCCAATGACAGGACCGCTGTCAGACCTGTCAAAAGTGGCCGCCATTTTGATTTTCTTTGTTTTTGGGCCGATTGACTTCAAAATCGATATCTGGGTCGCTCCGTGGTTCCGAACGACAGAACCGCTGTCAGACCTGTCAAAAGTGGCTGCCATTTTATTTTTCTTTGTTTTTGGGCCGATTGACTTCAAAATCGATATCTGAGTCACCCCGCGGTTCCGAATGATAGAACCGCTGTCAGACCTGTCAAAAGTGGCCGCCATTTTGTTTTTCTTTGTTTTTGGGCCAATTGACTTCAAAATCGATATCTGAGTCGCCCCGTGGTTCCCAATGACAGAACCGCTGTCAGACCTGTCAAAAGTGGCCGCCATTTTGATTTTCTTTGTTTTTGGGCCGATTGACTTCAAAATCGATATCTGGGTCGCTCCGTGGTTCCGAACGACAGAACCGCTGTCAGACCTGTCAAAAGTGGCTGCCATTTTGTTTTTCTTTGTTTTTGGGCCGATTGACTTCAAAATCGATATCTGAGTCACCCCGCGGTTCCGAATGACAGAACCGCTGTCAGACCTGTCAAAAGTGGCCGCCATTTTGTTTTTCTTTGTTTTTGGGCCAATTGACTTCAAAATCGATATCTGAGTCGCCCCGTGGTTCCCAATGACAGAACCGCTGTCAGACCTGTCAAAAGTGGCCGCCATTTTGATTTTCTTTGTTTTTGGGCCGATTGACTTCAAAATCGATATCTGGGTCGCTCCGTGGTTCCGAACGACAGAACCGCTGTCAGACCTGTCAAAAGTGGCCGCCATTTTGTTTTTCTTTGTTTTTCGGCCGATTGACTTCAAAATCGATATCTGAGTCACCCCGTGGTTCCGAATGACAGAACCGCTGTCAGACCTGTCAAAAGTGGCCGCCATTTTGTTTTCTTTGTTTTTGGGCTGATTGACTTCAAAATCGATATCTGAGTCGCCCCGTGGTTCCCAATGACAGAACCGCTGTCAGACCTGTCAAAAGTGGCCGCCATTTTGATTTTCTTTGTTTTTGGGCCGATTGACTTCAAAATCGATATCTGGGTCGCTCCGTGGTTTCGAACGACAGAACCGCTGTCAGACCTGTCAAAAGTGGCCGCCATTTTGTTTTTCTTTGTTTTTGGGCCGATTGACTTCAAAATCGATATCTGAGTCGCCTCGTGGTTCCAAACGACAGAACCGCTGTCAGAACTGTCAAAAGTAGCCGCCATTTTGTTTTTCTTTGTTTTTGGGCCGATTGACTTCAAAATCGATATCTGAGTCACCCCGTGGTCCCAAATGACAGAACCGCTGTCAGACCTGTCAAAAGTGACCGCCATTTTGTTTTTCTTTGTTTTTGGGCCGATTGACTTCAAAATCGATATCTGGGTCGCCCCGTGGTTCGGAACGACAGAACCGCTGTCAAATCTGTCAAAAGTGGCCGCCATTTTGTTTTTCTATGTTTTTGGGCCGATTGACTTCAAAATTTATATCTGATTCGCGCTGTGGTTTCGAACGACAGAATCGCTCTCAAACCTGTCAAAAGTGGCCGCCATTTTGTTTTTCTTTGTTTTTGGGCCGATTAACTTCAAAATCGATAGCTGGGTCGCCCATATTTAGACTAAAACGACAGGGCGGATCGACAAATCAAAAGTTTTTTTCCGTTGGCCCTACAAAATACGCGTGCGGAGCCGCGGGCAAAAGCTAGTCACAAAATATTTTTTTCATTTAACTAAATGTCTAATATGTTACCATAAAAACAAACAACATAAAACATAATATAAGCTCACGCCTGTATCCCCGAAGGGGTAGACAGAGGCGTACTAGAGAACTAGAACACCCACATTTCGCCGAGCTTAGTTCCGTCCCAGATTTGATAGGGGGCGGGCCTATCGCCATATCGGGCATAAATTCCAGACTCCGGGCTCATATGGAAAAATATATCACTTTGCCCGACCGGGGGATCGAACCCGAGACCTCAGTACCGTAGTCCTACCGAAATACCACCACGCCACGGACGCAGTCATCATAAAAACATTATAATATTTCAATTAAATTAGTTTTACTTCAAGAATAATTATAATTAATTTTATAATCTAGATATCTACACAAAAAATCTTTATGAATACTTAAGCACATATTTGAGTATAATTGATTATATTTTGTTTGCAGAGGAAGCTGTGTTTGAAGTCAATAATCTATATATATATAAATGAATCCCGATTTCCCTTGGTCACGCCATCACACGTGAACGGCTGGACCGATTTCACTTTTTTTTTGTTGTGTTTGTTATTATCAGGAGGAGGTTCTTATGAAAGAAAAAATTAAAAAATTGCGCGGAAAATTAGAAAATTTAAGAATACTTAACAACCATATGATATTATATCTAATTTAACTTTAGCGCTTTAGACAATGTAAACTTTTTTAATGTAAAATTATGACATTTGACACAGAACTGACAGAATGCGTGCTCAAATATCATTAAAGAGGATGTAAAAAAACTGAATATCGTTTAAAACAAATGCGACTATACATATTTTTAAGACGATATCAAATTAATTTCTACATATTCGCGATACAGTGTCCACTTACCTATATGCGAGAAGGAGTAATCAGATACATATTAACACACTTCCGTGATTTGATAAGGTCATTTAACCTTGATTTGGATAGTGAAACTTGAATCAAATTGGTTTACATTTTTTATTACAGAGACTGGCAAACGAGCAGATGGGACATATGATGGTAAATTAACTCCACCGCCCATAGACACCCAAAAACAAAAACAATCATGGGTGTGGTACCAACGTAAATGGAGGAAAAAGGGATTCAGAAAGGGAGGGGGGAATAGGGCTATCGGATATCTCACTCACCGAACCAAACGCGACAGCGAGCTACCACTTTACGTCGGTTGTCTGTGAGACAATGGTATTAAATCGGTCGAGTCTAATAAATATTTACTAGAAGTTACGGTATTTTTCGGAAAAGGTTAACCGAGTTGAAATGTCCAAATATTATTTTTTAAATGTATTAGATATGTGATACACCTATTCGCTAAATGTGTATCGATTTTGAACTCTTATTGCATGGGATTGGATTTATTTCAAGGGTCGTCTCTCAGAAGCTTAATGATCTTAGAGTATGAAGAAATGTTACAAAACCTCGGCTCGAAGCAGTGACGTAACTGTACTGTTGAGGACCCGTGGCAAATTTATGTTCACGGCCTTTCGGGTAGGGATCCCCTATGCTCATGGTCAGGGCTTCTTATCTCTTAGGTAGCGTTGGGGCCCCCTATGGTCTGGGGCCCGTGGCATTTTTCCCGAATGCCACAGTACGCCACTGGCTCAAAGAATATCCTAATCGGGTATTCAGTAAAATTTTCTAATCCTTAATTTAAAAATGACAACTCGCCAGATATCTAGGCAAATTACTTTAGATTGTCAAAATACCAAACTTCACTAAAGTTGCTGTTGCTTAAAACCGCTTTGCTTATAAGATGCGCTTATTAGCGTCTACTAATGACGTTTAAAACATCCTCTAATAGTACAAAAAGACAAGTTTGATGTAATTTGCGACGCGATGCGGCGTGGCGTACAAAACTGCATAACGACGCGCCCCGTCACAAACATTCTGAATATGTCATTCAGTGCCTAACCGTGAAGACCTCTGGAATTAGTTTACTTTTTTTTAGGGATCCTTGGGAGACTAAAATCATTTATAAGTTATAGTAACAACGTGTATAATCGTGAATAATTAAAGCTATTCAATTTCCACTTAATCCCTGTGGGTTACCGAAATAATATACATTTAACATGATACAAGGAACTCTGAGCAATTAAGCTTTTTGGGTCCAAGAGCTTCTGGACGCTGATGACTCGAAATGAAAATGTCTTTAAATTATATAGACGGGACAACAGCACAAAACTTGTAATCCAAAAGTTATGACCTAGTGGTCATAAGTCGCTCAGTTTATTTGAAATATACGCGCGCCAGGTAAATAATATTGAGAGAATAAACGTATCTTACGTGATTCTTAACCATTCACAAAATATTATATGATGTAAATTGTAATAATCGTCCTCGCATTGTAATAACTAGTTGATGGCAGTACTGAAGTTTGAGTTAATTTTTTTGTACAGAAACCGGCTTGATAGCCCCCTCTATAGTTAGTAATATTAAATCTCTTTGTCCAAAACCTTACATACAAAACCCATTTCAAACATAACTCACGATCCGAAATAATTTACCATGATTATGTCTGAGGAGAGGGGGGGGGGGACTGTCCACTGGCGTTGGTCGTACTCCACAATTAATCGCAATTAAGCTATCATTAAACAATTGTTTTTACCGTGCAGTGCAATTTGTCACGCAGCGAGATGCGCCGGCGCACGATCGCGGCAGGGGGACGGGGGAGGAGGTAATTGTGCCCGTTAATTAAAACCAAGATGGATATTAAAGTTCTTTGAAGTACCGCCACTGCAAACATCAAGTTTAAAAACTTAACTGACCGACTTCCAATTTACCGATCGTGACCAAATTTATATGGGACCACCCTTGAAACAAGCTTTATCGAACACAAAAAGAATTTTGAAAATCGGTCCACATTTAGCGGAGATATCGCGTAACATACATAAAAAAATATAAAAAAATACCGACGAATTGAGGACCTCCTCCCTTTTGGGAAGTCGGTCAAAAAGTATTGAGACTAATTCTTAAAGGTCGTGCCACCAGTGCCTCCGCTGTTTGTTGGGCTTGCTTCCGTTCCATGTTGTTTTAAGGATCGATTCTATCAAGATACCGGAGCCATATTCCAAATACTAACTCCGTGTAACTTATATGATTTGTTGAATGTAAATTATACTCATATTTTGACTTTTGAGACTTAGTTATCACAAATAATGTAATAACAGCAGCAGTGATAGCTCAGTTGGGTGTGGTACGGACTGCCTAGACGAGTGTCGGAGGTTCGAGACCAACCCCAAAAAGAGCATACACCTCTGACTTTTCTCTGTTAAGTGTATTTTCATTGTGAATTTTCGCAATAATAGTAAAACATCGTGAGGAAACCTGCATACCCGAGAATTTATTCAATAAGAATTTCAAAGGTATGTGAAGTTGGTAGACTTCAGGCCAGCGTGGTAGACTAAGGCCTAAGCCCTCTCATTAGTAGAGGAGCTCCGTGCCTAGCAATGGGACAGTAATATTACAGGGCTAATATTATTATAACAAATACAAAATATTTTCATTGCAGTAAACTAATATCAAAATAAATAATACACCGTACCTTTACAATTTGGGATCGCAAGAAGTGTTCCCAACTTTCTCTACTTTCTCAATGAAAGCAACGACTTTAGAAATGGAATAGCCTGAGGTCGTGTACTTTCGAGTTCCGGCGACTTTTATAATTATTGTGGCGTATTTAATTCAATCTTCACGCTTCGGTTCAACAAAACCCGCAGGCTGCTAGCTTAGTACAGGTTCTGATAATGAAGTTTTAATGAAAATGAAAATCCTACCATTATTTTTAACGATGCAATTTGGACAGGCCTTTCTTCGGCAACAATTAGAAAACAATACATTATACAACTTGTAATAACAATGCAAGGATTGAGCAACTATTGTTCAATTGTTTCGAAACCGTAGCAAAATATTTGAAAGCATTATTTTCTAGAAAGGATTTGCTGAAGGAGTTTTTATATACAAAACCCAATTACGAAAAAGTAAATTAAATGACTTAATAGAAATTAAAGAACAGTTTATGGCTACTTAAGAATTTCAATCAAGTGTGTATCCCTAAAATCTGTCAGCCTTCGTAGCTTAGCGGACGGAGAAGCAAGAGGCCGCGGGTTCAATCAGCCCGCATCGAGACGAATGTTTGTATGCCTTAAAGATATTTGTTTCGGGCGTTGTGAGACCTAAAATGTCTCGTAGTTCCTGATACCCACGATACAAGTGACAACTGACAAGACTCGTATCTTAGTGTGGGGTCTGGACTATGTGTGTGACTGTTGAGTGTTATTTATTTATTAAATCAAATCAAATCAAAAAATTTATTGAATCCATAAAATCTTGAAACATCATTTAGATTCCATCAAATTTTAACTCCAGCGCCTGTTCGGAAGGCTGTTTCGCCAGAGAAGAACGGGCAAGAAACTCTGACGTTGCTCTTTTTAAAATCAATTTACAGTCAGTTATTAATACAGCACAGCACCAGATACAGAAAGCCCTTAAATTAGAGCAGCTTATTATTATTAAAACATAAATCTCTATATCGTCTATTTGTACCCACAACTACCTCCGTAATAGAAGACACATATTGTTCTTTATACCATCATGCCGAACTGTTGCTCGTGCAAATTCCCCTGTACCGCGATATCTAGGTGTACTGAATACGTTGTTAGTTGAGAATCCTGACTGCGACTTGTTTGTTGATGAATTGAAAGTTACATTAAAAAAGTGTTTAGAATATTGTGAAAAGAATGCATGACGAATAATAATGTAAATTATATGATATTTAAATGTATTTCAAATAATTGTATTGTATATATTTTCAAATTTGTAATGTTGTATTATTGGTGTGATTGACCTATATCGGTCGTTTCAATAAATAAATAAATAAAAATATATTCTCATTCTTCAATACAATACTTATAATAAATAATATTTTCCCAGGCAGCTACAATAAATAAATTCCTCACTCTAAATCACATTTCTGTGAGATATCGTTTCATAAAAACTGAACATAAGAGGTGTAAGTTGTAACAAAAATATCACAAGTCAAGCTAAAGCTATGAGGGTCATAAAAATGTGTGAATTGCCAGCACTAGGCGCGGCTGGCTGTGATGCTGTGGTGCTTTGGACTGTGAAGGGTAAGGATTTTCACGGGCCGTCGACAGGAAGCGATAATAGCGCCGCCAAAATAAAGATCACCCGTCACGCCGCGTCGCCTCTCTACATAGCACATTCGACCCATGATAGCGCGATTTTAAAAGACGCTTACAAATAAATAACACCCACTGTCCTGCCTCTCCCGCTAATGGGGGTTGGTTGATGTATAAAATTTAATAACATAAAATTATACCTTTCAGGAGCAGTGGCGAAGGGTCCATACAACACGATTCCTTCCGGCTTACCTTTTCTAAAAATGTCTATTAATAAATATGTATTAATACAAAGATAAACCAGCATCGGCTTCTATTTTGGAAAATTTCACCCTTCGCCACTGTTCAGGAGGCTTATGTTCAGCAGTGGACGTCCTATGGCTGATAATGATGATGATGATGATAAAATTATACCTTTAAAATTTTAAAGAATTCTCAGATATCGGTTTACTCACGATGTTCTCTTTAATCGTTAAGGGAATCGATTTATTACAAATGTAATTAAATTAATTTGTGCCCGACATGGCGATAGGCACGCCGCCTATCATATCTGGGACGGAAATAAACTCGGCGAAAAGTAGTATTAGTCTTACCTTCGAATACTCCAACACTTAAGGTCGCCATATGGCATTTAAGGTCGCCTTATCTGTCAAAATTGTATGGCGAAAAGCAATGTAACAATCCGTTAAAGTTGAGTAGCGTTCCAGTTTTCGGGCGTTAGTTTCTCTAGTTCGCCCGTGCCTACCCCTTCGGGGATACATGCGTGAGCTTAGGTATGCATGCACTTAAATTGGTAAAGTCACTCCCATTAGAGCTATCGCTGCCTCAGACAAAAAATAAAAGTTTTAATAGTGCACCTCAATCTGTCGCGTGATGTTTAGCGACTGTCCGTGTGGGCACCGACCGGTGTAAACTTTTAACCAACGGAGCGCGCGCATCAAAGGCGCCGCCACCCTTTGATCTGCCCGCCCATTGTCTCACACATGTTGTTTTAATACACTTAATTTTGTGTTGTCATGTTAAAAGTTTATTACTCACACTTAATCCCATCGCACGATTTTGAGCTCTATCGCAGTAAAATAGAATGCAATATATGTTTTTATACACAAATTAACATACTTTTATTGATAGTTTTTTATGTGTTGAATGATTCAAGCAAAGTGTTGGCGGTAGAGGTCTCAGAGACAAGTTTTAATTTACTTTTTAACTACAGTTTATAGCGGATGTGTTAAAAGGTTTCTAAATATAACGTAATTTGAGATGTCGCTTTGAACTTGAAGCACTGTGTTGGCATGCGGGTACGCTTGCACTGCCTTTGAATTGCTGGTGGTCTAAATTCTTATTTTATTTATTCTTATTTTACTATGAAAACAAACAGTACAGTACATCTTTCTTTCTGTTTTTAATGTGCGGTCGGCGCAACACTTTTTCAAGCATGTTGCGAAAGGGTTTGGCTTACTTTTTACGACCGGCCGCCTGTCTGACGTTAAACCCCTATGAATTACAATAGTGAAGCTAATTCATAGAATAGTAAAGTTTTCTTAAATATTAATGTTAAATAAAAAGCGATGTCAAAGGGGGAGAAAAATTAAATAATAAATTAAAAGAGAAAAATTAGTACAGAAGAAAAACCAAAAAGTAACATAAAATATAACAAAAAATAACATTATGATCAGTAATATTATAATCATAATTTTAAAAACTTAACAGTCCGACTTCAAATCCGATCGTATCTAAATTTATGTGGAGCCACCCTTGAAATCGAACCCAAAAAGGATTTTGAAAATCGGTCATAAAAATACAGATGAACTGAGGAACTTAGCCTTTTTTGAAGTCGGTCGAAAATTATGATAATAATTCTGTTTTCGAATCTATCAGTTTGATAATGTCTTACGGAACTGTCTTGCGGACAACAACAAAATAAAATACAACCGTTGTAAAATCTTGTTGATTTGTTCGGTGAGTGAGATCGTAGCATGCCCTTCAGAACTCTTATTCCCTTCTTTTAACATTGGCAACGCATCCATGACTCTATTAATATCGTTGGTGACAATGCACGGAAATCATTTACCATCAGAGGACCCTAGTCATTTGCCTCTATTAAAAAAGTTTCCATGAATATACGTGTACCATAACGCGTGAAATCCGACAAGTTTGTACACCGGATCGAATCCAACACTCGGCCACATTGTGTACACCAAACAAAAGCCTTTGTGGCCTAAACCTGTTTTATTTAGCATGACACTGTGAATAACTTACTTTATCTTAACGCCGCGATGAGAGGCTGGACAGAGGTCAAGCGATACCATCTCAGATATCTAATTTGATATTAATGATGTTACATTATTGTGTAATTATTTTATCACTTTTATAGAAAGTTCTACGGCCCGAGCAGGAAAATTTTTGGCAATCGTAAATATTCGAAATTCGAGCTCTTTGACATTTCGTTAATATTTTCATACAAATTTCATAGACGCGCGTGTATATATATTTAAGACTGAAAGCGTTAGTACCTTGAGGAAAGCAAATATTGCGCCCATCAATGTTAATAAAGCCTAAATGTTAAGGGCGACTCGCAGCTCCGCGATAAACCTTTATTTATCCCAAATCTTGATTTAAAGATAGGATTGGAGCTGTAGGATAAATCAAGATAAGGTGAAACTCTAAATTAGTATTAGCGCTTCAAGACGCTCTTAGAACAGCCGAACCTGCGGCCAATATATGCCCAAGGTGTTATGAGTGTTTATAAATAGGTACGCCAGGCTTCTGTCGATGAATAATGCAGTGTCGAGGCGTGCCGACTGCCGAGTGCACAGAAACATGTCAGGTTGTCTGATGTCTCTGAGCTGCCACAATGCAGCGCCGACATTTGAATTACAAAATAAGGTCAGGGTAACGGGAGCACGGGCTCTCATGGAATGTACTTCTGTTTATTATCACTTAGTTTAGTCTGTGACTCTGTCTATGCTTTTTATAGAGATAAAAATGGCCGTTTAAATTACCTATTTTTGGATAATGGTTTAAGGTTGTGGGCAGTTCTGGGTCAAATCTACATCAATTTCATCGGGGAAGTAAAAAACGTTTCAAATGACAAAATGCGATACGTTTGATAGAAGTGTACTTTATAAAATTTAGTTATCTCCTGAATATTGAAATACAACTCAACATTTAAGGTTGTCTTATGTCATTTGAGTCCTTATCCGCCGAATGTTCATACACTTAAGGTCGCCTTATGTCGTTTAAGGCCGCTTTATCTGTCAAAATTGTATGGCGAAAATGAATGTAAGAAGTCGTTAAAGTTGAGCAGCGTTTGACCATTCGGGCGTATGTGTCGTAACGGGCTGACTTCAAAATGTATCCGATTGTGACCAAATTTACATGGGACCACCCTTGGAATAGGCTCTATCGAACGCGAATGTTGAAAATCGATCCACATTTGGCGGAGATATCGGGAAAAAACCTAAAACTGCTCCTTTTACGAAGTCGGACGAAAATTGTGTGGTGCTTTAAATAGCTTTTCTAGTAGTTAAGTAACGTTTCAGTACGCGAGGACTGCCTCCGGGGCGTGGTGGTATTTCGGTACAACTACGGTTCTGAGGTATCGGGTTCGATCCCCGGGTCGGGCAAAGTGATATTGGATTTTTCCATATCAGCCCGGTGTCTGAAATTTGTGCCTGATATGGCGATAGGCTCGCCCCCTATCACATCTGGGACGTAACTAAGCTCGGCGAAATGTGGGTGTTCTAGTTCGCTAGTACGCCTCTGCCTCACCCTTTGGGGATACAGGCGTGAGCTTATGTTATGTTATGTGTCAGTATGCGAGGGTTTATCTACTATCTTTTGGTTAAGCGACCATATATACATTTTATCCGTGCTTAATACATCCTTAGATATACACAGCATGTCGACGAAAACGAATCCCCCAACCAAAACATTGTAACAAAACTTTAATATTCCTTTCATACTTCACACACATTGTATACGCGTAAGTAATGAATGCACGTCACTCGTCCGCGGCCGGGTGTCGAACCCGCTCTCAGTGGGAGGTTGTTTTGACACCTAATAGCGCAGCATGCCGTCGCCCGCGCCTTCATCAACGCTTTTTGTCATCTTTATGATTACTACGATAATGACTTGTGTTTTCATTCAATAACTAAAGTAACGCGGGTTTTTATGAGAGTATATGATCTCAGTTGTGAATAGTTATAATTAAGACTAATTTGAGTGGTAGAGCCATGCTGTAGACAGTAACGTCTATAGCACGAAGGGGCCGACTCGACCGGTTTGATACCACTGACTCTCAGAAAACCGACGTAAAGTGGCAGCTTGCTGTCGCGTTTCGTTCGGTGAGTGAAATTTTCGGTGGCCTCTATCCTTCCTCCCTTTCCCATACGCTTTTCCCTCCCCTTCTATTCCCTCCTTTTAGGTCGGCAACGCAGCCATAATTATTTTTGTGTCTTGGGTGTCTAGGGGCGATGGAGATCACTTAACATCACGTGACCCATTTGTTCGTTTGCCAGTCTCTGCTAAAAAAAATCTAGTGACAGTAACCGTGTTTTTAATCAATGAACTTATGCCTAACATGACATTACCCGTGCCTGGAAGAGGATAATATGAAGCGAGAGTTATGTATGTATCAGGTTTTTTCGCGAGTTATGGTTCCCGGTAATTTCCAGGATCTTCCCAGGAACTATGCGTCGGTAATTCTGAAAAAGGGGAATGCACCTAAATAAACATTTATACAAAGACTCTCTTTCCCATAGGGGTAGGCAGAGACAATAGATTTCCACTTACAATCATAACACGCCCCTTTCGCTTCATTTAGTCTCATTACATTCTTCATGCATGCGTGTAAATAAAATATATAAAACTATGGGAAAATCGAGTTTAGTCACTGCCTAGATGCGACGTATGTACCTCTACTATCACTGCGAGAAAATAATGGTAAATCAGAGAGGAAGACCAGTGAAAAAGTGGTAAAAAATGCGTAATATTGGGTATATAGTCGCCTCCTTGGTCTAATGGCAGCATATATGGGCTGTTGACCGGGAGGTCGTGGGTTCGGTTCCTAGATCGGGCAAAGCTAATTTAATTTGAACCCACATAGTAGGATGGTAGGTGATGATAGGACAAGGGTAGATGGATAGATAAGGATAGATGGTAGGATAAGGGCAGGTAGAAAAAAAATTGATACAATAATATCGATAAAATAAGATATCGTAATTATGTACACACATTTGTCTACAGCATCTAATAAACTAACCCTAACGCCTACCACTCCCAGGAATCGAACTGTAAGTTAATCCCGTTATTTCCGAGAAAGCGCTCTTCTAGATATAACCAAATTGGACGAAATAGCGAAATGCCTACAGAACAGGAAATATTACGTGGCCTTTATAAAATTCTTTACTTTCTTGTAATTCGCACCTAAAATGGAAAGGCATGCGATCAAATGGTGTAAAAAAGTTCCCAGGTTCATTAACACGGATAGTTTTTGTTTGAACACAGTTGGATAACAAGTAACAGCCAATTAGGGTCATAAAGCCATGAATGGAGATTTAAGAAGGGATATGTACTTCAGAGGCAGAGCCACGCTGTAGACAGTTACGTCTACAGGGGGGTTACCACGACCTCTTATAGCAGTATTATTATAATCGTTCTTCGTGTTATTTTGTATGGGAATATTGACAAGTAAAATTAGAATAATACTGCTATAAGAGGTGATGGTAACCCCCCAGCACGAAGGGACTCGACCGGTTTGATATCACTGTATTACAGAAAACCAACGTAAAATGGAAGGTCGCTGTTGTTGTTCCTCGAAATCGATATAGTTTACAGTATTTCCATACATTTTTTAGTTCGTCGTAGTTTTCGCAAAGTGGCGCTGCAAGTCAAATGTATGGACAAAACTATTGCGTTTTGTCGTCGATTTCGAGTATCGAGAACTGTCAAAATAAACTCGTATTAGGAGTACTGTGAGAGAGATTTCCGGTGACATATTTCCCCCACCTGATTCCTATTCTCCTTCTTAAAGGTTAGTAACGCACCCGTAATTCTCTTTGTATCATGTGTGTCATAAACGAGATCACTTACCATCAGGCATGCTTGTTCGTTTGCCAGTCCGGCTGTATAATATCACATAACATAAGCTCACGCCTGTAACCCCGCAGGGGTAGGCAGAGGCGAACTAGAACACCCACATTTCACCGACCTTAGTTCCGTCACAGATGTGATCAGTGGCGAGCCTATCGCCATATCAGGCACAAAGACACCGGGCTGATACTGAAAATATCCAATATAGCTTTGCTCGAAGATCGAAGCCGAGACTTTAGGACAATAGTCGTACCGCGCACGAATACCACGACGCCACAAAGGCAGTCAGGTAATATCATAGATTGGCAACAATATTGTTTTCATAAAGGTTTCTTTTTGTCACATTGTCAACTAGATAATGAAGCTAATCACTATAGACTAAAATCAAGATCGGGTGAAGACGGCCTCTGGAATTAAGCCGGGATAACACCAGGAATAATTAAAGTATAGTCAGTTACAGTAGGACAATTGTATTGAAGTTAAAAAATTGCCGAAATCTGCCAGCAAACCCATCGTCTGTTACCGCAACCCGGTGTTATTTAGCCCGGCATTACAGTATTTCGAGTTGGTGGAGATGTTTTTGCGGCCGCTGCGACGCTGCGAGGCGCGTTTGTCATAGTTTTTGTCTATTCGCTTCGCCGACCGCGCGGCATTCCTATCAAATTATACCGACGGCGCTCGGGTGTCTATTATTTGTGGAAATTATAGGCAAATGTTACATTCAGACTAACAATGGGTAGTTACACCAAAACTTAATAATACTACGGAAATAAACATAAATAGGTTTTGTACACGAACTATGTAACAGACATTAACGTAATCATTCTTAATGTGTGTAATAATAATGAATTATCACATTTAAATTCTACCTGCCCTTATCGCACCTAAATGTGGGGTCGGCGCAACATATTTTTCAAGCATGTTGCAGAATGGATTTGGCTTAGTTTTACGACCGGGTGTCTGCCTGACGTCAACCCCCTCTGAGGGATCCAGTCCCGAGCAAATTAAATTAGAAAATTCGCTTTGCCCGACCTGATAATCGAACCCAGGACTTCCCAGCCCATATATGTTGCCACTAGACCAAGGAGGCGACTTGTGTAGTTACACCAAATTTACGGAAGTAACCAGAAATAGTTTTTGTAAACCGACTATGCAATAGGAATTAACATGAATTATCAAAACTAATGAATTATCTTAATGTGTGAAATATTTGTAAAATAACATGGCTAGAAGCTAAACACTCCCAGCTATTATTAAATAAATAACACTCAACAGTCACACACATAGTCCTAATCCCACAGTTAGATACTAGTCTCGCGTCGTGGGTACCAGAAATTACGAAAAGCTTTTGATCTCACGACACCCAGACCCAACAAAAATTCTGTGGCCCACACAAACGTTTGTCTCGGTGCGAGAAACAAATCTGTGGCCTCTCTCTTCACAGCCTATAAAATATAACTGAGGGATTAATAAAATATCAGAAATACGACAGGCAAAAAAATAATGCGACAAAACAATATTGCCAAGAAAATCCCGTAAACTCCAAACTGATGGTGGTTCTAGGCGTCCAGTGCTGGGTCCCGTTTTTGCTGTCACATGGCAAATACATTTAATTGTGTCTGCGACCCCGCGACTCGCCAGCCGTGCGGTAATTGTGCTCCTCTCTGAGCTCCGCCGGCCAGTCCATGTCATCGCGTCGCGCCACCGTCCTCTCACCATAGGGAAATAAAATAGCGAATTTGTTGGCGTGCGTTACACATCTTAGTATCATGGATGTCTATGGTTGACGTCAGGTCGATCGATCGTAAAACTAAGCTAAATCCTTTCTGCGACATGGTTGATAAAGTAAGTTGCGCCGACCCCACATTAAGGTGGAATAAGAAGGGTGTTTTTGGTCGGTGGAAATTACTATCAGGTGACTCGTCTGCTCGTTTGTCAATCTGTGCTTTGTAAAAACACTGTTAATTCAACGACCCGAGGAGGAATATTTTTGACAATGGTAAATGTATTCGAGCTCGCTGCGCAATGATGACATTTGGTAAATATTTCATTTCAGACTGATTTATTGTATACGGCCTACACTTTATATTTTATAGCAATCTAGCTTTTGTCCGTGGCTATGCCCGTGATAAAGTCTTGACAAACATTCATCCCCCATTACATCCCTTTAAGATATGAATTTATGCATATATTATACATATAAACCTTCCTTTTGAATCACTCTATCTATTAAAAGAACCGTATCAAAATTCATTGCGTAGTATTATTAGCAAGTTATTAGTACATACATACATACAATCACACTCACGCCTGTATCCCATGGGGGTAGGCAGAGACTATTGAGCGCCACAAGCTACGATCCTGACACACCTCTTTTGCCTCTTCCACACTCATGCATCTTTTCATACATTTCCGCCGGTTGAGGGTACTCCTCACTTGCCCTTTTCCGAGAAGATCACTTATTTGGTCCATGTATGTTCTCCTCGGGCGCCCTCTTCCAACCCTTCCATTTACTTTCGCGCGATAAATACCTTTCGTAAGTCGCCTTTCATCCATCCTCTCCACATGCCCAAACCATCTCAACATCCCTTTATCAATTCTAGTCACCACATCATCCTTCAGCTTACAGCGATCCCTTATCATGTTATTGCTCACACGATCAGCAAGGGTGACTCCACACATATGTTATTAGTGCTATTATGAAATATGTAGTTTTTGCAGCTGGAGACCTAAACCGAATAAAAAAGCGGCAATGTGACATTGTACACCCACATTACTTTAGCTCTATGTTATAGCAGTTCACCACGTAACTTACCGGCTAGTCGGAGATATATAGCTTCCGTATATCGTTAAAATAACTGTACAAAAACATAAATTCAATGACCACCTAAAATAGATACGAAATTGATTTATAACTAAAACCAAAAATAATGCCTGCCTTGCTTTGCTTGCGCGTTACGACTATTATGGCGTCTTGAGGTCTCAGGTTCGATCTCCAGGCAGGTCAAAGTAGTATTGAGTTTTTCTTCTTAGTATCAGCCCAGAATCTGGAACTTATGCCCGATTTGGCGATAGACTCACCCCTGCCACATCTGGGACGGAAATAGTCCTAGTTCACCTTCTCTATCTACACCTTCGGGGATACAGGCATGAACTTATGTATATGTAAATTGTATGTTCGTAAGTGATACACGTGGCAAAGCATGTAATGTAAAATTAATGACCTCAAAAGAAAAGTAATTTTTGGAAACGAACGAACACGCGTTTAACTCTTTTCCATGAAAAGTAATAAATGATTTAACGACCTTATGAAACATGTACATGCAAGTTGGAACAATGTTGGGAACGTCAAGTTTGTGAGTAAATGTAGTGTTTTATTTGTGTTGGGTGTAGTTATTTGTAAATGACGTCAGTATACCACTTTAGCTGTCACGTAGAGTCGGTGTAGAGATCGTGTTGATCGATTCATTTTAAGTAAATATGTGCTAAAAATGCTTTAAACGTAGTAACAATATGTATACAACATTGTTTATTTATGAGAAA
Organism: Clanis bilineata; assembly: GCA_036417725.1. Classification (NCBI taxonomy): domain Eukaryota; kingdom Metazoa; phylum Arthropoda; class Insecta; order Lepidoptera; family Sphingidae; genus Clanis; species Clanis bilineata. Next base: position 2,134,092 of record CM071139.1, on the reverse strand, counting down.
ATAATAAAAAGCTGTTCATTAATAACAAAATGCCTCATATTATGTCATTTATTTGAATGTAGAGTCAACACTCAACAGCGTATAACACTGGAATTTCTAGGATCGTGATTCATAATCCAAACATAAGATGGTATAATAAACAAACACACCCAATAGTCACACACATAGTCCTGACCCCACACTAAGATCGGGTCTCGTGTCGTGGGTATCAGGAACCAAGAGAGACTTTCGGTCTCACAACACCCAGAACCGAAACAAATATCTGTGGGCCACACAGACATTTGACTCGGTGCAGGAATCGAACCCGCGACTTCACGTTCCACAGCCGGCTACTCGCTCGTTGCGCCACGGAGGCTGTCTTTATATATAGTAGTTATATATAGAAATATTTGGGGAAGGTCTATGTCCAGTAATGGACGTCTTGTGGCTGATGATGATGTTGATGATGATAATATAGTGATTGAAAGTAGTATTGTTAACTAATTTTGTAAAAGGAGGAGGTTCTTTCTATTATTATGCGATATCCCAATATCCATTCTAGATAATTTTTATTTTCTATATACTTTACTCGAAGAATCCTTTACGAATTAGGCCAAGAAAGAGTGTAGTAAACACCATAGCAAGTAACAGCATATACGTCGCTGTTTGGCTCGAAGTAGGTTTTAGAGTTTTTAAACATTAGGTATAATTTATGCCTATCTCGGTGGCGTGGTTGTCGTTATGACTACCGTCCTGAAATCTCGGGTTCGATCCCCGGATCAGGCAGTGATTTGGATTATTCCATATTAACCTGGAGTCTGGAATTTGTGCCTGATATGGCGATATGCTCACCCCTTATCACATCTGGGACGGAACTAAACTTAGTGAAATGTGGGTGTCCTACTTCCCTAGTGCGTCTCTGCCTACCCCTTCGGGATACAGGTGTGAGCTTATGTATAATTTATATGTCATGTATCCAGTGTCCACTCGTTGAATGTCACCAGGCCGTCATATTAACATTCAATTGCGGGGGCGGGCGGGTGCGGGTGGTGGCGGGCGGCTTCCTGCGCGGAACAATCGGCCGGTATTTGCATGTGCCGCCAAACGGCCCGCGCTGCCCGACGTATATGACGTTTTAATTACGATGCCCGACCTTATGTGGGTGCTGAGTGGTGTCACTGCGAGCTTATGAGCGATTAATATTCAACAGAGTTTGGATGATGGGTCATAAAAACAAATAAATGGAGCTTAATACAGTGTTTCGTTTCCTTAACAAAACTTGAATACAGTTTCAACTACTGCAGCTATGATTTTTCATTTTTTTAGTTTCAACAATTAGGTTCAAAATAAAGAATTCTCAAGCTATTTGATCTGAAATAGAGAGGGACAAATAAATTTCAATGTCAATCACTGTTTCCGTTTTTTTTATTACAGAGAAGCATTATGTGTTTTATATTTACGGCCAGCTGATATCCAGATATCACGGTTAGTGATCATCATATAATGTTGACAGAAATATCTAACTGAGTATTAGAGTATAATTTAGGACTTAATAATACATATGAATTAATTTGTCACCAATTGATTGAGTTTTACTTCTCTCCATGCCGAAGTTGGTGACAGAAAATCTCTTCAATATAGTACGCAATTTATAATCGCTCCTCTCACGAACTCGCTTCCCGCTAGCACAAGCGCCACATCCGTAGTCAACGCATGCGTCGTTAATTAGGCATTCCGCCGGCGTCCGGCCGCGTACGCGCAACGTGCAGGCGGCCCCTTTGACGCCGCCTCGCGCCGTCCTGCTCCCACAATGCAGCTATTCATACCACACCACCGAAATAACAAGACCCCTCTACTTCTTTCAATATCAAACAGTGTCTCTAATGCATGCAGGTCAAGTTATAAGAGCCAAGATATCTTTGGTAGATACAAAACTTTGTAAATAGAATTGGAGCGTAAATCGTTGGAATAAGGTTGGTATTGTGTTGTGCGAGATGTCGTGTTTCAAAGGTGTTATTGGAGTGATGTAATGAAGGACCCTAATTGTGTATTCTGCCTGGGATACCGAACTGAAAGATAAAAGAAGCGGAAAGATTGGACGGCCGCGCTTTTTAGTATATTTTCGGATGTGGGACTCGTGCCTTTTTTAGAAAAGTGTTATTGAATACGCATGTGCAGTTTTTACGATTTTAACCCTTCCATTAGACTGTTAATCCAAAACAGATACATTGTATGACTATTATTTAGGTTTTATCTTACTCATCATGACATCGAAACAGTTTGGCGTTAAGAGAAATTTGGACCCTTAGCTGCTCGTACTTAAAATTGAAGTGGTGCTTAAACACTGAAAAGTGCAGCCTTTCTTACAGCATATGTATTCAAGTGCTTAGCTCTATTTTGTAAGCGCAAAATTAGTATTAACGTAGTATTTATTTAATTTATTTATATTTTTATAGCTTATGTTTTGTATTTTTATATTTTTCCACATTTTTTAGATTTTTTAAATTGATTTATACATACATAAACATAAACATACGCTCACGCATGTATCCCCGAAAGGGTACGCAGAGGCGCACTAGCGAACTAGAACACCCACATTTCGCCGAGTTCCGTCCCAGATGTGATAGGGGGGGAGCCTATCGCCATATCGGGCACAAATTACAGACTCCGGGCTGATATGGAAAAATCCAATATCACTTTGCCCGACCCGGGGATCGAACCCGAAACCTCAGAACCGTAGTCTTACCGAAATACCACCGAGGCAGTCAAGTTCTAGATTTGAAAGCTATAAAGAACTCTATATATGTATAAGTTAGATATAGTGACCGATAAATTACAAAACTATTACTTATTCAAAGATTAAGTCGTCGTATTAAAATAATTGAACACAGTCGCCTCCTTGGTCTAGTGGCAGTATGTATGGGCTGTGGATCGGGAGGTCCTGGGTTCGATTCCCAGGCCGGGCAAAGCAAATTTTCTAATTTAATTTGCCTGGGACTGGATCCCTCATAGGGGGTTGACGTCAGGTAGGCGACCGGTCGTAAAAACTATGCCAAATCCTCTCTGCAACATGCTTTAAAAAGTGTGTTGATTAAGGCGGACCCTGGCAGAAGGCCGGCATAACGCCAGGCAGGAAGAAAGATTAAAATAATTGAACATCTTAAGCCGGGTCTCCTGCACAAAAACATTACATAAAATACCTACACAAAACATGCATTTTTTATCTATGGTCCATTGTTCTACGAGCAGGTGACAGCTAAAATCATTGTTTTGCGTATGTGTTTTTAGAGTTTTGTTTCGAATAAGCTAGTGCAGGAGACCCAGGTTTAATTATGCAAAGCATATAAGCATGTGCTAATTGAATATTATAATTTATTTTTCATTCAAATAAAGTGTTAAATAAAAATAAGAGGATTTAGTGTAGGTAAATTTTTTAAAGAAAAATAATATTGATCTCACTATATCATTGCAGACTACCTTATGCGTAGTTAATGGTAACAAAAATATACTTGGGCTTCCGTGAAAGGATATTAAGTTTGGTGTTTACATCAAAGTCTTAACATAGTAAATATGACATTCCATATAGAGGTAGAGTATGGCGTGCGTATTAACATTTTTGAACCTCTCAATTATCCAACACTTTTATTGCAGCAATTTCGTAAAATAAAATCCAACCTCATGGGCAGATACATTTAATTTTATACGTTCTTCATTGTTCTCGTTGTCTCTCTCTGTCGTGTATTAAAGAGTGGGACGGTTAAAATTACTCCCACTGATTGCAGTGAGCCGTATACGAATTAGGCCCTTTTCGTTTTTTTTATTTTCATCTTAATGCCCTGTTCATGCGTTCAGACCTTTTATCGGAACACATGCGTGTTTCTGAACGCACCGGCCGGCCGACCGGTTTCTTTCCTTTGCCTTTGAATTGAAAACGCCGCGCCGCGTTCCAAGTTTGAAGTTTGTTTCAATCAGTATACGCCGAGACACGGAGGAGGATAGACGTGCGCTTTTTCAAACATAAAATTATGTTTACGATATTCGAATGTTTATTTGTGATTTGTGACTGAATATGACCTGATATATTAGTGATATTATTGTGAATTAAACAATATGGCGCGGTATTTGTGTGTTTTGCTGCTGGTTGCGTTGGTGGTGGCTGATCAGGAAGAGAGCGAGGGTGGGAAATGCGAAAGGATCAGACTGCCTCTGTGCCAAGACTTAGGATATAACTGGACTGCCATGCCCAACTTGATGGGCCACAAGGACCAGAAGGAAGCCGAGGAAGCGGTAAGAAACATTTCTTTCAAAATAGTTTTGTCGCATATTTTCGTTAGCTCTATGTAGAGTCTAAGTAACATTTATTATTCCTGATTTTAATTTTTTTTATCTGATCTATGCCAAGATAACTTGCATCAATTATATCTTAATAAGCTGTAAATAAAATTGTACTGGAAATCGGGCAATTTATGTCAAAATTATGATTGAGTAGAAAAACAAAATTACAAAAGGCAGATGAATAGGTCGAGAGATTGCAAACACATCTGTCCGCCACTTAGAGCATCTTATCAACAGATCTCTGATAAGAACGTAATTTTGAAAACTCTAGGGTTGTCGACTTCTCACGAGGCGAAGGCACGACTCTACATTTTTTACAAACATTTTTTTCCCGCAAATATGTAATTGTTACCTATTTCTTACAAGTTTTCATAAAATACTTTAAACTTTCGCCCTCGTATTTTGGAATTAAAGTTAGTTTATAAAGTTTTTTAAACATACAATATAATAATTTCTTATAAAATAAGCAGCCCGAGACTGTATATGCTATAAGCGTAGAAAAACGAATACGCATTAAAATAATAGTCTAAATATTTAAAACCGATAGTCCTAGATACCCTATTTCTTTACGCGGTTTCCAGCTGAATTTCCAATACTGCCTGCTGGTAAAAATTGAAAAGGCGGTGTAGACTAATTGTAATATATACACATATAAATACACCCAACAGTCACACACATAATTCTGACCCCACACTAGGTGTAACCTGTATCGTGGGTATCAGAAACTACGAGAGACTTTCGGTCTCACAACACCCAGACCCGGAACAAATATCTGTGGGCCACACAGACATTTGTCTCGGTGCGGGAATCGAACCCGCGACCTCACATTTTACAGCCGGCTACTCGCCCGCTGCGTCACGGAGGCAGTTAAAGGCTAATATTGAATTGTTAATATGATTCGAACTTATATACTTCGTTAAGTAATGTTACTAAGCCGCGTCTCCTGCACTAAAACATTACCCAAAACTCATTGAAATTAAACTATTTTTACGGATTATATCACGATTTGGTTTTAATTTTTATGCCCGACGTTTCGAAAGCTTTGCAGCCTTCGTGGTCACGGGTTAGACTGAGTCTAATGAGTCTGAGAATAACATTCACGTAAACCTAAGACATCATTATTACCCAAAACTCTTACACAAAACATGGTTACGTTACACATTTTTATCCATGTATCATGTTTATTGTCAGGAGACAGCGAAAATCATTGTTTTACGTATGTATTTGTTTTGTTTCGAGATAAACAAGTGCAGGAGTCGCGGTTTAAGAGTTAAACGACAATCCCTTATCAATTAATCACATGAATTGCTTTTAATGGTCGATAAAGATTATTAAATTCCGATTATAATGCATATTATATGTCATAAGACAAGTAATTACTTTAAAGTCTAGATCTAGATTATGGAAAATAAAATCTAATCATTATACAGGGCTGAGTATCTAGCATGAAATTTTTTGAAAGACTATTCGAATCGACATGACAAGTTTATTTGAAACAAAACATACTCGTATACACGCTTCGAATATTTGTTTTAAATTTTTCGAAAGAGGTACCATGTTTTTTTTTACACACAGGGGGTTGACGTCAGGCAGGCCGGTCGTCAAAACTATGTCAAATCCTCTCTGCAACATGCTTGAAAAACTGTTGCGCCGACCCCACATTAAGGTGGGATAAGGGCAGGTAGAAAAAAACACCTAATCCTGACCCCACACTAGGCATAACCTGTATCGTGAGCGTCAGAGACTATGAGAGACCCTCGGCCTAACAACACCCAGACTCGAAACAAATATCTGTGGGCCACATAAACATTTGTCTCAATGCGGGAATCGAACCCGCGGCCTCTCGCCTCTCGGCTACTCGCCCGCTGCGCCACGGAGGCTGTCTGGCAGTTTAAAGCATTTGATACTGTTGTAATACCAAGTGACCTCGCCCAAAACAGCGAAACTCAAAATACGAAAGCCGGAATCGAACTTGCGTCGTCTGGTTTCGAAGCCTGATTTAATATTAAGCGCTTGATTCTTTAGAGGCATACGGCAGACAGATTTTAAAGTGAATATAATTTTTCACCAATTTAAACGTTAACTTTTTAAATCCATACGCCAGGCACAGGCACCCCTCAGTCAGGGTAGATTTATGGTCATGGCTGAATGGGTTTTATGGTGTGTAATGCCGTTATCGGCACTGTAATGTGATTCAGGGGGTGGCAGACAAGCTACTGTGTACAGTCTTTGTTAATATCGCGTGGGAACTATTATTCCTTAAAAAAGGTAGTTTAAATAATAAAATAAAATAAATACACCCAACAGTCACACACCTAGTCCTGACCCCACAGTAGGTATAACCTGTATCGTGGATGTCAGAGACTATGAGAGACTTTCGGTCTTACAACAACCAGATTTGAAACCGCGGCCTCTTGGTTCACAGTCGGCTACTCGGGTTTAAATAAATAAACAAGGGGTAGGTAACATATAAATATAATTGAAAGAAAGAAAGAAAGAATTATTTATTGACACAAGTGTGGTGGCGTACAGGTACAAGACGTGGAAACATATATTTAATTATACAAATATCTATGTATGTAATTGATGCTATTGTATAGCATCAATTACATATATTCTTATAATCATTGGATAAAATTGATTGTTACGACAAATTTTGTGTTTACATTAAATAAATAAAAATAAATTAAACGTAGACCAGAAGTTTAAAAACTCATAAACCGACTCACTCATCAGCGGTCTGAGCTGGAAAATTTCTGATCAGCGTAAATGTATTTCAGCTCGATGCGCGTCTATGAAATTTGTATAAAATATTAACCAAACGTCATCAGTGCGCAGCGAACTCGAATACATTTACATTTACATTAGTTTTTCGTGCTCGGGCTACTGATCTTACGAAACTTATATGGATTATGAGACCACCTTGGACTAATCATTATCAAACATAAAAATAATCGAAAATCGGTCCATATTTATCGGGTAACAAACATAAAAAAACAGGAATTGAGAACTTACTCCTCAGTTGAAAAAAAATGATGAATGAAATCCTGAATTATTTATTGGAATAAATCACTGCGTGGCCTTCATACTTACTCGTAGATCAATTACGCACTTAGATCAATCTAGATTTATCTTAAATCTAGATTAAAATATAGGCATGATGATGAAAGTTAAATCGCGTTAGGGCTAACTCTAGTTTACTAATATTGGTGCAAGTCGACATTAGCCTAAAATAAAAATACGATTTAACATAGGTAGAAACTTAAAATGGTTACTGGATCAAACGGCCGCGTATCGCACAGATACGCAACACGCGGACAATCTAATTTCCCAGAAAACAACATGATTTTGCATTGTTTTACGATATACAGTTATACAGCCGCCCTGCACGAGCTGTAGACGCGACGATAATGCTATCGCACCGATCAAAGACGCCGATCGACGAGATATTAACGCGTGTACATACTGCGATGATAATCTTGCAAAACGATGATGATGACAGGTGAATCTAATGGAGAATCAGCCTAAGACGTTATATAGCAACACATTATTTGGATACTGGGCACGCTGCACGGTTCTCTTCTAACAAAGCGATAATTAATTATGACTATGAATGTACTGAACTGAATCAAATATTAGGAAGTCTATTTCTTTAAAAATCTTTATAATTAAAATATAATTTTGAAAGGAATGTGCAATTTATACAAATACATTAGTTATACCTCTATAGGTACTACTGTAAAGCTTAAAAGTTTGTTTGAATGCGTTTATTTTCATTTAATGCAATTTACTATTAGAAAGCTGAGTGACTTATGGTATTTTATCATAGAACAAGACATATCACTACAAGGAACAACTGCTTAGTTGGTTGGAAGTTAACTTACATAATTTTTTGTATACATGAAACTAGATATTCTTACCATTTAGAATTTATGGAATATTCATAAGGTGTTAGTCCCAATAAAGGGATTCCCATTATTTTGCTTTTATTGCAGTCAATTGAACCACTCTAGGGGGGTCACCACAACCTCTTATAGCAGTATTATTATAATCGTTCTTCGTTTGTTTTGTATCGGAATCGGTACCAGTAAAATTGTAATAATATTGCTATAAGAGGTTGTGGTAACCCCCCTGTATTATTATCTAATATTGATGAAAACTCGCAATAACCAAATTAGAATAGACCGTAGTTCACATGAGTCCCGAGGGGCCAGATAACCTAATCCCACCATTTGACGGCGTGAACCGTCACCGGGCCGCGTACATTATACTGTCAAATTACAGTGGATTATGGCCCGCTAGTGTGGTGGCATTAAATCAATAAAGTGTGCGCTGTTTTCATACGTTTACTATCGCGTCAGATAGTATATATCTTTACAACTCATATATAACGCAAGAGCTGCCATTTATTTATATTTATATCTGTTATCGCGTGGCTTGATGACGCGGATTTGTGAGATATATGGGGGTCATTTCCCCTATTATGGTTTTATGGTCACTGCATGCGAATTTATGGCATTGTTTTGCTTACTTATGACGTTTTTTAAGTTACCTATAAATTCGATATTATGACAATTTTATAAGAACGGCAATGTAATTTTTACGATCAATAATATTCTTGTTTAAAATATTAAAGCCTTCTAATCTTACTATACCTACACAAATTAACAAATAATTTTACTTGAATTTTGATCACTAGCATGTCACGAATCAGCATATACTGGCTGTGTACTGGGAGGTCCTGGGTTCCCAGGCCGGGCAAAGCTAATTTTCTAATTTAATTTGCCCGGGACTGGATCCCTCAGAGGGCGTTGACGTCAGGCAGGCAGCCGGTAAAAACTAACCCAAATCATTACTGCAACATGCTCGAAAGAGTGTGTAGCGCCGACCCCACTAAGCATGTCACGAATCGCGTAGTCATCGTTGCCTTTCGTCGTATCTTTCACGTTTCGAATTGACCCCCACAGTTAAGCGGAGTGCGTACCTGTTGATCGATATCTTTGCCTTAAGTACCGATGGGTATCGTTTAATGCGTCGCTATCGGCGGCATCGCTTTCAGTCTGATATATCTTCATTTATGTATGAATTTTGCCAAACTTATTGCGATGGAACACGCCGTGATACGGTGTTTGAGGTGTTTGAGGGCTTTTTAATTCTGTTGGATAATATGGAAATTATGTTAACACGTGATCAATGCTACCGCGTCTTGAATTCCGTTTTTAATCGATTTACTTTAATATGCAACTTTTTAATTTGTTTAGGAAAATAAGCTTAAAATGTATGTAGATAGACAGATAGATATGTCATAAGAGATAAGTACTTTATTTGGTATTTTAATTTGTCATTTATTTTGTGACTGCCTCGGTGGCGTGGTTGTATTTCGGTACGACTGTGGTCTCGGGTTCGATCCCCGGGTCGGGCAAAGTGATATTGGATTTTTCCATATTAGCCCGGAGTCTGAAATTTGTGCCCGATATGGCGATAGGCTCGCCCCATATCACATCTGGGACGGAACTAAGCTCGGCGAAATGTGGGTGTACTAGTTGGCTAGTGCGCCTCTGCCTACCCCTTCGGGGATACAGGCGTGAGCTTATGTTATGTTATTTATTTTGTTAGAATTTTGGTATAATATACCTGAGGTTTGGTATAATATTACATCGGTTCGCAACTAGCTTATTAATATGTTAGTAGTCACGAGTTTAAAAACTTAACGTACCGACTTCAAAATGTATCCTTTCGGCACCTAATTCATATGGGACCACCCTTGAAACAATAAATATCAAACACAAAAGTAATCTCGAAAATCGGTCCACATTCGGCAGAGATATCAAATTCAATTCAAATTCAAATCATTTATTCTGAAAATTGGATATTTTATACCACTTTCACATGTCAAAATATCGTGTAACATATATAAAAAAATACAGAATTGAGGACCTTCTCCTTTTTTAAAGTCGGTCGAAAACAGTCTTAATCATTTGTGTCACATTAATAGTTCAATCGATCATCATTTAATAGCATCATCGACAGCTGATGACCAAATCATCTCAGATCATCTATAAACTGATCTGGGAACACCAGTATCATACGGTGTGATAAGATAATATAAACTTATGTCTTTAGCCTTGAAGGGGTAGGCAGAGATGAACTAGAGAAGTAGGACACCCACATCTCGCTGTGTTTATTTCCGTCCCAAATGTGACAGGGGCGAGTCTATCGCCAAATCGGGCACAAATTCCAGATTCCAGGCTGATACTAAGAAGAAAAACTCAATATTACTTTGCCCGACCCGGGGATCTAACTCGAGACCTCAGGACGCTATAATAGTCGTAACGATAAACCACATCTCGAGTTTTTACCGTCCTTCTAGGCCCTAGAAGCGAGCCTTTGTTTATATTATACTGTGGCCTGAGCAGGAAAATTTCTGACAACCGTAAATGTATTCGAACTCGATGCGCGTCTATGAAATTTGTATGAAATATTGACCAAACGTCATCTGTGCGCAGCGAACTCGAATACATTTACATTTACATTAGTTTTTCGTGCTCGGGCTACTGGACCTAAGGTACACCAGGCAACTCATATGATTTTTCAAATAAAATCTTTTTTTATTTCTTTCTACCTGCCCTTATCTCACCGGAACACACTTTTTCAAGCATGTTGCAGAAAGGATTTGGCTTAGTTTCTACGACCGGCCGCCTGCCTGACGACAAATGTTTGTGTGGCCCAGATATTATTTTGTTTCAAGTCTGGGTGTTGTGAGACCGAAAGTCTCTCATAGTTTCTGATACGATACAGGTTATACCTAGTGTGGGGTCAGGACTAGTTGTGTGACTGTTGGGTTATTTATTTATTTATCACTGCTGGAATCGAACTATCTACTCCGAGGACTTGAATGAACCGCGCCGACCATAAGGTCATCGTAACATTTAACATCGACAAAATCTCGCAGACACGCGTTCGCATCCCATTTTAGGAACATCACGTTTTAGTGTTTACCCTATTTTTCCTTAAAACGAATTGCCAGTTTAAAATCTCAAAACCATCTGCCGCCAGCACATGACAGATTAAATTAAACTCTATTCGCACTGCAATTGAGTGGAAAATGTGATGTGGATAACATTTCCGGAGTTGACAATACAGCCGCAGCATATCGGAGAGATCTGGACCCGTTTCGTCGTGGTTTTGTTTGATGTGTCGGCGGATCATCGAGGCACTTACATTGAGCAATTAAATACATGGCCAGTGGCTATTAACGTGAGAACTTGCGTCTTTCTGACTACTATCAATTAAAATGGTCTTAAAGATGGTCCCCTTCAGGTTCTAGTGGCAATTGGTATGATCTGTGGACGGAAAATTCTGAGTTAATTTTTTTAATACGATTTTCCTGTCTCTCTGGTCTGGATCCCCAAGGTTCACATTACCGACCCCACATTAAAAGGGGATAAAAGCAGGTGGTAAGAAAACTGGTAATGAACTTAAGGAACAAAATAATTAAGTATAATTACAATATGAGTAATGAAGTATTCGCCAATTTATATTCAACATGGGTAGTCTCTAAATACTTTTATAAAGAAACATAAAATTAACGAGCACGTATAGTGCATACAAAAATCAAAGAGCTTTAATATTAGTATCCACAGAGGGGCCTTTAAGCAAGATTCCATACAAAGAAACAGATCTCGAACTTCAGTAACGCCGTCTAGTACTTATTACAATACGATGATGCTTATTAAAATTTATACCCTAGAATATTCCGTAAATGTTCAAGAATCACGTAAGACAATTTTATTGTCTTAACATTATGGGGCTTACTTATAAAACAGTTTAACAGAGCATATGGTAAAGAATAGCCTGTCCCTTTTATTTCAAACGATGTGATCATGTGACGCAAGGAAAAAAGTGACAGCCTATTAACCATTTGCTCAGCTAAACTGTTTTTATAAATATGGCCCTATAACGCTAGCACGACCTTGCGCCTATGTTTCAAATGAGTGAGTTATGACCATGAGGTCACAACTTTTGGACCACAAGTTTCGCGCTGTTGTCCCGTCTAAATATTAAAGCTCTTTGACAAAAAGTAAACGAAGTACGCTAAACCTAATTACCATTATACTTGGTAGCCATAGCAATACTAACATCAGAAACCCTCGACAAACAACTTACTTGAGCAAACACTTCTTTTACTGTTGATCTGATTCTACACACGGGGAGCACAATGGTTAGCTTTTAGCCTCCCCGAGGTGGTAATGAGACAATTTCGCCTCAAATCTCGGAACGTTTGTTAACAACTCACTAGACTATGTTAGAGCTGTTGGTGTAAAACGGTACACGGATGCTCTTGATCTCTTGCTTTCTAGGAATTCGGCTCGTTTGGTGGCAACGGCGCTTATTTTAAACCGACTTTAAAATAATCACAAGTTTAAAAACTTAACAGACGACTTCAAATCCGATCGTAAGCAAATTTATATGGGACCACCCTTGAAATAAGCGCTATCGAACACAAAAATAATTTTGAAAATCGGTCCACATTTGGCGGAGATATCGCATAACATATGCATGTACATAACAAAAATACAAATTGCGGACCTTCTCTTTTCGACCTACTTCCAAAAAGGAGAAGGTCCTTAATTCGTCTGTATTTTTTGTGTTATCGCCTTCTTGACCTAGTGGCAGCATATATGGGCTGTGGACCGGGAGGTCCTGGGTTCTATTCCAAGGTCGGGCAAAGCGATTTTTCTAATTTGATTTGCCCAGGACTAGATTCCCTAGGACATTGACATTAGGCAGGCAACAGGTCATAAAAACTAAGCCAAATCATTTCAGAATCAGAATCATTTATTTGCCTTGAATGTAGGTACAATGATAAGGTGTTGCATAACAACAATATTTCTGCAACATGCTTGAAAGAGTGTGTTGCGCCGACCCCAAATTAAGGTGGGATAAAGGGTGGTAGAAGAAGAAGATATCTAATTTTTTATACAACCCTATATAATGTCAGCATGTTTTCATAGCATTATAGAGTTGTGGTACACGAATCTCGAATCTGTGTGATTCATTCGCATGTAAAGTTTTGCCCATATAAACCATAAAGGTTATACCGCTCGATTTTTACCGGTTTCTAGTACATAAATACCACTTCCCTAGAAGGCGAAATGCGTCTTTCTGACTATCCATTTCAATCTCGAGACGAACGGTCCCATATCCCGGTTTGGAAAATTTTACGACACAAATGTCGCGTTTGCCTGATCTTATCTATGCGGCGGAATTAGCTAGAGGTCTTTGGCATAATAGTTTGGCAAATAAACAAAATTGACATAAAACATTTAAACTAGATTTTTAAAGTTTGAGTGAGGTAAACGTAGTAACGTCTTTGTTTTCGACACAGAAGTAGTTAATGATATGAAATTAAATAATGCTTAATCATCCTAATTGCCAGAGATAATCGTATAAACATCTTGTAAAGCTTTGAAATAATCATACCGGTAGCTCTCAAGACGTCTGTTAATTAGGTTCATGTTTGTTTTCTATTCACAAGAAATAATGTTGTACCCACGGACGTAAAAAAACATGGACGGAGCGCTATGAACATTGAAAGTGAAGCAGGCTTTTCGGCTCATTTGATCTATCAACACGACGGCGACGTCTGATCGAACGAGAACCCTGCTTCACTTTCTATGTTCCCAGCGCTCCGTCCATCTGTTTTTACGTCTGTGGTTGTACTCCATACTTGTGTATCGTTTACATTCAAGAATCCTTAAGTTTGTAAATTTTTCCTTTTACTTATCAACGGAATAATCAATCAACATAATTTTATTTTATTCTAAGATATGCAGGAGAAGACGCCTCCTTGGTCTAGTGACAGCATGTATAGGCTGTGGACCGAGAGGTCCTGGTTTCGATTCCCAGGTCAGGGAAAGCTAATTTTCTAATTTAATTTGCCCGGGACTGGATCCTTCGGAGGGGGTTGACGTTAGGCAGGCAGTTGTTCGTAAAACTTAGCCAAATCCTTTATGCACCCCACATTAAGATGGGATAAGGGCAGGTAGAAAGAAAGATATGCAGGGGAAAACCAGGGGCAAAAACTAGCTATATAAATACATAAAACAGAAAGAGTTCCCTGTAAATAGTTTTAGGTACTTTGTATATTACGCAGATGCTTTATTTGTGACAATATTCGAAGCCCTATCTGAGTATAATAAAACAATAAACATTTGAACATAGCGCAGATAAAAACTCGCGTAGACAATTTGATAACACATTTCCCTGTACTTGGACGTTTTAGGGCTGAGCAAACAATTGTAAAAACGGTTATTTTATTGCACCAATAACCCTTTGTAACTCGCCGCGAAATGTAGCACGAAAGTGTTGAGTTTAGTACTATTGTATTTCAAACGGTAATGTTGCCCAATAGGGCATTGAGAATAGAGATTTTGTTATTTTCATCCGACTTCGACAAAGGAGAAGGTCCTCAATTCGTCTGTATTTTTTTATGTATGTTACGCGATATCCGCCAAATGTGGATGGTTTTCAAGATTATTTTTGTGTTCGAAAGAGCTTGTTTCAAGGGTCCCATTTAAATTTGGTCACGACCGGATAAACTTTGAAGTTGGTCCGTCAAGTTTTTATTAAAAAAAAATTTAAGAAAATTAAGCCAAACAAATATTACATTACATTAAGGTAATGACGTTTTTTTGTAGATTATCTTATAAAATGCTTTCGATGTTCGATAAAGTTATGATTCAATCAGTTATTAAGTTATCATAAGATATGTTTTCGCTAAAACGTTTTTCAGTTGGCTATCTTGATGTTTATATAAACAGTGGAATCGAAATGTTATCCTATTTATGACAGTACTGCATATATTGATAGATATCGCAAATAGTGACACAAAATTGAAAACGTAAATTGAAAAAATGGGTTACAATTGACAATTCTCAAAAGTTATTAAGAGCTTACCGTTTTAGACCCCAATTATATGCATTCAAGCGAGAATACTGTACAGAACCCTTCTGTATAACTTCACGCTTCAACAGCCGAGCCCCAGGTACTCCGTACAGCTGTTTGGGAGCCGCCGGTACTCCACAACCCATACCCTATCATTATGGCAGGTACAAAAGGCCGTTTTACGCACGAAAGAAAGTCCATAATGGTGTTATCTCTAGAGGGCTATTGTTGTCTACCGCCTTTTGAGTTATTACGTTTTTTAAGTAGCTTTTTTGTGTTCTAGTTGTTGCGTTTGGATAATAAGTTTTTGGAATTGGTTTTTGTCTATGATACGTTTTATGGCCAATATTTTGTTGTCGGAATTATAGGTTTTGCTACGGTTGCGTGATTACATTATCTTTGAAAGGTTGTATTTTATTAAGGTAGATACAAAATATCTTCTAAAAAATAAATTCGCACTTGATTGACCGGAATTTTATGGTGTATTTCAAATATACTCCACGACGCCGAAAAAAAGTTTTATAATGAAGTTGGTTGTAAAAATGGATGACACTAAATTTTAATCAATGAACACAATTTGAAAACGATATTGACTGCGAGATTACAATCAATTGAATGGTTTTACAAATGGCAGATGTAAAATAGAACATAAATGTCGCATTAAATCATCATTTTTATGTTTTATATTATGTAAAATTATTATTTATGTCATAGCTGCCGGCATCGTGGCATAACTCGTTTAGATTTAACACATTTCGGTTTGAAAAACATGTCTACCTGTCGTAATTAGGGGCGTCGAGTTTAGTTCCGAAGATTTTTTGTTTTTGTTGCGGCTCTTTTGGTGCCGCAACCTTGGATGTTAATCTTTCTATAATATCATTTTGATTAATAAACTCGAGCCGAAGTTTCTTGATTTATTCTCGCTTGAAATTATTGCTTTGATTGTGAAGATTTATAAGAAAACGACGCCAAATAACCGTCAAATAAAATTGACGCGTCTCATCATTCCGAATGATTTTTTCGTTGGCTTTTCCACAAAATACGCATATGGACGTTTGCTATAAACGAAACATATAACCTATATACTCTCTAGGGATAAAAAGAAGATAAAAAGAATAAAGCAAAAAATGTAATACATCAATATGGATTGTATTTAAAGCCGGGTCTCCTTCATTAAAACATTACACAAAACACCTACACAAAACATGCATTTTTTATCTATGGTCCATTGTTCTACGAGCAGGTGACAGCTAAAATCGTTGTATTGCGTATGTAATTTTAGTATTTTATTTCGAAAAAACGAGTGCAGACCCGGCTTTACAGACAATTATTGTACAAAGTATGTTTCAATAGGTAACTCATAAAAGAATCCGAAGCATCTCGTCCGTCGAGAGTCGAGACTGAATTCACGGACCTTTATTAAGTCCGCTTTAATTACACGATAATTACTACGTTAACAATCACAAATTACTCGTAATAAAGTCGTAGTTTAACGCGGGCGGGGAGGTGAGGAGCGGGGAGGGAGCGGGCTGCGGGGCGGCGCGGGACGCGGGGGGAGCGGACGGTGTCGGCAAGATCAAAGGAGCGCGATTACGGCACGATGCGCGGGCGCATTCGTTTTATTGCGCCGGCCGGTGCGTCGACCCTTCCGTTGCATTTTGCTCGATGCAAAGATTGTATTGACGAATTTAGTTTTGCAATTTATTTTCGTAGTACCTACAGCGGTCGCCTGTATAGTTACAATTACATACAAGTTACAGCTTGATACAAAGATGCAGCGATAAACTAAGAAAATGTTAATGCAATAATTATATATATAATAATTTTTAAGTATCCACCACCACCACCTCCATCAGCCATAGGACGTCCACTGCTGGACATAGGCCTTCCCCAAAGATTTCAAGATTGTCCTGTTGGAAGCGGCCTGCATCCAGCGACTTCGACTTCCTACTTTTTTATTATCACTTTGAGGCAATTTGTTTGTTGCTTATAATTGATATTAACCTCTTATCTTAATCTCCACAGTAATAAATGGTTAGTAGTTGTAAATTGTACATAATTTATGCGATGGTAATGAGAGAAATATTTCTCTAATAAAATTAGCACCTTCTCGGTAAACACAAAAGCTGTATTCAAACTATGAATCTAAAAGGCGAAGTCATCCAGTAAGGAAGCGAAGGCCCATTGTCCGTTGGGAGGGGTTTGGAATGCGGCCCAATTAGACGGATTCCGGGTTCGATTCTCGATCCGACACGCTACGAACGAAGCTTTATTATTTTATAGCCATACCTAGCGGCAATTAACGATCTTCGCTTGTAATTACTTTTTAATGACTAGACGTTGTTAGCTAAAAGCTTAGTTTTATTAGTATTGCGTATTTTTTATTACTGTTTTTTAGAAATCTTCAAGTTTCATATGAGTAATGGTTGTTAATGTTTTAACGGATTTTATCATACATACGAAAATATTCATGTTTTACTATTTTAGCTTTAGATAACAGTTTCCTATACTTATGTATGCCTATGTAAGGCCAGACAGCGGTGCCCTAGTCATGGCAAAAAGTGGTAGAGCCATGCTGTTACGTCTACAGCATGAATGGGCCGGCTCGACCGGTTTAATACCACTGTCTCACAGAAAACCGACGTAAAGTGGCAGCTTACTATCGCGTTTCGTTCGGTGAGTGAGATTTCTGGTGGCCCAATCTCCCGTCCTCCCTTTCCCAAATCCCCATTTTCCTCCTTTTAGGTTGGCAACACACCCATGATTATTTTTGTGTCTTGGGTGTCTGTAAGTCTATGGGTGGTGAAGATCACTTACCATTAGGTGACCCATCTGCTCGATTACCAGTCTCTGCTATAGAAAAAGCAATGGCAGAAGAATGTCTATATGAATTATTATATAGAAGATTTTCGTATTGCTTTCGCCTCAATGTCTATTAAACACAAAATAAAAATGTTAAGATACGCAGACTGCATTTAATAGCCAATTATAACCTGTCCCATTGCATCTGTTACTTTATTTAATGGATCCATGTCTTCCGGGCTTATTGTTTCTACTTTCCACACGCAAAACAAATTTACAACTAAAATAACTTACACGGGTAATATTTACGCAAAACACGAGACATTAAATGCTAAATTATGCAGAAACATAATCGTAAAACAGCGGGAAACGTCTCATAAGATCCACTGGACAGTTTCTAACACGAGTCGGAAACATTGAGGTGAAATTAACGCTACACACCGCGTTTAATTCAAGTCGGAGCGGCTTGCAAGTTGCAACCGAATGTACGCATAAATAACCATTAAAAGTGATGGTAGAGCTGGGAGATTGCGGATGTCGATATTTGTAAAGACTGTTGCCAAGATGCAGGGTGTCGTGTTGAAAGCAAAGTGTCGACGTGTTTGGAGTTCGGGCGCGCATTTTTTGAATTCAGCGATGGACTGTACTTAAATTACTTGATTCTATTTTATAAGAAATAATTAGTGAGCCTGGTATCGTACTAAGTTATAAAAAAATATCTACAGCCGATAATAATATTGAGCTCTGTTAACATATGTAACTTTGTTGGCAATAAACGTTCGTTGCGAATCAGACACTCTGCCTCTTACTTATAAAAATATTTAAGCGCTGCTTATCTTTAACCGTAGGTTGTCCCTTTCATTTTTAAACAATGTAACGCAAGGAAAAATGTGACAGGCTATTCTTAGCGAAAAGATAAGCGAAAATGTTTTTATAAGTAAGGTCTTTTTAATCCACCGAATTTTCAAGATATTTATCAAAGAAGTGTTTCATTATTCTAGCTTTTTTATAAGATGACATGGATATGTATCGATCAAAACTCTCGATAAGGGCACTTCCATACCCCAGCTCTAGTTCACGACAGGCGGCTTGCTTTCTTGTCAATTATACATCCAAGAGACGTGTAACTTAAGCGGACAGCTTTAACTTTTTGTTTTAACTTGATGTTATAAATACCAGATAGTGCTTCTGTTGGCTATTGGTACGTAGTGTCTGTCAATAACTTTTGTTTCTTAACTCCAATCAAGATACATTGTATGAGATTCATTTATTAATTCCAAACGAATCGCCTTTTTGGTCTAGTGGCAGCATATTGTATGGGCTGTGGACCAGGAAGCCATGGGTCCGATTCCCAGGTCGGGAAAAGGTAATTTTTTAATTAAATTTTCCCGGCACTGGATCCTTCAGAGGGGGTTGACGTCAGGCAGGCAGCCGGTCGTAAAAACTAGCCAAAATTCTTTCCGCAACTAGCTTGAAAAAGTGTGTTGCGCCGACCCATTATTAAGGTGGGATAAGGGCAGGTTCTCGAAAGTTCTCGAGTGGAGACCACGTACCGGCAAGCGCAGCGTAGGACGTCCACCTATGGCTGATGATGATGATGATGATGATGAAGGGCAGGTAGATAGAAAGGAAGAAATAATTTATTGCCAGTACAGGACATGTAACATAATAACAAAAAATATATAATAATTCTCAGTACCATTACTTAATTTCTCATTATCAAAATAATTACTTTCCCTAATCAACTCTTTACCATTTACCCATTAATTATATGATTAAATCTTAATTTTCAATCCAATTGTAGGCTATAAGGACTGTTAATATGAAACATATTTTACAATGTTCAAACTCTTAGGCACGTATACTGCTAGATTCAGGTATAAATCGAACCCGCGGCCTCTCGCTTCACAGCCAGCGCGCCTACTGTGCCACGGAGGCTGTCAAGGTACAAAATGCGAAATATCAAGTACAAAACAGTTCCCAGCGTGACCGGCTTTGCAATTTCATCGCTTAGTAATTAATTATCTCTTTGTATTATTGATGGTTTTGATTCAAAGTTCGGTTGTTACCAACAAATTGTGATAGCCCATGGGGATAATAAATCTTTGGAGGTTTTTATTTTGTTTCAAAGCTTCAATTAATTTGTGTTTTTGTTGTTTTAATTACTCTTAAGTTAATTAATTTATTTTAAACGTTAAAGCTTAATATTATTTTAAACGTAGCATTTATGGTTTGAAAATGGATATTATAATTTGTAGTCAATACTATTTATCGTCCTCTTGATCTTGTGACAACGTAGGTCTATAAGCCGTGGACTTGGAGGTTCTAGATTCGAATCCCAATAAAGTACTATTTGCACGACCAAACCGGGACTGGATTTACCAGACAGAGTAAAAAAATCGGAAAGTCGTAAAATTTTAGCACCTTTCTACAACAAGCTTAAAAATGTATTGTACCTACCCCACAGTAGAGTGGGCTAAGGGAAAAAGTAAAAATGCATCCCATATTAATATTGATAATTAAATTATAAATATGTACCTATGCAATTTTTTTACAGCCAAATACGTAAACACAATTACAACACACATTAATAAACCTCCTATACTAAAGACTGACGTTGCAGATGTTCAGTGACCACTTACCATGCATCTGCCTTCATACCATAAAAACATAATTATCCGAAACAAAAACCGCGCGAATACTCGTTCGATTCGACGTGGGATTCGAGCGAGCTCCTACAGCACACCGTTAGGAGAGACCGTCATTACGATGATATTAGAAAGTCATTAGCTGGTGCAGTGGGCGGTTATTGTAGTTCCCAAATGTAATGACGATTTATTGACGTTTAATATTTATTTATGCAGGTGATATCGGCTATGTTATG
Organism: Clanis bilineata; assembly: GCA_036417725.1. Lineage (NCBI taxonomy): Eukaryota > Metazoa > Arthropoda > Insecta > Lepidoptera > Sphingidae > Clanis > Clanis bilineata. Next base: position 2,113,145 of record CM071139.1, on the reverse strand, counting down.
TTATATAATATTAGGCCTGTAATATTACTGTCCCACTGCTGGGCACGGGCCTCCTCTACTAATGAGAGGGGTTAGGCCTTAGTCTACCACGCTGGCCTAATGCGGGTTGGTAGACTTCACATACCTTCGAATTTCTTGTGGAGAAATCCTCGGGTATGCAGGTTTCCTCACGATGTTTTCCTTCACTGTTATAGATAGCAATATTTCACAATGAAAACACACTTAACATAGAAAAGTCAGAGGTGTGTGCTCCTTTTTGGGGTTGGTCTCGAACCTCTGACACTCGTCTCGGCAGTCCGTACCATTCCCAACTGAGCTATCGCTGCTATATGTTATGTTATAGTACTACGCTAAAAGATATATTACAACTTACACCACTTGATTATGTATTTTAGTGCCTGACCAAATTTAGATGTCCGAGCATTGTCTGTATATTTGTATTCGTAAACAGTTGCGAGGATTTTATACAATGTCTTCCAGCTTTCCCTTCATAAACTTGTGACAGAGTAAATATCCCTCTGCCCTTCATAATTTTAACTCTCGCTGATAGGCTGAGATTTATAGGGCGAACTTCGACTAAGTCTGAGTCAAAGAAACTCAGTGAGGTTTTGGTATTTATAAATCGAACTTCAACTTGGTCCGAGCCATTTTTTACAAGAAAACAAACAGACTAAACAAAGATTTTCTTGTAATAAGCACTGCTTATTATTCTCAAAAACAGCAACATCAGAGTTTCTTGCTCGTTCTTCTCTGGCGAACCAGCCTTTCGAACTGGCGGTAGAGTAAATTTAGACGGAATCTAAACAATGTGTGACAATGTGGATTCAATAAACGATATGATTTGATTTGATTTGTAAAAAATGAAAATTTTAAATTTCGATTAATTAATTCTAAATCCTCAGTGAGTTCGTTCCTTTGACTTAGACTTAGTCGAAATTCGCTCTATAGATCTCAGCCTAGGTATGTGAACGAAGATTTTCGTAGCGCATAATTTTAGTCGTAGTGTTGAATGTACCAGAGCCATGAAAACGGTACAAAGCCGTGAGAAGTTGTAAATTAGAGTGGCTTTTACCAGGAAGTACATGTTGATGTTATCAGTGTGAAGAAATTTTATACACGCGCTAAAGACAGAAATGTCTCAATTGCTTCATGTGAAAAATTCCGAGCAATTAAAAATATATGTAGAACTTTTGAAAACTTTTCTGCGAGTTTTTCCATTTATTTTACACTGTCAGGATTTTCTTTGTATCCAATTCGATCCAAGGGATGTCGTTAGTGGACTATGGAAGTCCCAATTGTACTTCCACATTTTCCACTTCCCGTAATTTAATGGCGAATGGTTACCATTTTGAAAAAGCGAATGCTAGTTTCTCTTTTAATAAGGACCTATTTATTGGAAGATAATTTAGAAATGGTAAGCTGAAAGAAATCGCTACTATCATTATCATCATCATCAGTCATAGGACGTCCACTGCTGGACATAGGCCTCCCCAAAGATTTCCAGATTGACCTGTTAGAAGCGGCCTGCATCCAGCGACCACGAGTGGAGACCACGTACCAGCAAGCGCAGAGTAGGACGTCCACCTACAAGGTGGACCGACGACCTGATAATGGTCGCAGGAAGTCTCTGGATCGCTCTGTAATCGCGATTATTTAAAGAAATATTCGAACAATTAAACGATTGCTGAAGTGTCATTCCCAGAATCCCAGTCTACAATTTTACTTCTTCCAAACTTTATCAGTTTCCTAGATAATGAATGCAATCGCCATGCATTCCTTACTCCTTTATTTGTTAAGATCTGTGCCCTGAACGCGACAGTCACTCGTCCCAATTAAAAACTTATCATTTGATAACAGCTGGCGCCGTTTCTCTCCTTATAAGGGATTGCATTCACTCGAGATAAACGTTAATTAAAATAAAAAGTTTTTATTAATTTCTGATGTAAATCACTTATAGTGAATAGTGATTAAGTAAATCTTGTGACAGATAAATGATTATAAGAGAAACAGGTAGATGGATAAATTATTACATTGCCTAAAACACAATATCCAGCTCTCATTTCTAATCACATTTTAATTATAGCCAATGCTTTTACTTGACAATTTGACAATTCAATTACGAACATCTTCATTTAAATAATCTTTCTCTTACCACAGATTCTAATGCGAGAATATAGCGAAGTTGTTTATGAGGCTCCATCACGTTGTAACTAACTATACATAGTTTGAACTTTGAAATTAAGAAACTGTTATAACTTAATAACAACTTAGAATAGTGAATAAGACCTATGGCAATAATAATTCCATTTCCTACTTCTAAGCCATCACTCGTATAGATGGAAACGTATTAACACTCCCACACTAATGATATCATGATCGCAGTACACGTGATAACTTCAGCACTTTTACATTTTGTAACTAGTTACCTAATTAACTTGACGTTAACCCTAATTTATTGGTTGGGAAATAATCTCACACGAAATCTATGTGACTTCGAGTTCGGATGCAATGTCGAGTATTGCATTCTTAGGTGTAAAAGGTAAACTAAAATTAGAAATCGTAAAATTGGCTCGCTGGTGCATAAAACTGCTAGATCCACTGGTACTGGCGTGCGGTTCATACAGACATAAATACACTGTTTACCTTAACGATTTGCTAATCAAATAAATATGCGGCATGATTTTGGTGACCACCGATAAACTCATAGTCTGTGTTTGATTTTTGGACTGCACTGCCCTTACCATAAGGTGCGGTGTCATTTTGAGGTGATCTGATCAACAAAATCACAGTCAAAACAATTGAGGAAATTACCCCTCTGTTTATCTTTTAAAACAGCGATTATAAATATGATAATAGCAATGATGATGCAAGAATTCCAAAAAATAATTATGCATGTTTCTGTCTTCAACTGAATTCCTTCTTTACTGTCCATAAATAAATTGGTCAAGAAGATTACACATCTACGTAAAGAAGTGTCTTACAAGATCTTCGAGTCTCTGTTCCTGTTAGTTCTCGTTTAAACTAGACACGCGAGTCGCAAACGGACAGACAAGACGACCTGTTGACAGTGCATTTCACACATTTATAAATCGCTAACTGCCTCACTTGACGGATGTGGTACAGCTATTTCATTGAATATGTGCTGTATAGCCTGTATATGAATGTAGAGACCGGGTTTTTACTAACTTAGATCTCTGCAATTTTATTGAGAAATTATAAACTGTGTAAGTGTTCCTGTGACGCACAAATTAATTTGATGCTAAACTCGTAACTTGGTTTGAATCTGTTGTTCTGATTTACTCAATTAAACTTGTTTTCATTGGTTTTAAGATTCTTTAATCGCGAATAACAATACTTAATCAATTTGGTATTTTAGCATCAAAATCCAAATTCTCTAATGCCAAACGCTTTGAAGACCTCAGGGAAATTTAGGTCTATCAATACGCTTCTCCTAGCAACTCTATTACTATATCACTGTATGCTTATAGTATTACAAATTAGTCAAGCTACAATGAACATTTTGCCTAATAGTATTAGCTAATAGCTATTTTTTACCGCGTCCAATCCAATAGTCATTAAGGTCATCGTACATTTTTCTATCTTTGCATCATTAAGATTAACTCGTCGGTTGTACCGCTGCAATCGCCGTACAATTGTCTCTGTGCAATGCCGCCTCTACCGATACAATAGCTACTTCAATTCAGAATGAACCTTAATCAATTGATACACAGCTTTCATCAGCTGCAAATGCAACTTTGCTTTTGATTGTATCGGCTCACTCTGAGAGGAGTTTTGCTGTTAGACTATTGACTGTAACTGGTTAAGTTAGAGTTGATTTTTGTTCGATAAGGTTGGTTGGCTATTATAAATCAAGCACGGTCCGTCCGGCGAAGCGTAGCCGAGCGGCCTCCTTGATGGTAGTATGCCGTGCACGGTGCAACTGATGGGAGATTTGATGGGGTCTGTGGCGATGGCGACGTCCGCTTTATTGGAATTCGTATATTTTTCTTATTCTTAAGTTTTGTATTGCAATTCTGTATCAATTTAGCTAACAATGCAAAAACATGTACTGATATAGTATACTTACCAGTAGTCATGTCTAATTTGGTATATTATTAAAAAAAACATGTAAGTTGTTTATAAAGACAACTGGCGTGGATATAATGACAATTGTCTATTGACTGTGCTTATAATATGCTGCAACAGCAGCAGCACCAATTTCCAGCTGCAAACATCATGACGTCACTTGTAAAGATTTTTCCTAAGATACCTATTTTAAGCCATAGGTAGTTTTAGGTCATAACTGGTGAAAACGCCTCTATAATAAACTATCGCTATACAACAGATCTTCAGGTGTAACAAGAATTTTTTGAAATAACCAGACAATATCAAAATAAACAGCAATGTATGGAACTAAGAAGCGCAATCGTAAATCGGCGCTCACTCCGTAAACCTCCAATTAATCTGAGATACGAAACATTGGCCGCTTTCACGACGAACCGTATTTAGACGCCACGAGGGGGCAAGACCTCCCACAGCGTGTAATGACGAACTTAATGCCTTTTATTCTCAGGACTTAGTGCATTGTTATCAATAATGTTTTACGATAAGATACTTTGTAATGCAGTTGTGTGATAGGCATTATTTTTATCTATATGCTTTCTATATGAGAATAAATTATAACGTTTTCCGAAAAAAAGAAAGAGTATTGAAATCGAAGGACATAAAATTAAAAATGGAAACATTTAGGTAATTAAAGTTTTAATTAATTTAATATTTTATGACATCATAAAATACATAACAAATGGAATTTAAAATGTCTTATTTATCGACAAACAAGTTTATTACTATTTTTTTTATAGCATAGACTGGCAATTTTTGGGTCACAACTAGAACTAAGCATATTTTGTAAGAATAATTGTGTATTAATGGTTGTAACCTGTTTTGTGTGGAATAAATAAATAAACGAGAAGGTAGGTCACCTGATGGTAAGTGATCTCCACCGCCCATAGACACCCACGACACAAAGAATCATGGATGCTTTACCAACCTATAAGGAGGAAATGGAACGGATGGAGAAAAAATTTATACATACATTTCGGCAACCGCAACTATTTTATTTTATCCCCCAAACTCGCAACTCCATACATATCTGATAACAATTCAATCCCATAGTTTTATGTGAGAGTTGGCGCGTAAATCAAACGGTGGCTGTGAAACGATGCAGCTGCCGAAACGGGGCCGAGTGGATCTCGGGAGCGTGTCCGAATTGTTACACGTTCGATGGATGGGCTGACATCAAAACTGGGCTATTTCATATTAATAGAAAATGAATTTTACTACATTGTCATAAAGTTACAATGTGCTTAGCGTACGCACATTTTACGAATACGTGCTCACGATTTCTGACTTCATCGTTCTTGCGTGTTATTATTGGTTTGTACTAAAATACTTGTAGAACATTGTAGTGCACACCAGTAGGAAAAACATGCGCGTAAAATACACTAAGACCCGAGGCCGATGCAATGTATCCTACAACGCGTGCTTGTTCGTATAATACACACTGAGAATTGCATTACTAATATTAGGCAAACTTTTACTAAATTCGACATTCTTAAGCTTCAGCAGTGCAGTCAGTATCTTGATTCCAAGATATAGTAATAATATCTACTGGGTTTTCATCGTCGTCGTTTTGACGTTGTCCCAAACGAGTTTTAGCTGTTGAATCCGCATTTTTCTCACTCAATAACAATATAACTAATCTTCTTACACTAAACCCCGGCAGACCCGGCCGAGAGTCCGAATATCTCCCACAGCAGGCCAGCAGTACACTGGTACGCCGTAAGACCTCTAGCTCTAGTCCCCAGCGATAGTTCAATTTGAGGTCTGAGCCTCTTAGAAAGCGCCTCTCTCACAGTCAAATCAATATATTTGTGGCTAGAGCGCCATAAGCGGCAACTATAATTTCAGGTGAAGCTGTTATGCAATTTTAGCTTAGCACAAATCCATTAGAAAAAAAACTACTAATGTACAGTCGCAGTTGTTGTCATGCAACCGTTAATTTAATATCAAGTATCAATGGTGATATGACACTGGAACGCTCGTGTGATCGTATCAAATGAATCAGTGTTATTCGTTGAATGAACGCTAACGATTAGTCATGCAATACTAATGATCTTGACGATAACAATTTAGTTCACATCTTTACACTCCTGAAATTTTATAGAAAAGGAAAATAAGGATTATTTAATTAGTAACATGAACGAGTAGAAAAAATATTTTAAACAATTATGTACTTCACAATTTTTTTTTATTAATTTTATATAAAATTGACGTCATCTAAAATATACAACAAAAAGAAATATTGAAATATTCTCAGAAATATAAAAGTTATAAGCCTTTAAAGTTTGGAGTAACCTTCAAATTGCGGGACAGAGAAATATCAGTATAATCACGTCACAGCACCTGCGTTGGAAAGGGATAGCAATATATCTCCACTATGCCCCCACTCCAGAATTTAAAATATGAATTACTGTCTCATTTTCACCCAATTTCGATGCAGATTTTACAGAATGGTTTCTTTTTTGTTTTATTTGCTATTACATATAAATATGTATATAAATTCAAACATAATCAAGTACCCAATTACGTTAGTGAACCCTAGATCCCTAAAAGTCAGTTCGGTAGTAATTGGGTTCTACAAAGTTTCTTGCAAAACTATCGACGAGAATACTTCACCTAAAATCATAAAAAACTAGTCGTAAACCCGACCGCTGTATACAAATCCGCGCGTAACGACTAGTGTTATAAATAGGCTGTTTGTTTGCGTGAAGTTTATTGCGCGCAATTCGCGTACAGCACCGGCATCGGCATCGGCACCGGCGCGGCACCGGCATCGCGGCTCCAACCTATCTAAACAAACCGAGTGGTGTAACTTGTTTTTATACGCGGCCAGCTGCACATGGCGCCTTTATCGGCAGTTTAGGATTCAAAAATAAATACATACTTAACACAGCATTGGAAATTGCATGGCTTTTTGGGCCACGCTGTAGTCTTGTATAACTGACTCTATTATGGCGCGTACACACCGGGCCGAACGGAGGCGAACGAATCATGCCTGTTTCATTCACACTACAGCGAAAGTTGGTTTGTGTGAACGCAACAGGTATAAATTCGTTCGCCTTCGTTCTAGCCGGTGTGTACCCGCCATTACAGAAAATATTCATGCTTCGGTGGCGTAATGGGATTTCGTGCGCGGTACGATTACAGTTTCGAGGTCTGGAGTTCGATCCCTGGGTCAGCCAGTGATATTCGATTTTTCAGTATCAGCCCGGAGTCTGGAATTGTGCTCAATATGTTATGTTCTAGTTTGAACTGGTGCGCCTCTGCCTGCCCCTTCGAGGATACAGGCGTGTGCCTGTGTTGTATCTTACAGAGTGGCAGAGATCTTAAGTTTAACTATCTCTAGCTATCTATGGTCTAGTGTACAAGTCAAACCGACGAAAATGCACGAAAATAGTGTTTTTAAGCATGTTGCAGAAATAAATCGGCTTAGTTTTTTCAACTGGTCGCCTGCGATCCCATCAACCCTCTCTTGGGAATACGTTCGTCATACTACGGTTCGTAAAATGTCGATCTCCTAGAGTTTAGTGTGTACAAAGGAGCGAGCCGGCAGCTCTGTTTACACGCCGGCGTGCGCTTTGATGTGCCGCAGGGCTGCGATAACCGGTATCGCGCGAATTAATGTGATAGCGACGACACGAGTGCCGTTGCCGACTGCCGACAGCCGGCGGAAACGGACGATGTTAACCGAACCATGCCGGCTTGGATCGTGATGTTAGTTGTTGCTAATAAATTAAAAAATGGCATACAAAGCGTTTGAAAAATGAAAGTGTAGAGCTGTAATTTTTTTCAAACATCAGTTGACTTAGGAAATATTTATAAAAACATCATAAGTGATTTTAGTGAAAGGTGGAATTTTGGCGCAGTCAAGGAATTTGATTTTGAATATTAGTATAATAACTAAACAAAGCCAAATCCATCCTCTAACATGCTTGAAAAAGCGTGTTGCGCCGACCCTACATTAAGGTGGGATGTAAAAATTAAAAGTGTAATAACTAAACCGAATTAGTAGAGCCTAACTACAAAGTCCTAGTCTGAAGAGGTTAAAGACATTGTCGGTACAGCATTCAGCAGCGAGTGGCAGCCCTGGACACGGCGGAGACTGGATATACGCAACAGATCAAAGGGCCGAACGCTCAACTAATGAAGTGATAAATAACAAGCCGCACTGCTCAGTACCCACTGCAACCATCAAGCCATCACGCGGCAGTCGGCACCGCACGCGGACGCCACAAATAGATACATTAACATATTTATGATATTTACAACTTTCATAATTCTGTGGTGATCACTCATTCTTCGCTAACAGCCCATACAGCGGGTTAACGGCCGGTTTCAATAAACGATCTCAGTTTAGAGTGCAGATAGATCGCGATTATGAACCAATCAAATCAAGTCATTTCACGGAGTCATGTTCAAACTATGTTCTTATTTGCTATTTTTTGTAATCTATCTGCATATTCAAACTTAGATTGTTTATTGAAACCGGCCGTTAGACAAGTGGCTTATGCGCTAGTCGATAGAATAGTCCAATAGAATAAATGTATGGCAATGACATAAGAGTACTCTGTGTCTTGAGTGCGGCGTAGTCTTATGTCATTCCCATACAATTATTCTATTCGACTAGCGCATAAGCCAGTTGTCTAAACCCGCAGAGCACCCATTTTAGTTAGCACCCTTGAGTTGCATTGACTTGGTCACTCGTTTCATCGGTGCCTCTTGCAGTTCCGCGATAAATCTCTATTAATCCCAAATCTTGATTAAAGATAGGAGTGAGCTGTACGATAAACCGAGATAGATGTAACTCTAGATTAGTGATAGCGCTGGAAGTCGCTATTAGGGTCGATTCGAGTTTTTTATCCAGATATGTTATTTTGAAAAATGTTTTTACGACTGACAGCCTGCCCAATCTGTTGCTTCCTAGATTCATGTAGTAACATTGCTCACGCCTGTATACCCGAAGGGGTAGCCAGAAGCGCACTAGCGAACTAGAACACCCACATCTCACATGCTCTATAAATTCAGTTTTAGCTATGTAGAGCTCTTATCAGCTCTACTTATAGTCAATCCAAAATTAAAGACTATAGTCCGATGCGTAAGGCAGTACAATTTTGACATATAAGGCGGCCTTAAACGACATAAGGCGAACCTAAGTGTATGAATATTCGGCGGTATGCGCCATACTTTCCGCCGAATGTTCATACACTTAAGGTCGCCTTATGTCGTTTAATGCCGCCTCATCTGTCAAAATTGTATGGCGAAAAACAATGTAAGCAGCCGTTAAAGTTGAGCAGCGTTTGACCATTCGGGCGTTTGACCGATATAATAATACGGTCTCAAATGACACATCACATAACAAGGTCTTAAATATTTGGGTCGCGTTTCAGTATGCGGGCGTTAGACTTGAATCACTTGGCATTGTTTATTTTGAAAGGATGTAACAAATTGAACAGAGCTCTCGTCTCGTCAACACGTTACATAGACAGTTCCTTTGATAGCACGCGTTTATATCGGGATTCGGGGCCGTTTGAAGTCACGTGTTACTGAGGGTGGACGGTTTTTATAAATAAACTCAATGTACACACACATCACACTTAATAACTCAAGGGATTTAACGCTACTTATTCTATTGTGAGGAAATATTGGCCTTTCATATTATTTTTTGTTGTTTTTGCCGACATGACTTAAGATGTTAACAAATATTTGTTTTAATCAAAGTCACAATTAAAATAGCAGGGTGTATAGTTCTGCCTCGGTGGCATGGCGTAGTGGTATTGCGTACGCGGTACGACTATCTTCCTGAGGTCTCTGGTTCGATCCCCGGGTTGGTCAAAAGTGATATTGGATCAATATCAGCCCGGAGTCTGGAATTTGTGCCCAATATGGCGACAGGCTCGCCCCCTATCACATCGGGACGGAACTAAGCATGGCGAAATGTGGGCTTTCTAGTTCGCTAGTGTGTCTCTGCCTTCCTCTTCGGGGAAACAGGCGTGAGCTTATGTTATATATTAAAATAGCAGACTGTAGTTTTATTCAGTTTATTCAACGATGACGAATTTACTTTTTAATTTATCTATTTATCATGTTTACAATGTTATAGCGGTTCTATAGTCACTAATAGTGTAATGTGATGTGACACAATTTTACTCCTAAACAGCTTATCTAGTATTATACATAAAGTATTTGATAATCGCAGATACATATACGGCACCCACTGTTATTATAAGAAATACTTTAATCGCAGAAGGGACAATACGAAAGCCAAGAAAGTTAGAAAGTTAAATATAACATGAAAGTAGGCGATGTAATGCATATCTTTTTGCATCTGCGTATTCTACTTTGCTTCTATGTAATGTATTACATTACACTATGCACTAAGGAACATTGACTCCTAATAGATACACACATAAATATTAACAGAATATGAAATCTTGATCATTCATATTTTACGTTTATCGTTCGATTATTAAATGCAAGTAAATCAACGTAGAATAAAGTATTATCAAACCGATTTTATCAATTGAAATAGAATTAACAAAGTTGTGACTTGAGTGACTTGACTATTTTGTTTTTGATAGCATTTTTATAGGGAAGTGTAAACTGGATATTTGCGTTTCCCTCACAGGATAAAAATAATATCAATAGAGATTCTAGCTTACTAATAGTCACATTCTTGTCAAAATTGGTTCAGTAGTTCCAAAGATTAGTGCGTTTTAACAAGCTCTATAATATTAGATATTTAATATGTCTAATAATAACTAAGACAAGCTATAAGTTTGTTTTAGATTCGTGTTTTTAACAGATGTGCTATACCAGTGAAGCGGAATAGAGACGGGATTTTTGAACGAATTTTAACAAATGTTTTCTTTTGAAACACAAGCATTCGCCGTGTCTCGCATGGTAACGAATATATGGTCCATTAAACGCGGTACTCCGTGCCTGCTGTCACATCAAAGCGATCTGTCCTACCGCTCTATTTTGGGAGTTTGTAATTAATTTTTTGTCGCGTCCGCCGCCTTTTGTTGTCATGCTTACATTATGGTAGACGGAAACTACAGTTCAAGGGACAGTAATTTTCTGATTTGTTTTTTGGCAAGTGTTTTGATAAACGTTTCTGATTTATTGAAAAATTAGTAGAAATTGATTGATTCATATTTGGTACCACATGTTGGTGGTTGTTCATCGGTGGAGTAGTATTTCGGTACGACTCGGTAGCTGTAGACATGACTGTCTACAGGATGGCTCTATCACGGAAAAAACAAAAATCTTGTTTTAAAACGAAGTTATTGACTTGGTTATTTAGTACCGATGCATCCCTATGCATGATATTTACCCACGTTACTCTGATCTTCCATTTGGTTATATCGGTTTAGGGAACATACTGATATTACATGACCCATTTTTTACAATTCTTAGACCCCCGCCTCCCCCCTCTAGTTTTCACGTAGTAATTTATAAATATGGTTTAAAATAATTTTTTGTCACATAACATAACATAAGCTCACGCCTGTATCCCCGAAAGAGTAGGCAGAGGCGCACTAGCGAACTAGAACACCCACATTTCGCCGAGCTTAGTTCAGTCCCAGATGTGATAGGGGGCGAGCCTATCGCCATATCGGGCACAAACAAATTGTCAAAGATGAATTAAAAACAAAATATTATATGTTGCCTTCTGTGTCTTTAACCAGTGCTAAATTTGAATACAGCTCGAAAAAGCACGAGATTTCTCTAAAGGATATTGACTCTTCTTCTACCTGCCCTTATCCCAGCTTAATGTGGGGTCGGCATAACACACTTTTTCAAGCATGTTGCAAGTAGGATTTGGCTTAGAAATTTGATTTGGCAAATTAAATTAATTTGCTTTGTCCGACCTGGGAATCGAACCCAGGACGTCCCGGTCCACAGCCCATACATGCTGCCACTAGACCAAGGAGGCGACCAAATCTAAAGGATATTGACTATGTGACGAAATCCTAAGACAACCCCCCTGCCCCTGTGACCAAACGTGGTATTTTGAAGACCCCCCCCCCCAGAACGGGTCATGTAATATGGGTACCAGTGACGTGCATAGACATTCCGATCAGGGTAGACAAAAATCTTACAAAATTATTTTCTTCAGCTCTTGCGACACCATCATAGTGATTATTATGTATATGTCGATTTAAAATAAAATCCGAGCATTGCTATTCTAAAATCTCTATTTAGTCATGATTTTATTCTTTATTTATGGAAATAGCAAATTATTAGGGTAGACAGTGTCTCTTTGTCTATATGGACCGCACGCCACTGATGGGTACATTCCCTTAGGTTCACATAGCCTCAAAACAACGTAACACAATATGACTCGTTGACGTCATCAATCAATCCACACGTTAACAAGACGAATGTTTACCCAAACAAATAAATAATCCCGCTCTTAGAACTGAGCCACTCAATGGCTCACTGTGTAAACAGCGCAAATGAAATACACACGAAGACCACTGTATCTTGAACCCTTTTTATTTCCAAAAGCACCTTTATACCCATGGTGTAGAGTTGTTATTCGTGTGTAGTGTTGTTGGAGATTAAGGAGTTTTTTTTCATATCGCTAGACGAGTTTGTGTGTGATCCACATATCGGATAGCACTTGAGTGAGCAAATATTTGTTAAGGGTAGGTTCGGCTTTAATGTATTACTTCAAGGTTATTAATATGTTTATAGACGGGCAGTGGAACATGTTTGCTTAAAAAATATTATTTGGCTTTGATGAAGCCGTTTTGAAATAAAATCTTTTACGATTTAATGTCGAATAACTATAAGAGACTTAATAATGCTATATTTGGTGCCTTTTACGATGAAAGTATTGCATTTTTGTCGCTACCTAGTTACGACATATTTATTATTTCGATGTATGTTTTACGAGAACGTAGGTAATAAGGTATCTTTATAAAAATATTTTGTGGTTACTTACCTGGATCTGCTGAGGTCTACTGTCCATGTTGATCTCTAAGATACGGCTCAGCCTCAAGAACTTGCACTTAGGGCGACTTGCAGAGTGATTACTAATCTAGGGCCACTTGCTGCTCCGCGATAAATCCTTATTTATTCCAACTCTAGGTTTAAAGATAGCGAGTGAGCTGTAGAATAAATTGAGATAAGGTGTAACTCTAGATTAGTCATAGCGCTGCAAGTCGCCCCTAGAGTCAAACCTAAACTGTATTTGCTCACTCCTATCTTGAAATCGAGACTTAGGATAAGTAGATATTTATCACGGAGCTGCAAGTGCCCTTAATTGTATTTTGATAAACTTTGAAAGTAAGAGAAACAATTTGAAAGACATTTTACGTATACCCTTAAATAAAACATCTTAAGTGAACTCGTCTGCCGAGTGCCGACACAGAGCCTTTTCCCTGCGCAAACAATTTGGTTTGTACACAATACAGGCTTACAACGAAACTTTTAAAAAACTCACACAATACTTTCGTTCAATCACCCGTTCTAATGGGATTCAGCTTAATCTTACTCGGGGCGTTTTAGATCTTTACTTTTTGGCAAAAAATCTTATTGAATTCGACGAGTATTAGAGCATAAGCTTTTAGCTTGTGTGACAAATTAGAACTGTTTTTATACTACGGTAGGAAGGTATAATAGTTGGGTAGAAAAATAACAAACATTTTATTTTATATAGCGTTTTTTTGGAGCTGCTTAAGTGGGTACTCGTTTTACTAGCCCCTTATCGTCATAATATTAAGTTAAATGGTTGTGTTTGTATATTTTGGATTACTGCCTAGTCCCTAGGTACTAAAGAATTGATTTCAATGAAATTTCAAACGGTTTTATCTCGTAGGTTAATTCATAATGTAATGATGGATAAATCCTCAAAGTATTTTTATGGGGTAGGAACGCAAGAAAGACTCAATTGAAATTCTGATACGTCCGATGCAGATCAATAATCAGGCATATGTACTAGATTTAAACAAGCTTTTAAATCTACTTAAACCAAATAAGTATATAAAAACTAGTTTTAATTCTAGATTCATGGCTATATTTCCGGAAAACGGCTCTTATTTATATTGTAATGATGGTTAAATCTTATGTATTTTTCTAGACGGGGAAGGAAAGGAAGCAAAACGTAAATAAAATTCGATTATACATATCAGGCTTACTATATTTAAAACAAGATTTGTATGTTAAAACTAGTTTTAAATCTAGACTCATGCCTATAGTTTTGGAAAACGGCCCTTATAGCGATTGAATCACGGGCACGCCGCACGGGTGAAATGCGAAGTGACACCATTATCGATAAAGCATTGAGTATTGACACAGTGTATTGCTTCGTGCTAATCAAATCCAGCGGAACAAATACCGCGGCTTTGAACATGCCGCCATAGTCCATACCTTTCAATGCACGGATATATTTCCAAATGACTTTTTCATGCTTGATGAGATAAAGGAATGCGGCGGTGCGGCTATCATACGATCATACGCTCCAGTTTAGTAGGCACCGGTGACTATCGACTATCGATAAATGAATTCACCGCATCGTTTCGATAAGATTCTATTTTGTGCGGCCTATAATTAATTCCATTAGGAGCCGACATGCATTTGTAATTATTGAGTATCTCTGATTGTATGGCTAGGTTATCAGAGATTTTGGTTTATGGCAATCTTAAAGTACATAAGCTCATGTTTGTATCTGTATTATAGTCTGTAATCAGTCGAATATATGACTGGTTGTTTTTTTTTTATAGCAGACTGGCAAATGAGCAGATTGGACACCTGATGGTAAGTGATCTCCATCGCCCATAGACACCCAAGCACAAAAAAAAACGTGTTCGATCTAAAAGGAAGGAATGGAAGGGGAGGAAAAAGGAATTGGGAAAGGGAGGCGGGGAAATGGGCCACGGGAAATATCACTCATCAAGCGAAACGCGACAACAAGCTGCCTCTTTACGTCGGTTTTCTGTGAGACAGTGGTATCAAACCGGTCGAGCCGGCCCATACGTGCTGTAGACGTACTGTCTACAGCGTTGCTCTACCACTCAAAAATATTTGTTATTCGTTAAATCGTTTTTTTGCCACAAAGTAATCATTGCACATGCTAATTTTAAATACTCAGGTATATCATACTTACCTAACTGCCTACTAAACACCTGCTTAAGTGCAAAGGAAACATTTTAATTCCACATTGATATTACAAAAAGCCTCGCGTCTCTTCAAAATCCTGTCGAATAACAAAAAGTAAATTGCGTCCTTACAGTTTGACGAGTAGCTAAGTGCACGTCTGCCTTCGTTGGAGTAGCGATCCGTCAAACCGTTCCCTCCGCGACCAGGCCTCGTCGCACGTGAGGCATCCGTCCAGTCGACAAAAACAAGTCTCCACCACGACCTTGCCATTGTCTCTCGACCTGTCGCTCGCTGGTTTTTTGTTTCCCGATGCCTGAACACTGCCCTTTGTGCCCCTCCCGAAAATAAATCCCAAGGATGCTTGTTTTACGTCGCGTTGTCATAAGTTTAGATTTGCTAAATGATGACTTTTGTGATGTGGTAACTAGTAACTATGTTTTGAAATAATATGACCTCCGTATTTTACTTTGAATAACGAGTAAATAGACTTGGCTGTTACATAGAAGGTTACACGTTAGTTTTAACGAAGGTTACACGTCAAAAAACCCTGAATACGTCGCGTCAACTCGTTTTATGAATGATTGATCATAACTGCCTCGGTAGCTTAGTTGTATTCCGGTACGACTACCGTCCTCAGGTCTCAGGTTCGATACTCGGGTCGGGCTAGGTGATATTGGACTTTTCAATATCAGCTCGAAATCTGGAATTTGGGCCCAATATGGCGATAGGCTTGCTCCTTATCACATCAGGGACGGAACTAAGCTCGGCGAAATGTGGTTCTAGTTCCCTCTGGGGATAGCAGCGTGAGCTTATGTTTGAACTAGTAACTATGTTTTGAAATAATATGACCTCCGTATTTTACAGAGTAACGGGTAATAGACTTGTATGTTTACGAGTACATACAAGGTTACACGTCAAAAACCTTCAACTGTTTATGACAGATTTATGATAACGTCCTTCACCGTTGTCCGTTACTAATTGTGTTTGTTTTGTTGTTCCAGATGGTATCATTTGCGAGTATACTGTCGAGCGGTTGTTCGGTGCACGCGCGGTTCCTGCTGTGCTCGGCGTTCGCACCGCTCTGCTCCGAAGAGGTGTCCGGCTCGGTGAGCGCCTGCAGAGCGCTGTGCGAGACCGTCGTCGACGACTGCAAGGAGCACGTCAACCGACTCTCCCCCACGGTCATGCTCGACTGCGCAGCCTTCCCCCTACGCGCGGACAGGAAGCTCTGCATGCGGCCCCCGAACGCAAGCGAGTCCGAACCAGAACCCCCGCCGCCATCACGCTGGCCCTTCCACGAGCATGAACTACGAGAACACGGCTGTCCACCCGCACACACCAGGTCTCCCACCGGGGCGTGCTGGCCTGCTTGCGGACAGAACGCGAGGTACAGCCAGAAGGACAAGCGAACTGCCGAGATCTGGATGAACACGCTCGCGTGGTTCTCGCTCCTATCGACCTCGTTTGCGCTGCTCACGTTCTGCGCGGAACCTTCAAGATACAGATACCCAGAGAGACCGATCGTTTGGATGGCGGCGTGTCACGCGATCATCGCCCTCGCTCACGTAACGAGAGGATGGCTGGGAGCGAGGATGGTTTCGTGCGCCGGCACCACGCTGGCCGTCGACGGCCTCGCGTCCCCGACGTGCGTCGCGTTCTTCTCGCTGACGTACTACTTCACGCTCGCGGCGGACGCGTGGTTCGCGAACGCGTGCGTCGCGTGGTACCTGACGGCGGCGAGCGAGTGGTCGACGGAGGCGCTGGAGCGGGCCGCCGCGTACCTGCACGCCGCCTCGTGGGGCTGGGCCGGCGCGTGGACCGCGGCCGCGCTGGCGCTCAGGCGGGTCACCGCGGACGAGCTGACCGGCACGTGCGGGATATCGGACGCGGCGGCGGCGGCGCTGGTGGCGGTGCCGCGGGGCGCGCTGCTGGTCGCGTCGGTGGCGCTCGCGGCGGGCGCGTGTCCGGGCATCGTGCGCGTGCGGCGCGCGCTGGACTCGCGGGGGGCGCGGCGCGTGGGCCGGCTGGCGGCGCGCGCGGCCGCGGCGGGGGTGCTGTACCTGGCGCTGGCGGCGACGGGGACGGGCGCGCGGGTGGCGGAGGCGCGCGCGGAGAGGTTCGGCGGCGCGGTGTCGGCGTGCCTGTGCCTGTGCTGCGGGGTGGCGGCGGGCTCGTGGGCGTGGTCGCGCAAGTCTGCGGGGGTGTGGCGACAGGCGCTGTGCCCCCCGCGCAAGGCGCCGTGCTGCTCGCCGCCGCTGCTGCGCGCGCACGCCCCGTACTACAAGCGGCCGCTGCACGTGTCTAGAGTGTGAGGGTGTCGGTGTCGGTGGTGCGAGTGTGGACGCTGTCTCAAAGACTTGCTATTGCCTTCTGTGAAGGCGCTCTCGATGTTCTGTACAAATGTGTAAATAGTGTAAATGTTTATCTATACCGTTGTTTTTAATATAAAACTTGATTTCATTTAATATGTGTTTTATTAATAAAGGATTATACATATTATATTACATACATTATGGTACATTTGACATCTCTCTGTACAAACAAAAAATTAGTAACACAATTTACACCGGCCTAAATAAGACCTTAATAAACTGAACAGCTCGATCCTAAAAATACAAATTAACGATACTTGTTTGGCACGTATGGATCGGATTGTACCCTCTAATATTCAACAACAGCCAATCATAATTTATTAATTTATAATTTACAAAAAAGTACTTAAAATATTTTTTATCGATATTTATATATTGCACCATCTACTCAATTAATAAGTTAACTTTAACAAATTATAGTTTATTTAAATATTCAACACAACAGTTCATTCAATAACAACATAGCTGTATTTTAGAATTGAGCTGTTCATTTTTGTACAAATATATTGGAAAAACAATCGACATCGATATCGATAGCATAGACACAACGTATCAAGCATCCTCTAAATCATAAGGGTAAAAATGAATACAAAATTTTGAAAGAAAGTAGGTAATCCAGCAGCCAATAGTTCTCTTTCTAGAATTATGATTGGTCCACGACATGCAGGAATGCCAACATGATGTAAAACGGGCTATATAGGCTGCGTTCCACTTAGCGTTCACAACGATCACGCTCACGACCGCAGTTTTTCCCGTTCCACTTGCTTGTGAGCGTTACTGTCGTAAACTCTAGTGGAATGGATTATAGAGCGTTTTGAGCGTGGAGGTAAATAATACAAACGGCGAGTTAGTAAAAATAATGCAAAATATTTAACAGGTTTGGTTATAATCTCTAAGCCCTGAAAATAAACTTAATTAATTATTGTTTAAATCGATTTATATTGAAAAAAAAAAATTTTTTTTTTTATATCCACTGCAGAAACATTCACTTCTACTACAATATATCTTTCCGCATGAAATAACGTAAGCTTAACGGTCGCCATTTTTGATGCATTGAGTTTTGAAAACGCCGCTAATTTTCTCAACGATCACGACGACCCACCTTTTTAGATGGGTCGTCGTGAGCTTCGCGTGAGCGTAAGTCATGACGTCATAAGTGACGTTTTCGCCGCGACCACAACGACCGCGGTCGTTATGTGGAACGACTAAAGGAGCATTTTGATCATTGTGAACGCTTAGTGGAACGCAGCCATAGCAATCTGTGGGTAAATCGAAACATGTGCACAGATAAAACGAGATGTCTTTCTCTTTCTAAAAAGTGGTTAATTTTAGGGAATTGCTCGAGGTTTTTTCTATGGGTATGATCATTATCATCATGATCAGCCATAGGACGTCCACTGCTGAACATAGGCCACCCCAAATATTTCCAAGGCCTATGGGTATGATCGAATGTTAACAAATAAAAGAAACCTATCGATTGCTTATTACCAATATATACTATAAACCTTGCTAATAACTGCCGAATACAACTATAATAGTACACACTCACGCCTATTAGCCGAAGGGGTAGGCGCAGGCACAACTAGTGTACCCACTTTCCACCAAGCTTAATTCCTTCCCATGATATGATAGGGGGTAAGCCTATAAGCCATATTGAGCATACCAACACTCTGAGCAAAAAATGCAATATTACTACTACTCGACTCGGGAATCGAACCGGACCTAATATATGATAGTAATCTGAAATTGAATCTAACTACACAAGAATCAGAGTTATGTTATTCAGTTAAGTCATTGTTGATGCCGACACACTATAAGCTGCCTTTCCGATATTAATGTAACTCCTCAAAAATAAAAACACAGGTATGCTACATGTGGCTGCGCAGGTGCCGAATTACTATGAAAACTATACATAAGCTCACGCCTGTATCCCCGAAGGGGTAGGCAGAGGTGCACTAGCGAACTAGAACACCCATATTGCGCCGAGCTTAGTTCCGTCCCAGATGTGATAGGGGGCGGGCCTATCGCCATATCGGGCACAAATTCCAGACTCCGGGCTGATATGGAAAAATCCAATATCACTTTGCCCGACCCGGGGATCAAACCCGAGACCTCAGGACGGTAGTCGTACTGAAATACAACCACGCCACCGAGGCAATCAGTATGAAAACTATATTTGAAATAAAAAGATTTATACTATACGATTATAGAGGTATTCAGCTTTTATTAGTAAAGCTTAAAAATCACAAAAAAAATATCAAAAACTAAAATCAGCATAGACGATAGGAATTTTGGAATGTGTTATATGATAGAATTATAGAAAAATATAATGTGTATAATATTATAAAATTTCCCTGCAAATTATAAATTAAGCCGTAGTAACATACAACATCTAACTATATTACATCGATAACTAAAATTACATCCAAAATGTTTAACAATTTACTAATAAAACTCGATGTAATTATTGCATATTTCTATTTTGAAAAAACTATCGAAATCGGCTTAGTAATGAATATGTATAGATTAGTATATGCAATAATTAGACCGTGTTTTAATAAAACATTACATATAATTCATTTTGACTAATTAGTAATTGAAACATCGTATTCATGTGACGTAATATTCGACTGATATTAGTTACAAGTGATTTCACAAGATGGCGCTGATATTACACGCAAATATTCCCTTATATTTCGTATTATCGACTATCAATCTAAGTAAATCTCAGAAATAACAATCGTTTTTTTTTCGTTTTTATATACGGAATAGATAAATACATCGTTATTAAACAAATATAATTTATATGATAAGAAAATAATATATTTTATAAATACAACAACAATAGGTGATTTCAATAGGTGATTTGGAGTAACGTGCATAGACATTCCGATCAGGGTGCATAAACATAATCCGAGCATTGCTATTTTGAATATATGTATTTAGTTATAATTTTATTCTTTATTTACGGAAATAGC
Source organism: Clanis bilineata (assembly GCA_036417725.1). NCBI lineage: Eukaryota > Metazoa > Arthropoda > Insecta > Lepidoptera > Sphingidae > Clanis > Clanis bilineata. The sequence continues at coordinate 2,092,567 of CM071139.1, read as the reverse complement.
AAATTAGCGTAGATATTGTCTATTTATCTATATGGATTGCACGCCACTGGTGCTTGGTACATGTAGGTACTTAAAAATTCAAGTTAAAAGGGTGTTTTGTGGATATAAATTGGCCAGTTTTTGATTTGCCAATTAATTTTCAATAGCTTTATAAAAACTATAACACCCAGAGTGAGCGTTTATCATTGGCTGAACTTTTAAAACCAAAAGGATATCCGAAAACCAAACCTAGGGGGTTACCACCACGTCTTAAAGCAGTTTTATTATAATCTTACTTTATTTTTGTGTACGGGAAACGGTACAATTAAGATTATTATAATACTGCTATAACACGTTATGCTAACCTCCTGATGGTTTTTTTAATTTGTAGTTATTTAGTCTATAATAAATCAGGTGGTTATCGCATACGTATTAAATTCTGATTGTTTCAAATTTTAAATTAAATAATCTATAACATTTTCTACAGCCATGTTCCTATATCATATTCATTCAGCTATCCTTCTTGCGTCGACATTAAAGTATCGAAAACTTCCGATCCCCCCATGCCTTGACTCGAGCCGAAATAGCTCGAAAAATTGAATATACTAGACTCCTGTCTCACATTATCTGTCGACCCAAAATGTGTCTTATTACTATGCATAGGAGTTGTATTTTCACTATACGATTTCTTATCGATAATTGTAAGTAATGGATTTTTGATATTTGACGGTTCATATGTTGCCTCTTTTGTCGATAATTGATTCTCATTATAAGGATTGGTTAAATACTCTGCGTATAATTCGCTTTGTTGTACTTGCTCTGCTGTGTTTGACATCATATTTGTGTCGATAATAATGTTGTTCTGTATCGATATTGGTTCCGCTGCGACTGGAGGTGATGTCGATAAATATTGCTCGGCGTTTTGAATTGAAGATATCGCCGATGGCTGATACTCGATATTCTGGGCTGGCGATAATGTAGACATATGTTGCTCGATATTATGATTTGACGGGGATGTCGACATCTGACACTCGATATTTTGAGTATGTGGTAGTATCGATACCTGATGCTCGCTTTGTGTTTGGGGTAAAGTTGACAATTGATGCTCTATATTTGGAGATGTTGGTATAGTTGGTACCTGATATCCAACTTGGGATGATGCTGTAGACATATAATGATCGATATTTCCGATTGGGGGTGATATCGATACTTGTTCGATCTTTGCATGTTGCTCTGTTGCGATCGGCTCTTGTGGTTTCGGTAGAAGTGGCATCGTGGCTTGAGGATAGAGAATCGGCATTTGTGACTGCAACGATACACCGATTGGTGTCGATATCATCTGTGAAATAATTATTGATTAAAAGAAAGCTGAAGTCTCATTACGAAACACGTGTAAAATTTAATTCTGTATTGTAGTAAATAGGATTTAGCGACTGATATGAACAGATATGATGATCCTGTATTTTATCGATTACGTACCGTCATAAAAAGTTTATGAGCAATCATTTAAAAATATCTTTATCAGTAACAAATATATAAGTAATTGACCAGGATTTTGAATAGATATAAAACATCTACAGTTTACTGAATAACATTATAATAAAATGATAATGAAACTCGCAATTAGGGTTATAAAGTTGCATACTACGTATCATTACTATAATAAAATTGTACAAAATTGTACATGAATATGCATGACAATGTATTTTATAGTAGTGCTGTCAAAAGAGAACGTGATGTTGTTTCCTACCCACCATAGACACGAAAGGGAATCATAGGTGTGTTGTATAAAATCTTTCTTTATAATAAAATAAATAATAGTAAATAAATATACTTAAGTTTACGCGAATGTTATACATTGAAATAAAACTATTCTACTAACTAACTATTCTATCACGATTTGTTATTATTTTTATGTCCGACGTTTCGAAGGCTTTGCAGTCTTCGTGGTCACGGGTCGGACTGAAACCTTCGAAACGTCGGGCATGAAAATTAAAACAAATCGTGATAGAATCCGTAAAAATAGTTTAATTTAAAAAAAGATACATTTATTGTCATATTTTAAAGCAATATAATGTAATTGAATCCCTTATATAGTAATTAGTATTATATACTTTTTCGTTAGTGAATAAAACCAGAAAATCAGTAACCTACATTCCCATTCACAATACCTCATTCAAAGGCTGCAGCAGTACTGACGACGTGAGCCCGGTCTGATCGTACAGCGGGTTCCGTATGGGCACCATGCCGCTCACGGGAGTCGGCGCGACCAACGTTGGCGTGTTGGACATCGGCGGCGTCTGGCTCATGTTCACCGGCGAGTGGGCCAACGTTGGCGACATTTGCCCAAGTATTGGAGACTGTGTCATACTGAACGAGGTTTGGACCTGGATCGGACGAGGCTGGGGCAGGATTGTCGGCGTGCCGGGGCCGAGCGGGACCAGGGTCGGAAGGTTGGGAGGGAGTGTTGGCTGCATGTGGCTGGGAACGTTCGTTGGTGGCTTGGTGTTATCTTTCACTGAAAAATAAAAACAAAAAAAAATAAAATGTAGATTACGAAACAATAAAACTCGTGCACTAAGACATAAAACAGTTAAATAATACCTTGAGGGAACAATTCTTCCTTCAAGTTTGGCAGGAATTCTCCAATTTGCTCCCACGTTAGGTACCATAGATCATTGTAGCCGTCACCATTGCTGTTGCTAAATATCTGAATAAAAAAATCGATAAAAATTGATTTGTATAACACTTTTGCTTTATTAAAAAATGTCCCTCGAGTTTGACTATGGCACGTTGCGTTATTATGAGTATCCGATGTGTATGCTAGTGTAATTTAAATTATGATTGTTAACAGATATTGCTGAATGTAACAAAGTGAAGTGTGTAGTGAGTGAATGTTGCGATGTTGAGTACCGTCCCTAATACATTAGACTGAAATGCAATTGAGTTATAAAGAAACAAAGGCGGCAATTTGAAAAATAAAACACTTTTGTTATTTCGATTGTGTTTTTTAGCAATGTGATCTAAAATCTAGAGATCAAATCTCGTACCATTTTTATATCGTTGAGTAAGTAAGTTTAATATAACTGTAATTATTTTTTGAGGCTATATTAAAAAAAAATATATATTGAGTACCCACAATTCATTAATTATTCAGATTTCCGCCATTGTTTCTACAGAGTGGCGCCAACATAACAACATTAAGTTTGATAATGAGTAACATAGATATTTTTAAGTTTCGCCGCACAAACAAAAAAACTGTAACATCAATACTGAAAAAGTCAATTTTTCAACCAAAATAAATAGAAAAAGTTCGCATACTAAATGTCACACCATTTATACTGTATAAAAGCAGTATTATGCGCGGACAAAACTACATGTAGGTAAACTTCAGTAGGTATGCGGCACGGTTATCGCTTTCGAATCGCGTCAGCCAGGTCCGTTCACGTATGTTATCTACAAAAGTCTTTGATCGCTAATATCAGCTGTTTTAAGTCGCTCCCAAACGTACATCATGTGCAAAATATGCAATCCTGTGACTAAATTATTACACTTATCGGACTGGTATTCGGTACAAGGCCTTGCAAGGTGGTAAGGTATAACTGGTATAATTTAATGTCGTTATGGCGTCGCCACTCGGTATACGACTCAGTTGATAACGTTGCGGTGAGTGTCGTGTACCGAGTACTGACCCTGACGGAGTCCATGACGAGTATCATGTTTTTGAGCGACTCGAGCGCGGCCTCGGTGAGCGCGTCGTCCGCGGGCGGCGCCACCAGCGCGCGCTGCACGCGCACCACGCGCGACCACACCACCGGGAACGACGACCGGCTCGACAGCGACGACAGGTGCTGCAGGAACACCTGCACGACACATATACACACACATACATATACATACATACATACTGTTACGCCGGCATACTAGCCGTCTCCCGTCGAACGCCGTCGCGCCGCGTTGCATCTATAATTGTGTAGAACATTCTACAGCGTTCGACCCGCGCCGAACTATTGATAAGAGATCGGCGAGTATAAAATGCGTGTTTGTGCGTTGGTGGGACACAGTGTTTCTTCGGAAGCGATTGAATGCGAACAACGAGCGACAAGCGAATATTCGGAGCGAGTATTTCGACGCGTATTGTGTGCAATACAGTGTTTGATACTTAAATAAAGTGCTGAATCGGTTTCGAGAACAGTCCACGTTTAATTGTTGTCCTGAACCCCGTTAGCCCGTAACAATACTATCACAAGTGCGGTGAGGGCACTCATAGATATGCTGCTATGTTCCATTTTCGACAAAGTTTCCAAATTCTTTCTTTTGGCCTGCCGTTATCCCGCCCTCATGCCACGATCCGACTTCCTACTTAAACGCTTCCACTTCATCCGGTTTTGAGCATCCTCCATAGCAAGATCATTGGCTCTCATATCCTCCTCCAAAACTTCCATCCAGCGCTTTTTAAACCATCCACGGAAACGCACCTCTGATAGGCCAGACATTTGCTTTTTGCATTTGCTTCTTGCTTGCATTGCTTTTGCTTCGTACTTCTGTGATTTGCTCAAAACGAAGGCAATCTCTAAATTAAATGAAGAAAAAACAAAATACCAATAAATTATTTTTTATTTGCTACCTGCCTTTGCCCATCTGCAAGGATCGGCGCAACAGACTTCTCCAAACATGCTGCAAGAACTGTTTTTTTTAAAGCTAACTGCTTGACGCTAGCGTCATCCAATACCATATTACAAATGAAATAATACTTACCATTTTTCATAGCTCAAAAAGTCAAGTTCAAGTTACATAACACTTAATAGTAAAACATCAAAATATATTATTCTTACCTTGCACATAATAGTGTTAGCTCTGGCCGCAGTATCAGCCCGTTTGGGGAGCTGCTCGAGCAGCGGGAACAGCACGCTGTCGAAGCACGCCTCCCAGCCCGCGCCCCCCATCGCGGACAGGCCCGGGACCAGCAGCGCACGCTGCAGGTACGCTATGGCACTGTTGGCCACCTGTGACAAAATTACTTTGAAAAAACCGACCGATTTCCAAATTTATCCGATCGTTACGAAAACGGAACCACCCTTGGAATAAGCTCTATCGAATACAAAAATAATATTTAAGATCAGTCCGCATTTGGCGAAGATATCGAGTAACATACATAAAAAAAAATGGGTGCGTGTACTTATGTACGCGCGTGAGAAGTTATACTTCTTTGTCATTAATTTATATCAATAAATAATACATACGGATAGTTAACCTCAATTATATTGGAGCACTTGAAAAAGTATATAAGCACAATTTTTTTCACTAATATTCACAAATAGTAAGTAATATCAATCAAAATATTCAATTTAAATCACTACTGAATATAATTTATTAGCACATATATAATTCGCACTTGTATGAAAATAAAACACGTGTTGTGAATGTATAAACTGAAAACATGTTGATAAATATTATAAATATGAAAACGGTGATCAGAGGTGATGAGCGTACCAACATGCGCGACTAATATCAAGGTTCAATTTCTATTTTGTTGGTAGCTTTTTTTTCGAGACTTAATGAGCGGTTAAGCAGACAACTTCATACTGTAGACAACTTCATACTGTTAATTTTGTGTCACAGATGCGCGCGCATCTGAAAATTTCACTCTCATCATTTTTTCATAACGCGCCTAAAGAAGTATAACTTCAAAAAGGCGGTCATTCTTATGAACTTGGTTTAAAATGTTAATCGATAAATTGAAGCACTATCAACTCGATAAAATGTTTCGCACTGATTCCCAGTGATTCGCTCAAACTTCAGTACTCGGTGTCGATAAATGTGTGGACGGGATACCCATATTGATTTCATAAATTAAGTAAACGGTAATACACATAACTCGTTTAGTGCCATGCCGAAGTTTATGCAGGCTTAAAAGTTGCTTAATTTAAGAAACAAATAACGTTTTGGTTTTCATCAATGTAATGCTGTTTAGTTTGTGATTTGGCAAAACGATCACGACTAGCATTTTTTACCGATCATAGCCACAAATCGCTATATATTGACGTTGTCTATGGTCTACATTACACTTATCCTGGGAAAGATTTACATACTATACATCACAGTGGAGCCTCAATTTTCAAAAATAATGTTTTTTTTTTTATATAGCAGAGATTGGCAAACGAGCAGATGGGTCACCTGATAGTAAGTGATCTCCACTACCCATAGACACCCAAGACAAAAAAATCATGGGTGCGTTGCCAACCTAAAAGGAGGGACTGGAAGGGGAGGGAAGGGGATGTATATGGATGTAGTTTTAATTAGCTATTATATACAGTGTAGTATTATATCGACGACGGGTCGGTCGTCCCAGGTATCGCTGGAAGGACGCAGCGGAAGCAGATCTCATTGACCTTCAAGCCATTGACTGGCAAAAAGCCGTAGTGGTTCGTGAGAAGTGGCGAAGTCTCGTTTCAGAGGCCAAGACTCACTTTGGGTCGCTGAGCCATCGGAGTAAGTGAGTAAGTATTATGTGACCTGCTTCCTCCTGTCAGTGCAGAAGGTGGCGATGCCCTGCAGCAGCGGCTTCCACGCCACGTCCCACAGGTCGTACTCCTCGGTGCGCTGCTCCGCCTCGTCGCGCCACCACTTGAAGATCTGCGCGGTGCGGCTGTGCAGCGTGTGCATCAGGTCCAGGAGCTGCACCGGGGTACACGATAATATCAAATACCGGCCGGGTTCAATAAACGATCTCAGTTTAGAGTGCGGATAGATCACGATTATGAACCAATCAAATCAACTCATTTGACGGAGTCATGTTCAAACTGTGTTCTTATTGGCTAATTCTTGTAACCTAACTGCACATTCCAACTGAGATTGGTTATTGAAACCGGCCTCCTTTAGGGGAATTATAGTAGTCCCCGCAAATTATTATATAAGCTCACGTCTGGAGGGATAGCCAGAGGTGCACTAGCGAACTAGATCACCCACATTTCACCGAGCTTAATTCCGTCCCAGATGTGATAGGCGGCGAGTCTATCGCCATATCGGGCACAAATTCCCGACTCCAGGTTGATATGGAAAAATCCAATATCACTTTGCCCTATCCGGGGATCGAGCCCGAGACCTCAGGACGGTAGGCGTTCCGATGTACATCCAAGTCACAGAGGTAGTTAAAATTAAAAAGCAATAAATCTCCTTATCCCATAAAAATACCCATCAAGTGTAAATATGCTGTATAATGGCACGTACACACCGGGCCGATCGAAGGCGAACACAACAGCGAAAGTTTGTTTGTGTGAACGCAACAGGTATATGTTCGTTAGCCTTCGTTCGGCCGGTGTGTAACCGCCATTAGACAGAATCGACTTTTGGAATGTCAAACGACAAATTCTTATCAACTTGGTATAAAGTCTATGTACTCGTGTTCAAAATACATTATTTTATTTTTAACCACCTGTATCGGATCGTTGCACCAACCTGTATGCTAACCATGTGGTATTGGTCGAGAGTATCGAGTTCTTCGTCGCTTGAATCTTCGTGTCCACGTCGACGCGCCGAGCTCGGTCTAGACTTGCGACCATCACGGGTTTTGCCTGCTTTCTTGCCTGTATGAAAAAAAAAACACTTAATATTATTTGTGTAAGTTGACGTAAAAAAAATCTACACATTTGTATTATGAGGATATGAGAACAAAATAAGGATTTTCACGAGCTTGGGTGTCCAAAAGTACTAAGATTACGAAGGTAATTTTTGGAAATGTATTAATAGACCATTTAACTTAAATTCTGTCGTGAGCAAAAACATAATTACTAAAAGTTTTCTCGATAGAAAAAAAAACCAAAGTTACCTCTCATCTGTTTTTGAAAAGCTTGAATCTTCCGTACGGCGAACGATATAAATTTGTAACTTGATTTACAACGTAGACATCAATATTAATTTCATTGTGTCGAAAAAAAAATTTCATCAAGTTAAATAGTTTTATCACAATAAGGAAAAAAATGGTTTTGCACATACGCTATGGCATTACATCATTGTTTTCTGAGACGGCCCGTGTTGATTTCAGTCGTCCGGTAACCATTGAAGGGGAGGGACGTGCTCGACATTTTCAACTCTGATATTACGTTTATTCAGTTCTTTGTGTCAAATATTAGACATTGATAGTCTAGGAGTCAATCCATTTTGAAACTCCTTGATGGATTTCGATGAAATTTAGTATGAGTATATACTTTTGACCAAAAGGACACAAATTTAACAACCCTAAAGGGGTAAAAGTTTATATGGGATTGCAGAAACGGCTGAACGGATTTTTAAGAAAGTTGGTATGAGGATACTTTTCTAGTCGCCTCCTAGATCTAGTGGCAACATATATGGGCTGTGAACCGGAAGGTTGTGAGTTCGATTCCCATGTAGGGCAAAGCGAATTTTGTAATTTAATTTGGGACTTGATCCCCAGAAGGGGTGGATGTCTGGCATGATCCCTATTTCAACCTACATATAAAGGGATGAAATAGGGATGGAAAATTTGTTTTTTGTCCTTAATTCGATTTACTTCAATATATCTGGGTCACCTCGTAGTTTTTAAGGACAGATCCAAGGTCAAAATCAAGAAAAGTGTCCGCCATTTTGTTTTTCTTTGTTTTTGGGCCGATTGACTTCAAAATCGATATCTGGGTCGCCCCGTAGTTGCTAACGATGAAACCGATGTCAAAACTGTCAAAAGTGGCCGTCATTTTATTTTTCTTTGTTTTTGGGCCGATTGACTACAAAATCGATACCAGGCCGCCCCGTAGTTTCTAATGAAGGAACTGATGTCAAAACTGTCAAAAGTAGCCATTTTTATTTGGGCATGTCGCAGCATATTTTATACTAGCTTTTGCCCGCTGCTTCGCACGCGTATTTTGTAGGGCCAACGGTAAAAACTATTATTTTTCGATCCACCCTGTCGTTTTAGTCTAAATATTCTACAACGGGACGACTCAGATATCGATTTTAAAATAAATCTGCCCAAAAAACAAAAAAAAAACAAAATGGCGGCCACTTTTGACAGTTTTACATCGGTTCCGTCGTACAAAACCACGGGGCGACCCAGATATCAGTTTTGAAGTCAATCGCCCCAAAAACAAAGAAAAACAAAATGAAGGCCACTTTTGACTGTTTTGACATCGGTACGGTCGTTAGCAACTACGGGGCGACCCAGATATCGATTTTGCAGTCAATCGGCCCAAAAACAAAGAAAAACACAATGGCGGCCACTTTTGACAGTTTTGACATCGATTCCGTCGTAAGCAACCACTGGGCGGCCCAGGTACCTTTTGAAGTCAATCGGCCCAAAACAAAATGGCGGTCACTTTTGACAGTTTTGACATCGATTCCGTCGTTAGCAACCACGGGGTGACCCAGATATCGGTTTTGAAGTAAATCGCCCCAAAACAAAGAAAAACAAAATGGCGGCCACTTTTGACTGTTTTGACATCGGTTCCGTCGTTTGGAACCACGGGGCGACCCAGATATCTATTTTGAAGTAAATCGGCCCAAAAACAAAGAAGTACAAAATGGCGGTCACTTTTGTCACTTTTAAGAGCGGTTTCGACGTTTGACGTTCGTTTTGGAACTACGGGGGGACTCAGATATCGATTTTAAAGTCAATCGGATCAAAGATTAAAAAAAACTAATTTCAACCCCTATTTCATCCCTTTGCTGACTACAGTATTTTGGACATGTGGCTCGCCGGGACCCCCCCCCCCCCCAATTTGGAGAACTTCTCTTGGTTGGAAAGGTAGAAGGGAAACGACCGCGAGGGCGTGTGCCTAGCCGTTGGTCCGATCAAATAAAACTACTCACGGGTCTCTCAGTAACAACACCAATGAGGCAGGCTAAGGACAGAAACACCTGGAAGAAGATCATCCGAGAGATGCGACGGAAATTTCAAGACGGACACGACCTTCAGAAATGAAGAGTGCGACCAAGAAGAAAGATTCATCCCTTTTTGCAGATAAACACATGTTTGCAAAACATCACATCCTCATACCAACTTATATCAAAATCCGTATAATCAGCGGTTTCTAATTTCCGATATAAACTTTTATCATCTATTTTTTTTTTAAGAATGAAAGAAAAGCAATTCATGCCTATAGGTGTTAATTTAAAAAATAAACCCTTGTGTCCCTTGTGTCTGTCCTCAGACCAAAGATATCCTCATACCAAATTAAAAAAAATCCATTAAGTGGATTCTGAACTCCCATACAAACTTTCATCCCTTATTTCGTCCTTTTAGAGGTTAAAAAAATGAAGTACCCCATTTGAGTCCCTACGGTCAAATGTATCCTCATACCAAATTTCATCAAAATCTTTTAAGGTTTCCGAATGCCCAACCAAACTATCAACATGTATTTCATCCCTTTAGGGGTTAATAAAAAAAATTAAGTACCTCATTTGAGTCCCTAAAGACAAGTGTATCCTCATATAAAATTTCATCGAAATCTATTAAATTAAATTAGCTTTGATCGATCTGGGAATCGAACCCAGAACCTCTCGGTTCACAGCCCATATATGCCACTAGACCAAGGAGGCAACTGAATTAAATTGTGATTAAACAATTATTTCATCCCTATTAGGCCTGAATTCATAAAAATATCCTGTCTGCAGATTGAGATGGCTAAGATTATCCTCATACCCAAATTCATCGAAATAGGTTCATTTTATCAAATAGACCACTTAAGAATTTTAAGATTATTCCAAAACAACATTTCTATAATCTACTATATAAAAATAAGTCGGGTTTTCCCTTCTGACACTATAACTCCAGAACGCACGAACCGATTTCCACGGTTTTGCATTCGTTGGAAAGGTCTCTGGCTCCGTGAGGTTTATAGCAAAGAAAATTCAGGAAAAATTTCAACAGAAAAGCGGGAAAATCTTTTTTCACATACAGCGCCATCTCTGATACATAGCATGTACTACAAACCAATATTTTAAGTAGATGGCGCCGGTGCGTGATACATTGTTTGACAGCTACTCATTGTTCTCTGCTCAGTTAATTTCATGTGACAAACCGGTATTGTGTTCACTATGAAATTGTGAAAAAAAAGTAAAAAAAAATAGTTATTCGTTTCCTAACATTTACCATCAAATCAATCACGTGTATTGTGCAATTTATATGTTTACATCGTTTAAAATATAGAACAGAAAGAAATATTGAAATATTGTCAAAAATAATAAGTAATAACTGACAGGCTAACTCATGGGGTGGCGGACGGGGTGACTGACGAGGTGACTGACGAGGTGACTGACGGGATGACAGATGGGGTGACCGACTGGGTGACAGACGGGGTGACAGACAGGTGACAGAAGAGTGACAGACGGGGTGACAGACGGGTGACAGACGGGGTGACGGAATGGGTGACCGACTGGGTGACAGACGGGGTGACAAGCGGGGTGACAGACGGGGTGACAGACGGGTGACCGACGTGGTGACAGTCGGGGTGACAGACGGGGTGACGGACGTGGTGATAGACGGGGTGACAGGCGGGTCACAGACTGGGTGACAGACGGGGTGCCCGACTGGGTGACAGACGGGTGACAGACGGGTTGACAGGCGGGGTGACAGACAGTGTGACTGCTGGGGTAAGAGACGGGGTGACAGACGGTGTGACAGACGGTGTGACTGACGGGGTGAGAGACGGGGGACTGACGGCCGAAGTAGATCATCCCATTACCTCCTTTAGAATTATTGGATTATAGGTGCCTACGACTCACTCTTTCAACCCTCTCTCTCATACGCAGACGAAGTTGCGCGGGTCAGCTAGTAGTGGTATATGTTAAAAGTTTCAAAATTGTTGGTCAATATAATAATATTAACCCTGTAATATTACTGCTCCATTGCTGTGCACGGGTAATTAATAATTAATTATTAATTTAAACGAGTTGCAGATCGTTCAGTTATCTATTTAGGCTAGTTTATAAATGTTAACATAATATATAAGACACAACCTTTTTTTTCTTTTGAGCATCTAATCTTCATAATCCAAGAGGTCATGACGCGCGTTAGCATCTTGGCTCTTAGGCTAAACTGTTTAATGTCTTTGTGCTGACAAGTTAATATGTCGCGGGCATTACCGTGCTGATGCGCGCACCGGTGTGCGCGTAGAATACGTCAAAACCAGCCCTTCACGCTTTCATATTTTATTCTCATATCGTCTTATAGATGTCTAAATTAAAAATACGTTAGCTGATAATTAATTTTTAACTTCGAAAGGTCTTAGGTGTGTATCCAATATCCAATAATTCGAGCAATGCGATTTGATTTGATGCTATTTAGCGACCTCTGGCCAGATGTTTGTGTCGCCAGCGAAGTTACCGTGGCGACTGGTGGGGTACCCATTAGTCAGGAGGGTGATTGAAGTTTTTATTTAACAAAGGGCGATGTGAATCATGGTGTACTGTAGTAGTCGGTAAGTTAGAGGTTACCCTTGAACACGAGAGGCTAGAAGAATCAACTCCTACGGGGGCTGCGGCTGCATGCAATCGCGTACCACGTAGCCTCCCAGTACAACGGAGAGAGCGGGACATTCAGGGTTTTTAGTCGGTAGGACTGTTTAGATCGATCAGTTCGACATAACTCTGAGCTCCGGCTTGGAGAGATTCGCAATAATCATAAGTTTAAAAACTTTACAGACCGACTTCAAATCCGATCATGACCAAATTTATACGGGACCATGAAATAAGCTCTATCGAATACACAAAGAATTTTTAAAATTGGTTCACATTAACATACATAAAAAAAAATACAGACGAATTGAGGACTGCCTCGGTGGCGTGGTTCTATTTTGGTACGACTACGGTCCTGAGGTCTCGGGTTCGATCCCCGGGTCGGGGAAGTGATATTGGATTTTTCTATATCAGCTCGGAGTCTGGAATTTGTGCCCTATATGGCGATAGGCTCGCCCCCTATCACATGTGGGACGAAACTAAGCTCGGCGAAATGTGGATGTTCTAGTTCGTTAGTACACCTCTGCCTACCCCTTCGCGGATACAGGCGTGAGCTTGTGTTTTTTTATATGTGAATTGACGACCTTCTCCTTTTTGGAAGTCGGTCGAAAAGTGTTCGGTGTACCTCGGTGCGCGGCCGCGTGCGCGAAGATCCTGACGGCGGTGACGGCGGCGCGGCAGTTGTACGGCGTCACGTGCGCCACGTCGCGCACCACCAGCGCCAGCGCCTCCGCGCACCGACACAGCGCCGACGCGCGGTGCGACCGCAGCGACACGCCCGACCACTCCGCCGCCCGCTCCCCAGACACCGACGAGCTCTTCACCTGCCGACATCGATACTCCATACTCGATACTCGATAGTCGATAGTCGACATCACTTATCAACGCATATAGGAGGTTGAATACTAACGTTGCGAGGTCAACTATAATATTGTGCTCTCTTTCATGTCTAGTCCCGAAACTATCGATAAGTTAGAATTAAACAATAAATAATACCAATAACTACCAAATCCCCCATAGGATCCCTCATAGGGGGTTAACGTCAGGCAGGCGGCCGGTCGTAAAAACTAAGCCAAATCCTCTCTGCAACACGCTTGAAAAAGTGTGTTGCGCCGACCCCACATTAAGGAGGGATAAGAGCAGGTAGAAAAAAAGAACTACCAAATAAAGATCGACTTAACAATCGATATCGCTTGAAAGTGATATCGGGATTACCAACCCTAGAACCCGCAACAATTATTGAATATTTATTTGATTTTTAATGAAACAAAACATTGACCGTACGAAATGCAACAGCAAACTACCTTTACACGACTATTTTCTGTAACAGTTGTAATAACTAGTTCCAGTGGATTTATGCTGTAGACAAAATTAACGATAACATTACTCGCAACATTTGAAAACTTCATGTACCAACTAGCACTTACCACTATCCATCCCTGCGTCTGCGGTGAATGCGACAGTTCACTCTCGGATGATACGCTCGTCGGACGACGGTCGCTCTCGTCCTCGGATCCTTCCGACCGACTCGACGTTGCTATAGTATCAATCAAATTAAGTAATCTTTTATTTAAACTTTCCTTCTACCTGTCCTTATTCCACCTTAATGCGGGATCGGTGTAACACACCTTTTCAAGCATGTTGCAGAAATGATTCAGCTCAGTTTTTACGACCAGCCTGCCTGACCTCAACTTCTTCTAAGGGATTTCAACTGTCTTTTGTATATTATCATTTACAGTAAACTTTATCGATTTATAACATAGTGAACGGAGGTATCCATATAATGGAAATATCGATGAATTGGCCGTCAATATTTAACACTGACTACTCGATATTTGGAAGTAAAATATCGATTATATATTAAAATATCGATTCTTATAAATTAAAAGTATTTGAACACGTTTGTTCTATATAAAAATGATATTTACTCAAATAAGTTCCTTCGATACAAAACTACATATCAAGGTAAGGTATTCGTGCCAAGCCTTATCTTTAAAAGCAACCTCTTTCTTATATGAAAATATATCGAAACTAACTCAGTAGAAATTTAAAGATTCAAAATTGCTGTTTATGACGTCGATACCTCAGGACAAGAGGATGGAACTTGTTGTATGTTACATATCGATATTATTTAATTTAGTATTGTGTACCGACCGGAGTTGTACGTGTTGTTAGTCGCGTGGTCGGGCCAGGCGCCCGCGCCGGCCGCGCACAGCAGCGCGAACACCACGTCCCACTCCGCCGCGCTGTGCACGTTCTGCGCAGACGTCTTCACCAGCTCGTACACGCCGCACGATATCTGCGCACGCACATACCCATCACTCACACAGTGTTGCCCTCGCAGTGAGATACTGAATCTTATGTAGTGGATATCAAGAGCTATGAGGACATCCAGACACAAAAAAAAATTTACGGGGTATGTATGTAAAAAATCGGTACGAGGACGAATCGCGACACGAAGACTATCAGAAGAACTGTCAGCAGACAAGGTACACCTAAAAAGTTGATCTTCCATTCAGATATTATGCTGCAATTAGCTCAAACGGTGTTGCGTCATCCGAACGCTGTGTCGGTGGACAATAGATACGAATTTATTTTTATAAGTGAAACAGTACTGACGACATCGGCCTGCTGGTAGAAGAGCTTGTAGGGCAGACGGAAGAGCAGCGTGAGGTGGTGCAGCACGGGCGCGGCGCAGTGGTCGCAGCGCATGAGCCGCGCCGCCGTGCGCAGCTGCGCCGTGAGCGCGCGCGTCAGCACCTCGGCGCAGCGCGTGGACGCCCAGCTGACCGCGCGCCGCATGTGCGCGCCCGCCTCCTCCCACACGCTCGGCAGCCGGTCCCTGCACCGTGCGTCACATCAGCTCGTGCATCGACCCGGCATAGTCACACTCAACACTCAACGCCTCAATACTCAAACGCAAAAACTCGATCAAGAGCATTTTTTTATAACATAAGCTCACGCCTGTATCTCCGAAGGGGTTGGCACCCTAGTGAACTAGAACACCCACATTTCGCCGAGCTTATTTCCGTCCCAGATATGATAGGGGGCGAGCCTATCGCCATATTGGGCACAAATTCCAGACTCCAGGTTGATATGGAAAAATCCAATATCACTTTGCCCAATCCGGGGATCGAATCCTAAACCTCAGAACAGTAGTCGTACCAGAATACAACCACGCCACCGAGGAAGATTTTTTATATAGCAGATCGAAAAACAGGTAGGTGAGTCACCAGATGGTCAGTGATTCCTACCGGCGTGACTAGGCGACTGACGCGCTACCAGCGCCCCTTGTTAGCAAAACAATATTATGATTAACGTCCTACCTGTTCTGTATAAGTGTCTGTCCGAGGAGTTCCAAGAAGAATATGACGATGTCCTCCAACTGCGGATTCAGTTGGAGACTGTCCGAATCCGGTGGAGTTCCCGCTGCCACCATCGCTCTTATCAACTCCTACACATCAGGAAACAAGTTATATTAGATAACTGCCAATTTTGGTTAACCAAGGTGTGGGATAAATCGATTTTCTGTTATTCTCTAGTACTCTAATCAGTTTAGAGATAAACCAACACATTGTCTTCTTCTGTTTGTAAGCAACTGCGTGTGCATTTTCACTTTATATGGAAAGCGCATCTGCCATTATTAAATTACATTTCTCACTTAAATATGAATACGAATATGGTCGATTTCAACGTTTGCTGGAGTTTTGGAGTCAGTTTCTTGGTATTATTATTTATTAGTCAGCGGTGGCGCTTACTATTAATTTGTAATTACCTGCAAGCTCTCGACGGGCAAGAACTTAGTCTCAGTGATGAGCAGTCCCGGTAAGTTACACTTGGCCACACACTCCGTCGCCGCGTCGATCAGCGCCTTCTCATGCGGCGTAGGAGCTCTCATACCTCAACATTATTACAATCAATTACAAAATTAATACATTTCAATAGCAGTGACCGGCAAACGAGACGATATCATATTATGGTAAGTGGTCTGCACTGTCCATAGACACTCATGATACAAAAAAAATACATTCCAAATTTTGAAAGGGATGGGAATTTGAGTCATCGGTAATCTCATTTAAAGAACAAAACTCGACAAGCTGCCTGCTTATGTCGGCTTCTTTTGGGACAGTGGTATTCAACCCGTCTTCAAGTTAAATGTGTAGTTCATAGGATAAGATTAGTGTTATCCATCAAAAGACTATCTTTCAAAGAATTATCGAGTATCCTAACAGTGTTATGGAGCCATGTTATTTAATGTCTAGAGAGCACTTACCACTTTCCCCAAGTGCGATATAGGAGTAGAGACTTGATAGCAGGCCAGCCTCGGAGCCACGAGCCGCTTCCCTGATAAGCGACACGGTGCCGCTTGGTGCCAAGTAATCTTCAGCTTCCACCAAACACTGAACAATAATATCTTTCTATATGTATTTTATCAGTTCCCTTTGAAGATGTTTTAAAAAAAATATATTTTGCACTTTGTGTCTTTGTTTTTGGCTGATCATATCCCCCTCGAAGGACCAATATTTCTAACTACAATATTTCTTATAACACAAACTTTTTACGGTATTTTCTATTAATTTAATCATGATTGACCCAATGACAGCGCAGGGCTCTATTTATGGTGGGATTTTGGACGCCTTTAAGTTGGGACACAATACCTTGGGCAGGAGTCGTCCGACATACAACGTCCTGAGTATCTCAAGCAGGTGTCTCCACGCCTGTCTCGCCGTGTGTGCATGTCGCGTCCACACGCCGCAGCCGCGACGCAACGCCGCCTGAGCCTTCAGGGACTGGCCGAGGGTCACACCTGGGAGTTGATGCAGATAATTCAATTTATTGGTGCATGTCTTGTGTATTTGGATGGGTTGTGTAGATGTATATTATATATATTATTGAAGTACATATATTATGATACAATGCGATTACAACAGTACTCTTAGTACGAGTTTTGTTTGACATTTCTCGATTGTCCAAATCGATGATAGTTTGAGTCTTCTTCATAACACTCAAACTGTCGTCGATTTCGAGAATCGAGAACTGACAAAATAAACTCATACTAGGAGTACAGCCACCTTCACAGTGCGAGGAGCGAGTCGACACACACCTACAGCGATGTAGTTGGGGTGCGCGGGCGCCAGCAGGCCGGTGAACTTGCACAGCGTCAGCAGCAGCGTGTCCATGCTGAGCGCGTCGACGGGCGTGCGCGCCAGCAGCGCCGCGCACCGCTCCAGCCCCGCCAGCGCCTGCAGCGCCGCCGCCCCGCCGCCGCCGCCGCCCGCGCCCTCCACCTCCTCCGCGGTGGGCGGGGGCGCGCGCTCGAACGCCGCGGACAGCGCCGTCACCTGGCACACGTACACGTCGTCACTGTACACGTACACGTGGTGGCGTGACGTCACACCACGCGCACGTCACGGCGCGGTACTCACGGCGGGCGGGCAGGCGAGCGCGAACAGGCGCGCCAGCAGGTGTAGGTGTTGGTGCGCATGCGCGGGCGCGCGGTACAGCCCGGCGGCGGCGGCGCCCCTGCGCTGCAGCACGCGCCACAGGTACGCCTCTCGCACGAGACCCACGCGCTCCGCCGGCATCACCATCTCTTCGTTCCTACAAACCATAAAGTATCAAACGGTGTGCAGGCCGTGCAGTATTTACTACGCATCCACAGGAATCTATTTGCACATCAATAACATCTGATCGTTTCATACAAATAATCGAAAGTTATTTATACTCAGTTTATTCCAAAATCGATATCTTGGAAACTCCAGTCACAAGCCATAAATTTATATATCACTAATCATTAATCCACTTTTAAAACAAGATTTTTATGTGTTAAAACTGGCTTTTAATCTATTTCCATGCCTGTATGTAACTCTGTAACACAAACCTAAATATTTGAAATGAATAATTGTCATTTTGTTTTTCAATTATATTTGACTTTAAAATAAATAAAATCGGTAAAATACCGCTAGAATACCGATTTTATTTATTTTTATATTATCATAAAGCACTAACTTAATAGAATAGAATATCTGTTCGAGCATGTTTTTATCGAAGTCTCCGGAGTCGTTGCAGCCGCGCAGGTTCTTCACGAAGTCGTCGACGGTCATGGGCACGTTCAGTTTCTTGGCGTTGTGGTTGTGCTGATCCATGTTCAGCATTATCACTGCGTACGCCAGTTTGAACGCCGCGTCGGTGTTCGCTACCGGCTCGCCGTTTGTCGTCTATCGACAAAGTATTTTTTTTATGTAAGTATTGTTCGGCGCGTCTCTTGCTCGTGTTTTCTCGAAACATCATCAAAATAATGTTTTTCGCTGTCTCCTGCTCATAGGACAATGGACCATAGACAAAAATGTGTAGCGAAACCAAGTTTTGTGTAGGTGTTTTGTGTAATGTTTTAGTTTAGGTGACGCGGCTTAAGACTAACTTTAAGTAAGTTCCGTGTTCTATTGAGCTTTTTATTCAGCCTCAGCCCGGTGTCTGGAATTAGTGCCCGATATGGCTATAGGCTTGCTTGCTCTTTCATACCTGGGACGGAAATTAGATCGGTAAAATGTGAGTGTTCTAGTTCGCTAGGTGGTCTATGTCTACCTCTTTGGAGATATTTGCGTGACCTTATGCATATATTCGTAGCTTGTTTTTGTATAGCAGAGACTGGTAATCTCCAACGCCAATAGACACCCAAGACACAAAAAAAATCATGAGCGCTTTGCCAACCTAAAAGGAGGGAATGGAAGGGGAGGAAAAAGGGATTGGGAAAGAGAGGGGGAGAAATGGTCCACCGGAAATCTCTCTCACCGAATGAAACGGGGCAGCAAGCTGCCACTTTAAGTCGGCTTTCTGTGAGACAGTGGTATCAAACCGGTCGAGCCGGCCCATTCGTGCTGTTCTGTTACTGTCTACAGCGTGGCTCTACCACTCTTAAAGTTACTTAATACTCACATGCCACCTCTCGGCGAACCTCTCCATGACGAGGAATATGAGCGGCGCCTCTCCCGGCAGGCGGAACGTCTCTAGATAGAGGCGCAGCGCCTGGTCGATGCGCAGCCCGGTGTAGTCGAAGCTGTCTGCGAAGGCGCCGAGGATGCTGCAGCCGCTGCCCTCGTCCTCGCCGCCGCGGGACGACCGCTTGCAGATGTACTCGCCTGGGGTACATCGATAACATATCGATATGGAGAACAAAATTATCGACAAATTCATGTGTGAAACTATAACCATTTATGTATGCCTACGGCAATTTATTTGCCTTATTAACTCGTCATTAAAGCTATTTACTTGCCAACGTTGTGAAAAATAATTTTAATTTGTAAATGAGTGATCGATAGAATACCTGACTATGGCCTGTATAATCAACAAAGATTGTAAGTCGAACATATCATATAACTATTAGGAACTTAATATCCTCAAGATTACGTATGTTCAGCATCCCTGTTGTTCATCACTTGTATGTTCGTATAGATTCTGAAAGAACACTGTATGAAGTGTCCGAAGCTTGGTCTAAGATCAAAATACTCACCAATCATCTTCTTGTCCAAATCCGGGTTTTCTCTAAGAAACATGGCTACCTCGTGCGGATCCAATGGTGTGGCCAATACCCCATGCTCCTGTAGGAACTCAATACCTTTCTCCGGTTTCTGGTTGAAAATCTCCGTGCCTTGGGTTACCCACTAAAACAAGATTTAAAAATGTATATAGTAAATGAAAGTGACAGCCTCGATGTAGATGTAGTGTTTTGCCTACTGAATGAGCTGGCTCGACCGGTTTGTCGCCAATGTCTCACAGAATACCGACGTGAATGAACAGCTGTTTAATGATTTCTTTGGTTTACGCGAATATTATACGATAAAATAAAACTTGATTTTACGGATTTTATCGCAAGGCTTTACAGCCTTCGACACGTCGGGCATAAAAATAAAATCAAATTGCGATAAAATCCGTAAAAACAAGTTTATTTTAATTAACAGTTGTTTATGTGTTTCCAATGGCCTAAACTTCCATTCCCAATACTTTGCCCAATGCCCTTGGCATTCTAATGTTCAAATGATGGTAACTGCTTACCAAGCCAGGCTATTAAAAATACGTACCTTCTTCATATTTTTGACGTTGTCCAACTCAGCCTCGGTGGGCAGGTCAGTAGAGGGTTTGTGCCTGGCGGCCCGCCCCCCTCCCTCGTAGTGGGTGATGTGATGCGTCACATGATCACTCACCACTGACGCGTCATCCAGACCGCCCAACTCTAACGTCACGTGGCCGCATCTACCATACCTGAACGGAAAACATTCAG
Organism: Clanis bilineata; assembly: GCA_036417725.1. Lineage (NCBI taxonomy): Eukaryota > Metazoa > Arthropoda > Insecta > Lepidoptera > Sphingidae > Clanis > Clanis bilineata. Next base: position 2,071,842 of record CM071139.1, on the reverse strand, counting down.
TGATCAAAGCTAATCTAAGCTACCAAACAAATAAATATTATATAATAAAATGCGGTCAAAAAGATAATTGGTAATTTGAATAAAAAACTATCAGCCTCGATTATATCCATAACTTACCTCGTCTCTTTCTCTTCTTCATCGTTCGATATCTCTATCTCACTCTTAACTTCCTCCTTAATCTGACTCCCAGTCTCGATTGCTTCTATAATAGTCAACAACGCTTCCAAAGACAACGAGTGTATATTATAAGCGGTGGAAGAAACGACATTTTTCGACAACAACTTCGTTATTTCTTCAAATGTATTCATACAGTACACATCACAATCATAGTTTAAGTACAATTCAGTACAAAAGCCAGGGATTCTGAACAGTTGTATGATGCTCTCGATCGCTAGATGGTGTATTTCTTTGAGCTCGTATATAGCTTTTGTCGTGTCTGCCGATATTATCTCTATGATCTTCTTGAAGAACGCTTCCACTTGGAATTTAAGGTGGAAACGTAGAGCTTCGAAGAGTAGGAACGTGATTTGTAGATCGAGAGCGAATATGGATATGCGTTCTGTACTTAGTAACTGAAACAATATTTTTTTGAAATTTTTGATGATGTACAACATAACCCCTAGATGGGGTTGACGTCAGGCATACTGTCGTTCAAAAACTAAAGTCATCTTTTCTGCATAACATAACATAAGCTCATGCCTCTATCCCCGAAGGGGTAGGCAGAGGCGCACTAGCGAACTCGAACACCCACATTTCGACAAGCTTAATTCCGTCCCAGATGTGATAGGGGGCGAGTCTATCGCCATATCGGGCACAAATTCAAGACTCCGGGCTGATATGGAAAAATCCAATATCACTTTGCCCGACCCAGGGATCGAACCCGAGACCTCAGAACCGTAGTCGTACCGAAATACCACTACGCCACCGAGGCAGTCTACAACATACTTTAAAACGAGTATTTCGCTGAACCCATACTAGAATGGAATAAGAGCACGTGGAAGAAGATTACGGTTATAAATTTAACACATATCTCTGTAAATTACTTAGCTTACTTACACTCAATAAGTTTCTGCACAGCGGATCTTTGACTAGGTACAACAGTGAGGGATAGTCCGCTAGGTGATCTGCGGCTACTTCTAACGCAGTACCCACTAATGATAACCCCAGGTGGACCATCGCCGAAGTGTTCTGAGCATCCAGCGGGTTGCTTAAGGAAATTAGGAATCTGGCGACAAATTTTTACATAATATAAAACAAATTCCTTTGTAATGTTTGTCTGTCTGAATGCGACAAACTGGAAAATACCAAACGATTTTCATACGGTTTTCAAGATGTATAATTTTTATGCCGGGAACGCGAGAAACGTAAAGTACGTTCATGAAAAAATGGATTGCCTAAGGGCAACATTATCGACATATTGCGTGGTTCCTATACACCGGTTAAAATAAAAGCGATACAGTTATACACTCCTTCAAATCTCTATGTCATAAATATCGAAGTTTTCTTCTTCTTCAAAAATATGGCTCCACCGCACCAGCAGTGATTTTGCCAATATCAAACAGTAAAATATCGATGTTATTGAACTTAAGTAATTGAATTTAATAGGATCTTCCGAAATTTTGAGATATGATGATATGAAAGTACATACTCACAAGAGTCAACCGTTTAATCACTTAGTAATTTAAGATTTCTAAAAAAGGACGCTAAAAGCATCAGTGTTGGCCCATATCTACTTTGTGTACATATTGTATCGAACATCGATGTCAGCATAAAATATATCGATGTTTTTGCAACCATCCCTATCAACTCACCGAAACAGCTCCCTGACACACGCCAACCCGTACGGTTGTAAGCTGACACCTTCCTCCTGCGGAGTGAACCGGATGCCTCTGTGGTTCACGTACTCCTCTAGTTTTTGTTTGTCCGTCTCTATGTCTGTTGTCGCCTCGACTATCTCTTCACTTGCCTTCGGCTTGCTTGCTGTCACGCCGTCCGGTTCTGGAGGCTCTGGAACTAAAGTTAACCAGTTTTTTTACAGCAGAGACTGGAAACAAGCAGATGGGTTACCTGATGGTATGTGAACTCCACCGCGCATAGACTTACACTAGGCCGTAGTATACAAGTTAATATGAATACTCGATTTCTAGACTAGTCTCATCATTTCAAAGACACAGAATTATGTCGACGCAACAGTCGATAAAAGCAACATGTATGATTTGTCGATATTTTGAACATCAATTCGCCAAACTTACCCTACCCTCTTTGTCACTATGAGATGTATGAAATACATTTGCATGGAGAAGTGTTGTCTGTACCATTCTCTTAAAGTCTATATTTCATTAACGCAAAGAGGTGCTTTACAAGCTTTTAAAACTGAGTATAGAGAGAGAAATCTAGTATAAACAAAATCATACTACTTTTACGAAACTCACCACTGTCTTCTTTGACTTCCTCCTGTTTATCTTGTTTCTCCTCCCCCTTTTCCCCCTGCGCAGTCCCCTCCCCGGCGCCCTCGCCCCCCACGCACTTCTCCAACAGTTGTGTAATAGACGTGTTCCCGTTAGCGAGGTCCATGGAGGAATGGCGGCCATGCTTCTTGGGACTCTTAACCGCTTCTACTGGTTCTATTGTGATCTCAGCTTCGTTGAGGAGGTTTTTATCTTGACTGTAATTTGCATCATTATATGACATAACTTGAAGGTAGGTGTGTTGAAATAACATATAAATAATCTTAAACACAGCAATACGTGTTGAATAATGGTAATGTAAGTAATAATACTGGTAACACTGAAAAAAAAGTGTAATAGATTCCTTTTTTCAACTTATACAAGTAATAAACGATAAATGTTTTAAGAAAACTATGTTTTTTTTTTAATTTGATTGTTTATTACTTGCATTTTTTCTTTAATTTTTTTTATCGTTATTATTTGTATAAACATAACATAACATAAGTTAACGCCTGTATCCCTGAAGGGGTAGGCAGAAGCGCACTAGCGAACTAGAACACCCACATTTCGCCGAGCTTAGTTCCGTCCCAGATGTGGTAGGGGGCGAGCCTATCGCCATATCGGGCACAAATTCCAGACTCCGGGCTGATATAGAAAAATCCAATATCACATTGCCCGACCCGGGGATCGAACCCGAGACTTCAGAACCGTAGTCGTACCGAAATACCACCACGCCACCGAGGCAGTGTATAAAGTTATATTTAAAATTATTCCAATAACATAATTTTGTTAAAACTGTACTTTATTTTCAACAATATTCAAGTACAACAACCAACAGTAGCTCGAACATGAGTTTTTTTGACATTTTACGTTAGCGACTACGTAAAATAATTTCTATGAAAAACGTCAGTTCCCCGCGTAACCGCTAGAGGCGTTCGGGTGTTTGTCGGAGTCGCTAGCGAGTAACGTCAAAAGAACTCGTGGTTGGCGTACTAGTTAAAAAAAAGATAAGTCAAAATACTGATAACAGAAAACATTTTAATGATTTTTATTATAATTGACAGCCTCCGTGGCACAGCGGGCGAGTAGCCGGCTGTGAAGCGAGAGGCTGCGGGTTCGATCCTTGCACTGAGACAAATGTTTGTGTGACCCACAGATATTTGTTACGGGTGTGGGTGTTGTGAGACCGAAAGTCTCTCGTAGTTCCTGATACCCACGACACAAGACTAGTATCTTAGTGTGGGGTCGGGACTATGTGTGTGACTGTTGGGTGTTATTTATTTATTATTATTAATGATTAAATTATACAAAGTAATTCACCTGTGTTTAATGGTTTCTATTTTGTTGGCGTCGCTATCTACAGCTGATGTGTTTGTCTGTTCGGCTGTCGACGATGAACGCTCCAATGAAGTTTGACCTGTATAAAATTAATTTCATAATATAAATGTATTTTGTAATGCGATATAATATAGCAAAGAATATAGGTTGTGGCACAATAAAATTATCAGCAGGGTTACCACCACCTTTTATACCAGTATTATTATAATCGTTCTTCGTTTGTTTTGTAAGGGAATCGGTACAAGTAAAATTATAATAATACTGCTATAAGAGGTGATGGTAACCACCCTGGAGATTCATTAAATATGTATTGTATCCACAAAAATGGCTCCCGACTTCCAAAATATCTTGGAAGAAGTAGAAGAGTTGAAAATAGTTCCAATTCTCGTCAAAAGATGTCGCCACCGCAGAATTAAATCGCGCAATGGTTTCGTTACGAGCGGTACGTGACCTCATCAAACAAGTCGGGAGGGGACAAAAAGGGTGTTTGCCGCTTTGATGGCACGCGCGCCGGCGACGGTACGCGGGGTATGGTAATCAAGACATACCCAACACGTAATTTTTGGAAAGGTGAGGCAGTTGGCTACCCTCATGTACCGGCGCCTCCTCTTCATAAATCATGAGAAAAATTTTCTAAAACCTTTATGTATGCAGATGATTTAAAGTTGAGTAGAGTAATTGAATCAGTGGAAGATTGTTTAAAGCTTCAAAGTGACCTTGACTCCCTTACAAAATGGTGCGAAACTAATGGGATGGACCTTAACTGTAAGAAATGCTTTCATATACGATATGCTAGAAAAAGAAACTTAGTCCCTTTTAAATACCGCTTAAAAGACAATGAGTTGCAAGAACTGGAGGAAATTAGGGACCTAGTAGTTGTCTTTGATAACAAGTTAACCTTCATACCTCATTATGAAAACATCATAAAACGTGCTTCTAAAATGCTAGGATTTATTATCCGTAATTCTAAAGGTTTTCGAAATTACAATACCAAAATCATGTTGTATAATAGCCTAGTACGAAACATTTTAGAATATTGCTCGGTCGTGTGGAGACCACACTATGCTACTCACTCCCTGCGAATTGAACGGATACAAAAAAGATTTGTACGACACCTCTTGTACTCAAGTCGTATCCCTAAATCTAAATACGCCTCGTACAAATCTCAACTCAAACACTTTAAAATGTTCTCGTTAGCAGACCGTAGAATATTGAACGATTTAATATTTGTATCCAAAATTTACAACAACAAAATTGATTGTCCCCAATTGTTAAAAAGATTTAAGCTTCGTGTTCCTGCAAGATATCCTCGTTACAAAATTATACCATACTCTCCTCCATATCGTAAGACAGTTTTCGGTTCAAACTCTCCGGTTTCGCGACTAAATAAGTTATTGAATGAATACAGTGATTTGGTGGACATTCACAACGACTCACCCAACATATTTCGCAAAATTATCCTGAACAATTTGAGCGAACATGTTGCATTGTAATAAACACTGCTGTAAAATTTAAATTTAATCTTACTTTACGTTTATTTTATTCTTTTTTTAAGTGATTTATGTATTATTATATTTTTATCTCGGTTTAGATTATCTTAATAGTACGTAGATGTGTAATTAAAGCATGCTGTATTTGCCTTTAATCGATTTGTTACATTGCTACGGCTGTCACGATTATTATGTATTATATTGTAAATGCACTGATGTATACAAACGTTGGTAACTCTAATTAAATAAAAAAAAAAAAAAAAAGTGGACTTCCAAACTTTGTAGCAGATCATACTCTTTATTTAGTGACAGTAGAGTGTGGAGTCTTGCCCCCTAACTTTTGACACTCGATTCGATTTTAACTGGTTGACTGATTTCAGTGAAATCTTCGCTATCACATTCACACAAAGAAACCTTCGCTGTTGTGTGAAAGCAACATCGAAGATTCGAGAATGATCGGGAACGTTCGGTCCCATCGCCCATGGCCCTTCGCGAACGTTCTTTCGCCTTCGTTCGGTTGATCTGTACCCGCCATAAGACAATAAATGAAACCGAGTCGAGAATCAAATGTTACCCTACCGGGTTCTATTTCTGGTAACTAAACCCCCAGAGAGGTTGCCTTCAGGCATAGCTCGGGCATAAAAACTAAAGAGACTGCCTCGGTGTCGTGGTTGTATTTCGGTACGACTACCGTACTGAGGTTTCGGTGATATTGAATTTTTCCATATTAGCTCAGAGTATGGAATTTGTGCCCGATATGGCGATAGGCTCGCACCCTATCACATCTGGGACGGAACTAAGCTCGGCGAAATGTGGGTGTACTAGTTGGCTAGTGCGCCTTTGCCAATCCCTTCGGGGATACAGGCGTGTGCTTATGTTATGTTAAAAACTAAAGTCAAATCATTTGGACAACATGCTTGATAAAGGGTGTTGCGCCGACTCCGCATCGAAGTGGGATAAAGGCGGATGGAAAGACTTACTGTTAGCACTTGTTAACGTCTTCTTCTTGCCGGTCTTCTCTCTCTTCTTAAGCGAGAGGCCCACTGTGGAGAAGGTGGGCGCGCCGGCATCCTCTGGCGGGAACTGCGGCAGCCGCATGAATATCAACTGCGTCATGTCTCGGAGACACTGCTCAGCGTTGCGACGGAGAAGCTCTGACAGATAATACGCGGGTTTTAATTCAAATTTTTATACAGTAAATAGGCCACTAAGGGCACTTATACACGTAATTGAATCGACCGGTTTTAGTTGCTTATAACGGCACCCTAAGGAATGTTGCCATGTGTATAAATATTTTCATTAAAATTACTTTAGATCGAGAATAATAATAGAACCAACAGTCACACACATAGTCCTGACCCTACACTAGGTATAACCTGGATCGTGGGTATCGGAAACTATGAGAGAGTTTCCAATACCCACGATTTTTCTCACGAGAGACTTTCGGTCTCACAACACCCAGACTTGAAACAAATATCTGTGGGTCAAATATCTCAATGCGGGAATCGAACCCGCGACCTCGAAAATTTATATGTTCACCTAATTACATTCAAATCAGTTTATTGGATTTGTATGATTCTCGAACAAGGACAAAATAATTTTGCTATAAAGTCGTACAAGTTTAAACTATTATAACGGACCTACTTCAAATCCGATTGTGACCAAATTTATATGGGACCACCCTTGAAGTGAGCTCTATCGAACACATAAAGAATTTTGAAAATATGTCCACATTCGGCGGAGATTTTTTAAACATTTAAATTAAATTTAGTCTAAAATGTTTATTTGAAAACAATTTTTGAAATAAACATTTTAGAGGGAATCTATACAATGTGTGACATTTTATGGATTCAATAAACGATTTGATTTGATTCGATTTCGCGTAACATACATAAAAAAATACAGACGAATTGAGGACTTCCTTCTTTTTGGAAGTCGGTCGAAACAAAATGTTACAAGTTTACAGAGCCAATTTAAACTTATATTATATTACCTGTGAGTCTAGTTTCGAAACAGATTCTGAAACAGCTAAGCATGATCTCGCAGACACTCTCGTCCGTCAGCATGGCGCCTTCAGGGCTTAACATAAGCGTGCGGAGGACCTGCAGTTATACACAGAGTTAAATTATTGACTTGGTATTAGGTAGACCGCCTCGGTGGCGTGGTTGTGTTTCGGTAACTACCGCCCTGACGTCTCGTGTTCGATCTCCGAGTCGGGAAGTGTTATTGGATTTTTTTCCGTAACAGCCCGGAGTCTGGAATTTATGCCCAATATGGCGATAGACTCGCCCCCTATCACGTCTGGGACGGAACTAAGCTCGGCGAAATGTGGGCGTCCTAGTTCGCTAGTGCACCTCTGCCTACCCCTTCGGGGATACAGGCGTGAGCTTATGTTGTGTATGTTATTAGGTAGTCTTAACGCTTTCATCAGGCGAGCAAATTGCTTGTCTTGTCATAATATAACTACAATAAAATGAAACACTATGAGTGAGAAGTGGAATATTCATGTTTAAGGTCTCTAGAGTATAATACGCACGAAAACAATATTACAGTTCATAACGAATCATCATTAATGTTTTCAGTGAATAAAGATTGAAGGGAAGCATACTTAGATGACGGCTAGTGTCAGTAGCTTTAATTACTTTTTAAAACACTTTGTTCTCTCATTTCTGTGTGTCTAATAATATGCTATATTATAATGTATGAATTATCAGTCTTTGTTGCGCAGTGGGCAAGTAGCCAGCTATGAAGCGAAAAGCGAAAAGCGAGACAAATAAAACTCTAACAAACACATGAGCAGTACCTTTTTTTTTTTTTTATAGCATTGATTGGCAAACGAACAGATGGGTCACCTGATGGTAAGTGATCTCCACCGCCCATAGACACACATGACACAAAAAGAATCATGGGTGCGTTGCCAACCTAAAAGGAGGGAATGAAAGGGGAGGGAAAAGGAATTGGGAAAGGGAGGGGGGAAATGGGCCACCGGAAATCTCACTCACCGAACGAAACGCGACAGCAAGCTGCCACTTTACGTCGGTTTTCTGTGAGAGTGGTATCTAACCGTTCGAGCCGGCCCATTCATGCTGTAGACGTTACTGTCTACAGCGTGGCTCTACCACTCAAAAACCTATACTGTTTCGAGTCTGAGTGTTATGAAACCGTAAGAAATGCGTTTCTGAGGCCTTAACATGAAATACACTTTAACTGACAAGTTACAACAGACCAGATTAAGCTCATTATCTGAGACAGATTATAATTTAACTAGCAGCAACGACCTAGCCATTGTCCAAGGATCTGACTAAATTTGGGTTATCTTAAGTGTAGAACAATCTTGACTATTGATTGTAAAAGGCTTATGGAGGATGATGGTAAAGGGTTAACATAGCCCAGAGACAAATTTCAAATAAAACATAACTCAATACTACAAAAAAAGCTTCTTAAGTTACAACTTTTGATGGCAGGCAGGCAAAATGCAGTGCCATTGAAATTTTCATGCATTTTAATTTGTTAGTATAATATATATTCTGATAACATATCTTGATCATCTTGACATTGCATAAGTATGATAATAGATAAAAATAAAATGATAAGCATTAAACCTTCAATTTAGAAGTATAGAAGTATGATTTCGAGTTCAAGAGGCACACAGCAAAATGTAATGGAAACAAATAATAATGGATCACACCATTATTCATCTATACATCTATATAAATATATAAAATTGGAGTGTCTGTAATTTCAAATTAACAGCCTTTTCACTAAATGTGTATTATGAAAGTATATACTGAAATCAATTTCTAGACTTTCACTGTCAGAGAGCTGATGTTATAAGGAGTAACTTAGGCTACTTTTATTTTAGTTTTTTTATCCCATAAAATAAACTTCCACATGACTGGAAATGCAGGCAACAGCTATTATAAATAAAGTTGTTAGGTATTGAAAATGACCATATCAGTGTGCAATATCTTGTATCAAAAAATAATAATACAGCATAAAATGTGCCATATATAACCCAATAAGTTGAAAGTGAAGCATACTTGTAAAATCTTCATTAGCACAACTCCGTCTGAAGAATGATCGGTGCCTACGAATCTGGCATGTGTCACTGCATCTGCTATATCTTCAACTGTGGCTGGAACACTTGGATGCGTCGGATCTGAAATTAAAAATGGCTACTATTAAAATTATCGAAACCACGCAGGAAGTGCTCGAAATAGACAGTAATGGCATTGCCATTCATGAAAACATTCTTGTTCATAAAAAAGTATCTCACACCATTCAATCATGAAATGGTTCCAGAGATGAGAGCTGATCACCTGTGTGTGCTGTTGCAGACATCCCTATGACAAATAAATAATACCATTCTGTGATATAACAATAGCATTTCATAAAAATTGAGATTCATAAATTCAGGAATGTAGGGAAAGAACATTATTATGAAAAAGTGCATTTTGAGCACTGCATGTGGGTCATTTAGAGACAATGAGGATTTTATCAAGGTTTCAAAATTGAGTGAAATATTTGCTAATAAGGTTTTAGAGGCTTTAACTTATGACAGGCGGGTTGGCCACCAGCAGCCGAGTGGTTAATGTAATGCGTATTATTATTTATAATAAGCTGGCTTTTAACAGGTCAAAATAACATAAGCTCACGCCTGTATCCCTGAAGGGGTAGACAGAGGCGCACTAGCGAACTAGAACACCCACATTTCGCCAAGCTTAGTTCCGTCCCAGATGTGATGGGGGCGAGCCTATCGCCATATCGGGTACAAATTCCAGACTCTGGGCTGATATGGAAAAATCCAATATCACTTTGCCCGACCCGGGGATCGAACCCGAGACCTCAGAACCGTAGTCGTACCGAAATACCACCACGCCACCGAAGCAGTTAAAACTAGGTTAGGTAGTAACAGGTTAAAATATGATGAAACAATAATAAATCATAATGAAACACACATCCCATATGCAAACATTAAAAACTCTGTTAGTTTTGTTAGAAGTGTTTTATTTAATTTATATATTGATATGTAAAGTGAAAACTTTGTACACATTTTAAGAGAATTGCATAAAAGGATGAATGTAAAATTTGACAGACTTAAAGTTTATATGGAGAAGAAGTGCATAAAGCAATTTTTTGTATCAAATGCATTAGATATATATTACATTATTTAAAATAATGATGGTCAGATTTTGACCACTGAGAGACCACTAGTGTTATATAAAACTGTCAAGAATTAAAAACAGTTATTTGTATAACAAACAAAACTAAGTATCACAACTATCTGAGACTATCTAATAAAATTAATTAGGCCATCTAATGAGAACTCCATTTTATACTATAATTGCTAACACAAACACAACAAAATCTTTGAGGTTTTGATTTTAATTTAATATGTATTAATACTTGTTAAGTGCCTTGTTAGATGATAATTCTTGTCTGGCCCTTCTATAAAAATAATAAATAAAAGATATACAATATAATGACTGATTAAATGTATTTGATGCAATACCTATAAGGCCATATGAGAGAAACTTGTGAATGGCTGAGAGAGCCAGACTGGTCACTGGCCCTGTCGTCTCCTTGCTTCGGATCACTTCCAAAAACGGGCTCAAATACGTCGCAGGGTCCAATAACCGTAAATCGTCTACTTGGTTCAGAATAGTCTTCAAATCTTGGAACGTTCGCATGAGCACGTCGTACTCCTCATTGGGAAAAGAGTGAGAGCCCCAGCGGGTGCTCCGCCGCATGGCGGTCACCAGCATTGACATCTCACCCTGCACCACGAAGATACCGTTCCCGGGGAGCGACATTTTCAACAATTTTCAACTAAACCTGACACAACATCAACAACTTTTGCTAAGTAACTTGTAATTTTGTCCTCAACTCACAAAACACTACATATTTGAATCCCACTATACTTCACGCCGCGCTTCATAAACATTAATTTCGACTAAAATGCACGAATTTGAAAATTAACTATGAAATCAGTGGAAATTCACAATTTGATTAGCAAATTCCATCACAATCATGTTGACGTTTCAGTATTTTTATTCTCCTACTCCCCGCCAGAGGGCGCTTTCTGGGAAATATTAGGACAGTTACACACTTGTAATTAAGCGATTATTGTAGGTCTTTGTAGTCGATTTTTCTTTTTTTATCGTGTGCCTCTCTACCTCCTAGTTTATGCTTTTTATTTATTTTGTGATGTTGGTAACATTGTTAACAAAGATGTCGGAAGACTGTGGTGTACTTTTCTGACAAATTCATATGAAAATTGGAATTTATTGTTAAACGTGAATTTCTAAACCCAGTTTGTTTCAGCGTATGTAATTGTAAGTAGACATTGTTAATATTTACAAAATATTAATGATATCACGCATTTAGGCCACAGTTTCGCGATGAATGTGCGTTGTCACGCGTGCAATGTCTATCGACACAGATTTGACATTTTTTCTTTTTGTGCCCGAGCGGTTATTCTTACCACATGTATCTCGTTACAGTCAGTTGTGAACGCACAACACAATGGTTAAGAAAAAGAGACAGAGCGACCCGGGGGAGAACGGGGACGAATCGACCGAGTCGTGCGAGGAGAACGTCAAATCCGCATGTCCTCACGTCGCGAAGGCGGTCGACCTGACGCGCCTCAAGAAGTCGCTGAAAACTGGCGGCTTCGAAAAGGACTGCGCGGAGTGCAAGAAAACAGCCAAAAGCGAGGTATCCGACCCCGATTTCGAGGAGGATTTGTCTCTATGGATGTGTTTACGTTGTGGGTCACAGCTGTGCGGTCGGACGCGCAATAAACACGCGCTGAACCACTTCAACACGCCGCACTCGGACTGCCATGCCCTCACCGCCAACACCACCACATGGGAGGTATACTGTTACAACTGCAACAATGAAGTGACAGCCTCCACAGCTAAGAAACTTCACGAGTGTGTTGAATACTTGAAGAAACAGGCCATGGTGGGCGGGAACTCCAAAGCCTCCCCACCTATAGAGTTACCATATGACCAGATTAAGGACACACCAATAATAGACACTTTGACAAAAGATGTATCAATAAAGGTGAAAGATAAATCAATGCTGAATCTTCCTCGTGTGCGAGGGTTGTCAAACCTCGGCAACACTTGCTTCTTCAACTCTGTGATGCAGTGTCTGGTCCAGACACCATATTTACTGCAAGTTCTACAAGAGATGTCGACGCCTGGAGAGAGGTTCATGTTGCCTGGAGGCAAGCTGAAGTTGAGGAACAATGGGGATGACGGGAAGGAGGTGGAGTTGCCCCCCATTGCAGGACAGTTGGGGGAATGGGGGGCCCTCACACGCACCCTCGCTGAGACTCTGGAAGAACTGCAAGCAGGTAACAATTTATTATTAATTTGAATACAGTTTTCATATTTTTTCTTGAATAAAAGATTTTTGCTAACATCTTAGAACTGAGAAATAACTAAGGGTGACTTGCACCACTATTACTAACCTACAGTTAGTCTTAACCTCGAGATAAATTGAAAAATAAATATATGAAAGATGTAATTAATGTCATCATATATTATTTGTAATTACATGTAGTACATTACATGTAATAAATTACATGTCCTTCATATATTTATTTTTCAATTAGTAATAGTGGTGCAAGTCGCCCTAAGAATGTTATCGGTAAATTATTTAAAAAAAAAACATGATTGCCTTTGAATAGTGAACATGTGTTTTGAGTAAAGTAACAGTTTTTCGGCTTAGTTTCTTACTTCTCTGATGTGCTCTGAAGAACAACTTTTTCACTGAGATTATTTACAAAAACAAACCATATAACATTAAAACTTAATAACTTTAACATTTATCCCCCTGAGGAGGGTTGCAGCCAGCTATAAATACAAAGTCAAATCCTTTCTGCAACATGCTTTACTAGTGTGTTGCACAAACATTTAAATAGTCCCGGGCGGCTCGACCTCCGGTGGCCCATACGCTTATGTAACATATTTATCTGCCGCCTCTGACGTGTTAAGTTGGGATAAAAACAGGCAGAAAAAGAAAGAATCATTTAATATTAAAAACAATACCTATTTCTAATTTTGTTTCTGTTAGGTACATAATTTTCTAGTTTGTGGGGAATCTATTTTATCATATAATTACTGTTTTATCAGTGTTATGCAAGATTCATGAATACACCCTTGAATTAAAGTGCAAGTAGTGAAACAATTAATAAACATAATACATATTTATGTTGCTATTGAAATTGCTTTGATGGAAATATGAATATTGTTTTATAATGTCTAGTTTATCATTGGTTGAAACCTCTTGATGCTCAATGTCTTTTTTATGTATTTTACCTTATAGTACCCCTATATGTAAGTTACCTGACCAATTTTCAAGATTATTTTGTTTTAAAACTATTTAAATTGTCACGGGTGGCTCGGCCTCAGGTGGCCCATACGCTTATGTAACATATATATGTGCCGCCTCCAACGGATTAATAAAGCTTACTCCAAAGTGGTCCCAATAAATGTTGTCAAGATCTGATGGGGTTTTGAGGTTGATTTTACACACATAGCATAAGCTCACGCTTGTATCCCCGAAGGGTTTTTACTTATACCAAAATGGTATCTGAAACATTATTATAAGGTTTACATGAAAAATATTTGTAGTTAACGAATTTGTATTTTGTTATTGAAGTGATAATACTAGTATATCTACCTAATTATTGGTATTGTATTGCACTTTTTATTGATTAGTGAAGTGCATAATTTTGTAAATGTTAAATATAATTGAATATGTACATTTACATAATCAAAAACAAACTTAAAAGAAGACAGAAAGAATGATTACTAAATAATTTATTAGACTGCCTCGGTGGCGTGGTTGTATTTCGGTAAGACTGCCGTCCAGAGGTCTCCGGTTCGATCCCTGGGTCGGGCAAAGTGATATTGGATTTTTCCATATCAGCCCGGAGTCTAGAATTTGTGCCCGATATGGCGATAGGCTCGCCTCCTATCGCATCTGGGACGGAACTAAGCTCGGCGAAATGTGGGTGTACTAGTTCGCTAGTGCCCCTCTGCCTACCTCTTCGGGGATACAGGCGTGAGCTTATGTGATGTGATGTATGTAATTTATTCAATCCGACGCTAAAAGCTGAAATGTAGTCTACAATTCGCTTAACAGTTTGGTTGGTTTCGTTTTAAAAAACGTAAAATTCTACCCTATTTAACATCCTAGTAGGAACAAACAATACAAAGAGGTTTGTTTGCACACGTTTTATATAATAAATACCAGTAATAGATAGTGGTAAACAAAGAATATCGTGCGACGACGGTGCGACGCACTTCCCGCATTGTAAATGGAGTTTACACGTAATAGCGCCGTCACTGAGCCAGTATTATAATTTCCATCCTTTTTTTCAAATTACGTAAAACGATTTTACGTAAACATCACTTTGCTATTAAATAATAATAATAATAAGTATTTATTAGCTCAAAATTTACAGTGAGAGAAAATTTCAAATATAAATAGAAAAATATATAATTATACAACAATTTTTGAAAAGTACCCTGTCTCCCAAACTATGTAAAATACCTGTAACTTGGGAGTCAGTGTACAAATAGGACTCTATACTCGCCAATTCAACTAAACTATGTCTTTCTTATTCTTCGCCTTTGTCTCATTCATTAATTCTGGGTCGTCGGAAGAGACTCTTTTGATCATGTTACGGAAAATATTAGGCTTAGTTTTAAGGACTGGTATCCGCCTGGCGTCAACTACGCACGTGAGGATCCGGTACCGGGCAAATCGTAAAACAAAAATCCCCGACCTGAGAATCGAACTCACGACTTCCCGGTTCACAGACCATAATATTTTTATAAGCTGCCTCTTGACTAAAGAGGCGATTACTACTAAACTAAGTAATGCGAAGTATTCGTAAGCATGCCACGGACCACGCGTGATCTAGAATTTACGATTTACTTATTTTTCGTCATTAGGGGGTAAAATAATTTTCAGAATGTCCATTCATTTACAAGAATTTCGAAGGTATATAAAGTCTACCAACACGCATAAGGCCTGCGATGTGGACTAAAGTCTACCTATTTATTAGTAAAGAAGGCTTATGCCCAAAAAGTGGGACACATACTTATACTTATAAAAATATTTAAGCGCTGCTTATCTTTATACCATATGTAGGTTGTCCCTTTCATTTTTAAACAATGTAACGCAAGGAAAAAAAGTGGCAGGCTATTCTTAACCATTTGCTCAGCTGTTTAAATGCTGTTTTAGACTTTTTTACTTTAAAAAGTAAGGCCCAGTATTACAAGGCCAGTGGCGTGTAGTCCGTACCGACAAAGAGACAATGTCTACCCTGAGTCTGCCAATTTACTAATTTAAGAAAAAAATCATCAAAAACAACATTTTAAAAATTGCTCCAATCTTATATTTTAAATCGACACGGCGATGATGATTGATGAAATGAATTTCGTAAGATTTTTGTCTACCCTAATGTGAATTTTTGTGCACACCACTGTGCACGGCTAATATTATTTATTTAAAATAAAATGTACTGGTCCTACCACAATATACTCGTAAAAACAAGCTAGTACTGAGCAAGCATAACAAAAAATAAATATGTTAGTTTATCAATACAAAATGTTTCGATGAATCATACTGGTTCCTTTAGCATATACGAGGCATAAACATTAGAGCGACGACCTTTGATCCGAGACTAATTTAGCGGAAATGTGCTGAATTTCCTCAACACCGAACACAGTATCAGGAAATTTCCGCTCTGAAATTATTATGTAATGTGTTGATGGTGAAATCTGAAAAGTGCGGAAGTTTTTACCAGATGTACTTTTGTACAAAAAATATTGATACAGATTTTACATCTAACGTTCTTTCTAACATTGTGTAAAGTGTGGCAGTGTAAAGTAGATTATAATTGGGTACTTGTCTATTTTTTAAAAAGTATACAGGAGGGCTATTTATTAGTTTATCCTAAACATATAAAAAAATATTTCGAAATTTATTTTCATATATTTTGTTAAAAAAAGCAAAAATTAATATGTATAATTTATGTGATTGGTGTTTACCGTCACGTGACGCACAGATAAAATAATAAGTATTTAAATTACTAAAATAAAATTATCCTTGGAGTATTTTTAGACTGCCTCGGTGGCGTGGTGGTATTTCGGTACGACTACGGTTCTGAGGTCTCGGGTTCGATCCCCGGGTTGGGAAAAGTGATATTGGATTTTTCCATATCAGCCCGGAGTCTGGAATTTGTGCCCGATATGGCGATAGGCTCGCCCTTTATCACATCTGGGACGGAACTAAGCTCGGCGAAATGTGGGTGTTCTAGTTCGCTAGTGCGCCTCTGCCTACCCCTTCGGGGATACAGGCGTGAGCTTATGTTATGTTATGTAATGTTATTTTTAATAAATTCCTATTGCATACGTTATTTAGATGATAAATCTATGTTCCTACATAAATTCATTGATATTAGTTACTATTGTCAAGTATCAAATTCGATGTGTTACGAGTAATTGTTGAATGCTAAGCAAATAGTAAATGTTGCTACTTTTTATTGAACAGATGCTTCGATCAGTCTCGTTGTTCAGATATTTAAAAAAAAAACAGTAATAAACTTGCTCATAGGTTCGAAATTTAACATATGAGCTTATGTTATGTATCCCGAAAGGGTAGGCAGAGGCGTACTAGCGAACTAGATCACCCATATTTCGCCGAGCTTATTTCCGTTCCAGATGTGATGGGGAGCGAATCTATTGCCATATCAGGCACAAATTCCAAACTCTAGGTTGATACTGAAAAATCCAATATGACTGCCGGACACGGGGATAGAATCTGAGACCTCTGGACGACAGTCGTACCGCGCACGCAATATCACCACTGGAGCCACCGAGGCAGTAGTAATTGAAATGACGGGACATATACAATAACATTTCAAATACTTGTGATATATTTTTCTGAATTTTTGAGTAATTTGGTGACGTCCGCATATAGTATTTAGTGCCAATATATTATTTGACCAAAAGTACATTCGCCAAAGATTTTTTTTTCACATCCGATTTCTAATTTTCTGAACTTCTTAAAACAGAATCGTTTTCTTTGTCTTTTTCATCCGTATATAGGACAAGGACAAACATAATGATGTTTTGCAAAATGTCCGAGTCCACATCCCGTTACACGTGCATAATGTCTATATATTTTTAACCCACATTTGAAAGTGTCTATATTTAAATGGCGTCCTCATTCGAGTCGCTGTAAAGATGTCCTATAAATATTGTGTTACATTCACTTAATACAGATCATCCGTGATTCATACCTGAATTACAAGATACGCCTTCTCAATTATATTATAGTATTTCAAATACTAATGGTCCCTTTAAAGTCGCGTCTTCTACACTTTTTTTTTCTACCTGTCCTTATTCCACCTTAATGTGGGGTCGGCGCAACACACTTTTTCAAGCATGTTGCAAAGAGAATTTGGCTTAATTTTTACGACCGGCCGCCTGCCTGACGTCAATCCCCTATGAGGGATCCATTCCCGGGAAATTAAATTTGAAAATATACTTTGCCCAACCTGGGAATCGAACCCAGGACCTCCCGGTCAACAGCCCATACATGCTGCCACTAGACCAAGGAGGCGACTTCTACACATGTCTATCTCAAAACAAAACATAAAAATAACCACACAAAACAATGATATTGATTTCTTAAATTTACGCGAATGTTATACATTGATAATAAAACTATTTTATACGGATTCTATCACAATTAGTTTTTTTTTCTTTTTTTTTTTTTTTTTTTTTCTTTTTTTTATAAAAACAAATAGTGATAGAAACCGTGTAATACAGTTTTATTTCAAAACAATGAATTTCGTTGTCCTCTGCTAATGGAACAATGGACCAAAGACAAAGATGTGTAATGAAACCATGTTTTGTGTAGGTGTTTTGTTTCGAGAAAAACATGAGCACGAGACGCGCCTTACGGTTACGACATACATTTAGGCGGGGCGCAGGACACCGCATCGCAAAAGTTCTATGGAAATACAATGAAGTCACTTTGTAGTGTACTACATATGTTCCACATGAAAACATAACATAAGCTCACGCCTGTATCCCCGCAGGGTTAGGCAGAGGCGCACTAGCGAATTAGTACACTCACATTTCGCCGAGCTTAGTTCCGTCCCAGATGTGGTAGGGGGCGAGCCTATCGCCATATCGGGCACAAATTCCAGACTCCGGGCTGATATGGAAAAATCCAATATCACATTGCCCGACCCGGGGATCGAACCCGAGACCTCAGGACGGTAGTCGTACCGAAATACAACCACGCCACCGAGGCAGTCACACCACATGAAAAGTATGAAAGCTATTTATTGTTGTGCTATATGGTGTGACAGAGCTTAGCCAAGGTGGTGTCACATTTTGACCAGGATGTAAAGGGGTTAGGAGGACGTTTTAAGATGTTTTTATTATGTCTTTCATTGTTCTACTACTTCGGTCGCGTAGTTGTATTACCTGTGCGGTACGACCATCTTCTTAGGTCGTTCAGTTCGATTATATTATCTGATATGTATCTGATATGATCTGATCTGTATTAGCCCTGAGTCTGGAATTTGTGTCCGTTATAGCGATAGGCTTGCCCCCTATCACATCTGGGATGACAATAAGCTCAGCGAAATGTGGGTGTTCTAGTTCACCTCTAGACATTCAGGGATACAGGCGTGAGCTTATGATGTACTTTCCATTGTTGAAGGTGAAGGGGGCGTGTACACTCCTCGCAAGCTGCTGTCGTCGCTGGTGAACAAGCTGCCTCAGTTCGGCGGTGGTGACCAGCACGACGCTCATGAACTTCTGAGGCATCTGCTTGAGGCTGTTAGGTGAGGCCCTTTTTTATATTTCCGAATATCTACAGCTTCGATATGGTATACTGATATTTATTTTTATAGCTAAATTGACAAACGTGGTTGTGGGTCACCTGATGGTATGTGGTCTCCACCACCTATAGACACTCATGATAATAAAATAATCATGGGTGTGTTATCAACTAAGAGCGATTGGAGCGCTCCTTATCTCGATTTATCCTACAGCTCACTCCTATCTTTAAATAAAGATTTGGGATAAATAGAGATTTATGGCAGGGCTGCTAGTGTTCCTTGGAAGGAAGGGCATACAAAATTTGGCGTATTCAGCTGTTTACAGTAAAATGAACTTGACTAATTTTTTTTATTGATTTTAAACGAAATTTACGTCATCTAAAACTTAACACAGAAAGAAATATTGAAATATTCTCAAAAATAAAAAAGTTATAAAGCTTTGCAAGTTTGGTATAATTTTCAAACCGCGGGAAAGAGAAGTATCAGTATAAAAACGTCAGTGCTATAACGGCGCGTGCGTTGGAAAGGGATAGCAAGATATCCCCACTACGCCCCCACTCTTGCTCATTGCAGATTTCAAAATATAAATTACTGCCTCATTTTTCAACCAATTTCGATGCAGTTTTCACAGAAGGGTTTGTATTTTGTTTTATTAGCTGTTACATATAAAAATGTGTATAATATCGAACATAGTCAAGTACCTAATTGCCTTAATTGTTGTCAACCATAATTTGCTTTAATTTTGATCACATAGTTGTTTATATGTTGAGAAATCCACTTGTATTATATCATTAAACATCTGGGGCTTTACTTATAAAAACATTTTCGCTTATCTTTTTGCTAATAATAGCCTGTCACTTTTTCCTTGCGTTACATTGTGTAAAATGAAAGGGACAGCCTAAGGTTAAAGATAAGCAGCGCTTAAATATTTTTATAAGTAAGGGGTCTGGTGTTTATTGATTCCGATTTAAGATATGCGTTTTTTTTAAATCGCTATAAAAACTGCCTCGGTGACGTGGTGGTATTTCGCTACGACTACGGTTCTGAGGTCTCGGGTTCGATCCCCGGGTCGGGCAAAGTGATATTGGATTTTTCCATATCAGCCCGGAGTCTGGAATTTGTGCCCGATATGGCGATAGGCTCGCCCCCTATCACATCTGGGACGTAACTAAGCTCGGCGAAATGTGGGTGTTCTAGTTCGCTAGTGCGCCTCTGCCTACCCCTTCGGGGATACAGGCGTGTGCTTATGTTATGTTACTATAAAAACTCTTCAATCACCAGGTCTGAAGATCTTCGTCGCTACCAGTCAGTGATACTGAACAATCTCGGCATGAGCTCGAAGGTGGACCCAGCTAAGGTGGACGGAGAGGTCAAGCAGAAGGTAAAGTTCTATGGACAGCAGGCCTCTGACACCATGCTTAGGCCAGAACAGGTAAGATTATAAACACAATGGCTAAATTACATCTTCATGAAGTGTATCAACTAAAAATTATAATAAAAAAACAAATTGCGATAGAATCCGTAAAGACTAGTTTGGTCAGTGTAACTGT
The DNA here is from genome assembly GCA_036417725.1 of Clanis bilineata. NCBI lineage: Eukaryota > Metazoa > Arthropoda > Insecta > Lepidoptera > Sphingidae > Clanis > Clanis bilineata. The sequence continues at coordinate 2,051,132 of CM071139.1, read as the reverse complement.
TTATTTGCTAATGGTAGGATATTCGTATCCGACCGGTTGGCGACCACCGTAGACATAGTGCTAAAACCTGCCATAGTGACCCACACTCCGCGTGTGGTTCGCGTTCCAGTATCAGCCAGTGTACTTCCGGTTCTCTCGAGGGGCTTGTGGGATGAATTGATGGTTGGTTGAGACGGGTATGGGGGTATCCCTGTATCTGTATCGGTCATCCGTCTGTCTTGTCGCAAGCCCCTCTTTGCTTCAGTCTCCGGATTCGGAGTGTGGAGAAGCATAAATAGGCCGGCATGATTCTGACGACCACTGATACCCATTGTTTGTTAGTGGTCGCTTGTTTTTTTGGACTGCACTACGCTTATCACCAGGTGCAGTGTGTAGGTATGCCCGGATAAAAAAAGATAAAAGATAGCAGATTCAAGTTTATGCAAATTATATTGCGAAATAGTTATAACCATCGGTTTCTGATCAAACCAACACTAAATTATCAGAGATATGATTACTAATGATTTTGACACACAGTTTTCACTTGAAGTCAATGACCACGCCTCCAGCTCAAATCGATTTTGACTCACAACCATCAATATAATATACCCTAAATGCACAGTTCTTTGCAAATATCCCTCTAAAAAGTGGTCTCGGGAATAAAACAAAGAAAAAGATCACAAGTTCTAATTAAATCAACACAAATATAACCCTATGCACGTGTAATAAAGTATCTTTTTAAACGAAATGAGCAAGCGTTCTTAAATTTGAATTTTGAAATTTAGAATTGGCGTCGGACTGTATTCAAAACGAGTGCTTAAGAGGCATTTCACACTTTATGCGAGATTTCCAAGATTTTGAGCTCCTAATTTACCATGATAAGAACGGGTTGAATGCCATTGAATACATTCAAAATATAGATCGATTCTTTTTGTTGACGTATTGTTTAAAACATTTACTAATACTACTTTGATTTTTTAGTTGCGATTAATCTCCCGTACCTTGTTTCTTGAAAATAACGAAACAGGTCATCTTCAGGCTCCTAATTCTCTTATTAAAAGTCATTAAATGGACTTGAGAAAATTCCTAGATATCAGGCATATAAAACTATTGACGTTTGGTAAACAGAATATCGATAATTAATCACACTAATTGTAAAAAAAATAAAGACTGTGACGATTTTTACGATTTATATCCGAAGTTTATCGCGAGTTTTTGCAAGGAAGAAAAGCAAATTACAAGAAACGATTTGTACCAAAATAAATTTTGTTTTATAAACAATCTTATTTTGTAGGTCAAATGAAAATATTTTTATTGATAACTTTTTTATTACAAAAAATACATCGCACAAAATTGCAATGAATTTGCGTTCGGAAATCAGTCGCGCGCCAGCGCTCGTCGGAGCAGGACCTATGTCGATTTTTTCCGTGCTGCTCCCGAACGATATAGAATTCGTAATTACAAAATATACCACAACTGACAAGTTTTGATCCATGAGAGTTTATTTTTTTTAGTACGTTATATAATTTTAATTATTGTACCTCATTGTACTGTAATTGCATTTTATTAACCGACTTCAAAAAAAGGAGGAGGTTAACAATTCGTCGGAGTCTTTTTTATGTATGTTCCCCGATTATTCGAAGACGCCTAGGCCGATTCGTGAAATTAGTTTTTTTGTTGAAAAGGGTATACTTCCCATTGGCACCAAATCAGGATCTGATGATGGGATCCTAGAGAAATCGAGGGTAATCATCAAATTTTATAGGGACCCATAGTGTGTTTTATATATTTTCTAAAACTATAATGGTATTTGCGTCTGGTACTCATCATCTCATGTTGCTGAGCTGATGATGTAAAATATAACTCCTTAACTATTAAGAGTTGTTGGATAATTCTTTCAATATTACACTAAAAATAGATAAATAATAATTAAAGGTTAACAAAAACTGAAACGCGATTTAAGAATTGAAGACATTTTAAGTGTTCGTTTTTAAAGTCATTTTTCAGTTTTTGTTATAATCATCATCGAAGTAATATAAATGCGAAACTTAGTGTAAGTGTATGTGTGTGTGTATATTTGGTACTCTTTCACGCAAAAACGACCAAATAGATTTTGATGATATTTAGCAGGGGGGTTGCTGACATCCTGGATTAATACAAAGTCTCCTTATTTTTTAAATCAACCCCTAATGGGATAAAACCCCGCTTAATAGATTTTGGTAAAATAAGGATACCATCGACCCTAGGGACTCAAATAGAGTTTATTTCAGCCTCTAAAGGCATGAAATATGGGATGAAAGTATGTATAGGAATTCAGATACCGCTGATCAAACTGTTTTTGATGAAAGTTGGTATGAGGATACCTTTAGCCCTAAAATCAGAGGTTGTGAAATTTTTTACCCAGAAAAGGGATAAAATAAGGTTTGAAAATTTGATTTTTTTGTCTTTGATCCTTAGTGCGACATATTCTGTCATATTTTTTTTTGTTGTCTCCCACACACAACCACGGATCTGGTGTCATAACTAAAAAGGTGGTCGCCATTTTGTTTTTTTTTTGTTTTTGACCCGATTTACTTTAAAATTGTTATTAGGGCCACCGAGCTAGTCCGAAGGGCGGATACGGGGTCAAAACTAAAAAGGGGTCGTATTATTGCATTGTATTATTTGGCAGCTAGTAATCTATATAAATAAAACATATAATACTAGCTTTTACCCGCGGCTCTACACGCGTATTTTTTAGGACTAAAGGGATTCTCTCTCAATAAATAAATAAATAAATACACCCAACAGTCACACACATAGTCCTTACCCCACACTAAGATCGAGCCTTTTGTCGTGAGTATTAGAAACTACGAGAGACTTTTGGTCTCACAACACCCAGACCCGAAATATATATCTGTGGGCCACACAGAGATTTGTCTCAGTGGGGGAATCGAACCCGAGACCTCACGTTTCACGGCCGGCTACTCGCTGCCACATGCGCATGTAAAATATTCAAATTAAAATGATAGATCAGATCGACAAATCATAAACTTTTCCCTTCAATCTTACAATTTTAAGCATGTGGAGCTGCAAGTATAAACTAATTGACTTATATTAACCATTTTTAGCGCCCTCATGATGAAGTATTATTAGAATAGTTAGTTTTGTTGTTTTATAAATAGTATTAATTTTTAGTTCAGGCAATGGGAAGCCTGCAAATAGCTTCATCTATTTCGAAAACACGAAGATGTAATAATAATAATGGTGATATATAAAGTTGGTATCAAAAACAATTAAAAGCGTAATAGTAAAGTTAAAACATAAAAATTGAACCTAATTTTGTCAATGACTTTACGCATCAATATAATATACCATAGATGCACAGTTCTTTGCAAATATCTTCTTAAAAAGTGGTCTCAGGAACAAAACAAAGAAAAAGATCACAAGTTCAAATTTAATCAACACAAATATAACTCTATGCGTGTGTTATAAAGTAGCTTTTTAATTGACATGAGCAAGCGTTCTTAAATTTGAATTTTCAAATTTAGAATTCTATCGGCGTCCGACTGTAGACAAAAGAAGTGCTTAAGCACTCCTTTGCTGTCCCATTTTCCGAGCGTCAACTGTGCATCTAGGTAAATAATATATCGATGCCTTTACGGGATAATTTATATACCTCTAAATTTAATTAGATTTTTTTTTATATTACACTATGTTGTAACAAGACTGGCTTGTTTTAGTATACATCTACATATTATATATAATAGTTTACAATACATATAGTACATTTTGATAAATAATAAAATTAAAATTCGGATGACTCGAGTTTAGTGAGATGCAACAGTATCAAAATGTTTTAGTCGCGCCATAATCGCTTATCTTCGATTCGTACGCGGCTCGGGTGTTTATTTACCTATTCTGGAGCAGTCGAATTTTGTGAAATGGCTCTTAAGCACTCCTTTGCTGTCCCATTTTCCGAGCGTCAACTGTGTATCTAGGTAAATAATATATCGATGCTCACAACATTTAATAGATGTGTAGGTAATTACATTGATCAAGTTTACGCGAATATTATACATTGAAATAAAACTATTCTTACGGATTCTATCACGATTAGGTTTTAAAATAATTAAAACCTAATCGTGATAGAATCCGTATCCGTAAGAATAGTTTTAAAATAATTAAAACCTAATCGTGATAGAATCCGTAAGAATAGTTTTATTTCAATACATTGATCAACCTTCCAAAAATAGATCTTAAGCCACTTATTATCATCGACGACACGTCAATCATAATTATAAGTATGCGGCTTCTGTATCAGCTTATTAGTTTTACGGGCGGCCGCCTGTCTGGCATTGATCTCAGATTATAAATGTGTCAATAACCATGTATTTTGTCCCTTGATTGACTTGTCACTTGTGCTAAATATAGAATGTTCCCATTCTAATTCTAAGATAGTAATGGGGACAAATTATTGAGTCATATTCTGTGATATTTGAGTGATAAAAAGAGACAATGGTTCGCTGTAGACAGTTAAGTCTACAGTATGAATGGGCCGGCTTTACCGGTTCGATATTGCCGTCTCGTCTCGTTTCGTTCGGTTAATTTGTTCTTCAGCGGCCTAAATTGTAATAACGGTTGATTACGGCTGGCAGCAAATTCGCTAAATTATTTTCTTCGGCACTTGCATCAGCGTCAGTACAATCATCCGTATCGATTTAAGTCATTTTTTTTAATAGCAGAGACTGGCAAACAAGCAGATGGGTCACCTGATGGTAAGTGATCTCCACCACCAATAGACACCCATGACACAAAAAGAATCATGGGTGCATTGCCAACCCAAAAGGATGGAATGGAAGGGGAGGGAAAAGGGGCCACTGGGAATCACTCACTGAACGAAACGCGACAGCAAGCTGCCACTTTACGTCGGTTTTCTGTGAGACGGTGGTATCAAACCAGTCGAGCCGGCCCATTCGTGCTGTAGACGTTATTGTCTACAGCGTGGTTCTACCACTCAAAAATCGAATGTTCGATTTGTCTTCAGGTGTTCCGTGGCTTCCTAGTCTCAACCCTGGAATGTCAAGACTGCCTGCACCAGTCTGATCGCGCGGAGTATTTCCTCGATCTGTCTCTGCCAGTCGCCGCCAGTCGACCGCAGCCTCCTGCCATAGTGCGAAGAAAAACACCCAATGGTAAACTATAACATTTTATTACGCGTGACTGTGCCTTTAATGTGTTTTTTTCGTCGGTGTTGTTACTTCCAGCTTGAGTTTTCTACAATTGTTAATGTCAGAGACAAAAATTTATAAAACTGAAAATTTATAAAACTGTATACATAAGCTCATACTTGAGTCTTTAAAGGGATGGACAGTGAACTAGTTACTAGAACACACTTACATTCTCTTTTTTCCATTCATTATTGCCTGAGACATTGGCGGAATAAAGTTTATTTCTTTCTTTCTTTCTGTCGTCTCGCCAAACTTATTTCGGTCACTCCATTATAGGGAAGAAACATATTGTGATTTCGCGACATGACATTTGATTCCAGGACCTCAGTTTTCTGTCTAAATACGCTGTCTAGACCAATAAAATTACAAAATTCATCCTCAACTGCCTTTGTTCAAATTTTTCCATACATACCTTTCAGCCTTTCACCCCATTTTGATTAATTTTCTTTCTCACAGTCCATCCAACTTTTCTTTACCTTTCCATCCATCAACATTCATATCCTGAACTCGGCAGTATGTCAGCCAATTCAACATTTAACAGAACAATAAGGCGACATTCATCAATTTCCTCCCCACGTCTGTAATGAAACTATAAAATAATAAATTGCGGCGATTATGTATCCGCACTTGTGGAAAGCTCAAGCATAATTATTTTTTATCGAAAATTATACATCGTCATTACGTTTTCAAATCTTATTGCACGAATTGAGTGGTGCTATGAGTTATTGAATACCTCCCTTTTTAAATGTCTTGTAAATAAATGTGTACATAATTGTTTATGTATAAGCTTTACGATTTTGGAGGATTCGGCATCTGTTTAATGTTCGTGTTTTGTGGATCTTTTCGGCTGAGCGTTTTGTTATTTTTTTATTACGGACAATCTACATAATAACCTTATTTTTGCCTTAAAAGAGAGTACAATACGATACCTATTAAAAAACTGCAGCTTGAAATCAGTTTTTCGCCTACCCTACAATATTTAGAATTTGTGTAGATTGTCCGTAAATTATCTTAGGGTGGTATGCCACTTATCAAATATTTTTGTCCAAATTGTCTTCATTTTGTTGGGAGTACTTGCGAAGGTGTTTATATACATTGAATGTTAAAATTGCGTTGGCTCAATTCATCCCTCCCCTTCCTTATCCCTATTCTGTTTCCTTGAGGTTGGCAACACTTTCATGATTCATTTTGCCAGTCTTTGTATAAGAAAACTTTTGATTAGAGAAAAAGGGTAATAAAATTATCCAGTTTTATTGATCAAAACGACATAGTGATTTTTTAGGTTTACGCAAAAGTTATACATTGTAATAAAACTATTTCTTACGGATGCTATCGTGATTTGTTTTTTAAAACGTCGCGTCGTGACTAAAATAGAAACAAATGACCATAAAATCCGTAAAAACTAATTTTATTGGGCAAAGATATTTCACCACTGGCACATCACTCTTATGTGTGAACAACAGCATGAACTGCCCAAAATTAAACGTGCTTACGTAGATATCGATGTGATTAATATGCATGAATTACAAATGCCCCGTATTTTCAGAGGACAATATGTACAATACGCAAGAGGACAATAAACCTTCGAAACATCAGCTCAAGAAGGAACGGATAGCCGCTAGGAAGGCCGCGCGCAAAAATAAAGGTGGTACACGTTGTATGAGCTGTCTGTCGCTTCTGTGGTCTATGTTGAGCTTGTTTGACTTTAGATTTGTAGTCAGAAGGGAATTTAATTCAATTGGTAGTGAGCCACTATGAATGACTTTCGACTATCCAGATCGCTGTGTCTTTATATTTGGTAAAAATCAACCAAATCTCAGCAGTGTGCAGCGAAATTGATTCGAAAACATTGTCGACAATTTTTCGTACTGAGGCTGCAAGATATTTAGGTCAAAGCATGGTTTCGATAACCGGCTTTAATGATATGCTTATACTACACTGACATTCCATCTACCTTGTTAGGACGTCAATGCGGGCTTGATTTAGCCGATGTAGATAAAAGTCGCTTGTTTTCTGAAACTAATCTTGATATTGAAGTACAAAATCACCAATCTTCTGACTGCAAATCTGGAGTGCATACTGCATGTGACAATATACACGAAACTAACCCTCATTTCTTCTGTTACAGGTAACTCGACGAGTAAGGACGACATCGGCACCGAAGCTAACGGCCCCACCAAGGAGGACGGTAAGTCGTCTTCTGAACAATCTGATGCTGACGTTGAAGACAACCTCGAGGACATGCCTCGCCAGCCAGACACGCATACAGTGTCGGTAGGCACGCAGGCACATACTGCTGCAAACTTCGCTGCATACCATATGGAGTCAGGATATAACTCCGAGAAGGTCATAAGCTCCGATTCCATAAGGACAAGTCCAGTTGATTTGGATAAGGAAAAGACAGACAACACACCAGAAAATGCTGATAAAGACAAAGTTGAATTCGCTACGTCGACGACAGCGATACCGCTGGAGTACAAACCTCTGATACCTTTAGAGAATCTGTCTAACCCTGATTCTGGAGTCGCTAGTCCTGAAGCGACCAAGCACAATTCTACAGAGACTGTTGATAATGTTGATTCACCAACTAATGGTAAAGAACTCGGCAGTCATAGCTCTCTATCGAGCGAAATCAATTTGGATTTATCAAGTCCTCAGCATAACAAGCTGTCCCCAGTCAAGACAGAGTACGAGAGGCCGGTGTCGAGGATATCCTTTGTCCCGGAGTACTCCAACGAAGTCGTGTCGCGAGGAATAAGCGTGCAAGGATGCAGGAATGTTCTTGAACACAGCGGAGAGAGCAGTTACGAATCTCTACCCGAGAGTAAGACGCTCAACGACTTGAACAATCACTTGGATAAGCTAAAGTTGTACATGGATGACGTGAAGACCAAACCGACTCTGCCGTCACCAGTCACGACGGAGAGTACGATTCCCGAGCCGCCAGCTCCTCCGCCCGTGCCGCGACCTAAAGTCAACAACGTCGAAGCCGAGAAACAGAGGGACTTCTTACCGTACACGCGACAAAGTCCTCTGTCTCCTCGCTATATATGTGATGAGGACGAATGCAGCATCCAGTCATGTCTCAGTCAGTTCACAGCACTGGAACTGCTCACCGGGAATAATAAAGTAGGTTGCGAGACTTGCACCGAACGAATAAACGGCAAAGACGGGAAGACTGTGTACACTAACGCTACCAAACGGTTCCTGGTGTCCAGTCCACCCGCGATCCTTATTTTGCATCTAAAGAGGTTCCAGATCGGACCGCGATGCATGTTCAGAAAGATGTCTAAACACGTCGACTTCCCGACCATTCTTGACTTAGCACCGTTCTGCGCTATGGATAAAGTGAGAAAGTTACCAAATGTGAACCGCGGGCAGAACGAGTTGCTGTACTCTTTGTATGGAGTTGTGGAGCATTCTGGTGGCATGCACGGTGGCCATTATGTGGCGTATGTGAAAGTCAGACAGCCGGTGAAGGCTGGTGACCCCAAGTGGTGGTTCCTGCCCAAGAGTGCTAACACGATGCCCAACAACACCGGTAGTGGTGACGGCGACGCGGATTCAGAGTCGGATTTGTCGGGCTACGAGTCTGGAGAAGGACCCACATCGGCTGCAGAACCGCCTTCCGGCAAGTGGTACTACGTCTCAGACAGCATGGTCTCCGAAGTCACCGAGGAGAAAGTGCTCAGGGCACAAGCGTATCTCCTGTTCTATGAGAGAATTTTATAAACGGTTTTCCTATAATATGGATTAGAGAGTTGAGATGTAGGCATTCAGTGTTTTTCTGCGCACTGACTGTTTTTCGGGTGCTAGAATCATTAGACAAAATAGTATACGGCTGACGGTTGTTCGAAACAATACATTTTAGGTTACCATTTCACCCACATTTGAGCAGTAACACGCTGGAATATGCCTTGTCTCAGCTCACTACGGAGTGGCCTAATGTTTGGGTTGGCATTTAAGTGGAAGACTGAAGCTTGTAGGGCCGACTTATACGTAGTAGACATTGCATGCATATTGTTTTAACCGCTGTAAATAACTGCTTAAAATACCGGCTTTATTTCGTACAGTCGACGCAGATTGACGCAACTTTGACAATTCAGCTGGCAATAGAGAACTAAAATTGAGGCTTTACCGAAACGGATAACTAAATTCAAATATTGAGTTCTATATTTAAAATAAACCAATCAAACGAAAGCAATCAGAGGGCGTGATGATTAAACTTTATTTTGATTGGTATAGTTCCAAGATCGATATGGAATTTTCGAATAATTTCAAATTATGTAGAGTCGTGTTGAATACACGAATAGATTTGACGTGACGTATACGTACGCAATACATAATCGTAACCGATTTAGTCATTATTGCGTGTTAAAAGGAATTGATTACGAAGCCGTTCTTCGAGTAAGTAATAGAATGTAACATGCCAATAGAATCGAAATAGTGGGGAATCTTTGTCAGCAGTACGTTTTTTTAATTGAATAAGAATTTTAGAATAAATTCTATTTGGATTTTTAATTTATTTCGGTATTTAATGTTGGCAGTATTTTTATTTGTTTTTGTTTTTATTTAACTTTGCAGTTTATGAACGAAATCATCAAGCGAGAGTAAAAAATACGGTATTATTGATGTTCATAAGTGTAACCACAGATTTTCTATTTGTATACCAATTACCCTCTTAAAATTTCCCCCTTATTTCGAATCTAACGTCCAAATTAAACGACCATTCTGACGAACTATTGTAAAGAACGCGTTGTTCAGTGTGGACGAGGCGCAACAATTTAATATACCAAAACTATTATTATGTATTTACATCTCAAATTAAGAATAAATGGATCATGCGTTGAAACGTTTAAATTATTTTTACTTTATGAATATTCTGTATTTGTAATATTTTGTTTGTGTAAAGTTTTGTGCACACTGGCATTCGTGGTTTTAAATAATAGATTAGATGAAAGGTACACAATTTATCATCCTTAAAAATGTAAGGGAATTTTGAGGCTAAAGACATGGGATCTTTAGCTATCGTTGTATGTAATGCCGGTGTGTACAAATAATTGTTTTCGTCCCAATGGTATAAGTCTTCCATTGAGGTGTCAAGCGATATAGAATTTTTCAATTTTAGATACGGTGAAAATTTAACATTTACGTTTCATTACTCAATCGAGTGCTTTTAGAACGAAAGTAATTAAATGTAAGTTATTTATTATGATTGTTTTGTCAGTGTACATTGTAGACTTTCGTTTTTTCCTTCTTTTTATAGTTTTTAAACTTAAACACATGTTAATTATGTATTCCGTATGTCCGGATTGTGGAAGCAAAAGTAACTCTTTCCAGGGTTAGTTGTCAAAAATAAATTTCATTTTTTGATATGTAATTAATTACATTTCATTTTTTATTATTATGTAACTTTTATGAAATATAAACTTAAAATGTTTATAATAATATGCTTTTACTAAAAGTGATACCCAGAAAGAGTTAGTTTTGAAAAATATACAATTATTTTTACATACATCTAGACAATGCCAATAATGAAAAGAGACTGTAGTCTTTCGTAAAATATACGACAGTCAGTTCATTTGATCTCGCATTGAAATAACAATATTATTTATTTGCTTTTTACCCGAAATATTAAAATGAATTATGAACTACCAAGTTATACACATTTGTTAAACGATTTTAAACTTTACCAGGATTGTCTTAAACTTTACAATCGTTTAACAAACAGTGTGCAGAATTGATTTACATGAAATATATGAATATATTCTATTTTGCATTATCGCTTGTAATATTTGAGTATCTTGGTATTAGTTGCGTTATAAATGTTTATCTCGCATAATGTAGTTGATTGTACATATATGTTTCTACATACTTCATACTAGGTTCCTCTAAGCGTGGAATGAGGGTAGACGGATGTCTGCATCATTTGATACCCGCTTTTTATTAACATTTTAATATGTATTGTAAATTTTAATTGCGAGTGCTCAATTTAGTTATTTTTACCCGCTATGTGTTACGCTATTATAAATATGACCTTTCAATTATATTACGGCGGATTATTTCTCATTTTAGGGATATCTAAGCTGTGCAATGACCTTTGTCCTAAGGTTTCCATGTCTGTCCTAAAAGATATTTTAAGTTCATGCAGGGAATAATTCTGGAATGTGAAGGTACAATCTATTCATAACACACTGAGTGTGAGAAAAATAATTCATTATAGAATTACAAATATTAGTTCACCGTAAACGTCTCATATAATTCAATCAACAGTATAACTTCATTCTCCGTTTTATTAAACAGAGTACTGTGTCTAAGTAAACAACGCCATGATGGATTATTCAGATAATTCTTTACAACCATGTCCCATATTCGTAATGTTTTTGCGTATAGCAATAGTGACATCAAGGGTGTTTTAAAAAGTGGTATGAATTTTGTTAATGCCCTGATCATTAGCGATCTGCAAATATACAAAGACCCTCCCCCATTCATATATAATTAAAACACCCTCATGACTGTCGGCATGCTGGAGTCAATGGGGATGACCACTGGTAGGCCTTTTGCTCGTCGCTGTTTATTTAATTTTGCAAATATTCATTCGATATTGCAATGTTCATTCGATTTTGCAAATGTTCATTCCATTTTGCAAATGTTCATTCGATTTTGCAAATGTTCATTCCAGAATTATTGTCCTGGGCCATTTGATCACGTCAGGGTCCTTGCCCTCACATGTCATCACGAGACGTTTGTTTATAGTTTAGTCCACACGTAGCTAATTATTTTATACCGTTAGCAATTAGCAAACCCGCGTTCATTATATTATTATTTGATATATTTTGTATAATAAACTCCACACTATGATTGCGTTACGAGGTGTATTAAATAAATAGTTATAAAACATCGTACATGGATTTTTATTCTAATAGCGTGAATAAGGCGTAACCCCTCTTGTGCCAAGCAGTGGAACAGGGCTAATATTATTATAAGAATTTAGACCTTGGTACTGAAGTGTAGAACAGTTTTTCAATTCGTTCTCGGTAGAGTATGGCAATAGGTTTGCCTCGTACACCAATAAAGATCAAAATAAATATATTAGAAATAAGATCGAATACTTGATTCAACACATCACAATGTAGGACGCTCGGTTTTTGCATTTTAATATATATTTTAACTGTCGTAAACAGATATCCCGATATTATGGCGAAATATTTTAGATTTTTAATTTCGTGATGCAGACAATTATTTGTTTTTTTTACGACATTTTGACGTCAACTCCATGTGGAACTTCCATAACAGTTAAGAAAAATAAATTGTCTTACATAAATATTATATTTTGGAATGCTATAAACCAGCCTTTTCTATTCTATTCTTGAGTAGATCGACATGTATGGTGCCAAAAGGTACTAAATTCGTTATTCTGGCTACATCTTGTATAGTAATCTCTATAATGCAATATAACACTTGTAAAGTTTCCTTTGCGTTTTTCAGTGCCTGCAAAGAAAACATTCATTGATAATAATAGAACTACCGAATCTGTTGTTTTCTGCTTAATTGATTGCACCAAGTTAATCGGGCCTTGTATTACATGTAGAATTATCATAACTTAAGACTGCTATAGACTTCATATAGGCCAGCTTGGTAGACTAACGCCTAAACCCTCTCATTGGTAAAGGAGGCCCGTGCCCAGCGATGGGACAGTAATGTTACAGGGCTAATATTTATTTTATTTATTTATTAAGACTGCTTCTGTTCTTATAAATGAACTTCTACTCACCGATATAACAGTCTCCTTCAATTGTGGATTTGTAGCCATGTCTTTTTTCAGCCTATTCATTTCTTGCGGCGTATAACCTACTAATTTAGAGAGTACGGTGCTTGTAAACTCAACATCCAAACTCCCTGTACCATCCACAATCGTACATTTTAAACACCAACTATCTTTACTGACGGTCAGTTTAGACAACAGTTTCATTATTTGAGCTTTCACATTGAACACACCACCACGCTTTTTTCCTTCAGATAGCTCATTAATCTGTTTGATATACACAAAAGGTTCTGATGAGACGACTTTCGGACCTAAATCTACCTCTACATCTCTGCTTTCATAAACATCTAATTGAGCTTCCATCTCTCTCAATAATTCCTCATCTTCATTCAACAAATCATTTTCATCTGGATAATCAGCTTCGTTGTTAGTATCTACTTTAAACCTCTTTTCTGGATTTTCGTAACCACTTGATGATGGACGTTTCACTGGATCTAAATCTATAACTATATCTTGGTTTTGTCTATTTCTGTCTCTTTCATTACTGATAGGTGTTGGTTGTGGTGGATGGAGTAGTGCTTCTAAAGCGTCTATTTGGTTTATTATATCGTCGTCTATATCTGGGATACTGGTGGGTGATGCTTGTCCTGATAATTGGTTAGATGAACTAGCAGGTACATCTGAATGTGGTGCAGGTATATCATTGTTTCGGGGGTGACATATTGTGGTGTTACCATCTGTTTCTGTAACAATAGTTGAATCTTGTGTCTTTTTTTATAAATATTGAAAGAAATTGTTTAATTTTTAGATGAGTATAAAACAAATGGGCAAGTCAAAGCTCTGTATCATCAATGATTTTAAAATTTCTTTTAGTTACATCTGTGTTTTGCATATTACGCCTATTGTAGTCCTTGATATACACAACACTAGATTAATTGTATCTTTATTTGTATTGTGATTTACCGTTCTCTAAGAATGTTGTATAAAATGAATGCATGAGAAAGCCTATCATTATCATGGTTTAATCAGACTGATGGAATTGACACTGGATTACTGTTTGAAAAAGTACCAATAATTGAATAGAATATAAGCATTACCTTGAGGCATTGGTAGACCTAATTTATCGGCAAGCAATGCGGGCAAGGAGTTTGAAATGACGATATCCGCGACATCACCGCCTACTAACTCGATGGAGCTTTCTGTCAACAGGAGAACGCCTCTACGACAATCTACAGGACCTGCAAATTACAAAATACATTTGACCCCACACTAGTTAGATTAATGGCCTAGAGAAAGGCTGGTAGGTTAGCTAGGATAGGGCCTTATAGTCCACGGTGTGATTTTCCTTACTCACATTTCCAGTCAAATCCTACAAGCTTCCTATTTTATTTTCCCGTCAATTCCCTGCTAGCATTCCTGCCATATCCCGTTCGTTCCCTTTCCTACAAATCACAACCATTTATCTAAGCCCCATCCTTGATTTGTGTCCATACCTGCCTGCTTGTTTTCTAAATTGAGTGTTGTAACATTATTATTATTATATAAATGTATCTAGACCTTGTTGTGACCTGTCATAAGTGGATTTGATGTGCCTACGTGACCAATAAACATTTTTATTTATTTTTTATTTTAATGACATGCGACTTTGGTCACAAATTCTTTGCCCACACTTTATTTTAGTGATGTGGATATCAGAAACGACTACAAACTTGGGGTTACAGAGACAAAGACTTGAAACAAATATTTGTCCATTGGTTTTATCCCCATTTATTCAAGACCAGGTGAAGTGGGAATGTTTAAGTAGGCGGACCCTGGCACCTGACCAGGATAACGCCAGGCAGAAAGAAACGGTTTTATCCCCATTTATTGCATAACATGTCCACTTACACTATACAGGACGTAGAGATAAGAGTTATCAGAATTTTGCCATATGCTATTTACTATATATTCATCAGCCATAGAACGTCCACTGACATTTACTATATTATGGTCATACATTTTATTTGATAAGTATTATCATGTGGCCATGGTGGTTTATTGAAGGGATCCAATCTCAATTTTTCAAAATTTGTTTGGTTACCTTTGATAAGAATTTTAGCACCTGGTGAGATGTCACAGCTCAAATTCCTCATTGGTTTATATTCAATAGCTGATATATCTTGCACACCATCAGTGAGGTATAATTTTATCATCCTGCCAAAATACATATTTAATTTGATGTTAAAAGTAAATTGATGACTGCCTCAGTGACGGTGGTATTGCATGCGCAGTACGCCTATCGTTCTGAAGTCTCAGGTTCGATCCCCATGGCGGGTAAAGTGATATGGTGGGTAGCATATAGTGGGTAGTGGATTTTTTAGTATCTGCCTTAAGTCTGGAATTTGTGCCCGATATTGTGATGGGTTCACCCCCTATCACATCTGGGAAGGAACTAAGCACGGCAAAATATGGGTGTTCTAGTTTCGCTAATTCGCCACTGGCTACCCCTTCAGGGATGCAGGCGTGAGCTTAGGTTACAATAATAAATAATTGAAAATACTTTCATCATTAGAAAGCTACACTATCACAGAGTGTAATAAGGCATTTTATCCCTCAAAATGTTTTTGCCTTTATATTTATTAAATTCCACCTGTGGAACCCAAGCCATTTAATAAATAATTACCTACGGTTGGGTACTTTGTCTTCATGTCTTGTGGTTGCTTCTACATTATCCATATTCACTTTCTGCAGTTTCAAATACTGCTGGTATGCAGGTGTCCCTGAAAATTATACTGATTGATTTAAAAAAAGACATCATGAACTGACTATAACTTATCCGAACATGACCAAATTCAAGTAGGACCACCCTTGAAATAAGCTCTATGAGACACAAAATGAATATTGAAAATCAGTCCATACAGATTAAAAAAAGATGAATTGAGGACCTCCTCCTTTTTGTGAAGTTAGCAGGTAAATCCTTTCTGCAAAATGCTTGAAAAAGTGTGTTGCACCGATTCCACATCAAGGTGTGATAAGGGCTAGTAGAAAGATATGGACCTCTTAAGAATGAAAATCTTACCAACATCGATTATGGCATTTATCTGGAGCATATATCGTCCTTTCAGTACTGTTTTCACCTGTGCAGCGAGATTTGGCGGCAAACAGCCGGGGCTAGGGATTATATCTTTTAAATCGTTTAGAAGCCATTGTTCCTTAGCCAAGTTTTGCACTTCTGGTAAACTTAAATTGTTTCCACTGTTCTCTGCCAGATACTCTACATATCTACGGCACACTACATGGTTAAATGATTGTAAAAACATAGTTTAATAAATTACATACATACATACAAAAAACGAAACTCACGCCTGTTTCCCGTTGGGGTAGGCAGAGACTAAGGAACGCCAATTACTTCGGTTCAAACACACCTCTCGCTTCTTCCATAATAATTTAATGTAAGAGTAGATACTTACCCGGCTATCCATTCATCTTCCGCAAACATGTGGTTGGATGCAAGGAAACTTCGCACAGCATTTATTACATCAGAAGCCATCTTCTGTACAATTAAAAATACTATAAGATAGAGCTAAACAGAAAATAAAGAAATGTTTATAACTTTTATTATGATATTTCTATGCTTTTATTGACATTACGCATTTTTCGTTTTTTTTTTTAAATTTTCCCTTTCGGGAAGGCAAAGGGATCTAACCCATACAGCCTTGTCTTAAGTGCTTTTTATTTCTTTATATCTAATTTTTCACAAGTGCAATGAAATCGGATGTGTAGTTTTTTTTAAGTATGTTTCTGAGTTTTGGCGGGAATTCTGACGGTGCGGGTGGTCGCTTGTTTTAATGATTTCACATTTTAGTCTAAAGTTGTGTTTGTGGTTTAAATGTGATGTGTATCTAAGCAATAAACATCAACGAAGATGGACAGTATGTGAAAGTTTTGAAATAAGTGATTTTGGATGCTTTTGGTCGGGTGGATGTGTCGACCATGTTCGATTCCTCCGCTGCGAGAAAATCGTCTAAAAACAACAAAATGGAAGGAATTGGCGTCAAAACTCCAGCAGGGCCTTGAAATCGAACACATCCGACTTCATTGTATTTGCGTAAACTTAGATGTAGGAAAACAATTTCCCTAACTTGACATTGGCATAATGTATTTCAATTGCCATAAATATAAAAAAAAACTGCCTCGGTGGCGTGGTGGTATTCCGGTACGACTACGGTTCTGAGGTCTCCGGTTCGATCCCCGGGTCGGGCAAAGTAATATTGGATTTTTCCATATCAGTCCGGAGTCTGGAATTTGTGCCCGATATGGCGATAGGCTCGCCCCCTATCACATCTGGGACGGAACTAAGCTCGGCGAAATGTGGGTGTTCTAGTTCGCTAGTACGCCTCTGCCTACCCCTTCGGGGATACAGGCGTGAGCTTATGTTGTTATGTTATGTTATGTTATAAAAAAAAAAGTACGTTTCTTTTTTTACGGAACCAGCTAAGGTCTGAGACCATTTCTTTTATTAACTGCTTAGGGATGCTCTTTGTTTCCTCTATCTACGTTTGTACTGACGAAATAATAATATTTTTATGTAGATTACCCTGAATTAAAGATTGAATTGCATATTATTTTGAGACTTTTATCGTAAAACTATTGGAAAGAAAATCTTTATCATGTCCTTTTCTTTCGTCATAAATCAAGTCCAATATTTGTATCGATTCCTAGAATCTTTATTATAAAAAATTGAGAATAAATAAGAAAAAATTTGATAAAATATGCCCTTTTTTTAGGGTTGCCACTTGTCTGTAATTTAGGAAGATGACAACCCTACTTGTCTTTGATCCAGTGATCATAGACAAGGTTTTGTTATTCCTTATTAAGGAAAGGCAAAAGAATAATGATATACGGAGTTGATTTTTTAAAGTGCTGCTAATGTAAAAAATCTAAATATTGCACATAAATGTGTCTCATCGCTACACTAGGCTTTATTCTCGGCTTTCCCTGATATTATTCAACCAATGTCTCGAAGATTCCGCAGCATGCCATCTATGCGTTAAACATTATTCATTTATAGTTTTTGATACTCTAACCGCCGAATTCTCATACACTTAAAATAGCTTTATGTCGTTTAAGGCCATCTTGTAAAATATAATAAATCTTGTAAAATCAATGTAAGGAGCCGTTAAAGTTGAATAGCGTTTGATCATTCGGGCGTAAGCTCGGCGAAACGTGGGTGTTCTAATTCACTAGTGCGCCTCTGTCTACCACTTGGGGTATACGTACATGAGTGAGACTATACTTATACATATGTATGTATGTGTACGTATACTGTATGCCTTTTCAATGGAATACACTATAAGCGTGATTTTATGGTTTATGTGTAACTTGCCGTTGCAAGCTACACCATTCGCCTGGAAATTTATTTTTCGGGATAAAATTTGTCTTCCAAAATAAAA
This sequence comes from Clanis bilineata, assembly GCA_036417725.1. Taxonomy (NCBI): domain Eukaryota; kingdom Metazoa; phylum Arthropoda; class Insecta; order Lepidoptera; family Sphingidae; genus Clanis; species Clanis bilineata. The sequence continues at coordinate 2,032,746 of CM071139.1, read as the reverse complement.
AGTCGCTACGTCCATAACAAATTTCATCAAAATTGGTCTAACCGTTCGAGCGTGAAGAAGTAACAAACACACACTTACGAACTTTCGCGTTTATAATAAGTGGGATAACTGTAACGAATATGACATTGAAATATTGTACCTTCATTTTAAATATTTTGTGTTCAATGTAATTACGTGGCAACATTATCGCTGAGTGAACGCAAAAAAAGCTGCCGATATTTCATCCGTCTCCCTCGTAAATTGGACATAGGCTGATTGACAACAAAAGACACTATTTTGAGGATCATTGTTGTTTTAAATGTTTCCTTGTAAATTGGTGTTGTGAAACGGGCGCCTGAAATAGTGTTTCAAAACGTGGGTGTAAAAATATGAAGCGGCGAAATGCCGATGCTGGGAAGATGCGGCGGCCTTTGAAGCGCACCAAAATTACAGAAGGGATGTATGGAAAGTGAGTTGGAATCGTTTAAAGTACTATCGAAGCTGTATGGATAACGAAGGAATGGTGCAGTTCGTAATTTTATGAGAAACTAATGAATAATTAGTGAATTGTACGTGGGTAGTAGGTAACATCTGTTTGTCATATAACTGACGGTGGAAAGTTAAAAACGCCGACACACACATGTTTTTTTATCACTATTTTCTCTTATAACAGTTCTCACAGGGGTACTATCGTCCCACGAATGCTTTCTTCCATCCGTTGTTTTGTGTACAATGGCAGAATTTTATGTATTTATGTAAAGAAGTTGATAGTTCAGTTGTACAAATATCTGCTTTGAACAGTGTTTCATAAATTATGGGCCTTACTTATAAAAGCATTTTTAGCTTAGCAAATGGTTGAGAATAACCTGTCACTTTTTTCCTTGCGTTACATTGTTTAAAAGTGAAAGGGACAACCTATGGTTAAAGATAAGCAGCGCTTAAATATTTTTATAAGGGGCTATATTGTTAAATTAAAGCAAATTATTTGGCGATAAAGGAATAATTTATTAGTAAATTTCAACTTTGCAAAACCACTCAGCTAGCTATAAAACATTTCGTTAACAGTAAGTTACATCTATTATCTAAAATAACATAGTTTCTTAATTGTTTAATTAACTTTAGTTGCTAATATTTTATGGAAAAAAGAAAGAATTATACTAATGTTGCACAATTAGGGCCTTACTTATAAAAACATTTTCACTTAACTTTTTGCTAAGAATAACCTGACACTTTTTTGCTTGCGTTACATTGTTTAAAAATGAAAGGGATAACCTATGGTTTAAGATAAGCCGTGCTTAAATATTTTTATAAGTAAGGGGCATAATGTTTACTTGTGTAGTACATAAATAATAATAATAGCCCTGTAATATTACTGACCCACTACTGCGCACGGGCCTCTTCTACTAATGAGGGGTTAGGCCTTAGTCTACCACGCTGGCCTAATGCAGGTTCGTAAACTTCACATACCTTCAAAATTCCTGTAAAGAAATTCTTAGGTATGCAGATTTCCTCATGATGTTTTCCTTCACCGTTATAGCAAGCGATATAGCACAATGGAAACACACTTAACATAGAAAAGTCCGATGTGTATGATCTATTTTGGGGTTGGTCTCGAACCTCCGACACTTGCCTCGGCAGTCAGTACCATTCCCAACTGAACTATCACTGCTGTTACAGTACATATTAAAAAAAAAACGTAATTCAAATGTCCTGGCGTTTTGGCTACACTTAACTCCTCTCATCACTAGCAGAGGTTTATCACATGCTGATATCTGTTCATTAAAATGCCATAAAGTAAATAAACATAATTTTTGGATATGAAAAACATAAACTTATGTCTGTTTATGAGATTTATGACACAGTGTCTAACAGCCAGATTAACATTGATTTAAGTCACCTTTATTGTAGCAGTTTATAAGCAATTTAAAATACAATTATCTACCTATTAGAAGATACTATAAAAAAATTTATCAAACAAAAAAAGTTACAATATTAAATGACACATCAGTTGCAAGACCATAATCAGTCAATGATGTTTATAAATAAAGCATCGAAGGCTTGGAAGCCAGCACTTAATTTTTTTTTTCAATAATACATCCTATTGGCATGCCAATAGGATGTATTATTGAAATACATCCTATTGGCATGCCACAGAGGCTGTCATAGCATGCCATGGCATGCTATGACAGCCTCTGTGGTGTAGTGGGCAAGTAGCTGGGTGTGAAGCGAGAGGCCGCGGGTTCGATTCCCACATTGAGACAAATGTTTGTGTACCACACAGATATTTCTTTCAATTCTGGGTGTTGTGAGACTGAAAGTCTCTCATAGCTGACACCCATGACACAGGTTATACCTAGGTTGGGTCAGGACTAGGTGTGTGACTGTTGGGTGTATTTATTTATTATTATTCTGTTCAGATTTTTTTGGTACTTGCTTTGCTTTTGCTGCAAATACACTTTCACATTTATTCTTTCATATTTAAATTCTTGACTGAAACATTTTCGTTGTATTTACACAATATATTATTTCAATGTGTTTGTACAGCTGTTGTAAGGAAAGAAAGTTTCCTTCAGATGCTAGATATAGGTCAAATGAATGAGAGCAAGTAAATAATGAAATATTTTTAAAATAAAAAATTTACAGTGTCCAATTGTTTACATGGTTTACACATTCTGTCTAAATAACTACTACAGTTATGACAGTATTTGTCCATCAATATATGTTTGAAATTTTTGAACACCTAACATAAACTCAAGCCTGTATCCCTGAAGATCAGAGGCGAACTAGCAAACTAGAACACCCACATTTTGCCGAGTTTAGTTCCATCCCAGATGTGATGAGGGCGAGCCTATTGCCATCTCAGTGCCAGACTCAGGGCTGAAACTGAAAAATCCAATATCACTGCCCTACTTGGGGATCGAATCCGGGACCTCGTTTTATTTCAATGAATAACATTCACGTAAACCAAAGAAATCATTATCTTATATGTATGTTCACTAATAACTCCCGAGGCACATGGATGGATTTAGAGGTTTCTTTTTTAACATAGCATTAACTTTAACATAAGCAGAAATAGCTGAATGATACGGAGTGCCGAGATGAGTGTCGGAGGTTCGAGACCAACCCTAAAAAGAGCATACACCTCGAATTTCCAATGTAAAGTGTGTTTTCATTGTGAAATATCGCTTGCTATAACGGTGAAGGAATACATTGTGAGGAAACCTTCATACCCGAGAATTTCTAAACAAGAATTTCGAAGGTATGTGAAGTCTACCAATCTGCATTAGGCCAGCGTGGTAGACTAAGGTCTAACTTCTCTCATTAGTAGAGGAGGCCTGTGCCCAGCAGTGGGACCGTAATATTACAGGGCTAATATTATTATATTATTATTTTTTAACACATTCAAGTAGATTCTCAAATATCAGTCACTGTCTAAGGTTATCTATGTGTATTTTTTGCCAGTTCAATGCTGTATCTCAAATTCGTGATGCTGTGGGCGACAGTCGTGATGGCCGACTACATGCTGGAGTTCAGATTCGAGTTTCTCTGGCCCTTCTGGATGATGCTCAGATCAGTCTACGATTCATTCAAATATCAAGGACTTGTGAGTGATATTATTTATTTAATGATGACAAATGTGAAGCTTAATGAAAAATGTTTAATTATTGTACTAAAATCAGAATTCTTTAATTAATGCATAAATATTATAGTGAGCTGCCACTTTACGTCGGATTTCTGTGCGACAGTGGTATCAAACCAGTCGAGCCGGCCCATTCATGCTGTAGAGGTAACTCTCTACAGAGCTCTACCATTCAAAAAAATAGTCTTTCTTTTTCTTTCTACCTACCCTTATCTTACCTTAATGTGGAGTCGGCGTACCACACTTTTTCAAGAATGTTGCGGAAATGATTTGGCTTAGTTTTTACGACTGACTGACGTCAACCCCCTCTGAGGGATACAGCCCAGCCAAATCAAATTACAAAATTCGCTTTGCCCGACCTGGGAATCGAACCTAGAACCTCCCGGTCCACAGCCAATATGTGCTGCCACTAAACCAAGGAGATGGCTAATATATGTATATTGTTCGTATATTAATATGGTTGTTACAGGCATTCTCCGTGTTCTTCATTTGCATAGCGCTCACTTCAGACATGATATGTTTCTTCTTCATACCCCTGCAGTACATATTCTTCGCAGCCAGTACATATGTGTGGGTGCAATATGTATGGTACACATGTAAGTATGCATGTATATGTATATTTTATGCAGTGGCGTAACTATTGTGTTGGGGTCCCGTGGCAAATTCATTGGGTTGTTTTTAGCTCGCGGCTCCTTATATGGTCACGGAATTTTCAGTTTAAGGCCTGCTTCCGTCCCCTATGGTCCGGGCCCGTGGAATTTTGCCGACATGCCACCCTGTAGTTACGCCACTGATTTTACTAGTGATTAACGAATTGGATACAACATTTTCAATTTCTCATTTATTCTGTTTTTCCTCTTCTTTATTTAAAAAAAATGCTCCGCATCAAAGGATGATGATTTTGCAAACGACAGTGTTTAATAAATGTATTACTAATAATCACAAGTTTAAAAACTTAACTGACCGACTTCCAATTTACCGATCGTGACCAAATTTATATGGGACCACCCTTGAAATAAGCACTATCGAAGACAAAAATAATTTTGAAAATCGGTCCACATTTGGCGGAGATATCGAGTAACATACATAAAAACCGACGAATTGAGGACCTCCTCCTTTTTGGGAAGTCGGCCAAAAATAAAGCTAGTCGGACATCTTGTTTCTTTCAGCAGGTACTTCAATATTCTGCTTTTCAGTATTTCCTATTGTGTCATTTTTTTATTTTAAACTAACGTACAATATTGGATTTATGTAAGGATTGTGTTGTGTACTTGTGTTCAATGGTTACCTCTGGGCGTCCCATACGACGCGGATGTGTGATATCCGCATAATAGATAATGATATTTCTGAGCTAAATATTTGGGATTATTTGATAAATCAAAATGGTAATATCGTTATTTTTAAATATAATATTTAGAGCGACATGCACCATTATTACTAACCTGTAATGTAATTAATTAAATGTACATACATACACACATAAACACTCACGCCTGTATCCCATGGGGGTAGGCAGAGACTATTGAGCGCCACAAGCTACGTTCCTGACACACCTCTTTTGCCTCTTCCACATTCATGCATCTTTTCATACATTTCCGCCGGTTGAGGGTACTCCTCACTTTCCCCTTTTGGAGATAATTAAATGTCGTCCTATATTATCTGTAATTACATGTAGTACATTACATGTCATTCATATATTTCTTTTTCAATTTAACTTGAGGTTAGGACTAACTGTAGGTTAGTAATAGTAGTACAAGTCGCCCTTAAAAACAAAGATTAGCCATAAACGGTATAAAATAAACATATAAATAATAACCCCTTTTTACGAGCTCAGTGATCAAAGGGTGCATTCATAATGTTATCTTTACTTACTTAGTAATAAGACAGTACTGTTTAAATGTACAAATCTTTATTGTAGGAAAGTACATTGACACTACGCAGGCACGTCTGCTCAGTTTCAAGTCTCTCGACCAACTGCCTATCGCTTTCGAATGATGTTCCAGCACCGATGCCGCCCCACCATTGTTACCACCACTAACAGTGTGACAGCATCGAACTACCGACAACATTTTTAATATTCTACCTACCTTACAGAAACTAATCAGCAACGATATACCAACCACTATTATTAATTAATTCTACTACATTGCTTTAATTGTATAAGTTATATATCCTATAAACAATAATCAAATTAAGTTTTCTCCTGCGGCGACAACATTCGGCCGTCCTGCTCACGCATCCGTCCCCGGATAGCGTCCCAGTCTGGTGCGATTGCTGAGAACAAATTAACGGCTTTAACTTTTCATTTTAAACACTTAAGATTTCAACAGTCCCCACTCAAATAGGATGCCCTCCACTCTGCTGTTCCATCAACGGTCAGCAGATAGAAGGCTACCCTACCAAGGAGAATATCAAATTTTGTCCACTCGTGGTACCCAGACTGATATTGAACTGTTCCATCACCGGTCAGTTCCAAATGTGTTAAAATTTGTAGTTTTCCCTAGGCGATGCCACTGGCCAACCCTAGTTGCATGTCACTACAAATTCCAACCTACTGCAACAGACTTGTTTTACACGAACAAGTACTGTTACAAGAGTTATTGTCTAGGTACCAAAATAATCAAAATCGAAGCAAAAGCATCAGACACCACAAAACAACACCATAAATACCTGACAACATCTAGGCCCGTTTCCTTGTCATCGAGTTCCTCTAGCCTAATCCAAGGTTTCATGTTCTCTGCACAAGTCGTCCCTTCATATGGTTTTCTGCTTCTCTCTGCACCTCGCATATCCCTTACCTTGTATCTGTCGTGTCCCAATACTTCCGTGATTTGGAAAGGTCCTTTAAACAAGGGTAGCAATTTTGTGCTTTGTCCATTATTTGATTGACTTGGAATTTTAATTACAACCAAATCATTAATGTTGTACATTCGGGCAGATTTTCTTTTAGCATCGAATATTCGAGTCTGTTTATCTGCATTAACCTGGATCCGTTTACTTACGTCGCTCCTTAATGATGTCATGTCAATTGGTGATTGCTCATTTTCATTTACCAACTTGTCGGCATCTGTTTGAAGTCGATAGCCAAAGAACACCTCGCTTGGGACTGCAGATGTCGTCTTGTTGACGGTGCTATTAATTCCTTGTTGTATACTTGGAATATGTATATCCCATTTGTTATAATCGGTACTGGCCCCCATGGCTCGTAATGCGTCAAGAATAGTGCGATTGTACCGTTCGACTTGTCCGTTCGAACGGGGAACGGCGGTGGCAATAATGTGTTGACGTATGTTTTTCTCGTTACAATATTTTACGAATAACTTACACGTAAACGAACTACCGGCATCACAAATTAGTCGTTTGGGATTGCCGAATACATTAAATATTTTGTCTAATTCATTGATTACAATTTTGCTTTTAGTGTTTCGAACTGGTGAAATAAACACAAATTTTGTGAATGAATCTACTGTAACTAAAAGGTAAGAATGGTTACGCGTAGTCTTGACAAAAGGACCCAAGTGATCAATGTGTAATGTGTGAAAGGGTCTTGCATACTTGGGTATAGAAAATAATTTTCCTTCCTTTTTGCCGTGCATAGATTTCGAGTAAATACAGTTAAGACAATTCTTAATGTATTTTGACACAATTTTTCTCATTTTTGGAAACCAATAATAACATTTTATTCTATCAATCGACTTATCTACAGCGAAATGACCTATTTCATCATGATTTGCTTTAATTACTTGCCAAATACATTTTTTTGGAACCACCCAACGCCTGCCATACTCTGTCCTTCGATATACTTTATTGCCTAATAGTTCGTAGTCATTAAAAACCTTTTTGTTACGCTCGGCCTCTCCTGTCTGTAATATTTCTTTGATTGCACAAATATTAGGATCTTGCAGTTGTACAGACAGTAACCAGTCTCCCTCGGTTATAGTCAAAATACTCTCACCGTACATGGAAGCAGCATCGCTATTAATGGGGTTTCTACTTAATGCATCGACGTGTTGCATTTGGGTACCAGGCTTATGTATGATCTCAAAAGTAAATTCTTGTGTCAACAATACCCATCTACCTATTCTAGAATTAATCTCTTGCTTATTTATTGTATATTTAACAGCGTTACAATCTGTGTATATTTTAAAATTTGATCCTAATAAGTAGTGACGAAATTTTTGTAAGCCAACCACAATAGCCAAAAATTCCAACTCAAAGGAATGATATTTCTTTTCTTCGTTCGTAGTTTGCCTACTATAGAAATGAATAGGTTTTTCTCCTTGTTCTGTAATCTGCGTTAGAATACAACCTACACCGTCACGACTGGCATCTGTATATACAATTGTAGGTAGCGTTGGGTCAAAAATTGTTAATAAAGCGTTATGTAATAGTTCGTATTTTAATTTCTTAACTGCTTCTACCTGTTCCGTACTCCATTCCCATAAAACATCTTTTTTTAAGAGCTTTACCAATGGTTTTGATACAACAGCACAATTTTTTATAAATTTACGAAAGTAATTAATAAGACCAAGAAATTGTCTCACTTGATGAACATTTTTAGGTTCAGGGTATTCCTCTACAGCCTTAAGTTTCTTTTTGCCAGGGCGAACACCTTCCTTCGATACAACATATCCCAAAAAATCGACAGAGCTTTGAAAGAAATAGCATTTATCTAAATTAATTGTTAAACCATTATCTTGCAACACTTTTAACACTTCTTCTAAGATTTTAACATTTTCGTCTACGGAATCTGTGGCTATTAATAAGTCATCCATATAACAAATAACTTTATCAAATCTTAATTTCCCTAGTACAGTATTCATAAGTCTTTGAAAAACTGACGGTCCATTGCAAAGCCCGAATGGCATTCTTTTAAATTCGTAATGACCATCTGGAGTTATGAAAGCGGTTTTAGCTACAGAATTTTCGTTAACTTTGATTTGGTAATAGCCACTTTTCAAATCGAGTGACGTGTAACAAGTACAGCCTCTCAATTTATCCATTAGATCCTCTACAATAGGCATTGGATATTTCTCTTTCACAGTCACTTTATTGAGAGATCTGTAATCAATACACATGCGTTTTTCTCCTGAAGGCTTATCGACTAGCAAAACTGGACTAGCATAAGGGGAATTACTTTCTTGTATTATGCCATTTCTTAAAAGCTCGTCAACGATTGCACGGGTAGTCAATTTTTCGGAATCGGACATACGGTAAGGTCGAAAACAAACTGGTTTATTAGTTATTAATTCAATGTCTAACTCTACACAAGATGTTTGGCCCAAAGATTGTAGATCTTCAGACACAACGTGTGGATAATTAATAAAAATTTCATTTAATTGAGATTTAAGAGCCACGGAATTCGCATTGAACCTATATTGTTCTATCAACGCTATATGTTCGTTATCTACTGGGCAAAAGGATAAGTTGTTACCTATGCGTGAATACATTATTCCTTTGTCCTCAGTAAAATTCCTTCCTATTAGTACAGAACTACCAGACAATTCATCGAAAATGTAAAGTATAACATTTAGCTTCGCGGTATCAACTATAAGATCGACTTGTACACCCTGGGTAACGTATGAGCAAGAATCAGCTTTAAACCCGGTTAATAACACAGGTCTGTTTAATTCAAATGGAACAAGATTAAATTCATTTGCTAATTTACTTGTTATCAGTGAACAACTACTACCCATGTCAATGAAAGCCCTTTCCTTGTAACCATTTATGTTAACGTCTTTATAAAATTTTTCTTTCGAGTTAGGCTCAAGGATTAACTTAACCTCAGTATCTTTTTCAGTTTTAGCTTTAGGTTTCATTCTGCACGCGAGCTCCATATGCCCAAATTTACTACAAAAATTACATTTAACATTGTCTTTATGATTACAATTAGTCTTCTTGTGACCTAATTCACCACAACGAAAGCATGTAATATTAGTGGTAAAATGATTACTATTCGATACACTCACGTTCGATGGTTCTAACTTTTTGTCTATGTTACTATTATGTGGCAGACGGGGTAAATATTTATTTTGAAAATTTTGTTTCTGAATAGGTTTTTGATCGGATTCGGCATGAACTTTCCCGTGCAAGAATGAAGCTAAGTCATCACTATATTTAAAGTTACCAGCATCAGCTGCCGTGCTAATATTCTTGTCACCAATTGACCCTACAATTATTGAAATGATATCTTGTTCCGAAAATGATAACCTCATCTTATCAATTTTACCTCGTTGTTGAAAGTAAAATTCATATAATGACTGACCATCTGCAGGTCTAGTTTGAACCAAGTCTTTTAATAAACTATACATATTACGCTTAATTTGGAAGGTATCTAAGAGGGTATTTCTCCAGTCTTTCCATGACCAGCTGGTCCATCGTGTTTTATTTTTCTGGAGTGAATCATACCAAGTTTTTGCGGTATTCCTCAATTTCTGTAAAGCTTGATATTGTAAAACACGATCAGACCAACCAAAAGCGCGAGCATTAGCTTCCACAACATTAATCCACATTTCAATATCATCTACTAAAGGATCAAATTCGGGTATAACAGATGCTAAAATAACATTTTGGCTCACTGTGGGAGACGCAGCTCTTGTGCGTCTTGATTTCCTTTTTCTGTGTCCACGACTGCTACTACTGCTCGATGATGAACTTGACGATGATTCAGAGGATGTATCGTTCCTCTTGTTCCTTCTTCCCCGAGTCCTTTTCCGATTTCGCGGCATTTGCGTGGTTTCGAACCACTTCTGATGTTATCTTTACTTACTTAGTAATAAGACAGTACTGTTTAAATGTACAAATCTTTATTGTAGGAAAGTACATTGACACTACGCAGGCACGTCTGCTCAGTTTCAAGTCTCTCGACCAACTGCCTATCGCTTTCGAATGATGTTCCAGCACCGATGCCGCCCCACCATTGTTACCACCACTAACAGTGTGACAGCATCGAACTACCGACAACATTTTTAATATTCTACCTACCTTACAGAAACTAATCAGCAACGATATACCAACCACTATTATTAATTAATTCTACTACATTGCTTTAATTGTATAAGTTATATATCTTATAAACAATAATCAAATTAAGTTTTCTCCTGCGGCGACAACAATAATTAATTTATTTTAATTAATATTGGTTAACGTGACAACAGTTGTCTGTGTTATTATTATTGGATATAGTTAATCAAAAATACTTATTATCCAACAAAGCTGGTGATAGGATATTCATATCTGGAAATATAGCGAGCACTGTACAAATGGTGTTAAAACCTGTCATAGTGACCCACACTTTTTGTATGGATTGCTATTATCCATTTTTTATCTAATCTAAGAGGTTTGCGACATTACTAGTTGGTTGGTTGGGGGTGGGTACGGAGGTACATCCATGTATTCTAGTGCCCTCCTGTTCAGTAACAAGTACCTCGGTTTGCTTCTTCCCTCTTCAGAGTGTGAAGAAGCATATGGTTAGGCTGGCATGATTTTAGTGACCACTTCTTCCTTTCTACCTGCCCTTATCCCACCTTAATGTGGGATCGGCGAAACACATTTATTCAAGCATTTTGCAGAAAGTCTGACGTCAACTCTCTCTGAGGGTATCAGTCCCAGGCAAATTAATTTTAGGAAATTCGCTTTGCCCGATCTGGGAATCGAACCCAGGACCTCCCGGTCCACAGCCCATATATGCTGCCACCAGACCAATGAGGCGATTCTAAGGACCATAGATAAATTAATTATTTATACAGACAATTTACTCCATAAAGAAATTGGGTACTCCAACTATCATATTCTTCAGAGGGGGGATGACGTCAGGCAGGCAGCCGGTCGTATAAACCAGCCAAATTCATTCTACAACATGCTTTAAAAGTGTTTTGTGCCGAGACCACATTATGGTGGGATAAGGGCAGGTAGAAAGACTCCAACTATCTTGTCAAGTTCCACTTCTGTCACCACTCACCAGGCACCATTCAACTTTTTAGTAGAGACTGGCAAAAGACTAGGTGAGTCACCTGATGGTAAGTGATCTCCACCGCCCATATAGACAAAAACAATCATGGATGCGTTTCCAGTCTAAATGCTAGCCTTTCTTTTCTCTCTTTCTTTCTTTCCTAAAAGGATTGGGAAGGCCACCGGAAATATAATCCACCGAACGAAACGTAGCAGCGAACTGCAACTTTACGTCGATTTTCTGTGAAACAATGGTATCAAATCTGTCGAGCCGGTTCATGTCATAGACGAGACTGTCTACAGCGTGGCTCTACCATCCAAACCACATTCTTGATTCATCCGGATATTCGTTAAATAACATTCCACGAGAGCATTGGCGTCATGCGAATGCCCGTAAATCGGTGAAATAAAGCTGCAACGTGTATAAAAGCACGTTGCGTGGATATCACGCGCCAGTCGCCGCACGGGTGCAGGCGTGATGATTCACACATACACCAATCTCAATCTACTACGATAAATGAGGCTTCTCAATTAGCACAAAAGAAAGATGTGTATATTTTCGACAGACTTCAAAAAAGGAGAAGGTCCTCAATCCGTCTGTATTTTTTTAATATATGCTAAAAAATATCTCCGCCAAGTGTCGACCGATTTTTTGTTCGATAGAGCTTATTTCAAGAGTGATCCCATATAAATTTGGTCACGATCGGATAAGTCTTAAACTTGTGATTATTATCTTCCTGTATGTTACTTGATGTGACAAAAAGATTTATGGAAAAATGCAGTTTCTTTTTTTCGATATACTCGTAGTTTTATTTATTAGTGGAAGCGATTAAGTAGGAAGGCGGACCATGGCGTAAGGCGGGGATAACGCCTGGCAGAAAAAAAAAGCTCGTAATTTACTCCGAGGGTGGTCCCAATTTTGGCCGAAAAAAATATGCCTGAGAGCTATAGAGCGAACTTCACTAAATCAAAGTCAAAGAAAGGAACTCAGTGAGGATTTGCAATTTTAAGTTAAATTTTGACTTAGTCCGAGTAATTTTTTACAATAACATCTTTGCATAGTCCGTCTGTCAGTCTTTTTTCTTGTAAATTACTCAGACTAAGTGTAAGTTCGATAAAAAAAATCCAAATCCTCACTAAGTTCATTTCTTTGACTCAGACTTAGATAATTTCGCTTTATAGATCTCAGCCTATGTCCCCCGATAGTCGACAAAATAATGAATCAGAAATAAGACTTGAAGTTGCAGTTCGCTGTTGCGTTTGGTGCGATGAATGCCAATTTACCTCATACCTTCCCAGTCCCCTTCCTTTTGGTAAACATCGGTTTGGCATATCTTTGGTATTGTCGACTTCCACGGGCGACTGGGATCACTTACCACCAGTGCAATCAAAATAATTTGTCCTTGAAACCACACGATTTGGTGACCATTCGAAAGTGGAAGGCGGACATTATTCAATATTATTTGTAGAATGTAACGTTTGAGTAATGTTCCTAAAATAGCCGTTGTGTTTGGCCACCACCGTGCTGTTTGTTTATTTACCTACAACCATCTATTTATACATGTTGCTTTTATATATTAACGTATGCGTTGTTTTCGACGATTTGGTCATATTTTTATTATATTGGCCATTTCATGTGAAGCGGACAACGAAAAAATTGTGAGGTTCTGAAATTCGTTCATATTAGGCTTATTTATACTACTAGAGAATATGAACGTGTACACAAAATATTTTTGTTATATGAGATCTAATTGTCAAATTATGGCCTCCTAAAGAACTGACCTGACTGATGGAAGAGTTCCTTTAGGAATTATTTTTCGTATTGGAGTACCTTATTATAAAATAAGAAATGTTGTGTTTTGTGTAGAAATTTAAATGGAATCTACTTTAAAGGGAGACGGGGATATATAAACAAATATACAGATGGGAATGCATGTGTAATGCGCAGAACTCATGGATTTAGCTGGAATATTGCCATCATGTTATTTTGTTCCACAAATGTATTTTCCAAATTCTATTTCATCTATACTTACTAATATGTATTACGAACATTTAATAATCATTTCAAATTTATTTCGAGACGATTACTAAAGCTGTTCTATTGTGAATTACGGAAAGGTTACACTATTGTTTATAAAAAATAATATTTTATGTTAAAGCGAAAGATTAACATTTTTTTGTGATTATTTTAAGAAATTGTAAATTGTTATTTTGTAATAATACTGATGAAAACCCTTTGTGCATCTAGTTATTGTATATCTACTAATAATTATGAACAAAGCTTGCAAAAGCTATAAATGTGCCTAACATGGATAATCATTTGTTTTCAAATTAATCATTTTGGTCCTTTATTAACTCCAAAATCAATATTTACGATATTCATGTTATTATTCCGTATATTCGTTGTGATTATTTGAAAGTTATTTTTATAGATATTAGTCAAATCAATGAGATGCAATTTCTAAAAAAAAAACAACATTATAAATAAATAATCATTGGAACTTCATAAGCTAGTGCTGTGCTTTCGTGTTCAACCCTCGATAATTATGTCGTGAATAATCCAGTCGCGGAGAAGGGCATCTGCCTGCCGACGGTGGCGATCTGCTGCGCCGTGGTGTACGTGGAGGGGGCGTGGCGCGGCGAGCGCTCGGAGCTGTGCCGGCCGCTCGCCGCGCACTGCGTCGGCTTCCCCGCCGTCACGCTCGGCTTCGGCGTCAAGTCGTACGTGGGACACCGGCTGCGCATGCGCACACAGCGGCACGTGCGCGCGCAGAACGAGTTCTACTTCCAGCTGATGCGCGACGCGCTACCGCCCTCCGCGCTAGAACAGGTAGCACAGCACTATGGACGTTACTTATAAAAGCATTTTTAGCTGAGCAAATGGTTAAGAGTAACCTGTCACTTTTTTCTGTGTTACATTGTTTGAAAATGAAAGGGACAACCTATAGTTAAAGATAAGCAGCGCTTAAATATTTTTATAAGTAAGGGGCTATGTGTGCACGCACCGTTGGGACCACCCTAATTACGGCACTGAGTACTTAAACTAATTGAACAAAGACATGATTATGTATTAAATCTCTAATTTTTTACATGACTGCTATCATATGTTTTCATTAGATATGTCTTATCTGAATGGCGTTCGAAGAAGACATTATAAATATTAGATCATCATCATCAGCCATCGGACGTCCACTGCTGAATATTGGATAAAACCTGGAAATATATAATAACAAAACAAAAATAAATAAAACTAGATACATAAATAAATAAACACTACTCTGACACTGAACACGATGCCTTGACATATGTTTAGAATCAGCAGCAGCCCAGTAAAGAGGCGGCTACCGGTACGGAGGCCGTCAGCACGAGTACCGGCACGAGCACAGGAACGAGCACTGGCACGAGCACGGACGCGCGGCACATGAACGGCTCCGTGCGGCGCCGCAAGCCCGAGCTCAACGGGCACTGCGGCCACGAACATGCGCAGTTGCACATCAAGGTATGTGTTACTTCAAGACTGGAATATAAATAGAATAACATAATTAAATATAACCTCTTTCGTACAAAATTGAAAACGATGCTTCACTTTAAAACCAGTTTATTTTGTTTTCATGAGATATTTTAAGAAACAAAGAGACATAATCTACTATATAAAAATAAGTCGGGTTTTCCTTCCTGACGCTATAACTCCAGAACGCACGAACCGATTTCCACGGTTTTGCATTCGTTGGAAAGGTCTCGGGCTCCGTGAGGTTTATAGCAGAGAAAATTCAGGAAAAATTTCAACAGAAAAGCGGGAAAATCTTTTTTCACATACAGCGCCAGCTCTGATACATAGCATGTACTACAAACCAATATTTTAAGTAGATGGCGCCGGTGCGTGAAAAAATATTTTCCAGATATTAGAGATTTCACAGACGGGGTGACAATCGAGCAGACAGATGGGGTGACCGACTGGGTGACAGACGGGTGACAGACAGGTGACAGACTGGGTGACAGATGGATGACAGATGGGTGACAGACGGGTGACACACGGGTGACAGACGGGGTGACCGACTGGGTGACAGACGGGCTGACAATCGAGCAGATAGATGGGTTGACCGACAGGGTGACTGTCGGGGTGATGGACGGGGTGACTGACAGGGTAACTGACGGGGTGATGGACGGGGTAACTGACGAGGGTACTCACTGGGTGACTGACGAAAACGGACCAAAGTAGATCATCTCATTACCTCCTTTAGAATTATTGGATTATAGGTGCCTACAACTCATTCTTTCAACCCTCTCTCTCCTACGCAGACGAAGTTGCGCGGGTCAGCTAGTAGTATTTAAGTAAAGCACTACATAAAACCAAGAAGCATCATAATTTTGACTATATTGACTGACAATGATTGTGCAACTCACTTCTTCCTGTTCTCTGTCGGTCTTATTTAATTCATAATCTTTCATAAATAATTTCACCGTAACACTGTAACTTTGTATTGTGAATTGTAAGTTTATAAATCTTTACAGTTAGAGAAATTAGAGAAGCATTTAGCGCAGCAAACGGCGGCGCGGGATCGAGAAAAGTCTCAACAGAATCAAACACAAACTCACACGCAAGCGCAGACGCAGAGTCATTCGGGCGGATCGGGTGCGCATGCGCTTAGCAACGGCACGGCGCATGGAGCGCACGCTGATGAAGATGACCACAGACACGACCACAGTAAAGGTCTGAACATAGCGGAAAAAGTCAAAACAAAATACAAAGGAAAGAAAAAATATAACTTTTAATTGGATTGTTTTTAGGTGGTGGTAAATCATCAAAGTTAGAAAAGAAAGAGGCCAACACGATAAAAGAAGAGAAAAGGAAGAACAGACATAAAGATAAAGATAAGGAAAGCAGTGATAGTCATAAGAGTACAGAACATGGTAAGTTACCTTTTGTTATGAGAACTCATTTTTTAATAAATGACTAAGATATACAACTTTATAATCCAGTTCGTTTCACAAATTACATTATCTATAGTATACCATCTATATTTTCAGTGAAAGAACAAATAGTTAAAGAAAAAGATGTAGAAAGTACAAAGGAGAATGTAAAAAGTAAAGAGTGTAATAATAATAAAGACAAAGAAAAAGAGCGGGAAAAAGAGAAAGAACGGGAGAGAGAGCGAGAAAGAGAAACGAGGGAAAGAGAAAAGGAAAAAGAAAAAGAGAAGGAGCGCGAGAGAGAACGAGAATTAGTAAGTAATATTAACTTTGTATATATTCAAAATTACCTAAACATTAATTCAGTCTTGTTTTATGTAACACTAGGCATTTTCTGACGACTTCGCTTGTGTGATAATTTTTCTGGGATCCTATCGTGCGTATTTATGGCTATTGTTTATTTGTTGCATTTCTAAACAATTTTCATCCCCTGTCAATTAAATTTTTTCAATTCTCTGTCAGGTATTACTTTCTTTGATTTCAAGGTTTCATCATATTAAATTTATTACAATTGGTTTAGCTGTGAAAACTTAGCAGACAGGTAGAGTTTTCATATTTACAATATAATTATAGATAGGTTTGGTTTTTGAGCAAGTTGGCTCCTGATTAAAAAAAAAATTAACCTTATCATCAATCAACACATTTTATAAAAGAAGAATGGGGAATAGGATTGGGATATGCTAGAATTTGGTAAAATCATTTAATATTAATTTGAGTTATAATTCACACATCATACGTGATATCTGTTTATCAGTGTGCGGGTGAGTTGTGATCGACAGCGAGTGTAACGGGATCGTTAGACGATGACGGTTCGGTGGTAGTGTGTACTGTGTACGTGAAGGTCGTGTGTGGGTGTGCGCAGCGTTCGATGCGTTCGTGCGCGGAGGAGCTGCGGCGCGTGCGCGCGGAGCTGGCGGCGGCGCGCACGGCCGAGGCGGACGCGCGGCGCGCGCTCGCGGCGGCCGAGCGGCAGCGCCGCCACCAGCAGCACCAGCACAAGTGGGTACACCGCATTACACTACACCTGCGGACTGAGCAGAACAATTTCTGACAACCGTAAATGTATTCGAACTCGATGCGCATCTATGAAATTTGTATGAAATATTAATCAAACGTCATCAGTGCGCAGCGAACTCGAATACATTTATATGAGTTTTTCGTGCTCGGGCTGCTGATGCACTGCAATAATACCGTCCGCCTGAATCATGGCGGACTGCATCAATTATTCATTGATTCCAAATAAACGAAGCAAATTGACGACACACAGATACAAGAATGACACGGTACCTGATCCAATAATATTTATGTCGTAGAACCACGGTGTAGACAATAACGTCTACAGCACGAATGGGCCGGCTCGACCAGTTTGACACCACTGTGTCACAGAAAACCGTAAAATGGCAGCTCGCTGTCACGTTTCGTTCGGTAAATGAGATTTCCGGTGGCCCATTTCCCTCCCTCCTTTTCCCAATCCATTTTCCCTCCCCTTCCATTCGCTCCTTTTAGGTTGGCAACGTACTCATTATTTTTGTGCCTTGGGTGTCTATGGGCGGTGGAGATCACTTACCTTCAGGTGACCCATCTGCTGATTTGTCAACCTCTGCTATAGAAAAAAAAACATCGCATGTAAACCCCTCGTAAAAACAGAATCTATATTTACTGATCCTAGAAGAGGATCCACAAAAGGTGTATGTCATGGCTGTACAGATGATGTCCAAGTCGTCTTTAATTACACCTCACATGAACATAATCTCAGTTGTAAACAAACATAACAGCTAAGTTGAGTATTCCCCGTTTGTCGACAGAGCGTCGTCATGGCGCGGCGCCCGTCCGTCCGCAGAGCTCGCGCGAGCACGCCCCGCGCCGCGCACCAACAGGTGACACTCATACAAGCATTACACGTGATCCTTTTTTTGCCGACAAAATAATTACAGTGACACAAAGAAATCGACTATACAGTTGCATTCAAGGCATGAACAAGATTTTAAGACTGATTTTGTTTTCGCAATACAGTACAGTCTTTGACACTCTATAACTAGGTCTTGGTTTAAAACAATAATTCGGAAACTCATGTCGCAGTGAGACTAGTTATCGATGTTAAATTATCGATACTTTCCATTGTATTGATATTGGTATTTCATAATATTCGATATTTATTTTTTGAAGACCTATACTCTAATATACAATTATCGTTATATTTTAATGATTTTTATGTCGCTTTCAACATAATAAAGTGTAATTGTATCAATAAATTCAGTCATTTTACACCAAAATACATCAAGTTATTTTGTGTACTTAGTTATTCTACCTTTATGTCATCAAGCCACTATAAACCTTATATTAATAACCGTAAGTAGTGTGGTGTTGTAATTGGTAACACGACGTGTCTCCGTCCAGCGTGTGCTGCAGCGGCGAGTGCGAGAGCGAGTGGTGCCGCGCGGCGCTGCAGCGTGCCGAGGGCGAGGCGGCCGCGCTGCGCCGGGACCTGGCGCGCGCCACCGACGCGCTGACGTTGCTGCGCGCGGACCTGCACCGCGCCGCCGACCAGGTGAGAGACTCCGCCCTCTCGCCCTCTGCCCTCACATCGTGCGGTGACGGCGGCTGAGTGATCATTCAATGACGGTGTTGTCGATTAATTCCCATATCCTAGTATATTTTTGTTACGGTCTTTTCTTTCCAACTGCCATTATCTCACCTTAATGTGGGGTCGGTGGATCACATTTTTCAAGCATATTGTACTAAGGGCTCCATGCGGCTCCGCCATAAATCTTTATTTATCCCAAAATACTCAAATAAAGATAGGAGGGAGCCGACGGGCGTTAACGACCGGCAGTCTGCCTGATGTAAACACCTCCCTTGGGGAACAAATAGTAATAGCTTTAATATGAGATATTTACAATTTCTGTCGATATTGATATTGAGCCAGTCATATTTAATTTATGAAAAATGGTGATATATTATTCTATTGAAATGATTATTTTCAAACGGGTTCACTACACAACCGTGTAACATCGTGTCAGGTCCGCACACTAGAAGCGCGGCAGGAAGCCCGCCAGGAGGAGCCGACAGCGCCTCTAGCGGCGAGCGCGGCGGGCGTGGGCGCCGGGTGGCACGCGCTGCACGAGCGCGCCACGCACCTCGAGCGCTCGCTCTCCGCCGAGACGCGCGTCAAGCTCGACCTGCTCTCCGCGCTCGGGGACGCCAAGAGGAAGATGCATCTGCAGGAAGGTATGGCGTAGATATTCTTGTTAGTGATGTGGATCATCGATTATTTTTCACAATCGATTACTTTTAAAGACTTAATTGATTAGTCTATAATACAGGGGTGGCTAACTTGATTAGATCCAAGATCTACTGTTTACCGACGAAGCCTTGTGGGATTTACCAATACCGTGCTGGAATAAGATTGAAAATGATAGAAGACGGAGCGTGCATTGATTACATTGCACAGTCTATTCTTAAATATCTTACAATATGTCTTTAAAAAAATAATCGATTGTGAAAAATAAGCGATTATTAATCCATTTTCCTCATGACTAATTCTGGTGTTCTGCCTGTTCATAGGTAGTGGTGGCCTCTTACTGTGCGATGTTCAGCTTTTCTCTCTTGCTTCATCATGCTGTAGATAGCATTACTAAAACTTATGAGTTTGTGGTTAAGGTTAAGACTTTTTTTTTGTCTTAACATTACAGAAATTTTAATTGGATTGAAATGAAAATTGCCACACATTATCCGCGGCCTGAATTAATAAAAAAAGCGAAAAATATTACTCATATCTTACGCATATATTACTCGACCCGTGAACAAATTAAAAAATAAACGCATTCCTCAGGTGTTATATCGCGACAAGAGAAAGAGATCGAAGAGCTAAAGGCGCAGATGTTGGCGGTGATGCCGGCAGAGTTCGTGACGGCGGTGAGCGGCGCGGTGTCCAAGCTCCGTCTCGCGGACGGCTCGCCGCTCGACCCCAACGCGTCCGTCTACACGCCCAAACAACTCTGCTCCGACGCCTGAGTCGCCGCCCGACAAGGTTAGAACACGACGTAACATCGATAAAGTCACGTCACTGAGCGACTGCGATGCACCAATTTAGGATCGAAATGTTATCGATTATCGATATTGTTACAACCAGGAAAAAACAATAATAAATCGATGATGAAGTTAGAACACATAAATGTATTGTTTTATGATTGTTTTCTAAACTGAAAAAAAATTGTAGGACATTATTTTATTTCCTTTGCAATGAATAACATACGGCCATCCAATTAAATCGTCCTGTTAAATATATTAAAACCTACAATTTCACAATTTAACTAAATGTGAATGTAACTAAAATGAAAATATAACTATATTTTCATGCATATTGGAAGTTGAAATTCTTCTGAAAAAATACTAGACTAGAGCATGATATTCTTTTGTTTTCATTAAATTTTTTTGTGAAACAATATAAAGATAGTTAAGAAAACCTGAGGTGGATATCGATAAAAAATGTCTCGTTCTAACTTCATAATCGAGTAGTCGCTCAGTGACCGAACTTCGTGTTCTAGACGCAAGCCACGTACTGGTTTTTGTATGGGCGTTTTAATTGATCTCAATTTTTCTTTTTTTTGCCTTCAATACAGGAACCTTTCGATGTGTTCTTGTTAACTTATTGATTAGTGAAATTTATGTTTATGTGCGGGTGACCGTCGGAATTTCATGAGTCCTAATTTAAGAATTGCATAATAATAAGATACTTTTCAGTGTTTCTATTTAATTATAATGTATTACCACTCGCAAAATGTCCATACAAATATCGGTAGCAACAAAAATGGGACGATACTGAATTAAAAAAAAGAAAATATCGAGTGTATTAGTTTTGTAACCGTGTACGTACATACGTCAATACAGAGCGTTTATTTTTTCATAAAGGATAAATTTGAATTTCACAACATGGTACCTTCAACCTCGTTAGTAATGAATTTAAAAGTGTACCTAATCTTTTGTAGTAAATTCGCGTGCCTTTGTGCGCCTAAGTGTAGATAGACGAACGGCGAAGGCCCGAGATTTCTTGCCGGCAAGAATTTCGAAAGAGAATTTACGACGACGTAACTAATCGAGGCGATTGTGAATATTTTATCGATATCGAAATACGTGATACGTAACTGTTTCACACTGGTTTAAGCTGATGTACCGTCACAAAACTTATCGAATGACGATCTCGATGTCGATAAAATTACTTTAGTCTCTAAATGACTTCTCTATCTGTCCAAAATTTAGGGCTGTCCAATGGTCTCTGCGTGCATAATTTCAAATTATCGACAACCGGACAGCCCACGTAGATCGCTGCTGCAGTCATTAATACGTGTTCTTTTAAATTTATGTGATATAAATTGTACAAATTAAGATCTGAATCGAGTCTTCTTCCTCGTGTAAGTGTAGTTTTTATTGAAGTTATTAGTCCAAAATTAAATTTGCGCGTGCCGTCGCGTGCGATTGTATGCGACGTCATGTTGCCTTGTTTTCTCTTGTTGAAAAAATTATAATGAGTCGCGGTAGATACGTTTGACTCGCAACAGGATTTTCATTCCGTGAGTATGCTGTATGAATGGATAATGATTTATGTAGGCAAAATTTATTATGAAAATGTCACAGGTTTAAACTTTATTGTTAAATATGAGTAGTGTCTGTTACCAGAAATATTTACGTTGTAGATTTGAAAGTTTTTGAAAAAAAAATTGCGTTAACGACAAAAAATTAATCAATTTTATTATCGATATTTTAAATTTCCATTACTACAGTCTCCTTACTGAATGAAAATTCAAAGTTGTAAAGCCATGACATTGTGATGTATTATTTAAAAGCGACTATAACAACCCCTATGCGTTAAATATATTCAATGCATTTGAAAAATTATCATTTGTAAACCAATGTCACAAATTTATTTAGGTGTTTTGTTACTTGAAATAAATTTGAAATAATTTATCGATATCGATAGATGGAAAATAGCATCCTAGTTTATTTGTGCATTTCATGAAATACAAACTACATTTGTTTTAACCCCAAATCTAGAATGAGAAACTGAAAAATAAAACGGAGAAGAAAATTCAAAATTATATAAAAATGATTTCCAAAACTACTTTAGTGCTAACAAAAATATTTTGTGTAATCGATATCGATAATAATTATTTTCTATATTCCGTGCTCGTAAAATAACTTCCCTACGTATTCAGCTTCCATTGTTTTATATTCATGATTTTTTTTGCATTTACTTAGTTATTTTTATAAAAAAAAGTTTAGGAACGTGGACTGTATTGGTTTTAAGGTTTAAGTAGGCTTAAACGGGGAGATTCGAACGGAGGGTAATAAAGGTCTTTGTCGCTGTTGTACTTTGTTTAAGTGGATTTTAAGTACAGATTAAGTGCCAATTAAGTTTAGTGTCGATTTTCTTACTGTGCTTGCCAGACTGTATTGTCATTATTTTTTTGTAAAGTTATATAGAGACCATAGATATGTATAGTTCTAGCGCCTGATTAAAGAACTCGACAAAAAAGCATAATGCATATGAAAAGTGCGAGATTCACACATAATTATACTGTATGTTTGAAAATAACATTATTTTAATGAGGCCTAAATTACTTTGTCATTATGTTTTCTAAAAATAACATCGATAAGCTTATTTTTAGTTCTGATTGAAAATACTTTTCTATTTTTTGTTACATGTACCTGAAACCATCTTTGTGTACGGCTGGTCTCAAGTGTTGCTCAAATCATGTACCTTTCTTTGCCCAAATTATTCCCATATAGGGTAGTTAAGCAAACATTTAATTAAATTATAGTGCAGTCTGTCAAGCACATGTAGAAAACTTTGGGTGTCACGACACAGTGATGACGAAGGCTATACGCACATTGGAGTTAAACATCAGGTTGTAACATGTAACTATTTGTATTATTTTTTTGAGATTGTGACAAGTTTACTCTAGTCTTGACATAGGTCGATATTACACCGTTGTTAGCGGCGCAACACTAGTCAGGTCACATCACTACAGTTCCAAAGTTGTATTAGTTTTTATGTGCCTATTTTTGAAATTTTCAGCCAAACTTCTGATGAGTTACTTTTTTTATCTCGAAATAAATCTGTGTATGAAATAGAGAAGACATCACAAAACGGTGTATATCGACTGAAGTCACTTATGACCTAAGTTTTTAGAATGTTAAGTTAACACCAGACTGCACTGCCTTCGAAGTATAACTTCCCGCTTTTAAGATTGAACATGCGGACATGCGGAATTATCATCAAAAAGTACTTAATTTAGCTTTAGATGCGTTTTTTCCCGGCATAAATCTGCAATACCCGTATTTTTCCATGATGACGTGTCAAAATTAAAGCAACGTTGACAATTTTATCGATGTTTGTTCAAGTATCGATATCGATAAAATTTTTCGATGTTCGCACACGAGAACGATGTAGTAACAATGGTACAGAACGATTTGAATTCTCACTAGCGAAATGTAAGCGATAATATTTGTTTGTATTATAAACAGATGCTGTAACAGCAATAAAAAATCAGACCTGTATATTTTCTTTTAATTACCTACCTACATTTATAAGGCTCAATCATAGGTTTTGTCTAACCAACAGTGTATTGACTATTGATTAAACAAGATTATTGGGCGTGACTAATGGACATTGTTAATATAGATCAATTTCAACTCTTTTCCAGTGAAATTTAAAGTTCCCATTCGAAATGCGCGAGAATTTAAGGCCAGAAGTTACCCCCTCTTTGGAGTTGAAGACTACACAACTAGTTTAGGAAATACAGTGGAGTTGTGTAGTAAATATAGTGTATACAAGAGGCGAGTTTTACCTGTTACTGTTTTAGCCCTGCAAAAACGAAGTATTGTCAAGACTTGTCCATGTATAAAGATGTCAGTAAAAATGTTATGGTCGAGTTTCTATGTTCTCTTCCAGCTTGCCAATTTCAAACCAATGTCTGCTTACATACAATGGCAAGTCATCAATCTGATCGAAATGGTCTCATAGGCACATTGATGTATCAGTAACTATGGATATGCATCACTAGAATGTCACACATGGAAATAATCATCACACATCATGTCTCCTGTTTTATTGAAATTGTAGATGCATGAAATGTACTAGTTGGCCAGTGTGGACGAAAAGGGTGGACTCTTAATACTGGTTGGTATAAGTAAAACATCGATAATATTTTAACATTTAATCCTATAACAGTGTGCTTTATGCGAGTTTTTCTAACAATTACATGATATTTACTGGTAAAAGAACCCACACTCAGCATATAAAACATAATTATGTACTTAATTTTATTTACACAAATAGTTTACAAACTCAATGTTTATCTGTTACTTCCGATATCCTAGCTTCGCTCACAAGGCTCTGAATCTCGAGCTGCACTCTCAGTGCTTTCTCCAAATCCATTTTCCTTAGTTGAGACGCAATATACTTTCCGTAAATATCAAATTCATCTTCCTTCATCATATCTGATGAGTCCATACTCCCTCTAAATGTTCTATCAGATGAATCAACACTAGGACTCCGCAGTTTTATCTTTTTCTTTTTAACTTTGCTGTGGTTTGAGTTGTCACTGTATTCTGGCTCCGTTTTCAGTTCAACATAGTTTTCATTTTCTTGGAATGGGTCTACATTTGAGTCTGAATTGTTTATTTGGGAGCCCCAACCTTCTGATGAATCATCTATGGGATCTTGTTGCTGAAATCGATAAATTTTATCAATATAAAAATGATACACATTTGGTAGCAAAAATTTTTCTGACACTTCAATACCCTTCCAACATATTGGATGATTATTGAGTTTATTTTGTCAGTTAGTTAAACTATTGTGGATTTACTAATGTTTACATTGCTCTTCTTGTTAAAAGAGCTTCAGTAATTTATACACAGTGATAAAATTGTATCGTGAAATTACGGATTTACTAATGTTTACATTGCTCTTGTTTAAAAGAGCTTCAGTAATTTATACAGTGATAAAAACATTGTATCGTGAATCTACTAACTTACATCGTATGAACAGTCAGGCTCCTCCTTCGTACCGCTGGCAAAAGGTTCGTGCCACAATGGAAACCATTTCAGACAGGACTTGTACGCGCAATCAGGAGTCGACCTGCGCTTTATCTTTATCAGCTCCTGTGTGTAAGTAGACCTTAGATTTTTAATTTTTATTTTAAGTTCCATTAAATTCAGTAGTACGCCGGTTGCTTCCATAAAGTCTGTTATAATTTGTCGATAAGCTTTCAATCTCAATCCTCGTTCTTTGTAATTTTCATGTTTTGGGTTCCATAAGTGTACATGTTTCATGTAAATTTTAACGAATTGGCATGTTTGATCATCGCTCCACCTCATTTTTATTAAGTTGGAATATTTAAGTATATCATGAAGCTATATTAACGCTTTATTTTGATATGAATAAATATTATCAATTTTTTTGACACTTGACAAGTGACAAGAGCAACAATGATCTTGTCAAATTTCATTTTTTTTAATTATCCCTTTCGGGAAGGCAAAGGGATCTAGCCCATACAGCCTCGTCTTAAGTGCTTTTTATGCCTTCATTTGCTTATATCCAATTTTTCACAAGTGCAATGAAATCGGATATGTTCGATTTCAAAGCCCTGCTGGAGGTTTGGCGTCAATTCCTTCCAGTTTGATGCTTTTCAGACGATTTTCTCGCAGCGGAGGAGTCGAACATGGTCGATGGATGGGTATCCATCCGACAAAAAGTGTCCAAAATCACTTATTTCAAAGCTTTCACATACTGTCCATCTTCGTTGATGTTTATCGCTTAGATTCACATCACATTTAAACCACAAGCACAACTTTAGACTAAAATATGAAATCATTAAAACAAGTGACCACCCCCACCGTCAGAATTCCCGCCAAAACTTGTCAAATTTCAGTTTTGTTTTAGTACAAAATACTAGGGATTCAACAATGGGGAACTTGCACGAAAATTATAACGAGCAATTGTGTTGATAAATCAATAAACAAAACCTTGAAATGTGCTATGATGAAATTTGTAGGATAAAATACTTGATATTTTACAAAATATCTTAATTATAAATTACGTATAATGGAACGTTATTGCAAAACCCAAGTGACGTCGTTGCATTAGGCAGTGTTTCCAGGTTAGGGTATTTTTCCCAATTTTGCGGAAAACACTTATTATGTTTAGTATGGTGATTGATGAATGAGATTTCGAATGTCCTCCTCTTTCCAAATTCTTTTCTTCGTTTAACTTTCCCGTCACTCCGCTCAAGATTCAAGAGTGCAATTAATTTTTACTTCGTTATTTAATGAAAAAGCTTTTGGGGAAATTTTTATTCGGTTTGGGGAAATTTTAAACGATAGGCCATCATAGCGGTTCAAACGTCATTCTAGGCAATGTTCAAACGTCATTGTAGCCGTCAATGTCAACTGAGATGTCAATAAAAAGCAATTTTTATGCGGTGACGTCACGTCCTTTTTTGGCGCGGGGTTTTGAAAGTCATATTTTGACTTGCGATAATTAAATGATTTGTGCATATTTTAATGTTTTTCTTTTTGGTGTGTTTATTCGAGACCTAGTTCTTAACAATGAACTAAAAAGAAAATTACATGCAAGTTCCCTATTATTTATTTTGTGAATATCGATTATTGAAATGTATAGCGATGTTTGCTATGATAAATTTTTATATCGATGAACATTAACCAGTTTTATTTATATCTCAGGCTTTCAGCATGTGTTAGGGTACTTGCTACCGACAATTTGTATTTTTAGCGACATCTGTACCAAGTTTTTGGGCCACTGGCGGACACGCAACATCCCTATTTAAGTAAATAGGACCGAGGACGAGTCGAGAATCGAGATGTATTAAATACTTTGTTTTGGCGGGAATTCTGACGGTGCGGGTGGTCGCTTGTTTTAATTATTTCATATTCTAGTCTAAAGTTGTGCTTGTGGTTTAAATATGATGTGAATCTAAACAATAAACATCAACGAAGATGGACAGTATGTGGAAGCTTTGAAATAAGTGGTTTTGGACGCTTTTTGTCGAGTGGATGGGTCGACCATGTTCGACTCCTCCGCTGCGAGAAAATCGTCTGAAAAGCATCAAACTGGAAGGAATTGACGCCAAAACTCCAGCAGGGCCTTGAAATCGAACACATCCGATTTCATTGCACTTGTGAAAAATAGATATAAGCAAATAAATACATAAAAAGCACTTAAGACGAGACTGTATGGGCTAGATCCGTTTGCCATCCCGAAAGGGAAAATTAAAAAAAAAAATTGTGGTCGAGAATCGAGATAGAGAAAGTCCCGTTAGGGTATTGGTGTTCTGTGGAGAAAGTTTACGTAAATAAATAGTTTAATTATAAATAAATAGCTTTTCTTTATGATGCAAATTAAATGCAATGCGTTGGAACGAAGCAGTCACTTTAGAGTTTGTTAAAATCTATCTGAAACAAGAATGTCTCTGGAACCCTGCACATTCAGGCTACAAAATGAAATATCAACGTGAAAAGGCGTACGAGGATATTAGCAATGAATTTAGATCTTCCACAATGAAGTCACTGACTGTACCTGAAGTAAAAATAAAGATTAAAAACCTGCGCACCACGTATGTCCAACAAGTACACAAAATATTACAGAAATCCAGTCCAGATTGCATTTACGAGCCGTCATTGGTATGGTTTCAGGAGATGGATCAGTGTTTAAAACACATATCAAGTATTCGACACTCTAACTCATATGTAAGTTTATATATTATGCCTAATTATATTATAAGTATTTAAACATGTAACTATAACCAATAGTGTTTACCAAAAAGCTTTAACCCGTCAGAGGCGGCACATATATATGTTCCATAAGCGTATGGGCCACCGGAGGCCGAGCCGCCCCGTGACTATTATTACTAACTATAGAGGGGCTATCAAGCAAGTGTCCATATAAAAAAAAATGATCTCAAACTTCAGTACCGCCATCAACTTATTACAATGCGAGGGCGATTATTACAATTTATACCCTAGAATATTTTGTGGATCGTTAAGAATCATGTAAGTTAAGTTTATTTTCTCAATATTAATTCGCTGGCCGACCTGGCGCGCGTATATTTCAAATAAATTGAGCGACTTATGGCCAC
Source organism: Clanis bilineata (assembly GCA_036417725.1). Taxonomy (NCBI): domain Eukaryota; kingdom Metazoa; phylum Arthropoda; class Insecta; order Lepidoptera; family Sphingidae; genus Clanis; species Clanis bilineata. Next base: position 2,004,051 of record CM071139.1, on the reverse strand, counting down.
TAGGTCATAACTTTTGGATCACTAGTTTTGTGCTGTTATCCCATCTTTATACTTTTGTGTTTACCCATGGAGTATAATTTTCCTGAGGACCCAAAATAGAAAACTATAGCTTTTAAAATATACCCTATATTATGATTTCCTTATTCCAACAAGTTACCTTAAACAAAATAATTTCTCTAGTCATAAATATAACTGAAGACCCATAAGTACATTAAGATTTTTCTAATAGGTAGAGGAATTATAGAAGTCTAGGAAAGTGGAGTGATATGTCGCCTTCTTGGTCTAGTGGTAGCATGTATGGGCTGTGGACCGGGAGAACCTGGGTTTGATTCCCAAGTAGAGTAAAGCTAATTTCTCTTCTCATTTAATTTGCTTGGGACTGGATTCCTCAGAGGGTGTTAACATCAGGCAGGCGGCCGGTCATAAAAACTAAGCCAAATCGTCTCTGCACCATGCTTGAAAAAGTGTGATGTGCTGACCCCATATTAAGGTGGGATAAAGGCCGGTAGAAAGAAAGAGTAAAGTGGAGTGATAAGCCCTTTGTATGTTATATTATTATCATAAATACATAGTTATGTAAATAATTTCTTATTTCCAGAATCAAGAATCAGATTTAAATTCAAATCAACAGTGGACTGAGAATGACCTGCACAACAGTTATTCTGAAGAAACAAAATCCCATATCTTATTACTGCCAACTAATGAATATGACCTGAGTAAAGTGAAATTGGAAAGACATTCACCACTTTCAGAAAGACATTGCAAAAGAATAAAAAAAAGAAAATCAAAGCATAGATATAAAGGTTATTCAACGGATTCTAGCACAGAGAGTGTGGTGATGGAAGATGAGTTTGACATCTATGGCAAGTTCATTGCTTCACAGTTGAGAAAAATGACCTTACAGAAGGCAATACAATTACAACTCAAAATTCAGAATCTTATTAGTAAAGCGAGAATAACAGATTTTAATAATCATCAGCAACAGAATTCTCTGATGAACATAATGTAAATAATATTTTTTATTGCCTTTCTTTTATTGCCTAAGTGGACAGACAAACTGATCCTGTTGATACACAGTAGTTACCATTTACAGCCTATAAACTTCAGCAATACTGAGGGCATAGCCAAGCCTACTGTAATTTTATTATTGCTTATTATGGACGTAAAAAAAAGAGGACGCAGCAGTAGGAACTTTGAAAGTGAAGCAGGGTACTGCTGATCCGGTCTATGGACATGTAATGGCGGCGATCGAGTGACACTTTTGTATATGGGATTATATGGGATATTTTTTTATAAATACGCCCATATGCATAAATAACAGACTTAAAACTGACTTTGAATCGCGCAAACATTTGTTGTGGTGCGGGAATCGAATCCACAGTCTTTCGTTGCACAGCCGACTATTCGCCCGCTGTGCCCGGAGGCTCTCTAAATATAATTTGGCATACCATTTATAGTCTCTAAAATCTATAGCAGCTAATCAGCTATGCATACTATGATGCTTGTGTCATTGTAACACAGATGTATAAAAAGAAGGACACCTTATCGCCTATAGTTAAACGGAGGACACAGATGCCGCGCACACAATTGCTCTACAAAAGTGCTCTACACACCACCATCAAAATACGGTGAGTTGCCGCCATTACGTTGTCGAGATCGAAACGGCAGAAAACCTTGCTTCAATAAGGTACTTCACAATTTTTTTTTAAATTTTTATGACATTTACATTGTCTAAAATATAGAACAGAAAGAAATATTGAAACATTCTCCATAGTAGAAAAGTTATAAGCCTTTAAAGTTTGGTGTAACCGTCAAACTCCGGGATAGACAAGTATCAGTATAATCACGTCACTGCCATAACGGTACGTGCGTTGGCAAGATATTTTCAATATGCCCCAGATAATATACAACAGAAAGAAATATTAAACTATTTTATCAAAAATAAAAAAGTTATAAACTTTTGAAGTTTGGTGTAACCTTCAAACTGCAGGAAAGAGAAGTATCAGTATAATCACGTCACCGCCATAACAGTACGTGCGTTGGAAATGGATAGCAAGATATCTCCAAATTGCTCCTCTCCAGAATTTAAAATATGAATGACTGCCTCATTTCTCAACTAATTTCGATGCAGTATTTACAGAAGGGTTTTATTTGTTATTACATATAAATATGTGTATAAAATCAAACATAGTCAAGTACCCGATTATAATGTTCCTAGCGCTACGTCCATCTTTTTTTACGTCCGTGTATTGTAAGTACCAAAGAACAATATTTTAAGTAATTATGTTATTGATTTATTCATTTTAATATAAAATATCAAACGAATTGTACGTTTATAAATTACCTCCTAAACACACATCCTTTCATCTTTAATTTTGAATTTGTACGAAAATTGTCATTTTACTTTGGTCTATTACTCGTTAACTTGTAAAATGATGGTTACTCTTTTAAATTATGCTACTATATACTACTTTGAACTTCACGTATTCAAAACTGCCAAATTAGCACTTTAAAGCTTAATATTTCGCAAACGCAGTCTCAAATCGAAAAATAGTTTCATAACGTAAACATAACATAACATAAGCTCACGCCTGTATCCCCGAAGGGGTAGGCAGAGGCGCCCTAGCGAACTAGAACTCTCACATTTCGCCGAGCTTAGTTCCGTCCCAGATGTGATAGGGGGCGAGCCTATCGCCATATCGGGCACAAATTCCAGACTCCGGGCTGATATTAAAAAAAATAGTTTCCACAAACCATAATGTTTGGAATGCCCTAACAAACCATACCCCATGTCAGCATATGATAGTGGAGAAAAAAAAATGCTATTTGCGGCTGACTTCAATTCGTCGGTTTTTTTTATGTATGTTACTCGATATCTCCGCCAAATGTGGACCGATTTTCAAAATTCTTTTTATGTTCGATAGAGCTTATTTCAAGGGTGGTCCCATATAAATTTGGTTACGATCGGTAAATTGGAAGTCGGTCAGTTAAGTTTTTAAACTTGTGATTATACAAGTATCGGAGCCATCTTAAACAATTTTGTTTCAACATTTATACCATTTTTCACTGTGGTTCATATGTAGAGGTATACTTATGCCAAATTACAACTCTCTTATACTAATAGTCTGAGATCTTTATCTTAGACGCGGTCAGACGTACAGACGGACATGGCGAAACTATAAAGGTTCAGTTTTTGCCATTTGGCTTCGGAACCCTAAAAATAGCGGTGCTTAACTGAAATAATAATTAATGAACAAACTAGCTTTAAACTTAACATTCCTTAAACATTTTATCATTTACGATAATGTCTTTCTTTCTACCTGCCCTTATCCCACTTCAATGTGGGGTCGCCGCAACACACCCTTTCAAGCATGTTGCAAAGAGGATCCGGCTAGGTTCTACGGCCGGCCGCCTGCCTGACAACCCCCTATGAGGGATCCAGTCCCGGGAAAATTAAATTAGAAAATTTACTTCGCCCGACCTGGGAATCGAACCCAGGACCTCCCGGTCTACAGCCCGTACATGCTGCCACTAGACCAAGAAGGCGATCATTTACGATAATGTAATTGATATTATATCATTAGAACCAAATTCTCGGTCCCTTACAAATCCTATATTACTCATGTAAGTATCCGATAAGCTTGGTTTATGTGATGGTGGTCGTAACGTAACCGACCGAATGTCTCAAATTGAATGGACGCCGTAAAATTTACCTACCCACTTACCAACTTACGTACAAATACTGTCAGGCACGTATCCAGGAACAATAAAAGTTGTATTAACATTTGATGTTCCTTGGTACAGGATTCTTACTAGTTTTTTTGGGGAATAAACGATAAACGTAAATCGCATACGTTCGTTGGACACACTGCAAACAAGATGATTTCGATAATAAATTTTGATAGCTATGGGGTTGTGTAAAGCGCCATAGTAGGTTACAAATAGCTAAGCCAGTACTGTGGCTATAGCGCTATAGTTTGCTGGGTGAAATGAGAAAACACACCTTTATATAACATAACATAAGCTCACGCCTGTATCCCCGAAGAGGTAGGCAGAGACGCACTAGCGAACTAGAACACCCACATTTCGCCGAGCTTAGTTCCGTCCCAGATGTGATAGGGCTGATATAGAAAAATCCAATATCACTTTGCCCGACCCAGGGATCGAACCCGAGACCTCAGAACCGTAGTCGTACCGTAATACCACCACGCCACCGAGGCACCTTTATATATCGCACTAAAAATATTGTTCTAGAATGATATAAATTATTGTAAAAATGTGGATACATAGATTCATCATGATGCATTCCTAGCCGATTTCGGCTACAGCGCCTGCGCGATTGGACACTGAATAAGTACATTACAATTAAATTATCAATTAAAGGGGGCCTCGCTGTTCTGCCCTCTGATGTGCTCTTATGTGACTTATATAACCAATTTTATTTGGAAAGGTACGAGCGCATTTTGGACAAGTCAACACTCCCCCGACGTAACTGTATGAAATAGCCCCAGGTGGTCGGGCCTTTAACTCCTCTCGTTTTCTGTCGAGGTCCTCACGACGCGACGCTCAGTTTCAAAGTCGTCTACCCGCAACTGAGTGAGATGTCTCCATCCAAGACGTTGAGCTGCCTTCGCTTCCCAATGAGAGGGATCTATTTTGCATCTCTTCATGTGTCTTTTCAGAACATCCTTATACCTGAGGTACTGGCCACCGCTTTTACGCTTCCCGTACTGAAGTTCTGAAAAGAAGATGCGTTTAGCAACTCTACCCTCGGACATCCGACATACATGCCCACACCAACGCAGTTGCCGTCGCATCAGATACATCTCAATGCCTCCGATGTGTGCACGCCTCAGGACAGTTGTGTTCCTTACGCGGTCAGACCATCTGATGTTCATAATGTCTCGGAGACATTTGAGGTGAAATTTGTCAAGCGTCCGAATATGCTTGCGATAGAGGACCCATGTTTCAGAAGAGTACAGTAGGTTGGACAACACGACTAACCTATAGACATTGACTTTAGTGGAAAGCTTCATCGTGCGAGCGAAAAACCTTTGCCCGTAATTTACCATAGGCTGCAGCGGCTGCCCCAATTCTAGGATTTATTTCGGCTTTTATTCATCATAAGATACATAGATATATACCTACAGGTGAAGCTAATATAAAGCGTGTAAAAAGACTACAATTACGCTAACCAAAGTTAGCTTTATTTATACTGGGAATGGATACACTGATAACTAACTGACGCATGTATTTTGTTGAAACTATTTGTGTGAGTCGATTGATACATCTATCGTATTCAAAACGATGGAAATAAATAACTTCGAACGATGACATGCAGACTATCCGTCGAATGCTAATAAACTTAGATCGTCTTATGTTATTAAGGCCGCCTATCTTTCAAAATTGTATGGCGAAGATCAATGTAAGAAGCGGTTAAAGTTGAGTAGCGTTTGACCATTCGGGCGTAAGTATCCAACTTGAATTATTAATAGAGGGGCTCATACGGCCATACCGTATGGGGGTCCTGCCCACACCAGTATCCGTTCACTACATCCCTGCGCTTATCCCACTATTTTACTTCGTCGAATTTAATGGTGGGACCCGCACTACGTCGATTTAAATGTTTACCCTTGCTTCTGAGTTATTTTATGGGAAACGGTTTACACGCTGAATTTTTATTAGGATTTCTAGGTTTGAGGGCGGATTTACATTATATTGTTATAATCATTAAATTAGATTAAAGATACCGTTGTTTATACTGCGGCTGGGTGGTAGATTTTTATTTATCTTTTTCAAAGCATTTTAAATAGTCTCGTCTCCTTGCTTTGGTGGCAGCATATATGGGCTGTGGACCGGGAGGTCCTGGGTTCGATTCCCAGGTCGGTCAAAGCGAATTTTCTTATAAACGAACTGGATCTCTTAGAGGGGGGTTGACGTCTGGCAGGCAGCCGGTCGTAAAAATCCTTTAATTACACATATGAAGGTGGCAGTATTGGATCTACGTTTTTTATGATCGATTTTACCGCCGCCAAATTAGGACCCTCTCCAGATTTTGTCGCCTCCCAAATCCTGCCGCCGGGACACGTGCAACCTCTCGCCCCCCCTACATACGGCACAGGATAAGGACTGATAGAAAGAAAGCATTTAAGTAGTCCTTAATTTAAGAATAGTTTTAACTTTTTCCTTACCCCATTTAGTTTGAGAGGAAAAGAGATATCCCTGTTTAAGTTAAGTCCGTTTTTTTTTTATAAGTAAGACCCATAAAGTTTTATCATTATTAATCGATTTAACTATTTACTTGATTAAGTACAAGAAGTTTTTTTGTATCGCGGCCTATGTGCGGTGATTGTAAGTGACAATCAGGTGACTCAACAGGTCGTTTGCCAGTATCTGCTATATTTATTCGACAGAAATGTTAATTACTATATCTTTATAATGTTGTTACTTTATTAACAATTAAGAACAACAAAATAGTGTAGTTTGCAACTATAATATATTACGGTTAGGCTTGTTTCAAACTCTCGGTAGTAAATCTCCGATAGAGCTGGTTTTTCCAGGGCGAAGTTGCAAGTATCCATTATTTATTGATATCCCATAAACAAATATCGCAAAACAAAGACTTTAAGCGAGACAGATGGCGCTTGGCGACATCAACCGATTTATTACTTACCATAGTCAGATGCTCGACATATTGTATAGAGTTGATACAACAGCAAAAAGTTTACAGATACTAAGGCTGAGATCTATAGAGCGAACTTCGACTAAGTCTGAGTCAAAGAAAATGACTTAGTGAGCATTTCTAATTTTAAATCGAACTTGATGAACTTGACTTTGCGATTTAAAAATTACAAATAAATAAATAAATACACCCAACAGTCACACACCTAGTCCTGACCCCACACTAGGTATAACCTGTATCGTGGGTGTCAGAGACTGGTAGCGCGTGAAAAAAGCACTACCAAAATGTTGTAGTAGTATGAGCCAAGGGGCTCGATCGCCCAGAACCACCCCGTGTCCCTCAAGGCGAGTACGAACTAGGGTATTGGTTCTGAGCGGATGAATATATGATCCACCAACCTTGCAGCACAGAGCCGGGCGTCCACCTCTGTGGTCTCAGCAGCTCCTCAATTGTCACTCTGAAGATTCCACTGGCGATGTGCCGGTTACGCGTGGCAAAGCGGTGGAGGTTTGAAAAGCGGGATCCTCGCAAGGGCGAATTGAACGACCACGTCCAAGGGTTCGTGATGCGTAAAGCGGTGTGAATAAAAGAAAAATATAATTAATATTATATTAGTGTAAAATTGTTATGTTGACATGTCGTGAAAAATGTATTAAGTATATGAAGTATAGAATAGAATGACGTTAATAAAAATATGAATTTGACGTGGTGCATGCCAGTAATAATTATCAGAGCATACACCAACGAGCTGTGGTACCAAAGAGGTTAAAATACCTAGGTCGTGCCAACAAGATTGGAGAGCACAATGATCCACCCAGAAAGTACCGGAGTCGATCGCTCCCCAAAAGAGACACGAAGTGGCTCAACCAGAGACTATGAGAGACGCACGGTCTCACAACACCCAGACTTGAAACAAATATCTGTGGCCCACACAAACATTTGTCTCAATGCGGGAATCGAACCCGCGGTCTCTCGCTTCAGAGCCGGCTACTCGCCCGCTGCGCCACGGAGGCTGTCAAAATTAGAATTACATTGAAGTTTTGTTAAAATAACTTGTAATAAAAAGTCTGTGAGTTTTTGCACCAAATTCCCAGACTTGGTTGTATCCACTCCATGCATACTCATTTATATTTGCGAACGTCAGGAAATGATAAGTTGGTGCTATTCCTTTGGTTTTACTTCACAATCTTCTTTTTGCTCTCGAGGAAATCTATCTTGCAGCAGCATTTTGAACACTTCGCATTCTGTACGCTGTAAGAATAAAGATGTTTTATTAGTATTAGACGTATATCGCTTTCTACTAGGTCTTTTCGGAGTTTACATTTGACTATTAGTATAGTATATAGTGCCCGATATGGCGATAGGCCTGTCACCTATCACATCTGGGACGGAACTAAGCTCGGCGAATGTGGGTGTTCTAGTTTGTTAGTGCGCCTCTGCCTACCTCTCCGAGGATACAGGCGTGAGCTTATGTATGTATGCTTTTGACTACCTCAGTGGCGTAATGGTATTGTGTTCGTGGTATGACTACCATCCCTGAGGCCCCGGGTTCGATCCCCAGTCGAGTAAAGTGCCTTTGAGTATCTACCCAGTATCAGCCCGGAGTCTGGAATTTGTGTCTATTAGATAGACTAATTAAGGCGATAGACTCTCCCCTATCACATCTGGGACGGAATAAGCTCGACGATATGTGGGTGTTCTGGTTCGCCTCTGCCTACCCCTTCGGCCTTGGAGGATACAGGCATGAGCTTATGTATGTATGAATGCTTTGACAATTTCAGTTCCAAGTTAACGTATGTACGTAGAGCTATGTACTTAGATTAGTAAATGGGACCTACCAGTGGCGGAGGGTCCATACAATACGATTCTTACCGGCTTACCAAAGCCAAATATTCGGCTCTATAAATAGGTATGAAAATTAGAAGAAAATGCAAAATGGCAGCGTTTATGGGTTGTGGATGTAGATCTAGAGGTCCTGGGTTCGATTCTCATGTCGAACAGGATTAGATCTCCCAGTTGAAGTCACACAGGCAGCCGGTCGAAAAAAGACACTGGAAGACAACGATGTAGCATTGACATCTAATAGTACCGCGTAGCTGTATTTTTAAAGCACATTTAGGCTCAATTGCACCACTATTATTAACCTAGAGTTAGTCCTAACCGCAAGTTAAGTTACATGTCATTCATACATTTTCTGTCAATTTAGCTTGCGGTTAGGACTAACTCTAGGTTAATAATAGTGGTGCAATTGAGCCTCAGAAGTTGTCAAAGAACAGTAGCTACTATACTTATAAAATAGTCTTCTTCTTCTTCTTCTTTATATAAAAAATATGGCCTCCATCAAAGGTTGATGATTTTGCCAACGACAGTGTTTAATAAATCCATTACTCCAATAAAATAGTAATTTGGTTCTTATTCTCAAAAAGAGCAACGTCAGAGTTTCTTGCCCGCTCTTCTCTGGCGAACCAGCTTTCCAAACTGGCGGTAGAGTAAACATTTTAGACGGAATCTAAACAATTTGTGACATTTTATGGATTCAATAAACGATTTGATTTGATTTGATTTTTATTTCATTGTAATATTACTCTCCCACTAGGCACGGACCTTCTCTTTTAAATAGGAGATTTAGGCCTTAGTCCACCACGCTAGCGTCATTCGAGTTTGTAAACTTCACATACCTTCGAAATATTCAGATATGCAGGTTTTCTCACAATATTTTTTTCGTCGTTATAGCAAGCGATAAGTCACAATGAAAAAACACTTAACAAAGAAAAGCCAGAGGTGTATACTGTTTTTGGGGTTGGAACTTTCGACACTCATCTCGGACCACCGCATCGTACGACCATTCGCAGCTAAGCTATCGCTGCTTTTAATTAAAGTTTAGCGATAACTATGTATGCGTTTATATTCTCAGTGTAGTTACTAAGTTTGTATAAAAAAAACAAGTAATTACAAAATAAACACACTTCGTTAGAGTAAAATCGTTGAAATAGAAATACACGATACATACAGCTATGCTTATAAAAATGTTACGGTAGAATAAATCAACCACGTAAGTGTTAATTAATTTCATTTCACCACACGCGGCGGTCGGAAAGCGCTGAAGCATTTATGTTATGAGCGAGCAATGGATACTGTTCATATCTGTTAATACGAAATACCGATATATCGTTGTGTTGCCAGAGTTTAAATTTCAAACAAATGTGAGGGATTTAATTGTAATATTGCGAATCCATTAACAAATATAAACGCCCATCCATTTTAAATGTATTTTCATCTAGTTTGAAGCAACTTTTATTTGCTTTAGACAACAAGCAATTAATATTATTATACTTTTCGATTAACTTATTATCACACTAACATTTTAAATGCGACAGTTTGTGAGTATGTATGTTTGTTACCTCTTCACGTTTAAACGGTCGCAAAATTTTAATGAAATTTGGAAGCCGACACCCTGAATTAATGCATGGATTAACGCTTTTTATCTCGAAAAATAAATTTCTACGAACGGTGTCGCGAGCAACAACTAGTAATATATAAATTAGTCTGCGACTCAAAGCAGGAATTTATAAAGTTCTCATTTATCTTAATTTTTGTAATCCTGCCCTTCTCAGATTCCTTTTTTGAGCATGTTGCTGTGAGATTTGGCTTAGTTTTTACAACCGGCCAGCAAATCTTTAGTTTTTAATCATAGTATACCCGTTATACCGAAACCTCCATAAAACGATCACTCTACAATTCCCTTCCAATGTTCAAGCTACACAGATTCAACAGAATTAAATGCTAGATATGATATTTCTAGCAAATAACGTGCCACGAACATACCTTCCAATTAATACGAGTGCCATGCTCATTGTACGGGAGGTGACGTATGGATTACATAGCACTTAACATGAAAGGTGGGGAGGGCCCTTAGGGCGGCTATAATGCCACTACAATCCCCTTATGTAAAATAGCGGATAGTAATGAATGCACGTAAGTGATTAAGTAATGTTTTTTTTTTATAGCAGAGACTGGCAAACGAGCAGATGGGTCAACTGATGGTAAGTGATCTCCACCGCCCATAGACACTCAAGACACAAAGAATCATGGGTGCGTTGCCAACCTAAAAAGAGGAAATGGAAGGGGAGGGAAAAGGGAATGGGCAAGGGAGGGGAGAAATGGGCCATCGGAAATCTCACTCACTGAACGAAACGCGACAGCAAGCTGCCACTTTACGTCGGTTTTCTGTGAGAAAGTGGTATCAAACCGGTCGAGCCGGCCCATTCGTGCTGTAGACGTTGCCGTCTACGGCGTGGCTCTACCACTCATAAAATAATGAATAAGGATAAATGGACACCTAACCACGCCGCAAATGCCAGTTATTGAATATGATGCAATTTTGCATACCAAGTATAAATACAGGGTATTATGAGACTTGACAATGACTCCGAGTATTGAGCGCAGTGAAGTGCCAGGTCGGCAGCCTGTCGTAAAAATGAATCTGAATCCTTTCTGCAACATGTTTAAATACTGTGTTGTGCCAACTTTGTGTTTTTGAATGGTAGAGCAACGCTGTAAACAGTTACGGCTACAGCAAGAATGGGCCGGCTCGACCGGTTTGATACCACTGTCTCACAGAAAACTAACGTAAAGTAACAGCTCGCTGTCGCGTTTCATTCGGTGAGTGAGATTTCCGGTGGCAACGCACCCATGATTATTTTTGTGTCTATGGGCTGTGGAGATCAGTACCAGAAGGTGACCCATCTGCTCGTTTACCTGTCTTTGCTATAAAACAAAAAACCAAAAAATCACATTCAACTGGAAAAAGGCAAGAAGGACTGTACTCACATATAATACATGGGATTAGGGCAGGTGGAAAGACTATGTTCAAGTAGTACGTAAGTATATATTAAAATAAAATATAACTCAGAGAATTCATTCTCGGAGAATCAAGAATATATTCTAAGGCTTTGGAACCATCAATATAATATACCCTAGATGCACAGTTCTTTGCAAATATCCTTCTAAAAAGTGGTCTCAATAATAAAACAAAGAAAAAGTTCACAAGTTCTAATGAAATCAACACAATTATAACCCTATACACGTGTTATAAAGTAGCTTTTTAAACGAACTGAGCAAACGACTTAAATTTGAAATTTGAAATTTAGAATTCTATCGGCGTCCGACTGTAGGCAGAAGGAGTGCTTAGGCACTCCTTCGCTGTCCCATTTTCCGAGCGTCAACTGTGCATCTAGGTAAATAATATATCGATAATATTATATATATAGATAATAATATATAGATAATATATTCTCGTAAGTATATACTATGTATAAGCTTTTATAACTACTGACGGAGTAATTTAGTTGGCGCGTTATAACAATGTTTGCGAAGGGTTGTGATTGGCAGATAAATCGTGATTCACATTATCATTTAGCAGTGCTTAGTGGGAACTTATGTAAACTCCGCCGAGATATGACACCGACGTCGAATGGAGTCGGCGAGATGTGAGCGGGGTATGCAACTTTTGGAACACCAAACATTTTTACCTAAGCAATATGTTTATTAGTTTATAGCGTGTTGTTTGGTAAACGTTACCAAAGTCGTTATTTGGTAACGTTTAACAAAAAACACACACACCCAAGCTACGTCTATATCCCCGAAGGAGTCGACAGAAGCGCACAAGCGAACTAGAACACCTACATTTCGCTGATCTTTGTTCGCCCCAGATGTGATAGGGGGCGAGCCTATCACCATGTCGGACACAAATTCAAGACTCCGGGCTGATACCGAAAAATCTAATAATCTATTTTGCCCCACCCGGGAATCGAACCCGAGACCGTACGATAGTCGTACCGCGCACGCAATACCACTACAGGCAGTCCAATACATACAATTAGAGTCTTATTCAGCACATATCACGTAGATTAGTAAGTCTATTGTTAGTACACTACGAAATACCTAATTCAACTTACATTACTGCATTACGTGCCATATAACTTGGTTATTTATAATGGTCTTAATTATTTGCGTAAGGTCCAATTATACGAGCGTTAATCTATTAAAATAATAATTATTATAATATTATCATTCTGCGTTAATTACGTAGGCTCGTAGCGTAGCATCCATGAAATACCGTTGCTACGATGCTACGCGGGTGCTACGCGAATTCTACGCGGCTGCTACGTGGTATGCTACGCGGAGTAATGGCGGTTCCTATGCGGATGCCCTAACCTCCCCTATCAGTGGCGAGAGGTGAGAATTTTCAAAAGGGAAGCCGCTTCAAGATTTTTTCCTTAAGGCCTATGTATTACCAGAAAATTCGGAATAGGTAAGCCGAAAGCAATCGAGTTGTATGGAATTTTCGCCACTGTCCCCTACGCTGGAGAATTCTTTGGTGTTTAGGAGAATGTTTTTTTTTTAAGAGTCTAGCTACCCAATTTTGTCTTGACTTCGGTCTGATTGCAGCGTATATGGGCCGTGAACCGGGCGGTCCTGGATTCGATTTCCAGGTCGAACGGGGTATTTTCCTAACATGATTTGCCCGGGATTGGATGCCTCAGAGAAATCCAGGAGAGGATTCCTGGAAGAAGTACGTTTCATTCGTTAAAGTAAAACATTTCTAGTAAAGAAAAATGTTGCTAACCCCGCAAGTGGGGTGAGATTCATGGTACGATGGCTTCAAATAATGAGTTGGTTATATGCACGCGTTTACATTTAGTGGGTCGTTTGGGGCCCACCGCCCCCCTCCTCGCCAGACAAAAGGAGCGCTGCCAGTGTTCCTAACAGGAAAACGAACTTAGCTCCAGCCGACACGTCTAGGATATTGTTATAAGCTGAGTGTTATAGTTGTAAGGGTGTAAGCCACACTTTAGAAATCATTGTTCGAATTCGATATTTTATAAATAAATGCTGAAGTTTTGATTTAGGATAAAACACTGAAAAATGGCACTGAAAAGTCGTTAATAAGTATAATTTCTTGATTGCTGTCCAAAAAACTAGCAACTAATTACAAACAATGGGTTTATCAGTGGTCGCCAGAATCATGCCGGCCTATTTATGCTTCCTCACACTTCGAATCCGAAGAAAGAAGTCCGACAATCATTGCACCAATAATGTATGAAAGGAACCAATATTAAGTAGAAATAAACTAAAAACATGCTTCGCGATTGAAACCGACGCTGTTAATAAAAGCCATTGTTATTTTTCATTTTCAAACACTAATAGTTACTCAGCGTACGTGCGCGGTTACTGATGCCGGAGATTTAAAGCATTGCAAATAATGTATTATGTGCTCGACTCACGATTAGGGTTACCATTTATTTGAAAGTTTTGGAAAATAATATTATCCTCCTTTCGAGGCAGTGAGGAAAGCCGTAGGGCCAAATACAGAGTAATCTTCTCTTGGTTAGTTATTGACTTGGTTGTCGTCGGTAGGATTGACAATGGCGACAGTGACCACTTACCATCGAGTGAGCTACCCATCATTTATCTTCGTAGGTTAACAAACAGGCGGAAAAACCCGGAGTTGTCAATAGTCGGGTAACACTGTTCGCTATTTTTGGTGCCGAAAAAAGAAATCCAGTTGCTACTAAGAATTGACATATCATTTATGATTTATAATAATAATAAAGTCGTAAGACTGATATTTTTACTTATTACCTATTTTTAATTATGATATATTAATCATATATATCATATAGGCTGAGACCTATAAAACGACTTCGACTAAGTCTGAGTCAAAGAAACGAACTCAGTTAGAATTTGGAATGTTTAAATCGAACTTCGACTTAGTCCGAGCCATTTTTAAAAGAAAAACAGACTGACAGACAGACTAAGCAAAGATTTTATTGTATGATGATTCGGACTAAGTCGATGTTTGATTAAAAAACTCCAAATCCTCACCGAGTTTGTTACTTTGACTTAGACTTAGTCGAAGTTAGCTCTATAGATCTCAGCATTAATGTACTAATAATTTTAAAACTTGCAACAATAGGTCAAACAGCCGGTCTTGTCCGGACAAATTCGGACACTTGGTTACCCTATTCGCAACCAACTTCGCTATAACTTATAAGGCTAATATTTAAACAACTAATAACGTTTTAAGTTTTGCGACGGAATTTAGAAACTATTTTAACCTTTAAAGTGGGAAATGTTACTGTTTTTGGCGAAAAGGGGAAAGGTTATTTTGTGCTGTAGAATTTATAAACTTACTGAATGATGGATTCCCGACTGCCTTTGTGGAACTATTTCTGACATCCTAAGGCAAAATATTTGAAGGAAATGTTTTTAAACAAATCGGTACAAAAAGAAATTCTGAAAGATCGACTAAAGAGAGGAGCTTAGTGAGGTTACTAACGTAGTTTTAATTTTGTAATGTATACATAAGTATCCCCGAAGGAGTAGGCAGAGGTACACTAACGAACTAGAACACCCATATTTCGCCGAGCTTAGTTCCGCCTCAGATGTGATAGGGGGCGAACCTATCGCCATATCGGATACGAATTTCAGGCTTCGGACTGATAAGAAAATTCCAATATCACTTTGCCCGACCCGGGGATCGAACCCGAGACCTCAGAACGGTAGTCGTACCGAAATACAATCACGCTACCGAGGCAGGTATTTTGTAACATTTCCAAGTACTTTGTATCAGTAAGTTGGAACATATAAGGAATTTATATTGGAGTAAAAATTGTATGCCCTAATCCCCGTTTAACTGACTTTAGAAAATGAGGAGGATCTTAATTTTTCTGCATATTCTATTATTATGTATGTTAATAATAATAAACACACCCAACAGTCACACACCTAGTCCTGACCACACACTAGGTATAACCTGTATCGTGGGTGTCAGAGACTATGAGATACTTTCGGTCTCACAACACCTAGACTTGAAACAAATATCTGTGAGCCACACAAACATTTGTCTCAATGCGGGAATCGAACCCGCGGCTTCTCGTTTCACAGCCGGCTGCTCGCCCGCTGCGCCACGGAGGCTGTTCACCATTAACTTCGAGTTGCGAGTTGGACTATTCTTTTACATCAATATATTATACCCTAGATGCACAGTTCTTTGCAAATATCCTCCTAAAAAGTGGTTTTCGAAATAAAACAAAGAAAACGATCACAAGTTGTAATTAAATCAACACAAATATAACCCTAAGCACGTGTTATAAAGTAGGTTTTTAAACGAAATGAGCAAGCGTTCTTTAATTTGAATTTTGAAATTTAGAATTCTATCGACGTGACTGTAGGCACAACGTGTGCTTAAGCTCTTCTTTGCTGTCCCATTTTCCGAGCGTCAACTGTGCATCTAGGTAAATCTTAGACTAAATAAGTTAAATAATATATCGATGTTCTTTTATAATAAAAGCGAGCAGCTCGCTAGATTCGAATTCGGTTTTCAAATTAGGCCTCAGTTCGATGTCGTAGAACGTGCCACTGTTGATCCCGGCTTACATAGGCGGGAGTGTTGGGGGATAGTCTCGTAATTTGTATTACATTTGTATGTTTTACTTACGAGCTTAAGTTAGACTTGAGCGAGAGGCTTAAATAGGGCACTTGAGTATGTTTGATTTCGGATATAAAATAATACGAAAACAGCATCAAAAATGGTTGAAAATAATCTTTCTCCCTACCCCATGTTAATGTGGAGTCGGCGCAGCACACTTTTTCGAGCATTTTGCAGAAAGGATTTGGCTAAGTTTCTACGTCCGGCTGCCTGCATGACGTCAACATCCTTCCATATGTCATTCCCTGTGTGGAAATCCATACCCTTACACTATCTCCCCATATCACCCTATCTTAGCCATCCCATCGTTATTATGACCTTTGAAAGTATGGGACGAGGTACCTCCATAGTCTGCACCAGTGTCGGTCATAGGTACTGCCCGCGGATAAACTTAATTAGGACGCGAATTAACTTTATTGGGCCGCGGATTAAATTAATAATCTTATCTTAAAGCGAAATAATCTTATTGGTTCCCATTCTTATTGGAGCGCGAAAAATGTCTTATTCTGCCGTGGGTTACTTTTATTGGACCACGGATTTCTTTAATGAAATCGTATATAAAACTTATTATTTCCCATATAAATCTTATTGGATTATAAGGATATTGGTGTTACATTGTTATTGCACATCGGTTCATTGTATTGGTTCCACGGCATTGTTTTGTCACACTCCCATGGAAAAGTTGTTAGGTCCACGTGTTATAGGATCGCGGATAATCTTGATTACGTCGCGAATCTAAATCGCGGGTTTTATGTTATTACCTCGTGACTCAGTATGTTACGTTACTTTTCACCGAAACGCGATCACATACAGAACTTTATACTTTGAACATGCTTTTTGTATCATGTAATAATTGCGTCATCAATCAATTTAATCCAACCGCCGACTACTTTATTACGACGTGAGTCGTTTAGGTAGCGTCCCAATTGCAAAACCTCGCAATATTCCGCGGGCTAGATACGGGCTGTGTTTCATTTGTGACAGGTTACTACATATAGGTAATAGGTATTGCATTGATTCGCAATACGATCAACATATTCTGCGTCCCTTGAAGGTGAATTAACCTTATATCAAGTTAATACCTATTATTGATTACATTTATAAATATCCAATTAAATTTATACCTAGTGCAGATTAGTTTTATAATGGTCTTCATTTTAATTTATTCTTTCGACTCCACACGTGGCCTGCCGAGAGGCAATTTGTCCTTCTAAAAGGTTTATAATTCAAATATTCGAACAAAAGACACATTTTTGTATCACCCTTTTTATAAACAATTAACTGAAGTTTCTTATTGTTATAAGAGAAATCGGGTCTTCATTGTTTAAATGAACAAAGAATTCATGATGCATATTAACGTCGAGTCGTGTTTAAACGTGTTTGTCTGTTAAAATTAAGCATACTCATGGAATTTTGTACCTGTTTTTATTGTGCAATTTATATTTATTACCTCTCAACTCCACATGTGGTCTCCTTAGAGGCAATTTGTCCTTCTAAATGGCTGATAATTCCAAGATTCAAACAAAAGATTGACACATTTTTGTATCGCTCTTTTTATAAACAATCAACCGAAGTTTCTCATTGTCATAAGAGAAATCGGGTCTTTTATTTAACCGAACAAAGAATTCATAACGCATCTTAACGTTTAAGTCATGTCTATACGTGTTTGTATGGTAAAATAACCATTTCTTCCCCGTATAAAAGACACACCGAAATTATTTTGCACCGTATTCCAACTTGTACTCTACACTACATAAGATCTCCAAAGTTCCTGACCAGTGAAGTGTTAAAAGAGTGACGCTGCTATAAAATGAATGTAAGTAACTATTATACATGTTTCTTATACTGTTGATATTGTTTTGTACAAAGGACATCATATATGTAATACTTAGTATTAAAATACTTCTGTTATCTGATTACTGTATTGATTGTAATTATTTTAACATACATTATTCCATGTTTATACTTATCTCTAAACTGTTATTTAATATACTGTTTTTTATTGTTTCAGTTCCCTGAAAACACCTTTAAAAATTTTTATTATGAAGATAATGTCGACGAACCAAGTGACGAAGAGCAAGGAACTCTCGCTTTCAAAGTAAAAAAGGCGATATCAAAAAGACCTCACAGCATTGACGAGTTTTTTGAAAAACCCAAGAAGAAGAAACTTACAAAAAAGTCATCGAGTGTTGGTCGATCTACGAGTGGTGGAATATCGTACATAACGTCGAACAAAGACGACAGTGCTGACGCGTCGCATCTTATCAAAATTGAAGTTTATGATGTGAACAAAATAAAAAATGTCGCACAAACGGAACAATGGAAACACGCTGACGTGCGTGTTAAATTTTTTACGGAGAGTGAAGCCGACCGAAATTTGCTAAGTGTGAGAGACATTATATATAATATCACCAAACAATTGGCTACCCAAGAAGAGTGTAAAAAGTTTTTTATAGATACCGACAAATAAGCTAGCGTTATATTTTTATTTTAATATTCTTTGTAATCATTTTAATAGTGTATAGAGGTATAAGTATTGTTTTGTAATTAATTGATTTGTCTTTTTGCTATATGAAATAATTGTCTTATTGAAAAAGTTGTTGTACAGGATTATAATTTTTTAGAGTAAGGATATATGATCATTATCGTAATTTGAATAGTAGAGCAATTGCAAATGTTTATAAATTAACTAAAAATCGAAATTAACTGCACAACAAACAATTATCACCATGGATAATTTAAACTGTGATTTCTACGACTGGCATCTCGTCGCCCTTCTTGACAACATCGAATCAATGGATCTGATGTCAACATTATTCGATGCTGAACTCTACGGGCTTTGTGTCGAAACAGAACAAAATCATACTGAAACGTAAGTAAACTTGTTATTACATGTTTTAGTAGTATCAGGAGGGGATACGTCTATTGAGTATTTAAAAAGACAAGGACGTATCTCAATGTCATTTCTTAATTTTTCGAGTAGCAATTTCTTTCTAAAACTATCCAAAAATGTATCACACCCTTGACATTAATAGTTTATCCCAAAGTGACATTGCGAGTTTAAATAAAAATCTTATTTTAAAAAAATTTAATCGATTTATACGACTTTGGTATCTACAAAATGTTTTACCGAAATCAATGTTGGACGATCCTGATATTATTCCGTATTACACACCATGTAAAGGACATAGAACTGCAAGTGTTAGTAGATTCAATGAAGATGAGATTGATGGTGTTTTGCCAATGCAAGCATATTGTTCACGATGTACTTAAATAAAAATGTTAGTAAATTCAATTTATTTATAATGTCTGACGTTATGGGATGGTAAGGTTTGATAATTTTTTTGTTTCATTTTCTTATTAGATCTAAACAAAATGGAGGTACAATGAAGAGGCCAGCGCAATCGATATTGATTGAGGGTGAACCTGCAAGAAAGAGGATAAATCTTGAACTTGAAGCTCCTTTATCATCATCACCGTCAGCTAGCTCCATACAAAATGTAAGTACAGAAAACAGTGATAAAGTTCTATGTCCTGAGTGTCATATACTTGTATCAAAAAAGTATATGATGAATCATTTAAAAAGTAATACACATAAAAATAATTTCATAAGGAGAGATAATGAATTCGCAAATGTTCAAATAATTGATAGTGCATTCGGTAATAGAATTCTTACGTATAGAATAAAATCTAACGGAACTTCTGGTCAAACATTTGAAACACCCGAGTTGTTTTTACAAAAGACTAAAGATTTAATATATAAATTATTAGAACGATCCATCTCAGAACACTTAGTCTTGAAAGTTAATTTCATTCTTAATGCAGACTTTATACAAGAAACCAAAAATATATCTAATAATTTTGACTTTCAGATTTCTAATTATCTTATTTGTCAAGGAGATGATAAAGATATTATTTTTCCGTTTATAGCTTCTGAAATAATTAAGAAAATATCAAATTTTGAAAAAAAAGGTGGTGGGTGGAGTTTAGTTAAAATAAATCACTTGGATATAAATGTTAACAGATTTAACCCATTACGTGGATCATCATATATAGATTTACCCTTAGATATTAAACGTAAGAAGGCTATAATCAATGTAAAAAATACTGATCATGAATGTTTTCGTTGGGCAGTATTGTCGGGTTTATACCCAGCCACTCATAGCTCTAATAGGGTATCATCTTATATACTGCATAAAAACAAGTTAAAATTTGGTAATTTATCTTTTCCTATAAAAATCAATGAAATTCATAAATTTGAGAAACTAAACAATATAAGTATAAATGTTTTTGGGTTGCATTATGATTCAAAGAGAAAGAATAATAATGTAGTAGGTCCATTACATTTAACAAAACATAGGAGAAATACTCATTTAAACTTATTGTACATAACTAAAGGGAGTAACGGTCATTATTGTTATATTAAAAGCCTTTCGAGATTAGTATCTAAACAATTATCAACATCAGAACATGCAGTTCATATTTGTGATGGTTGTTTGTTACATTTCACATCATCCAAAAATTTACAACGCCATCAAGAAAATGATTGTTTTAACGTTTGCACAGATTTACCATCGGAAAATGATAAGAAAAGAAATTGGTTTAATGAACTAATTCCAACGAATCAAATCTCATTTAATAATTATGAACGTAAGTTAAGAGTTCCATTTGTGATATATGCTGACTTTGAAGCCTTTTTAAACCCAATACAAAGTTGTTCTAATAATCCAAATAAATCTTCAACTGCTAGTATACAAAAACATGAAATGTATAGTTTTGGTTATTATGTTAAGTGTTCGTACAATGATAATTTATCAGTGTATAGATCGTATACCGGAAGAGAGTGCGCACAAACATTTATGAAATTAATTAAAGAAGATTTAGAAAATATATGTAAAAAGAATTCATTTAACAAATCACCACTACCATTAACCAATGAAAATAAAATGAACATCAAACAAAGCAAGACATGTTATATCTGTAATAATTATTTAAATGAAGATGTCACAATTTGTTATAATTGGCATACTGGTATGTATGAAGGTGTCGCTCATCAACTTTGTTCCGAGAAGTACAAGACACCTAATTTTGTACCAATATTTTTTCATAATTTGAGTAATTATGATGCTCATTTTATAGTACATGGTCTCAATTTTGAGGGTGGTGAAATAGAACTTATTCCAGAGAATAAGGAGAAATATATTTCTTTTTCTAAAGTTTTGCATATTAATAACCGAGTTATAAAATTACGATTTCTTGATTCTTATAAATTCATGTCCAGTAGTCTTGATAAATTAGCTCAAAACTTACTGCCTGAACAATTTCATGAACTTCACTTACAATATCCATCTCATGAAGACTTTAAACGATTAATACGGAAAGGTGTTTATCCATACGAGTACATGACTTCATTTGATTCGTTAAACATAACTTACCTTCCTACACGCAATAAATTTTATAGTTCTTTAAATGATAATAACATTTCTGAAAATGATTACAATCATGCTCAAGATGTATGGAATCACTTTAATTGTAAAAATATGGGTGATTATTCTAACCTTTATTTAAAAACGGATGTATTACTACTGGTGGACGTATTTGAAAATTTTAGGAATGTGTGTCTTAAAACGTATGGCTTAGATCCTGCTCATTACTTTACAGCTCCCGGATTGAGTTGGGATGCTATGTTAATTTACACTAAAATTAATTTAGAGCTCCTAACAGATATCAATAAAATTACTTTTATCGCGAATAATATTAGGGGTGGTATTTCACAATGCAGTAATAGACATGCTAAGGCTAATAATTTATTTATGATAGATTATGATTGTAATAAACCATCCTCTTTTCTCATGTACCTAGATGCAAACAATCTTTATGGGTGGGCTATGTCTCAGTGTCTTCCAACTGCTAAATTTGAATGGGTAGATGTAAAAACAGATTTTAACGTCCCTGATGATGCTGAACATGGTTATATTTTAGAAGTAGATTAGGAGTATCCCGAATTTTTACATGATATTCACTCAGATTTTCCCTTTTGTCCTGAAAACATATGTTTAGGAAATAGCAAACATAGAAAACTAATCCCCAATTTAAATAATAAAAAGAACTATGTTATCCATTATAGAAATCTTAAACAATGTATAAAAAATGGTCTACGATTACTTAAAGTTCACAGAGTTCTTAAGTTTCAACAATCTCCGTGGTTAAAATGCTATATAGATTTAAACACACATATGCGTTCGTTAGCAACTTCAGACTTCGAAAAAGATTTTTTTAAACTTATGAACAATTCCATTTTTGGTAAAACAATGGAGAATGTAATGAAAAGAGTGAATGTTAAATTAGTTAACCATTGGTTAAACCATGGGAAATCTCGAGGAGCTCAATCTTTAATAGCTAGACCTGAATTCCATAGTCTTACAATATTTTCGGAAAATTTAGTTGCTGTTCAATTAAAGAAGACAAAAGTTTTATATAATAAACCAATATACCTCGGTTTTTGTATATTGGATCTATCAAAGACATTAATGTACGAATTTCATTATGATTACATGAAATCGAAATATCGAGACAATCTTAAGTTACCCTATACGGACACTGATAGCTTAATATATCAAATATTTACTGAAAATTTCTATAACGATATTAAAATTGACTTAGAAAATTATTTTGACACATCTGACTATCCTCCTGATAATGAATATGGAATACCATTAATTAACAAAAAGAAGTTAGGATTCTTTAAAGATGAAAACAATGGAAATATTCTTAAGGAATTCGTAGGCCTACGTTCAAAAATGTATGCAATGGATGTACAAAATAAATGTATATGTAAAGCAAAGGGTGTTAATAAAAGTGTTACGAAAAATTTTTGTCTTTCTGATTATAGGTCTTGTTTATATGATAACAAAACGTTGTATAGTGAAATGTTAAGATTTAAATCAATAAAACATGTTATATATACACAAAAAATTAATAAAATATCTTTATCTTATAATGATACAAAACGTTATATATTAAAAAATTCTACTGATACACTTGCATGGGGACATTACAAAATAAAGGACATTTAATTTCATCATGACTTTCTGTACAAATAAAGTATGGAACCGTTATAGTGAATATTTTTTGTAGCATAAAATAATATTGTAGCAGGTAAAATAAATTTATAACATTACTTATGTGTCTATATTGATTTATATTAGTTTTAATTTTTATGCGATTTTGTGAACAACTGAAATAAGTACACCTAGGTAATATTTTAGAAATTATTATACATATATAAGATATTATTTTCACCAATGTGTTTTATTCATTCCAATATCCCCCAAAGGATTACACGTGTATATAAAATGTTCCATTTTATTCATCCTTTTACTGCAATAGTCGCAGGTCCGAGTGGTTGTGGAAAGTCTAATTTTGTGACAAACTTCATTAAATACAATAAAGAGTTATGTAACAGAACTTTCAACCAAATAACTTGGTGTTTTGATGAAATGCAACCATTGTATAATTTACCGAATGTGAACTATTTTCAAGGTATACCAGATTTGAACATGTTCGATGGAAACGAAGCAAACCTTATTATCATTGATGATCTTATGAGAGAATCTGACGGTCGCATTGTCGATATATTTACTAAAGGTAGTCATCATAGAAACTTAAGTGTATTTTACATTACTCAAAATTTATTTCATCAGGGTAAAGGTCAAAGAGACATTTCTTTAAATTCAAGTTATATAATTTATTTCAAAAACCCTCGAGATAAAACTCAAATTAGATATTTAGCACGTCAAGTTTCACCTGAAAACAGCAAATTCATCGAAGATGCATATAAAGATGCTACTAAAGAAGCACATGGATATTTGATGATTGATTTAAAACAAGACACTTTTGATATGTGTCGAATTAAATCCAAAATATTTCCTTCTGAAGGTTATTGTACAGTATATATTCCCAAGAAAGAGTTTAAATACGTCAAGAACCAAGAAATACCCATCATTTACAAATGATGGATCGACGCCTCAAGACGCATAAAGATTTGTTATCCGCTCTATATAAACTAAAACCAAAACATCAACAAGCTCTTTTAAAATCCTGTAGCGAAAACGAAATTAATTTTATCTGTGAGTGTATACACAACGTTTTACAAGGAAATATAATTCTCGAAGAAAAATCAAAGAATAAACTAAAAAAGTTTAAAAATTTATTACGGAAGTTAGTACGTAAAAGTACAAATAAAATACGCAAGACTATAATAGTCCAAAAGGGTGGTGCATTTCTACCGATTATATTGGGTTCCATATTGAGTGGATTAGTGAGTGGATTGATTTAAAATGGAACACGCAAAAAAAATGCTGCTGGTTGAACCAGGCTTAATCGATAAAATAAATCAAAAAAGAAATGAAAATCCTTCCTCTCGCTTGGACGTGGAAATGCAAAATATTTTGGATAGTGATATGGATGATAGAAAAAAATGTAAATTGTACTTACAAATTTTACAAAGATATCTCCACTTTATGGAAGAAAATCGTCGACCGTTTGAGATTCCCGTAATTTCAAATAATGATTTTGATGAAACCGCGGTTGAAACTTTAAAAAATTCAAATATAAGCAATGACATCAAAAATAAAGATCTAGTTGCCGTCCAGACATTGAATAATGAAGACAATCAAGAAGAAAATACTTTACTAGAAAGAAACCCTCCTTATACAAAAAATAAAATTCTAAGCTTGATACCTAAATCATATTTGAAAAAAGGTGAGTTATTATTGGATTCCGTGTCATTAAGTAAAAATAAAATTTTCTGGAATGATGATGGTACAGTTATGATAGATAATGAAGTAATCCCCAACAGTAATATTATAGATTTAGTTAATGATATGCTACGACCATTAAAAAGAAATGATCTAGTAGGTTGGGAAAAATTTGCTAAAGCGTTAAAAGACTTAAAAATACCCTTAACCTATATTGGAAACCCCAAAAGACGTGAATACATTGTTCAAATTCAAAAAGATATCGGAGAATCTCTTACAAAAAACAAAGATATATTTTTGTCACCAAGAGGCAACGATAAGTATATAAAAAAAATAAAGAAAAAAATTGATTGGGAAAAATGGACCCCTTATTAGAAATAAATCGCATGTACTATGATGTATCACACCCGGCTGGATATGGCAGTATTGAAAAATTATCAAAAGCAATGAAAGGTAAAATGAATAAAGAAGATGTTACAGACCCAGGAAACGTATACACTTCATAAACCAGTACAAAGAAAATTCCCTCGTAACAGATACATTCTATCTAATTTAAATGAACTTTGGCAAGCTGATTTAAGTGATATGAGAACATATTCTAACGATAATAAAGGTTTTAATTACATCCTTTGTGTTATTGATGTATTCAGTAAATACGCATTTGCTAGACCCATGAAGAAGAAAAATTCGGAAACAATAAAACAATGTTTTGATAGTATATTTAAAGAAGCGAATACAACTCCAACACACATACAATCTGATAAAGGTACTGAGTTCATTTCAAAAGATGTACAGAGATACTTTAAATCAAAAAATATAAATTACTATACAACAAATAATCCTGATATTAAAGCAAGTATTGTAGAAAGATTTCAAAGAACTCTTAAAATGAAGATGTGGCGTTATTTCACGCATAAAAATACTCATAAATATATTGATGTTTTGCAGGATTTGATACACTCTTACAACCATAGTTTCCATTCTAGTATAAAAATGTGTCCTTGTGATGTTAATTTTAATAATATAATGACAGTTTGGACAAATTTATATGATAGGAAAAACAATTATAAATCATATGAAACTATACAACCTAAGTTAAATGTTGGTGATCATGTAAGAATAACCAAATATAAACATATATTTCAAAAAGGTTATGAATCTAATTGGAGTGACGAAATATTTATAATATCTTCTGTAATAGAACGAAAACCTTGGGTTGTTTACACTATTGAAGATTTAGATGGAGAAGAGGTAGTAGGAACCTTTTATGAACGAGAGTTACAAAACGTAATTTATGACCCCACCATAGAACATAAGATAGATAAAATAATTCGCTCTCGTTACACTGGTAACAGACGAGAAGTGTTAGTTAAGTGGAAAGGTTATCCGAATAAGTTTAATAGTTGGATTTCAGCTTCTAGTATAAAACAAATATGAATAAAGATTTCTATTTAACTTTACTTAGTAATAGTTCAGTGGAATATTTTCCTGATAACAAAACAGCAAGATTTTCAACAAAATTACCTAAACCTATAATATTGGAGGGGGAATGGTGTGTAGGAATTGTTGAATTTCAATATCCATGTACTATGCTTACTGTTCAAGATCATGAAAACATTGTGTACATTACAAGAATGACTACAATGCCTAATCAAGAATCTACAGTATCCTGCCACAAACAGATGTATATACCTATCACAAACTATGATAACATTCACCATCTACTAACAGCATTGAACAACGTTAAGGAAAAAATTGATTTTAATTATGATGAATTTTCTAAGTTTGTATCGGTTTCTGTGTTAGACGACTCCATAAAGTCTTTAAAATTATCACCTAAATTAAGTTTACAACTAGGATTTGAGCCAAATAGAGACCTTGTAGAAAACAATTATGCAACATGTCCTGCAAATTTACATTTGGGCTTACCATCTCAACTATTTGTCTACTGTGATATAGTGGAACCACAAATTGTTGGTGACGTAATAACTCCCCTTCTAAGGATTATACCATTAGATCTTTCAAACTACATCTATGGTGCAAATAAAATGCATGTTTTATCACCGCCTCATTATTTATCTGTAATGCGTAGACAATTTGACACCATCGAAATAGATATAAGATCAGACACGGGTCAAAAGATACCATTCCAATTTGGAACAGTGTGTGTTAAACTTCATTTCAAAAAATTATAATGCATTCTCAACATAATAATATTACTTGTCCTTATGAACGCTATTATTCTCATCAAGCTGGTTCTGGTATAGGAGTGGTTTATAAAGGAGCACCATACCAAAAGGGTCATGGAATTGGTAGTTTTCTTGGAGGATTATTTAGATCAGTTTTACCATTACTATCTGGTGGTGTTCGAGCTATTGGTAAAGAAGCATTAAGTGCCGGTGTAGGTCTTTTGACAGATATGGTTAGTGCACGACCCATGGAAGATTCGATTAAGACACGTCTAAAGGAAGCTGGTTCAAATTTAAAACGAAAAGCTGATGAAAAAATAGACAGGATCAATATGTCTGGATCGGGATATATAACAAAACGAAAACGTTTGTCTGCATTCAGTCCATCGTTGACTTCCAAACTGAAAGCTACCAAAAAATCAAAATTTAACTCGAAACAAATCAAAGATATTTTTTCTAATTAACAAATATGCCATTTTTACATAGTCACTCTTGTGAATGCATTAAGTCAGAATTGGATTTGTTTGCATTACCATCTACTCAAACTAGTATTGAAAGTGGAATATGGATCCATTACAAACCTATTTCATCTCTTGCTGATGATGGTCCCATAGAATTTCAAGTGCCCGGAGCAGGTGATGACTATATAGATCTATCTCATACACTGATCCATGTAAAAGCTAAGATATTGCATCAAGATAATACTAAATTAATGTCATCAACAGTTGTGGCTCCAGTTAATAACTGGTTGCATTCACTCTTCAGTCAACTTGATGTTTATTTAAATCAAAAACTAGTATCGCCACCCAATAATACATATGCCTATCGTGCATATATTGAAAATTTGCTGAACTATGCTCCTGCAGCTAAAAAGTCTCATCTTACTTGTGGACTATGGTATGAAGATACAGCTGGAAAAATGGATTCTACTGATGAAACCAATAATGGATTTATTAAAAGACAAGAATTGGCAAGTGAAAGTAAAGAAATAGAAATGATTGGACACTTACATGGTGATTTATTCAACCAAGAAAAATTTTTAATTAACGGTGTTGATATGTGTGTTAAATTAGTTCGTTCTAGGGAAAACTTCAATTTAATGGCTTCTTTAGCTGATACTAAATTAAAAGTATCGATTACAGATGCAACTCTTATTATTCGTAGAGCTCGAATCAATCCAACCGTGTTGCTTGCACATCAAAAAGTGTTAGCATCTACTACAGCTAAATATCCAATCACACGGGCTGAAGTAAAAGTTTTAACTATACCATCAGGTGTTCAAGGAAAAACTCTTGACAACATTTTTCTGGGACAAGTACCCAAAAGGTGTATAGTGGGATTTGTAAACAATGCAGCCTTCAATGGAAACCTAACTAAGAACCCATTTAACTTTGAAAATTATGATATTAATACATTTTGTTTATATATAGATGGTAATCAAATACCATCAAAAGCTTTACAACCATCATTTGGGAGCAATATTTATACAACGGTCTATCACACACTATTTTCTGGTACAGGTATTCATTTTCTTAATGAAGGTAATGGGATATCCCGAGAACAATATGCTAATGGATATTGTATGTTAGCATTTGACTTAACACCTGATTTATCAGCGAATTCTTCCAATCATTGGAATCTGATTAAACATGGAAGTGTACGATTAGAGGTTCGTTTTGAAACAGCTTTGATACAAACCATTAACTGTATTGTGTATGCAGAGTTTGATAATGTTATAGAAATAGATAAAAACCGTAATATTTCTGTGGACTATAGTAGTTAAGCAAGAAATGTTTATAGATTAAGTATAAATTACTTTTATTAATTGTCTCCACGGTCTTTCCTGTACTCACTTTGAACTGTTTAATAAAATACGAAACTAAATAAGTTATTTGTTTTACTGTTATTAGTCCTTGTAACCCCACAAATTGAGATACATATTTTAAAATAGAAAGTACTATTATAATCAGTTGCTAAAATTATTGATGACATTACTTCTTTGTCTTTCAACTGGATAAGAATTCTGCAACAATTCCGTGAAATAACATGAATACATTAGAAATACAGACCTGCTTAAAGAAAATTGATTCAAGTATCGAATATAACGTATATGCAGCTAATCGTTTGCCAATATATGTTGTAAATCCCACTTACATAGTAAGTAATTTGGATACTGATAATAAACCAGGATCCCACTGGATCGCCATACATATCGATAAGAATGGTTTTGGTCAGTATTTTGATTCATATGGGCGACCGCCTCAAGGATATCATAGGATGTTTTTAACAAGAAATTCAAGAATGTGGAATTATAATACTAATCGAATTCAAAATGACTGGACTACAGTTTGTGGTGAATACTGTGTAATGTATTTGTATTACAAATATCATGATATGAGTTTGAAAGATTTTCAACATTTATTTTGTAATGATACTATGTTAAATGATGTATTATTATCTGATTTGTTTCAATCATGTTTTGAAATAAATAAATGAAATCCAAATATATAGAGTTTACTGAACTTTTTATTCAATTTCGAAAATCTTATATTACTTTACAATTCAAATTACGATAATGATCATATATCCTTACTCTAAAAAATTATAATCCTGTACAACAACTTTTTCAATAAGACAATTATTTCATATAGCAAAAAGACAAATCAATTAATTACAAAACAATACTTATACCTCTATACACTATTAAAATGATTACAAAGAATATTAAAATAAAAATATAACGCTAGCTTATTTGTCGGTATCTATAAAAAACTTTTTACACTCTTCTTGGGTAGCCAATTGTTTGGTGATATTATATATAATGTCTCTCACACTTAGCAAATTTCGGTCGGCTTCACTCTCCGTAAAAAATTTAACACGCACGTCAGCGTGTTTCCATTGTTCCGTTTGTGCGACATTTTTTATTTTGTTCACATCATAAACTTCAATTTTGATAAGATGCGACGCGTCAGCACTGTCGTCTTTGTTCGACGTTATGTACGATATTCCACCACTCGTAGATCGACCAACACTCGATGACTTTTTTGTAAGTTTCTTCTTCTTGGGTTTTTCAAAAAACTCGTCAATGCTGTGAGGTCTTTTTGATATCGCCTTTTTTACTTTGAAAGCGAGAGTTCCTTGCTCTTCGTCACTTGGTTCGTCGACATTATCTTCATAATAAAAATTTTTAAAGGTGTTTTCAGGGAACTGAAACAATAAAAAACAGTATATTAAATAACAGTTTAGAGATAAGTATAAACATGGAATAATGTATGTTAAAATAATTACAATCAATACAGTAATCAGATAACAGAAGTATTTTAATACTAAGTATTACATATATGATGTCCTTTGTACAAAACAATATCAACAGTATAAGAAACATGTATAATAGTTACTTACATTCATTTTATAGCAGCGTCACTCTTTTAACACTTCACTGGTCAGGAACTTTGGAGATCTTATGTAGTGTAGAGTACAAGTTGGAATACGGTGCAAAATAATTTCGGTGTGTCTTTTATACGGGGAAGAAATGGTTATTTTACCATACAAACACGTATAGACATGACTTAAACGTTAAGATGCGTTATGAATTCTTTGTTCGGTTAAATAAAAGACCCGATTTCTCTTATGACAATGAGAAACTTCGGTTGATTGTTTATAAAAAGAGCGATACAAAAATGTGTCAATCTTTTGTTTGAATCTTGGAATTATCAGCCATTTAGAAGGACAAATTGCCTCTAAGGAGACCACATGTGGAGTTGAGAGGTAATAAATATAAATTGCACAATAAAAACAGGTACAAAATTCCATGAGTATGCTTAATTTTAACAGACAAACACGTTTAAACACGACTCGACGTTAATATGCATCATGAATTCTTTGTTCATTTAAACAATGAAGACCCGATTTCTCTTATAACAATAAGAAACTTCAGTTAATTGTTTATAAAAAGGGTGATACAAAAATGTGTCTTTTGTTCGAATATTTGAATTATAAACCTTTTAGAAGGACAAATTGCCTCTCGGCAGGCCACGTGTGGAGTCGAAAGAATAAATTAAAATGAAGACCATTATAAAACTAATCTGCACTAGGTATAAATTTAATTGGATATTTATAAATGTAATCAATAATAGGTATTAACTTGATATAAGGTTAATTCACCTTCAAGGGACGCAGAATATGTTGATCGTATTGCGAATCAATGCAATACCTATTACCTATATGTAGTAACCTGTCACAAATGAAACACAGCCCGTATCTAGCCTGCGGAATATTGCGAGGTTTTGCAATTGGGACGCTACCTAAACGACTCACGTCGTAATAAAGTAGTCGGCGGTTGGATTAAATTGATTGATGACGCAATTATTACATGATACAAAAAGCATGTTCAAAGTATAAAGTTCTGTATGTGATCGCGTTTCGGTGAAAAGTAACGTAACATACTGAGTCACGAGGTAATAACATAAAACCCGCGATTTAGATTCGCGACGTAATCAAGATTATCCGCGATCCTATAACACGTGGACCTAACAACTTTTCCATGGGAGTGTGACAAAACAATGCCGTGGAACCAATACAATGAACCGATGTGCAATAACAATGTAACACCAATATCCTTATAATCCAATAAGATTTATATGGGAAATAATAAGTTTTATATACGATTTCATTAAAGAAATCCGTGGTCCAATAAAAGTAACCCACGGCAGAATAAGACATTTTTCGCGCTCCAATAACAATGGGAACCAATAAGATGATTTCGCTTTAAGATAAGATTATTAATTTAATCCGCGGCCCAATAAAGTTAATTCGCGACCTAATTAAGTTTATCCGCGGGCAGTACCTATGACCGACACTGGTGCAGACTATGGAGGTACCTCGTCCCATACTTTCAAAGGTCTCCATACTTGCTTCGGATACGGTTAATCCCTATACTACTAATGTATAGCGTGATAATGTCAATTATATTAAACTTAATTCAAAATTTACTTGTGTTGACCTATAATAAGTGCTTTTTTACATGCCTAAATGACCAATAAAGATTGTTATTTTATTTAAGTTGCAAGATTATAACAAGAACTTAAAGTTCTGTATAAAATGTAGTACGCTTTACTTAGCTCACGTAAGTCCTAAAGCGCTGTAAAAATTATTCAACATTTTTAAGAGTTTTCAATGCCGCAGCGACATGGAAAGCCTCGGAGCGAACAATTGCGTTCAAATAAGCGCCCTTTGATACCGCGATATCCAATCTGAATAACAAAGTGATTGCAAATTTTCACGACGGGCTCAAATGCCGAAACGATATCTCGTTCAGGGCAGGTGCTAATAGATAAACGATTACAGAAGGTTCAAATTAATTTATCCTCGTTGCAAGAATAATTTCAAGTTTAAAACTTAATAATCATAAGTTCAAAAACTTAATGGACCGACTTCAAAACTTATACGATCGTGACCAAATTTACATGGGACCACCCTTGGAATAAGCTCTATCCAACACAAAAAGAATCTCGGAAATCAGTCCACATTTGGCGGAGATAACGCGGTAACATAGGTACATAAAAAAATACAAACGAGTTGAGGACCTTCTCCTTTTTTGAAGTCGGTTGAAAATATACACATCTTTCTTTTGTGCTAATTGAGAAGCTCCTCATTTTTCGGAGTAGGTTGAGATTGGTGTCTGTGTGAATATCACGCCTGCACTCGTGCAGGATATCCACGCAACGTGCTTTTATACACGTTGTAGCTTTGGCTGCCTCGGTGGCGTGGTGGTATTTCGGTACGACTACGGTTCTGAGGTCTCGGGTTCGATCCCCGGGTCGGGCAAAATGATATTGGATTTTTCCATATCAGCCCGGAGTCTGGAATTTGTGCCCGATATGGCGATAGGCTCGCCCCCTATCACATCTGGGACGGAACTAAGCTCGGCGTGATGTGGGTGTTCTAGTTCGCTACTGCGCCTCTGCCTACCCCTTCGGGGATACAGGCGTGAGCTTATGTTAAAACTTAATAATCAAAAGTTCAAAAACTTAATGGACCGACTACAAAACTTATCCGATCGTGGCCAAATATGCGACTACCCTTGGAATAAGCTCTATCCAACACAAAATTAATATAATTTTGAAAATCTGTCCATATTTGGGGAAGCTATCGCGTAACATACATAAACAATAAGAAATAAATACTGACGAATTGAGGACCTTCTCCTTAATGATTTCTTAGGTTTACGTGAATGTTATTCATTGAAATAAATCTATTTTTACGGGTTCTATCACGATTTGGTTTTAATTTTTATGACCGACGTTTCGAAAGCTTTGCAGCCTTCGTGGTCACGGGTCAGACTGACTTTCAAAGACCTTCTCCTTTTTGGAAGTCCGTCGAAAATATACGCATCTTGCTTTTGTGCTAATTGAGAAGCTCATAATTTTTCGTAGTAGGTTGAGACTGGTGTCGGTGTGACTCATCAGGGGCCTGAGCAAGAAAATTTCTGACAACCGTAAATGTATTCGAACTCGATGCGCGTCTATGAAATTTGTATGAAATATTAACCAAACGTCATCAGTGCGCAGCGAACTCGAATACATTTACATTAGTTTTTCGTGCTCGGGCTACTAGCCTGCAACCGTGCGGCGACTGGCGCGTGATATCCACGCAAAGTATGTTGTAAGTTGCAGCTTTATTTCACCGATTTTACGAGCACTGACATACATTAAAAATACAGACGAATTGAGGACCTTCTCCTTTTTTGAAGAGGGTCGACAATAGCCCTTCTGCACAGGTCGTATTGTGTAACAGGAAACGGCCCCATTTCGCTGTTCCCGTTAAGATTCTATTTATGGTTCAAATGGGCGTCTAGAGATTTGTCTTAACATAACCGCCCTTTGGGTGTCGTTTATAAATAACACACAGATTTTAATACGTGTCAAGAATGTGGTCGTTGTTGCTTATGCGTATTGTGAATATAATTTATAGTGTGGGGGAAAATGGGCGAATTTATGAGTTTTTTTCGTAAGTAAAAAGCATGCCTGCGTGCATGGCCAAGACTGCATCGGTGGCGTGATTGTATTTCGGTACGACTACGGTTCTGAGGTCTCGGGTTCAATCCCCGGGTCGGGCAAAGTGATATTGGATTTTTCCATATCAGCCCGGAGTCTGGAATTTGTGCCCGATATGGGGAGCCTAAAGCCATATCAGACACAAATTCCAGACTCTGGGCTGATAATGAATTGCAAAAACCTAATATTACTTTGCCCGACGTTTAAGCTGCCTTTTTCAAGTTAGTTAAAGAAATAAGACTTAAGTTAAAAGTCGGTTACATTGTTTTCACATTTATATCATTCGAGCCTGATCTGTGTGCCCAAGATAAAAATAATTACGTAAGAGCTTGCTGTTGGATTTACTTTCGTATTATAAGTACCGTAGGCCCAAATACCCTTACCCCTTGTCAATTTCAAGGGAATT
Organism: Clanis bilineata; assembly: GCA_036417725.1. Lineage (NCBI taxonomy): Eukaryota > Metazoa > Arthropoda > Insecta > Lepidoptera > Sphingidae > Clanis > Clanis bilineata. Next base: position 1,969,467 of record CM071139.1, on the reverse strand, counting down.
TTATCACAGGCAGAGAACTATGAGCAACAGTAATTAAATTCTATTAAAATTATACGAATGCTTTTTCCGCATTATTACCTTCAGAAATCATCTTCGACGCATGTCGTCAGAGCAAGCAAGTTTCTAATTTGTAGTAAAGTTTTTGCCCTACACGTAATGAAATAAAGAACATAACATAACAAAAAAAAAAACTAAAAGGTTTTTTTTGTACTACACACAATTTATTAAAGTATTTTCTTTATTTATCAGCCCGGAGTCTGGAATTTGTGCCGATATGGCGGTAGGCTCGCCCCCTATCACATCTGGGACGGAACTAAGCTCGGCGAAATGTGGGTGCTCTAGTTCGCTAGTGCGCCTCTGCCTACCCCTTCGGGGATACAGGCGTGAGCTTATGTATGTATGTATGTTATGATTTTTTCTTTATTTCATTACACATGACATAACATAGAGGTAACATGCTAGGACAAAAAACCTTTTACTTTCTTTTTAAAATCTCGATAATTGAACAGCTTTTAAACAATAAACATTTTTTATTGTAGCTTTATCGCTTAATAAACCCGAAGTTCCTTTTACTGTCTTGATCGTAGCTTTGCAGCTTAATAAACTCAAATTTTGCTCAATGTCCTACAACTTAGAGAAAAACTACGCATAGAATAAAGGTACGCTCCGGAACGTAAATAACGCATGGATCGTACAAGGTATGGGAGGGACTGAGGGATACGTCCCCAGGGATCTCGCTCGCTAAGTCAGCGGTACGCCTCTCAGAGATTCGGCACTCCGGGGAAATCTTCATTGCCCACATTATCTTTATGAATGGAAATTTATTTCATAACGATGTATGATTTGAATGAGTTACAAGTTGTATTTTAAGCAAAGGCTTTTGAAGTCGTTGGAATTATAATATGTGATTGAGACGACGTTAATTTTTTGTGCACTTGATAAAGATAATGATCCTAACTTATACAAACAGTTTAGCTGAGCAAATGGCTAATAATAGCCTGTCACTTTTAAGGAGAGAAAAGAAAGGGAGAAATTTACAATCGAATTTGTAACGAGCTCGCTGCGCACTGATGACGTTTGGTTAATATTTCATACAAATGTAAAATAAATAAATACACCCAATAGTCACACACATAGTCCTGACCCCACACTAAGATCGAGTCTTGTGTCGTGGGTATCAGGAACTACAAGAGACTTTCGGCCTCACAACACCCAGACCCGAAACAAATATCTGTGGGCCGCACAGGCATTTGTTTCGGTGCAGGAATCGAACCCGCAACCTCACGTTTCACAGCCGACTACTCGCCCGCTGCGCCTCGGAGGCTGTCAAAGACGCGCATTATTATATTTCGATAGTAATTCGCTTGTCAAAAATATTCCTGCTCGTACCGCAGAAATGTAACGCAAGTAGAAATACTTTTAGCGCCAAATAGTTCGTAAAATGTGAAACCGATCAAGTATTTGAGTTAGCTCAACCGTTTAACACCTGCGGGATAATTTCCCGTCAATTTAGTACCTTACTGATTCTATTGCTACTATAAAATGATTACTAAATCGAAAATGTTTTTGCAGATTTTACTGTTTCAATAGAGCGTGCTCTTTTCTTATTTATGTCTAAAACCGTGGTTTAACAGAGGGCGAATATCACAGAAATTATAAATTATTTACTTTTTTTTTTTTTTTTTAAATACACCCAACAGTCAGACACCTAGTCCTGACCCCACACTAGGTATAACCTGTATCGTGGGTTTCAGAGACTATGAGAGACGCACAGTCTCACAACACCCAGACTTGAAACAAATATGTATCTGTGGGCCATAGAAACATTTGTCTAAATGCGGGAATCGAACCCGCGGCCTCCCGCTTCACAGCCGGCTATTCGCCCGCTGCGCCACGGAGGCTGTCAACTGTCACTTTAGTAAATAACGTGGTAGAGCCACGCTGTAGACAGTTACGTCTACAGCACGAATGGGTCGGCTCGACCGGTTTGATACCACTATCTCATAGAAAACTGGCGTAAAGTGGCAGCTCGCTGTCGCGTTTCGTTCGGTGAGTGAGATTTCCGGTGGCCCAATTCCCCCCCTCTCTTTCCCAATCCCTTTTCTCTGCCCTTCCATTCCCTCCTTATAGGTTGGCAACGCACCCATGATTCTTTTTGTGTCGTGGGTGTCTATGAGCGGTGGAGTTCACTTACCATCATTACCCATCTGCTCGTTTGCCAGTCTCTGGTATAAAAAAAGTCTTCAGTTTTATTATGTTTCGTTCTTTAATATGGACGTTTTGGAGGAATATTTGAAAGCCAATGGTCTCATTGTGGGGGAAGCTCAGTACCAGACCAAATAGAAGCATTTAAGTAGGAAAAGGCGTACCATGGCATTATAGTAGGCAGAAAGACCTCTGTTTTAATAAGTTTTTAGTAGATAGCCAGGCAGAAACAAAGCCCTCAGTTTTAATATGATACATTAATGAGTTTGGCACAGAAAACAGTAGCCCGAGCACGAAAAACTAATGTAAATGTAAATGTATTCGAGTTCGCTGCGCACTGATGACGTTTGGTTAATATTTCATACAAATTTCATAGACGCGCATCGAGCTGAAATACATTTACGGTTGTCAGAAATTTTCCTGCTCAGGCCGCTGGACACAGTAGCATAGTAATATTAAACATAACATAGCTTTCATAATCCGTATATCGCCTCTACCACGTGGAAATATGTATATAAACTCGGGAGATGTGGGTGCTCTAGTTCTTTAGTTTCTGCCTACCCTTCTGGGATAGAGGCATAGGCTTATGTTTTAAGACTAATTATGTAGATATTTTTTACTGCAGTGTGTCTAGTGCGAGTTAATAAAATTCGTAGGTTTGGCAATAATTTCTAAATGACAGCTACGTTAATGCGATCGAACTCATAAAAACATAACATAACATAAGCTCACGCCTGTGTCCCCGAAGGGATAGGCAGAGGTGAAGTAGCGAACTAGAACACCCACATTTCGCTGAGCTTAGTTCCGTCCCAGATGTGATAGGGGGCGAGCCTATCGTCATATCGGGCACAAATGCTTTGTAAAAAAAACTAGCACAAACTCGCACTAGAGACACAGTTTTGTATTCGTATACGGGCCATATTGTCTTACATGATAATACTTTAGACATAAAAAATACCCCCAGAAATACTGAGAAATATATCAAAATCGCAAGGTTTACACTAGATAAATATCGTATTGTCACAAATTTTTCCACGCTACGTATTTCCAGTCGATAATCGAAATCTCTGCGAATATCCTCTATGCTGTGAGAAAAAGGACGGTATAGAGCGAGCGCGGAATTTTTATCACCGCACGGTAATGCGGTGTGAAAATTTATATAGAGCCCGGTTGACGACTTCCCGACCCCTAAATACCTCTATTTTATTTATAGAGCCAGCCCCGAACCAGAAATTGAATGGAATTTTCTAACAATAGATTAGATTAGATTATAACTCTTTATTGTACACCACACACATATTACAAAGTACATTGAAAATAAAACAATATAACAACACTTAGTGTAACAATTGGCGGCCTTATCGCTAATAGCGATCTCTTCAAGGCAACCTTGGGATGGATTGGTTACAAAGAGAAAATACTGATGTAATAATATAATAATATAATACTAAAAATACTGTGTACGGGGGTGTATACAATATGTTGAATGTACCGAATAATGATATTTTATGAGTTAGTTAATTAAGCAAATGGTGTTCCAGATGTGATAGGGGGCGATCCTATCGCCATATTGGGCACAAATTCCAGACTCCGGGTTGATATGGAAAAATCCAATATCACTTTACCCGGGGATCGAACCCGAGACTTCAGGATGGTAGTTGTACCGAAATACAAACACGCCACGGACGCAGTCACACGTCAGTATCCAGGATCTACGAGATACTTTTGGTCTCACATCTCGAAGTAAAATAAATACATCTGCGGGATCGAACCTGCGGTCTCTAGCTTTACAGCCGGTTACTTCACGCTGCATCACGGAGGCTGACAACAAAGCAGCCTAAATTATTTTAGATATACATGTTATACATACATTATAAGCTAACCTATTCACATAACGTAAATCGATGAAATCGTAGTGAATATGCCCCAAAACCCAAGCTTGCGATGACAATGGCGATTTAGGCACATATTGCCACATTTAACAAGGCATTGTTATGTCCAATAATGTTACTCATCGATTCTATACAGCTAAATCGAGTGTAATTGGTCGAAAAATAACGACGAACTATTGTGGCGAGCTTACTCAAATATTCATGCGACGTGGCACCTATTACGTGCATACAGTGACTATTATAACAACAAAAGATTGCTATCAACTACTGTCGCGAATCTTCCAAATGAAATAATCAGTAACGTCAAACTAAATCGCACACATACATCGATATATTTTATTTACTTAGATGCATAGTTGACGCTCGGAAAATGGGACAGCAAAGAAGTGCTTAAGCATTCGTTTTGCCTACAGTCGGACGCCGATAAAATTCTAAATTTCAAAATTCAAATTAAAGAACGCTTGCTAATTTCGTTTAAAAACCTATTTTATAACACGTGCTTAGGGTTATATTTGTGTTAATTCAATAACAACTTGTGATCGTTTTCTTTGTTTAATTTCTGAGACCACTTTTTAGGAGGATATTTGCAAAGAACTGTGCATCTAGGGTATAATATATTGATGCACACATAGATTAAAATTATGACAAATCTAAAAAAGGATTTTTTCAGAACACAAGAAAATCATTTATCTAATCAAATTGATCTAGGTATGATATTACTTAAATGGTATATTTAGTAAGTCATTTGTAGTATTTTTATTGAGATAAATCGATGTTTTTCTTATCTCCTAAAATTGGTTTCCTCTTTGAAATTGTTTGCTCTTACATTCTCTTTTATGAAGTCTTAGTTTTGATCTAGGTGTGCGATATGTGTTTTTTGTTAATTCATCTGTATAATTAAATGTTCATTAGCTTTTTTCACAAGCCAACCTGTCGCTATAAAAATATAATAAGCATATTGTGGATAATTTGGCATTCATTGACTACGCAAAAGCCTTCGACAATATCTCATATAAGTATACGGAAGGCTCTTCAAGAATGTAAAATACGGGTGGAAATAATAGAACTTATCAAAGACATATACAAGAAAAGCACTAGTCGTATAAAACTAGATAGAAAAGGCCCAACAATAAATATATGTAGAGGAGTAAGACAAGGAGACCCCCTGTCTCCAACAATATTTATAACGGTACTACAAAACATAATGAATAAACTGAAGTGGTTTGACAAAGGAATAAACTTAAATGGAAATTACTTAAACAATTTGAGATTCGCTGATGACATAATATTATTTTCTGAGACTGCAACGCAATTAGAAGAAATGTTAAACGAACTTAACTGTGTTAGCCGCGAAGTTGGCTTGGAACTAAATACTAGTAAAACAAAAATTATGACCAACAACTTCAAAAGACCAGTGAAAGTTAATGACGAAGCTTTGGAATATGTGCAAGAATATATATATTTAGGTAAACAGATATCCTTCAAAAAATCTAGACATCGAGAGGAATTAAACAGACGTATCAAAATGACTTGGAACAAGTTCTGGAGCTACAAAGAAGTCCTAAAATCCCACCTCCCTATAAAACTAAAAAAGAAAATTTTAGATTCGTGCCTATGATTTTCCCTGTCTCTCATATGCAAGTCAAACATGGATCTATAACACATATACCAAAAGAAAAATAAAAACATGCCAGAAAGCCATGGAACGAAGCATACTTAACCTGAAACTTAAAGACAAGAAACGAAACACAGACATAAGAAAAAAGACAAATGTCATAGATGCACTGACCCATTGTCTTAAACATATATAATATCGCACGTACCAGCGATCAAAGGTGGACTAAGAAAGTGACCACATGGAATGGTCCTTCTGGAAAACGCAAAAGAGGCAGACCTCTCGAAAGATGGTCAGATGAAATAAAAAAGATAGCGGGTGATAAATGGGTATCAGCAGCCCAAGACAGGAAAAAGTGGAAACTATTGGAGGAGGCCTTTACTCGTTAAGAGGTCCTTAATAGTATATAAGTATAATAATAATATGAATAAGACTAAATAAAATAATAACAATTTGACAATGTTAACTAAACTGATAAAAACTAATTGTATTCACTATTAAGGAAATAAATAAATGGCTATAATAATAATAAAATTGTGGATAATAGATATTATAACAAAATTCTAGAAAAAAGCAATTTTGTTTATACAAAACTAAAATTCGATTAAGAATTATTTTGCTCATATACCGTGCAGTATTTTTTTATAAACCAGATACAATAGGTAATCCAGTGCATAGATGTATAGGCCTTTTAAAATTAAAAGATCTGTATTAAATGTTCCCCACTCTATGTTTCAATAACAATTCAAATGTCCATTACATTACTTTATAAGGGCCCGTGATCGACTGTATTGTACATTGTAGCATTCATAACCATGCACCAATAGATGCCCGCTACGTAGTACGTAGACCAACCGGAAACGAATTCTATTTCTCTCTAAGTCGGGTCACAAAACGACTTTTTGATTCGATTTGGGCTTATATGCAATGCTTAAATTAAAGTGTAGTGTGTATCTTAAACGAATTCATTTAAAGCACTAAGAGACAATCTAGTATTTTGACAACATGTATTTTGTGGATATTGATATGACTTCATCACCCATTAATTTTATTTATTTATTTCAATTTACAACAGATTATTAAATAATTAATGCCTTGGTCTAGTGGCAGCGTATATGGGCTGTGGATCGCGATTTCCTGGGTTCGATTCCTAGGTCAAGCAAAGAAGTTTTTCTAGCACGATTTTCCCAGCACGGGATCCTTCACAGAGGGTTGACGTCATGCAGGCACGTAGTCGTAAAAATTAAGCCGAATCCTTTCTGTATCATGCTTAAAGATGTGTTACACCTACCCCATATTGCAGTGGGATTGGGGCAGGTCAAAATATTTGGGAATGATGCCCAATTAAATAATGTTTACATATAAGCTTTAAACTTAAGCTACTACAATGTTTACTGTGAATGATGTGTGTACCTATAATTTGGCATATGTATCAGACCTTTAGTTTATGTAATTACTTAAAAATTTTGTATATGTATGCTGTTGGTATACCATTTAATAAAAAAAATTGTATAATATTCAGTATTTTTAATTATTCATTCTTTTTAATTCACAAAGGTGAATATGCTTGAACCAATATTGGACATGCCAATCCCCGCCATATTTACATTCAGCTCTCAAGCCCACATACTCTTTTCATTTAAAAGAACGATAATTAAAACCCAACATCCGGTTAATATTATTATGCGTAAAATACAATTGACGAGCGGAAATTCAAAAATGTAATAAAAAGTAGCTTGTGTTAATGAAATGTTTAATTTGGTTATGACACATCGGGCCTTACTTATAAAACAGTTTAGCTGAGCAAATGACTAAGAATAGCCTGTCACTTTTTTCCTTGTGTCACATTTTTTGAAACTAAAAGGGATAGGTTATTCTTTACCATTTGCTCAGTTAAACAGTTTTTATAAGTAAGACCCATCATGTCTATGACTCACTGATTGTAGAGCCATAAAGGCCGTACTACGGTCGATCACGGGCGTTTATTTCTTAATCAATATTAGTATGGTTAAATAATTGAAGCAAAACCTTGAATTCACAGTTTCGTTCAAAGCCATTGGCCCAAAAACACACTAACGAGTTTACAGATTCGTCATGCGTCAATGTTTTTTCCATCGCATGACGAGAGAGATAAGCAAGTCCTTAAAGTTATAGGGCCTTGCTTATCTTTTCGCTAAGAATAGCCTGTCACTTTCTTCCTTGCGTTACATTGATTAAAAATGAAAGGGACAACCTATGGTTAAAGATAAGCAGCGCTTAAATATTTTTATAAGTAAGGGGCATAAAGTGAAAGTATAATGTCAATATAAAACTAATAATTCAGGTTTCTAGAACATTCTCTTATATAAGAGAAGCAATCTAGATTGAACACTAGTTTCACCGCGTCAAAGGCGTAATATCCTGCTCAGATGAGCTGTTGGAACCATAAGAACACTTAATTGGACTACAACGGATATTGCTTCCGTGCAGCCGAGCCTAAAAAGAGCATTTGCATAAAGCTCGATCGACACGGAGCTAGATAAACGATGACTATGGCAGCACTACACCATCGTTGAACAGTCCAACATTCCAACATTATTCCTACTCATGGTCGGTTAAAACGTCTCTTGAACATCGTCAAACATTCACAACTCTGTCGTGAAGGGATGGACGAAAAGACAATCTTGTAGTGTCGGTATTAGATTTCATTCAAACATTCTTAAGTCTGAAGGTTTAAATAAACGTTTTGAAATAAACTAGGTGAAATAAAATAATTTTACGAGAACAGCGGCCTGAGCAGGAAAATTTCTGACAACCGTAAATGTATTCGAACTCGATGCGCATCTATGAAATTTGTATGAAATATTAACCAAACGTCATTAGTGCGCAGCGAACTCGAATACATTTACATTTACATTCGTTTTTCCTGCTCAGGCCGCAGGTAGCCTGTTAGACGATCGTGTAGTGCCGGCATTAGGTTTCGTTCAAAGATTGCTGTGTGCATTTGGTTTCACTGTTTGTAAATCGACTAGTTGACGCTGCAGGGATGGAAGAACAGTTTGACTATTGACCGATCATGTTATACTTCTATTTAGTTTCCTTTAAATATTTTTGTGTGTGTATGGTAACACCTACATACATCTTTTGAAAATCAACTACGCTGTGAATTTACCAAAGTGCTAACTGGAGGCGAAAAGAACTACCGGATTTTTGGTCAGTGATATATCCGCTTTATAACGTGTTGAGACTTAGGAGCGATCCTCTTGATTAATACTGAGGTAAATACAGGTTTAAGCGCCAATTGCAGTACTTAGATAAATCTCAATTTATTTTAAAATAAAATGGATTTAATCATAAACTCTCTTTCTTATGCACGTAGTAGTTTCATTTTAAATCTCTAATTTAATAAGATGTTAGTTAAATGTTGTTTAGGACTATCTTAAGACTTAATTACATCGTGATTTTAGTCGCATCAATTTATAAAAAGAAATTAATAGTTACCTAATTAATGTATAGACTTTTCAGAATTTTCGAGTACTGGCATTTAAAATCTCATCAAAGGATTTATTTGAAAGACCTCTATAAAATGCTATTTCGGTAGATCCGTCGCCTCATCTGCATTTAAATGATGCTTTAAATAAAACTCTAGACGCAGTAGGTGCGCGTAAAAAATGTGGTTTAAACTCAAACCGAAGGCTCAGGCTCCCGTAAATCCGCTTTATGGCATAGTTAGTGAAATTATACTGGATTTTAATTAATTCTATAAAGATAATTGGGTCGTCACAAACTTTGGTTTCGTTAGTGAGAGATTGTTACAAAACATTTTTGTGATATATTTATAAATAAATAAATAACACCCAACAGTCACACACATAGTCCTGACCCCACACTAAGATCGAGTCTTGTGTCGTGGGAATCAGGAACTACGAGAGACATTCGGTCGCACAACACCCAGACCCGAAACAAATATCAATATACAAATAAAGACAGGTGGAAGACTTAGATATAATATTATATGGCATCAATATAATGATGATTCAACAGAGATTAGCTGAATCAATGGCCGCTACAGCAACCGACGATAAAACATTCATCAAGCAAATATGAAATGAAATAGTTTGTTAACACAAATACATATTCTGTAGTTGGTAAGTAAATTAATAATTTCATTGATATGTGAACAAATGATGAATAGACAATGTTAAATGCAAACATGAGTAAGCGCGAATTAATGAATTGATGCATGAATAAGTAGAATGATAGTTAATGAATTGAAAGCGTTTCATTAATCATTAGATTCTGACTGACTGCCTCGGTGGCGTGGTTGTATATACGACTACTGTCCTGAGGTCTCGGGTTCGATCCTCGGGTCGAGCGAAGCAATATTGGATGTTTTCATATTAGCCCGGAGTCTGGAATTTGTGCCCGATATGGCGATAGGCTCGCCCCCTATCACATCTGGGACGGAACTAAGCTCTGCGAAATATGGGTGCTCTAGTTCGCTAGTGCACCTCTGCCTACCCTTTCGAGGATGCAGGCATGAGCTTATGTTTAGATTCTGATATTTACAGGTCAATGGAAAACTTGGGGGAGGCCTATGTCCAGCAGTGGACGTCCTATGGCTGATCATGATGATTATGATTTATACACGACTCCATCTGAGTTATCGAACGAACATTACATTTTTTACCAATAAACTAAATCTATTGTAAATATAACAATCCTCATATCACATTTGGGACGGAAACAAGCTCTAGAAAAGTGTTCTCTAGTTTGCCTCTGCCTATCCCTTCTTTGGCTAAGCTTAACTATGTCTCCGATAGTGCCATATCATTACATAACCGACTGCAATGTTTATCGCCCCCAGTTCTTCCAAAGATTTCTAGGTCGACCTGGTAAAATTATCATCATTATCATCATCCACAGACAGCCCGCTTCCAACAGTAGCCCGAGCACGAAAAACTAATGTAAATGTAAATGTATTCGAGTTCGCTGCGCACTGATGACGTTTGGTTAATATTTCATACAAATTTCATAGACGCGCATCGAGTTCGAATACATTTACGGTTGTCAGAAATTTTCCTTCTCAGGCCACAGGTCAATCTGTAAATATTTGGGGGAGGCCTATGTCCAGCAATATCCGAATGTCTTTGATCAATGTAAAATGGCTTCTGAAATGTGTTTATTAAGTAGGGTAGGAAGTGTCCTATTTCAGAGATCATGGGAGGAGTTTTAATTAGCCGGAGGTTTTGCCCAACAGGCAACTATGCGACCTTATCTCTTCCTTATTAAATTTACAAAGAGCACCAAATTCCAGATATGACGCTGTAAGTACACAATATTTGTGTGGGATTTGCTTCTTGATGATAGCCTAGTTTTCTTGACTTTAAAATATGATGCATGACTGCCTCCGTGGCGTGGTGGTATGTCGGTACGACTACGGTTCTGAGGTTTCGGGTTCGATCCCTGGGTCGAGCAAAGTGATATTGGATTTTTCCATATCGGCCCGGAGTCTGGAATTTGTGCCCGATATGGCGGTAGGCTCGCCCCCTATGACATCTGGGACGGAACTAAGTTCGGCGAAATGTGGGTGTTCTAGTTCGCTAGTACCCCTCTGCCTACCACTTCGGGGATACAGGCGTGAGCTTATGTTAATATGATGTCATTGACACGAGCGTAGCCAGGTTTTAGTTTGTGGGGGAGGGTGATTAAGAAAATAATACAACACTAATGTTGGGGGGGGGGGGGTTGTTCGAGAAAATATTATATTCAATATGATATTTTTTTATATAATGGAGGGGGAGGGGAGGTTGGGGAGGGTTGAATAACGTAGCTCCTTCCAATGTTGCCTATCTACAGCAGGCCTTTTCCAGTACGGTCCAGCGGCCATCTTGATTTCGTCCTCCCACCTCTGGACTTGCATCCCCTTACATGTCTTGCCGTCTCTGGGATACCAGTTTGTAATTGTTTTACTCCATTTTTCGTATTTGCTGCGAACCATATGTCCTGTCCAGACGTGGGCTTATGTATGTATTATTTATGTATTTGTTTCGGGTCTGGGTATTGAGACCAAAAAGTCGGGATTATATGTGTGTGATCAAAATAAGTACCATAATCACAAGTTTAAAAAACTTAATAGACCGACTTCCAATTTATCGATCGTGACCAAATTTATATGGCATCACTATTGAAATAATCACTATCCAATACAAAAATAATTTTGAAAATCGGTTCACATTCGGCGGAGATATTGCGTAACATAGATAAAAAAAAAACAGACGAATTAAGGACCTTCTCCTTTTTGGAAAATATCATAACAATATTCCCTCGTGTTTATTATACAAATCCGCGCGTTTTTTTGCCACTTCCACTAAGTTAATGTCGGCCTATATTTCGTTAGCCGACCGTTTTAACAGATAGCCGGACTATAAATATGCCAATGGACACATCCAATTTTATCGCGAGTCTGGGCCACTTGTCTTTCGGAATGGCCCGCGGCGAAATACAGCCCCGCGCCCTTGTATATTAAACATACCACGTCAGTCAGTACGCGTGTAATGGGACATTTAGAATTTATCGCATGTGAATTTGCCCGGATTATTAGACTGATGATCTGCAGCCCGAGCAGGAAAATTTCTGACAACCGTAAATGTATTCGTGCTCGATGCGCGTCTATGAATTTTGTATGAAATATTAATCAAATGTCATCAGTGCGCAGCGAGTTTACATTTACATTAGTTTTTCGTGTTATTGTTAACGGATCGGGGTGTTAGGCGGGGATCGGCTTGTAGCTGCATAATGAATTTCCTGCATTAAAACATTACATTGAGTGGTAGAGCCATGCTGTAGGCCGATTCGACCGGTTTGATACCACTGTCTTAGAGAAAACCGACGTAAAGTGGCAGCTTGCTGTCGCGTTTTGTTCGGTGAGTGAGATGTATCGCCTGTATTCCCGAAACGAACTAGAACACCCACATTTCGCCAAGCTTAGTTCCGTCCTAGATGTGATAACGGGTGAGCCTATCGCCATATCGGGCACAAATTCCAGACTCCGTGGTGGTACTGTAAAATCTAATTACACTTTGCCTGACCCGGGGATCAAACCCGAGACTTTTGGACGATAGTCGTACCGCGCACGCAATACCACTACGCTACCAGGTAGTCAATTTCTCAATTTGCCATAAGCGCCTTTATTCAGTTGAAGTCAGACAATTTCATTAGTTTAATCCAGCCCTGGCTGAACCTTAAAATATCCTAAAGAATCCTCCAGTCAAATACCAATGCAGTCAATTTGTTACAAACGCGACGCCACTGTTTGATATGTAAATGTGGAGCGTTAACATAAAGAGACGTAATACTTTCGGTAGCTACTAGCGATTGTTTCGGATCGCTCCCCGCGGACCTTGAGCTGGAGTCAGGGTAGGAATCAGGGCGTCAAAAGGGTCCTGTAACCCCCAATACCCAAGTAATGTCTACTAGAAGTACTTTTGAAACATAACTGAAGTATATGACATCATATTATGTCGTATCTGGATATCTTGTTAAATTAAAGTCCGTGCATTGAATTTGAGCAAGGGTTGTTTTGATTTTGCAAATACAGCATAATTCCTGATAAATATGCCGGACAATTGTGTCTTACGGAATCAATAGTCGAGACAATTCTATATGTCGACCTGTGCAATGGTAGGTATATTATGATCTCGTTGGGTAGAATTCATATTATTTACCTCTATTTTCAACCTCCCGTAAATTGCCTTGTGGCGACATCTCTGAAACACGCGCCGAGCGTAAGCCTGTCAGTAGTATGACAGTGATGACATCAAGCGCCAGCGCACAACGGCACTAGTTACGAACCAATAGGCGGTGGTTGAGCCTATTTTATTAATATTATATAATTACATAACATAACATACGCTCACGCCTGTATCCCCGGGTAGGCAGAGGCGTACTAGCGAACTAGAACACCCACATTTCGCCGAGCTTAGTTCCGTCCCAGATGTGATAGGGGGCAAGCCTATCGCCATATCGGGCACAAATTCCAGATTCCGAGCTGATATGGAAAAATCCAATATTACTTTGCCCGACCCGGGGATCTAACCCGAGACCTCAGAACCGTAGTCGTACTGAAATACCACCACGCCACCGAGGCACTCTATTATATTGTTACGGGCTAACGGGGTTCAGGACAAACAATTAAACGCCGACTGTTCTCGAAACTGACTCAGCACTTTATTTAGAATTAAACACTGTACTGCACACAATACGCGTCGAAATAATCGCTCCGAATATTCGCTTGTCGCTCGTTGTTCGCACTCGATCGCTTCCGAAGAAACACTGTGTCCCGCCAACACACACACACGCCTTTTATATTCGTCAATCTCTTATCGCCGCGTGACGTCACGCGGCCCGACTGGTCACGGCTCGAACGCACTAGAACAATCGGCACGTTCATTGATCGGCGGCGCGGCGCGTTCGGTTAGAGATTATTCTAGTATGTAACACTGCCCCCTCCTAAGACATGCTCGTCCCGAGCATTGTTACAGCCATAATAACGCGCTAAACGGTCGACGTGAACTATCTTAGGTGCAGATCGCTGGCCTTTCTGGATTCGGTAGGTGACATCATTAATTTTGGTGACAACTCTATAGGGTCCGTCCCATTTCGCTTGTAATTTGGGAGACTTGCCTTTGCATCGAACTGGGTTGTGCAACCATACTAGTGAACCTTCGTCGAAACCGCTGTTGTTCATTTTTCGGTCATAGCGGGTCTTCATCCTCTCGGACATTTGCTGACCTGATACTCGGACGTGTTCATATACGTCATTCAATCTCTTGCGCAGATCGTCCGCGTAGTCTGTTACACTACGCGGGGTGTCAGGAGGGATACCAGTTATCAGATCAGCAGGCAGTCGTAATTCTCTTCCAAAGTTAGCGAAAGCTGGTGTTACCGTCGTATTCTCGTGAACCGCACTACGATATGACATTAGAAACGGCTGAATGTGCTTGTCCCAGTCTTTTTGCCTGCTTTCTACAACTTTTGCCAGGTATCTCTCTAACGTTTGAATAAATCGTTCCACCATGCCATCAGATTGCGGGTGGTAGGAGGTCGTTCTGGTTTTGTGAATGCCCAATACTCGACATGTTTCTTGAAATACTTGGGATTCAAAATTACGTCCTTGATCGCTGTGAATTTCTAAAGGTACTCCAAACCGGCAGAATACTTCATGGACCAATTTATCTGCGACTGTTGAAGCTTCCTGGTTGGGAATGGCAAATACTTCCGGCCACTTCGTGAAGTAATCCATGACCACCATGAAGTACTTGTTCCCGCTGTCACTTACAGGGAAAGGTCCTGCTACGTCCAGAGCAATCCGCTCCCATGGAGCTCCAACATTGTAAATTTTTAATGCTCCTCTACTTCGAGTATGAGGACCCTTCACAGCCGCGCAAATTGTGCATTTACGACACCATTCCTCAACATCGTCTCGGCAGTGGATCCAATAAAATCTTTCGCGGATCTTCAGCAGAGTTCTTTTGACCCCCATGTGAGCTCCTGATAATCCATTATGGTAGAGCTGCAGAACTTCTGGGACCTTAGCTCTAGGGACTACCATTTGCAAATGACATCGATCGCCTTTTGCGTTTTCCCATTTACGGCACAGTACTCCATCATGTATAACCAAGCTGTCCCACTGGGCCCAGTAGCTCTTCGTAGTGGGACTTAACGCTGCAACTTCATGCCATTTAGGTTTCGCGGTACCAGCTTTTAACCGCTCAAAGATCGGTTTTAGATCTGCGTCACTATCCTGCGCTTCCAGTAGCGTGTCTCGCCACTCGTTGCTGAGGTCTGTCCTTATTATTCGCACAGGCACTTCTTCCTTAACCTCTTGTTTGACGCAGTGCTTGCAGTTCTCTGCGCAAGGTCTTCTTGATAGAGCGTCTGCATTACCGTGAGATTTCCCACTGCGATGTTCTATCACATAGTCAAACTCTTGTAGCAACTCAATCCATCTTGCTACTTGACCCTCTGGATTTCTGAACTGCAGTAGCCACTTCAAGGCAGCATGGTCTGTTCGTAGGTGGAATTTCCGCCCGAGCAAATATTTACTAAAATGTTGCAGTGATTTGACTACGGCTAGCAGTTCTCTTCTTGTGACGCAGTAATTCCGTTCAGGCTTAGATAAGGATTTGCTGAAGTAAGCTATCACAACCTCTTTTTCTCCTTTTCGTTGTGACAACACACCGCCAATACCCGTATTACTTGCGTCTGTGTCCACTATAAACTCGTTTGCAGTGTCAGGATAACCCAATATAGGTGTATTACACAGACGGTCTTTTAACGTTTGGAATGCGGTGTCGCAATTCTCATCCCAGCAAAACTGTCTCTTCTCTTCTGTAAGCTTATGTAGAGGCTTGGCTATGTCTGCAAAATTCTTCACAAATCGGCGGTAATAGGAGCACAAGCCTAAAAACGCACGTACTTGTGTCTTGTCTCTCGGAACTGGCCATTCCTTGACTGCCACAACTTTGTCGGGGTCTGTTTGTACGCCAGCTGCTGAAATAATGTGTCCTAAGAAGTTAACCTGCTTCTTGAAAAGTGAACATTTCTTGGGACTCAGTTTAAGATTAGCCCCCCGGATCTTCGATAAGACACGTTCAAGATTGCGGAGATGGTCTTCGAATGTGCGGCCCACTATGATGATGTCATCTAAGTAGACAAGACAAGCGTCCCCAATCAGTCCGGTAAGTACAAGTTCCATCAGTCTCTCAAAAGTCGCAGGAGCGTTGCACAATCCAAATGGCATAACCTTAAATTGCCATAGACCTTTGCCAGTAGAAAAAGCAGTTTTCTCCTTGTCTCTTGAGTCAATTTCCACTTGCCAGTAACCGCTCTTCAAGTCTAGCGTGCTAAACCACTTCATTCCGGTAAGCGTGTCTAGAGTGTCATCAATCCTCGGTAAAGGATAGCTGTCCTTCTTTGTTATGTCATTTAATCGACGGTAGTCTACACAAAACCGCATATTGCCGTCCTTCTTTTTTACTAAGACCACTGGGGAGCACCATGGACTAGATGAAGGCTCTATGACACCATCCTTCAGCATCCCGTCAATCATGGTATCCACTTCTTTCTCTCTGGCAACTGGCAATCTTCTTGGTCGCTGACGAATTGGTAACTCGTTGCCTGTGTTAATCTTGTGCTGGACCAAATTAGTTCTTCCTATGTCAGCATCACTAGAAGAAAAGATGTCGGCGTACTGTGTTAACATTTTCTTGGCCTTGTTAATCTCTTCTAAAGACAACTCACCACAGTCTTTCAAAAGTGATGACACGTCGAATTTCGCAGGTGCCATGCTCGTCACCGTGGGTAAATCTTGGCATTTGCGCATCCAATCCACTTCCTCGCAAGAACCCATTACCACCCCCTTTTTTATTATTTGTGGCTCGGTACTGGGGTTGAGTACGCGTACAGCCGACTTATTTGCAGACCTTACCAGGGTTCTCGCAATTTTCCATGGATGATCATTGTCAATCTTCTCAATGAGGACACACCTTTCTTTTGGACTAGAATTCCGTGGCAAACTAACTGGTACAATGACTTCTGATCTAGGTGGAACCACAGTCTTCTTCAAGCAGTATGCTTTTCCTGTTGGTGCTCCTTCCATAAAAAGCTCTTCTGAGCCGCATTTCAGCACGCCCTGTTTGATGTCGATTTCACATCCATGTTTTCGCATGAAGTCCAGGCCCAGAATGCAATCGTCAACAATATCAGCCACGATGACATCATGCAGATAGATTACTTCACCTAGTTTTAGCCGTACACTCTTCTCACCCTGGACGGATATGTGCTGACCGGTGGCTGTTAGAAGTTCTATATGTCCACGGTTACCTTTATAGTCCCCAAGGAACCGATTCGCCAGCCTGATACTAACAACCGTGCGGGAAGCTCCAGTGTCTAACGTCAGCTTACAAGGTGTTCCGTTGACTTCGCCTCTAATGGTTAAGCTATTCCCATCATGTGCTTGTGAGATCAACACCCTTGGGGCTTCTTGGACCCCGGCCAGCACCCGCCCCATAGTCCTGGCCTTTACTCGTTTCCCTGCTGCTGTTCGGCGGTGTTAACCACCCTCTCCTCAGGTCTATTTTCTCCTTCATCCCGTCGTTTTCTACAATTCAAGCGGAGGTGGCCTCTTTCACCGCAGTTAAAGCAGCGCGGACTGTACCCCTGAATACGATTGCGTGGTGGAGGTGATGCCACAACCTCTCTAATGCGGTGAGCTCGATGGTCTTGTCGTACAGCCTCCACTTCCAGCGCGTGAGCCAACGCATCTTTCAGGGTCTCGTGATGCCCAAGCCTCACAGCAGCCCGCACCTCTAAGTCGCGGATTCCGTCGACGAAAGCCTGCACTAGAATTCCATCAATCAGTGCAGGTGTAGACTGGTAAGCTTTACGAACCAGCTTCTCAACTTCCAGGGCCCACTGCTGTAGGTTTTCGATATTACGTTGAGCTCGATCCTTAAGCTGAGCACGAAAGACGTGTTCCAGGTGGGCATCACCATACCTCGACTCCAAGGCCTCGACCAGCTGGTCATATGTAACATCTCCGCCAAGAGCCTCCAGGACGGTTAAGGCCTGCTCACGTAAACCTAAGGTTAGAGCAGTCTTGGCTTGATCCTTGGTCCACCCGTTTGCCTGCATCACGGCCTCAAATTGAATTTTGTAGGCCGACCAAGATGATGTGCCATCAAATGGTGGTACTTTAAAACCACGTCCTGACGGTGCAGCCACCACAGAACTTGCGGCACTACACACACGTGTTTCTACAAGTTGTTTGACGTCGGCGATTTGGGCTTCGGCCTTTGCAATACGCTGCTCATGCTGGTCCACTTGGTCTTTCATGATTTTTAATTCCTTTCCGACCGTAGCTTGCAAATTCTTCATAAGTACGACCTGCTCTTCTTGCCCACGCTGCAGATGCTCCTCCAATTTACGCGCCTGCTCCTCTTGACGTCGAGCTTGTTCCTCTTTGTCACGTTGGAGCTGCTCCTTCAACTCACGAGCCTGCTCCTCTTGACGTCGAGCTTGCTCCTCTTGACGTCGAGCTTGCTCCTCTTTGTCACGTTGGAGCTGCTCCTTCAACTCACGAGCCTGCTCCTCTTGACGTCGAGCTTGCTCTTGCAGCATCGCCATAATGGCCGATAATTCACTAGGTGCCCACGTCGGCGACACTCCAGATGGGCCTGCAGTCGTCTGCGTCATTGGCTGCGAAACCGGCTCTTGTGCCGGACTATCTTCGAAACGCCCTCGGTCCATCTCTTGCTGGCGCTGGCTTCGGGTACGGATACCTTCGTCGTCTTTCGGGAACACCGGCATTTGTCCTTACTTCTGACACCAAATGTTACGGGCTAACGGGGTTCAGGACAAACAATTAAACGCCGACTGTTCTCGAAACTGACTCAGCACTTTATTTAGAATTAAACACTGTACTGCACACAATACGCGTCGAAATAATCGCTCCGAATATTCGCTTGTCGCTCGTTGTTCGCACTCGATCGCTTCCGAAGAAACACTGTGTCCCGCCAACACACACACACGCCTTTTATATTCGTCAATCTCTTATCGCCGCGTGACGTCACGCGGCCCGACTGGTCACGGCTCGAACGCACTAGAACAATCGGCACGTTCATTGATCGGCGGCGCGGCGCGTTCGGTTAGAGATTATTCTAGTATGTAACAATATTATATAATTAATTAATTGCAATTCGACACCTTGCCTTCGCAACTACTTATCGGCGCCATCTGTGGTCGAACGGGTCACTCATTTGAATGCAATTTAAGCGAATACGGGTTGTGATGCCGTTGACTGTGATTGGACGATATTTGCGTTCGCCAAAAACTTCCGCCAGATGATTGGACGATATTCGGCGGTTCGGCGCATACGCGCTGACATTTCTACTTTGAGTTATCGTAACTTTAACGGCTGTTTCTCTTCGATAAGTGAAGCCTCCAGACTAGATGTGCTCTGGATTTTAAATTTAAACATGGCATTGTGCAATAAAAGGACCTTGTTCTCACTAGTGCAAAGTGGACTCCTTGTTATTGATAAGTGAGTGTACCGAAAACCGTTCGAGCATCATATACCAATGTGCCATACACCCCGGGGTTGGAGCTGGCTAGTGGATACTGATTTGCTGGACTGCTGTGGCGGCTTCGAACGTTCCAGGTGAGTGGCTTGCGATTCGGTTGGTTGCTGTTTGGTTGATTTGTGAGGCAAGGTGTTATTTCTCTCTATTGTGTAGGTAGTTATTAATATACCTTAACACTTTTCACGGTTACGATCCCACGTGGAGCTTGGGCTATTTACACACCCCTCCAGGTGGCCTACAACATAAACGACTAACCAACGCATCCATCCTATATCGCGATGGCAAAAATTAGAACAGACGTTGCATATATATAACCTCCAAACATCAACCGTGGAGGCCCCGGCCGCGGCAGTCAGGCGCAACACCCTTTCCCTTCTGCAGCCTTAACGTTTCCTTCCGTCATCTCAACAATTGCCCCCCAATGTAACCCTGCATCCGTGCCTGAGTCAAATCCGATTTGCATACAAACGCGAGCATTTTCGACTTTCCCACTAAACCCCCATCTACGATACCTACCTTATTGACTGCAAGTCGTTTGTTTTGCATTATTGAAAAAAGATCGGCTTCAGGGATTTGTATGCAATAGCTCTGATCAGGGGGGGGGGGGACTCCTGACGGTCGATTCGAACTTGAATTCGATTTGGTTTCATAACTTTCATACTTAATATTCCACCGAAATCGTATTAAAAGTGAATTAATGTCAAGTAAAAAATCATCAAATGACAAGTTCTCGAATATTATGCAATATTAGCGCACGTTAAAAGTCGATTTCGGTGGAATTTTCAATCAATAAATGAAACCAAATCGAAATCACAATCGAATCGAGCGTCAAGAGTCACCCCCCAGTGTATCCCAAATAATCCCAATCGATAGCTTTGGGAAAGTGTGAAATATTGAATGCAATTCTACAGCATTGTTGAACTGTAACTTTGTTTATTTCAATTTTACTGCCTCAGTGGCGTAGCGGTATTGCGGTGTACGGCTGTCGTCCTGAGGTCTCGGGTGCGATCCCCGGGTCGGGCAAAGTGGTATTGGATTTTTCAGTATCACCGGCCTGAGCAGGAAAATTTCTGACAACTGTAAATGTATTTCAGCTCGATGCGCGTCTATGAAATTTGTATGTAATATTAACCAAACGTCATCAGTGCGCAGCGAACTCGAATACATTTACATTTACATTCGTTTTTCGTGCTCGGGCTACTGCTCGGAGGATGCAATATGTGCCCAATATGGCGATATGCGATAGATTCACGTGGGATAAGGTAGAAAGAAAGAAACAGCATGTATGTATCAGTTACTCTGATTATGAGAGTCTCATATAATCCAAAAGCTACATTTACAACAGTAAATAAATCCTGATTAAGTTTCGATACATTACAGTGGATGCTCGATAGGGTATAGGTTTAATTAAGGTAGTAACGGGTAGTTAGAGAATTGGGCGGAGCGCGTCGGGTGATCGGATGCGGCGGTCTTGTTTGAGCTCCGACCGGTCAACTTCCAAACCTTACATTTATTAACCCGTTGAAGGCTCGACTCTTCCAGCTTCAATTAAGGCATGATCAACTGTTTCATGTAAGGTTTTGCTTGATTAGTTAGCTAGAGTTGTGTAAAGGTGGCGTTTAGTAATATTGTTGAGATAGGTTTGGCTCTACGTTTTTTTTTCTTGTCCTTTATAAGTTAACATCAATTCCCTCTGGAGTATCCAGTACTAGGCAAATTATGTAAGAAACAGCATTGCCTGACTTAGGATGCAAGAATTTGAACCCTGGACCCTTCGTTATTAAATGTGGTAACACCATAATATTTTACTTTACTACTACTGGCTCACAGAAAACTGATGTAAAGTGGCAGGTTGCTGTCGCGTTTCACCTTATTTCCTCCCCTCATTTTCCCAATCTCTTTTCCCACAGGTGACCCATCTGCACGTTTGCCAGTCTCTGCTACAAAAAAAAACTTATCATCGAAATACGTGCATATTCCAATGTATGTAGTACAAATAGTACCTAACTATATAGGAAAGTATTTTGTCTGATAACTTGATAAGTAAAAGACATTTTCTGAACGTATTTATTGCTTTTTATTTACGCTTTCCATGAAGTTCAGTCACTTTGTTGTACCTTTTTTTATCTTTATTTATTTAGGGGTTTTTATCCATAAGAATAAGTCAACCCCATTGTACGTTATTACAAAATTACAAAGAGATGAATGCTAGAACTTTAGTGAAGAAAATCAAAACTGATTTCTTAGGTTTACGCGAATGTAATTCATGGAAATAAAACTATTTTTACGGATTCTATCACGTTTTGGTTTTAATTTTTATGCCCGACGTTTCGAAAGAAATCCGTAAAAATAGTTTTATAAAAAAAAAATCAAAACTACTAAAAAGGGTTTTGTTAAATAATTTTTGTTGTACCTACATGACTAAAAAGAAATGTTCAGCGGCCTGAGCAGGAAAATTTCTGACAACCGTAAATGTATTCGAACTCGATGCGCGTCTAAGAAATTTGTATGAAATATTAACCAAATGTCATCAGTGCGCAGCGAACTCGAATACATTTACATTTACATTAGTTTTTCGTGCTCGGGCTACTGAAATAATATCACATAAATATTAAGTCTTAACTAAACCCGAGTACAACCGGCCGCTAGTTTGTAATGGCAGGGCCAGTTTTGTCCGCGGTTAGAGGGGAGCTAACTCGCATGCAGATTTAAGAGTTTATTTGTCTTTTCACCGCTAACTTTGCCTTTGTGTTTTGGTTTTAAGGCTTAAGTGTTTGTTTTGTAACACAGGATTGAATAGTAAGTGTAAAGGTTTGTTAGTTTATGCACACATACCTGAGGTAATAGCATTTGCTTTTTGAAGTTGATTGCTGCTATAATTTAAGGTATTTTCTGTATTAGTAACTGACTGTAAAGTCATGTTAAAAAGAACAACTCCAGAGATTCTTGCCCGTTCTTCTCTGGCGAAACGGCCATTCGAAATGACGGTAAAGTAAAATTTTACTGAATCTTAATGATGTTTTATTAAACGTTTTATGGATTCAATACATTTTTTTAAAGATTAAATGTGGATAAGCTACGACATTCATTGAAATAAAACTTATTTATCCAGATTTTATTGCGCGTCGTCAGTCAGACTAATCCGTGACCATAAAGACTTAAAACTTTCGAAACGTCGGGCCTAAAAATAAAAAAAATATAGCGATACTGATTTCGTTCATTCGATTTCTAATTCATAGACATTCAAGAAATTACTATTATCGACATCAGACACGAGAAATTGCTTTTAAATGTCCCAACTTTACTAGAAAATTACACTATATTTTTTGTCCCGCAGGGGACACTAACGAACTAACGAAAGCTCTACCGATAAGATTGTAAACGAGAATTCCTTCATCCGATCTGGCATCGTGCCAGGACGTATGGCAGACCAGCTTTGGCAGTCTGGCGCGAAATATCATTATCTTTTAAAGGAATTTTCCAGCTCGGAAATATGGGTGTTGGGTGCCTTGGTAAACGTATTGTCATGACATATATTTTAAATCTATAAAAGTGATTTTAACATAGAATAAGGAAGTAGTATCCGGGCTTCGTTTCTTGAAAGAAATAAAGAAAGTTTCTTGATATTGAAATTAGAGGTGCATGCATTATTAGTCAGTGGCGTGCAGTAAATACTGACAAAGATACACTGTCTACCGTGACAAGTTACTATTATATTTACATAATATTATAAAAGGTTGTATCGTAAAAACTAAGCCAAATCATTACTGCAACATGCTTGAAAATGTGTGTTGCGCCGATCCCACATTAAGGTTGGATAAGGGCAGGTAGAAAGAAAGAAAGAAAGAATATTTTAATTAAAAAATATCATGACCGAAATACATTTTCAAAACAGTAGCGCCCGGCTTATATTTTTAAATCTACATGGGCATGATGATGATAGTGATGATGATGTAAGAGTTGAAAGGATATAATTTTGCAATTGTTTGTCTACATCGGTATACATGTGCACGTCACGGTATTAGTACAATTATTTTAAATTTATTCCAGGATAAATTGATAATACTTCATAAAGTGATTTATAATTCATTATAGTAATTTATTCAAAAAATATACCCCCGTTTCTGTTCCTGAGTACGTTCGCTGACGCCCTGAAAGGCCCATAAAGCCCCCCGTCCACTCATACAGTCCATCCGCTATTATCGTACCCGGGACGCATATTTTATATACGCTTAATTTCTCCCTGCAGTCACCGTGAATCGTGACTTCCTTGCTAAATGCGAAATTAAAATGTACAATTGTAGCAAAACCAACGGTTTTATTGTTCTCGTCTGCTGAGTTTTGCTATTGTTGCAGGGAAGTATTCAGGTGACGAGTGGGGGCTAAAATTTAATGTAGAATATTCATATCAAATGTTTGTATGGAGATATAGATATTTGTTTCGGGTGTGGGTGTTGCGAGACCGAAAGTCTCTCGTAGTTCCTGATACCACGACACGACACAAAACTCGATCTTAGTGTGGGGTCAGGACTATGTATGTGACTGTTGCGTGTTATTTATTTATTTATTTATATATATAGCAATTATGATTAATAGTACAATTAAATTAGTTATTCTTTTGTATGTATGTATGTATGTTTCTTTTGATGGAAATGGAAATTGTTACTATGTACCCTATATCTGTTTGACATACATACATGCACAAAGAGACTTAATATTACTAACTATACAGGGGCTATCAAGTAAGTTTCCATACAAAAAAAAATTGATCTCAGACTTCAGTACCGCCATTAACCGCTTATTACAATGCGAGGGCGATTATTACAATTTACACCCTAAAATGTTTTGTGAATGATTAAGAATTACTTAAGATAAGTTTATTCTCTCAATATTTTTACGCTGGTCGACCTGGCGCGTGTATATTTCAAATAAACTGAGCGACATATGACCACTAGGTCATAACTTTTGGATCACAAGTTTTATGCTGTTGTCCCGTCTATACTGTTGAATGTCTTTGTACATGCATATATAATATGGAATGACGATTTTTATCATTACCTCATATCCCACTCTTCAGCGCCTGTAAAAAAGTCCAGGAACCTAAAATGGATCAAATGATTCATACCAGTTTAACAAAATAGGATCTCTCTTTCAATCGTATTATATATCAATATTTTATTATACAAAAATTACTTATTGTTCTCTATTGCTAATTGAGACGTGAACCACTATTTTTCAGGGGGCCAATTGAGGTTAAATTACCTCAAGTACGCCCCTGCAGCAGTTTGTTCTCATAATTGCCGAGTAATTCGGACATTAAGCCAAGTCCGGCTCGGTGAAGAGAAGAATATTGTTTCTCGTCGCGAGTCCTTTTGCTTTTATTATAATTAAAATTGGCGCCGAGACAGTATATCATGGGATTTAAGTCTCGAGGGTCTCAAAATGTTATTGCACCGTGCCGCCATTTGTACAGTTTAACGTTTCGGAAACGCAGTTGATATGACTTTATTAAAATACAAGAGGCTGCTTTTGTGAATTTAGGGTTAGTTTTTTGGTGTATTTGTTATAGTTTGATTGCCTCATTCCAGTGCTGGCACATCGGTACTTTGTTTTGCCACAGATTGAGATAAACATGTGGTGCTTTTGCCAATGATTTCATACCTCAACTGGCGTCATTGTCTCGATTGACGAGTGGCCGCTTCACTCGCCATTATAATATGGCGCCATAATTGTTAAGCTGCTCGAATTTAAGGTATTTTCTTTATTCGGCACTTTATTAGTAATTGATTGTTAACTAGTGTTTAACAGAGCAATGCCACAGATTCTTGCCCGTTCATCCCTAGCGCATCGTCTTCGGAACTGGCGGTAGAATAAAAAAATGGATGGAATCTATGAGTATATGGTTAAACATTTTATGGTTTCAAAAATTAATATTCTGACTCTGATTTGATTTATGATTATGATAAGACTTTGCTTAGTGGCAGTCTGATTAGACAAGCCATTAAAGTTAGGTTCAAATTCCAGGCAGGGTATTGCCCAAAAGTGCTTTAATTATTTAGAAAGTCTATCTGCGTTGGAGATCACTTACCATTTAGTTTACCTGCTCGTTTGCCAGTCTGTGCTATAAAAACAACAGCAAATAATCTCCAACAGATATTAAACGCTTTTGTTAAACCAAAAGAGTGGAGTCTTTCAATCCACACCTAGTGAAACGCTAAACTTTCGAGTTAGGCGAACATTTAAGTGTATTTTAAAGAGCGAGTTGTTTGCAATCGAAGTTCGAGTTTGGACCTCCTGTTGATATACTTTTCGATAAATTGTTTTGTTATGTTTTAATGGATTTTATTGGTCTGCTTTTGAAAGATTTCTGTGGTGAATTCAAAGTAATAATTATTAAAAACATGCGCTTGTCTTTGTTGTTTTTCCTCCACCTGCCTATCCCACTCCAAGTCGGGCAATGATTTTTTTAAGCTTGCCCCAGAAAGGATTTAGCTTACTTTTTATGAACGGCTGCTTGCCTGACGTCAACTCTCTTGGAGGAACCAGTCCCAGGCAAGTTGTGCTACATAAAACTCTGCCCGACCCGGGTATCGAACTCAGGACCTCCCAGTCCACAGACGTAGTAATGTGGCTGATGTTACTGATACGAAACAAAAATTACAATTTGTAGAAGAATAAGAAATACTTGTGATATAAAAGGACCTCTTAATATATTACATGATGAGAAAATCTTCGTATTTATTTTTGTATGTGCAAAAGCTTGTCGACTTGTTTGTAGACTCTTCTTTCTTTCTTTCTACCTGCCCTTATCCCACTTTAATGTGGGGTCGGCGCAACACACCTTTTCAAGCAAGCATGTTGCAGAGAGGATTAAGCTTAGTTTTTACCACCGGCCGCCTGCCTCACGTCAACCCCCTATGAGGGATCCAGTCCCGAATAAATTAAATAAGAAAATTTGCTTTGCCCAACCTGGGAATCGAACCCAGGACCTCCCGGTCCACAGCCCATACATGCTGCCACTAGACCAAGGAGGCGAGATTAAAAAAATGAGCCTTGTTTGTAGACTATGGTGACAAATAATTACTAAACCAGATTAAATTTAAATATGACTTATTCATTATTAGAATTACTAACGGTTAATAAGTGGTAAGCATTATTGAAGTTGAAGTCGTTAATGAAGTTGAAATTAGAAAATCAAAGAAGCTTGAAATCAGAATGGCTACATTCTAAAACACGGCGCTGTATTAAATATTTGAAAAGTTATTACGAAAGCAAATCATCAGTCCCGAACCTTTACCTGAATGAATCATCAAGAAAGTAATTAAAAAGGGAAACGGGAAGGGCCCGCTTTTAATTTAGCCCTTAAACATCTTAAAACGGGACAATAGGCTACGACAAATAATTCCTTTTAACAATAAAAATATTTTATTTTCGCATTTTTTTAATTTTCTCCCCATTGTTCTGGGCAATGTCAAGAGGTTTTATACAGTTTACGGTCGAAAGATTATTGTTTGAAAATGTTCGTTTTTTAAACTTTGTTGAACTCTTTTAGAAACATTATCATTCTGGAGTACGAAAGTTATGATTAATGTTAATCAAAGAATTTGTCATAGATAATATCTTTCGTATAATTTACCTTACAATTTCATTTTAGAATTGACTGTCTAGCTTTTTAATATCAGATATTAATGTTCAACCGTGTAAATGAAATAGCATCACGGTAAATTAGGAATAATGCCTGTATCAAACAGACAATGAAGCGAAGGCGTCGCGATGCTTTTTTGTTTTGTGTATGGAGTTGCTTGAACCATGTTTCATGAATTACCTCACACAGAAATGCAAAAGCGATGCTTTTGCAATCACATTTTTCTGATTGATTCCTTGGTCTTGCTTTTGATTTAACATTGGCTAAAATACAGCCCATACTGCGACGTAAGATCAACGAATCTTTCGCTAGATAGTAACAGGAGCTGGTAACGAGGAGGTAGTTTAGCTTAGTAGTGCGCGATGTGACTTGAATTATGAAACAAGTTTAAAAAGTTAACGGACCGATTTCAAATCCGATCGTGACTAAATTTATATGGGACCACCATCGATATATTATTTACCTAGATGCACAGTTGACGCTCTGAAAATAGGACAGCAAAGGAGTGCTTAAGCACTTCTTTTCCCTACAGCCGAACGCCAACAGAATTCTAAATTTCAAAATTCAAATTTAAGAACGCTTGATAATTTCGTTTAAAAAGCTACTTTATAACACGTGCATAGGGTTATATTTGTGTTGATTTAATTAGAACTTGTGATCTTTTTCTTTATTTTATTCCTGATACCACTTTTTAGGAAGATTTTTGCAAAGAAATGTGCATCTAGAGTATATTATATTGATGAAGACCACCCTTGAAAGAAGCTTATCGAACACAAAAAGAATTTTTAAGATCGGTCCACATTTGGCGGTGATATCGCGTAACATACATAAAAAAAATACAGACGAATTGAGGACCTTCTACTTTTTGGAGGTCGGTCGATAAGGCTTCAACCATTATAGCGGGCTTATGCTCTAGTCGAATAGAATAAATGTATGGGAATGACATAAGAGTATTCTATTCGACTAGCTCATAAGCCCACAGGTAATATGAAAGCTATCGTCGCCTCATTGGTCTAGTGTCCTGATATAGGCTGTGAACTGGGAGGTCCTGGGTTCGATTCTCAGGACCAGCAGGCAGCCGGTAATAAAAGACTAAGGCGAATGCTCTCATAATATGTTTGAAAAAGTATGTTGCGCCAAATTGAAGTTGGATAAGGGCAGGTAGTAAGTAGCTACGAGAGCTATTAAACAACGTAGCTTATGGTGTGACTTGACCTTTATGTACAGATATTTCAGTCAATAAGAAAGATGTCTGAATATTTTAGTATTTTATTACAAATCTTCATTAGTTTCCGCTGGAAATGAGTTAAATTGAATATTAATGATGGAATATTGAATTTTATTAGCCGTCACATTGGGTAGCTCTTCCATTTTTATCGTTTTTGATATAAAACGAACGCTTATGAAATCAGGAGAGTTATTGAGAAACTTTTTAAAAAACATTTATTTAAATTGGATTTTGCCTGGCGAGCTTTAGAGTGTTGTTTCGTACCCTCTCCTTTAGTTAAATTAACGATATTACTTATTAATTTTAACACTTTATCTGTAGACAATTTTGTCTGCATAAACGGGTCGGCTTTATTGGACGCCTGCCCCACAGAAAAGTCACTAGGCAAGATAAGATTTAAACCATTAAACTATTTAAACCATTTATTTTCTACACACACATACATCGACAGGAACAAAGAGACATGAGACCTATAGGCACTACAGCTAGACGATAATATGACATAATTATAAAAAGCTGTTCCGGACTTGTAGCGCCATCTACCGGACAAGCAGACGCACCTTGTGGTGGCCGAGCCGACCGTTGCATCGATACAATAAGTTATTTGCAATTTTATAATTCTTTTAATTGTCTTTTGTTTATGGTTTTTTACTTTTAATTTTTCTCTCTGGTATCACCGTATGTGAGAGCACATTACGATACTTTGTAACGGTCACATTAGTAAAACGTTGTACTATAATACATTTAACTGAAATACACGGTTGAACCATTCAAATAAAGGAAGTCATTTTTGTCGAGGATAACCCCCGTTACTGCCCTAACACAAGCGACGCCCACCTTGTCAGACTTGCTGTCAAAATCCCCATAAATACATTAAATTATGACACACATAAGCCTGACACCACACTATACTTGTACTCGTAAGTAGGTATTTTTTGCATTGCCTGTCAGCCTCTAAAGTTAAACACATACTATGTAGCAAAATTGTATATTTGATATGCAAATAAAACTATGACTTATCTGAACTATAAAGAACTCGAGGTTTTATAACACTCAGACCTGAAACAAATAGATGTTTCAATCACAGACGTAAAAATATATGGACGGAGCGCTAGAAACATTGACAATTAAGCAGGGTTTTCGGCTTATTTGATCTATCGACACGTAATGGCGCGACTGATCGAATGGGTCGAAACCTCTACTTCACATTCGATGTTCCTAGCGCTCAGTCCATCTTTTTTTACGTCCGTGGTTTCAATACAAAAAATATGGATCTACGGTATCAACCCAAGGGACACTAGTCGTCCGATTCACTACAGAATCTACTAAATAACCGAAAAAACTACTTCAGAAAAATATCACTAACAAATCTTATACCAAACAGAAAAGAAACAAAAACCTTTCCAAAGTTACGAACTTACGAGCAAGTTACATCTAAGTTAAATAATAACCTCAACTTAGTTGCGAGTCGGTGCGATATTAAACATTAATAGCGCCATGAAAAGAATAACTAATTGCTTCCCGGACAAAGCCAAAACTCGTTAAAAGTTACGTAAATTTGCACTCTCCATCCCGCGGACTTTTATGGACCTTTAGGTACAAAATCCTTTGAGTAGAAAAAAATATATCTTTCCATTGATCTTTAGTACCTACTGTGTTGATTTCAGCGAGTTTTGAAAAGGACGTAAAATATATATTTTTACTGTTTGAGAGATTGTTGTTATCCTATCTTTTATTTCTACCTGTCCTTCATCATCATCATCATCATCATCATCATCAGCCATAGGACGTCCACTGCTGAACATAGGCCTCCCCCAAAGATTTCCAGATCGACCTGTTGGACCTTAATGTGGGGTCAGCACAAAACACTTTTTTTCAAGCATGTTAAAGAACGGATTTGACTTAGTTTTTGCGACCGGATGCCTGCCTGACGTCAACCCACTTTGGAGAATCCAGTGCCGGTCAAATTAAAATAGAACAATTGCTTTGCTCGACCTGTGAATCGAACCCAGGACTCCCCGGACCACTACCCGTATATGCTGCCACTACACCAAGGAGGCGACAATTAGTTTTATCGCATCTTAAGAACTAAAGTTATGACAAGCTAAATAAATAAATATAAATAAATACACCCAACAGTCACACACCTAGTCCCGACCCCACACTAGGTATAACCTGTATCGTGGGTGTCAGAGACTATGAGAGACGCACGGTCTCACAACACCCAGACTTGAAACAAATATCTTTGGGCCACACAAACATTTGTCTCAATGCGGGAATTAAACCCGCGGCCTCTCGTTTCACAGCCGGCTGCTCGGCCGCTGCGCCACGGAGGCTGTCAAATCTGTTCTTTCTTTCTGGCTGGCCGGTAAGCCTCCCTACTCAAACGTTTCCATTTCGCCGAGTCTTGAGCATTCTCCACAGTGAGACTATGGCTCTGATATCTTCCTCTTAAACGTCCAGCCAGCGCTGTTTGTGCCGTCCACGGCGACGAACTCCTGACTATCCATACACTTGCAAGTCTTGCAACCGACATACTCCTGTGGTTTTCTAAAAACGTGACCGTACCATCTCAAGCGACTTTACTGCATATTAATCTTATGACAAGCTATATACTACCCAGTAATGTCGCGTTCATATTATTATGATTCATGAGTCTAACTAAAGCCGGGTCTTCTGCACTAGCTTTTTCGAAATAAAACACTAAAACACATACGCAAAACAACGATTTTAGCCGTCACCTGCTCGTAGAACAATGGACCATAGATAAAAAATGCATGTTTTGTAGGTGTTTGTGTAATGTTTTAGTGCAGGAGACCGGGCTTAATATAATCTTTTCAATTTACGTGTGCTGAATATACCTGTTTATTTAAGAGTAACTGCCTCTGTGGCGTATTTTTATCACGTGGATGGTACGGCTACCATCCTGAGGTCTCGGGTTTGACCCCGGGTCGGGTAAAGTGAAATATCACCCTCTTGAGTCTTGAATTTGTGCTCGATATGACGATAGGCTCGTCCCCTATTACATCTAGGATGGAAGTTAGCTCGACGAAATGTAGAAGTTCTAATGCACCTTTGCCTACCCCTTCGGGGATACAGGCGTGAGCTCTTGTATGTATTTAAGAATAGTCCTTAAAGTACATAATGGTAATGGAAATAACCCGTAATTCAATCAAAAGTTAAAGCGTTTGTCCGATATCCGTCCGGGTGGAGGCTGGAGGCATTCAGTTCTAATTATAGCGGGAATCGGGATGGAATGTTAATTCATTTAATTAACGTCTCCTTACCTGTGATGGATGGGATAAGTTCCCTAATTTGATTTGGGAGCGCTAGTGTGAGTGATCTGTTTTGATTTGTGGTGTATTGATTACATTGCGATATGAATACCTACCAACATAATTATAGAGCTTTCGAGAGGATGCCGAGAGACACCCGCTCATTTGATCTATCTGGGGGGTTACCACAACCTCTTATAGCAGTATTATTATGATTTTACTCGTACCGATTCCCATACAAAACAAACGAAGAACGATTATAATAATACTGCTATAAAAGGTGGTAGTAACCCTGCTGAAACGGCTGTGAGGCACAGCATTTGACATCGAGACGTAACGTAACGAAGACGTGTAAAATGTCTGATATAAATAAAGTTAAAAATACAATTCGTTATCATCATCAGCCATAGGACGTCCACTGCTGAACATAGGCCTCCCCCAAAGATTTCCAGATTGACCTGTTGGAAGTGAGCTGCGTTCAGCGTTGGCCGTCCACCTGCTAGATGGACAGAAGATCTGATAAAGGTCGCAGAAAAAATACAGTTATTATTCGCTATTTGACAGCCTCCGTGGCGCAGCGGGCGAGTAGCCGGCTGTGAAGCGAGAGGCCGCGGGCTCGATTCCCGCACCAAGACAAATGTTTGTATGACCTACAAATATTTGTTTCGGGTCTGGGTGTTGTGAGACCGAAAGTCTCTCGCAGTTCCCACGACACAAGACTCAATTTTAGTGTGGGGTCAGGACTATGTATGTGACTGTTGGGTGTTATTTATTTATTAGTAAAAAATTTTTTAGCGAAATTCATTCAGACAAATAGCTTTCAAAGCTTTTCGTTAGTTCCAAAAAGTTAAATGAAATTTTGTAGACGGACATTCGTGATTCTCATAAGATATGCGATCCTTTGTCCATAAAATGGGGTGATTAACAAAAGGAAGCATTCTAAGAAATGATCGACAGACGTTGATTAAGATTGGATAATAACTTCAAGTTCGGGAATCTTACAGAAGACTCACAAAGAGGTTCCTTGTTCAAACTTCATTTCAAAAGGTTTGTAACTTCGTTTTCGTAGAAGTTAATCTGTTATATAGCTTTAGCTTGCGATTCTGCCTGCGTGGATGCTTTTGCAATACGACGAATGAAAGTAGCTGATATCTTTGTGTCAAAATTTAGAAATTTAGGAGTTTTCTACATATAAACTTTTTATTTTTTCTCTGACGCGGGATTTAGTTTCGGGCATTACCTCTAAATGCCATTTTCTATTCAGTTCACCTTTTTACTTATAGTCACATAATTAGCTTACATTTTTTTAGGTTTATATTCTCCTTCCACAAATAAAAATCATTATCATACCCTATCACATCTGGGACGGAACTAAGCTCGGCGAAATGTGGGTGTACTAGTTCACTAGTGCGCCTTTGCCTATCCTTTCGGGGATACAGGCGTGAGCTTATGTTATGTTTTTTAAATAAAAAAAAAGTAAGGACATACCTAGTGGATCGTTCCTTTGACATTTTCCTACACACATCGTCATTTATTCGTGTAAGAGTCCAGTTGTAGAGGTTGTCTCTGGTCCTTAATGTCGGCAATAGGGAACAATTTATTTAAGGCGATCACGGCGCCCCGCCAGCGATACGATATCGACGCGAGATCTTGATGTTTATGTTACCCTGGTACCAAGGAAGCGTCCCTTAGTGTTTCACAGCATTTTATCTTACATTTTTAACCCCCGATGCAAAAAGAAGTATTGTGATGCCTTCGACCGTATGTAATTTTAGTTTTGAAACGGAAGTGACGTATTCAATATTCCATTTGAAAATTGGATTTAGCGGCCTAATGCAGCAGATAATTATTTCCGCTATTTAAAAATAATAATCTTATTTTAAATCGAAATCAACTCGTTTTTATTTCAATTGTTATGTAAATAAAATGAACTTCGATGAATTCCGCATCTCGATGTATATGCAAATTTTAATGGAGGTTGTAATGCGACTAGGAAATGCCTTATAATGGTTCGGTGGGGTTGCACCTGAACCTCATGATAAATACTCGTGCAGGCAGCATTTTTTAAGTAAAACTTCTTTAGCCACGTTGAGCACTTTTTGTTAGGGGAAAACCTTATGGATTCGAGTCACCGACATGCTAATGTTACTTTGTGAAGTGAAAACTTCTTTAGTCGTGTTGAGCACTTTTTGGTAGGGGAATATCTTATGGATTCGAGTCACCGACATGCTAATGTTACTTTGTTTAGTGGAAACTACTTTAGCAGTGTTGAGCACTTTTTGGTAGGGGAAAACCTTATGGATTCGAGTCACCGACATGCTAAAGTTACTTTGTGAAGTGAAAACTTCTTTAGTCGTGTTGAGCACTTTTTGGTAGGGGAATATCTTATGGATTCGAGTCACCGACATGCTAATGTTACTTTGTTTAGTGGAAACTACTTTAGCAGCGTTGAGCACTTTTTGGTAGGGGAAAACCTTATGGATTCGAGTCACCGACATGCTAATGTTACTTTGTGAAGTGAAAACTTCTTTAGTCGTGTTGAGCACTTTTTGGTAGGGGAATATCTTATGGATTCGAGTCACCGACATGCTAATGTTACTTTGTTTAGTGGAAACTACTTTAGCAGTGTTGAGCACTTTTTGGTAGGGGAAAACCTTATGGATTCGAGTCACCGACATGCTAATGTTACTTTGTGAAGTGAAAACTTCTTTAGTCGTATTGAGCACTTTTTGGTAGGGGAAAATCTTATGGATTCGAGTCACCGACATGCTAATGTTACTTTGTTTAGTGGAAACTACTTTAGCAGTGTTGAGCACTTTTTGGTAGGGGAAAATCTTATGGATTCGAGTCACCGACATGCTAATGTTACTTTGTGAAGTGAAAACTTCTTTAGCCGTGTTGAGCACTTTTTGGTAGGGGAAAATCTTATGGATTCGAGTCACCGACATGCTAATGTTACTTTGTTTAGTGGAAACTACTTTAGCAGTGTTGAGCACTTTTTGGTAGGGGAAAATCTTATGGATTCGAGTCACCGACATGCTAATGTTACTTTGTTTAGTGGAAACTACTTTAGCAGTGTTGAGCACTTTTTGGTAGGGGAAAATCTTATGGATTCGAGTCACCGACATGCTAATGTTACTTTGTGAAGTGAAAACTTCTTTAGCCGTGTTGAGCACTTTTTGGTAGGGGAAAATCTTATGGGATCGCGTTACCGACGTTACGTTACGTCGTTATAAATTAATGGTTTCTTAGGTTTACGCGAATGTTATTCATTGAAATGAAACTAGTTTTTAAGGATATTATCGCGATTTGTTTGGTATTGGACAGCCTCCGTGGCGCAGCGGGTGAGTAGCCGGCTGTAAAGCGAGAGGCTGGGGGTTTGATCTCCGCACCGAGACAAATGTTTTTATGTCCTACATATATTTGTTTCGGGTTTGGGTGTTGTGAGACCGAAAGTCTCTCGTAGTTCCTGATACCCACAACACAAGACTCGATCTTAGTGTGGGATCAGGACTATGTATGTGACTGTTGGGTGTTATTTATTTGGGTCGGAACCATGACCACGAAGGCTGTAAAGCATTCGAAACGTGGGGCCTAAAATAAAATAAATACCAAACAAATCGCGATATAATCCGTAAAAACGAATTTCATTTCAATTTTATAAGTATTCACTTCTAACGGCAGTTCCTATGACTCCTAATTTTTTTGTTGCTATTTGTTTGTTTCAGTAAACGACTGCCGTGACTGACTGAGTGAAGTGGTTATATTTCGGTACGACTACCGTCTTGAGGTCTCGGGTTCGATCATTGAGCAAATGATATTGGGCTTACTGAATACAGTATCAGCCCGGAAACTAGATTCTAGAATTTGTGCCCGGTAGACGATAGGCTCCCCCTCCCTATCACATCTGGGACGGAAAGAAACCCAGCGAAATGTGGGTGTTCTAGTTCCCTAGTAGAGTTATGTGTTAAATCAGAAAAAAAATCATTTTTTTTATTGCAGAGACTGGCAAACGAGCAGATGGGTCACCTGATGGTAAGTGATCTCCACCGCCCATGGACACCCAAGACACAAAAATAATTAAGGGTGTGTTGCCAACCTAAAAGGAGGGAATGGGAGGGAAGGGATAAGGGACTGGGAATGGGAGGGGAAAATGGGCCACAGGAAATTTAACACACCGAACGAAACGCGACAGCAAGCTGGCACTTTACGTCGGTTTTCTGTGAGACAGATCAATCCATTAGTATAATACAAAAACATCCACTCTAGTACAAATTGATAAAAAGATTCCAAATTATTTTATTTATTTTTTATGGCTCCGCTCCCTCAATGTGAATACGGCAGAGATACGAGATGCAAGCCCATTAAAGTAAACAGCTTGGGCGGCAATAATAATGTAAATGTAAAATGGTATTACACGGTTAGGGACCGGTTATACCACGTTGTGAATTTTAACTGTTCATAACGGACGGAGATTTAAATAATGTGTATAAACGTGTGTTTAAGCTTTTTATTGTGGCTTTGAAAAGGACTTTGTGATTGTTACACTTGTCGTTTTAACTCGTTTTCGACACACTTCCTCAAAAGGAAGAGGTCCTCAATTCGTCTGTATTTTTTTATGTATGTTACTGGATATCTTCACCAAACGTGGACCGATTTTTAAAATTATTTTTGTGTTCGATAGAGCTTATTTCAAGGGTGGTTCCATATAAATTTGGTCACGATCGGTAAATTGGAAGTCGGTCAGATAAGTTTTTAAACTTGTGATTATTATAATGTACGTACATGCCATTATAAAAACCAGCACGCCTGTATCTCCGATGGGGTAGGAAGGCGGGAATTAGAAAACTAGAACACTTCGCCGAGCTCATTTTCGTCCCAGATGAGATAGGCGAGCCTATCGCTATATCGGGCACAAATTCCAGACTCCAAAGTCTGATATTTCGTCTGATATGTCTGTATGTCGCTTTGGCCGACCCGGGGATCGAACTCAAGATCTGAGGACGATAGGGGTAACGCGTAAACAATATCTCTACGCCACCGAAGCAGTTCAGTAAACCTAAACTAGTGCAAAATAACAAACCTATACCATAATTAATATACCTCTAAATGCGAAAATTTTGATGGATGGAACGACCTGACCAGATTTAAATGAATTTGGCAAATAGATTATTCATTTATTTAATTATTACATTGACATTTCACGGCGAATTGCAAATTTCATTTCACATTTCATTATAGTCTGGAATAGCGCATAGGCTACATTTTACTCCGAAAAAAATACGGTTCTGTAGGATAGATTTTTGTATAAACCTCCACGCGAACGAAGTCACGGGCAAAAGTTAATTAACCATAAATAAAGCTTATAAAATCGTTAGTATAACCTACCCCTTCGGGGATGCAGATGTGAGCTTATGTTATGTTATGTAAGCAATATCATTTATCACGTCACTGATTTAAACAGTTTTATGTAATTCGGGGATAGCGTTGTGGGTAGTACATTTATCCACAACCGTATATGTATATGTATAATCTACCAATTTGTAATGTACTATTGTTTGTTATCCCAAATAAATGAAAAAAAAAAAAAAAAAAATAACAGCAGCTCGAGCACGAAAAACTAATGTAAATATAAATGTATTCGAGTTCGCAGCGCATTGATGACGTTTGGTTAATCATCATCATCATCATCATCAGCCATAGGACGTCCACTGCTGAACATAGGTGGACCGACGACCTGATAAAGGTCGCAGGAAGTCGCTGGATGCAGGCCGCTTCCAACAGGTCAATCTGGAAATCTTTGGGGGAGGCCTATGTTTGGTTAATATTTCATACAAATTTCATAGACGCGCATCGAGTTCGAATACATTTACGGTTGTCAGAAATTTTCCTGCTCAGGCCGCAGAAAAACTTCGAAACATTTTAACAAATAATATTTCCATAAGCAACGGTGAAGTGAAACGAGGCAAGTTTCATGTACAAGTAGGAGATTAACAAGGTATAAACTAGTATAATCGTCGATTAAGAGCAACCAATGCCGCGCCTCGACTCGCCGCCCGTTCACCGCCCTCCCAAACATTATTAGAAAACTTTCCATTGTGAGGTGGGCACATCGATATACATACATACATACATAAGCTCACGCCTGTATCCCGGAAGGGGTAGGCAGAGGCGCCCTAGTGAACTAGAACACTCACATTTCGCCGAGCTTAGTTCCGTCCCAGATGTGATAGGGGGCGAGCCTATCGCCATATCGGAATATGTACCTCTATATTGTTAGAGAGTTATTTAGTATCGTGTTAGAGAATTAGAAGAGAATCAAGGTATCAAGTACATAGGTCGGTACCAACAGTAAAATTATTAATATACTTGTGGGCAAATATATAAAATGTACAAATGGTGGGACGAGACATTTCACACGACTATTATATATAGCCTTGTCAGTGCAACAGAGCATCAGTTTGTGTTAATCTAGTAAATAATATGCGGAAACTATGTATGTCGGTTTGCTATCTGTAGCCCGAGCACGAAAACTAATGTAAATGTAAACTCGCTGCGCACTGATGACATTTGATTAATATTTCATACAAATTTCATAGACGCGCATCGAGCACGAATACATTTACGGTTGTCAAAAATTTTCCTGCTCGGGCTGCAGAAAGTCCTTTAGCAATAGCTTTTGTTTTACATATAAAGTAAATAAGTGATCCTATACAGTGAAATCCTGACAAATAAATGGTGGTTACTAGAGCATTCGTATTATAAAAGTGAATAATAAACGTTGAATTGAAGTGAGGAACGTTATTTGTGAATGTTTGTCTATTATTTCAAAACTCTTCCACTATGTTTTCCTATTCCTATTATACATAGATTCTGAACAATATATATTCAGGGAAGCGGTATAAATTTTAGCTCATTAAAAAAATACGCTATATTAATAATTCGCCTTCTATTTTTGTGCCTCCGTGCAATGAACTCGACGTCGAACTGGCAACACGAGTCGCTTTGATCCCCGACTTTATTATGCTCAGAAATTAACTATTGTTAAAAAGTTTGTATATTTGCACGTGCCACGTTTCTGCGACTCTTTGATGTCGATTTAATTTGAAAAAATACAAACGGTGTTCAAGCGGTGGTGTGCAGATATTTGTGAGCCTTTGAACCGACTGTAAAAATTATGTTTTCGACCGATTTAAAAAAAGAGAAGGTCCTCAATTCGCCTTTTTTTTATTCGGGCACGGCAAAATGATTACACTGCACCTGATGATAAGCGTAGTGCAGTCCAAAAAAACTAACGACCACTGACAAACACTGTGTATATCAGTGGTCGTCAGAATCATTATACATTTTGTCATTGAATTTTGAAATTTAGAATTCTATCGGCGTTCGACTGTATGCAAAAGTAGTGCTTAAGCACTTCTTTGCTGTCCCATTTTCCGAGTGTCAACTGTGCATCTAGGTATATATCGATGTTAAGAACGCTTAAAAAACAAGGAAATAACTAATAACACTATAAATCCAGACATGGTTAGCTAACTGTAAAGCGTTGTTGATTGAAGCTGTGGCTTTCCCTTTATTTTCAATTTTCACACTGCATAGACACTGCGGACGGACGGTACGGTAAACAAAATAAAAAAGAATCACTACAGGTCGACGGTTTAGCGGCGGGCTTAAAAATTCCACATAAATCCTTTTTGGATTTGATAGAATGGTAAAGCTTTATTATTTTGATGTTTTTGAGGATTTTCGTATTTTTCGGTATTTTTTAAAAGAGTCTGGCAGAGGCAGGGCACCGAATGGTAACTGGTTTCCGCTAAAATAATGACACTAAAATAAATAATTTGACAGCGTCCGTAGTGTAGCCGGAGTAGCCGGCTGTAAATCCAGAGGCCCCGAGTTCGATTCCCGCATCGAGACAAATATTTGTGAGCACAGATATTTGTTTCGGGTCTGGGTGTTGTGAAACCAAAAGTCTAGTTTAGTTTCTGATACCCGCAATACAGGTTAAACCTAGTCAGGACTTTGTGTGTATTTAATTATGCGAATGCTTGGTCAATGAATCTATGTTAAAAAGTAAGTTAAATCCGAATTGGTACATGTAGGCAGGCACCATTTAAGACAGGGCTACACGGCCCAATTTCACGGGCCATCGCGTCGCACACACCGCCCACCAAGCGCCATTGTCCATTACCTACACAAAATCAGCTGACATTCTCGTTTAAGCCAGAAATTAGCATTGTTTGTTTTTGGAGACGATTCGTTAGTGAGCGGGACTTCAGATTTTGGAAATTTTGAGGTGTTACAGATTAAAAATTAAATCAAAGTTTCTAGTCCCGTGTTAATAATTATATTTGCTAGGCCATTAAATCGAACACAGAATCTCTCTGTTAGCACGTATATGCTGCCAGTAGACCTAGGGGTAGCAATTAAGATCCCCGCTACTTCTTTCTACCTGCCCTTATCTCACCTTATTGTAGGGTCGGCGCACTATACTTTTTCAAGCATGTTGCAGAACGATTTGGATTAGTTTTTACGACCGTTCGTCAACCCTGTTGCGCCAACCTCACACTGAAGAGGACTGATAGACAATTACGTCTATACAAGAATGGGCCGGCTCGACCGGTTTGATACCACTGTCTCACAGAACACCGACGTAAAGTGGCAGCTTGCTGTCGCGTTTCGTTCGGTGTGTGGGATTTCCGGTGGCCCCTTTCCCCCCTCCCTCTCTCATTCCCTTTTCCCTCCCCTTCCATTTCCTCCTTTTAGGTTAGCAACGCACCCATGATTATTTTTGTGTCTTGGGTGTCTATGGGCAGTGGAGATCACTTACCATCAGGTGACCCATCTGTTCGTTTGCCGGTCCCTGCTATAAAAAAAAGAGCGATATAAAGAATATTAGTTGTATCAATAATATTGTCACAAGACAGACAGCAATTTTCTCCCAAACATACCTAATTTTAACATACTAAAGACAAACCATTTTCAGTTTCATCATTTCCAATTCAGGCTTTCAGCCAATAAATTGCCTATTGTCCCACCAATATGGGATCAGCCGTTGTACAGAGCGCAGGCTACGTAGGAAATGAGCTATTTGGAGACCGCTCTCTGTAGGAAATTGTAGGCTTTGGTGGCCCTTTGTGCCGCAAGGGCCCTTTTATATTACGTAAATTTTGATTGGAATTGAAATCTGTTTATTAAGAAATTTAATTGGACACCTAAATTTAAAAAGTTTCTGCTTACATTGATTATAGTTTGTCTCATGTCTTTCCGTTAATTTTATTTTGAGTGATAATTCATTAACACAGTTTAGATACTGACTGCATCGGTGGCCTGGTGGTATTTCGGTACGACCACGGTTCTGAGGTGTCGGGTTCGATCCCCGGGTCAGGCAAAATGATATTGGATTTTTCCATATCTAGTGTTCTAGTTCGCTAGTGGGCCTCTGCCTACCCCTTCGGGGATACAGGCGTGAGTTTATGTTATGTTATGTTACAGTTTAGATAATGTTCAATAGGTTTGCTAATTATAGAAAAATGTTCTTTTTATTCAATAGGTCAATCTGGAAATCTTTGGGGGAGGCCTATGGCCACCAGTGGACGTCCTATGGCTGATGATGATGATGATAATGATTCTTTTTACTTCTTCTGAAAAATGCAGTTATGTTTAAATTTGAATTTTATCGCTTTTAATCCAAACAATGTTTTGACGTATGCAAGAAAGCTAGTTCAAAAGTTAATCATTTAAAAATTATTATAAGCAGCGGCCTGAGCAGGAAAATTTCTGACAACCGTAAATGTATTCGAACTCGATGCGCGTCTATGAAATTTGTATGAAATAATAACCAAACGTCATCAGTGCGCAGCGAACTCGAATACATTTACATTAACATTAGTTTTTCGTGCTCGGGCTGCAGTTATACGAATCGGAATTACGAGTTCTATAACAGCTACTACATAAGTACGAGCACAATCTGCTACGGCGTAACCGCTACGACAATTTTAATTGCTACGACTACTACGATGGTTTTCAATCTTATTTTTACAATCAAATTACGGAAACGTGACTTAAAATTGCGTCATACATGTTTCTTCTTTCTTTCTACCTGTCCTTATCCCACCTTAATATGGGGTCGGCGTAACACTCTTTTTCAAGCATGTTGCAGATAGGATTTGGCTTAGTTTTTACGACCGGCCGCCTGCCTGATGTCAACTCCCTATGGGGGATCCAGTCCCGGGCAAATTAAATTAGAAAATGTTCTTTGCTTGATCTGGAAATCGAACCCAGGACCTCCCGGTCCACAGCCCATACATGCTGCCACTAGACCAAGAAGGCGACTTGTCATACATGTTTGATATTATTAATAACGGGTTTACAAGACGAGTAATTCATAATATTCTGGAGCTTTTTGTCGTGGCCCCTGGTAAAATTGTGGAACTAAAAGGAAACTTCATGTTGCAGTGACTATGTAAGGATTTTTTGAAGAATTCTAGTATAAATTACGGAGTTACTAGAATTATTATATAATCTGCATAATTTGCTTTCGAAAGAGTTACATATCGTTAGAAAATAATACATTAGTTTAAAATATAATTACATTTTGTGACAACTAATTAACAATGATAATATTACCTCTATTTTCGATATAAATAGATATAAATAGCAATGAGCGCACAGCTATTTAAACATAATAAGAAAGGTCGTGTTTTTATC
The DNA here is from genome assembly GCA_036417725.1 of Clanis bilineata. NCBI lineage: Eukaryota > Metazoa > Arthropoda > Insecta > Lepidoptera > Sphingidae > Clanis > Clanis bilineata. The sequence goes on along the minus strand of CM071139.1, from coordinate 1,926,774 downwards.
CTTGCACCGAGTTAAATGTGTATTTCTTTCTTTCTGCCTTGCATCATCCCGGCCTTCTGCCAGGGTCATCCTTCCTACTTAAACGCTTCCACTACGCCCAGTTAAAAAAAAGAAAGAAAGAAAGAAAACATTTATTGCTGGTACAATACTAAACATAAAACAACTTCACTAAGAAAAAAAAATTAAAATAAAGTAATATTGCACCAACAAAGGTACCTCTCATTCAGCTACATGTTGCAGTACCACTGTCTGGAGTGGGTACCGCAACGCTGATTTTCGATGAGAGGCCCAGGTGACGTGCGGACGCTTAGTCGGTACACAAAGAAAAAAAAATACAATGTACATATAACTTAATAATAAATAATAAATAAATAACACCCAACAGTCACATACACAGTCCTGACCCCACACTAAGATCGAGTCTTGTGTCGTGGGTATCAGGAACTACGAGAGACTTTTGGTCTCACAACATCCACCCGAAACAAATATCTGTAGGCCATACAAACATTTGTCTCAGTGCGGGGATCGAACCCGCGGCCTCTCGCTTCACAGCCGGTTACTCGCCCGCTGCGCCACGGAGGTTGTCTGGCTTACCTTCATAAACAAATGTCAATAATTAAAAAGAAAAAAAATCTTATTATTAATGTGTAGAATGTGTGTGTATATATACGTACGTAAAAGAGTAATGAATTATTTTTATCATAACTAGTAGTTATGAGATAGAATCGAAAGTATCTCATAGTTTGGTTTAACATTTGTATTTTAGTCTGAGAAAGGCTTTGCTAGTGAGTTAGTTGTTATTGTTTTTTTTTTATAGCAGAGACTGGCAAACGAGCAGATGGGTCACCTGATGGTAAGTGATCTCCATCGCCCATAGACAACCAGAATACAATAAGGATAAAGGGTGCGTTGCCAACCTAAAATAAGGGGAATAGGGATTGTGTGAAAGGGAAGGTGAGACAGTTGTATCAAAGCGGTCGAGCCGGTCCATTCTTGCTGTAGACGTAACTGTCTACAGCGTGGCACTACCACTCAGACCCATTAACATAATCTAACCAATTTTAATTGACTATATAATATATACAACAGGTCGATCTGGAAATCTTTGGCGGAGGCCTATGTTCAGCAGTGGACGTCTTATGGCTGATGATGATGATGATGATGATATAATATATTCTTTGGCGCGTCTACAGCGTGGATCTACGACTCGAAATGATTACATGGGACATTAAAAGAAAAGCCTGGAATTGCAACCGTCCTGCGACATATTTACACGAAAATGTTATTTCGTGACTTTATGAATTTATCGCTTGACGGCGACACGTCCGTTGTTATAAATTTAAACCAGGTGAGTCGCGTCCACCTCGTAGAATATTCTAGAAGTGCTAGATATTGTTTATATACGAGTTTTGAGTGGTATAGCTACGCTGTAGACAGTTACGTCTACAGCACGAATGGACCGGTTCGACCGGTTTGAACCACTGTCTCACAGAAAACCGACGTAAAGTGGCAGCTCGCTGTTGCGTTTCGTTCGTTGAGTGAGATTTCCGGTGGCCCAATAACCCTCCTCCCTATCCCAATTCCTAATTATCCCTATTTTTAGGTTGGCAACGCATCCATGATTTTCTAGCCTTGGGTGTCTATGGGCGGTGGAGATCACTCACCATAAGGTGACCCATCTGCTCGTTCGCCAGTCTTTGCTATAAAAAAATGAATATCTGAATAGTCTCCGCCCCTTTGGTCTAGTAGTAACATATATTACTGTGGTGGGGGCTGTAGTTTGGGATGTCCTAGCTTGGAATCCCAGGCCGGGTGAAGCATTCTTTCTAATTTAATATGACCAGGACTGAAATCCTCGGTTGAACTCAGGCGGGCAGCCGGTCGTTAGAACTAAGCCAGTTTCTTTCTGCAACATGCTTGAAAAAGTTTGTTGCGGCGACCCCACCTTAAGGTTGGTGGCCCACATTCGCAAGGAAGCTTTTTCAACGTTCGATTGAGGGCTAATGCCATCAATATATTATTTAGCTAGATGGACAGTTGACTCTCGGAAAATGGAACAGCAAAGGAGTGCTTAAGCGCTTTTTGGTTACAATCAGACGCCGATAGAATTCTAAATTTCAAATTTAAGAACGCTTGCTCATTTTGTTGAAAAAGCTACTTTATATTATGTGCATAGGGTTTTATTTGTGTTGATGTAATTAGAATATGTGGTCTTTTTCTTTGTTGTATTTCTGAGACCACTTTTTAGGAGAATATTTGCAATGAACTGTGCATCTGATTGATGAATTGACAGCCTACGTGGCGCAGCGGGCGAGTAGCCGGCTGTGAAGCGAGAGGCCGCGGGTTCGATCCCCGCACCGAGACAAATATTTATGTGGGCCACATATATTTGTTTCGGGTCTGGGTGTTGTGAGACCGAAAACCTCTCGTAGTTCCTGATACCCACGACACAAGAATCTTAGTGGGGGTCAGGACTATGTACGTGACAGTTAGGTGTTATTATTATTATCTAGGGTAATTTTATTGATGGCTAATGCAACTAAAATAAATAAATGTGTCGTTTCCAGCAAATATTCAAGTATTCTTGTAAAAGTAAATAAATACAATTAGTGTGACACTAAAGACTTCGGAAGTATAATGCAAAGAGAATTTGTTGTGTTTGCCAGATTTATTACTCAGCTGGCTTGCTGGTTAAAATGTGATACATTTTTTCATGTCAGTTCAAAGTTACTAGCCTGCCGGACTTAACTGAACATGTGGACAGGATCACCAAACTCTTTCTAGCTACCCTTATCCCACCATAGTGTGGGGTAGGTCACACTTTTTTATTATTAATATACAGTCAGTCAATATATTTCAATGTTAGTCTGTATTCCGTCTTGTTACTTTTTTTAACAGAGACTGGCAAACGAACAGATAGGTCACCTGGTGGTAAGTGATCTCCACCGCCCATAGGCACCCGAGACACAAAAAGAATCATGGGTGCGTTGCCAACCTAAAAGAAGGGAAACTAGGATTGGTATTGGGAAAGGGTGGGGGGAATTGGACCACCGGAAATCTCATTTACTGAACGAAACGCAACAGCGAGCCACTTTATTGATTTTTTTATAGACAAAACAATAATTGCAAACAATAGAATTTGTTAAAACTATTGAAATAAAACTAGTTTTTACGGATTTTACCGCGATTTGTTTTGTACTTATTTGACAGTCCGACCCGTGACCACGAAGGCTGTAAAGCTTTCGAAACGTCGGGACTAAAAATCAAATACAAAACAAATCGCGATAAAATCCGTAAAAACTAGTTTTATTTCAGTAAATAACATTCGCGTAAAACTAAGAAATCAATATCGTAAAAACTAGTTTTATTACAATGAATAACATATTATTAAGAAAAAAATCATCCCTTGTCTTCTCCGGTTCGAAGTGTTTTGATTTCTATGTCTATCTGGCAGTTGGTGACCAATTGTCTGGTGCTGATGAGAGTCATATTGATTACCATCCGACCTTTCGAAAAGGGAAACGACGTTGGGATAATTTCGATTGGCAATGTCAAATTGTATATGTGGTAGTCATCCTAGAAATTTTAAGCACATTGTAAAATCATGATGCACGTAGTAAGCAGCGATAGCTCAGTTTGTGGTACGGACTATCGAGACGAGTGCCGGAGGTTTGATATCAACTCCAAAATGGAGCCTCTGTCTTTTCTATGTTAAGTGTGTTTTCATTGTGAAATATCGCTTGCTATAACGGTGAAGGAAAACATTGTGAGGAAACCTGCATACCTTCGAATTTCTTGTGGAGACACAAGGTGTGAGAACACACACAACACAAGTGAGGATTTCGACTTAGTCCGAGTCATTTTTTACATGAAAATCTTTGCTTAGTCTGTCCGTCAGTCTGTTTTTCTTATAAATAATTACTCGGACTAAGTCAAAGTTCGATTTAACAATTCCAAATCCTCACTGAGTTCGTTACTTTGACTCAGAATAAATCGAAGCTCGTTCCATAGATTTCAGCCTCACTCTCTTCTATAAATTATGGGAATAATAAATAATATTAATAATAATATCATATCGTAGCAAATAGAAATCCGTTGTCTCTGCCTACCCCTATGGGAAAAAGGCGTGATTCTATGTATGTATGTAATAATAATAAATACACCCAACAGTCACACACATAGTCCTGACCCCACACTAGGTGTAACCTGTATCGTGGGTATCAGAAACTACGAGAGACTTTCGGTCTCACAACACCCAGACCCGAAACAAATATCTAAGGGCCACACAGACATTTGTCTCGGTGCGGGAATCGAACCCGCAGCCTCTCACTTTACTTTTATAATGTATAATAGTAACTCACGGCAGGGTAAGGGCAGGGCTTTTTTAACTTGCCTTGCCTCAGAAATGGTCCCAGGAGCAAATCCTTGTGTATCAAATCGCATATTTTATAATGTAATTCGAAAAAAAATCTTAACTGAATGTTGGTTATGTACTCGTAGAAGTACATGCTTATCTGGAAGAAATGTTTTTTAACAGATTTAAAAAAAGGAGGTTCTCAATTCGACCTGTATGTATATTGTTAGAATTAGGTACTTCACTATGTTTGATTTTAACACATAACATAACATAACATAAGCTCACGACTGTGTCCCCGAAGGGGTAGGCAGAAGCGCACTAGCGAACTAGAACACCCACATTTCGCCGAGCTTAGTTCCGTCCCGGATGTGATAGGGGGCGAGCCTATCGCCATATCGGGTACAAATTCCAGACTCCGGGCTGATATGGAAAAATCCACTATAACTTTGCCCGACCCGGGGATCGAACCCGAGACTTCAGGACGGTAGTCATACCGAAATACAACTACGCCACCGAGGCAGCCCAATTTTCAAGATTTCCGGTAGCCCAATTCTCCCTCCCTTTCACAATCCCTTTTCCCTCCACTTTCATTCCATCCTTTAGGTTGGCAACGCACCCATGATTCTTTTTGAGTCTCGGATGTCTATGGGCTGTGGAGATCACTTACCGTCAGGTGACCCATTTGCTCGTTTGCCAGTCTGTGCTATAAAAAATATCTTGCTATCCATTTCCAACGCACGTACCGTTATGCCGTGACGTGATTATACTCATGTGTGATCATAATTGTCTTTCCCGCAGTTTGAAGGTTACACCAAGCTCCAAAGGCTTATAAGTGTTTTATTTTTAGAGAATATTTCGATATTTCTTTCTGTTCCATATTTAAGATGACGTAAATTACATAGAAAATTATTTAAAAAAAATTGTCAAGTGCCCAATTGCGCAATATTCACATATGTTTGTCTGTATGTATTATATGTATCTGTATGTCTTGTCGATGTATGTGTGTGTAGAAAAATTGGTTTAAATGGTTTAAATGTATGGGCTTCTGAACTGAAGTTTAAGTGTAATGAAAAGTATATATGTATTTGTCCACATATAGCTCAGAACCTATAAATCGAAATGCGATGATTATTTTTTTATTGGACTAGGTATCTTCCAAGGAACAGTGCAAGTTTCATTAAATTTGGTTCAGTATTTTTGAAGATAAGAACTTAAATGTGTGAAAGTGGTGAAGCCGGCTTTAAGTTTTGTTAATTACAAAGAAGAAGAGTTTTGTTGTTTTATTTGCTACTAGCTTTTGCCCGCGGCTTCGCACGCGTATTTTGTAGGGCCAACGGTAAAAACTTTGATTTGTCGATCCACCCTGTCGTTTTAGTCTAAATGTTCTACAACGGGGCGACTCACAGTGCGTTCCACTAAGCGTCCACAACGATCAAAATGCTCCTTTAGCCGTTCCACATGACGACCGCGGTCGTTGTGGTCGCGGCGAAAACGTCACTTATGACGTCATGACTTACGCTCACGCGAAGCTCACGACGACCCATCTAAAAAGGTGGGTCGTCGTGATCGTTGAGAAAATTAGCGGCGTTTTCAAAACTCAATGCATCAAAAATGGCGACCGTTAAGCTTACGTTATTTCATGCGGAAATATATATTTAAGTAGAAGTGAATGTTTCTGCAGTGGTAAAAAAAAAATTAAATTATATTTTTTTTCAATATAAATCGATTTAAACAATAATTAATTAAGTTTATTTTCAAGGCTTAGAGATTATAACCAAACCTGTTAAATATTTTGCATTCTTTTTATTAACTTGCCGTTTGTATTATTTACCTCCACGCTCAAAACGCTCTATAATCCATTCCACTTGAGTTTACGACAGTAACGCTCACAAGCAAGTGGAACGGGAAAAACTGCGGTCGTGAGCGTGATCGTTGTGGACGCTTAGTGGAACGCAGCCTCAGATATCGATTTTCAAATCAATCGGCCCAAAAACAAAGAAAAACAAAAGGCGGTCACTTTTGTCAATTTTGACATTTGCTATTACATATAAAAATATGTGTAAAATCAAACGTAGTCAAGTACCAAATTGTCGATGAGTAATACTTGCCAAAAGGTTGTTGTCTATAGATGAAAGCGTCTCAACGTGAATATCTACGTAGTATATAGGATTCTGTCTTCCATGTCGAGTGGATGTAAAGTTTGCATAAGATATATATTTAGCATTCATATACAAAATCATGGGACGTTCCAGACTGACGTAGCGAACCTGGAAGATATACAAATTTATTCACAGAGAAAGACATGTCACCTCCTTGGTATAAATATACCAAGTGTAATATAATAATAGAATAATAATAATATTAGCCCTGTAATATTACTGTCCCACTGCTGGGCACGGGACTCCTCTACTAATGAAAGGGGTTAGGCCTTAGTCTACCACGCTGGCCTAATGCGGGTTGGCAGACTTCACATACCTTCGAAATTCCTGTGAAGAAATTTTCGGGTATGCAGGTTTCCTCACGATGTTTTCCTTCACCGTTATAGCAAGCAATATTTCACAATGAAAATACACTTAACATAGAAAATTCAGAGGTGTATGCTCAATTTTGGGGTTGGTTTTGAACCTCCGACACTTGTCTCGGTAGTCCATACCATTCCCAACAGAGCTATCGCTGCTTAAAGTGTAATATACCAAGTATAAATATACCAAGTACAGATATACCTTGGTATAATGATAATACCAGCCCTGTATTGGTTTCAAGCTTACGCGAAAGTTATACATTAAAATAAAACTACTTTTACGGATTCTATCACGATTTGGTTTTTAATTTTTATATCCGATGTTTCGAAGGCTTTGCAGAGTTCGTGGTCACGGGTCGGACTGACCGTCGGTTTTATTTCAAAGCCTTGTATTACTGTCTCACTGCTTAGGCCTTAGAGGGGTTAGGCCTTAGTCTACTACGCTGGCTAATGCGAGTTGGTACTTTACATACCTTCGCAATTCTTGTGGAGAAATTCTCGGGTATGTAGGTTTACTCACGATGATTTCCTTCACCGTTATAGTAAGCGATAATTCACAATTAAAATACACTTAACATGGAAAAGTCAGAGGTGAATGCTCGTTTTTTTTGGGTTAGTCTTGAACCTCAAACACTCGTCTCGGCAGTCCGTACCATTCCCAACTGAGCTATCGCTCCTTGGTCTAGTGACATATATGAGCTCTGGACCCGGAGGTCCTGGGTCGAATCCCAGGTAAGGCAAAATGAAACATTTGATTCTTCTAGGGTATTCTCATTACTCGTAAATCGTGTTAAAAAAATTCCTTTGCCCGATCAAGAAATCGAACTGACGTCCTCCCGGTCAACAGCACGTATAGGTTTCATATTAAGTTAATATAAAAAAAGTAAATGGAAGCCTCAATTTTGGTGACTTAACTAGTCTTAGTGTATAAGGGCTGTGAACAGGGACGCCCTGGGTTCGATTCCCAGATCAGGTGGCTGTTTTTCTGACACGAATTTTTCGGGCCCTTAGGCTCTAGAGGTTTTTATGTCAGGCCCCGGTCGTAAAAACTCAGCCAGATCCTTTCTGCAAAATGCTTGAAATGTTGCGTCGACGCCACATTCAAATCAAATCGAATCAAATCATTTATTGAATCCATAAAATGTTCAAACATTATTTAGATTACGTCAAATTGTAACTCTACCGCCTGTTCGGATGGTTGTTTCGCTAGAGAAGAACGAGCAAAAAACTCTGACATTGCTCTTTTTAACACCAATTTACAGTCGGCTACTAATACAGTACAGCACCTGATACAGAAAGACCTTAAATTAGAGCAGCTAAACCATGATAACAATAGATATCTAATAATATAGGACAAAGTAACACACAAGATACACTGAGCGACCCCCATAGCCACGGCAAGTTGAATTGACACAAGCAAACAAAATAGTCCGGGCAGACCAGTCTCCACAAGCAGCACCCGTTCACGAGTATGACGCATGTGCCAGCCATCGACCTCCTCAACCGTGTTGCAGGGAAGTGATCGACCCGGCACATTACGCCGCCACAAGCATAAACCTTAAGTGAGCATGACTATCTAGACTGATAGCAATGGGCAAATAAAGTGCGCCATTAAGGTGGGATTGAGCCAGGGGAAAGAAAAAAGAACTAAAAGTAATAATACCTTAGCAATGTTGCAAACAGCAGAGTACATCAGTAGAATGTATAATGGAATATACAATACCCGTATATTTCGGCGCATATTGAAACACATGCAGTGAATATGATACTTTAATGCAAAATGAGGCATTTATATATTTAAACATGCAGTGATTTTGGTGTATTTATGCAACATTTAATATAATCACGGTGATCTATTAAACTTAAATTGCCATGCATTAAAAAATGATGCACAATCGTTTTTAAAATCAATTTAGACACGATTTTGTGTCGTAATTGTTATTTATTTTTGTTTGATTTATATTTTTACGCGTAATAGCAATGTAAAGCAGACTGCATTATCTACCAGCATTAAATCTTGTGTTATTTATGAAAAAATTGAGACCGAACTTGGAGTAAGCTGTGTACAGAATGTTTCATAAAGTTGGTATCAATAATAACACTTAAAGAGAGGATGGATAGCAGTCTAGCGGTTAAGTTTAAAATTTTGTAAGGCTCATAGTTTTTGAGTAATGAAAACTTGAATTTGTGACAAACAATTTTTTTCTGGCTCATTGAAAAGAAAATAGTGTTATTTCCGCAATAGAATATAAATAAAAAGAAAGATAATGAAACTTAATTCTAATTATAAATAGCATTCACAGACATGACTCCTCAGATGACAAAAGTGACTTGGCAGTGTGGTCTCCGACCTTAGCCTTACTCATCACTATGTCAATCAAGTGCGTCAGTCTGGAATTGTAATAGTTACTAACCATAAATATCTTCCAATCACATCAACAAAATATAATAATAATATTGAAAGGATCACAATACACAATTAATACGAAATAATTTGTCCAATTCAATATTGACGGCTTCACAAATGACAACTATTTCTGTTGCTCTGTCGCTATCTACTAAATGAGTCGCGGTCGTTTGACCCAGACCTAGTCCGCAAGTTCTATGTACTGATCAGCTTGTCTAGTAGTATACATATAAGTCAATGTTATATTCTATATTTATTTGTATTCTTCATTATGATCCGTATTCCCTACAGAAAGCAATAACTGTATATTATGTCCTTTAACAACAATAGAGACTGCCCGCCAGACACACCCCACACTCCTGTATGGCAGGATCAACAATGGCACGCATTTTATGACACCGAGCAATGATGACAGAAGTAGTATAGGGATTAACCGTACCCAGAGCAAGTATGAGACCTTTGAATGTATGAGGTGAGGTAGCTCCATAGTCTGCACCAGTGTCGGTCATAGGTACTGCCCGCGAATAAACTTAATTAGGTCGCGAATTAAATTAATTGGGCCGCGGATTAAATCAATTGAGTCGCGGATTAAATTAATTGGGCCGCGGATTAAATTAATTGAGTCGCGAAAAAATCTTATTGGTTCCCATTCTTATTGGAGCGCGAAAAATGTCTTATTCTGCCGTGGGTTACTTTTATTGGACCACGGATTTCTTTAATGAAATCGTATATAAAACTTATTATTTCCCATATAAATCTTATTGGATTATAAGGATATTGGTGTTACATTGTTATTGCACATCGGTTCATTGTATTGGTTCCACGGCATCGTTTTGTCACACCCCCATGGATAAGTTGTTAGGTCCACGTGTTATAGGATCGCGGATAATCTTGATTACGTCGCGAATCTAAATCGCGGGTTTTATGTTATTACCTCGTGACTCAGTATGTTACATTACTTTTCGCCGGAACGCGATCACATACAGAACTTTATACTTTGAACATGCTTTTTGTATCACGTAATAATTGCGTCATCAATCAATTTAATCCAACCACCGACTACTTTATTACGACGTGAGTCGTTTAGGTAGCGTCCCAATTGCAAAACCTCGCAATATTCCGCGGGCTAGATACGGGCGGTGTTTCATTTGTGACAGGTTACTACATATAGGTAATAGGTATTGCATTGATTCGCAATACGATCGACATATTCTGCGTCCCTTGAAGGTAAATTAACCTTATATCAAGTTAATACCTATTATTGATTAAATTTATAAATATCCAATTAAATTTATACCTAGTGCAGATTAGTTTTATAATGGTCTTCATTTTAATTTATTCTTTCGACTCCACACGTGGCCTGCCGAGAGGCAATTTGTCCTTCTAAAAGGTTTATAATTCAAATATTCGAACAAAAGACACATTTTTGTATCACCCTTTTTATAAACAATTAACTGAAGTTTCTTATTGTTATAAGAGAAATCGGGTCTTCATTGTTTAAATGAACAAAGAATTCATGATGCATATTAACGTTGAGTCGTGTTTAAACGTGTTTGTCTGTTAAAATTAAGCATACTCATGGAATTTTGTACCTGTTTTTATTGTGCAATTTATATTTATTACCTCCCAACTCCACATGTGGTCTCCTTAGAGGCAATTTGTCCTTCTAAATGGCTCATAATTCCAAGATTCAAACAAAAGATTGACACATTTTTGTATCGCTCTTTTTATAAACAATCAACCGAAGTTTCTCATTGTCATAAGAGAAATCGGGTCTTTTATTTAACCGAACAAAGAATTCATAACGCATCTTAACGTTTGAGTCAAGTCTATACATGTTTGTCTGGTAAAACCATTTCTTCCCCGTATAAAAGACACACCGAAATTATTTTGCACCGTATTCCAAGTTGTACTCTACACTACATAAGATCTCCAAAGTTCCTGACCAGTGAAGTGTTAAAAGAGTGACGCTGCTATAAAATGAATGTAAGTAACTATTATACATGTTTCTTATACTGTTGATATTGCTTTGTACAAAGTACATCATATATGTAATACTTAGTATTAAAATGCTTCTGTTATCTGATTACTGTATTGATTGTAATTATTTTAACATACATTATTCCATGTTTATACTTATCTCTGAACTGTTATTTAATATACTGTTTTTTATTGTTTCAGTTCCCTGAAAACACCTTTAAGAACTTTTATTATGAAGATAATGTCGACGAACCAAGTGATGAAGAAGGAACTCTCGCTTTCAAAGTAAAAAAGGCGATAGCAAAAAGACCTCACAGCATTGACGAGTTTTTTGAAAAACCCAAGAAGAAGAAACTTACAAAAAAGTCATCGAGTGTTGGTCGATCTACGAGTGGTGGAATATCGTACATAACGTCGAACAAAGACGACAGTGCTGACGCGTCGCATCTTATCAAAATTGAAGTTTATGATGTGAACAAAATAAAAAATGTCGCACAAACGGAGCAATGGAAACACGCTGACGTGCGTGTTAAACTTTTTACGGAGAGTGAAGCCGACCGAAATTTGCAAAGTGTGAGAGACATTATATATAATATCACCAAACAATTGGCTACCCAAGAAGAGTGTAAAAAGTTTTTTATAGATACTGATAAATAAGCTAGCGTTATATTTTTATTTTAATATTCTTTCTAATCATTTTAATAGTGTATAGAGGTATAAGTATTGTTTTGTAATTAATTGATTTGTCTTTTTGCTATATGAAATCATTGTCGTATTGAAAAAGTTGTTGTAAAGAATTATAATTTTTAAGAGTCAGGATATATGTTCATCGTAATTTTAAATGTAAGCAATATAAGATTTTTGAAACTGAATAAAAAAAAATGCAACAAACTTTCTATTTGTAGTTCATTTATTTATTTTAAAACATGATTGAAACATATCAGATAAAAATACATCATTTAACATAGTATCATTACAAAATAACTGTTGAAAATCTTTCAAACTCACATCATGATATTTGTAATATAAATACATTATACAGTATTCCCCGCAAACTGTAGTAAAGTCATTTTGAATTCGATTAGTATTATAATTCCACATTCTTGAATTTCTACTTAAAAACATTCTATGATATCCTTGAGGCGGACGCCCATATGAATCAAAGTACTGACCAAAACCATTCTTATCGATATGTATGGCGATCCAGTGGGATCCTGGTTTATTATCAGTATCCAAGTTACTTACTATGTAAGTGGGATTTACAACATATATTGGTAAACGATTGGCTGCATACACGTTATATTCAATACTTGAATCAATTTTCTTCAAGTAGTTCTGTATTTCTAATGTATTCATGTTATTTCATGGAATTGTTGCAGAATCCTTATCAGTTGAAAGACAAAGAAGTAATGTCATCAATAATGTTAGCAATTGGTTATAATAGTAATATCTATTTCAAAATATGTATCTCTATTTATGGGGTTGCAAGGATTAATAACAGTAAAACAAATAAATTATTTAATTTTGTCTTTTATTGATCAGTTCATGGAGACAATTAATAAAAATAATTCATACTTAATCTACAAACATTTCTTGCTTAACTACTATAGTCGACAGAAATATTACGGTTTTTATCTATTTCTATTACATTATCAAACTCTGCATAAACAATACAGTTAATGGTTTGAATCAAAGCTGTTTCAAAACGAACCTCTAATCGCACACTTCCATGTTTAATAAGATTCCAATGATTGGAAGAATTCGCTGATAAATCAGGTGTTAAGTCGAATGCTAACATACAATATCCCTTAGCATATTGTTCTCGGGATATCCCATTACCTTCATTAAGAAAATGAATACCTGTACCAGAAAACAGTGTATGATAGACCGATGTATAAATATTGCTCTCAAATGATGGTTGTAGAGCTTTTGATGGTATTTGATTGCCATCTATATATAAACAAAATGTATTGATATCATAATTTTCAAAGTTAAATGGGTTCTTAGTTAGGTTTCCATTGAAAGCAGCATTATTTACAAATCCTACTATACACCTTTTAGGTACTTGTCCCAGAAAAATGTTGTCAAGAGTTTTTCCTTGAACACCTGATGGTATAGTTAAAACTTTAACTTCAGCCCGTGTAATGGGATATTTAGCTGTAGTAGATGCTAACACTTTTTGATGTGCAAGCAACACGGTTGGATTGATTCGAGCTCTACGAATAATCAGAGTTGCATCTGTAATCGATACTTTTAATTTAGTATCAACTGAAGAAGACATTAAATTGAAGTTTTCCCTAGAACGAACTAATTTAACACACATATCAACACCGTTAATTAAAAAATTTTCTTGGTTGAATAAATCACCATGTAAGTGTCCAATCATTTCTATTTCTTTACTTTCACTTGCCAATTCTTGTCTTTTAATAAATCCCTTATTGGTTTCATCAGTAGAATCCATTTTTCCAGCTGTATCTTCATACCATAGACCACAAGTAAGATGAGACTTTTTAGCTGCTGGTGCATAGTTCAGCAAATTTTCAATGTAAGCACGATAGGCATAAGTATTATTGGGTGGTGATACAAGTTTTTGATTTAAATAAACATCAAGTTGACTGAAGAGCGAATGTAACCAGTTATTAACTGGAGCCACAACTGTTGATGATATTAATTTAGTATTATCTTGATGCAATATCTTAGCTTTTACATGGATCAGTGTATGAGATAGATCTATATAGTCATCACCTGCTCCTGGCACTTGAAATTCTATGGGACCATCATCAGCAAGAGATGAAATCGGTTTGTAATGGATCCATATTCCACTTTCAATACTAGTTTGAGTAGATGGTAATGCAAACAAATCCAATTCTGACTTAATGCATTCACAGGAGTGACTATGTAAAAAAGACATTTTTATTAACTAGAAAATATATCTTTGATATGTTTCGAGTTGAATTTTGATTTTTTGGTAGCTTTCAGTTTGGAAGTCAATGATGGACTGAATGCAGACAAACGTTTTCGTTTTGTTATATATCCCGATCCAGACATATTTATCCTATCTATTTTTTCATCAGCTTTCCGTTTTAAATTTGAACCAGCTTCCTTTAGACGTGCCTTAATCGAATCTTCCATGGGTCGTGCACTAACCATATCTGTCAAAAGACCTACACCGGCACTTAATGCTTCTTTACCAATGGCTCGAACGCCACCCGATAGTAGTGGTAAAACTGATCTAAATAATCCTCCCAGAAAACTACCAATGCCATGACCCTTTTGGTATGGTGCTCCTTTATAAACCACTCCTATACCAGAGCCAGCTTGATGAGAATAATAGCGTTCATAAGGACAAGTAATATTATTATGTTGAGAATGCATTATATTTTTTTAAAATGAAGTTTAACACACACTGTTCCGAATTGGAATGGTATCTTTTGACCGGTGCTTGATCTTATATCTATTTCGATGGTGTCAAATTGTCTACGCATTACAGGTAAATAATGAGGCGGTGTTAAAACATGCATTTTATTTGCACCATAGATGTAGTTTGGTAGATCTAATGGTATAATTCTTAGAAGGGGAGTCATTACGTCACCAACAATTTGTGGTTCTACTATGTCACAGTAGACGAATAGTTGAGATGGTAAGCCTAAATTTAAATTAGCTGGACATGCTGCTTGATTATTTTGAACAAGGTTTTTATTTGGCTCAAACCCCAATTGTAAACTTAATTTAAGTGATAATTTTACAGATTTTATGGATTCATCCAAGACAGAAACTGATACAAACTTGGAAAATTCATCATAATTAAATTCAATTTTTTCCTTAATGCTGTTCAATGCTGTTAGTAGATGATGAATATTATCATAGTTTGTGACAGTTATATATGTCAGGTAAGATACTGTAGAGGGTTCTTCTTGATTAGGCATTATCATCATTTTTGTGATGTACACGATGTTTTCATGATCTTGAACAGTAAACATAGTACAGGGATACTGAAATTCAACAATTGCTACACACCATTCTCCCTCCAATATTATAGGTTTAGGTAATTTTGTTGAAAATCTTGATGTTTTATTATCAGGATAATATTCCATTGAACTATTACTAGGTAAAGTTAAATAGAAATCTTTATTCATATTTGTTTTATACTAGATGCTGAAATCCAACTATTAAACTTATTCGGATAACCTTTCCACTTAACTAACACTTCTCGTCTGTTACCAGTGTAGCGAGAGCTAATTATTTTATCTATCTTATGTTCTATGGTGGGGTCATAAATTACCTTTTGTAACTCCCGTTCATAAAACGTTCCTACTACCTCTTCCCCGTCTAAATCTTTAATAGTGTAAACAACCCAAGGTTTTCGTTCTATTATAGAAGATATTATAAATATTTCATCACTCCAATTAGATTCATAACCTTTTTGAAATATATGTTTATATTTGGTTATTCTTACATGATCACCAACATTTAACTTAGGTTGTATAGTTTCATATGATTTATTTTTGTTTTTATCAGGATTATTCGTTGTATAGTAATTTATGTTTTTTGATTTAAAATATCTCTGTACATCTTTTGAAATGAACTCAGTACCTTTATCAGACTGTATGTGTGTTGGAGTTGTATTCGCTTCTTTAAATATACTATCAAAACATTGTTTTATTGTTTCCGAATTTTTCTTCTTCATGGGTCTAGCAAATGCGTATTTACTGAATACATCAATAACACAAAGGATGTAATTAAAACCTTTATTATCGTTAGAATAAGTTCTCATATCACTTAAATCAGTTTGCCAAAGCTCATTTAAATTAGATAAAATGTATCTGTTACGAGGGAATTTTCTTTGTACTGGTTTATGAAGTGTGTATGTTTCCTGGGTCTGTAACCATTTCTTAATATCTTCTTTATTCATTTTACCTTTCATTGCTTTTGATAATTTTTCAATACTGCCATATCCAGCCGGGTGTGATACATCATAGTACATGCGGTTTATTTCTAATAAGGGGTCCATTTTTCCCACTCAATTTTTTTCTTTATTTTTTTAATATGCTTATCGTTGCTTCTCGGTGAAAAAAATATCTCCTTGTTTTTTGTAAGAGATTCTCCCAAATCTTTTTGAAGTAGAGCAATGTATTCACGTCTTTTGGGGTTTCCAATATAGGTTAAGGGTATTTTTAAGTCTTTTAAAGCTTTAGCAAATTTTTCCCAACCTATTGGATCATTTCTTTTTAATGGTCGTAGCATATCATTCACTAAATCTACAATATTACTATTGGGGATTACTTCATTGTCTATCATAACTGTACCATCATCATTCCAGAAAATTTTGTTTTTACTTAATGAAACCGAATCCAATAATAACTCACCTTTTTTCAAATATGATTTAGGTATCAAGCTTAGAATTTGATTTTTTGTATAAGGAGAGTTTCTTTCAAGTAAAATACTCTCTTGTTGACTCTCTTCATTATTCAATGTCTGGACGGCAACTACATCTTTATTTTTGATGTCATTGTTTATATTTGAACTTTTTAAATTTTCCACCGCGGTTTCATCAAAATCATTATTTGAAATTATAGGAAGCTTAAACGGTCGACGATCTTCTTCCATAAAGTGGAGGTATCTTTGTAAAATTTGTAAGTACAACTTACATTTTTTTCTATCATCCATATTACTATCCAAAATGTTTTGCATTTCAGAGTCTAAGCGAGAGGTAGGATTTTCATTTCTTTTTTTATTTATTTTATCGATGAAACCTGGTTCAACCAACAGCATTTTTTTTGCGTGTTCCATTTTAAATTAGTCCACTTACTAATCCACTCAATATGGAACCCAATATAATCGGTAGAAATGCACCACCCTTTTGAACTATTATAGTCTTGCGTATTTTATTTGTACTTTTACGTACTAATTTACGTAACAAATTTTTAAACTTTTTTAGTTTATTCTTTGATTTTTCTTCAAGAATTATATTTCCCTGTAAAACGTTGTGAATACACTCACAAATAAAATTTATTTCGTTTTCACTACAGGCTTTTAAAAGAGCTTGCTGATGTTTTGATTTAAGTTTAGATAGAGCGGATAACAAATCTTTATGCGTCTTGAGGCGTCGATCCATCATTTGTAAATGATAGGTATTTCTTGGTTCTTAACGTATTTCAACTCTTTTGTGGGAATATATACTGTACAAAAACCATCAGAAGGAAATATTTTGGATTTAATCCGACACATATCAAAAGTATCTTGTTTTAAATCTATTATCAAATATCCATGTGCTTCTTTAGTAGCGTCTTTATATGCATCTTCGATGAATTTGCTATTTTCGGGTGAAACTTGACGTGCTAAATAACGAATTTGAGTTTTATCTCGAGGGTTTTTGAAATAAATTATATAGCTTGAATTCAAAGAAATGTCTCTTTGACCTTTACCCTGATGAAATAAATTTTGAGTAATGTAAAATACGCTCAAGTTTCTATGATGACTACCTTTAGTAAATATATCGACAATACAACCATCAGATTCTCTCATAAGATCATCAATGATAATAAGGTTTGCTTCATTTCCATCGAACATGTTCAAATCTGGTATTCCTTGAAAATAGTTAACGTTCGGTAAATTATACAATGGTTGCATTTCATCAAAACACCAAGTTATTTGGTTAAAAGTTCTATTACATAACTGTTTATTGTATTTAATGAAGTTTGTCACAAAATTAGACTTTCCACAACCACTTGGACCTGCGACTATGGCAGTAAAAGGATGAATAAAATGGAACATTTTATATATGCGTGTAATCCTTTGGATGATATTGGAATGAATAAAACACATTGTTGAAAATGATGTATTATATATAATTATTTTTTAAATATTACCTAGGTATACATATTTCAGTTGTTAAATCACGTTAAAATTAAAACTAATACCATTAAATAGAGTCACATACGTTATATAATAAATTATTTCTATCAAAGATAAATAATTGATTGTTTTTACCAGCTACAATCAATTATTTTATACTATAAAACTTATTAACTATAACAAATACATACTTTAATTGTACAGAAAGTGATGATGAAATTAAATGTCCTTTATTTTGTAATGTCCCCATGCAAGTGTATCAGTAGAATTTTTTAATATGTAACGTTTTGTATCATTATGAGATAGCGATATTTTATTAATTTTTTGTGTATATATAACATGTTTTATTGATTTAAATCTTAACATTTCACTATAAAACGTTTTATTATCATTTAAACAAGACTTATAATCAGAAAGACAAAATTTTTTTGTGACACTTTTATTAACACCCTTTGCTTTACATATACATTTATTTTGTACATCCATTGCATACATTTTTGAACGTAGCCCTACGAACTCATTTAGAATCTTACCATTATTTTCGTCTTTAAAGAATCCTAACTTCTTTTTGTTAATTAATGGTATTCCATATTCATTATCAGGAGGATAGTCAGATGTGTCAAAATATTTTTCTAAATCAATTTTAATATCGTTATAGAAATTTTCTGTAAATATTTGATAAATTAAGCTATCAGTATCCGTATAGAGTAACTTGAGATTGTCTCGATATTTCGATTTCATGTAATCATAATGAAATTCATACATTAATGTCTTTGATAGATCCAATATACAAAAACCAAGGTATATTGGTTTATTATATAAAACTTTTGTCTTCTTTAATTGAACAGCAACCAAATTTTCTGAAAATATTGTAAGACTATGGAATTCAGGTCTGGCTATCAAAGATTGAGCTCCTTGAGATTTCCCGATGTTTAACCAATGGTTGACTAATTTAACATTCACTCTTTTCATTACATTCTCCATTGTTTTACCAAAAACGGAATTATTCATAAGTTTAAAGAAATCTTTTTCGAAGTCTGAGGTTGCTAACGAACGCATGTGTGTGTTTAGATCTATATAGCATTTTAACCATTGAGATTGTTGAAATTTAAGAATTCTGTGAACTTTAAGTAATCGTAGACCATTTTTTATACATTGTTTAAGATTTCTATAATGGATAACATAGTTCTTTTTATTATTTAAATTGGGGATTAGTTTTCTATGTTTGCTATTTCCTAAACATATGTTTTCAGGACAAAAGGGAAAATCTGAGTGAATATCATGTAACAATTCGGGATACTCCAAATCTACTTCTAAAATATAACCATGTTCAGCATCATCAGGGATGTTAAAGTCTGTTTTTACATCTACCCATTCAAATTTGCCAGTCGGAAGACACTGAGACATAGCCCAACCATAAAGATTGTTTGCATCTAGGTACATGATAAAAGAGGATGGTTTATTACAATCATAATCTGTCATAAATAAATTATTAGCCTTAGCATGTCTATTACTGCATTGTGATATACCACCCCTAATATTATTCGCAATAAAAGTAATTTTATTGATATCTGTTAGGAGCTCTAAATTAATTTTAGTGTAAATTAACATAGCATCCCAACTCAATCCAGGAGCTGTAAAGTAATGAGCAGGATCTAGTGCATAAGTTTTAAGACACACATTCCTAAAATTTTCAAATACGTCCGCCAGTAGTAATACATCAGTTTTTAAGTAAAGGTAAGAATAATCACCCATATTTTTACAATTAAAGTGATTCCATACATCTTGAGCATGATTGTAATCATTTTCAGAAATGTTATTGTCGTTTAAAGAACTATAAAATTTATTGCGTGTAGGAAGGGAAGTTATTTTTAACGAATCAAATGAAGTCATGTACTCATATGGATAAACACCTTTTCGTATTAAACGTTTAAAGTCGTCGTGAGATGGATATTGTAAGTGAAGTTCATGAAATTGTTCAGGTAGTAAGTTTTGAGCTAATTTGTCAAGACTACTGGACATGAATTTATAAGAATCAAGAAATCGTAATTTTATAACTCGGTTATTAATATGCAAAATTTTAGAGAAAGAAATATATTTTTCCTTATTCTCTGGAATAAGTTCTATTTCACCATCCTCAAAATTGAGACCATGCACTATAAAATGAGCATCGTAATTACTCAAATTATGAAAAAATATGGGTACAAAATTAGGTGTCTTGTATTTCTCGGAACAGAGTTGATGAGCGACTCCTTCATATACACCAGAATGCCAATTATAACAAATTGTGACATCTTCATTTAAATAATTGTTACAGATATAACATGACTTGCTTTGTTTGATGTTCATTTTATTTTCATTGGTTAATGGTAGTGGTGATTTGTTAAATGAATTCTTTTTACATATATTTTCTAAATCTTCTTTGATTAATTTCATAAATTTTTGTGCGCACTCTTTTCCAGTATATGATCTATACACCGATAAATTATCATTGTACGAACACTTAACATAATAACCAAAACTATACATTTCATGTTTTTGTATACTAGCAGTTGAAGATTTATTTGGATTATTAGAACAACTCTGTATCGGATTTAAAAAGGCTTCAAAGTCGGCATATATAACAAATGGAACTCTTAACTTACGTTCATAATTATTGAATGAGATTTGATTCGTTGGAATTAGTTCATTAAACCAATTTCTTTTCTTATCATTTTCCGATGGTAAATCTGTACAAACGTTAAAACAATCATTTTCTTGATGGCGTTGTAAATTTTTGGATGATGTGAAATGTAACAAACAACCATCACAAATATGAACTGCATGTTCTGATGTGGATAATTGTTTAGATACTAATCTCGAAAGGTTTTTAATATAACAATAATGACCATTGCTCCCTTTAGTTATGTACAATAAGTTTAAATGAGTATTTCTCCTATGTTTTGTTAAGTGTAATGGACCTACTACATTATTAATCTTTCTCTTTGAATCATAATGTAACCCGAAAACATTTATACTTATATTGTTTAATTTCTCAAATTTATGAATTTCATTGATTTTTATAGGAAAAGACAAATTACCAAATTTTAACTTGTTTTTATGTAGTATATAAGATGATACCCTATTAGAGCTATGAGTGGCAGGGTACAAACCCGATAATACTGCCCAACGAAAACATTCATGATCAGTATTTTTTACATTGATTATAGCCTTCTTACTTTTAATATCCATGGGTAAGTCTATATATGATGATCCACGTAATGGGTTAAATCTGTTAACATTTATATCTAAGTGATTAATTTTAACTAAACTCCACCCGCTTCCTTTTTTTTCAAAATTTGATATTTGCTTAATTATTTCAGAAGATATAGATGGAAAAATAATATCCTTATCATCTCCTTGACAAATAAGATAATTAGAAATCTGGAAGTCAAAATTATTACATAGATTTTTGGTTTCTTGTATAAAGTCTGCATTAAGAATGAAATTAACTTTCACGACTAAGTGTTCTAAGATCGATCGTTCTAATAATTTATATATTAAATCTTTAGTCTTTTGTAAAAATAACTCAGGTGTTTCAAATGTTTGATCAGAAGTTCCGTTAGATTTTATTCTATATGTAAGAATTCTATTACCGAACGCACTATCAATTACTTGAACGTTTGCGAATTCATTATCTCCTCTTATGAAATTATTTTTATGTGTATTACTTTTTAAATGATTCATCATATATTTTTTCGATACTAGTATGCGACACTCAGGACATAGAACTTTATCACTGTTTTCTGTACTTACATTTTGTATGGAGCTAGCTGACGGTGATGATGATAAAGGAGCTTCAAGTTCAAGATTTCTCCTCTTTCTTGCAGGTTCACCCTCCATTAATATCGATGGTGCTGGCCTCTTCATTGTACCTCCATTTTGTTCAGATCTAATAAGAAAATGAAACAAATAAATCATCAAACCCTACCATCTCATAATTCAGTCATCATAAATAATTTAAATAAATTACATTTACTAACTATTATTTTTTATTTAAGTGCATCGTGAACAATATGCTTGCATTGGTAAAACACCATCAATCTCATCTTCATTGAATCTACTAACACTTGTAGTTCTATGTCCTTTACATGGTGTGTAATATGGAATAATATCATGATCGTCCAACATTGATTCCGGTAAAATATTTTGTAGGTACCAAAGTCGTATAAATCGATGAAATTTTTTTAAAATAAGATTTTTATTCAAACTTGCAATATCACTTTGGGATAAACTATTAATATCCAGGGTGTGATACATTTTTGGATAGTTTTATAAAGAAATTGCTACTCGAAAAATTAAGAAATGACATCAAGATACGTCGTTGTCGTTTTAAATACTCAATACATGTACCCCCTCCTTATACTACTAAAACATGTAATAACAAGTTGACTTACGTTTCAGAATGATTTTGTGATGTTTCCACACAAAGCCCGTAGAGTTCGGCATCGAATAATGTTGACATCAGATCCATTGATTCGAAGTTGTCGAGAAGGGCGACAAGATGTGAGTCGTAGAAATCACAGTTTAAATTATCCATGGTGATAATCGTTTGTTGTGCAGTTAATTTCGATTGATTAATAAAAGTTTGGAATTACTTTACATTTAAAATTACGATGAACATATATCCTGACTCTTAAAAATTATAATTCTTTACAACAACTTTTTCAATATGACAATGATTTCATATAGCAAAAAGACAAATCAATTAATTACAAAACAATACTTATACCTCTATACACTATTAAAATGATTAGAAAGAATATTAAAATAAAAATATAACGCTAGCTTATTTATCAGTATCTATAAAAAACTTTTTACACTCTTCTTGGGTAGCCAATTGTTTGGTGATATTATATATAATGTCTCTCACACTTTGCAAATTTCGGTCGGCTTCACTCTCCGTAAAAAGTTTAACACGCACGTCAGCGTGTTTCCATTGCTCCGTTTGTGCGACATTTTTTATTTTGTTCACATCATAAACTTCAATTTTGATAAGATGCGACGCGTCAGCACTGTCGTCTTTGTTCGACGTTATGTACGATATTCCACCACTCGTAGATCGACCAACACTCGATGACTTTTTTGTAAGTTTCTTCTTCTTGGGTTTTTCAAAAAACTCGTCAATGCTGTGAGGTCTTTTTGCTATCGCCTTTTTTACTTTGAAAGCGAGAGTTCCTTCTTCATCACTTGGTTCGTCGACATTATCTTCATAATAAAAGTTCTTAAAGGTGTTTTCAGGGAACTGAAACAATAAAAAACAGTATATTAAATAACAGTTCAGAGATAAGTATAAACATGGAATAATGTATGTTAAAATAATTACAATCAATACAGTAATCAGATAACAGAAGCATTTTAATACTAAGTATTACATATATGATGTACTTTGTACAAAACAATATCAACAGTATAAGAAACATGTATAATAGTTACTTACATTCATTTTATAGCAGCGTCACTCTTTTAACACTTCACTGGTCAGGAACTTTGGAGATCTTATGTAGTGTAGAGTACAACTTGGAATACGGTGCAAAATAATTTCGGTGTGTCTTTTATACGGGGAAGAAATGGTTTTACCAGACAAACATGTATAGACTTGACTCAAACGTTAAGATGCGTTATGAATTCTTTGTTCGGTTAAATAAAAGACCCGATTTCTCTTATGACAATGAGAAACTTCGGTTGATTGTTTATAAAAAGAGCGATACAAAAATGTGTCAATCTTTTGTTTGAATCTTGGAATTATGAGCCATTTAGAAGGACAAATTGCCTCTAAGGAGACCACATGTGGAGTTGGGAGGTAATAAATATAAATTGCACAATAAAAACAGGTACAAAATTCCATGAGTATGCTTAATTTTAACAGACAAACACGTTTAAACACGACTCAACGTTAATATGCATCATGAATTCTTTGTTCATTTAAACAATGAAGACCCGATTTCTCTTATAACAATAAGAAACTTCAGTTAATTGTTTATAAAAAGGGTGATACAAAAATGTGTCTTTTGTTCGAATATTTGAAATATAAACCTTTTAGAAGGACAAATTGCCTCTCGGCAGGCCACGTGTGGAGTCGAAAGAATAAATTAAAATGAAGACCATTATAAAACTAATCTGCACTAGGTATAAATTTAATTGGATATTTATAAATTTAATCAATAATAGGTATTAACTTGATATAAGGTTAATTCACCTTCAAGGGACGCAGAATATGTCGATCGTATTGCGAATCAATGCAATACCTATTACCTATATGTAGTAACCTGTCACAAATGAAACACCGCCCGTATCTAGCCCGCGGAATATTGCGAGGTTTTGCAATTGGGACGCTACCTAAACGACTCACGTCGTAATAAAGTAGTCGGTGGTTGGATTAAATTGATTGATGACGCAATTATTACGTGATACAAAAAGCATGTTCAAAGTATAAAGTTCTGTATGTGATCGCGTTCCGGCGAAAAGTAACGTAACATACTGAGTCACGAGGTAATAACATAAAACCCGCGATTTAGATTCGCGACGTAATCAAGATTATCCGCGATCCTATAACACGTGGACCTAACAACTTATCCATGGGGGTGTGACAAAACGATGCCGTGGAACCAATACAATGAACCGATGTGCAATAACAATGTAACACCAATATCCTTATAATCCAATAAGATTTATATGGGAAATAATAAGTTTTATATACGATTTCATTAAAGAGATCCGTGGTCCAATAAAAGTAACCCACGGCAGAATAAGACATTTTTCGCCAATCCAATAAGAATGGGAACCAATAAGATTTTTTCGCGACCGCGGCCCAATTAATTAAATCCGCGACTCAATTGATTTAATCCGCGGCCCAATTAATTTAATTCGCGACCTAATTAAGTTTATTCGCGGGCAGTACCTATGACCGACACTGGTGCAGACTATGGAGCTACCTCACCCCATACATTAGATTTGTCCAATTCAATATTGACGGCTTCACAAATGACAACTATTTCTGTTACTCTCTCGCTGTCTACTAAATGAGTCGCGGTCGTTTGACCCAGACCTAGTCCGCAAGTTCTATGTACTGATCAGCTTGTCTAGTAGTATACATATAAGTCAATGTTATATTCTATATTTATTTGTATTCTTCATTATGATCCGTATTCCCTACAGAAAGCAATAACTTTTTATTATTAACTGTGTCCTTTAACAACACTAGAGACTGCCCGCCACACACACCCCACACTCCTGTATGGCAGCATCAACAATGGCACGCATTTTATGACATCGAGCAATGAAGCTCGGCGAGTCTTAGATAATGCAAAATTGTCTTCATCCCGCAACGAAATTAATCAAACAGAAAGATAGGAAGCAGTTGGAATTATAAGGTTTCCCTCCGTAAAAATGCAGGAGACAATGGCCTGATGCGAATCAAATCAAAGTGACGTTTGACAGATAGAGGTCATTGACGTACCAATTCTTATTTGAATCGCATAGTATATTAATATATCGTACATTATCTTCCTTATCGACCACAGATACAAATAAGTCTGCACCAAAAAAAAAAACGTCGCAATAAGCATAGGAATGGCTTTATGTACGCTTAAATTAATTAAGTACTCCATAAGTGGTCGCAATTGTACTGCAACTGACCCAAACAATTCATTTACCATAATATTAAGATTTTTTTATTATTTTTAATTTATTTATTCTTATTACAATTCCCGACTGACGCACTTGATTGACATAGCGATGAGTAAGGCTAAGGTCGGAGACCACACTGCCAAGTCACTTTTGTCATCTGAGGAGTCATGTCTGTGAATGCTATTTATAATTAGAATTAAGTTTCATTATCTTTCTTTTTATTTATATTCTATTGCGGAAATAAAAATATTTTCTTTTCAATGAGCCAGAGAAAAAATGTTTGTCACAAATTCAAGTTTCCATTATTCAAAAAATATGAGCCTTACAACCTTACAAAATTTTAAACTTGTTATTATTGATACCAAATTTATGAAACATTCTGTATAGTGCTTACTCCAAAGTGGTCTCAATTTTGTTAAAAATAACTCAAGATTTAATGCTGGTAGATAATGCAGTCTGCGTTTACCAATGTAAACGCAGACTTAATGGCAATCTGTTACGTGTAAAAAGTTAAATCAAACAAAAATAAATAATAATTGTGATACAAAGTCAAATCTAAATTAATTTCGAAAAAGTTTTTTTTTAACACTCAACTGTCACACACCTAGTCCTGCCCCACACTAAATATAACCTGCATAGTGGGTATCAGAGACTATAAGAGACTTTCGGTCTCACAACATCCAGACTTGAAACAAATATCAGTGGGCCACACAAACATTTGTCTCAATGCGGGAATCGAACCTGCGGCCTCTCGCTTCACAGTCGCCTACTCGCCCACTACGCCACGGTGGCTGTCATTAATGAGATTGTGCATCGTTATTTAAAACATGGCAATTTAAGTTAATGGTCCTCCGTGATTATATTAAATGTTGCATAAATACACCAAAACCACTGCATGTTTAAATATATAAATGCCCCATTTTGCATTATAGTATCATATTCACTACATGTGTTTCAATATGCGCCGAAATATACGAGTATTGTATATTCCATTATACATTCTACTGATGTACTCTGCTGTTTGCAACATTGTTAAGGTATTATTACTTTCAGTTCTTTTTTCTTTCCGCCTAATCCCACCTTAATGGCGCACTTTATTTGCCGATTGCTGTCAGTCTAGATAGTCATGCTCACTTAAGGTCTATGCTTGTGGCGGCGTCATGTGCCGGGTCGATCACTTTCCTGCAACACGGTTGAGGAGGTCGATGGCTGGCAAATGCGACATACTCGTGAACGGGTGCTGCTTGTGGAGACTGGTCTGCCTGGACTGTTTTGTTTGCTTGTGTCAATTCAACTTGCCATGGCTATTGGGATCGCTCAGTGTATCTTACATGTTGTTCCTATATTATTAGATATCTATTGTTATCATGGTTTAGCTACTCTAATTTAAGGTCTTTCTGTATCTGTAGGTATTGTATTATTAGCTGACTGTAAATTGGTGTTAAAAAGAGCAACGTCAGAGTTTCTTGCCCGTTGCCCTATTACGTAAAATTCAGCAATCGACGACACCATCGCAAAGCAAAAGCAAAGCCGTAGCAATCGATCGCAAATTGTTTAAAATTTTGGTATCACGTAATCATTTTTTTGCTTATCGCTCGCTGTCCGCTTTTATGCAGTTATTGCTACGACACTAGCGCCAAAAACAATCCGGCGGTAATCAGTGAAACTATTTCACGTCAATCTTAGAACGTGTTTACTTTTGTTACAAACAAAGAAATAAATAAGTAGATAAAAAGTGTCTCTCTCTCTCCCTGGTTATTCATCCCAGTGTTGAAGAAATCATAGCTGAGCCGTCGTACAGAATCCACTCCAAATTTTAACAAAAAATAATAAGGCGCCTCATAGCAAATTAAGATAATTATATGTTCTGATGGTACCCTTAAAAGCCTTCGTTTCGATTGTTTTATACGAATTAGATCAACGAATTTCGGCCGGTTCGGTTCGGTCCCAGATGTGATAGGGGGCGAGCCTATCGCCATATCGGGCACAAATTCCAGACTCCGGGCATGGAAAAATCCAATATCACTTTGCGCGACCCGGGGATTGAACCCGAGACCTCAGGACGGTAGTCGTACCGAAATACCACCACGCCACCGAGGCAGAACTTGTTATATAACTTAGTAGTTAGTATATAACTTGTTATATACTTAAAAGATAATTTGTTTTTCTTTTTTTACGAGCTTAGTCAAATACGACTTTACAAGACTGTTGCTTCATTAGGCATTTTCAGTATGTTTACACGCGTTATATTAACTTCACCTGTATGTATCTATGTAATGGAATATTTCAACGTGATTGTCACCATGTTCCAGACGTCTGATGAAATTGGAAATTGGCACACGTGTCAAGGACCGATGGCAACACAATAATTTAATAATTTTGTCCTGCAGGGTTACCACGACCTCTTATAGCAGTATTATTATAATCGTTCTTCATTTGTTTTGTATGGGAATATTGACAAGTAAAATTACAATAATACTGCTATAAGAGGTGATGGTAACCCCTCTGGTATCAGCCCGCCTAGCATGCGCGCCACAAGAACATTTTGTCTACGTTTTTTGTCTTGTTATAACCGGTTTTCTCTATTTGTCTACGGACACTAACATGCGTCCTCGTTTATTTTCATACAATATTGTAGACAACATTTCGACAGTCGATTATAGGGATATCTCGTGGCGCGCATGCTAGGCGGGCAGGATTATTAGGATAACAAAAAAATACGATTCACTGAAAATTCTCTGGTAAGACTGTAATTAGGTACTGTAGCCCGAGCACGAAAAACTAATGTAAATGTATTCGAGTTCGCTGCGCACTGATGACGTTTGGTTAATATTTCATACAAATTTCATAGACGCGCATCGAGTTCGAATACATTTACGGTTGTCAGAAATTTTCCTGCTCAGGCCGCTGATAACGCTTTTGCAGAGGTTACAAAAAATTACAATAAAAACTAAACACATTTTATAACACACCGCACTTAAAAGTTGAAAATATGTTTTCAGTATAAAGAGTTTTTCTTTTTGACGTGGCCATCTTTTATTTCCATGTCTATGTATCCAGAAGCTATAAGTTCTCCGGTGTCTGTGCATGTTATGTTGCAGTATATTCTGCCTTTGGTGAAGGGGAAGGACCTTGGGATCTGTGTCAACGGTATCGTCATGTTGTATAAGTTGTAGGGTCCCTGGAAACGTAGAATAATCATAACATACGTATATCAGTCCCGCCCGGCCCCGCGTCCTTTAGCGGTAACAGGTATACCAAACGAATGTACTCCATGCGAAAATCATATGTACCGCTTTCATTTTCAATGTACCGCTCCGATTTTCAAATTACAAACGCTTTTTGGTGGCCGGGCCAGCCAGAATTTTTCAGCCCGGCCCCTCTGTAATTCAACAACTACAAAACGTACTGACAATGTGATGGTATAGAAGAAATGTACTCTCCAAATTACGTATATGTACAGCTTAATATCAATGCCTCCGTGGCGTGGTGGTATTTCGATACGACTATGGTTCTGAGGTCTCGGGTTCGATCCCCGGGTCGGGTAAAGTGATATTGGATTTTTCCATATCAGCCCGGAGTCTGGAATTTGTGCCCGATATGGCGATAGGCTCGCCCCCTATCACATCTGGGACGGAACTATGCTCGGCAGAATTTGGGTGTTCTAGTTCGCTAGTACACCTCTGCCTACCACTTCGGGGATACAGGCGTGAGCTTATGTTATGTTAATATCATTTAATTTAAATTTGTGTAAGCATGCCAATCTTTTTGCAATGATTTATATAGCTCTGGAACAAATAGTTTATACTGAAAAAATATTTTAAACTTTTTAGTTTGGTGTTATTTTCACAATGCTTTGATCAACTTACTGCAGGAAACGGACACGGCTGATTAAATTTGCCTTGTTTTAAAGCGGTGCCGAAGAATTTATCTTTGTGAATCAAATCACACAGCCTGAAATGCATTTCGACAAATCCTCTTCTATACGTGTTACTTAAGAATTCGTAGAAATAAAAATGTACCTGTAAATATGCAATTATATATAAGACACAGTTTTTGTGGCGGATTGCCACTGTCACAAAGTAAGAAATATTTTAAAAAAATGTGCTTTTCCGTAATGGCAGCACTGCCATAATAAGGAGTTTGAGGAGTTTTGGCGGGAATTCTGACGGTGCTTGTTTTAATGATTTCACATTCTACTCTAAAGTGGTGCTTGTGGTTTAAATATGATGTGAATTTATGCGATAAACATCAACGAAGATGGACAGTATATGGAAGCTTTGAAATAAGTGATTTTGGATGCTTTTCGTCGGGTGGATGGGTCGACCATGTTCGATTCCTCCGCTGCTAGAAAATCGTCTAAAAACCATCGAACTGGAAGGAATTGACGCCAAAACTCCAGCAGGGCCTTGAAATCGAACACATCCGACTTCATTGCACTTGCGAAAACTTAGATGTAGGAAAACAAGTATAAAAAATTATAAAAAGTATACGGCTGAAGGATATTGTATCCATGGCTATGAACAAGATAAAAAAAAGGAGTTTGATAGCCCGCGCTTTTGGCGGACTTATGGGCAGACTGGTAATCATAGATTGTCTGGTAACCTTAGACAAAAGAAGATAGAGGACAGGGCATAACTACGAAACATGAAGCTTTCCTAATGTATGGAACGAAACAAAAATGGCGAATTTGAGAAAGATAGATCCCATTAATATAACAGTTAGGCATCGTCTTCATATTCCGAAATGAGTATTATTGTAAATAAAACACCGTATTTATTAATTAAATCAATAAATATTTACGCGTTTTTTAATTCTGATGACACGTTGACAACCCACATGTAAATAGATCGCGAAACGAAAATGGCGGAATCGACTTCATAGTAAACACGTATTTTTCGTAGTTATGCCGGGTCCTCTTATTTTTTCTTTAGTCATTGCTAGTAATAAGTTAACCACCGGCTTGATCACTTCGGTGTTTTTATTGTATCGTGTAAACAATGTACCTACATCTATACAATGTACTGTCTCCAAACTCGGAAGTAAAAACGATTGGGAAGTACGTATAAACTGGATTTCATTTGTCCTAACTGTGCCCCATAGTTTTTTTATGGAATGGCAAGGCTGGCAGACGGGCATCTGATAGTAAGCGATCACCGCCGCCCACGAACACCTACGATATCAGAGGAATCGTCGGTGCGTTGTCGGCCTTTGAGGAAACTATAGGACTTTTTCTTGAAGGTCCCTAGGTCGTATCGGTCAAGAAATGCAGCTGGGGGAAATTGATTCCATAAGGATGTTGTAAGGAAAGAACATTCCGCGTAAACCTCTCTGTCAAGGAGTGTCATTCATCTAGATGAAAGGGATGGAATGCCAATTTCTGGCGCGTTGTACGTTGTTGGAATTGTGCTATTAAATCATGCCCGGTTGCCGGCCTGTTCATGGAAAGTAAGTGTTTACACCGTGGCTATACGTTAGAAAAACCATATAAGCTCTAATTCGCACGAGAGGTTTTTCAACGCGCTTTAATCTATACAGGGCGTTTCATAAACGTCACACGAGGTGACCACTGAAAACCAGCGTTGTGCTATGGTTGTCGCCACATTACAACATTTTGCTGAGTGGTCACCTACCTGTCACAGTCACGGCTAGCTATTACTTTACTTAAAATATTAACCTCTCTAAAATATATCTTATTGTCTGACAAATAAAGTGTTTTTCTATCTTTCTTTCTTTCTAAAGTTGCTATCAATAATAATTACCCTTAAAGAGGGGATGCCTAGCAATCTAACGGTAAAGTTTTTTTATAAGGCTCATATTAAATAATTACGGTTATATTGTTGTCAAAAGGATAGGCGAAGTACATATGTAACGCAACGTAATAAAATGGATCGTTTCTTCCATATCGCTGAGACGTAAGGTTGGCGTATGTCATATATTTGTTATCAATGTATGTGACAGCTGGATGTTCCGTGCTTATGTATCGGATCTGAAACAAATTAACATCATGGCGCGTTAAAATTCTTTGATCATGGCGTTGAATGTGTGGCGATGGATAATAGGACTCTCGAGGGGCTTGCGACAAGATTTGATTGTTGGTTGGGGCGGGTTTGGGAGTACATCGCTGTGTCTGCATCGGTCATCCTGTATTGTCGCAAGCCCCTCGACTTGCTTCTTCCCTCTTCGCAGTGTGTAGAGGCAGAAATAGGCCGGCATGATTCTGGTGATGATTGATAATCACAAGTTTAATAACTTAACGGACCGACTTCAAGTCGATTGTAACCAAATTTATTCGGGACCACCCTTAAAAAGCTTTATCGAACACAAAAAGAATTTTGAAGATCGGTCCACATTTGGCGGAGATATGGCGTAACATACATTAAAAAAAAATACAGACGAATTGAGGACCTGCTCCTTTTTGGAAGTCGGTCGATAAATACGTATTGTAATACGCAATAGTGAAGGTTTGTTTTTGTGAATGCAACAGCGAAGATTCGCGAATGATCGGGAACGTTCGGTCCTCATCGCCGATAGTCCTTCGCGAACGTTCTTTCGCCTTCGTTCGGTTGGTGTGTACCCGCCACAAAAATTACATTATTTTAAAGATCTATACATACCCATGTTAATCCTGACCTATGGAAAAAATACTTCACTCTATTATGTATGGGGACATCATCATGCTCTTGCCCTTATCCCAATTTTATTTGGTGTCGGCGCAACATGTTGTCGACTTCCATACATGCCTACCAGCCGTTATCTCGTCATTCACCCCTTCTTTCATGTCCTTCCTTACACACTCCATCCACTTCTTCTTTGGCCTTCCTCTACTTCTCCATCCATCAACATTCATATTCATCACTTTCTTACCCACGTATGTCTCGTCCCTTCTCATAATGTGCCCATACCATATGGAGACGCCAAAACAAAAAGTATTTTTTCCAATTTTAACAAAACACATAACATAAGCTCACGCCTGTATCCCCGAAGGGGTAGGCAGCGGCGCACTAGCGAACTAGAACACCCACATTTCGCCGAGCTTAGTTCCGTCCCAGATGTGATAGGGGGCGAGCCTATCGCCATATCGGGCACAAATTCCAGAATCCGGGCTGATATGGAAAAATCCAATATCACTTTGCCCGCCTCGGGGATCGAACCCGAGACCTCAGAACCGTAGTCGTACCGAAATACCACCACGCCACGGAGGCAGTCCAATCTTACTCCACCATCCAAATTTATTTTTATATCTATAGTTTCCGAGTAAAATGGCTGGGATTTGCGGTCATGATGACTATAATACGGCTATATTATATTTTGTCTCCCAAATTAACTCTTCTTGTTTTAACTTTTTTTATAGCAGAGACTGGCAAACGAGCAGATGGGTCACCTGATGGTAAGTGATCTCCACCGCCATAGACACCCAAGACACAAAATGAATCATGGGTGCGTTGCCAACCTAAAAGGAGGAAATGGAAGGGGAGGGGAAAAAGGGCTGGGAAGGGAGCGAGGGAAATGGGCCACCGGAAATCTCACTCACCGAACGAAACGCGCCAGCAAGCTGCCACTTTACGTCGGTTTTCTGTGAGACATTGGTGTCAAACCGGTCGAGCCAGCCCATTCGTGCTGTAGACGTAACTGTCTACAGCGTGGCTCTACCACTCAAAGCAAAGATACATAATAGTTTACCTTTACGGCGAGGCTCACAGCAACAATCACACTCCCCAGTGTAGTAACGTAACTCAGCGATATTTTACGCATAATTAAAAATCATAAAAACGAATATCATTGAACAACTATACATGTAGAATGATGAAGAATGTGGATTGTGCATCAATTTTATCATTGTGGTAATAACATAATTTATTCATAATATCTCATTAGTCCTTTAGATTGATTTTCAAAGTTAATTGAAAAATGTGCTGTGCTGAAATTCATGTTGGTTCCGTAAAGTACATTTGTATTTATTTATTTATTTATTTATGACATTACAACTATTTTTACAGATGTCATACCTAATACAATAGCGTAGCACTATAACACTAAACATAATATTATCTAAATTATATTATTATCTACTACTATGGTATAAGCCATTAGTGTGAATTCAGTCAGTGAATAAAATACTACCGTTGGATATAAGATGGATGTCGCTTCCTTGGTCTAGTGGCATATATGGGCTGTGGACCGGGAGGTTGTGGGTTCGATTCCCAGGTTGGGCAGAGCTAATTTTCTAATTTAATTTGACCCGGGACGGGATCCCTCAGCGGTTGACGTCGGGCAGGCAAAAATAGTCAATCCTTTCTGCAACATGTTAGAAAAAGTGTGTTGCGCCGACTCCACGTTAAGGTGGGATAAGGGCAGGTATAAAGGATATATTAGATGGATGATCTTATATCTCCTAGAAATGTTCTGGATTTTAATTTTCTATACAACATTGTCATAAATAGTATTGAATGTCCAGCAGGATTACCACCACCTCTTATAGCAGTATTGTTATAATAGTTTTTCGTTTGTTTTGTATGGTAATCGGGACAAGTAAAATTATAATAATACTGTTATAAGAGGTGGTGATAACCCCCCCGATCATTTAAGGCTCATAAACCTTCACGTTGTACGACGCATACCGAGGCTTTACATAAGGGTATTCAGCCATCTGTTAGAAGTAATCTTAAGCAATTTTCCGCCATACCTAGAATGTGCCGTAATTACTTTACTTGGGAAGTCTGTGAATATTTTCTATGAATCAATAAAAACTTCTTATTCATTTAAAATATGGCCTCCATCAAAGTTTGATGATTTTGCCAACGACAGTATAAGTACTCCATCACCATCTTCATGACATTATCTGTCCATCAATAAAAACATTCAAATCAATGTTTTGAAGTCACTGAGAGAGGTTGGTTGAGGGTGGGTTTTGTTTTACTTGATTATCACATTTTCTTCTGGAAAATGTATAATATTTAGCGACCTGACCCGGCTTCGTAGGGTTGCAATGCAGATATACATTACTTTGGGCTATCTCGTAGGGTTTAGCCAGCGTTTGCAATGTAAACGCAATAACTGTGTTAATTTACGTCATCACATTAGAAACCTTTAAAATTATCAGTGTTTCTCTACTTTATTATGCATGTATTATACATATAAACCTTCTTGAATCACTCTCCGCCGAATGTTCATACACTTAAGGTCGCCTTATGTCGTTTAAGGCTGCCTTATCTGTCAAAATTGTATGGCGAAAATCAATATAAGAAGCCATTAACGTTGAGCAGCCTTTGACCATTCGGGCGTTTATCTAATAACACAACCGCGTCAAAATCCGTTCCGTAGTTTTAAATATCTAAGCATCTATGTATGCTTAGATATTGGACAGACAGACAGCGGGATGCAGATTGTTTTATCTTCTTCTTCAGCCTCTCTCAACCATTTTGGTGTAGGCCTCCTTCATCAACTTCCAATTTTCGCGGCTTTGTGCTTTGTGTATCCAGTTCGAACCGGCGACCTTCTTCACGTCGTCTTTCCAGCGCATTTGCGGTCTTCCTTGGGGACGCTTTTTTCCCCATGGCTTCCACTCAAGGAGACGTTTGCACCATGATGTTTCTTTTCGGGCAACATGTCCAGCCCATTTCCATTTTAGGTGTGCCACTCGTTTCGTCACGACTGCTACTTTACTTTGTTCTCGAAGCCATTTATTTGTTTTGCGGTCCATCAATGTCACTCCTACCAGCTTTCTCTCAATTGCCCTCTGAGCCACTTCCAGTTTATTAATTGTGTCTTTGGTGAATACCCAGGTCTCAGCCCCATGAGTAAGCACTGGTAGGATGCATTGGTTAAATATCCTGGCTTTTTGTTCTCTAGATATTTTCATCTTAAAGGCAAAGTCTAGTTTTGAGAAGGCTGCCCACGTAAGTCTTATTCGTCTGTGAAGCTCGCTAGTTTGGTTATCTTTGCCCATTCTGATCTCTTGCCCTAAGTATACGTATTTCTCTATTTTTTCTATGGTGGTTTGGTTGATGGTTATGTTTATGTTATTTCCATCCATATTCGTCATAATCTTGGTTTTATCCAAGTTCATTTCCAAACCAACTTGTAGGGAAACGTCACTTAACTCCTGAATCATTATTTGTAATTCTTCAGGGTTATCTGCGAGAAGAACAACGTCATCAGCGAATCTCAAGTTACTCAGTCTAGCTCCTGCTGATTGTTTTATACTATGTAGTAAAGTGAACAAGTAAAAAAATACACGTTAGAAAAAACATAAGTTATAATTATAGAGAATGTTGTGACTGCCTTTAACGAGTGTTACTTTTACATAAGATATTTGCTTTTGTTTTAATTTTTAGAGTATTTTTTCATTATAACAACCACTGGCTATCCTGAATAAATTGGATACTGCAGATTTTAATGTTCAATGCAGAGTAAAAACGGTGTGCGCTTAAGATTATGATCTTCACATGAAAACTTCATCACCGCGGGGTTTTTTCGCCATAAGTACGACACACTAAGAACTAAGCTCTGCGAAATGTGGGTGCACTAGTTGGCTAATGCGCCTATACCTACCCTTTTGGGTTATATGCGTGAGCTTATGTATGTTCTAAGACACAGCATGTTTATCGCCCGAATAGCCAAACGTTACTTAACTTTAACGGTTTCTTAGATTGATTTTCGCCACACAATTTTGACAGATAAGGCGGCCTTAAACGACATAAGGCGTTTAAGTGTATGAGCATTTGGCGGTATGTCTTGTAATCTTAACCATGGTAATTAACTTATACCGAGGCAGTCGGTGGTATGTCGTCTAGTAAATGGAATCCTAAAATACACAAAACACGTCAAAATAAATACACAAATTATAATTCTGATTATACGCATCATGCACAAATTGCATTTACGCAGGTATAGGTTAATACCCTTAAATGTTTAACCGATGATAAAATAACAGAGACGTAGTTGTATGTCGGTATGACTTCCGTCCTGAGATCTCGGGTTCGATCTCCGGGTCGGGCAAAGTGATATTGGATTTTAATACCGGCTCGGAGTCTGAAATTTGTGCCCGATAAGGCGACTGGCTCGTCCCCTATCACATCTGGAATGTAACTAAGCTCGGCGAAAAGTGGGTGTTCTAGTTTGCTAGTGCGCCTCTGCTTAGCCCTTCTGGGATATAGATGTGCGATGAGGATTGTGGAAAAGGGAACGAAATATGACAGGAATGTTAGTAATAGAATTGACGGGAAAATATAGGAAAATATGAAAGAAAGGTGAATGTGAAACCAGCCTCTCTCTTGTTACCTACGAATGATGACCCGAAGAAGAAAGACAGAAAGAAACTCCAGACTTATTTTCGACCGATTTCCAAAAAGGAGGAGGTCTTCAATTCGTCTGTATTTTTTATGAATGTTACGCGATATCTCCGCGGAATATGGACCGATCTTCAAAATTCTTTTTGTGTTCGATAGAGCTTCTTTCAAGGGTGGCCCATATAAATTTAAAGTCGGTCCGTTAAGTTTTTAAACTTGTGATAATTTTATCATCAATTTCAATGCAGGCATTATGCGCTCCAACATAGTGGTTTAAAACTTCAAAACCTAGCTTTTTGAGTGGTAGAGTCATGTTGTAGACAGTAACGTCTACAGCACGAATGGGCCGGCTCGACCGGTTTGATACCACTGTCTCACAGAAAACCGACGGAAAGTGGCAGCTTGTTATCGCGTTTCGTTCGGTTTGTGAGATTGCCGGTAGCCCAATTCCCTCCTTCCCTTCCCCAATCCCCATTTCCCTCCTTTTAGGTTGGTTTTTAGGTTGGTTGCACCCATGAATCTTTTCAATAAGAATAATGGGTACGTTGCCAATCTAAAAGGATGAAATGGAAGGGGAGGGAAAAGGGATTGGGAAAGGGAGGGGGAAATCATATTCGACCAATCACAATATCCCACAACATAACATACATAACATAAGCTCACGCCTGTATCCCCGAAGGGGTAGGCAGAGGCGCACTAGCCAACTAGAACACCCACATTTCGCCGAGCTTAGTTCCGTCCCAGATGTGATAGGGAGCGAGGCTATCGCCATATCGGGCACAAATTCCAGACTCCGGGCTGATATTGAAAAATCCAATATCACTTTGCCCGACCCGGGGATCGAACCCGAGACCTCAGAACCGTAGTCGTACCGAAATACCACCACGCCACCGAGGCAGTCCACTATCCAATATCCCACACTTCTTAAGAAAATTTAATACACTGGCTGATCCTGGATACGCGATCCATACAAGGAATGCGAGTCACCGTAATGCTGTGTACCGCGATCGCTATCGGGGCGGATATGAACATCCTACTAATAGAAAATTATTTCAATTTGTAGCGATTTATAGATAATGCTAGGTATTGAAATAATTTTGATTCATTATAATAATAGATGTAAAACTAGACGAAAATAATTTGCGTTGTTTAGGAGCCGTCGACATCAATATAATGTACCCTAGATGCACAGTTCTTTGCAAATATCGTCCTAAAAAGTGGTCTCAGGAATAAACAAAGAAAAAGATCACATGTTCTAATTAAATCAAACACAAATATAACCCTATGCACGTGTTATAAAGTAGCTTTTTAAACGAAATGATCAATCGTTCTTAAATTCGAATTTTCAAATTTAGAATTCTGTCGGCGTCCGACTGTAGGGAAAAGGAGTGCTTAAGCACTTCTTTGCTGTCCCATTGTCCGAGGGTTAACTGTGTATGTGTAAATAATATATCGATAGCCGTCGAGGTGACTTTGTACAGAATTCAATACAAGTGGAAGAAAACTACATAAAAACCACAGACGTAAAAAAAAGATGGACGGAGCGCTAGGAACATTGAAAGTGAAGCAGGGTTTTCGGCCCATTCGATCTATCGACACGTAATGGCGGCGACTGCGCGTGTTATGAGTATTAATGGGAGTAGGGCATTTTTATACAGGCGCGTTTGTGTGCGTGGCTTCTCTGTGGCGTCCGTTTAACTATAGGCGATATAGTGTCCTTTTTCAACCGACTTCCAAAAAGGAGAAGGTCCTCGATTCGTCTGTATTTTTTTATGTACATTCCGCGATATACCCGCCATATGGAGACCGATTTCTAAATTCTTTTTTATTCAATAGAGCTTATTTCAAGAGTGGTCCATATAAATTTGGTGACCATCGGATTTGAAGTCGGTCTCTTAAGTTTTTGAACTTGTGATTATTATACGTCTGTCATAAAAACATATGGAACCATCAAAATAAAATCATTTTTTTACTTTACTATGCTGCAATTATTTGACTCTATTTATAATTAAATTTAAAATTCAATCTAAATAACTTATTACACAAATAATTTATGTTGTTACCACTATAATATAAAAGAAAGTGACCCCCAAATCTGCTTTAATATACCTTAAAGTTTGTTCAATGTTATATTCGCGTGAATAATGAGTAAATTATTGACGTTGAGTTGTGTAGTAACACTCGGAAGTGTGTTTGTTGTTCTGTGTGTTGCTGTGAAGGTAATTGAAGTTCGTTCTAATTTTCCCGAGGTTCTTTCGAAGAACCAGGCCGAATCCTTTCCGAAATTTGAAATACTGTTACGCCGACCCTATATTGAGGTGGTATAAGGCAGGTGGAATAGTCGCCTTCTTGGTCTAGTGGCGGCATATGGGCTGTGGACCGGGAGGTCCTGGGTTCGATTCCTAGGTCGGGTAAAGCTAATTTTCTAATTTAATTTGTCCGGGACTGGATCCCTCAGAGGGGGTTGACGTCAGGCAGGCAGCAGGTTGTAAAAACTTTGCCAAATCCTTTCTGCAACATGCTTAAAAAAG
This sequence comes from Clanis bilineata, assembly GCA_036417725.1. Taxonomy (NCBI): domain Eukaryota; kingdom Metazoa; phylum Arthropoda; class Insecta; order Lepidoptera; family Sphingidae; genus Clanis; species Clanis bilineata. Next base: position 1,887,164 of record CM071139.1, on the reverse strand, counting down.
TGTGTTATGCCGATTAGGGTAGGAACAGGGCAGGTAGAAAAAATATTTTACAAAATAAAGATTATACAGTAAAGACGAGATTAAACACAGCCTCCGTAGCGCAGCGGACGAGTAGCCGGCTGTGAATCAAGAGGCCGCGGGTTTGATTCCCGCATTGAGACAAATGTTTGTGTGGCCCACAGATATTTGTTTGAAATCTGGGTGCTGTGAGACCGAAAGCCTCTCATAGTCTCTGACACCCACGATACAGGTTATACATAGTTTGGGGTCAGGACTAGGTGTGTGACTGTTGGGTGTATTTACATAACATAAGCTCACGCCTGTATCCCCAAAGGGGTAGGCAGAGGCGCACTAGCCAACTAGTACACCCAGATTTCGCCGAGCTTAGTTCCGTCCCAGATGTGATAGGGGGCGAGTCTATCGCCATATCGGGTACAATTTCCAGACTCCGGGCTGATACGCAAAAATCCTTATCACTTTGCCCGATCCGGGAATCGAACCCGAGACCTCAGGACAGTAGTCGTATCGAAATACAACCGCGCCACCGAGGCAGTCCTGGGTGTATTTATTATTATTATTTTATATTTTATATCTCACTTTCTTGGTTCAATCTGCCATTGATATTAGGACTCAAACGTCTTAACTATTTCAGATCCGATACATAAGTACGGAGCACCCAGCGGTCACATACGTTAATCACAAATATATAGCATATGCCAACTTGACCTCCCAGCGATATGGTAGAGATGATCCATTTTACTACGTTGGGTTCCATGTTTACTTCAACTGTCCTTTTGGCGACAATGTTACTGTAAGCATCTATATGACACTGTTGAGAATCTTTTTTATCCGAGAATGGCAAAGTTTATTGAGTGGTAGAGCTACGCTGCACGATTGCTCGTCTCCATACAAGACGTCATCATTATCAGCCATAGGACGTCCATTGTTGAGCATAGTCCTCCCCCAAAGATTTCCAGATCGACCTGTGTGAAGGGGCCTGCATCCAGCGACTTCCTGCGACCTTTAGACCATTATACAAGAGGTCGGACATGGGTATTAAAAATTCAAGGTCGTAATTTAATAAAACCAAGTATGCCATTCGATTCTTATATTAAAACGTAATACATTTTATTCTAACAACTTTTTGGATTGTACTTATAGTTTAAGAGTAAATCGAATAAAACTGTTTTTATGTATTTGAAACTACACATAAATATGGATATTTCGTGATTTTCGTCTATTTTCGTTCTGGAATTTTTAAGGCAGTATCTTCTCATTATGTGCCATATTTTCTCCAAAGACACATGGTGTTACTTTTTGCACTTTATGAGATACGATGAAAAGTACATAAAATATTAAAGTTCGGATCTAATTGGGTTACCTGTTTGATATTGGCCATCTAAGCTTAAGCTGCTGTAGGACGCCGAATTATTAATAAGTAGTGATGTGGATTATGAAAAATAATCGATTATTCAATTATTTTTAAAGACGTGATCGATTCATAGGTTAGTCAATTATTATCTCAGCCTATCTCCGTCCATTGCTGGAGGAATCCCGCCCCAAGTGAGCGCCAACCATCCCCATAGTTTAATAATATAATAATACATCTTTAAGAAAATAATCGATCATTAATCTATTATCCACATCACTATTAATAAGTTTCTATCCTGTGTTTCTAATAATAATCAAAAAGTGCAGTCGAAGAAAGCCAGCGACTACCGGCAATCACTGGTTTTATCGGTTATCACCAAAATTATGCTGGCCTATGTATGCCTCTTTACACTCTTGTATATGTCACATTGAACAGAACAATAACATACATACAAAGAGATATAATATTACAAACTATAGAGGCGCTATCCAGCAAGTTTCCATACAAAAAAAAAATCAGCTCAGACTTCAGTACCGCCTTCAACCTCTTATTACAATGCAAGGGCGAATATTACAATTAACACCCTAGAATGTTTTGTGAATGATTAAGAATCACATAAGATAAGTTAATTCTCTCAATATTATTACGCAGGCCGGCCTGGCGCGCGTATATTTCAAATAAACTGAGCGACTTATGACCACTAGGTGATAACTTTTGGATCACAAGTATTGTGCTGTTGTCCCGTCTATATATATACTGTTAAATGTCTTTGCATACATAACATAAGCTCCTCGAAGGGATAGGCAGAGGCGCTGTAGCAAACTAGAACACCCACATTTAGCCGAGCTTAGTTCCGTCCTAGATGTGATGGGTGATGAGCCTATCGCCATATCAGGCATAAATTCCAGACTCAGGGATGATACTGAAAAATCCAATATCACTTCGTCCGACCTGGTAATCGAACCTCAGGACGAAGTGATATTTCGTTAAGTTCGGGGATACAGGCGTGAGCTTATATTTTATGTTTCAAATATTATTTATAATTTACAGATACGTTTTTATTTCTACGAATTCTTAAGTAACACATATAGAAGAGGATTTGTCGAGATGCATTTCACGATATGTGATTTGGTACATAAAGATAAATTCTTCGGCACTGCTCTGAAACAGGGCAATTTTAATCAACCATGTCCCTTTCCTGCAGTAAGTTAATAAATAAATACACCCAACTATAATATACATAGTCCTGACCCCACACTAAGATCGAGTCTTGTGTCTTGGGTATCAGGAACTACGAGAGATTTTTGGTCTCACAACACCCAGACCCGAAACAAATATCTGTGAGCCACACAGACATTTGTCTCGGTGCGGCAATCGAACCAATCCAACCAATTTCAATGCAGTTTTTACAGTTTTTTCTTTTTTGTTTTATTTGCTATCACATATAAATATGTGTATAAAATCAAACGTAATCAAGTACCTAATTACAACGTTAATGTTTCCAGGGCGAATACCACGCGTACAACATGACCATACCGTTAACACAGATTCCGAGGTCGTTCCCCTTCACAAAAGGCAGAATATACTGCAACTTCACAGGCACATACACCGGAGAACTCATAGGCTCTGGGTACATAGACATGGAAATAAAGGAAGCTCATGTCAGAAAGAAGAAAAACTGAAAGAATTTCTCAGAAGACTTGCGTCCTCGTATCGTAATTCGGAACGATAGCACTAAACCTCTATAGACACAGTGTGGGGGGTTACCATCACCTCTTATAGCGGTATTATTATAATTTTACTTGTCAATATTCCCATAGACTGCCTCGGTGGCGTGGTGGTATTTCGGTACGACTACGGTTCTGAGGTCTCGGGTTCGATCCCCGGGTCGGGCAAAGTGATATTGGATTTTTCCATATCAGCCCGGAGTCTGGAATTTGTGCCCGATATGGCGTTAGGCTCGCCCCCTATCACATCTGGGACGGAACTAAGCTCGGCGAAATGTGGGTGTTCTAATTCGCTAGTGCGCCTCTGCATACCCCTTCGGGGATGCAGGCGTGAGCTTATGTTATGTTATGTTAATATTCCCATACAAAATAAACGAAGAACGATTATAATAATACTGCTATAAGACGTCGTGGTAACCCTGCTCATCATGATTGGGTACTTGACTACGTTTGATTTTGTACACTTATATATAATATGTAACATAACATAAGCTCACGCCTGTATCCCCGAAGGGGTAGGCAGAGGCACACTAGACAACTAGTACACCCACATTTCGCCGAGCTTAGTTCCGTCCCAGATGTGATAGGGGGCGAGCCTATCGCCATATCGGGCACAAATTCCAGACTCCGGGCTGATATGGAAAAATCCAATATCACTTTGCCCGATCCGGGGATCGAACCCGAGACCTCAGGACAGTAGTCGTACCGAAATACACCCACGCCACAGAGGCAGTCGGTATATGTAATAGCAAATAAAACAAAAAAAAAAGCTTCTGTAAAAACTACATCGAAATTGGTTGAACAATGAGGCAGTAATTCATATTTTAAATTCTGGAGAGGGGGCATATTGAAGATATCTTGCTATCCCTTTTCAACGCACGTACCGTTATGGCGGTGACGTGATCTTACTGATACTTCACTTTCCCGCAATTTGAAGGTTACACCAAACTTCAAAGGCAACTTTTTATTTTTGAGAATATTTCAATATTCCTTTCTGTTCTATATTTCAGACAACGTAAATTCCATATAAAATTAATTTTTAAATATAAGTCAAGTACACAATTCTATATTTTTTATATATGTACATGCACTGTGCATCACTGTTTTTATTCACTAGTTTTTGTTGTGTAAATTAAGAATTGTATGATAGCGCACTCTATAAAAGCATTTTCTTTTATATATAAATAAATAAATAATAAATACTATGTTTTGTTAAATTATCTGAAAATTAAAAATAGGAAAAAATCATGATTTTTATTCTACCTGCCTTTATCCCACCGTAATGTGGGGTCGGCGCAACACTTCTTGAAGCAAGTTGCAGAAAAGATTTAGCTAAGTTTTACGACCGGCTGGCTGCCTGACGTCAACCCCCTCTGAGGGATGAAAAAAGTCATGAATAATAATTATAATAGAAATATGATTAAAAAAATAAAACCAGTTTGTTTCTATCGAGTTTTATTAAAACTTCCCACGTCTTCTTCAAAATTCTTCTTTCTTTCTATCTCCCCTCATCACTGATCCCACGTCATTGTGGGGTTAGCACAACACATTTTTTTCAAGCATGCTTAAAAATCTTTCTTAAGGCGCGTCTCCTGCACCTGTTTTTCTCGAAACAAAACACAAAAACACATACACAAACTGCCTCGGTGGCGTGGTGGTATTACAGTACGACTACGGTTCTGAGGTCTCGGGTTCGATTCCCGGGTCGGGCAAAGTGATATTGGATTTTTCCATATCAGCCCGGAGTCTGGAATTTGTGCTCGATATGGCGATAGGCTCGCCATCTATCACATCTGGGACGGAACTAAGCTCGGCGAAATGTGGGTGTTCTAGTTCGCTAGTGCGCCTTCTGATGTATACCAACATAATAATTATTATCGTTTGTTAATAGCTTGATGTACACTACGATGTTAGCACTAGTATAAATCTTAGTGATTTCATACATGCTATTTAAAACTCAAATATGTAATAATGCTTTTTAATAATAAAAAAACAAACAAAAAAACAAAGTGTTTTGGCGGATGTCTTGTACTCTTAACCATGCTAATTAACTTATACCGAGGCAGTCGGTGGTATGTCGTCTAGTAAATGGAATCCTAAAATACACAAAACACGTCCAAATAATTACATAAATTATAATTCTGATTATACGCATGCTGCCCAAATTGCATTTACGCAGGTATAGGAAAATACCTTTACATATTTAACCGATGATAAAATAACAGTATTTGTATGACGGTACGACTTCCGTCCTGAGGTCTCGGGTTCGATCCCCGGGTCGGGCAAAGTGATATTGGATGTTAATATCAGCTCGGAGTCTGAAATTTGTGCCAGATATGGCGACAGGCTCGGCCCCTATCACACCTGGAAAGTAACTAAGCTCGACGAAATGTGGGTGTTCTGAACGATAGGCGAACTAGCAAACTTGCTAGTGCGCCTCTGCTTAGCTCTTCTGGGATATAGGTGTAAAATGAGGATTGTGGAAAAGGGAACGAAATACGACAGGAATGCTAGTAAGGAATTGACGGGAAAATATAGGAAAATATGAAAGAAAGGTGAATGTAAAACCAGCCTCTCTCTTGTTACCTACGAATGACGACCCGAAGAAGAAAGACAGAAAGAAACTCCAGACTTATTTTCGGCCGACTTCCAAAAAGGATGAGGTCCTCAATTCGTCTGTATTTTTTTATGTATGTTATGTGATATCTCCGCCGAATGTGGACCGATCTTCATAATTTTTTTTTGTGTTTCATAGAGCTTCTTTCAAGGGTGGTCCTATATAAATTTGGTCACGATCGGACTTGAAGTCGGTCCGTTAAGCTTTTAAACTTGTGATAATTTTATCATCAATTTCAATGCAGGCATTATGCGCTCCAACATAGTGGTTTAAAACTTCAAAACCCAGCTTTTGAGTGGTAGAGACACGCTGTAGACAGTAACGTCTACACGTCATCATTCTTTTCAATAAGAATAATGGGTGCGTTGCCAATCTAAAAGGATGAAATGGAAGGGGAGGGAAAAGGGATTGGGAAAGGGAGGGGGAAAACATATTCGACCAATCACAATATCTCACAACATAACATAAGCTCACGCCTATATCCCCGAAGGGGTAGGCAGAGGCGCACTAGCGAACTGGAACACCCACATTTCGCCAAGCTTAGTTCCGTCGCAGATGTGATAGGGGGCGAGCTTATCGCTATCATCATCATCATCATCATCATCATCATCAGCCATAGGACGTCCACTGCTGAACATAGGCCTCCCCCAAAGATTTCCAGATCGACCTGTTGGAAGCGGCCTGCATCCAGCGACTTCCTGCGACCTTTATCAGGTCGTCGGTCCACCTTGTAGGTGGACGTCCTACGCTGCGCTTGCCGGTACGTGGTCTCCACTCGAGAATTTTTCTGCCCCATCGGCTATCAGTTCTACGAGCTATGTGCCCTTTTTTTTTTTTTTTTGTTATCGCGGGTAAAAGTGTTTTACCACTGCCGCCACATCTGGGAGGAGACGTGACGGTTATGTCGGGGTCGCCGGTCTTACGACCCAGCGTCGTAATGCCCAGGAGAGATGGAAAACATCTGGGCGACACTGGACCGAGTCCCTAACGCTATATACACCCTACACCGGCAATACCGACTAAAAACCCCGCGGTGGCCCTCTTCGGCGCTTTAGGGACGGCCCCGGGTTTCCCTAGGCGAGAGGCGCCCAGGCTTCAGCCGGAATCGTCCCTGCGCGGTGCCGCATTGCCGGCCCGTCTCCAGTTTTATAGGGGGGGCTCATAAGCCCCCGCCGCCGAAGGACGCCCTCGGCGTCAACGACAACACGAGGCCAACCACCCGTGCTGCCGTCCATCCCGGGGTCGCATGTACAATAGTACTAAAAGGGGCGCTACGACAGCCCCCCGCTGCGCGCCCGCGACCCCCGATGGCCCCTATAAGTCGCCTCTTACGACGGGCAGGGGATACCGTGGTGGAATTCTCCAAACGCCCCCAGCCACAGGGCGGGAGGCACCGGTCAGTCGTCAACCCGGCGCCTCCTACGTCTCCTCTGGCGGCGGAAGAGATCGGATCGTTCCCGATCCCTTTCGGCACTCTCCTTCTGCGAAATGACCAACTCGCAGAAGTGGGCCACCGCACGCCAGGCCTCCCGGCTGTCGACCATGGCTGACACCACGGCCGGCAGCGAGAGGTCGCCTCCGACGACTGCTGTGAGAGCGCTGCGCTCTTCGTCCCAGGCTGGGCACACTTCGAGGGTGTGCTGAGCCGTGTCCTGCGGGCAGTTGTCACAATGGTGACACACGGCGGACTCTTCTGCGCCGGCTACGCGACACAGGTACTCGCCAAAACATCCATGGCCGGTTAGTACCTGTGTCAGTCGGAACGTTGCAGCACCGTGGCGCCTGTCTAACCATTTCTGGAAGACAGGCTGCACTGCCGCGACGGCCCGATGACCCGCTGACGGGTTCTCCAACCTGAGACGCCACTCCTCCACAGCGGCTCGGCGGAGGGAGCCACGAATGGCATCCACCTCCCTCTGGGCCGGTATCTCCCCGCGTCTGAACGCTTCCTCCCGCCAGTGGAAAGTGACGGAGAGGGTTTTGGCGTCCAAGTCCCACGGTATGAAACCGGCCAACGCACAAGCCGCCTCGAATGAGACCGTGCGGTAGCCCCTGATCGCACGCTGCGCTACTACCCGTTGCGGTTTCCGCAGCAGGGCGACACATCGATTACTCAGGGACTCGGCCCAGACAGGACTTCCGTACAGGGCCATAGACCGCACGACTCCGGCGTACAGCCTTCGGCAAGGGATGCCAGGACCTTCCAAATTGGGCAGCAGTCGTCCTAGAGCACCTGCTGCCCGGGTCAATTTAGCCCCCAAACTTTTGAAGTGGCCGCGGAAGTCCCACCGGCTATCCAGAACTAAACCCAGATATTTCATGGTTTTACCGATGGGAATTCGCACCCCATTCACGACAATGTGGGCACCGGCCGGTGGCCCCTTCCGAGGCCTGTGAAAACAAATGGCCTCGGTCTTTTCGAGGGCCACCTTCAAGCCCAGCCGTTGTATGCGGCTAACAACATGGCCCGTACCCACCGCCGCCAGAATTGCGGCGTCTTGGTAGGTCCTGGCAAACGCTGTTACCAGCGTGTCATCGGCGTAACAAGTTACGTCAACGCCCCTGAGGCTGGTACCACGCAACACCCAGTCGTATCCGATGTTCCACAGGAGCGGTCCCAAGACTGAGCCCTGTGGAACACCACATACCATCTCTTTTCGGTGCCACCCGTCGGCGCCCGGATACACGACGTACCTATGGGAAAGATATGACTGCACCAAGCGTCGTAGATAGGGTGGCACCTCGTGGTACCGCAGTGCTTCGTGAATGCAGGCCCAGGGCAGCGAGTTAAATGCGTTGGAGATATCTAAAGAGACCGCTATCATGGTTTTGCCCTGAGACACTGCATCCTCCGCCTGTGCCTTAACCCGCAGAATGGCGTGGACAGTTGATCGTCCACGCCTGAAGCCATATTGGCAGTCGGCCAAATTAGGACCGACCCTCTCGAGGTGCTCGACGAGGCGAGCATGAATGATACGCTCAAAGAGTTTGCAGATCTCGTCGAGCAATACGATGGGCCGGTAGGCCGACGGCGACTCTGCGGGTCTTCCATCCTTTTTGAGCAGGACGAGCTTCCCAGTTTTCCAACGTGAGGGGAAGGTGCCCTGCTCCAGGCACGCGGAGAACAGGCCACGGAGTCTCGCACCCAGATGCTCAACGGCTAACACCCACACTTTGCTCGGGATACCGTCGAGCCCCGGAGCGGAGTTTTTGCCCCGCAGCCGAAGCACTGCCGCCCGCAATTCAGCGGGCGAAACCTCAGGGATTTCCCTTGCCAAACTCGACGATGGCGCCGACTCGTGAAGCGCCATCGGTGGAGGAGTGATATCTGCGGTGGCCGGGAACAAGGCCGCGACGACTTCAGCCAGAAGATCTGGTCGGAGACTCTGCGATAGAGGAGGCGCCGCTGGACGAAGTTTGTTCATTGATAGCTTGTAAGGGCGCCCCCACGGGTCACTATCGAGAGTCTGAAGAAATTCATTTCTCGCCGCGACCTTTGCCCTCTTAATAGCCACCTGCAGCGCTCTCTTCGCCTCTTTGTAGAAGTCGTAGAGCTGCCGCTCCTGGTGTGCATGTTCCTCCGTTCGTAGACGGCGGCGACGGTGCCTGGCATATTGGCGACGTGATGTTACGCAAGCAATACGCAACTGCGCCAACTCCTCCGACCACCAGTAGACCTGGCGCCGGGGTGGAAAGCGTCGGACTCGAGGCATGGCGGCGTCGCAAACGTCCGACATTGCCACGCCGAACCATTCAGCCTCCCGCTCTACCTGTACCGGCCCGTCTGGAATGGGGAGCCACGACATCACCAGAGCGGCAAGCTCTAGTGCCTCTTTATCGAGGCGTTTCAGCGCCCACCGCGGGCCGTTCTGTTGCAGGGCACTCGTTTCACCACCGGATTGGATGACATCGGCGGACGCGGAGACGTCAAACCTTATATATCTATGGTCTGACAATGTCTCCACGCCCGCAAGGACCCTCCAGCCTCGAACACGACGTGCAACGGCAGGACTCGCAAATGAGACGTCAACTATAGAGCCGCCATTGTGCCGGACGCACGTGTTGACCGAACCCCTGTTCAAGATGACCAAGTCGGACAAGATCGCCCAATCCTCCAGGACCCCACCCCGTGCATTGGTCGCCAATGAACCCCAAGCCACTGATTTGGCGTTGAAGTCACCGACGACGATTGCTGGGTGAGGTTGGCCTTGTACAACCAGGGCCCCCAGCTGAATCAGAAAAGACTCAAACTCAGCGAGAGGTCTGTTGGGAGAAAAATAAACTCCAACAACCCAAAAGTCCCCCAACAGAGCCGCAATGCATCCCCGGCCTTTCGATATTCGCGCAAAAGGGGGGGCGCCCGCGGCACCCTGGGTGATAATGGCCACCGAACCATCAAGGTCCCCTGCCCAGTTATTACGGGGAGGGACAAAATATGGCTCAGCGACCACGGCCACTTGCACCGACCACTGCGCCAAACTTTGGGCCAGAAGGTCCTGAGCACGAGCGCAGTGGTTGATGTTAGCCTGGAGGAAACTTAGAGCCATTATTGGGCGATCTACTTCCATCGCGGCCTGCGGCGGGCCTTCAGTCTGCGGCTGGGCCGTAGCCTCAGCGACAGCTGGTTTCGGCAGTCTTCGAGGTATGCGCCGGGTTCTGCGGGAGGAGGTGGGACACGCCTTCCCCCCGACTTGATGCCCAGCTGGCTTCCCGTTTGCTGCGCATAGGGCGCAGTTTGGCGGGACTTCGCATCCACGGGCCTTGTGACCTTTTTTTTTTTTTTTTTTTTTTTTTTTTGTCGCGGGGAAAAGTGTTTTACCACTGCCGCCGCGCCCGGGAGGGTGGGCGCGGCGGGTATGTCGGGTTCGCCGGTCTTACGACCCAGCGCCGTGATGCCCGGGAGAGATGGTCGACATCCGGGCGACGCTGGGCCGAGTCCCTATCACTATATACACCCTACACCGGCAATACCGACTAAAAACCCCGCGGTGGCCTTCTTCGGCGCTTTAGTGGGGCGGTCCCGGGGTATCCGGAGATAGACTCGGATTGCTACCGGAACCGCCCCTGCGCGGTGCCGCCTTGCGGCCCGACTCCAATTTAGGGGGGGGCTCATAAGCCCCCGCCGCCGAAGGACGCTCTCGGCGTCTACGGCAGCACGAGGCCGACCGTCCGTGCTGCCGTCCGTCCCGGGGCCGCATGTACAAAAGTACTAAAAGGGGCGCACAGCCCCCCGCTGTACGCCCGCGACCCCGGAAGGCCCCTATTAGTCGCCTCTTACGACAGGCAGGGGATACCGTGGTGGAATTCTCCAAACGCCCCCATACCACAGGGCGGGAGACGCCGGTCAGTCGTCCACCCGACGTCTCCTTCGTCTCCTTTGGCGGCGGGCGGGATCGTTCTGCTCACGATCCCGCTCGGCGCTCTCCTTCTGCGAGATGACGCGCTCGCAGAAGAAGACCATCGCACGCCATGACCCCCGGCTGTCGACCATGGCGGACACCACGGCCGGCAACGAGAGGTCGCCTCCGACGACTGCTGTGAGAGCGCTGCGCTCCTCCACCCAGGCTGGGCACTCCTGAAGAGTGTGTTGGGCCGTGTCCTCGCGGCAGTTGCCACAATGGTGGCACACGGCGGACGCCTCTTTTCCGGCTATGCGACACAGGTACGCACCAAAACACCCGTGCCCCGTCAGTACCTGTGTCAGCCGGAATGTAGGCGCACCGTGGCGCCTGTCCAGCCACTGTTCGAGGACAGGTCGCACTGCCGCGACGGTCCTCAAGCCCGCACTCGGGCTCTCCAGCCTGGCATGCCACTCCTCCACGGCGGCTCTGCGGAACCTGGCCGCAATCTCCCTCGGGGCAAGTCTCTCTCGTTGTTGGGACGCCCACGCCCGCCAGTGGAATGCTGACGAGAGCGCCCGGGCGTCCAAGTCCCAAGGGAGAGTGCCGGCCAACAAGCAGGCCGCCTCGTGAGAGACCGTGCGGTAGCCCCTGATTATCCGCTGCGCCACCAGACGCTGCGGTTTGCGCAGCAAGGTGACGCAACGGGCGTTCAGGGACCCGGCCCATACGGGTGAACCGTACAGGGCCATGGACCGCACGACTCCGGCGTACAGACTCCGGCAAAGGTTACCGGGACCTTCGAGGTTCGGCAGCAGGCTCCCAAGCGCGCCCGCTGCCCGCACCAATTTCGGCGACAACTTCTCAAAGTGGGCGCGGAAGTCCCACCGGCTACTCAAAATCAACCCTAAATATTTCATCGTAGTGCCGATGGGAATCCGCACCCCGTCCACAATGATGTGGGCCCCTGAAGGTGGCCTTCGCCGAGGCCCGTGGAAGAACAGGGCCTCGGTTTTGTTCAGGGCCACCGTGAGGCCCAGTCGCCGAATCCTGCTCACCACGTCTTCGGTAGCGGACGAGGCGAGCAGGATGGCATCCTCGAAAGTACCCGACGTCGCTGTCACCAGGGTGTCGTCCGCATAGCAGACGACAGCGACGCCTCGGGGGTTGGTACCACGGAGGACCCAATCATAACCGATGTTCCACAGTAGTGGGACGGGCCTTGTGACCTGGCTGACCGCAACGGTAACAGAGATTGCTGCGGTCTACTGTCTACAAGTCTGACGGACGTGACCCGGTTCCAGACATCGGTGACATCGCAGCGGACGTGCCTCCAATATAGTGACGCGTGCTGCGACCCACCCGATCAAAATTCGGCCCGCTGACTTCACTTTTTGAGCAGCCTTAATGGGCATCTTCGCCCAAACACTACCCAGCCCTGATCGATCAGGGCGAATCAACCCTACCTTAACCGCCTCCTGGATGCACCCACCAGCCTTAGAGAGAGCTGCTGCAACCGTTTCTGGAGTGGCTGTGTAATCCAATTCTGAAAGACGCAGCTCCGCCATCTTTGTTGGCCGCGAGATGCGTATATCCTCAGAATGTTTAAAACACTCCTGCAATCTCGCTGCCAGTGAATCGGCCCTCTCTTCGCTATTTGACCCGGGCACCTCGTACATGGGGGCACCCGTAGCTGCATACTTTGGTTTGAGCCTTGTGATTTCCAGGCCGGTGAGGTCAACCTTACTTTGAGCCTCCGCCAGGACCTGAGCATACGTCAGGCCTTTTTCTATCGCTGCCGGCGATAATGATATCACGATCGCTGCGGAACGTGGTGGACGGAGCTTTGGTTCGGCCCGGCGCGACTGATGCTGTTGGTTTACATCCGGACCCGCCCCAGCCTTGGCCTTCTTCTTCTTCTTTTTGTTGACTACGACGGTCCACGGTTCCTTAGTCGAGGCCGACGCCTGTGGCAGTGAGCGGGGCTTTGAAGGCGGGGCCTGAGGCATTTTCTTATTTCCCTTGTCATTTTTATTTGAGAGAGCTGGCTTATTTACGCTATTCTTTTGGTGTTCCTGTGGAGGACTGCCAACTTCCTCAGGCACACTTGACGACCCAGCAATGTTATAAAGCGGTGCGCTAGGGTTAACAGCGGGTGTGACAGGAATTGTCTTCTTCCCCTTGCCCTTTCCTTTCCCCTTGCTTTTGCCGTCCTCAATTTGAGTAGTTTCGTTGGCATTGGAAGGAAGGGCAGGCCACTCGACACTGCTAGGCAAATGTAGCGGTCGCTTGTCATGCGCGAGTGGCGGTCTCTGTGCTGGTCCAATGATTGCTGACTCGAGCCTCGCTGTTATACGTGCTTCAAGTCGCTCCATTGCCTCCTCGGTAAGGGTAGTGCTCCTGTCCGCCTCTAGCTTATCAAGGCGGCGACGAAGAGTGGCATTATCTTCCGCTTGCTGTTTTTTATCCTGTTCGTGTCGAGCACACATCTCCCGCCACTTATTAGCCTCCTCTTGTAGGCGAGCAATAACAGATGTTTCTGGCTGAGACACAAATTTTTGTATAGTGTCTATCACCGTATTAAGGGACTTTTTGAAAGCGCCCTTTAAATTGCCAGACTTGGCGGAAACCATTTGGATTATTCGCCCGCACTCTTTAAGATCATCGAGGACTACAACCCTGTCCTCGAATGTACTTACTCCCTCCATGGGTGTTGTGCTTGGAGGAGGAGGAGACTTTAAGAAGGTTCGGACCCTCTCGGCCATCTCTCCTTCCGTATTTTTCATGCCGTCGCGCTTGCCTACGGTTGTCGTGCGACCACTTCTTCGAGACGATGAAACAGACTTGTCGTCCGGTCCCGTCTCAGACTCACTAGAGTAAGCACAGCGTGATTGGTCACCTGGTGTTTTCAACAGGCGTCGCCTCTTGCTATTACGCCGTGAAGAAGCACAGCTAAGGCCAGACTCATAATCGAGTTCTAAGTCTACAACCGGCCTTTCCACGGCCGCCATCTCTGTGGGCATCGTGCCCACATCAGCCACCACTACGTCAACGTCGTCAGGCTTGCGCCCTCCGACCTCCGCCAGTCCGGATCCAGAGTTACGCACCGGACTAGGCAACTTCTTCGAAGTTATTTTGGGTTTGTTTTTTAATGTGACAATATCCATAGAAGTCCCACGAGTGTGGGGGAAATAATAGGTTCGCCCAGCCAGAGCCCCCTGTAGCTGAGTAAGCCTAGGTGTGACCCGCCGGAGTGTCGGCCGGTACTCCGACGGGGGTCGCACTAGAGACCGAACTGCCCATCGGCCATGCATCCCCTCACGGTGCGCCGCCGCTTGGGATTCGGGGTAACTTTTTAAAGAGGTTTCCTCCCTCGCGGTCCGGGCGGTGAAGCCAAGACCCTCGGTCCGGACACGAAGCGCGAGACATGACCACAGACCTCCGTGACCGGATTACGATTTACGACGGCGACAGTGAGAGAGAATGTGCCTCTCACTGCCCGCTCGGCGGCGGGGTAAGCGCACACCGAGCCCGTCGATACCCCCGAGACAAGACCCGGAAGTAGCCCAAGACTGAGCACAATCGAAGACACGATGGCCGCCACAGCAAGTGACGACCGTCAGCCAATCACTGTCGGGATATTAGCCGTGGTCACGGACGAAAGCAGAAGTCCATTTCCGTCCGTGACCGCCGTTGCCCAGGGTGCACCGCGTGGAGGTTTCCTGACTTCGCACCCCACGAGCTATGTGCCCTGCCCACTGCCATATCGCCATATCGGGCACAAATTCCAGACTCCGGGCTGATATGTAAAAATCCAATATCACTTTGCCCGACCCGGGGATCGAACCCGACACCTCAGAACCGTAGTCGTACCGAAATACCACCACGCCACTGAGGCAGTCCACTATCCAATATCCCACACTTCTTAAGAAAATTGAATACACTGGCTGATCCTGGATACGCGATCCATACAAGGAATATCAGTCACCGTAATGCTGTGTACCGCGATCGCTATCGGGGCGGATATGAATATCCTACTAATAGTAAATTATTTCAATTTGTAGCGATTTATAGATAATGTTAGATATTGAAATAATTTTGATTCATTATAATAATAGATGTAAAACTAGACGAAAATAATTTGCGTTGTTTAGGAGCCGTCGACATCAATATAATGTACCCTAGATGCACAGTTCTTTGCAAATATTCTCCTAAAAAGTGGTCTCAGGAATAATACAAAGAAAACGATCACAAGTTCTAATTAAATCAAACACAAATATAACCCTATGCACGTGTTATAAGGTAGTTTTTTAAACGAAATGATCAAGCGTTCTTAAATTCGAATTTTAAAATTTAGAATTCTATCGGCGTCCGACTGTAGGGAAAAGGAGTACTTAAGCACTTCTTTGCTGTCCCATTGTCCGAGGGTCAACTGTGTGTGTGTAAATAATATATCGATGGCCGTCGAGATGACTTTGCACAGAATTCTGATGTATGGTCAAAGAGATTTAATATTATTAACTATAGAGGGGTTATCAAGAAGATTTCTATTCAAAAAATTGATCTCGAACGTCAGTAACACCATCTACCACTTATTGTGAAGTCTTGTATAATGTGAAGGCGCAATAACACGCGCTCAAGGTCGTGCCAGCGTAAAAGGGCCTTATACAAAACATTTTCGCTTATCTTTTCGCTAAGAATAGTCCGTCACTTTTTTCCTTGCGTTACATTGTTTAAAAATGAACGGACAACCTATGCTTAAAGATATAATAATATTAGCCCTGTAATATTACTGCCCCACTGCTGGGCACGGGCCTCTTCTACTAATGAGGGGGGTTAGGCCTTAGTCTACCATGCTGGCGTAATGCGGGTTGGTAGACTTCACATACCTTCGAAATTCCTGTGAAGAAATTCTCGAGTATGCAGGTTTCCTCACGATGTTTTCCTTCACCGTTATAACAAGCGATATTTCACGTTACTAATATGTCCGGGACCGGATTTTCGACATATGGCTGGTTGTAGAAACTAAAGCCAAAACCTATTGGTGATATGCTTGAAAATGTACGGTCCACGGCATATTAGAGAAGGAACAAGTGGAAGAAAACTACATAAAAACCACGGACGTAAAAAAAGATGGACGGAGCGCTAGGAACATTGAAAGTGAAGCAAGGTTTTCGGCCCATTAGATCTTTAGACACGTAATGGCGGCGACTGCGCGTGTTATGAGTATTAATGGGAGTAGGGCATTTTTGTGCAGGCGCGTTTGTGTGCGTGGCTTCTCTGTGGCGTCCGTTTAACTATAGCCGATATAGTGTCCTTTTTCAACCGACTTCCAAAAAGGAGAAGGTCCTCGATTCGTCTGTATTTTTTTATGTACGTTCCGCGATATCTCCGCCAAATGGAGACCGATTTTCAAATTCTTTTTGTATTCGATAGAGCTTATTTCAAGAGTGGTCCATATAAATTTGGTCATCATATAATGTCTTTAAACTTGTGCTTATTATACGTCCGTCATAAAAACATATGGAACCATCAAAATAAAATCATTTTTTTACCATACTATGCTCGATGCAATTATTTGAACTCTATTTCTAATTAAATTTAAAATTCAATCTAAATAACTTATTACACAAATAATTTATGTTGTTACCACAATAATATAAAGGTAAGTGACCCTCAAATCTGCTTTAATATACCTTAAAGTTTGTTCAATGTTATATTCGCGTGAATAATGAGTAAATTATTGCCGTTGAGTTATGTTGTAACACTCGGAAGTGTGTTTGTTGCTTTGTGTGTTGCTGTGAAGGTAATTGAAGTTCGATCTAATTTTCCCGAGCTTCTTTCGAAGAACCAAGCCGAATCCTTTCCGAAATTTGAAATACTGTTACGCCGACCCTATATTGAGGTGGTATAAGGCAGGTGGAATAGTCGCCTCCTTGGTCTAGTGGCAGCATATGGGCTGTGGACCGGAGGTCCTGGGTTCGATTCCCAGGTCGGGTAAAACTAATTTTCTAATTTAATTTATCCGGGACTGGATCCCTCAGAGGGGGTTGACTTCAGGCAGGCAGCAGGTCGTAAAAACTTAGCCAAATCCTTTCTGCAACATGCCTAAAAAAGTGTATCCCCGAAGGGGTAGGCAGAGGCGCACTAGTCAACTAGTACACCCAGATTTCGCCGTGCTTAGTTCCGTCCCAGATGTGATAGGGGGCGAGTCTATCGCCATATCGGGTACAATTTTCAGACTCCGGGCTGATACGAATCGAACCCGAGACCTCAGGACAGTAGTCGTATCGAAATACAACCGCGCCACCGAGGCAGTCCTGGGTGTATTTATTATTATTATTTTATCTCACTTTCATGGTTTAATCTGCCACTGATATTACGACTCAAACATCTTAACTGTTTCAGATCCGATACATAAGCACGGAGCACCCAGCAGTCACATACGTTAATCACAAATATGCAGCATACGCCAACTTGACCTCCCAGCGATATGGTAGAGACGATCCATTTTACTACGTTGGGTTCCATATGTACTTCAACCATCCTTTTGGCGACAATGTTACTGTAAGCATCTGTATGAGACTGTAGAGATCTATTTTATCCGAGGTTAGCCAAGTTTATTGAGTGGTAGAGCTACGCTGCACGATTGCTCGTCTCCATACAAGACGTCATCATTATTATTTTTTTATTTTTTTATTTGCCAACGAAGGCAGACGAGCAGACGGCCCACCTGATGGTAAGTGGTTACCGTCGCCCATAGACATCGGCAATGCCAGGGGCACAGCCAAGCCGCTGCCTACCGTGTAGATGCTTTTTTAAGCCTCGTTTGAAGAAGGACATGTCATAGCGCTGCGGGAACACCGAGGAGGGGAGTTCATTCCAGAGTTTGCAGGTTCGTGGGAGAAATGATCTCTGGAAACGCACTGTGGTGGAAGTAGGTGGTTCCAGGTAGAATGGATGAACTTTCCTTCGATGACGGGTGGTGCGGTGGTAAAAAGGAGATGATGGGATCATCTTTAAAAGTTCCTCAGAGCACTCCCCATGGAATAATCGGTAGAACACCCTATATCCCTTCGCATGCCTAACGGTTCAAGACCATCCGAGAGACTAGGACTGTCAATGATTCGAGCGGCGCGCCTCTGTAGGGAGTCAAATGGAAGTAGCTGATATTTGGGTGCCCCAGCCCAAAGATGTGAGCAGTACTCCACGTGAGGCCGGACCTGTGCTTTGTAAAGCACAAGTAGTTGACCTGGCGTGAAGTAGCGCTTGGCCCGGTTAAGGACACCCAATTTTTTTGAAGCTAATTTAGCTTTGCCCTCCAAATGACTCCCAAATTGGACGTCGCTCGAAACTTCAACTCCAAGGATGTTGAGACTCTCGGAAGTCTTTAGGGGTACTCCTTGGAACTTAGGCGCCATGACAAAAGGGTTCTTCTTCGCGGTGAACGCGCAAACTTGTGTCTTTGTGTGGTTGAATTGAACTAAGTTCAGTCGACCCCACTCGGAGACCTGCCCCAATGAAGTCTCCACTTCGGACACAAGTTTTAATCGTCTCTCCTGTAAAAATCTCCGAGAGGTACTTTTGTGGCCGGTATATCGCGCATCACCTGTGCTATCATCCGCATAGCAATGCATGTTCTCGATTGAGAGCATGTCATTGATATGCAGGATGAATAGCGTCGGAGAGAGCACCGAGCCTTGAGGAACACCAGCATTCACTGTCATGGCCCCAGAGATACTGCCGTCAACGACGACTTTAATACTGCGGCCATCCAGGAAGCTGGCGATCCACATAAAAAGTCCTTCGGGGATTCCATAAGAAGGCAGCTTCGACAGAAGGCTTTTATGCCAAACCCTATCGAAGGCCTTTGCGATATCTAGGCTCACCGCCAGAGCCTCACCCTTACTCTCCAGAGCTTCAGCCCAGGAATGAGTGGAGTAGTACGCAAGGAGATCACCAGATGAGCGACCATGGCGAAAACCATATTGTCGGTCGCTATCAGCCATAGGACGTCCATTGTTGAACATAGTCCTCCCCCAAAGATTTCCAGATCGACCTGTTGGAAGCGGCCTGCATCCAGCGACTTCCTGCGACCTTTAGACCTTTATACAAGAGGTCGGACATGGGTATTAAAAATTCAAGGTCGTAATTTCAACCAAGTATGCCATTCGATTCTTATATTAAAACGTAATACATTTTATTCTAACAACTTTTTGGATTGTACTTATAGTTTATGAGTTAATCGAATAAAACTGTTTTTAATGTATCAGTAGACATAACCATTAACGTAACATAAGCTCATTCATGTATCCTCAAAGGGATAGGCAGAGGCGCACTAGCGAACTAGGACACCCACATTTCGCCGAGCTTAATTCCGTCCTAGATGTGATGGGAGACGAGCCTATAGCCATACCAGGCACAAATTCCAGACTCCGGATGATACTGAATAATCACAAGTTTAAAAACTTAACGGATCTGATCGAGACCAAATTTATATGGGACCACCCTTGAAATAAGCTCTATCGAACACAAAAATAAATTTGAAAATCGGTACACATTTGGCGGAGATATCGCGTAACATACATAAAAAATACAGACGAATTGAGGACCTCCTCCTTTTTCAATAGTACCAAAATCCAATAGTACTTTGTTCTGAGGTTTAGGGTTCGATCCCCGGGTCGGGCAAAGTGATATTGATTTTTAATTATCATCAATAGGTTCGTCACCTATCACATCCGGGACGAAATTATATCCCCTGCCTACCCCTTCGGGGATACAGGCGTGAGCTTATGTTTTATGTTTCAAATATTATTTATAATTTACAGATAAATTTTTATTTCTACGAATTCTTAAGTAACACATATAGAAGAGGATTTGTCGAAATGCATTTCACGATATGTGATTTGATACACAAAGATAAATTCTTCGGCACCGCTTTAAAACAAGGCAAATTTAATCAGCCGTGTCCGTTTCCTGCAGTAAGTGGATTAAAACATTGTTATCACTACATAATATACTTAAAACAAAGTCTGTCTGTCCCAAAGACTTCTATGTGTTTACTAGACAAGCTGTTTCTAAGTTAAATTGTGGCACATGACGGCGAGTGTTTGACGTTTCACGGCTTAGGAAAAGGGCAGATTTCTATAGTGAGTTGAGGTCGATTAACAGAGACTTAGTGCACACATTCTATATACCGAACAGCTAGTCTAGTAGTATACATAGAAATCTTTGGTCTGTCCTTATGTATGCTTAAATCTTAAAAAATACTCAACAGATTTTGATGCGGTTTTTTAATAGATGAGTGATTCAAGTGGAAGGTTTATATGTATAATACATGCATAAATTCATCCCCTAAAGGGGAATAGGGGATGAATGTTTCTCAAGACTCTCACACGGGCGTAGCCGCGGGCAAAAGCTAGTAGACAATGTTGAATTAAATGATAGCGTCCGTGGCGCAGCGGGCGAGTAGCTGGCTGTGAAACGAGAGAATGCAGGTTCGATTCCCGCACCCAGACGAATTTTTGTGATAACCATAGATGTTTTTTTCGGGTCTGGGTGTTGTCGACCATAAGTCCTTAGCTTAAAGTAACCGCGATACACGCTTAACCTAGTGTGTAGTCAGGATTATATGTGACTGTTGGGTGCATTTAAATGATTTTTTTTTTATATGAGCATTAGCTTCTCTTTGCTGCAATTTGAAGGAAAGGCTTATAACGAAAGTCTTATAACATTTTATTTTTCAGAAAATTTAAAGAGAATTCTGTGCTATATTTCAGATGACGTAAATCTATGAACATATTAGTCTAGTACTAAATTGTGTACTTGATAATTTTTTAAAAATTAATTTTATATGAAATTTTCGTGGTTTAATTTACTGCCCTCAGTGGCGTGGTTGTATTTCGGTACGACTACTGTCCTGAGGTCTTGGGTTCGATTCCCGGGTCGGGCAAAGTGATATTGGATTTTTCCATATCAGCCCGGAGTCTCGAATTTGTGCCCGATATGGCAATAGGCTCGTCCCCTATTACATCTGGGACGGAACTAAGCTCGGAGAAATGTGGGAGTACTAAAAGGCTAGTGCGCTTCTGCCTACACCTTCGGGGATACAGGCGTGAGCTGATGAATGTGAAATTTACGTCGTTAATGTATATTAAAACAGAAAGAAATATTAAACTATTATCAAAAATAAAAAAGTTATATAAGCCTTTGAAGTTTGGTGTAACCTTCAAACTGCAGGAAAGAGAAGTATCAGTATAATCACGTCACCGCCATAACAGTACGTGCGTTGGAAAGGGATAGCAAGATATCTCTAATATGCTCCTCTCCAGAATTTAAAATATGAATTACTGAACCATTTTTCAACCAATTTGGATGAAATTTTTTATTTGCTATTAAATATATATTTTTTTATCCGGGCACGGCAACGTGAGTACTCACTACACTGCGCATGATGGTAAGCGTAGTGCAGTCCAAAAAAAGGTAGCGACCACTGACAAACACTGTTTATCAGTGGTCGTCAGAATCATGTCGGCGTTTTTATGCTTCTTCACATTCCGAATCCGATGAGAGAAGAAGCAAATCGAGGGGCTTGCGACAAGACAGGTGGATGACCGATGCAGATACAGCGATACCCCCATACCTGTCTGAACCAACCATCAAGTCATGCCGCATGCCCCTCGAGAGAACCGGAAGTACACTGGCTGATCTTGAAACGCGAACCACACATGGAGTGTGGGTCACTATGGCAGGTTTTAGCACCATGTGTACGGTGGTCGCCATCCGGTCCGATACGAATATCCTATCACCAGCAAAACTGCATAAAAAGGAGAACGTCCTCAATTTGTCTGAATTCTTTTAAAGCTATTGCATAGCTTCTATCGCGGGCCTGAGCGTGGAGACCGAATCCAGAAATTCCGTAACGAAAATAACCTAACACCCGACCGGCACAGCGGTGATACTTTTTAGTTTTGCCATCTATCGATGAATAGCAGAACTTTTAATGACTTTTTTGAAATATCACGCTTGTCTCTTTAGTTCAACAACTCGCCTCTAGGTGGCATTGGTTGTATCGGCGTTACTGCGCATGCGTAATCCCCCTCTTCGACCCGCAATCTGGTGACTCATGCCTGCTTAGAGTTTCGGCGTTAGGGCACCTCCTTTTTGTATTTACTTCATTGTACGACTCTACGAAGCTCGCACGAATCGAGACGAGCTGCTCCGAAATCGGACGAATACGTAATCAGCTGTTTGTGAGAAAGTATATAAGTGTATTGATTTTGGTTGCTATGCAATAGCTTTACCGCTGCAGTCCCCGAGTGCCACACGTTTTTTATAATATATTACGCGATATCTCCGCCAAATGTCGCCGGTCAGATACGTATATCCTACCACCAGCAAATGTGTATAAAATCAAAGATAGTCAAATACCTAATTATAACGTAAATGTTTCCAGGGCGATTACCACGCGTACAACATGACCATACCGTTAACACAGATTCCGAGGTCGTTCCCCTTCACAAAAGGCAGAATATACTGCAACTTCACAGGCACATACACCGGAGAACTCATAGGCTCTGGGTACATAGACATGGAAATAAAAGAAGCTCATGTCAGAAAGAAGAAAAACTGAATGAATTTCTCAGAAGACTTGCGTCCTCGTATCGCGTAATTCGGAACGATAGCACTATATCTCTATAGACACAGTGTGGGGGGTTACCATCACCTCTTATAGCAGTGTTATTATAATTTTACTTGTCAATATTCCCATAGACTGCCTCGGTGGCGTGGTGGTATTTCGGTACGACTACGGTTCTGAGGTCTCGGGTTCGATCCCCTGGTCGGGCAAAGTGATATTGGATTTTTCCATATCAGCCCGGAGTCTGGAATTTGTGCCCGATATGGCGTTAGGCTCGCCCCCTATCACATCTGGGACGGAACTAAGCTCGGCGAAATGTGGGTGTTCTAATTCGCTAGTGCGCCTCTGCATACCCCTTCGGGGATGCAGGCGTGAGCTTATGTTATGTTATGTTAATATTCCCATACAAAATAAACGAAGAACGATTATAATAATACTGCTATAAGACGTCGTGGTAACCCTGCTCATCATGATTGGGTACTTGACTACGTTTGATTTTGTACACTTATATATATTACGGAAGTCGGTGGATGCAGGCCGCTTCCAACAGGTCGATCTGGAAATCTTTGGGGGAGGCCTATGTTCAGCAGTGGACGTCCTATGGCTGATGATGATGATGATGATGATATATTACCTACAAGGTGGACCGACGACCTGATAAAGGTCGCAGGAAGTCGCTGGATGCAGGCCACTTCCAACAGGTCGATCTGGAAATCTTTGGGGGAGGCCTATGTTCAGCAGTGGACGTCCTATGGCTGATGATGATGATGATGATGATATATTACCTACAAGGTGGACCGACGACCTGATAAAGGTCGCAGGAAGTCGCTGGATGCAGGCCACTTCCAACAGGTCGATCTGGAAATCTTTGGGGGAGGCCTATGTTCAGCAGTGGACGTCCTATGGCTGATGATGATGATGATGATGATATATTACCTACAAGGTGGACCGACGACCTGATAAAGGTCGCAGGAAGTCGCTGGATGCAGGCCACTTCCAACAGGTCGATCTGGAAATCTTTGGGGGAGGCCTATGTTCAGCAGTGGACGTCCTATGGCTGATGATGATGATGATGATGATATATTACCTACAAGGTGGACCGACGACCTGATAAAGGTCGCAGGAAGTCGCTGGATGCAGGCCACTTCCAACAGGTCGATCTGGAAATCTTTGGGGGAGGCCTATGTTCAGCAGTGGACGTCCTATGGCTGATGATGATGATGATGATGATATATTACCTACAAGGTGGACCGACGACCTGATAAAGGTCGCAGGAAGTCGCTGGATGCAGGCCACTTCCAACAGGTCGATCTGGAAATCTTTGGGGGAGGCCTATGTTCAGCAGTGGACGTCCTATGGCTGATGATGATGATGATGATGATATATTACCTACAAGGTGGACCGACGACCTGATAAAGGTCGCAGGAAGTCGCTGGATGCAGGCCACTTCCAACAGGTCGATCTGGAAATCTTTGGGGGAGGCCTATGTTCAGCAGTGGACGTCCTATGGCTGATGATGATGATGATGATGATATATAATATGTAACATAACATAAGCTCACGCCTGTATCCCCGAAGGGGTAGGCAGAGGCACACTAGACAACTAGTACACCCACATTTCGCCGAGCTTAGTTCCGTCCCAGATGTGATAGGGGGCGAGCCTATCGCCATATCGGGCACAAATTCCAGACTCCGGGCTGATATGGAAAAATCCAATATCACTTTGCCCGATCCGGGGATCGAACCCGAGACCTCAGGACAGTAGTCGTACCGAAATACACCCACGCCACAGAGGCAGTCGGTATATGTAATAGCAAATAAAACAAAAAAAAAGCTTCTGTAAAAACTACATCGAAATTGGTTGAACAATGAGGCAGTAATTCATATTTTAAATTCTGGAGAGGGGGCGTATTGAAGATATCTTGCTATCCCTTTTCAACGCACGTACCGTTATGGCGGTGACGTGATCTTACTGATACTTCACTTTCCCGCAATTTGAAGGTTACACCAAACTTCAAAGGCAA
Organism: Clanis bilineata; assembly: GCA_036417725.1. Lineage (NCBI taxonomy): Eukaryota > Metazoa > Arthropoda > Insecta > Lepidoptera > Sphingidae > Clanis > Clanis bilineata. The sequence goes on along the minus strand of CM071139.1, from coordinate 1,862,447 downwards.
CTTTTTATTTTTGAGAATATTTCAATATTCCTTTCTGTTCTATATTTCAGACAACGTAAATTCCATATAAAATTAATTTTTAAATATAAGTCAAGTACACAATTCTATATTTTTTATATATGTACATGCACTGTGCATCACTGTTTTTATTCACTAGTTTTTGTTGTGTGAATTCAGAATTGTATGATAGCGCACTCTATACAAAGCATTTTCTTTATATATAAATAAATAAATAATAAATACTATGTTTTGTTAAATTATCTGAAAATTAAAAATAGGAAAAAATCATGTTTTTTTTACCTGCCTTTATCCCACCGTAATGTGGGGCCGGCGCAACACTTCTTGAAGCATGTTGCAGAAAAGATTTAGCTAAGTTTTACGACCGGCTGGCTGCCTGCCGTCAACCCCCTCTGAGGGATGAAAAAAGTCATGAATAATAATTATAATAGAAATATGATTAAAAAAAGTTATGTTATGTTTATGTTATGTTAAAATAAAACCAGTTTGTTTCTATTGAGTTTTATTAAAACTTCCCGCGTCTGCTTCAAAATTCTTCTTTCTTTCTATCTCCCCTCATCACTGATCCCACGTTATTGTGGGGTTAGCACAACACATTTTTTTCAAGCATGCTTAAAAATCTTTCTTAAGACGCGTCTCCTGCACCTGTTTTTCTAGAAACAAAACATAAAATCACATACACAAAACAATGATTTTCACTGTCCCCTGCTCATCAAACAATGGACCATTCTTAAAATATGTACCAAAATCATGTTTTGTGTAGACTGCCTCGGTGGCGTGGTGGTATTTCGGTACGACTACGGTTCTGAGGTCTCGGGTTCGATCCCCGGGTCGGGCAAAGTGATATTGGATTTTTCCATATCAGCCCGGAGTCTGGAATTTGTGCCCGATATGGCGATAGGCTCGCCCCCTATCATATCTGGGACGGAACTAAGCTCGGCGAAATGTGGGTGTTCTAGTTCGCTAGTGCGCCTCTGCCTACCCCTTCGGGGATACAGGCGTCAGTATGTATGTATTCTCTGACGCAAACTTCATCATCATCATCATCAGCCATAGGACGTCCACTGCTGAACATAGGCCTCCCTCAAAGATTTCCAGATCGACCTGTTGGAAGCGGCCTGCATCCAGCGACTTCCTGCGACCAGTTCTCGAGTGGAGACCACGTACCGGCAAGCGCAGCGTAGGACGTGACAAAGGTCGCAGGAAGTCGCTGGATGCCTTTCTCCATATCGGGCACAAATTAAAGACTGGCTGGTACTGAATAGAAACATCCAATATCATTTTCTTCGATACGGGGATTGAACCAGAAATCTCAGGACGGTAGCCGTATCGCAATACAACTGCGCCACGGAGGCTGTCGTTAAAACATAATAAAATATATATCTATCGACACGGATATAGTCTGATCACGCCACCCAAGTAATTAAATGTATTATTTTAACATTTCTCTAATATGATAACGTGTAACATACGATTCAGTAACAGATTAGCGTTAACAAAACTTCTGCCACGTAATTATTTACACGTAAGCCACTACTGACTTTGTTGTTCGAGGTGGTGTTTGTATGTCACTGAAAAGCAGTCTATTCCCGTCGTAGGCGGCACATATACATATATGTTACATAAGCTTATGGGCCACCGGAGGCCGAGCCGCCCGTGACTATTTAACGGATTTGATCGTTACTCAGTTCAACCCGTTCCGTGAGTCGAAAACTTTCACGCCTTAACTTTTTCACGCCTGTATCCCCGAAGGGGTGGGCAGAGGTGAACTAGCGAACTAGAACACCCATATTTCGCCGAGCTTAGTTCCGTCCCAGATGTGATGGAGGGCAAGCCTACCGCCATTTCGGGCACAATTTCCAGACTCCAGGATCTTTCTTTCTTTCTTCTTTCTACCTGCCCTTATCCCACGTTAATGTGGTCAGCGCAACACACTTTTTCATGTATGAAAGGATTTGGCTTAGTTTTACGACCGGGTGCCTGCCTGACGTCAACCCGCTTCAACGAAAATTCTCTTTACTCGTCCTGGGAGTCGAACCCAGGACCTCCCGGTCCACAGCCCATATGCTGCCACTAAACTAAGGAGGCGATTAAAATTCCAGGATGATATAGAGAAATACAATATTACTTTGCCTAACCCGGGGATTGAACCCGAGATCTCAGGACGGTAGTCGTACCGAAATACAACCACGCCAGTCGGCACCGAGGCAGTCATCAAATTTTATAATGTCGTAACTAAAAAAAGCAAGTCGAAATATAAGGCTTAATAAAAACTTAACTAAACTTAAAATTAATCCGACCTTGAACAAATGAATATATATTGAATACAAAAAATTTTGAAAATCGGTCCATATTTGGCGGAGATCGCGTAACACACATAAAAAACCGGCCAAGTGAGAGTCGGACTCGCGCACCGAAGGTTCCGTACAAACCTGTAGGTATATAACGAATTTCGCAAGTTTTCCTTTATCTGTGCTTTAGACGTTACTTCGTACCAAATTTTAAGATTCTGAGTTCACGGGAAGTACCCTGTAGGTTTTGATTCCTTTGCGAGTGTCGAAAATTTGCGGCATAAACGGGTGTATCTTTTGATTGCGTTGATTTAGAAATTTGATTTTTTCACAGCTCCAAGGGACAGTAGACCTGAGTATTCGATATGAATTTCAGCTTGATACCTCCACACGTCCCTGAGAAAAAGGGTCTTAACAGACAGACAGACGGACAACAAAGTGATCCTATAGGGGTTCCGTATTTTCCTTTTGGGGTACAGAACCCTAATAATACAGACAAATCCTTTTTGAAGTCTATCGAAAATATAGACGAATTGATTACCTTTTTCTTTTAAAGTCGGTCCAAAATAGTTTAATTCCATTTAGGACATATGTAGACATGTATAGGTGTTCTAGTTCGCTAGTGCGCCTCTGCCTACCCCTTCGGGGATACAGGCGGGAGCTTGTGTTATGTTATAGACATACATAGAAACAGACTGCCTCCGTGGCGTGGTATTTCGGTACGACTACGGTTCTATCCCCGGGTCGGGCAAAGTGATATTGGATTTTTCATATCAGCCCGGAGTCTGAAATTTGTGTCCGATATGGCGATAGACTCGCCCCCTATCACATCTGGGACGGAGCTAAGCTCGTCGAAATGTGGGAGTTCTAGTTCGCTAGTACACCTCTGCCTACCCCTTCGGGGATACCGGCGTGAGCTTATGTTATGTTATGTTACATAAAAATAGAGTTTAAAGATAGTTGTTTGAAGATTGAAACAACAACGAGTAAAACCGCACGGAACTCTTAGTTAATGTAATCACTAAGCTGAATTGACCCGAGCTACAGTTCGTTAGTTATCTGTCGCGTTAACCCCGCCCCATACTGACACCTGACCTCTACTAATTTCGATAACCAACATATATAAAAACACGTACAAAAATTACTTAGTCATAACCCAAACAACACGCGTCAAGGTTTCATCCCACCTCAAAAACAAACAAAATGTCTAACTCGAAATCGTTTCAAGAGTTCCTAGATAACGGTCAATATTCGAAAAACGGTGTCGAAAGGTACGAATGGATATTTGGAGAGACTTTCCTCTCGAGTGGAGGTATGACCATCACGCCGAAAGTCCTCAGGCACGCCGACCTGCAAGGGAACCCGAAGGTCCTCGACATCGGCTCCGGTTTGGGAGGTCATTCGTTCCTGATCGCCGAAAACTTCGACGCTGATGTCATTGGTTTGGATCTCTCTGTCAACATGATGGAAATAGCCAGGAAACATCTTGAGAACAGACCTCATTTGAAAGACAGAGTAACCTTTAGAATCGAAGACTATACTAAGAGCGTCTTCCCGGAAGGTAGCTTCGACATGATCTACTCAAGAGATTCCTTCATCCACATAATGGATAAAGTCAGTCTATTTAAAAATATTTACAAGTGGCTAAAGCCAGGAGCATACTTCCTCTTCACTGATTACTACAGAGGTGAAGATGAGACCAAATACACGACGGAATTTAGGGAATATCTAAAGAAACGTGGGTACAACATGTCGACTATATCAGAGTATAACAAGATCCTCAAAGTTGCCGGTTTCAATGACTTTGAGGTGAAAGACTGGAGAATGGAATGGAAGAACATTCTCCAAGTCGAGGTGAACAGGCTCCGGAGCAACAGGGAGCTGTTCCTAAGCAGATTCTCACAGAAAGACTTCGATGATTTGGAGAGAGGATGGTTGGATAAGATCCGAAGAGTCGACGCTGGACTTCAAGGTTGGGTGCTAACTGTCGCGAGAAAATTGTAGATCAATGGAAATAAAGCAGTTTTGTAATTATAACCCACCTAGATTTTATTGAACCCTTGCAATGTCTCTTAATTACAAATGTTTTTATGAATTCAACTTAAGGACGAACAGTAGGCCAAACACGAGTTTCTTTAACATATTATGTCGCTCGCAACTCCCTAACATATTTATATGGAAAACATCCTTGCATATGTAAGACATATGTAAAACGCCTCTAGCTAATAAAATTATTAAAATAAAACAATTTTTACGGATTATATAATAATTAGCTTTATTTTTGATGTCCGACGTTTCGAAGGCTTTGCAGTCTTCGCGGTCACGGGTTGGTGATCGTGATAGAATCCGTAAAAATAGTTTTATTTCAATGTATAACATTCGCGTAAACTTAAGTCAGTAATAAAAAACATCTATTATTGATAAAACTGTCTCGGTAGCGTACTTGTATTTCGGTACGACTACCGTCCTGAGGTCGCGGGTTCGATCCGGTCGGGTAAAGTGATATTAGATTTTTTCAATATCAGTCCGGAGTCTGGAATTTGTGCCCGATATGGCGATAGACTCGCCTCCAGTCGCATTTGGGACGGAACTTAGCTCGGCGAAATGTGTCTGTTCTAGTTCGCTAGTCCGCCTCTATCTACCCCTCCGGAGATACAAGCGTGAGCTTATATTTTTATGTACTGATAAAAATAAATTAACCACTACCTAATTAATGTTTGAGTTGGAAAACATTCTACACCGGCAATACCGATTTAAAACATCGCGTTGACCTTCTTTGGCGCATTGGGACGACTTCGTGTATCCCTGGACGAGAGGCGTCCAAGCTTCAGCCGAAACCGTCCCTGCACGGTGCTGCCTAGCGGCCCGCATCCATGGGGGGGCTTATAAGCTCCTGCCGCCGAAGGACGCCCTCTGTGTCAACGACAGCACGAGGCCAACCCCCCGTGCTGCAGTCCATCTCGGGATCGCATGTGCAAAAGTACTCAAGTACTCAAAGGGCGCAACGACAGCCCCCCGCTGCGCGCCCGCGACCCCCGATGGCCCCTATAAGTAGCGTCTTCCGGGTTTGTTTAGAGACAGTACATGGCGTTTAATTAAAGGCATCGTGCTCTGCAAAACCACAGCTACGTGTTTTTGCTACTCTGTTTATTATAGGAACCGACATAAGAAGATAATATCGTCTTTACCTATTTTAGTAGTCACTTCGTCTTGTTTATTATTGTACTGCCTTGCCGGCGTTGTATTTCGGTACAACTACCGTCCTGAGTTTTCGGTGATGATCCCTGAGCCGGGGAAAGTGATATTTATTTATTTAAGACGCAAAACAGAATACAATCAAATACATATGCATTCTTGAACAATGACACATATCGAAAATATGTGTGGTCCAAACTTGGTTTGTTTATGCCCGTATCAATTACCTACTTGTGCATGGTACTTAATATGATTTGTTAATTGTTTAGTTTGGTATTTACAACGTTTTTTTGTTATCTTTGTTCTCTATTCCATTTGCATTGATCACGCACGCATAAGGTGCTCTCTGAATCGCTCACACTTTACTGGCACCTAAGTCTTTTCATTAACCAGAAATCATTACTCGATACAAGACAACTACCAAACATAGATAGATATTAATGCAGTTCGCCATTATAATTACTTAAAACTAGATTGTATCCGAAAACATGCGCCTTAATATAGGATATTGCATAAAGTGAGGACTACGGTATACACTTTAAATAACACTTTCAATAAAAACTAGAAAATAACGTCACGGTAACGTAAACCTAGTAACGTTAACTTAGTTATTATAACTAAATAACAATTTTCTTATGCTATTAGAAAAAGATCCATAGCTGTCGAGGTCTTTATATTTTTTCGCTATTTATTTATTTATTTATTTATTGAATTGAATAGAACGGTACCAACACCACTTACACTATTCGTACAGTATTACATCTTATAATTATGATAGAATAAATAATAATAATAATCTATATTGTTATAAGAACGACACGTTTTGTTTTCAATTCAGTATCTGCTCTAAGTCTGGAAATTGTGATCGATATGGCGATAAGCTCGCCCCCTATAATATCCCACACCAGGTATAACCTGTATCGTGGGTGTCAGAGACTATGAGAAACTTTCGGTCTCACAACAAAAGTATGTGGGCCACACAAACATTCGTCTCAATGCGGGAACCGAACCTGCGATCTCCCGCTTCACAGCCGGCTACTAGCCCACTGCGCCACGGAGGCTGTCAGATGGACAGTATAATGTGGAAACTTTTTAACTGGTGATATTCGATGAGTTTTGCTTGGTGCGTTGGCTGGCTTTGTTCGGTCGATTGGCCGAGTGAAGGTCATCTGAGGGGCACCGCACTGGAAGGAATTACCGCCATAATCCCAGCAGGGCCTTGAGATCATCCACATCTGGGTCTCATGGTCATTGTGAAAACATACTTGCTCTATTTACCTTGACATTGGCTAAATCATCGCTTATGCGTGGAAGGCATTATTTTTAAAAGAAGAACAAAAATAATGCCCCATATGTTTAATCAGAAACAACCTTGGTGTAGTGGCAGTGTATATGGGCTTTGAATCGGTCCTGGGTTCGATTCCCAGGTCGGACGTGGTGTTTTTGTAACACTATTTTCCCGGGACTGAACATTCTAGATGGGGGTTGGCATCAGGCAGGTAGCCGGACGTAAAAATTAGGCCAAATCCTTCCTGCAACATGCATGTAAAGGGTGTTGCGCCGACCCCATATTACGATACCAAATTCCGAAGCTTTATCTTGAACAATGCTAAGTGGCATAGAGTCGATGCTGATAAAGGGTCAACTCAGGTGGTGCGGTCATCTCGTACGCATGAACGACTCAAGGCTGCCTAAATCTGTGTTTTACTCACAGCTGAAGGAGGGAAAGCGCAAGTCCGGAGGCCAGTTTCTGCGTAACAAGGATGTTCTCAAACGACACTACAATTCTTTATGCCAATTACATTGCGCGCCGTGTAACAGGACTTTTATAACCAAATTTGGTTTTGCCAGCCACCTTAGCTCACACTTCCGGAGTTGACAAGGTCTCGCCCTTGACGGATACGTCAAGGAAGACATCACGATGGGATAAGGCCGGATAGAAAGAAAAAGTAAAGTAAGCAAAATGAATCGATCTATTTATATCATAAAACAAAAGAAACAAACTTCACACACGCAACGGTTTCCGCCCAATCGCTTAGCAAATTTTCTCTAACCGAACACAAACAAAAATCCCAAAAAGTCCCCTTTTATGTGCGTAATAAAGACTTGTGACAGGAGTTCTCAACATTGCATCCATACATTGTTATTATGTAATGCGTTTTTTTACAAAAAAAAGCCAAAAGGCTTGTTATAAAAAGGAAATTAAAATCTAAAAATACACATAATAATTTCTTTTTGCAATATCGGATGATGAAGCTTCCTTTATATTTTATTTAAATTCTATTTTTTTTATTATGAAGGCTAAATAAAAATAGTGAGTATGTATTGGTATGTGTGTTACTCCTTCACGCTCAAACGACTGTCGCCTTCTATGTCTACTGGCAGCATATATGGGCTGTGGATTGGGAGGTCGTGGGTTCGATTCCCAGGTCGGGCAAAGCGAATTTTCTAATGTAATTTGCCTGCGGCTGGATCCCCCAAAGGGAGTTGACATCAGGCAGGCAGCCGGTCGTAAAAACTTCGCCGGATCTTTTCTGCAACATGCTTGAAAGAGTGTGTTGAGCTGACCCCACGTTAAGGTGAAATAAGAGCAGGTAGAAAGAAAGAAAAAAGTTTAACGTTACTCGTTCGCAGTTTGAGAAGCACTGTTTCCCTGGGGCCGATGTCCCGCCGCCTTTCCCGTAGGATGAGGCCCGGATCAAATGTTGTCCGGAACATCGCCGAGATAAAAAAAACTGTCAGAAAGTGCGAATAATGTGATTGTAATGGTTTATGAAAAAAGTTTCCGTCGAAAATGTTCCTTACAACTGGGGAGGGAATATCGCAAATATTACGATTTGAAGATTGTTTTAGGCTGATATTTATAGAGCAATTCGATTTTGTTGTGACTTAGCTTAAACTTAACATTCGAATATTCGATTTTACACTTAGACAGAGATTTATAGAGCGAACTTCGACTAAGTCTTAGTAACGAACTCACTGAGGATTTTAACTTAGTCCGAGTCATTTTTTACAAGAAAATCTTTGCTTAATCTGTCTATCAGTGTATTTTTCTTATAAAAAATAACTCAGACTAAGTCTAAGTTTGATTTAACAATCCCAAATCCTCACTGAGTTCGTTATTTTGACTTAGACTTAGTCGAAGTTCGCTCTATAGATAACTACTGATCGTAGCCAAGACAGGACCTGGCACTGAGTTGGGATAATTTTTTTTTTCTTTTTATTTTTAAAGGGGTTTTAATCCACAAGGGTACGCCAACCCCATTAAGAGTTTGGATAATGCTAGACATAAATAAAGAATGTTTCAAATTCTTAATAATCTTTGAGATATAATTCGACCTATCCAAGGAATAAAGTTACATATGATAATGAATCGAAATTGCTTATTTATTTTTCTGAGCTTAAATTGACCTGTTTTAACTTTTAAAAAGGTATTGAAATTGTCGTAAGATAAGTTTGAGGAAAGTCCAAGAGCATTCTATTAATCAACTTAGACTTAACTGGTTGGTGTTTGGTTTACAGATCTTGGCCTCTGACTGTTGCTTTCAAATCAGTCAGACCTAAACTCGATTTAACTTACATGTCTTCCTATATTTAAATCGAGATTTAGGATTACTAGGGATTTATGTAAGTGCTGCGAGTCCCTCTTAATTTTAATCTGGGGATATGGCCTAAAAGGCAAAATGATAGTTTTCTATCAAACCGCTTCAGTCGTACTCTGTACTTTATTTATTTATAGCGCTACAGCCAAAGGCTACAGCATTTAATAATATACAAGAGTATTTTGAGAAGGCAACCAACTTGGTAGTCGCAGTTCCACAAGTTTGGTAACTGGTCGGTCTGGCGGTCAGCTCAAAGTTTCAGGTTTGTAAACAAAGCTGAGGTTAACTATTATCCACTGTGTGAATTGCGAATACTGCTAGGAATAAATAATATGATTTATAATGCATATGCATCGCAAACGTAATGAGTGGATTCGGCTCAAAACTAGAGTAACAGGCGTGATGGCTGTAATAGCAAAGAAGAAGTGGACATGGGCGGGACACATCATTAGAAACATGACATGGACCTATGGACATTAGAAATCTTTGTCGTTACTCGTAGCGATGACGCGGTGAGCGGTTGAGGCGAGGGTATATAATATTATTATGCTAGCGGTGTATTATTTTCTTTTTGTATACTACCTTCATTTTGTTCATTAGATAATAATATTTTAAGACAAATCTCGATGGATCAGTAAGTGTACAGAAAAACCTAAACTGGTCTGTGTTACACTACTATGATAAGATAATGTGAATAATGTGTTTTATAAATAAATAAATAAAATAAATAAAAAACATTGCAAAATGGATTCGAGCCGTTGGGCTAGGAAAATACTTGAGTGGAGTCCTAGAGACAAAACCAGAGGGAGACCACCACGACGATGGATAGACGACATCAGACGATTCGGAGGACAGGACTGGATGATCCGGGCACAAGACCGCCGGGAATGGAAGAGAAGAGAAGAGGCCTATGTTCAAGAATGGACCACGAATAGGCTATGATGATGATGATAATGCATAAGCTTTTTATGATATAACATTTAATAGATGATAATATTATTATTAGGCCGCTTCCAACAGGTCGATCTGCAAATCTTTGGGGGAGGCCTATGTTCAGCAGTGGACGTCCTATGGCTGATGATGATGATGATGATGATGAATATTAGTGATAAATGGCTGATAAGTCTTTCCATATGACCTTATCTCATTATAATAAAAAATAAATAACTAAATACACCAAACAGACCCGAAACAAATATATGTGGGCCACACAGACATTTGTCTCGGTGTGGGAATCGAACCCGCGACATCACGTTTCACAGCCGACAACTCGCCCGCTGCGCCACGGAGGCTGTGAATTGCATTACAATGAAGGATCGGCGTAATATACTTTGAAATAAAACTATTTTTACGGATTCTATCACGATTAGGTTTTAATTATTATTCCCGACGTTTCGAAGTTTTATTTCAATGTATAATATTCGCGTAAACTTAAGAAATTAGTATGTAATATACTTTTTCAGCATGTTGCAGAAAGGATACGACACACCTTTTTACAACCATCCGCCAGTCTAACGTCAAACCCGATGAACTGAATCTGAACCTAAATGATCCAAGAAAACGTGTTAGAAGACTATGTTCAAGCAACGTGGGGATCAAACGCAGGAATTACCGGTCCACAGAGCATATATGCTGCCACTAAACCCAAGAGGCGACCAATTATTGTGCAACGAACGAAAAATACGGACGTACTAGTTTTCCGTCATCGGGTAGAGCACGATAACACTTCCCTTTCCCGCTTAGGAATAAAAAGTGAATTAATCCACATACTTGTAACACGTTATGTGTTTGAGTATTGATATTGACTGTCTGTGATTTTATTTTATTTTTATTTGATTTTATTTGTTAAGATACATCATTGGCTTATCTCTATACACTTAAATCATTGCCAGGCACGATGGCGCACTGGGCGAGCAGCCGGCTGTGAAGCGAGAGGCCGCGGCCGATCCCCGCACCGAGACTTTGTGTGGCCCACAGAAAGACGTTTCGGGTCTGGGTGTTGTGAGACCGAAAGTCTCTCGTAGTTCCTGATACCCACGACACAAGACTCGATGTTAGTGTGGGGTCAGGACTATGTGTGTGATTGTTGGGTGCTATTTATTTATTGTTATTATTATTTTATTTTATTATAAACGTAGTCTTAGTCTATGTGAGTCGCCTTGAGAGTATACAAAATTTTCAGTGACAGTGATGGGTTATTCGATTTAGTATCAGTCCGGAGTCTGGAATTTGTGCCCGATGGCGATAAGCTCGCCCGCTACCACATCTGTGCTCAAATGAGCTTGGTGAGTGGTTACTAATTTAGCTAATTCGCCTCTGCCTACCCCTTCGGGGATACAGGCGTGAGTCTATGTATCGTTGCTTATTGGGTGGTCAGCTACTTTTTAAACAGAAGATTGATGAACCAATGTGACCGTGATACGAGTCGACATTTCCAAGCCAGATGGTAAGCCAGATGGTACCGTGATTTGCAGAAACCAGGCAAATAATGAATGAAGGCTGAATAGGTAAAGTTTCTTCTTGCAAATAGTCCGTTTTAACACTGTTGTTTTAACAATGTTTTAACAATGAAGTTGAATGATAGAGTAAGGAATAGCAGCATAAGAGAGAAATGTGGTTTGAAGGAAGATGTAGTGACGAGGATTGAGAATGAACGCTTCGATGGTTTGGGCATACAGAGAAAGAAAGAAAGAAATATTTATTGCCACTAGTATAACATGCAACATTAACTAACATAAGATGTAATATAAAGAATGTATGAAAGTAAAGTGACGAAAGAAATTTATGTAGCGTAAGTGAATGGTAGCATCGACCAAGGATGTCCTAGACGTACCTTTATGGGCCAAATTAGCGATCTCTTATAAAGGGTCAAATAAGGAGTTCTCGTACCGATGAGCATGCATGAAAAAACTGATGAAAAAGCAAAAAAAGTGTGCTTGAACTGCCTACCCCGGCGGGAAACATTAAAACTTATCGTCTCTTTTTAATAGATTACGATGACAGTGGAGCAATCCTGAATTGGCTCACAGCAAATATGCTATCTACAGTATAACAAGTAGCCTGTGCGTCATTCTGATGTATAATCTATATTCTATACAACTGTGAAGTTTTGTAGAGCAACGGGTGTTAGTGTTCCTCCACCAGGGTGGGCATCTTCTCGTCAGGCGGATGTGGTGCCACTCCAATGGTTAATCTTCGGAGCTTATATATGCTACGTCTGCTGTAAACTTTGCCATCGTGATTTGGAATGGATGTATTGACTGGTGACTCCATCTGTTGTTCCGTAGCTAAAGCCAGTGTCGTTGTGCGCTGACGCTCGATGCTTGTAAGTTATTCGGCGCGCATTGCAGAGATGTCGCCACCGTTTCATCAAAATCCATCCAGTCCTTTTTTGTGTGAAAGAGTAACAAACTTACACACATACTCACTAACTTTCACGTTTATAATATTATTAGGGTTAGCAAGATGTTCCCGCAAAATATGGACCTATTACGATAACACCTCTGCTAGGGTTAAAAACGGATGTCTAAATACGTGGAAATTCCAGTTTTGGAGCTTTATTCCACGGTTTGCCAACATAGAAGTGTCTACTTCGTCTTTTCCTGAGCATCTTTCGTAATAAGATATTATATTGTCTTCAAAAATCTTTAAAGCGCTAATTCTTTTAGTCAATTAAGGTTCAATAGCACTCGTAAATCGATAGAAAGCAGTGTAATTAGCCGGTTGCCATGACAACCGTAATGCAAACCAAATGCGTTTGCTTCTACAGACATCTGTGGGGAAATATCCTTGACTGTATAGAGGTAGTTCTTTCTACCTGCCCATATCCCACCCTAATATGAGGTCGGCGTGGCGTACCAGTTTATGTGGTTTCGCCAAAAACGGTCAAACAATCAGATCATGGGTCGAGGCGATACTAATTACTTATGATAAATTATGATATTCATCATAAATACACGGTAGATTGCATGTTCTTAGTTGTGTACTGGCGTACACGAAAGAGTTTTTAACATAAACTAACTTTGGTCCGCTGCTTAACTTGCGTGATCAAGTTCATCCCATTGGCTACTTGTTATTATCCACTTCAAATAATCACAAGTTCAAACTTAACATACATACATAACATAAGCTCACGCCTGTATTCCCGAAGGGGTAGGCAGAGGCGCACTAGCGAACTAGAACACCCACATTTCGCCGAGCTTAGTTCCGTCCCAGATGTGATAGGGGGCGAGCCTATCGCCACATCGGGCACGAATTCCAGACTCCGGGCTGATATGGAAAAATCCAATATCACTTTGCCCGACTCGGGGATCGAACCCGAGACCTCAGAACCGTAGTCGTACCGAAATACCACCACGCCACCGAGGCAGTCTTCAAGTTCAAACTTAACGGACTTCAAATCCGATCGTGATCAAATGATGTCATTCTTGAAATAAGCATTATCAAAGAAATATCTAAAAGATACAGACGAATTGATGACCTTCTCCATTTCGACCGACTTCCAAAAAGGAGAAGGTCCTCAATTCGTCTGTATTTTTTATGTATGCTACGTGATATCTCCGTCAAAGGTGGACGGATCTTCAAAATTCCTTTTGTGTTTGACAGAGCTTATTCCAAGGGTGGTCCATTATAAATTTGGTCACGATCGGATATTTTGAAGTCGGGTCGTCAAGTTTTTTGACAATCAAATGGTATCGAGCTCGATGCGCGTCTATCACATTTGTATGAAATCTTAACTAAACGTCGCCAATGCTCGAATTCGATACGAATTGGATTGCCAAAAATATTCCTGCTAGGGCCACTGGTCTGGTAAAGTCTGGCAAACGAGCAGATGGGTCACCTGATAGTAAGTGATTTCCACCATCAATAGACACCCACGATGTCAAAAGAATCACAGTTGCCAAGGTATAGGGATGGCGAATCATAGGCACCATATTTCCTGATAAATAAATCATAATATTCGTTTGTTATTTCGAACGTCACTATTACATAATGCGGGCTATAACATACACACATAAGCTCACGCCTGTATCCCCGAAGGGATAGGCAGAGGCGCACTAGATAGAGCACCCGCATTTCGCCGAACTTAGTTCCATCCCAGATGCATAGAAATATTATACAATTTCTGTTTTCTTCGGAGTACGTAATTACTCTAAGCCCAGATGTGATAGGGGGTGAGCCTATCGCCATATCGTGCACAAATTCCAAAAATTAATCCTAGTTCGTATTTTTAAGACGATTGTATTACTGCACTGCGTATATTTAGCGGGTATATGCTGACCCTATTATAGAGACCTTCAGTTAATTGCATCTAATGTTAATATTCATGAAACACGCGCAACACTTTATGAAGATGACCTGCTAAGATTAAGTAAAAGGACTTTATGATATATAAAATAGTACTATGTTTTATCTAGGTATTGGAATAGTATTAGTAATTTGTAGTGGTGAAGGCTCCATACACTACGATTCCTTACGGCTTACCTTAATTAATTTATGTCAAATCAATACATAATTGCCTTTTTTATACACTTTAAAATAAACACATAAGCATACGTCTGTATTCCCCAAAGGGGTAGGCAGAGGCGCACTAGCGAATCAGAACACCCACGTTTCACCGAGCTTAGTTCCGTCCCAGATGTGATAGGGGGCGAGCCTATCGCCATATCGGGTACAAACAGGCTCCGGGCGAATATTGAAAAAATACAATATCACTAGCTCGACCCGGGGATCGAACCCTATATATCAGGTCGGTAGTCACTAGTCGTACGTAAATACAACTACGCCATCGAGGCAGTCAAATATTTCAAAACCTTTCTTTCTACCGGCTCTCATCCTATCTTAATTTGGGGTTTTTCAAGCCTTTTTCAAGCTTGTTTTTGAAATGATTTAGCTATTTTTTACGGCTGTCTGCGTGACGTCAACTCCCTTTGAGGGATCCGGTTCCGGGCAAATTAAATTAGAAAATTCGTTTCGCCCGACCTGCGATTCGAACCCAGAACTTTCCGGACCCATATTATGCTGCCACTAGACCAAGGAGGTGGCATATCTATTTCATTTATTGTTTTTAATTTAATTTAAGACGTTTTAACTAGCTGTATAAGTGTATAAGTTAGACAGAACGAAATTAGACAAACCATACATTTTGAACATGTCTGAAAAAGGTTCCGTTTCGGTTTCGGCCGAAACTGGAACAGATACCGAAGATTCGTTTTCGGTTTCGGTTTCGTATAGAAAATCCTGTTTCGGTCGTACACTAACAATTTTATACTGATATACATTCAACAGTATATAGACGGGAAAACAGCACAACTTGTGATCCAAAAGTTATGACCTAGTGGTCATAAGTCGCTCAGTTTATTTGAAATATACGCGCGCCAGGCCGGCCACCATAATAATGAGAGAATAAACTTATCTTACGTGATTCTTAACCATTCACAAAACATTCTAGGGTGTAAATTGTAATAATCGCCCTCGCATTGTAATAAATGGTTGATGGCAGTACTGAAGTTTGAGATCAATTTTTTTGTATGGAAACTGGCTTGATGCCCTTCTATAGTTCAAATTCAAATTCAAATCATTATAAAAATAAAAATAAAAATCTTTATTGATCACGTAGGCATGTAAAAAAGCACTTATGACAAGTCAACACAAGTAAATTTTTAAATTAGGATTAATATAATTTACATTATATATTTGAATTTGACAACAGGCAGGCAAGTATGGACATAATAACGATGGGATGGCTGAGATAGGGTGATAAGGGGAAATAGGAATAGAGTGTAAGGGAATGGATTGTATGGGAATGGCATATGGCCGGAATGGTGGCAGGGGATTGACTGGAAATACTGGAAGCAGTTGGGATTGGTGCTTGAGGCCCTATCCTAGCTAACCTACCAGCCTTTCTCTAGCTACCTACGGATGACGACCCAAAGAAGAAAGGCAGAAAGAAACTCCGGGCTTATTTTTTTCATCATCAATTGTCACCATTTCTTTTTTTTTCTTTTGTCTATTTTCCTTTTTTAATAATTTGATTTACAAATTGTCAATACAATTGATAATTATATTTATATGGATTCGCGCATCCTCAATACCACTGGAGGTGTAATTACCAAAATAATGATTAAAAGGTGAAATGGCATTGTAGGATGCAAAAACCCATACTAACAAAAATCCTTATATCTATATATATCACAAACAATAAGCTTAGTCATTATATAATTATTTTTATACAATTTATGGCATACACTTTCCATTCTGCAAATCCATTTATTCTGCAAATAGGATATCTCATATCACTTTTACATGTCAGTTGCGAATATATATTGAAAAAAATAACGATGACGTCGGCATTTCGTAGCTATCCCTGAGAAGAAATGCCGAAACAAACTCAACTTATTTCTAAAAAAAGTTAAAAATAATAATAATAAAATAATATTAGCCCTGTAATATTAGATTAATAAAGTCACCTGTAATATTACTGTCCCACTGCTGGGCACGGGCCTCCTCTACTAATGAGGGGGATTAGGCCTTCTATAGTTAGTAATATTAAATCTATTTTATACTGATGCAGCCGTATACCGGATTGGGAGTCATCAGAACGTCTTCAAGGACGATTCTAAATGTCAATGTTAAACGCGCTATTGTTGTTTTTGCTACGTTTTTTACTTGTGATCATTGACCGCGTAACAATTGATTGGAGCACATCAAGGGGCCTCAACAGAGCTCAAATAATTTTGAATTGAAAATGACAAGTTTTTTTATAGCACAGACGGGTTAACGTGCAGATGGGTCATCTGATGGTAAGTGATCTCCACCGCCCATAGACACCCAAGACTTAAAAAGAATTATGGGTGCGTGGATTGGGAAAGGGAGGGGGAAATTGGGCCACCAGAACTCTCACTCACAGAACGAAACGCGACAGCGAGCTGTCACTTTACGTCGGTTTTCTGTGAGACAGTGGTATCAAACCGGTCGAGCCGAGCATTCGTGCTGTAGACGTAATTGTCTACACCGTGGCTCTACCACTCAAAAAGTTTTAAACCTTGAAAATAGATTAAATCTGTGAGATTATATTATATTTTTTTTAACTCAACCAGTGGCGTGTGCGCGCGGTAAGACTACGGCCTAGAGGTCTCAGGTTCGATCCACGGGTCGGGCAGTGATTTTGGGTTTTTCTATTCAATCCCATATCCCATCTAGGACGTAAATGAGCTCGACGAAATGTTGGTGATCTAGTTCTCCAGTTCACCTTTGTTCAGGCGTGAGTATATGTATATATGCTATATTTATATAAATTCCAAAATATATTTTCGTAACACGCGTAATATAGCGCAAAATGGTATTCCGTAATCACGGACGTAAAAAAAAGATGGACGGAGCTCTAGAAACATTTAAAGCGAAGCAAGTTTTTCGGCCCATTCGATCTATCGACAGGTAATGGCGTGTGTGTGCGTAGAGCACTTTTGTAGGGCTTCTCTGTGGCGTCCGTTTAACTATAGCCGAGATGGTGTCCTTCTTTTTCTTTACATCCGTGTCCGTAACATATGAAATTTTAGGTACCCTAGGTAACAATTTCGGCAATAACAATGTAGACGCAATTATGACGAAACAATATTTTATAGTTTTCTACTTCAGCCAAGGTCATAGCAATAATATTTTCTACATGTTATGAACATTTATTTTAATACACGAAAGCGTTTTATTTAGAAGTAAAATTCGCCATTGTAAAATAACCCATGGTTTTAACTTTGCCCCAATTTAACATAACATAACATAACATAAGCTCACGCCTGTATCCCCGAAGGGGTAGGCAGAGGCGCACTAGCGAACTAGAACACCCACATTTCGCCGAGCTTAGTTCCGTCCCAGATGTGATAGGGGGCGAGCCTATCGCCATATCGGGCACAAATTCCAGACTCCGGGCTGTATGGAAAAATCCAATATCACTTTGCCCGACCCGGGGATCGAACCCGAAATACCTCCACGCCACCGAGGCAGTCCCACCCCGATTTATTTATAATAATATTAACCCTGTAATATTACTGTCCCACTGCTGGTCACGGGACTCCTCTACTAATGAGAGGGGTTAGGCCTTAGTCTACCGCGCTGGCCTAATGCGGGTTGGTAGACTTCACATACCTTCGAAATTCCTGTAAAGGAATTCTCGAGTATGCAGGTTTCCTCACGATGTTTTCCTTCACCATTATAGCAAGCGATATTTCACAATAGAAATACACTTCATAGAAAAGTCAGAGGTGTATGCTCCATTTTGGGGTTGGTCTCGAACCTGCGACACTTGTCTCGGCAGTCCGTACCATTGCCAACTGACCTATCGCTGCTTAATTTATTTATACGAGGTGGTAAAATTGCCATCAATTATCAAAGAAAGGAACGAATGTGTTTATAAAAATCAGAATATTAGCCGATATCGATTCCAGTGTTTCTAAATCTTGATTAATATTAAGTATGGTCATCTCTTTGAAGAGTAAAGACCTTACTTCTAAGTACTGACTTTGCCAGATGCTTAGATAGAAGAGCCTAAAAAAGGTTTCTTGAGTGGTAGAGCCACGCTGTAGACAGTAACGTCTACAGCACGAATGGGCTGGCTCGACCGGTTTGATACCACTATCTTACAGAAAACCGACGTAAAGTGGCAGCTTGCTTGCTTGAGTGAGACTTCCGAAGGCCCATTTCCCCCTCTCTTTCCCAATCCCTTTTCCTCCTCTTCCATTCCCTCCTTTTTGGTTGGCAACGCACCCATTATTCTTTTTGTATCTTGGGTGTCTATGGGCGGTGGAGATCACTTACTATCAGGTGACCCATCGGCTCGTTTGCCAGTCTGTGCTATAAAAAAAAGGTCTCGTTGATGCAGTAAGAGAAATGTGACTGCTGGGTGTTATTTATTTTGTGTTATATTTGTTTCCGGTCAGGTGTTGTTCTCGCAACATTTCGGTCTCCCAAAAGTCCCTTGTAGATTCTGATACCCACGAAGTATCGTATCCTATAAAGGGTCAGGACTAGGACTCCGTTCGTGTTTTGGATGTTATTATATATCTGGTGCTTGAACTCTGATCTCCAGCAAGACAGCCTCCGTGGCGCGGTGGACGAGTAACCGGCTGTGAAGCGAGAGGCCGCGGGTTCGATCCCCGCATCGAGACAAATGTTTGTGTGGCCCACAGATGTCGGGTCTGGGTGTTATGAGACCGAAAGTCTCTCGTAGCTCCTGATACCCACGAAACAAGACTAGCATCTTAGTGTGGGATCTGGACTATGTATATGACTGTTGGGTGTTATTTATTTTTTATCGACCGACTTCCAAAAAGGAGAAGGTCCTCAATTCTTCTGTATTTTTATTTTTTATGTATGTTACGCGATATCTCCGCCAAATGTGGACCGATTTTCAAAATTCTTTTTGTGTTCGATAGAGCTTGTTTAAATGTCCCATATAAATTTGGTTACGATCGGATTTGAAGTCGGCCTGTTAAGTGTTTAAACTTGTGATTATTTATTAAAACTTTACAAAATTAGATCTATAATCTCATATAACATCCGATTTAATCTACGGATATAATACGCATTATATGATCTTAATACCACCCACATTTACATACCTGAGCAGTCCACCTGCGTGTACAAAACATACCTATATATAATAACTGCTATATTAATTGCATAATTACTAACATATTACTAAAACATCATGCTGTATATAACATGTATTTATGTGATTATATACCATACGTAAAAGGCATAAGGTTGAAAGTTGAATGGCGTAGACGAGACGTAGATACGTTGTTATAAGAGCTGTTAGTTGAATAAGTCGTGATTGCGTTGCATACTTTGCTCTGACCTTCAAACACTCACGCTTCGCGGGTACAGGCGAGTACTACTGACATCCACGATACAGGTTGTACCTAGTGTGAGTTCAGGACTAGGTGTGTGACTGTGGGTGTATTTATTTATTTATTATTTTATCTTTTTATGGAATACGAGGCAAATAAACAGACTGCTTCCGGATTCTTCTTGAGGATTTATGGCACGACGGATTAGCAGTTCGTCGCCACTCATCACGAGCTTTTCGGATGCATTAATTGAGGGAGCTATTTAGCGATACCTTTACCTTGTCAGTCCACCGAATATGTGACCTATAATAATGCTGCTGTTAACATTTTAAGTGTCTTTACAGCAAGACAGGTTTTAGTCCGCCACACTATTTAAAACACTTTTCACACTATATTTATTAAAGAATCTCACATGTTTCGAAATATACCTACACTAATAATGGATGATGGATAAAATAGGACGCCAAGATAATCTCCGCGCCTATAATCCTTATTTATCCTATAATGTGAGGTCGGCGCAACACACCTTTTTAAGCATGATGGAGAAGGGATTCGGCTTAGTTTTTACGTCCGGCTGCCTACCTGACGTCAGCCTCCCGAAGGTTCCAGTCCCGAAATCCTAAATTAGAAAAATCGCTTTGCTCGACCTGGAAATCGAACCCAGGACTTCACGATCCACTGTCTATATATGTTGCCACTAGACTAAGGAAGCGGCGATGGATCTCCGCACACTCTTTATATCATCAATATAATATACTCTAGATGCACAGTTCTTTGCAAATATCGTCCTAAAAAGTGGTCTCAGGAACAAAACAAAGAAAAAGATCACAAGTTGTAATTAAATCAACACAAATATAACCCTAAGCACGTGTTATAAAGTAGGTTTTTAAACGAAATGAGCAAGCGTCCTTTAATTTGAAATTTAGAATTCTATCGACGTCCGAATGTAGGCAAAACGAGTGCTTAAGCACTTCTTTGCTGTTCCATTTTCCGAACGTCAACTGTGCATATAGGTAAATAATATATCGACGCTTTATATACAAAAAAACCTTCTGCAATTATGAGAAAATTCCCTGAAATATTCCAGGTAAAATTAGCATACGAAAGCCTCAAAGTACCCATTGTAGGCTAAAAGGGTAATTTATTTTAGGCT
This sequence comes from Clanis bilineata, assembly GCA_036417725.1. Lineage (NCBI taxonomy): Eukaryota > Metazoa > Arthropoda > Insecta > Lepidoptera > Sphingidae > Clanis > Clanis bilineata. Next base: position 1,841,344 of record CM071139.1, on the reverse strand, counting down.
GTAGCGTAAACAAAGCTTCATCTCGACCTGAATAATAAAAATAAATAGCTTTCGGTAAGTAATTACATTAATCGGCCATTGAACATGAACACTTGTAGAGTCCGTTTAGTAATCATTTAGGTTAGGTTTGTGGTATAAATAAAAGGGCTTGATTGCCTAAAGGCATTTGTCGTCGAGGATATGAATAAGTAGGTCACTTGGTTATGTGATTTTTTATTTTTATAGCAATAGCAAACGAGCAGATGGGGCACCTGAAGAGATCTCCATCCACAGATATCCAAGACGCAAAAGGCATCACGGGTGCGTTGCCAACTTAAAGGGAGGAAAATAGGGAATGGGAGGAATCGGGCCACCGGAAATCTCACTCACGGAACGAATCGCGACGGAGAGTTGCCACTTTACATCGGTTTTCTGTGTGATAGTAGTATCAAATCAGTCGAGCCGGCTCATTTATGCTATAGACGTAACTAGGCATGGCTCTTCCACTAAAAAAATCCGATGCGCAAAAAACAAAAGAGGATTTTTTGCAAGCTGGAAGTAAAACCAAACCATTGCCGCTTTGAATTAGGAAGTAAAGATGAAAGAAAAGAAAAAGGAATAAAGGAACTCAATTTGGGCAACACTTGAGATCAGCCGTAAACACTAAAATTGGTTCAGCATGGTTACGACGACCTCTTATAGCAGTATTATTATAATCGTTCTTCGTTTGGTTTGTATGGGAATATTGACAAGTAAAATTATAATAACTGCTATAAGAGGTGATGGAAACCCCCCTGGTGCACTTAGATAATGAAATATAAAATAAGATATAAAATAATATGGTATTCGAAACGAGCTGTCACTACACGTCAGCTTTCTGTGAGGCAGTGGTAACAATCCAGTCGAACCGGCATTCGTGATAAAGGTAAAATTGTCTACAGTGAGACTCTACCACTTAATCTACACTCATAAGATCATGAGTTTTGACTGACTACCGATGCACAGCCAAATATGAAAAAAAAAAAATGTTATACCATAAACATCTGCTTAGAAATGGTTTTTCTAAATTTCATATTTAAAGGGGGGATACGAGAGTAACTCAGGCAGAGTCGACCGGAAAGCTAGTTTTACTAAAAGTACCTCTATTGTGTCGAGAGATTAATAATAACTTAGTTTAACCTCCATAGTTTAGGCGCTCTATCAAACTACCGTACTTATCAGTTTGGAGTCAGCTTAATAGTTTCAAAATAAAATACCAACTTCGATATAACTTGGCAAGTTTTGTCAGAGCCTCAAGTTAGAATTAAGTCGGTGTTCACACAATATTATTTGGAGAGACATTTGTATTTTGTTGTATTTCGAGCAAATTGTAATGTAATATTACTGTCCCACAGCTGGGCACGGGTCTCCTCTACTAATTAGAGAGGTTAGGTCTTAGTCTACCACGCTGGCCTAATGCGAGTTTGTAGACTTCACATGCCTTCGAAATTCTTGCATAGATATTCACAGTATGCAAGTTTCCTCACGTGTTTATTTCACCGTTATAGCAAACGATAATACATAATGAAAATACACTTATACTTATCATAATAACAATAATATTAGCCCTGTAATATTACTGTCCCATTGCTGGGCATGGGTCTCCTCTACTAATGAGAGAGGTTAGGTCTTAGTCGACCACGCTGGCCTAATGCGCGTTTCTAAACTTTACATACCTTTGAAATTCTTGTGAAGCATTCTCGGGTATGCAGGTTTCCTCATGATGTTTCCTTCACCGCTATAACCAGCGAAAATTCACAATAAAATACACTGAACACAGAAAAGTCAGGGGTGTATGCTCTGTTTTTGGGTTGGTCTCGAACATCCGACACTCGTCTCGGCAGTCGGTACCACACGCAACTGAGTTATCACTGCTTTTTTACACTTTTCTATACTTATATCCTGTAAAGCACTATTATTAAAGTTAAATAATAATATTAGATTTTCGTATGAAACTTGCCGTATGAAGTTTAGTTACTTAACTATCTGTGCGCGAGTGTACCGGTTCATCAACAAACTTGGAGTCAAGTACAGGCTACAGAGGCTTATGTAAGTGAGATGACAGGCTTCTACACACTATTAACAATATTCACCCTTACTGCATTAGTAATAAGGTCTACGTTATTTTAAAAACATCTTTGTTTACTTCATTCTTCTGAATTGTAGTATAAGGCTTTTCGGTTCGAATCGCGGGTGGGTTTTGGCGGGAAATAAATTTAACATAACATAAGCTCACGCCTGTATCCCCGAAGGGGTAGGCAGAGGCGCACAAGCGAACTAGAACACCCACATTTCGCCGAGCTTAGTTCCGTCCCAGATGTGATAGGGGGCGAGCCTATCGCCATATCGGGCACAAATTCCAGAGTCCGGGCTGATATGGAAAAATCCAATATCACTTTGCCCGACCCGGGGATCGAACCCGAGACCTCAGAACCGTAGTCGTACCGAAATACCACCACGCCACCGAGGCAGTCAAATAAATTTATTTCAGAAAAATCTTGATTGTTCCGAAAGCAATTGTTTGACAAAAATCACAAGTTTAAAGACTTAACAGACCGACTTCAAATCAGATCGTGGCAAAATTTATATGGGACCACCCTTGAAAGAAGCTCTATCGAACACAAAAATAATTTTGAAGATCGGTCCACATTCGGCGGAGATATCGCGTAACATACATTAAAAAACAATAAGAAAAAAATACAGACGAATTGAGGACCTTCTGCTTTTTGGAAGTCGGTCGAAAACTAAAAAATGCCTTACTTGGGAACCTAACCTAGACTGAGCTCACTGTTATTAACGTAATTGAATGTAAAGATGATTGATAAATTCGATCACCGACTGCCTCGGTGGCGTGGTTGTAATTTAGTACAACTACCGTCCTGAGGTCTCGGTCTCGATCCCCGGGTCGGGCAAAGTGATATTGGATTTTTTCATATCAGCCTGGAGTCTGGAATTTGTGCCCGATATGGCGATAGGCTCGGCCCCTATCACATCTGGGATGGAACTAAGCTCGGCGAAATGTGGGTGTTCTAGTTCACTAGTGCACCTCTGCCTACCCCTTCGGGGGTATCCCCGCCTATATAGGCGTGAGTTTATGTATGTATGTATGTATGATTGATAAAAGGTATTATATTTTTGCATTCGTAAAGTAAAATACATGAACTTAATACGGAGTTGTTGAGACTGCAAATTATGTTGTATTGTGATAAAAACAAAGGCGATGACGTCACGAGTTTTTTCTGAACCACGTGCCTGGCAGTACCACTGTGTAACATCCTCATTGAAATAATTGAATATAACTTAGAGATATTATGAAAAACAGCAATGAAGTGGGGAAGTCCGGCATGGCGATGACCAGCCCGCCTAGCATGCGCGCCACGAGTAAATTATGTCTACGCTTTTTGTCGTATTATAACCGGTTTTCTCTATTTGTCTAAGGACATTAACATGCGTCCTCGTTTATTTTCATGTAATATTGTAGACAACATGTAAACAACATCTCTACAGTCGGTTATCGTGATATATCGTGACATGCATGCTAGCCGGACCCGGAACCCGGGGATCGAACCCGAGACCTCAGAACTGTAGTCGTACCGAAATACCACCACGCCACCGAGGCAATTTTCCTTAAGTAATTTTGCAAAAGGCATGACTTCAAACGCAGTAGGTAGTTTATTTATTATTTTACATTATGTCAATGACTGCGCCCGACCTTTTGCCATTTGGTATCATCATTGACATTGCCAAATTAGGCATGGGCAAATTTGATTGTTTTTTTTTTAATATCGGCATCTATTTTTAATTTTATTTAAAACTGAAGGTGACATCTCAGATGGAAGGTTTTTAAAAATAGGTACTGTGAGCATACCTTCGTCTCCTTGGCATAGTGGCAGCATATACGGGGTGTGGAAAAGGAAGTCGTGTGTAAGCAAACGATAATAATATACTTAGACAAAATAAATTACAGAATAAAATACACAATCCCAATAATTAATCACAAAAAAATACCATCTCAATTATTTACACAATTATAATGTTTAATTATATTTATTGAGCGCAGATCTTGGTTGGCCATTTGGCCTGTATTCCAAAAAAAATCTATTAAAAAAAAGAGAGGATCGGCACGTCATTTCCCGCGTAAGAAGATAGTTTAAGTAATACTGAATCTATCTGACTGGGAATGTTATATTTAACACGTGGGTTCAAGTCCCAGGTCTGACAAAGCGATTTTTCTAATTTGATTTGGCCGGGACTGGATTTAGAGGGGAGGTTGACGTCCGGCTTGCAGCCGGTCATAAAAACTAAGCCAAATTGTGCAACTTAAAAAAGTGTGTTGCTTCGACCCCACATAAAGGTGGGATAAGGGTAGGTAAAAAGAAGTCCGGATGCATACTTGTGCAGGGAACAGGGTACAGGAACTTTTATTGTGTAGAACATATAACATAACATAAGCTCACGCCTCTATCCCCGAAGGGGTAGACAGAGATGCACCAGCGAACTAGAACATCCACATTTTGCCGAGCTTAGTTCCATCGCAGATGTGATAGGGGGTGAGCCTATCGCCATATCGTACTCAAATTCCAGACTTCGGGTTAATACGGAAAAATCCAATATCCCTTTGCCCGACCCGGGGATCGAACTCGAGACCTCAGGACGGTAGTCGTACCTAAATACAACCACGCCACCGAGGCAGTCAGTCAGGCACTTGTGTTATTATATAATTATTTTAATTCAATCACGCTTTATTAAGTTGTTAATTAATATTCAATTAGTAACACTTCCCTATGCAATAATATGATTGAGCTATATTAAATTGTATTCTCGCAGACACAAAGTTAATTTTTCCAAAGTATGGTGTCCGGGGTAGTGACCAACCAATAGTGCTGATCCAATACATTATAGAAGATATTTAGATGATGGATGTGTCGCAGACAGTGTGCGGATTAGGATTTTCGTCAATTTGTCCTTGTACATACATAAGCTCACGCCGGTATCATCGAAGAGGTAGGCATAGGCGCACTAGCGAAAAAGAACACCCACACTTCGCCGAGCTTCGTTCCGGGTGGAGCCTATCGCCATCATCATTATCATCAGCCAAAGGATATCCACTCCTGGACTTAGGCCTCCCCTATCGCTATCAGGCGATAATTCTAGACTCCGGGCTGATGCTGAAAAATTCAATATAACTTTGCCTGACCCGGGGATTGAACCCGAGACCTCAAAATAATAGATCGCGCACGTAATACCACTACGCCACCAAGGCAGTCTCGTCCTTGTGACCTTGAAAAATGGCGTCTGACACAATGAATAATTTACATCACATTTTGGCCGTGTCACGTCTCACGCCTCGCAAAGAAAATAAAAGTGGATGACTATGTAAAAGTGAATTAATTTCTTTTCACATTTTTTTTGTTAATGGCTTACGTGACGTAACGCTGTTTTGAGTTTTAGTTTGAGTTTATGTTATTTTCGACCGCCTCCAAAAAAGCAGGAGGTCCTTAATTCGCCTGTATTTGAAATAAAACTATTCTTACGGATTCTATCACGATTAGGTTTTAATTATTATTCCCGACGTTTCGAAGGCTTTGCAGTCTTCGTTGTCACGGGTCAGTTGTTGTCTGTATTTTTTTATGTATGTTACGCGATATCTCCGCCAAATGTGGACCGATTTTCAAAATTATTTTTGTGTTCGATAGAGCTTATTTCAAGAGTGGTCCCATATAAATTTGGTCGCGATTGGATTTGAAGTCGGTCTGTTAAGTATTTAAACTTGTGATTATTTGTTACCTACTGGGGTATTTTCAACAATGTATAACATAACTGTAATACACAACTGTATAATTGCCTGCGACTCCCTGTGCGTGGAAATTTATTTTCCGGGTTAATAGCCTATGTTTCAATACAGGGTGTCAGCTACCTCCATACCAAATTCCATCAAAATTGGTACAGCCGTTCGAGCGGGAAGAAGTAACAAACATACGATTACAAACTTTCACTTTTTTATAATATTAGTATAATTATGTAAAAGTTGTTATAGTGAATCGTTCAAGTTCGTCTCAATATGATGCTCTGGTTCGACCGGATCATTGGCACTGGCTCACAGAATGGCGACATTAAGTACATTACTCTCCCATTACGTACGGTGAGATTGTATGAGGCCCAAATAAGTGGGGTGTTCTTCTCAATTCTTATTACTTTAGCACGGTAGAAAACTTTACCGTGCTCCTAGAATATTGCTATTAATGGTGACAGTTACTTCTTACCACATACCATCAGATCGTTTGTCTACACATCTGCTGAAGCTTTTCCAAAAAATGACTCTCAACTGTTAACTGAATAGTCTTTGAAACAAAAAATAATCACCCAAATCGGTTCACGCATGTCGTTGAACATACCTGAAAAGAAAACGAAAACATATACGGACGAATTAAGAATAACCTTCTAGAAGTCGGTTAAAAAGTAACTTTCTTTCTTTCTACCTGCCCTTATTCTACCTTAATGTGGGGTCGGCGCAACACACTTTTTCAAGGATGTTGCAGATAGGATTTGGCTTAGGTTTAACGACTGGACACCTGCCTGATGTCAACCCCCTATGAGGGATCCAGTCCCGGGCAAATTTAATTAGAAAATTTGCTTTGCCCATCCTGGCAATCGAACCCAGGACCTCCCGGTCCAAAGCCCATACATGCTGCCACTAGACCAAGGAGGCGAAGAAAACGAAAAAATATACGGACGAATTAAGAATAACCTTTTTGAAGTCGGTTAAAAATTAACACCTATCCAATAAAAAACAACATAAACAGCTCAGCTGTCAGTGGTATGCGTGTAGAGTGAGCGTGACTTGGCTAGGTTTGCATCGCGGCCTCAATAGCAAACACTATTATATCATCAGAACCTACTTCACAACGGTCTATCTATACAGCGGCCTGAGCAGGAAAATTTCTGACAACCGTAAATGTATTCGAACTCGATGCGCGTCTATGAAATTTGTATGAAATATTAACCAAACGTCATCGGTGCTCAGCGAACTCGAATACATTTACATTTACATTAGTTTTTCGTGCTTGGGCTACTGTAGGTTACGTTGTTCGTCTAGAAAGAAAGAAAGAAAATGTTTATTGCCACTAAACGCTTGTAACATTTGTTACTACTGTCATATAGACTACTAAATGTTAAACATTATATCATCATCATCGGCCATAAGACGTCCACTGTTGAACATAAACCTCCCCCAAAGATTTCCAGATCGACCTGTTGGAAGCGGCCTGCATCCAGCGACTTTCTGCGACCTTTATCAGGTCGTCGGTCCACCTTGTAGGTGGACGTCCTACCGGCAAACATTATATAATATAATATAATAGCCTAGTGCATGCGTACATTGTGACAAAAGGTGGCTCTCAGCATGTTGCGTGTTATGATCAAAACCATAACACAGCGCTGGTTTTCAATGGCCACCTTAAGTGACGCACGGATGCTGAATCTGGCAAAGGAACAAGGCTACAAGGTAAGATATGTCCCCCACTCCAGTCAGCGCGGCGTGGCACGATACATCGCATCGGTGCGATATTATGTCTATTTGTCTACGTGGTCAAACGTGAAGAGAAGATTTTATAGTATAACCGCCGAATGTTCATACACTTAAGGTCGCCTTATGTCGTTTAAGGCCGCCTTATCTGTCAAAATTGTATGGCGAAAATCAAAATAAGAAGCCGTTAAAGTTGAGTAACTTCTGACCATTCGGGCATAAGTAAGACTTTAGTAATGCTAAGAGCCGTCTGCCGTGAAAATTGATCAGCGGCCCGAGCAGAGAAATTTCTGACAATCGTAAATGTGTTCGAGCGATGCGAATTTGTATACTTAAAATATTAACCAAATGTCATCCGCGGGTCGATTCTCTAAGGTGAAAAAGTGGCAACGTTGCGGCATCATTGCGGCAATGATGTTTTCATTTTTGTATTCAGCAAGATACAAAGCACACGAACTAGCGCTATGCATGATGACGGCGCTTATGCGAACTAGCTTTCTTGAGCGAGGCGTTTGACATAAATGTATGGAAAATGGTATTCTCTAAGAGCCAACAACGTTGAACGCTCCGTCGATCTCAACGATGTGCGCTGCGGGAGCGAGGCGTCGATCGCAACGTTTCTTAGAGAATCCCCGAATTTATTATCCCCGAAGGGGTAGGTAGTGGGCACTAGCGAATTAGAACACCCACATTTTGCCGAGCTTAGTTCCGTCCCAGATGTGATAGGGGGCAAGCATATCGTCATATCAAGCACAAATTCTAGACTCCGGGCTGATATGGAAAAATCCAATATCACTTTGCCCGACCCGGGGATCGAACCCGAGATCTCAGAACGGAAATTTTACCGAAATACAACTACGCCACAAAGGCAGTCTCACTCAGTAAAGTCATAGTTTTAATCGCAACTTATTATTCAATTTTAGAATAAACTACAAAATGAAATTAATATTACATTGAAATATTACACAATCAGATGAATAACATACGTTAATAAACCAATCAAAAGGTAAATAATTGTTGTTTATTCTAAATTTCAACACAATCGAAGTTGGTAATGTGTTACGAAATATGTTAATTATTATTGAACGAGTGACAGCACCTGTGTACCGTTTTTACTAAATACAAAACCGGATTCAAATTATTACGTTTTACTATGATATTGTGAAGTTACTAGTGGATTGGCGCTGGTTTGTTTGTGATTACTTTTCGTTCAACTCATTTATTGAAGCCATAAAAAACGGATTCTATCACGATTTGGTTTTAATTTTTTTTTATGGTCGGACTCTGTCTGTCTGACCCGTGACCACGAAGGCTGCAAAGCTTTCGAAACGTCGGGCATAAAATTTAAAACCAAATTGTGATAGAATCCGTAAAAATAGTTTAATTTCAATAACATTCACGTAAACCTAAGAAATCATTATGCCATAAAAAAGGTAATGGACGGATTTCAAAACTTATACGATCGTGATCAAATTTATATACCACCCTTAAAATAGCTCTATCGAACACAAAATCTTCAAAATCCGTCCACATTTGGCGGAGATATCGCATAACATAAAACATAATGCAGACATTGAGGACCTTCTCCTTTTATGAAGTTGGTCAAAAATGGCACACATTGAAATAAAACTATTTTTACGGATTCTATCACGATTAATAATATTAGCCCTGTAATATTACTGTCCCACTGCTGGTCACGGGCCTCCTCTACCAATGAGAGGGGTTAGGCCTTAGTCTACAACGCTGGCCTAATGCGGGTTGGTAGACTTCACATACCTTCGAAATTCGAAGAAATTCTCAGGTATGCAGGTTTCCTCACGATGTTTTCCTTCACCGTTATAACAAGCGATATTTCACAATGAAAATACACTTAACATAGAAAAGTCGGAGGTGTATGCTCCATTTTGGGGTTGGTCTCGGAACCTCCGACACTTGTCTCGTCAGTCCGTACCATTCCCAACTGAGCTTTTTTAGCTTTTCGAATTTATATCTATCTATATCTATCACGATTAGGTTTTAATTATTATTCCCGACGTTTCGAAGGCTTTGCAATCTTCGTTGTTACGGGTCAGACTAAGGTGTCATTTGTCCAAAAAAGGTTAGTGTTACAATATCTACCTTGATTTTTAAATTATACAAAATCAAAAAAGGTTAATTATTTGTGTTCCGATTTTTTTTTTGTTCGCGTAAACTTAAGAAATCAGTATGGCACACATTGTTTAGATTCCGTCAAAAATTTTACTCTACCGCCACTTTGGAAGGCACGGAACTCTCACGTTGAACAACATCTGACTCCTTAGCCCCTTACTTATAAAAATATTTAAGCGCTGCTTATCTTTATACCATAGGTTGTCCCTTTCATTTTTAAACAATGTAACGCAAGGAAGAAAGTGACAGGTTATTCTTAACCATTTGCTCAGCTAAAAATGCTTTTTTTTTAGTCTCTTTGCTTTGTGTTTTTAGTAGAATACGTAACTATTTTTTTATTTGGTGCTAAAAGGTCGGGAAATCTTTGGGGGAGGCCTATGTCCAGCAGTGGACGTCCTATGGCTGATGATGATGATGATAAGGAAAAGGTCTGTATGGGCTGTAAATCAGGAGGCCCCGGGTTCGACTCCCAGGTCCGGCGGGGTGATTTTCTGACACGATTTTGCCTGGGTGTAGATCTCTCAGATGGGGGATGACGTCAGTTAGGAAACCGGTCGTAAAAATTAAGCCAAATCCTTTCTGTAACATGCTTGAAAAAGTATGTTACGATGACCCCACATAAAGGTGGGATAAGAGCAGATTTCAGAACACTTGTAGGATTTATTGTTTTTTTTAAATATGAAGCAGTTCACAAAATAATATTGACGACAAAATAAATAAATAAATAAATACACCCAACAGTCACATACATAGTCCTGACCCCACACTAGGTGTAACCTGTATCGCGGGTATCAGAAACTACGAGAGACTTTTGGTCTCACAACACCCAGACCCGAAACAAATATCTATGGGCCACACAGACATTTGTCTCGGTGCGGGAATCGAACCCGCGACCTCACGTTTCACAGCCGGCTACTCGCCCGCTGCGCCACGGAGGCTGTCACAAAAGATTTTAACACTAACAAACAAACAAAATATTTCTTTCTGTTACTATAACCTTATTGATTTAGGTGATTGGTTGGTCCAAATACATCACGGCCTAAATCGCAACTTAACCGTGACAGTACGAATGGCTGTGTGGTAAAAAACCCGCCGTCCTCGGTTCGTATCGAGCAATGATTTTTTGTTATCTAACACGGACGTAAAAAAAGATGGACGGAGCGCTAGGAACATTCATTTATTTATTTAAATTAGCACTACCACATCATACATAAATCATAAAAGAAAAGAAGAAAACTTAAGTCATACAATAAAAAGATGGACGGAGCGCTAGGAACATTCATTTATTTATTTAAATTAGCACTACCACATCATACATAAATCATAAAAGAAAAGAAGAAAACTTAAGTCATACAATAAAAAGATGGACGGAGCGCTAGGAACATTCATTTATTTATTTAAATTAGCACTACCACATCATACATAAACCATAAAAGAAAAGAAGAAAACTTAAGTCATACAATAAAAAGATGGACGGAGCGCTAGGAACATTCATTTATTTATTTAAATTAGCACTACCACATCATACATAAATCATAAAAGAAAAGAAGAAAACTTAAGTCATACAATAAAAAGATGGACGGAGCGCTAGGAACATTCATTTATTTATTTAAATTAGCACTACCACATCGTAAATATTAATCATAAAAGAAAAGAAGTAATACAAAACTTTAGTAATACAATACATTCCGATATGAATGGCAATTATGGCGTACCTAACATTTGGCGCAAATGTGCTAAAAAATTGAAAATTGGGCGTAAAATATAAATAAAAATAATACATTGAAAGTGATATAATAATAATACATTCGATCTATCAACACGTAATGGCGGCGACTGATCTAACGAGCCGAAAACCCTGCTTCACTTTGAATGTTCATAGCGCTCCGTCCATCTTTTTTTACGTCCATGTTATCAAAGTTTATCAACGCGCGTTCGACGCTGGCTTTGAGGTAACGTGAGATAACTTCTGATTTGTTAATGTTAACAAGAGCGGATCGTCGCCTCCTTGGTCTTATAGCAGCATATATGGGCTCTGGACCCGGTGGTCGTGGGTTCGATTCCCAGGTCAGGCAAAGCAACTGGAACTTTTTGGAACTGAAACCCTAAAGTAGGTTGACGTCAGGCAGACGGTCGTAAAAACTAAGCCAAATCCTTTCTGCAACATGCTTGGAATAGTGTGTTTCCCCAACCCCACATTAAAGTGGGATAAGGGCAGGTAGAAAGAAAGAAAGTTTGTTACTATGTTAACTGAGAGTGGATCCCTCAGAGGGAGTTGATGACACATAACATAACATAACATAAGCTCACGCCTGTATCCCCGTAGGGGTAGGCAGAGGCGCACTAGCGAACTAGAACACCCACATTTCGCCGAGCTTAGTTCAGTCCCAGATGTGATAGAGGGCGAGCCTATCGCCATATCGGGCACAAATTGCAGGCTCCGGGCTAATATGGAAAAATCCAATATTACTTTGCCCGACCCGGGGATCGAACCCGAGACCTCAGAACCGTAGTCGTACCGAGATACCACCACGGCACGGAGTTGATGACTGCCATGGAATCATACAAATTTAAGCCGAACCATCTCTGTAAGGGGCAAGGGCGTCATGTTATAATCCTATGAAACATCTTAATTTCCGTAACACACATCCTTCGGATATGTAGCACTAACCTTGTTTCCACGTCCAATTACAACTTTAAGCTTTAAGGATATTCTGTAATTTTGTTAGTGTTTAAGCTTTATTATTTCTTTATTAGGACAAACCAGTGATAATATTTTTCTGTAAAGATACCTCTAGAATTGGGTACTTAACTATGTTTGATTGTAAACATAATATAATAATAAGTATTTATTAGCTCAAAATTTACAGTGAGAGAAAATTACAAATATACCTAGGAACATATATAATTATACAAACAATATTTTAGGGTGTAAGCATTAGTATATAAGTATTTTTGAGAGGTAGAGCCACGCTGTAAACAGTAACGTCTACAGCACGAATGGACTGGCTTGACCAGTTTGATACCACTGTCTAACAGAAAAACGACGTAAAGTGGCAGCTTGCTGTCGCGTTTCCGGTGAGTGAGATTTCCGGTGGCCCCTTCCCATTTCCATTTCCCTCCCCTTCTATTCCCTCCTTTTAGGTTGGTAACGCACCCATGATTATTTTTGTGTCATAGGAGTCTATGGGCGGTGGAGATCACTTACAATCAAGTGACCCATCTGTTCGTTTGCCAGGCTCTGCTATATAAAAAAAAAGTATGTATCGCCTAAGCTAAGCAGTCGTAAATAAAGTCTTAAACTAACCACCGGCCTGTTCACACGTCTCTCCTAAATTTCTCCTACATTACATGGCGACCCTGCCAGGTTACATACATAACAAATAATTTTAAATAGTTAATAAATCTGTATCTAATAACATAATAATGTTAGCCCTGTAATATTACCGTACCACTGCTGGTCACGGGCCTCCTCTACTAATGAGAGGGGTTAGGCCTTAGTCTACCACGCTGGCCTAATGCGGGTTGGTAGACTTCACATACCTTCGAAATTCCTGTGAAGAAATTCTCGGGTATGCAGGTTTCCTCACGATGTTTTCCTTCACCGTTATAGAAAGCGATATTTCACAATGAAAATGCACTTAACATGGAAAAGTCAGAGGTGTATGCTCCATTTTAGGGTTGGTCTCGAACCTCCGACACTTGTTTCGTCCGTACCATTCCCAACTGTGCTATCGCTGCTATCTGTATCTAATCAAGATTATTATTTAACACGTGAGAAAAATAATGAAAACCTATTAAAACCTTTATAACACTAAAATATACAATGATATTATTAAATTCTCGTCACGTGCCCGGCATTAGCGTAATGCCGACCTCTAGCACGAAAAACTTTCGCATAAGTTTTCGATTCGAGGCGACAGGATGCTGTAAATCAACAGTTCTAGTTCTAGTTCTAGTCTAGAGTTAGCAGTTAGAGTATCTCAGAGAATGAAATTTCCATTCCGATGTAGAGTTCGTCCTCAAAAATTAAAGAGAAAATTGCAATTTAAAAGAGTACGAGTTTTACGTTTTTGTTTTAGGGCGACTTGCAGCTCTATTACTAATCTAGAGTTAGAAGTAAACGTGATTTATCCTACAGCTCATCTCATTTAAACTGAGATATGGGATAAATCGGGTCTTATATAAGTGACTGACTGCTTCGGTAGCGTAGTCGTATTTGGGTACGACTGCCGTCCTGAGGTCACGGGTTCGATCCCCGGGTCCGTCAAATTGATATTGGATTTTTCCATACCAGCTAGGAATCTGGCCAAGGAGGAGAATTAAAAAAATAAGTCGACGATGCTACATTCTTCATTTTGGCTGGGTTTATCTCAATAAAAGCGAGCGGTTCGACCATCCTTTCCAAAACTATTGTATATAGGATAGTTCCTGTCCTTATCCCACCTTAATGTGGGGTCGGCGTAACACTATTAAACATGTTGTAAAAAGAATTTCGCTTTGTTTTTACGACCGGCTGCCTACGTCAACTACCATCTGAATATTTCACGGGTGCATAGAAATAAAAATAAGTGTTTTTTTCAAAGTATCTAACAATAAACAATTTACCATCAATTTGGACACGAATATTGCTTGAGTTTATGTAATGTTTAATCCAGTTGTGTAATCACATTAAAATATTAATTTCTATTCACCCCGTTTTACCGTTTCATTCTACCTAGTTCTGAGGTCTCGGGTTCGATCCCCGGGTCGGGCAAAGTGTTATTGGATTTTTCCATATCAGCCCGGAGTCTGGAATTTGTGCCCGATATGGCGACAGGCTCGCCCCCTATCACATCTGGGACGGAACTAAGCTCGGCGAAATGTGGGTGTTCTAGTTCGCTAGTGCGCCTCTGCCTACCCCTTCGGGGATACAGACGTAAGCTTATGTATGTGTAGGACCTTATGTGATGTTACAAAAGCGTTCGCCCTGCATTACTAATCTAGTACTAGTAAATAACATTTTGACAGTGAAATGGCAAAAAGTAGCGATAGCTCAGTTGCGAACGGTACGTACTGCTGAGACGAGTGTCGGAGGTTCGACACCAGTTCCAAAATGGAGCATACACCTCTGACTTTTTTATTTTAAGTGTGTTTTCATTGTGAATTATCGCTTGCTATAACGGTGAAGGAAAACATCGCGAGGAAACCTGCATACCCGAGATTTTTTTTCGACGAATTTTGAAGGTACGTGAAGTCTGCCAATCCGCATTAGGCCAGCGTGGTAGACTAAGGCCTAATCCCTTTCATTAGTAGAAGAGGCCAGCAGTGCATTGCCAGCAGCATTATTTTATTTATTAAATAATATTTCCAAACTTACCCCGAAATTATGTTAGAGAATTTGTATTCCGTTACAGCAACTTAGGCGAAAGACTTAATAAATGTGATCCGGCATGATCCGGCCTCTAATCTGGGATCACCTCTATTTTTCACCTCGCCGCAAGTACTTCACTAAGCCGCAACTGAACTGGACAATTTATCT
This sequence comes from Clanis bilineata, assembly GCA_036417725.1. Classification (NCBI taxonomy): domain Eukaryota; kingdom Metazoa; phylum Arthropoda; class Insecta; order Lepidoptera; family Sphingidae; genus Clanis; species Clanis bilineata. Next base: position 1,826,132 of record CM071139.1, on the reverse strand, counting down.
TACTTCTGAAGCATTGTTGTTGGGATCTTTAATTAATTTGTGGTAACGGTGGAGTAGTATTGTAGGCAATTTTGCCACAGAAAAACTGGATTCAAAAAAAGTTGAAGTCGGAGTCTTTTAATTAAATCTGCATCTGCATTATGACTCAGAAATATGTTGTTTACTTTTAGACGTATTTTTTTTGTTAAACTTAATTTGTTGTTTTTCCAAATATATCTCTATATATGCATAATATAAGCTCACGCCTGTATCCCCGAAGGGGTAGGCCGAGTCGCACTAGCCAACTAGTACATCCACATTTCGCCGACCTTAGTTCCGTCCCAGATGTGATAGGTGGCGAGCCTATCGCCATATCGGGCATAAATTACAGAATCCGGGCTGATATGGAAAAATCCAATATCACTTTGCCCGGCCCGGGGATCGAATCGGAGACCTCAGGACAGCAGTCGTACCGAAATACAACCACGCCATGGAGGCAGTCTATGTATATATACGGTACCAACTAAGTATATTTTTCCAACCAAAAAAAATAAATTGGTCCTGCAGTCCAGCTTGCTTTTGATTAACTCATCCTTTGCAGTGTTCTAGTTCGCTAGTGCGCCTCTGCCTACCTCTTAGGGGATACAGGCGTGAGCTTATGTTATGTTACACTCTACATTTTACAAACATTACAAATGCAGTATCGGTAAGATCTTGTTCGAGACATACTCCGGATATGAGGTGCGATAGTTCCCGCTGTTATGCCATTATGACGTAATATCCTCGAGTTACTGTGTCGCCACGGACGTAAAAAAAAGATGGACGGAGCGCTAGGAACTCTGAAAGTGAAGCAAGGTTTTCGGCCCTTTCGATATATCGACTCATAATGGCGACGACTATCGTGGTATGAGTGTTAAAGTGTGCGTACGACACTTTTGTACAAGCGCGTTTGTGTGCGTGGCTTCTCAGGCGCCCGTTTAACTATAGGCGGGATGGTGTCCTTCTTTTTTATACGCCCGTGTGAGTCGCTTTGATGGCGGGATTGGGCAACTTCCACGGTGAAACGTTTGTTTGTCGTAAACAAGGTCTCTTGCAACGACGCGTGCAAAGGCTAGACTATCCCGCCCACACGCCCGATTAGGTAATCAGTAGGTTTACCACCACCTCTTATAGCAGTATTATTATAATCGTTATTCGTTTGTTTTGTATGGGAATCGGTACAAGTAAGATTGTAATAATACTGCTATAAGAGGTGGTGGTAACCCCCCCTGTGGTCCTGTATCGGCCAGTCGAACTCAACCCGAGAGTGCAGATAGATCGCGAAAATAAACCAATCAAATTAAGGCTGAGATCTATAGAGCGAACTTCGACTAAGTCTAAGTCAAAGAAACGAACTTAGTGAGGATTTGTACTTTTTAAATCGAACTTTGACTTAATCCGAGAATTTTTTTACAATAAATTATTTGGTTAGCCTGTCTGTCAGTCTGTTTTTCTTGTAATTAATGACTCCGACTAAATCAAAGTTCGATTTAAAAAATCCATATCCTCACTGAGTTCGTTTCTTTGACTTAGACTTAGTCGAAGTTCGCTCGATCTCAGCCTGAGTCATTGGCCGGCTCGACCGGTTTGATGCCATTGTCTTACAAAAAACCGACGTAAAGTGGCAAGTAGCTAAGTAGCTATTACGTTTGATTGAGTGAGATTTAGAGTGGCCCAATTCCCTCTTCCTTTCCCAACTCTAGTTCTCTAGTTCTGTGCCTACCCTTTCGGGTACGGCTGTTATAATGTTTCGCATAGTTTAGCAAGTCGAAAGCGAGTGCTAGGGCACTGTGTCGAGCCCACCGTACGCGATGCGTGCAGAATATACACGCAATGTGATATAACTACTGCTAAGTGCCATTTACACTGTCGGACATTAAAATGGCCATGTCAAAATCTAACAGATTCTCAAAGATGTTTTATGGGTTATAGAACATCTCTCTTAATAATGAATTTGCCTCAAATTGTATATACCTCTATAATTGTGTACACTGTTTCAAAATTAATGTTTGACACAACATTTTGAAGATAATTTCCCATTTAATGATAAACATAAGTAAAAAATGAATGAAATTCTCGGGTATGCAGGTTTCCTCACGATGTTTTCCTTCACCGTTATAGCAAGCGATATTTCACAATGAAAATACACTTACCATAGAAAAGTCAGAGGTGTATGCTCCATTTTGGTGTTGGTCTCGAACCTCCGACACTTGTCTCGGCAGTCCATACCATTCCCAACAGAGCTATCGCTGCTTGACTGTGTTACCTAAGTACTTGACTGTGACTAATTATAACCACTAGCACTCAATTCTCAGACAAAAATACCGTTACGCTTAATGCCCGCAACCTTGAAATAGGAGTGTATAAATTAAGTATCCTTGTCAATGATATAACGATAATGCGAAGATATATAAAACAAAAATCTGATCTCAAAAAAATGTTAGTTACTTTAGTTACTTTTCGTCTACCTAGTTCATCTGTCACAAGCAGTATTTGTAAATTATCAAATATCTTTGATGTAAGAGACCATTTCCTGTTTTCTTTGTTCTTAACTTGCCTGATGGTGGTTGATACGATTACCCATCAGCCTTGAATAGTACCCAGCAAGACCAAGGAATTATATAGCACTAACCGCCGAATGTTCGTACACTTAAGGACGCCTTATTTCGTTTAATGCCGCCTTATCTGTCAAAATTGTATGGCAAAAATCAATATAAGAAGCCGTTAAAGTTGATCAGCGTTTGACCATTCGGGTGTAAGTCACAGTATAATGAGCCTAACACATTAGGGGCCTCATTTATAAAAACTGTTTAACTGAGCAAATGGTAAAGAATAGCCTGTCCCTTTTATTTTCAAACGATGTAAGACAAGGAAAAAAGTGACAGCCTATTCTTAGGCATTTGCTCAGCTAAAATGTTTTTATAAGTGAGGCCCTAGATGTTCAGTCCCATAATGCTCCGGAATTACACTGGTTATAATTTCCGTCAAACCGGAATACAATATTGCTTGCACAATGTTACTAGAGGGAGAAATAGATATTATTGTAAAGTAACTATTTTTACGAATTCTATCATGATTTGGTTTTAATTTTTATTCTTGGACAAATGACATCTCAGTCCAACCCGTGACCACAAAGCCTTCTAAACGTCGGGAATAAAAATTAAAACCAAATCTTGATAGAATCCGTAAAAATAGTTTTATTGCCATGAATAGCATTCGCATAAACTTAAGAAATCAGTATGTAAAGTAACTGTCATGTTTTAAGTATTCACTTACGTTATATTACTCGTTACGTAATATTTTGTCCACGGTAACCGAAATATAATCATTGTAGTCTTAAGGCAGTCATTTTGATAGAGTTTATGACGTATAATCATCAATCTGATTATGTTTTTTTGTTATACAACCGTTTTAGGTATTTTTGTAGTATACGTGACTGTATAGCTATCACTTTCTATTGCCTTAAAACTATTTTGCTGATGACACAACTATATTTAGTTTCTTACAATATTATATTCAACATTGAATGCTTGCAATGCAACATTGCTTTTCGTTCAATAAGTCAGATTCCGTTAGCCCGAATCCTCCCTCATCGCAATCCCTATTTATTTCCTTTAATGTTGACAACGCAACTCTTGTAGTCACGTGGTTGTAAATTCTTTTCACCACATTTGTATCATGCGTGCAACCAACAAAATTATGGGCGTAATACTAACCTTAGAGAAAGATATTGGCAAATTGTGGGAAATTATTGACCCCTAAAAACGCCGCTCATCATAGGAAAAGCATCAGGGTACTACCACCACGTCTTATAGCAGTATTACTACAATCTTATTTTGTTTTTTGGTACAGGAATCTGTACAAGTAAGATTATAATAATGCTGCTATAAGACGTTGTGGTAACCCCCTGATCAATCTTCATGTCAAATATCAGACTGTTCACTGTGCTCGAGTATGATTCTCGGACGGTTGCTCGGTTCTCAAATTTTAGCCTGTTTTGGGGTCAAAGCTCTGAAACTACTAGATTTTTTATTATTTCCTATAATAGATCATAACAAGCAGATTGGTATTTAGTTTTCCTCAATAACAAAACAGTAGTTCTGTTTTATAAAACGGAATAATTTATTATGATTTATGCTTTGTTCGTCCTTTTAAGGTGTGATTGTAGAAAACCGATTTGCATATTTTATAACGTAGTTAGTTATAGGAAAACTTGTGCATTCATTAAGTAGCGAATTGTTTTTTACAAGAAAAGAATACGATGACATGTTTTGCATTATAATACACGTCAATAAAAATATTTTGCGTGAATTATAAATATATGGGGCGTCGCCTCTTTGGTCTCATGGCAGTATGCATGGGCTGTGGACCGGGAGGTACTGGGTTCGATTCCCAGATCGAGCAAAGCAAATTTTCTAACATAATTTGCCCGGGACCGGATCATCTTAGAAGGGGTTGAAGTCAGGCAGGCGGCCGGTCGTAAAACTAAGCTAAATCATTTCTGCAACATGCTTGAAAAAGTTGCGCCGACCCCACATTAAGGTGGGATGAGGGCAGGTAGAAATAATTATAAATATGTGAGTGTAAAATATGTTGTTTGATAAAAAACTTGAGATTATTGCAACCAGTCAATGAAAAATCTTTGATTCGTTTAATTATTAGGTCTATGCTAATTTTTAGATCTTAAACACGACTGCCTCGGTGGCGTGGATGTATTTCGGTACGACTACCGTCCTGAGGTCTCGGGTTCGATCCCCGGGTCGGGCAAAGTGATATTGGATTTTTCCATATCAGCCCGGAGTCTGGAAATTGTGCCCGATATGGCGATAGGCTCGCCCCCTATCACATCTGGGACGGAACCAAGCTCGGCGAAATGTGGGTGTACTAGTTCGCTAGTGCGCCTCTGCCTACCCCTTCGGGGACACAGGCGTGAGCTTATGTAATTATGTAACACAATAATGAACAGGTACGGAGAATGTGATAATTACCGCGTCAGTTATTTATTTTATACATTGTTCTTGTTTGGCTTCTTATCTGAATTTTAAATATCATCGTGGCTGGGTAAATCCTTTTTTTGGCCAACACTACACGCACATAAAATCATAAGGTTTTTGACATTCCAATTCAACGTTAAAAAACGAATCACGCAGTAATCGAAACTGGGTGTCGCGAAATTATCTAGGTTTAGGTTATGTAATTATTGCCGAATACCTCCGAATACGCATGGTAGCAACTAGCAACACCATTAGTTTATATGTGATGGCATTTTGATTTGCAATGCCTATACATAGTCATGTTGCGTGTTTAAAAAGTTAATGGTATTTTGAATTTCGAACGTCACTATTACATCATTCTGGCGATTACATATATAAGCTCACGCCTGTATCTCCGAAGGGATAGGTAGAGGGGAACTAAAGAACAAAAAGACCCACATTTCCCGAGCTTATTTCTGTCTCAGATGTGATAGGGGGCTTGCTAATCGCCGTGTAAAGCAGTAATTCCAGATTCTGGACTGATACTGAGCTGTAAAACCCTATATCATTTTGCCCGATCCGGGAATCGAAACCGAGACCTCCGAGTCAAGGTGGCTATTATTTTTTGGAATTTGTCATTTGTAACCTCGTTACTTCAAAATACTTTTTTGAGAAAATAAGGACTGAGCTTTTTTCTTTAATTTATGCACACAGCACATCCTTTTTGAATACATTCAAATCAGCTTTTATATCATGAGAATATTTTTTTATAGCGGTGGCTGGTAAACGAGCAGATGAGTTACCTGATGGTAAGTGATCTCCAGGCCTAAGACACTAAAAAAATCATAGGTGCGTTGCCAACCTAAAACGAGGGAAATAGGGATTGGGAAAGGGAGGTGAGAATTGCAGTTACCACCACCTCTTATAGCAGTATTATTATAATCGTTCTTCGTTTGTTTTGTGGGAATGGGAATCAGTAGACATAACTGTCTACAGAGTAGCTCTACCACTCAAAAGTTATGTATTATTAAGACATAACTTTTCATTTCAAGTGCATATTGTGTAAAAAATACTTTCCTATGGGTGCGGTGAAATCGATAGCAGTTACGCTGGTTGCACGCACAATCGGAGTACCAGACCATCTCCGACATGGATCGACGGGCTTTGTTTTGTAGCAGTCTTTCCCAAAGTGAGCAATAACGCCCCCTTGTGGGCGCTCCATGGCTAAAGGTGGGCGGTAAGAGACCCAGAGAAAAAAGAGGATCTGCTGATATAGCTCACAATAATTAAAAAAAATATTAAATTAAATTTGAAGTTATAGTGGTTTTTAAGTAGGTAAAAATTGGGGGGCGCTAAAAAATAGTTTCAAAGTGGGCAGTAGTCAAAATAAGTTTGGGAACCTCTATTTTATAGTATCGTGATATTAACGCATAATGAATATAGAAATAGTCTTTAGAAGAATTAGACCAAAAGAATCAGTAAAAATAAGGATTTAAATTGTTCAAAAGTTCATTTCTCCATAAATGCGTAAATAAAACTATATTTTACGGATTCTATTACGATTCTTTTATTTAATAAAAAATATAATTTTAAAATGAAGATATAATATAATGTAATACTAACTTCTCGGACAACTTCGGTCCGACCCGTGACCATGACGCCTATAAAGATTCCAATTAGTCAAGAATAAAAAATAAAAACAAATCGCGATAAAATCCGTAAAAAATAGTTTTATTTCAACGAGTAACATTCGCGTAAACTCAAAACATCACAATATATCTTCCATCCCATTGTGACTGTTAAACATCGATATGTGTTATTATTTATTACGATAGATAGTTCATAAACCATCGCTCTACACTGTCTTGGTTTACTAGTTAGAATGTAGAGCAATTTGATGTCATAAAGTAGTTTGACATGTGACTATTGAAGCTCGATATCAGAGCTCCAATACAAACTTAGGTTTATGATACCCAGTTATTGGTGTTCTGATAGTTAATTTATGGTATGTAACTTTTGACTGCGGCTCCCTCCCAATGAAAGTCAAAGATAGAAAGTACAATCAATTAAAGGATAGCGTAGCTATAAAAATAATGTAAAAGGTTGTCAAAATCGTTTAGTAGTTCCAAAGACTACCAGCTCCATTGTTACGAGTATTACTCGTATACTATTGCATGTCTTTGGAAGAGATCTATAGAGCGAACTTCGACTAATTCTGAGTCAAAGAAACGAAGCCAGTGAGTATTTGGAATTTTTAAATCGAACTTTTCAAGCTATTTTTTACTGATTTCTTAAGTTTACGCGAATGCTATTCATTGAAATAAAATTATTTTTACGGATTTTATCACGATTTGGTTTTAATTTGGACAGTTGGCAGTCCAACCCGTGACCACGAAGACTGCAAAGCCTTCGAAACGTCGGGAATAAAAATTAAAACCAAATCGTGATAAAATCCGTAAAAATAATTTTATTTCAAAGCTATTTTTTACAAGAAAATCAGACTGACAGACAGACAAAGCACATATTTTCTTGAAAAAAATGACTCGAACTAAGTCAAAGAGCGATTTAATAATTCCAAATCTTCACTGAGTTCATTTCTTTGACTTAAGACTTAGTCGAAGTTCGCTCTATAGAACTCAGCCTCAGCCTCAGCTTTTTAAAAAGAGTGCGTGCTGTCTGCAAAATTAGGAATTCATAAAAAAATCTTTAAAATAACTTTACAACTGTATAAATATTAAAAAAAAATGGAGTGTAAGTGGGCCACCAACACCTCTAGGTCCAAAGCCAACCTCACCTGCACGTGGTACACTCTGCTGGTTAACGGACGAGGCTCTGGCGAAACCTAGGTTCCTGTTCTGCAGGTTGTGGGGGTCAGACGGCGGGTCGCCCTACGTAATACCTATTCCGTCAAATCATAATATGGACAGTACTGAAAAGAACTTGGGTACGGATCGGGCGTCACCGCAAAATGACGCGCAGGATAGGCGGACCCTAACAGAAGGCCGGGATAACGCCAGGCAGAAAGAATAAATATTTAAAAAAAAAATATACAACGTTGAACTCCTTGGTTACTAATTATTATGGTAATTATTTTTTTTATTAATTCCCACAGATAGTAAAACCATGCTATGCGAATTCGCTACGGCGCAGCGTGTGCAAATGCATATGACGTCACAAGTCACCATTGCAATATCAACCTTGCATAACAAATAAGAACACGTTAAAATTGACACTTATCGCGACCTCTACCGAAGGTCATGATCAGAGCTCTCTGGCTATAACACGCTATTAATGTCGCCATATCCTTGACTATAAGAGGACGGCTCTTACACAAACGAATTGATGTGCGATTTTGTATGCCCAATATGGATTGTATATATATGAAATTTAATACTTGCAATGCCTCGGTGGCATCATTGTATTTCGGTACGACTATCGTTCTGAGGTCTCGGGTACGATCCCCGGCTCGGGCTAAGTCTTTCTTTCTACCTGGCCTCATCCCACTTTAATGTGGGGTCGGCGCAACACACTTTTTCAAGCATGTTGCAGAGATGATTTGGCTTCGTTTTTATGACCAGCCGCATGTCTAACGTCAACCCCCTATGAGGGATCCAGTTCCGGGAAAATTAAATTACAAAATTTGCTTTGCCCGACCTGGGAATGGAACCCAGGACCTCCCGGTACACAGCCCATGCTGCCACTAGACCAAGGAGGCGACTGTAAGACTCTACCTCTATATTTATTATATACTTACGATAATATGACAGCCTCCGTGGCGCAGCGGGCGAGTAGTCGGCTGTGAAGCGAGAGGCCGCGGGTTCGATTCCCGCATTGAGACAAATCTTTGTGTGGCCCACAGATATTTGTTCCAAGTCTGGGTGTTGTGAGACCGAAAGTCTCTCATAGTCTCTGACACCCACGATACAGGTTATACCTAGTGTGGGGTCAGGACTAGGTGTGTGACTGTATTTGGGTGTATTTAATACATACACAGTTTCTGGGCATTTACGCTGACCAAAACTTAATCGTGGGTGGCGCTAGGTTAACCATACCTAATTAGGTATTTAAACTTCAATGGTTATGGAAGTTAACCTCCTCGGTCGCCTCCTTGGTCTAGTGGCAGCATGTATAAGCTGTGGATCGGGAGGTCCTGGGTTCGATTCCCAGGTCGGGCAAAGTAAATTTTCTAATTTGATTTTCCCGGGACTAGATCCCTCATAGAGGGTTGACGTCAGGCAGGCGGCCGGTCGTAAATACTAAGCCAAAACGTCTCTGCAACATGCTTGAAAAAGTCTGTTGCGCCGACCCCATATTAAGGTGGGATAAGGGCAGGTAGAAAGAAAGGTTATGAAAGTTAACGAATCCAATTAGAGGTAAAAAACACCTCGCATCGAGACGCGACCTTGGCACGACGAGGCCGCATGTTTTATTCAACCACCTGATTCTTGAACTTGCCATCTCACCGCAGATCTTGTGAAACCTATCAGGTATCAGTACTCGTGTTCTGTTGTAAATCGAAGGTTATAAGAGACGGTTTTAATCATGTATTGAGAATAGAGAATATTGTCTGTTATTCGAATTATAACATAACATAACATAACATAAGCTCACGCATGTATCCCCGAAGGGCTAGGCAGAGGCGCACTAGCGAACTAGAACACCCACATTTCCCGGAGCTTAGTTCCGTCCCAGATGTGATAGGGGGCGAGCCTATCGCCATATCGGGCACAAATTCCAGACTCCGGGCTGATATGGAAAAATCAAATATCACTTTGCCCGACCCGGGGATCGAACCCGAGACCTCAAGACGGTAGTCGTACCGAAATACCACCACGCCACCGAGGCAGTTCGAATTATAGGTATAGTTAATGCTTAAGGGTTACTTGCAGCTTCGCGATAAATTGCTATTTATCCTAAAACTTGATTTAAAGTAAGCTGTAGGATAAATGCCTCGGTGGTTGTATTTCGGTACGACTACTGTCCTGAGGTCTCGGGTTCGATCCCCGGGTCGGGCAAAGTGATATTGGATTTTTCCATATCAGCCCGGAGTCTGGAAATTGTGCCCGATATGGCGATAGTCTCGCCCCCTATCACATCTGGGACGGAACTAAGCTTGGCGAAATGTGGGTGTACTAGTTGGCTAGTGCGCCTCTGCCTACCCCTTTGGGGATACAGGCGTGAGCTCATGTTATGTTATGTAGGATAAATCTAGTTTAGTTTTAACTCTTCATTAGTGATAGCACTGAAAATCGCGCGACCGGCTTAATACCACTAAAAATACTTAAATGACATTGCGTTTTGGTTAAATTTTCGACCAACTTCCAAAAAGGAGACGGTTTCCTCTGTATTTTTTTTATGTATGTTACGCGATATCTCCGCCAAATGTGGACCGATTTTCAAAATTATTTTTGTGTTCCATAGAGCTTGTTCTAAGAGTCCCATATAAATTTGGTCACGATCAGTTAAGCCTTGGAGACGGTCGGTTAAGTTTTTAAACTTGCGATTATTGATATGGAAATACAGATCACTTTTACTTGTCAGTTAATCTTGTTTAACTCCGGCGTTTCAGAAAATCCCACAAATCTGAGAAGTAATAAGATATTCAGCCGTATATTACGTAGATATTAGGTGACTCACTTGCACGTTTGATAGTCTCTGCTCTCTTTGTTAGCGAATCGGATACAAAACGACGGCCATATTAATAAGAAATCGCCTAAAGCCATTTCGCACTGTCTGTTCGTTAACCTTAGTTGTTATTGCATAAACCTGTACCAGTTTTATTATAAACACAACTATAAACCAGTTTCAGATATAGTTGAAATAAATATCGCTCAAAGTTTATTCTTAAATATAATTTCTTGAAGAATACCCGCCAAAAATATTATAAAATAATGATAAAAGGTAACATAACCGAATCTCGCATACAGTTTTTAATACGTTTTTTTTTTTTTTTATCCGAGCACGGCAAAGTGACCACACAACACCTGATGGTAAGCGATGTGCGGTCCAAAAATACCAGCCACCACCCATAGACCTTGTGTCCATCGGTGGCGACCAGTATCATGCCGGCCTGCATAAATGCTTCTTCACACTCCGTTTGAAGGACCCAATGTTATAGGAGGGAGGGAATACGTATGCCGGCAAACTATTCCACAGTTTCACGGTACGGCAAAGGTAGGAGTTACCGAACTTCTTAGTTCGGGCCGAGATGGTAGAAACCGCGAAGCTGTGGTTTCGCAAGCCGGCACGCGTGGTTCTGTTAAGGAAGGGAGAGGGAGGGATGAGGTTGAACAATTCTTCGGAGCATTCCCCGTGATACAGACGGTAGAACACACTGAGCGAAGCGATATCTCGGCGCAATTGTAGTGGTTCTAGTGTGTTCGTAACGCCTGCATTATCCACGATGCGGATGACCCGACGCTGCAATCTGTCCAAGGCATCGAGAAGGTATTTGGCGGAACCGTCCCAGAGGTGCGAACAATATTCCGCGCCCGGCCGAACTTAATACGTTCTTTATACTTGCCCATAATTAGATAAGGGTGAAATGTGAAAAGGTTGCCGGTCGTAAAAATTAAGCCAAATTCATTCTGCAACATGCTTGAAAATCGCGATCTCCATATCAAGGTGAGCCTGCTGCTTGCCTGACGTCAACCTCTGGGGGATCCAGTCCCGAGCAAATGGTGTTGAAATAACATCCTAATCGACCTGGGAATTGAAGGCAGTACCTTTTCACAGCCCATATATGCTGCCACTAATTTAAGGAGTCTGACATCTTTTAATCGTATATTGTTTTTAAATTATATTGTTAAATATTTGTGTATTATAAATATTTGATTCGGGTCTGCATGTTTAGATCAAAAATCTATCCTCTTCTTTTAAAAAAATGGCTTCCACGCATATGCGGTGATTTAGCCAATGTCAAGGTAAATAGAGCAATTATGTTTTCACAATGACCATGAGACCCAGATGTGGATGATCTCAAGGCTCTGCTGGGATTATGGCGGTAATTCCTTCCAGTCCAGTGCCCCTCAGATGACCTTCACTCGGCGAATCGACCGAACAAAGCCAGCAACGCACCAAGCAAAACTCATCGAAGATCACCGGTTAAAAATTTTCCACATATTTTATACTGTCCTTCTTCACTGAAGTTTGATGCATTAAACCACAACACTAAAAACCAACAATCACAGCTCTAGAGAATAATATGAAATAATGACAAGATTAAACGAACTTACCTGTAAGTGAAGTTCGATCTTGATTATATGAAGTACTCAGTCCGAGATAACTGTATGTATCGTATTTCCCTTGCTCTTCATACGCGAATTTAAAAGACACTATAAAAATAAAAAGAACAATACTGGTAACCCTACACGATACGTCATTACGTTTAGAGTTAAAAAAGGATATAGGTACAGGGAAGGTAAAATGTTGTAGCTGTAGATATGAAAGGTTATATACATACATACATTTTACATAAGGGAGGGTGGGCTGTACCCTATCTCGGACTGAGTACTTCATATAATCAAGATCGAACTTCACTTACAGGTAAGTTCGTTTAATCTTGTCATTATATTCCATACTCAGTCCGAGATAACTGTAGATGTTTAGAGAGTAATCATTATATTACTTCATTTAGATTACATTGTTTTCATGAGATCAACTATAGGAATTACACATAGGATAATTAAAGTACTTCTTATAATTCTAAACAGAATACAATCATAGTATTGATCATTGATTAATAAAGCCCACATTTTCAAAAATATTCATACATAATGTTCTCATAACACATCTTCATATTCATTTATAAAACTCCCAGTAGAACCCACAGTATTCCTAGAAATTACATATGGCTCTGATGAACATATCTGTTCACAGATCAAAAGAAGTTTATTATAGAATTTCACAAAGGTTGCTGACCTACCGGACCTTCAACTGATGTTAATTAGTACCTCTGTCCTATATGCTCGTGACGTCGAAGCGTGACGAGTTGACTGTGAAGAAAAACTGAAACATTTATATCACTTTAAAAATTTAAGCCATTTACTATCTGATTGAGTTGTGGCAGCTCTGTGCAGCCTTTAAAAAGCAAAAAGTAAATTGGGACAGTCACGGCTGTTTTTGTTTTCTCCATTCACGTTTGTATATCTTAAAAAAAATCTGTAATTTGTAAATTGTACTGCACAAATCTTTGAGTTAATCTTTAAAAATGGCAAGGATAACTTATTCATGAACCAACTTGGTGCCATTGTTTTAGGAATATTTGTAAGAATTGTTCAAAAACCTTGTTCATTAAACTGAATATTTTAAACTAAAATTAAAAACTATCAAGAAAAGTGTCTAAACTCTTTTCCCTGTACCTACTCATGGCCAATAGAATTGCTGTTTAAAATGTTTAGCTTATTTATTAGAACTAAACTTTCTAGTGGATACCATTGATTAAGATAAGAAAGAACTGTGGCTGGATCTCAAGTACAAGTAGGTAGTTATTTTGTAATACATAATTTTAACTTATACACCCCTTTAAATCAGCGTTTTCTCCTGCCATGTGAGCTATTGTTACTAACCACAACTAAGAACAATGCTAAAATCAAGAGACTGACAGGATTGATTGACCCTCTTTGAAAATTGATATTGAATAAATATTTGGAACAGATGTGATCATAAGACCAGACCCTCTCCCCAGGACCTAGAGTAATACCATCATTGATGCAGGCAAACATTATGTTGTTTTACAGTATTCTTAGACAAGTAATTAAACATCATAATATTGTTTTACAGTATTTTTAAACAAAAATGCTATCATGATTTCAGTGGCATAATTAAACAACAGCTTCTTCAGCAATTCCCTGATCAATACACAGGCCCTTAGGGTAAGTTGAGGATGTGAAAAAATTGTGGTGATCTAAGAGGGGATATTAATAAATATTTTACTGAACCAAAATTCAACATATTTGAGATTTTAATATAAGAAGACATACTTGAATACCAAATGGTAGACCAAATGGGAAAAAATTATATTGCCACTCTTTTGATCTGTTATGAGTTGTAACTTTTTAATACGTTTAAAATTAATGAGAAATGGTTGCGAAAACATATGGTGGTGCCTTTAATGACGTGACGGCATCTTAAATCCATGCATATGGGTCTCTATGCCAAAAAATGTATATTTCACATTTATTGTTAATATGAGAAGTAAATAAATCTTTTAGTGGCAAACCCAGATTGTTATGGTATTAAAACATTTATTATGACAATCTTCGTTGGAGTAACGAGGTTCAAAATCAGACTATATTGTCCTTTGATTTAACATATAAAGCAAAAATCCATGCCTGTTTTCCGCCACTGCTAAATAATAATTAATATTACCTATTAAAATTTTATTATTCAATTTTGGGATTTGTACTGAACCCATCCTAATAATATAATAAATTGCTGTATTGTTATCAATCCTTAATAAAATCTTGCAGCAGCTATTCACTGGCAAAGTATTATAAAGCAAAATATCATTCCAATAGTTCCAGTTGATTAATATGATTTTCTTTTTCCTCCACAGGCCAAATACCCCAAGCCTTTTTATTTCATCAGACAGCTCCCTAGCTGAAGATGAGCTTGTATCAGAAAAATAAATTTTAAAAGCAAAATTATACTGATTTATAAAAGTATGCCTATTTGTTATATTATTTTTTCCCTCATGAGAGGTCATTTTTCACCTCATAGCTAATAGTTAACCTATCATTATACTCCCCCCCCCCACACGTTCTAAAGCTGTAATTTGATTGCATATCATATAATGTGAAGGACTCTTTGTGTAAACCAAAATGATAATATGTAATTCCATTTTGCAAATTCCCTGATTGCACAATCATTTAGTACAATATGTATAGATATATCTGTGAGATTTAGTCATTTTGATGGAATTTATTTTATAAACCTAATAATTCTGTCATATTTTACAGATATAAAGGTAATTTTCTCTCCATTAATATATAATGAACCGTAAACATTGCAAGTTGTTGCGTATATTACAATTATTAAGACATTAATTACATTATGCTGTTCCTAAGCAGATTAGGTGATCTAAATACACAGCTATCTAATATACATATATTTATCATGTTTTTCAGAATTTCCAACACTGATTTTAAAAACTTTAGGAATGCATAGAGTTGTGCTAAGTCAATAGACTTAACAGTTATATTAATATAATAATTGATGAATAGATCTAAATCTTAAATAGTGATGGGCACATGTAACACATAGTATTTATATGTGCTGCCTCCAGCGGGTAATACTTTCTATTATCCTTATACATACGGCATAAATTATAAGTATTGTATAAATACACCTAAAGTCCCCTTTTGTTAATAAATTACACAATCTTGTGTCTGATTTAGAAAAGTTCAGTTCTGTAAATTGAGTATCTTCAGTATAGTAAACATTTTAAATATTAAAAAATTATCTTTAGAATCCAACTCCCAAATTAACATAATTAAATGTTATTCTCACTTTCACTAAAATTATTATTTTGTGAAGCACTATCTTGGTATGGGGCAGTGGGAGAAATTTAATACCCTTTTATCACTCCAGATACTCAGTGTCTAAAATAATAAATGATAATAAACATTTTTTCATAATACAGTGGTATTATGGTATTACAGTGATAGTCAAGCTGCAAAGGGTACCTCTAGGGATATCCTCTGGTGATTGCATAACTCCAGTATGCTGTGGTGGTGCTTGAAGGATTGTCAAGACTGGTAACAGTGTGAGGGCCCCCTCGGTTTGTCCCTCTCACAGGAGGGGCCTGGCTGTGACACAGTCAGCAAGGAGGGTGCTGGTAATTTTATGCAGCTGTCTTTGCTTCAAAAGCCTATTTGGATTTTATTGCCTTAGATACTCTCTTCAATGCTGAAAAAGACTGACTCTTCTAGATTTGAATATATGAGTAGCTTCTTCATTTTCTTTAAGGTATTCCGTTCGGTTTTGATCCAAATATTGATTACACAATTTTTTTTTTTTTTTTATGTGTATTAATAATACAAAATTAGGTACTTTAAATTCATGAGACATCTTTATCAGAAAACTTCCCCAAGCATGTGATTATGACAAATATAACCAATAGCCAAATCTGTTTCTTCTTGCATAGCTTGCAGTCATTTATCTCTTGTTTATGATTACACCCACTAAATCACAGTTTAGTTTTGGAACATCCAGTAATTTGCAGTTACTTGGAACTAAAAAGGATGCTAAGAGATTGTCTTTTTGTGTCTTGGGAAGACATTAGTATATTCATAATAGTGTTGAAGATCTCTTCACATATCTTTTGTCCATATTTTTCTCCTCATTTTATGATTATCCTAGAAACATCAGCACAACAGTGTAAAGTCTGTCTGATAACCTTCCTGGTCAGAAATATTTTCTCTCTCTGGGGTCACAATTATAGCACCTGAAGTTCTTGATATGGGCTATTCATATAGTTCTAGTGTTAGAACTGTACCTTTTTATTTTCAGTTTCGATAAATTGGCCAGCCAAACTTATATAACTGTTTTACATAATTATTGTGGCATTGTAATTAGAGCTTACTAGAACTGTCCCACGGACAGTGTGCCTCCTCGTCACACGAGGATGCATAAATTATGCAGCATAATGCAACTTATTTTAGCTCAATCTCCATCCCACGGACAGAGCGCATAATCGTAACACGAAAATGCGAAAATGGTTAATATTTTGGTGGCCCTCTGTAATAATTTGGTCTTATGTCTCCATCCCACGGACAGAGTAAACAATTGTAACACGAAAATGTGTTAAATGCAAATCATGTTTGCTTGGGGCTTGATTATGCTTGATTAATAATAATAACAATTAATGCCCATAGTGATTGATTTGGTCGTACGTAAAGTACATATTATGTAGTTACGTACCTAAGTTAATTGTGAATTAATTACACACTTATTTCTTACGAAATTTTTCACTTAGACCAATTATTATGGTGGGAAGCCGGCGCGGTGCGGCGTGTTCGCGGCTCACCTCGGCTTTCATCTTTAGATCTCTTTTTGTATTTAACTCCTAACTTCTCGATATTTCTTTTTCTTCTATCCAACTCCTGTTGCGGCATGATACACTGATTAAACTTGACAAAAACTAAAATTCATTAACACAACGCGTACTACTTGTTGAGCGCGAAAAAACGAATGACGTATCGTGTAGGGTTACCAGTATTGTTCTTTTTATTTTTATAGTGTCTTTTAAATTCGCGTATGAAGAGCAAGGGAAATACGATACATACAGTTATCTCGGACTGAGTATGGAATATAATTATAACAAGCGACGCCCATCCTGTCAGACTTCGCGTCAAAATCCCAAAAATCTATCATAGTACCTGATACTTATGACACAAGACACGTTGTATGATCTGTGTATCTATCTGTTGGGTGTTATTTATTTGTGGAACAAGTATAGCAAAGAAACCTTAAGTAGTGGGTAGTTATTAAACAGAATTCTAGGTAGTTTCGTTGATATCGTTTAAGCCGCTCCAGTCTGAATTGGAGCAATTAGTTGAAGGAGAAACCGACCTTGGTTCATATGAGTGGAACCTAAGCCAAGGGTAACTGTAGAAGTGTGAAAAAAAATACGTACTTTATAAACGTTATGCGAGTATTACACGCGAAAATGTTATTGATCAATACTTTTTGTTTCGTCCGACTTCAAAAAAGGAGGAAGTCCTCAGTTCGTCTGTATTTTTTTCTTGTGTATGTTACGCGATATCTCCGCTAAATGTGGACCGATCTTCAAAATTATTTTTGTGTTCGATAGCGTTTATTTCAAGGGGGGATCCCATATAAATTTGGTCACGATCGGATTTGAAGTCGGTCCGTAAAGTTTTTAAACTAGTGATTCTTCTACCGACTTTAGACCTTTGAGACCGAAAGCCTCTCATAGTCTCTGACACCCACGATACAGGTTATACCTAGTGTGGGGTCAGGACTAGGTGTATGACTGTTAGGTGTATTTATTATTTAAAGGAGTAATCAATTTTATGTAGTCCCGCAAAATCTCCGTTAAATGTAGACTGATTTTTAAGATGTTTTTGTCCTCGATAGAGCTTATTTCAAGGATAGTCCTATATTTTGGTCACGATCGGATAAATATTGAAGTCGCTCCATAAAGTTTTAAACTTTTTGTTATTAAGCCGGGTATCCTGCACCTGTTTTTCTCGAGACAAAATACAAAAACACATACACAAAACAATGTTTTTCACTGCCTCCTGCTTATGGGACAATGGACCATAGACAAAATGTGTAACGAGACCAAGTGTTTTGTGTAATGTTTAATGCAGAAAACGCGCCTTTAGTATTTTTTTTTTTTGAAAAATCAAAGTTAGAATTTATTAAAATCACGAGTAGTATTGCTGACGACATGTTTCAACATTTCTTCTATTTTGTGGATTTTTACTTTTTTTAAACTTACATTAGGTAAGTAATTGTTGTAATAATGAGTTATGATAAATAAAATTGTTTTCAGCTTGCGCGGAAAACCGATAGGTGCCGATGCGCCAACCTGCTAAGCTTCGTCGCTCTGTCAGTAGTCTGCTGTCGACTGAACGGCGCAGACCTTGGCGCGGCGCGACTGGTGCAGAATCCGCGTCGCCGACCGGCGCGAGTGTTCCATATTCAAATTGTGTTTTTTTTTATTTTCCCTATTTCTGTGCAGTGTGCCAGGATTTTTTCAAATCATAGAGGTTGGTATATTTTTTATTTTTACAATCGATAGTTTTTTCGAACTCCTTAGATAACAATGAATTACCGTTCAAGTAAAAGTAAGGACGAAATATTATTTACCTTCATACAAAGGCGGAATTATAGATTGGCGTGATTATATCGATATTTTATGTTTATTTGATGTCTTTGAAACCTTGTTGATCAAGAGTGTCTAATTTGAAATTCGCTTTATAAATATTAGTTGCATTTTATCTTAAAGCAAAAATAATAAAATACATACAAAAATAATAATTAATATGGAATCCATTTGTACGTATTAACATCATAAGGTATACTTAGCGGTTACTTAGCAAGAATTATTACAGCAATATAGGTAACATTATTTTTAGGTAATCCATGCTATTGTTTTTATAGTTATCTGACATCACGACGTATGCTCTAAGTCTGACATTTTCATAATCGATTATAAATCGATAAAAATGATCAAAATAAAACAAGAAAATCAAAGTCCTGTGTTCTTTTTTCAAATACAGAATATTAGATATAAAACCGCAATCAAAGACCGCGATTTAAAAAAATACGCGTATGACCATTAATCTTAGAAATATTATGATTTAAGCGGTTTTATATCGGCAAATAACATTTAAGAGTCTAAATAATGTGAATGTCGTTTAAATATCTTTGGTTCAAGGCTCGACTGAGTCATACATTGCAGTTTCCTATTAGTCGAGGTTTTGGTGCAATGACAATTTTATCTAGATGAAGGGAGCACCGGTTTTTATGCTTAAAAACAAATTTATCTTTTTCATTTTATTTATTTAAATTCACGCTTATATCTTTGAAGGGGCAGACAGAGGTGACCTAGAAAATAAGAGCCGTTATCTTGTTGATCTTATTTTCGTCCCTTCGTGTGACAGGGATTTTCTATCCCCATAGCGAAAATTTCAGCTCCAGGTATGCTCACTAGATTGTCATCGTGCCTATGATTCGAACCTGGCGAATTCTCGCTCATTTCTTCTGATTGTTTTTAATGCGATTTTTTCCCAACGCTGTTTAAGTTGAATTCGAAATGTTTTCGAATTTGACACGCGCGGGAATTGCCCCTCGGCCTTTTTTCAGCCTTAGAACTTCTAAACAATGCTTATAAGTTATTTTTTTGTGAACAGACCAGTTTTTATCGAAGTTCTACATAAAGGAGGTTCTCAATTTGTATTTTTGTAACGTTTTATTCGTGACTAAATTAAAGTTACTTCCACGTTGTTGCTTAAGTAATGTATTAAGTTTTACCTTGATATTTGTTAATTCTTCCTTAAAACACTCTTGTATTTACTGTAGTTAACCATACATACTCACACACCTGTTATGCTCGAAGAGGTAGGCAGATGCGCAACTGTACACCCACTTTTCGTCAAAATTATTTCCGTTAATTCATCCTTAAACAAAAACAATTATGGAAATCATTCATATTAGATGAAGTTATTTTCTTCAATTCAACCTTAAAATAAAAAAAAAATAATGTTCTAGGTATATCAGATGATGATTTAATGATTCCTCTAGTATTATCGATGATTATGGGCGGCGGTGATAATAGGGACTGCTTCGGTGGCGTGATTGTATTTCGGTACGACTACTGTCCTGAGATCTCTGGTTCGATCCCCGGGTCGGGCAAAGTGATGAAGTAAAGTGAGCAGCCCGGAGTCTGGAATTTGTGCCTGATATGGCGATAGGCTCTGTATAGAAAAATTATAGTCTGTCTCTTTTATTTTCAAACAATGTGACAAAAGAAAAAAAGTGACAGATTATTCTTAACCATTTGCTCAGCTGACCTGTTTTTATAAGTAAGGCCCATTATTGTAAAATCAGTTTGCAATCCTCGAATATTGAAATAAAACTATTTTATACGGATTCTATCACGATTTGTTTTTATTTTTAGGCCCGACGTTTTGAAGGCTTTGCAGCTTTCGTGGTCACGGGTCGGACTGAGGTGTCGTTTGTCCAAAAATGTTAGTGTTACAATATTTATAAACAAATCGTGATAGAATCCGTGTAAAATAGTTTTGCCCGTATAGTGGAAATTGTGCCCGATATGGCGATAGGCTCGTCCCCTACCATTTCTGGGACGAAACTAAGCTCGGTGAAATGTGGGTGTACTAGTTTGCTAGTGCGCCTCTGCCTATCCCTTCGGGGATACTGGCATTATGTTATGTTATGTTAAAATAGTTTTATTTCAATGATTCGTTCGCGTGAACTTAAGAAATCAGTACTTAATCCTCAAATAAATAAATTAAAATAAAGACACAATGAAAATCTCCTTTTTTGCATAATATCAGTTAAAAACGGGTATCTGTTTTTATATACATAATTATTATAAATACATATAATGATATAATCCCATGCTTTTAAAATAGGTTCGAGTTGATCCGATCTATAACGTTATTCTGAGGTCAATATACCCATTTAAGGAGGACTATCTTCAAAATATATTAGCAATCGATATGAATATTTATTAGATACGTCTTTTTGCGGCTTCTAATTAGATTTTTATAGCAGTTCGTTATTTTTGAAAATACTATTTTGTTTAACCATTTTGTAAAGATTTTAAGTTTCATTTAGAAGAAGAGAATGGAAATTAATATTAAGATATCGTAAAAGAAAATGATGTGTGAATGTACATACATAAATAAAATTGCTTTTGCTCGCAGTACGACTTGGAAGTATGTTCGTCGATTCCGTGGCTATTGAAAAAATCCCCTAATAACAAAGATATAAGAATACTACGCTTTAATGTCTCTGGGTAATAATAATATATGGATTAATAATAGTTTAAACTTTTTACACCTAACTTGTCAAATAGATAAACTAAAATGACAGAAAATTTAGATAAATTTTGTTTGACAGGACTAACTTACATGATTAATTGACATTTGACATACATGGCACTGCGTAATTAACTTTGAACTTAAACAAAAAATACATAGTATGTGTCAGTGGCGAAAGGTCCATATAACACGTTTCGTATCGGCTTACCTTTACCTAATTTTAGGCTAATAAATAAGTATTAATTCGAAGAGAAACTAGTTTGGCTTGCCTTTAGAAAATTTTCACTTTTCGCCACTGGTATGTGTATGTAAAAAAACTTGTGCGTTTTACTTTATTCGCGCAACAAAACTGTTGTATTTGGCTTTTTTTTAATATAAAATGATTCTTTAACTTTTGCTTTCACCTTTATTTCTTTCCACCGCCTTTATCCCACCTTGATGTGGTGTCGACGCAACACACTTTTTCAAGCATGTTGCAGAGAGGATTTGTCTTAGTTTTTACGACCGGCCGCCTGCCTGACGTCCCGTGCAAAATAAATTAGAAAATTCGCTTTACTCGACCTGGAAGTCGAACCCAGGCCTCCCAGTCCACAGCCCATATATTATTATACTGCCACTCGACCAAAGAGGCGACTTAATCTTTCCTTTCACCATAGACAAAAAAATTACCATTGGAAAAAGATATCGAGTGAACCCTATTCCCTATTGTTTACCACAAACAAACGGACAAATCGTTCTAGTTTACAAACAGAACGCATAAACAATATTAGCACAGTCATCACGAGAGTACAACAAACTATTGTTCGATTTGTTTTGTTTAAAATCATTTTTGATTGGGATTTTGTTTGTTGAGGATTAATAGATTTTCCATCCCTAAAACTGAATGCGGTAGGATAGTTAATACTTAGAAAGGTTTTGATATATTTCGCCGGTGTAAAATCGTTCTGGCATAATCAATATAACATAACTTAAGCTCACGTCTGTATCCCAGAAGGGGTAGGCAGAGGCGCACTAGCGAACTAGAACACCCACATTTCGCCGAGCTTAGTTTCGTCCCAGATGTGATAGGGGGCGAACCTATCGCCATATCGGCCACAAATTCCATACTCCGGGCTGATATGGAAAATCTAATATCACTTTGCCAAATCCGGGGATCGAACCCGAAACCTCAGGACGGTAGTCGTACCGAAATACAACCACGCCACCGAGTTAGTCAGGCATAATAAATAATACCAAATTAAAATTAAGTCAGAACTGAATACTTAGGGCGTCTGCAGCAGTAATACTAAAATCTTGATTTTATTAAATCTAGATTCCCTCGATGACATAGTTGTATTTCGGTACTACTACCGCCCTGAGGCCTTAGGTTCGATCCTCGGGCCGGGCAAAGTGTTATTCAGTATCAGTCCGGAGTGTAGAATTTGTGCTCGTTATAACCAAATAACCAAATAACCCAAATGTCATAGGGGGCGCCCTATGACATTTGGGACGGAAATAAGCCTGGCGAAATGTGCGTGTTCTAGTTCGCTAGTCCACATAATCACAAGTTTAAAAACTTAACAGACCGACTTTAAATCCGATCGTGACCAAATTTATACGGGACCATCCTTGAAAAATAAGCTCTATCCAAGACAAAAATAATTTTGAAAATCGGTCCACATTTGGCGGAGATATCGCGTAACATACATAAAAAAATACAGACGAATTGAGGACTTTCTCCTTTTTGGCAGTCGGTCGATAAAATACTACTCATGAAGCGGTTCGTTTCCGCAGTAACTGTTAAATACTGTAAAATTTTCGCATGTTTTAACTAACATAACATAAGCTCACGCCTGTATCCCTGAAGGGGTAGGTAGAGGCGCACTAGCGAACTAGAACATCCACATTTCGCCGAGCTTAGTTTCGACCCAGATGTGATAGGGGGCGAGCCTATCGCCATATCGGGCACAAATTCCAGACTCCGGGCTGATATGGAAAAATCCAATATCACTTTGCCCGACCCGGGAATCGAACCCGAGACCTCAGAACCGTAGTCGTACCGAAATACCACCACGCCACCGAGGCAGTCTCAGATTTTAACTCTGCGATTCAATAACAAAGATTCAATGTAAAATATGCAAAAAAGTGGAATAATCTTCGCTCAAAAATAGGTTGTTCGTGTCGACCTCGCTCTAAGAATTAAATTTGTTTTTACATGTACTTTTTGCTTCATTAAAATCTGACATTGAGTATAGAGGAACAAATATTGTAAGTATAGATGTCTGGAAACTTCTTTAAGAATTTTATTCCAATACGCGATATTATAAAAAAAAGGTGGTAGAGTACGAATTTCAAGATACTTTTTGTGTTAGATAGAGTTTATAGCAATTTTGGTCCCATGTTTTAGTGAACTCCTTGACAAATTCGGACATAAACTTCTTTATTTGGGTTTTAATGTACAATTTTTAATATACTTTAAGATGAACAGTGAGATTTCCGGTGACCCAATTCTCCCCTCCCTTTCCCAATCCCTATTCCCCTCCTTTTAGGTTGGCACGCACCCATTATTTTCTTATCTTGGGTGTCTATGGGCGAGGAGATCACTTACCATCAGGCTTCTCAGTCTCTGTTATAAAAAAAATATAAATCGGTAAAATAATAATGTCTATTTTTAATAGCCCTTTAAATAGAGCTATTGTAAATGCTAGAGCATCCAGAGCTCACTAAGTCGTCTCTCGTGCTTATCAAAGAGGAACAGCCATTAAGTCTTAAAGCCGAGAATGTCGTCTTTTGCATTCTGATGCATAAATAAATACTTAGAGGGATGTTTGAATTATATAATTTTTAATTTCTTTCATGAAAGTGACTGCACTGAGGGGTTACCACCACCTCTTATAGCAATATTATTATAATCTTACTTGTACCGATTCCCGTACAAAAATACTTAGTAAGACTATAATAATACTGCTATAAGAGGTGGTGGTAACCACCCTGAACAGCTGCCTGAGCAGGAAAATTTCCATGAATATTTTTCATGAATTTCCGCGTCTATGAAATTTTTTATATTAACCAAATGACATTAATGTGTCTAATGCGAGATTGCTTCACTTTCAAACGCGAGGATTTTAACGTGACGTACGATCGGGTCTGTGATGCCAGCTCCGATAGTTAAAAATCCGTAGGTTTAACCAAAAAAATTATAGATCAACTTTAAAATAACCGTAAGTAGACATTGAAATAAAACTATTTTTACGGATTCTATCACGATTAGGTTTGCATTATTATTAGTTTTATTTCAATGTATAATATTCGCGTAAACTTAAGAAATCAGTACGTAAGTAGACAGTTTTAACCTGTTTCAAAAGGAGGGTTTTATATTTGGAAACTACACTGACAAAATTACGTTACTCTGATTAAATACTAGGTTATGTTTTGTTTTGTGTTTTGCGTTGTTTTTTTGTTTTGTGTTTTGCGCTTTGTGTTGTACGTTAATTAAATTAAAAATTCGCAAAATTTTGCAGATTAATGAATAAATTCGTAAGTCTGGCAATAATTTCTAACAAAATGACAGCTACGATATCGCGATCGAACTCGTAAAAAACTGCAGAAACTCGCACTAGGCACACAGTACGCAGCGAGCTCGCATACATTAACGATTGTCAGAAAATGTTCTGCTCGGGCCGCTGTGGACTTCTTGGTCTCACGATTGTAGGCCGCGAAATCCTGGGTCTGAATCTCAGGTCTTTCGAAGTGGGTTTTCTAACTGGATAGCGCAATAGACATCAAGCAGACTACCGGTCGTAATATCTAAGCCAAATACATTCTGCAACACGTTTAAAGTTAGGTCGATCCCACTCTGAACTAAGATAAGGCAGGTTTTGTTTTTAATTATGTAGCCAGCGTTATTCCCAGGCGTACAGAAAACATACAAACAAACATGATATTGTTCTTGACATTAACAAAAACATGTCTTCAAGAGATGGCAGTGCATCTAACTCGTTAACCTAAATGTCTGCATCAGGGTTGTCACATTTACAATAAATAAAAACGGGGAATAAATTAACAACAGGGACGATAAAATGAATTCGTCAACTAAAATGACATATTTCATAAGTTCATTAAAAAAGTAATTAATTCACTCCGCTAGGCACTCTTGCTAAAATTATTCACTTTGCTCAATGGAAAATCTTCTAAATAACAAAAACCCACAAATCCTACACTCCCGAATATAGATGTTTTACACAATTTTTTACACTAAGTTTTTCTTAGATGGGGTCCTCAACTATAACAACATAAATGTCATTAAGAAGGAACATCAAATTTGAAACAGCTGATCGGAATCGGCCATGTTTTTACTATCGAACGTTGGAACGTTCTAACGCTATTGAACGATTATGAATAAAATTTGTATGAAACGTACTATTGCGGTCTTTTACGGTCTACTAAGTTATTATGAATAAGGTGGTAATGGTTTTAATACAACAATAAATACACAGTTAATTTTCACACTATACACAAACTCCATATTATGAAGCCATAAACGTACAAATGAAGTGGCAGCCCTGCTATCTGTCAAGCGACAAGTCGGCCGACGCGATGCATGCCATGTTCCTCGGTATCTTGTTACACAAGCTTAGTGCTAATTTCGTTCCGCGGCCTACATGCGGCGGTCAGGACTCTAATCTGACCTTGGGGGATAGGTGACGTCATAATTTTAATATGAATATAATGGATAATTAACTGTGTGTGTGATGAGTGGTAGAGGCGCACTAGCGAACTGGAACACCCACTTTTCGCTGAGGTTATTTCCGTCCCAGATGTGATAGGGGCGAGTCTATCGCCATATCGGTCATAAATCCCAAACTCCAAGCTGACATTGAAAAACCCAATATCACTTAGGCCGACCTGGGGATCGAACCCTGGATCCCTGAACGGTAATCTTACCGAAATACAAAAACGCCACTAACGGCCGGTTTCAATAAACAATCTCAGCTTGAATGTGCAGATAGATTACAGAAATTAGCCAATAAGAACACAGTTTAAACATAACTCTGTCAAATGACTTGATTTGATTGGTTCATAATCGCGATCTATCTGCACTCTAAACCGAGGTAGTTTATTGAAACGGCCGTAAGGCAGTACTCAACAAGTCAGTTTACCAAGGGACGTTACTCTTTAGTATAATTAATTGCACTTATAATGGCAAACTTGTACAAAAATTATAACGAGAAATTGTGTTGATAAATCAATAAACTTTGATAAATGAAATGTGCTGTCATGTTTGTAGTATAAAATAATTAATTGTTATTTTACAAAATTTCCTACTTATAAATTACGCGTAATGGAACGTAATTGCAAAACCCAAGTGACTTCATTGCATAGAGAATCATAGAACGGTGTTTGCAAGTTGAGGTATTTTTTTTGGCGAAAACTGATGTTGTGTTTAATATGGTGATTAGTGAATTAGTTTTCGAAGACTCTTCTCTTCATTCTTTCTTATTTTTACTTCGTTGTTTAGAGAAATAGCTTTAATATTTCTACGCGGTGATGTCACGTCCTTTTTTACCGCGGGGTTTTGTAAGTCATATTTTGACTTGTGATAATGAAAAGGGATTGTGAAAGGGAGGGGGGAAATGGGCCACCGGAAATCTCACACACCGAACGAAATGCGTCAGAAAGCTGGAACTTTACGTCGGTTTTCTGTGAGACAGTAGCATTCAACCGGTCGAGCCGACCCATTTGTACAGTAGACGTTACTGTCTACAGTGCTGCTCTACCACTCAAATTTCTGGTACGTTTATTTGAAAGCTAGTTCTTTTACAATTTACAATTAACTAAAAAAAATACTTGCAAGTTCCATATTCCAATCGCCTTTCCAAAGAATTTAAACGCGCCTTTCATTAAAATCATAAGTGTTTATTTAGCAAACAATAATTGGGATACACAAATACCATGTCTGTCTGTAACAAATACCTATATTGAAAATCCGGCTGGAAGTAATGCTGGAAGTCAATAAAGTGTTGTCAAACAGTAGACAATGAAGTTTATAATCTTGGAGGGAGTTATATTTACTCTCGGGCTGCGGGGCCTTTCGCCACACTAAATGTTCTCTTATTCAGGTAAAGGGTTCGTTTGTACAAATATTACGGTGTTTACATTGATCTTTTGCTTGAGCTAGTTGCTTGAATAATGAATAGTTTGTACGTAATTTATTATATAAGTTTATTTTATATAAACATTAACATCCCTTTCCAACGCACGTACCGCTACAGCGTGACGTGAATATACTGATACTTCTCTTTCCCGTAGTTTGAAGGCTACACCAAACTTAAAGGCTTATAACTTTTTTATTTTTAAGAATATTTTAATATTTCTTTCTTAAATTTTAAAATGTTGATTCACTACGGCCTCCGACCATATAAAGGTGATAAATAACTTCATGATTCTTAAGCATATATGTATTTAATTTTTTTCTTTAGCCAGATATTTTTATCAAAGCAATAATTTCGCGTAAAATATACAAAAAAAATCTGCTCTAATGCGGTGAAATGTATTACACACTAATTTTGATTTGTAGATATAGTGAGTCTATAATATTTAGAGAGCGGCTGTAATGGTCCATTTTGGGATGATCTTGTAGGTTTATTACAAAAAGCTGTTGTTTAGCAGGCGTAAAAAATAATATTTTTTATTTTTTTTTATAGCAGAGATTGGCAAACGAGCAGATGGGTCACCTGATGGTAAGTGTTCTCCACCACCCATAAACACCCAAGACACAAAAAGAATCATGGGTGCGTTGCCAACCTAAAAGGAGGGAATGGAAGGGGAGGGAAGGGGATTGGGAAAGGGAGTGGGGAAATGGGCCACCGGAAATCTCACTCACCGAACGAAACGCGACAGCAAGCTGCCACTTTACGTCGGTTTTCTGTGAAACAGTGGTGGTATCTAACCGGTCGAGCCGGCCCATTCGTTCTGTAGACGTTACTGTCTACAGCGTGGCTCTACCACTGTAGAAAAGGAATTGGAATTGTTTAAATGATCTATCTGTACAAGATAAGTCAATTTTATGTAGAAATTATACCAGAATTGCTTTTTTCTTTGAATTATTTGTGGAATCAAGTATACAGATAGGAAAAAGTTGACAACCATTCTGTATTTATGGACTGTATAATAAATACAATTAACTTTCTACTGCGTCCTTTGTTCTTGCATGACACATTGTAAATTATTATTCTAATAACGCCTATTTCCTCAAGATGTTTGGCCTCTCGCCAGAGTCACAATAGGCCATAACTCAAACCATATTCCAATGACCATAATAGTTAATTACCAAGTTAACATGACTTGGGTGACAGATTTAATGACCGATTAATAATATTTAACACGAAGCTTAAGATAAAGAAGAAAAATAATTGGAAACATAACCTAAATTAGCAGCGATAGCTCAGTTGGAAATGGTAAGAACTGCTGAGACGAGTGTTGGAGGCTCGAGACCAACTTCAAAATGGAGCATACATCTCTGACTTTTCTATGTTAAGTGTATTTTCATTGTGAAATATCGCAAACATCGTGAGGAAACCTGCGTACCCGAGGATTTCTCCACAAGAATTTCGAAGGTATGTGAAGTCTACTATCTCTCATTAGTAGACGAGGCCCGTGTCCAGCAATGGAACAGTAATATTACAGGGCTAATAAAAAAATAACCTAAATTTACCTAATAAAGTTGTAAATAATATCCCATTAATTATTAAAAGCACCACATTTGACGTAGTCAAAACATCTCACCATCTCCCTTACACACTTACAATGCAATCGACATTCTGAGTAGTGACGTCATTTCGTTAGTTGCGCACCCTTTCCAAATTCAAATTCCTTCTAATTCATAATATTCAGCAGATTAATGAAATATTTCCATTAGAGATATTGGATAACGTAATTAATTACAACAATAAACAACTACACAACACTGCCTCGGTGGCGTGGTTGTATTTCGGTACGAATACCGTCCTGAAGTCTCGGGTTCGATCCCCGGGTCGAGCAAAGTGATATTGGATTTTTCCATATCAGCCCGGAGTCTGGAATTTGTGCCCGATATGGCGATAGGCTCGCTCCCATCACATCTGGGACGGAACTAACCTCGACAAAATGTGAGTGTACTAGTTGACTAGTGCGCCTCTGCCTACCCCTTCGGGGATACAGGCGTGAGCTTATGTTATGTGTTATGTTATGTTATAAACAACTAGTTATGATCGTTATTGTCGACTCGCTTGCCCACTTGCCTGTCAGCAGGCAAGTCCTAGACGTGGTTTAAACGGAGCACGAATCTATTAAGAACTTTCAAACAATAGGCGAGCATTAGTAAAGGAAGGGTTAGTATAATAACTTTCCCGTATTAATATGATTTCGTTTTCATGTATTGTTGTTATCAAAATGAGGAAAACGTGTAAAATAAGTGTTAGATTTTACCGAATAATATGAAATGTTTCGTTTTCCGGGATTTTTTTCTACCTGCCCTTATCTCACCTCAATGTGGGGTTAGCGCAACACACTTTTTCAAGCATGTTGCAGAGAGGATTAGGCTTAATTTTTAGGACCGGCTGCCTGCCTGACGTCAACCCCCTATGAGGGATCCAGTCCCGGGCAAATTAAATTAGAAAATTTACCTTGCCCGACCTGGGAATCGAACCCAGGACCTCCCGATCCACAGCCCATACATGCTGCCACTAGACCGAGGAGGCGACTAATGGGGGATAATGAAGATATTTTTATAACAAAGACTGGTATGTGGGACCACCATAATGCCAAAAATCACGGGTGCATTGGCAAAAAGGAATGCCAAAAAAGAAATTTTTGATGAATGATACATAATTAACAATTAATTAAGAAATCTGCAAACCTTGCAAATTGTTACTTGAACTTAATGGTCCACAGTTCAGTGTTTTATGTTCTATCAACGTCTTTTTTATTGGCGTTTAAAGACAGATGAGTAGGTTTGATGGTAGGTAAGTGGTTCCCGTAGCCTGTGAACATCGGCAATTAATAAAAAAAAAACACTTTTTAAATTAAAGTAATGTGGCGGCCACGTTACAGATTCAGCAAACAAGTAAAAACACTGTCCGAAACTAGTAGGGTTAGTTTCGAACTACAAAATAGTTTATTCCACTGTTTTTGTGACCTAAATGTTTGAACCTTATTAGACCCAGACACACGAACTAGTGTTTGTTCCTAACTAGTCCCAACATGTAAGCTTAACGATAGTTCTAAGGCTGCGTATCCACCAGGGACGTGCGAGAAAAATAAGCGATGTGCTATAAAAACATACATACATAACATAAGCTCACGCCTGTAACTCCGAAGGGGTAGGCAGAGGCGCACTAGCGAACTAGAACACCCACATTTCGCCGAGCTTAGTTCCGTCCCAGATGTGATAGGGGGCGAGCCTATCGCCATATCGGGCACAAATTCCAGACTCCGGGCAGATATGAAAAAATCCACTATCACTTTGCCCGACCCGGGGATCGAACCCGAGACCTCAGAACCGTAGTCGTACCGAAATACCACCACGCCATCGAGGCAGTCTAGCCTAGTCTGTGCTATAAAAACACCAATAAAAATAAATTAAAAAAGAAAGAAAAATAAAACTATTTTCAACAACTATTGAACTTCAACTGTTAGTTACAAACAAGTGACCTCATCGGTCTAGTGCACACAACCTAAAAAGTTTTATGGTCTAGTGACAGCGTATATATACTGTGGCTGTAATGGAGGTACTGGGTTCAAATCTCGCTCTCGGTCGGGCAAAGAATTGTTTCTAAATTAATTTGTCTGGTAGTGGAATTTACAGGGGGTTGATGGTAGGAGGGCAGCTGTAAAAACTAAGCCAAATCATTTCTGCAACATGCTTGTAAAAGTATGTTGCGTCGACCCCACATTGTGTGGGATTAAGGGCAGGTTGAAAGAAAGAATAAATAAATAAACACCAAAGTGAAGTCACACTTAATCCTGAACCTACACTAAGATACGATTAAATATTTGTGGGCCACACAATCCTTTGTTTCAGTGCGGGGATCAAAACCGCGGTGTCTTGCTTCACAGTCTACTCTCTAGGCTACTCTCCCGCTATGCCACGAATGCTGTCAATTATAGCATTGTTCATCGCTCATTTTCCTCTCGCTCTGGTGGGAAAGCAGCTTTAAGAACATCTGGTAGCGTTGTTTCAATACATATTTCATTCCAGACATTGCTTTACTTGAAATACACAAACTGTTTCAAAGTATTTTCTCAACACTTACGTGAAATTGTTGCTTGGAATATAATACTTAATTCTTATAATATTGTTGCTTCATGAAAATTATTCATCAGATAAAATATAGAGCAGCGAAACCTCAGTTGGGTTTTCTAGGTAAGTCCTTTTAGGTTGGCAACGCACCCATGATTCTTTTTGTGTGGTGGGTATTTATGGGTGGTGGAGATCACTAACCATCAGGTGACCCATCTGCTCGTTTGCCAGTCTCTGCTATAAATTTTTTTTTTCTTTTGTATCAGAATATCAGATACGTACACAGCAGAGTAGAGGAGGCCCGTGCCCAAAAGTGGGACAGTAATATTACAGGCCTAATATTAATAGTATAGATACTATGAGCGAACCCAAATAGCTCTGGTTAATACAAAATCAGCCCTTTATTTCAATAAACAATGTATTAACATCGTAGACATGTGTCATAGAGCAAATAATACACTTTTTAATGTAATTGCGACATTTAGTTGAATATATTCCCATGTGTACGCGGTGTTCTTGTAACTACGTAACGCTCTATTGTCGCTATATGTTGCAAAATGAATAATAATTGTAACCAAAATTAAAGTAATAATAATGTATTTGTTACATCATCAAGGACGGCACGGTCGACATTTGTCGAGCATGCCACCGTCCCGGAAAATCTATCAGGCATGTGATTTCCAGTTGTTCGTATCTTGCTAACGGCAAGTATTTGCATAGGCATAAGCTTGAAGCCAAGATACACCAGCAACTTGCTCTTCGATATTGCCTTGTGTCTTCTTCTCTTGTGGGGGCCTTATTATCAATATGTTCCTCAACCAGTTTTCGAAAATAGTCATGCAACGCTCTATTGGGACCGATCTGTTATCAAGGACAGGACTATTGTGGCCAATAAGCCTGATATTGTGGTAGTAGATTGATTGGCGCACCGGGCGATGCTTGTTGATGTCACGATTCCGCATGATGAGAACCTTGTGAAAGCCGAAAAGACAAAATGTTGAAATATTTAGACCTGGCACTTGAGGTTACTCGCATGTGTGATGTGGATTCAATAATCACTGTTCCGATAGTCATTTTTGCCCATGGTTTGATATCAATGAGCCTCGACCAACACCTCAAGAGACTCTCGGTTGGTGTTTGGGTCAGAAGCCAAATGCAGAAGGCAGTGTTACTGGATACGGCACGAATTGTGAGGAGGTTCCTTACTTTGGGGCTCTAACCGCCGGTGGCGTGGGTCACGAGCCTCGCCATCGGAGGGGAATATTTTTATATTTTTAAGAGTATTTTTATTTTTATATCATATATTTAAAAATGTAAGAAACACCTTATTTAATAAGGAGTACTAAACATGTATTTGTATTTTGTAATTGATAGAGTCTGTAAATCATTTTGCCTAAATCATGAACGAACCTGCTCGACTGGGCTGTTACTGCAGTCTTACAGGAAAGCTGGAAATCCTCCCCGTTCTTCCTGCCGATTGTTTTGATACGGCATCATAAACACGGCATCTTCATATCCATGTCGTTTCCCTAACCTATTTTTGTTATGGTGGGGAAAAGTTGCCCGACCTGGGAATCGAACCCAGAAGCTCCCTGCTGATATATCTCGCCACTAGACCAAAGAGGCGACACCATTATCGTTATAACATGATAAATAAAAACTTGAATAATTTCATATACAAAATTTGTTTTTAGGTTGTCGTTCTCAGAAACTCGTATGGAAAAATCAAATAAGCTATTTAGGTTCCCTTTGCGTATTACGACCTGATTACAGTGACATCTCGCGGAAAGTAATTACCACTCTTTGCTTTGAGCGAAGCCTGTGTCAAGTTTTTAATTATAATGGGTAAGGCTGCGGACACGAACTTAGCGGGAGAGGAGCGGCGGCAGCGCTGGCGCGAGGAGCGGCGTGGCAAAGTATTGCTAGACTGATCGTCGCGCCGCTGCCTTCGAGGCCAGTTCCATTTAATATATGCATTGGAACGCGCCGCTCCCCGCGCCGCCGCTCTGCGCCCGCTGAGTTCGAGTTCGCGGCCTTAGGCATGTTTGTACTTTATAGATACATGAAACGTATGTTTTGGCTACAATTCATACACAGCAAAAATCATTTTTAGGTGTAAAGCCTTCGCGTCATAAAGTATCCCATAGACTTATCGAATGAAATGTTGTAACTTGTCTTTAATATTTAAACAAGAATGATTTGTTTCCTGAATCCTATAAAGACCCGCCTCACAAATATACATTAAGCTATACAAACACTTATCGAAAATACTTCATACTGCCAAAAGAAAATCCTCGAAAAAGTAAACAAAAACTCCCTTTTCTATACATTTATCCAATTTATTTAGCAAACATCACAGACGTAGACGGAATCCAATTTTTGTGTCGCGAAACGAAGATTATAGCCATTATGGGTATTAGCCAGCCGACAACAGACGAACGCAAGGTCGGAATAATTCAAAGAGATTTAATATTACTCACTATAGAGGGGCTATCAAAAAATAAAAAAATCAAAATCAAAATATTTATTGAATCCATGAAATGTTACTACATTATTTAGATTCCGTCAAAGTTCCTCTACCGCCAGTTCGGAAGGCCGTTTCGCCAGAGAAGAACAGGCAAGAAACTCTGGCGTTGCTCTTTTAAATGCCAGTTGACAATAAATGCTTATAAAGTACCATATACAAAAAAAAATATATAAATTAGAGCAGCTAAACCACCAAGAAAATACATACAAATGATTTTTTGTAGTAATAATTGTGTATCAATGATAGCAACCTGTTTTGTATGAAATAAAAACAAAATACAAATAAAAACATACAAAAAATACAATACAATGGCTCACAGAGTGACCCCACGGCCACGGTGAATATAGTTGAGATAATTAAAAACAAGCTAGGTAGACCAGTCCACACAAGCAGCACCCGTTCATGAGTATGACGCATGTGCCAGCCATCGACCTCCTCAACCATGTTGCAGGGAAATAATCGACCCGGCACACATATCAAGCGAGTTTCCATAAAATAAATAAATAATCAGTTTAAAACTTAACAGACTGACTTCAAAACCTATCCGATCGTGACCAAACACGGGACCATCCTTGGAATAAGCTCTGATAGAGCTCACAATACAAAAAGAATCTTGAAAATCGGACCATATTTGGCGGAGTTTTTTTTTATAGAAGAGGGGGCAAACGAGCAAGTGGGTCATCTGATGTTAAGTGATCACCGCCGCCCATAAACATCCACAATTCAGGGGAATCATGGATGCGCTGACGGCCTTTGAGGTAGATATAGGCTCTTTTCTTGAAGGCCCCTAACTCGTAACGGTCAGGAAACACAGCCGCTGAAAGCTGGTGGTTCCACAAGCACGTTACACGCGGAAGAAAGTTCCTTGTAAAACGCACTGTTGAGGAACGCCATTCATCCAGGTGGTGATGAAACTTCAGCTTGTAGCGTGTGGTACGATAATGGAATTCGGCGGCTGGTATTAGGCCAAACAATTCCTCGGAACATTCCCCGTGATACAAGCGGTAAAGAATGCAAAGCCATGCAACATCAAAACATCAGATGAAAAATTGATCTCAAACGTCAGTAACGCTATCTGCCACTTATAACAATGCGAGGGAGCTTATTACAATTTACACCTTAGTATGTTCTGTGAATGTTCTAGAATCACTTATTGTCTAAACATTGTTACACTGGCACGACCTTCCGCGCGTATGTTTCAAATACGACTGAGTGACTTATGACAACGAAGTCATAACTTTTCGATCGCCTTCCAAAAAGATTTGGATAAAATCAAATCAAATCATTTATTAAATCCATAAAATGTCACACATTAATTAGATACCGTCAAGAATTGTACTCTACCGCTGGTTCGGAAGGCTGGTTCGCCAGAGAAGAACGGGCAAAAAACTCTGACGTTGATCTTTTCGACCAAATTCCAAAAAAGAGAAGGTCCTCAATTCGTCTGTATTTTTTTATGTATGTTACGCGATATATCCGCCAAATAGGGACCTATTTTCGGAATTCTTTTTGTATAACTGAGCTTATTTCAAGGATGTTTCCATATAAATTTAGTCATCATTGGATTTGAAGTCGATCTGTTAAGTTTTTAAACTTGTGATTATGGATCACAAGTTTCGCGATTTTGTCCCGTCTATATACTATTGAAAGTCTTTGAGACGAACGCAAGGTTGGAATAATCACTGAGTTGTGAAGTCGCATTGAAAACCGTCGCGATTTGTTTCGCAAAATATTTCCGAGTAACAATCGATATTGTGTTCCAGTATATGCTACCAATTGCCCTCGATTTATATTTCACGGGAACGTTTATTTTCCAGGATTAGTATCCAATGCTATTCCAGACTCTATTTGTGCCTTTCATTCAGATCAGCGGCCTGAGCAGGAAAATTTCTGACAACCGTAAATGTATTCGAACTCGATGCGCGTGTATAAAATGTGTATGAAATATTAACCAAACGTCATCAGTGCGCAGCGAACTCGAATACATTTACATTAGTTTTTCGTGCTCGGGCTACATCAACTGTTCTGTGACTGAATAACATACACCCATACAATATTTATATCATATCTATACATATATCAATAGCTGACTATAATAATGACTGCCTCGGTTGTATTTCGGTACGACTACTGTCCTGAGGTCTCAGGTTCGATCCCGGGTCGGGCAAAGTGACATTGGATTTTTCCATATCAGTCCATCAGTCCGGAATCTGGAATTTGTGCCCGATATGGCGATAGGCTCGCCCCCTATCCCATCTGGGATGGAACTAAGCTCGGCGAAATGTGGGTGTTTTAGTTCGCTAGTGCACCTTTGCCTACCCCTTCGGGGATACAGGCGTGAGTTTATATGTTTATTCACATAATTATAGGTCATGTGATGGGTTTTCCACTGTATGTTAATTTAAGGTTTGTATTTAGGGCCAATGTAAACAACTTACTTAAATATTCAAATTGATATTAACGACATAATAACGTGTCTTCTTGAGCATTTATTTGTATCTGCAACCTGTTATGAGTTTAATTATTCAATGTTTATATCTTATTTTGCAGTGGTTACATGATAATTTTGTTCTTTTTTGATGTGTCGAGTGCAGCAAGTCGACTCGAGTTACGAGATAATTATCAAGAGAAGCTTCATTCTCGAATACGTACTCGAAATTTACTCGTCGTAGAGCCACAGATATTTGTTGATGCCAAGTACTCTTCCCTCCTGCGACATTAGGTCCTTTAAGCGGAGCGTGAAGAACCAATTAAGCTGATCGGCATTACTCCTATAACTCATTGTTTGGTTGCTGTGTTTTCTGGATTGCACTATACATACGTGGTTGGTTAAAAAAAATCGACAAAAAGTAAAATAACACGCTATTATCACACACCGAACTAAAAAGTTGAAAATAATTTGTCAGTATAAAGAATTTGTTTTAGGGCGATATAAATCATTGTAAATTGGAACCAGCTGCCAGAACTCAAGACACCGTGAGCTACGATTTCGTAGATCGGAGCATAAACAAATAAGTATCAGCACGGAGTCTGGAATTTGTGCCCGATATGGCGATAGGATAGCCCCCTACCACATCTGAGACGGAAGTAAGCCTGGCGAAATGTGGAAGTTCTAGTTCGCTAGTGCGCTTCTGTCTACCTCTTCGGGGATACAGGCGATGTGATAGAGGGCGAGCCTATCGCCATATCATGCATAAATTCCAGACTCCGGAATGATATGGAAAAATCCAATATCACTTTGCCCGAGCCGGGAATCGAACCCGAGACCTCAGAATGGTAGTCGTACCGAAATAAAACCAAGCCACCGAAGCAGTCACGCCACCGAATACGTTACTCTAATCTTGATAATAAGAAAATACCGATAGAGGAACTATTTTTTAATTATGTTTAAATTATTTGATTTGGTAAACACTTACCACCACATAC
The DNA here is from genome assembly GCA_036417725.1 of Clanis bilineata. Classification (NCBI taxonomy): domain Eukaryota; kingdom Metazoa; phylum Arthropoda; class Insecta; order Lepidoptera; family Sphingidae; genus Clanis; species Clanis bilineata. The sequence continues at coordinate 1,788,392 of CM071139.1, read as the reverse complement.
CAAGGTAGCGTCAAAAGGAACGCAGACCTAACATTACCACACGATATGGAGCAATGTTACGACAGACAACGCGTTCGTATTCATTAATAAGACACGCGACTGTATTAGTACTGTACACCCCGCCGAGACGTGTGATTGTGCATATTTGCGTGGCTGCGCGGTCCGTAATTAACTTCATATGATTTATGACGTGTTTCAGATAGTTTGGTTAATATAATAATAATAATATTAGCCTCGGTGCCTCGGTGGTGTAGTTGTATTTCGGTATGACTACTGTCCTGAGGTCTCGGGTTTGATCCCCGGGTCGGGCAAAGTGATATTGGATTTTTCCATATCAACCCGGAGTCTGGAATTTGTGCCCGATATGGCGATAGGCTCGCCCCCTATTACATCTGGGACGGAACTAAGCTCGGCGAAATGTGGGTGTTCTAGTTCGCTAATGCGCCTCTGCCTACCACCTTAATACTAATAATAACACAACACCGCAAGAGGCTCTCGGTTGGTGTTTGGGTCAAGAGCCAAATGCAGAAGGCAGTGCTACTGGATACTGCACGAATTGTGAGGTCCCGACCTCGCCATTGGAGGGGAATATTTTTATAATTTTAAATGTATTTTTATAGCTTATATTTAAGAATGTAAAAAAAATAAATAACAATAAAGAGTACTGAACATAATAATAAAAAAATATCCATAGACTAAAGAACTCAACTGCAGAAAATGTTTGGTCAAAAGCCAGCATCTCTGGTATAATTACCCCATTGGAAAATGGGAGAAGTATAACACTCTGAACATTATAATAATAATATTAGCCCTGTAATATTACTGTCCCACTGCTGGGCACGGTCCTCTACTAATGAGAGGGGTTAGGCCTTAGTCTACAGAAAAGTCAGAGGTGTTTGCTCGACTTTGGTGTTGGTCTCGCACCTCCGACACTCGTCTCGGCATTCCGTACCATTCCCAACTGAGGAATTTTTTTTATAAAATCTTTAAACCGGTTTCAGCATTTTCACACATTTGAGTCCATATCTTCAAAACTACTGAACCGATTTTGATGAAACTGGCATTATTCTCTAAGTTGGAAGATACCTAGTCCAATAAAGAATCGCAATCAGATTTATAGTTTCTAAGATATACATGAACAAACATACATACATACACTTATGAAATCTGGCACATCAGATTAGAAGCCCATACAGCCTAACATATGGAAATACCGTCTAATTCTAACAATATTATACACATATGTATCGAATTGATAACCTCCTTTTTAAGTAGGTTAAAAAGGATTCTTTCTTTTTACCTGCCCTTGGCTCACCTTAACGTGAGGTCGGCGCAACACACTTTTTCAAGTATGTTGCAGAAAGGATTTGGCTTAGTTTTTACGACCGGCCGCCTGCCTGACGTCAACCCCCTCTGAGGGATCCAGTTTCAGTCAAATTAAGTTAGAAAATTTTCTTTGCCATACCTGGGAATCGAACCCAGGACCTCCCTGTGCACAGCCCATGCATGCTGCCACTAGACATAGGAGGCGAAATCGGTTAAAAAGGAGTAAAATAAACTAAATAACTTACTGTTTACTTTCTGTGAAAACCAAGTATAAAGGACCAGTATGTAATAAAACCCCTTAAGTGCAATTTAATCTGTTGCCAAACAAAGAAACTTTCGCTCGAGATGTCCTCGGTGATTTATGAATTTGTTTGAAACGTATCATAAGAGTTTCTTGTCGCGAGTGGACGTACATTTTTCATCTCCACATAGTATTGTTAAAAGAAATTCCGCCACCGAGACCGACAACTCTCAGTAGACGGTCCGAGTTGGGAGAAATGCGCGGGGAATATTTTTAATTACTTTTAGGATTTGATTATAATTGAGTTGATAAATAACAAACGCCAATATGTCCACCATGGACAACAAATATGTTTTCTACTAACGTGTACTAAATATGTATACATATTTATATGTAGGCGTGGATCAGCATTGTCAAAATAAGCTAATTAAAGCTTAATATCAATAACAGAATGTAGTTTGTATCAGCAAATTAATAATTTGGTAAATCTTCATTTCACTTATCAAGGACATATTGACGTTAGATATTTATCAACTCAATTGGTGGCAAGCTATAATTGCTGAAGGTTTAAATTTATTAAATGTAGTATTTCGATACGTAGTTAAACCCTCAAATGCGGTAATCGTTGGTAGGCAGATAGTCGTAAAATTTAAGCTGAATCATTGCAACATGTTTGAAAAAGTGTGTGGCGCCGACTTTATATTACAGTTGGGATAAGGAGAGATGGCAAGGAAAAAAATGTAAAGTAAACCTCCAAATGGAGTTGACAAGTTGAAATTATATTGCGTGTCGAAATTACCTTGTCATGGCATAAGGAACGTGGGATGAAAATATTAAAATTTGTGTTCTCCATTGCTATATAAAATTAAATGTATTTGTTTATTGTATAGGTTTATTGTCTAGTGGCAGCATACATGGGCTGTGGACCGGGAGGTCCTGAGTTTGATTCCCAGATTAGGCAAAGCGAATTTTCTAATTTAATTTACTCGGGACTAGACCCCTTAGAGAGCGTTAACGTCAGGCAAGCAGCCGGTCGTAAAAACTAAACATAATCCTTGAAACTAATGCTTGAAAATGTATGTTGTGCCGACCCCACATTAAGATGGGATAAGGGCAGGTAGAAAAACGTTCATTGTGCAGGACAAAAAAACCTTTTGTAGATCGATAAATCTAATAACGCGAGTGAAACTCCAGGCAAAGCCCGGTGTGAAAATTCCCGCTTAATTCCCCAACTTGTGCCATCCACAAACGCCGAACCAAAAACCGTATTCATTTTAATTTGTCCTCGAGAGGATTTGTGTCCTCTCCAGTCTTTAGGCTTGATTTATACGCTTTCATTCTATCCTAGATCTGTAGGACATTCGTATCCTTTTTGCAATTTGGCGCCAAATTGCTTTCACTACGTGGGCCTGTTCTACCGACCAGAGACTTTTATTTGACGTGCAATTTGGTCTTTTTAATCCATTTCTGGATTAAGCGGATCGGAATTGGTTCTTTGTGGTCTGGATTTTGTCGGACTTCATCGATTTTACCGGAGTTTGGAGGTATGCTTCAAATTTTAGGCGTTACGGGTAAAACATTTTAGGTGGCTATTTTTCTTGTAAGATGGCGAGAGAGAGCAGAGAATTTGACGTTTTTATAGCGTTTAACTTGCCATCAGAAAACACGGGTCGTTTCCAATTGTATATTTTTTTTAGCAGAGACTGGCAAACTAGCAGATGGGTCACCTGAAGATACGGGATCTCCACCGCCCAAGACACGAAATAATCATGGGTGCGTTGCCAACCTAAAAAGAGGGAAATGGGGATTGGGGGTATTGTGCTACCAAAAATCTCACTCAACTTACGAAATGCAACAGCAAAGTGGCACATTACGTCGGTTTTCTGTGAGACAGTGGTATCAAATCGGTCGAACCAGCCCATTCGTTCTGAATACATAACTGTCTACAGCGTGGCTCTACCACATAAACACTTCGCATCGTCGACTATAATAATGAAAAGAAGCTCCGGGCTGATTTTGAATAGAAAAACTCAATAGCACTTTCCCCACCCAGGGATCGAACCCGAGACCTCACGGTAGCAGTACTACGCACGGAATACAACTACGCCATCGAGTCAAAATATTTGAATTATTATATTTTAGCAAAGAAGTCAATGAAAATGCCGACTTTCTTGAGTATTCACGAACTTCCTTGAGCCAGTTGTTTTGGTTATAATCAACTGAGTCGTCGAGCCGCTCGACCCAGATATTTTTTTTGCTTCTTTAATAATAAGGTAAAGGCAATGACTACAGAAAAATAAGAGGACGAGACATAACTGCAAAAAAATAAGCAATTTTAATGTATGGAAAGAAACCAAAATGGCGACTTTGCGAACGAAAGATCCCATTAATATAGCAGTTAGGCATCTTCTTCATATTCCGAAATTAGTATTATTGTAAATAATACACCGTATTCATAAAAAAAACAATAAGTATTTAAATAAATACACCCAACAGTCACACATATAGTGCTGACTCCACACTAGGTGTAATAAATACCACACAAATATCTGTGGGCCACACAGACATTTGTCTCAGTGCGGGAATCGAACCCGCGACCTCACGTTTCACAGCCGGCTACTCGCCCGCTCCGCCACGAAGACTGTCAAAAATTTATACATTAATTCTTATGACAAGTTGACAACTTACATGTAAATAGACCGCGAAACTAAAATGGCGGAACCGGTTTCAGAGTAAACACGTATGTTTCATAGTTATGCCAAATCCTCATCTTTTTTTAGTCATTGGGTAAAGGCCACGATCCAGCGTTGCGTTAGTTCTTAATTAACAGCTAAGTAAAAACATAGGGCAAAGACCAAAGGGAAATTCCACAGCGGAAAATCTGACATTGAAATACGGTCTCTCGGGGGCTAATAATTAAGCACCTATTTATAAACAAAATAAGAGCGTATTTACACTTTGTTAGGATATAATTATGATTATAGATCCGAAAAACACGCACCATAGTCAGTTTATACATACATACACACTCACGCCTGTATCCCAAGGGGGTAGGCAGAGATAATTTACCGCCACAGGCTACGATCCTGATATACCTCTTTTGCCTCTTCCACACTTATGCATCTTTTCATACATTTTAGCTGGTTGAGGGTACTCCGCACTTGCAATCACAATCAGTTTATCCGTTTGAAATTAATGCCGCAGATAGATGGATAACATAAAATAACAAAAATGTAACTGTCTTGGCTTTCGCTTCATCACTTAGGCTGAGATTTATACAGCGAACTTCGACTAAGTCGAAGTCAAAGAACTCGATGAGGATTTGGAATTTTCGAATTGAACTTTTACTTCGTTCGAGGTATTTTTACAAGAAAAACAGCCAGACAGGCTAAGCAAAGATTTTTATTTTATTTATTTTAAGAATTTTTTGTTTAAAAAATAACTCAGACTAAATCGAAGTTCGCTCTATAGATTTCAGCCTTAGTGTAGGGTCAGGACTATGTGTGTTTTTTACCTTAGAACTGAGGCTACGGTTCCTGATTTCAACATACTAAGGGCGACTTGCACCACTATTACCAACCTACTGTTAGTCCTAACCTCAAGTTAAATTGAAAATGAAATATATAAAGGGCATGTAATTCATTACATGTAATGTACTACATGCAATTACAGATAATAAATTATGACATTTAATTAATTACATGTAATGAATTACATGTCCTCCATATATTTCTATTTCAATTTAACTTGAGGTTAAGGCTAACTGTAGGTTAGTAATAGTGGTGCAAGTCGCCCTTACCAAACAGTAAACTGCATAACCCAGTTCATTACATAATGAGGGTCTTTATTATATCCGGCCGGGTAGGCGGGTCATATCTCAAACGTTATCAGACCATTGTGGCCTCTATGATCGATTGGGGGTTTTTGTTCCGTACCTCACGTAATGAGGAAGGAAAAGGAGGCGAGATTTCATAACATTACATAAGCTCACGCCTGTATCCACGAAGGGGTAGGCAGAGGCGCACTAGCGAACTAGTACACCCACAATTCGGCGAGCTTAGTTCCGTCCCACATGTGATAGGGGGCGAGCCTATCGCCATATCGGGCACAAATTCCAGACTCCGTGCTGATATGGAACAATTCAATATCGAACCCGAGACCTCAGGACGGTAGTCGTACCGAAATACAACCACGCCACCGAGGCAGTCGCGAGATTTCGGTGTCTTTAAATACTAGTTTGAGTGGTAGAGTCGCGATGTAGACAGTAATGTCTACAGCACAGATGGACCGGTTCGACCGGTTTACCGCTGTCCATCAGAAAAACGTAATAGCTTGCTGTTGAGTTTCATAAAATGAGCAAGATTTTCAGACGTCCAAACCTCCTTACCCTCTCTATTCCTATTAATAAATAATAAATACACCCAACAGTCACACATCTAGTCCTGACCCCACACTAGGTATAAACTGTATCGTGGGTATCAGAAACTATGAGAGACTTTCGGTCTCACAACACCCAGACTTAAAACAAATATCTGTGGGCCACACAAATATTTGTCTTAATGCGGGAATCGAACCCGCGGCCTCTCGCTTCACAGCCGGCTACTCGCCCACTGCGCCACGGAAGCTGTCAATTTCAAATTAATTCTTTCTTTACATGGGTAATAACCACTTACCATCAATTGGGTGGTGTGCCCGACTGCCTTTGTTATTCAAATGAATCTTTCTACCTGCCCTTATCCCACTTTAATGTGGGGTCGGCGCAACACACTTTTTCAAGCATGTTGCAAAGAGGATTTGGCTTAGTTTTTACGACCGTAAGTCGTCAACCCCCTATGAGGGATCCAGTCCCGGGCAAATTAAATTAGAAAATTTACTTCGTCCGACCTGGGAATCGAACCCAGGACCTCCCGGTCTACAGCCCATACATGCTGCCACTAGACCAAGGAGGCGACTAATTAAAAAATGAATAAGACCATTAATTTATTTCTAATCTATATCACCTTGAGTGGTAGAGCCACGCTGTAGACAGTAACGTCTACAGCACGAATGGGCCGGCTCGACCGGTTAGATACCACTGTCTCACAGAAAACCGACGTAAAGTGGCAGCTTACTGTCGCGTTTCGTTCGGTGAGTGAGATTTCCGGTGGCCCATTTCCCCCGTCCCTTTCCCAATTCCTTTTCCCTCCCCTTTCATTCCCTCCTTTTAGGTTGGCAACGCACCCATGATTCTTTTTGTTTCATGTGTGTCTATGGGCGGTGGAGATCACTTACCATCAGGTGACCCATCTGTTCGTTTGCCAATCTCTGCTATAAAAAAAAATGTTTTTAAGCTGAAAGTGAACTATCGTTACAGCTACCAATTTTGGATTAATGCTCTTATAACAAAACTCATTGTTTGTTTAATCTAAATCCACCTTCAAAACAATGGTATGATCGATGACAATTATCTTAAACCACCGTTTGTCATAGTTAAGTAGATTAAATAATACATAATGACATAACACCAGTATGGTCTCATTACACAATCGAGTTGGCTGGGGTTCAAATCGGTTATGTGGAAACTAGTGGTTACTATTATACCAATCAAACTAAATAACAAGGATTTATAGTAAACGGTGAAGGAGAAAATCACCTTTCCACTGTCTCACGGAAACCAACATATAAATAAATAAATAACACCCAACACACATCATCACATGACTGATCATGACTGCCTCGGTGGCGTGGTGGTATTACGGTACGACTACGGTTCTGAGGTCTTGGGTTCGATCCCCGGGTTGGGCAAAGTGATATTGGAATTTTCCATATCAGCCCGGAGTCTGGAATTTGTGCCCGATATGGCGATAGGCTCGCCCCCTATCACATCTGGGACGGAACTAAGCTCGGCGAAATGTGGGTGTGCTAGTTCGCTAGTGCGCCTCTGCCTACCCCTTCGGGGATACAGGCGTGAGCTTATGTGTGATGTGTTACACACATCATCATCATCAGCCATAGGACGTCCACTGCTGAACATAGGCCTCCCCCAAAGATTTCCAGATCGACCTGTTGGAAGCGGCCTGCATCCAGCGACTTCCTGCTACCTTTATCAGGTCGTCGGTCCACCTTCTCCTCACACACATAGTCCTCAGTAATAATATTTATGCCTTTTTGTGGGCATCAACTACGAGAGACTTTCGGTCACAAACATTTGGTTCGATGCGGGAATCGAACCTTCTCACGTTTCATAGCCGGTTACTCGCTCATTGCGCCACAGAGTCTGTTGAATATCTTGCTTGTAAACCTTGCTGTCGCATTTCGTTTGGTGAGTGTAATATTCGGAGACTTTAAAGATAAGGTCAATTTTTAGTCCATGAGATCTGATGAATCTTTAGCTTAGTCGAGTGGTAGAGCCACGCTGTAGACCGTAACGTCTACAGCACGAATGGGTCGGCTCGACAGGTTTAATACTACTGTCTCACAGAGAACCGACGTAAAGTGGCAGCTTGCTCTCGCATTTCGTTCAGCGACCGAGATTTCCGATGGCCCATTTACCCCCCTCCCGTGCCCAATCCTTTTCCATTCCCTCTTTTTAGGTTGGCAACGCACCACCGATTTTTTGTGTCTTGGCTGTCAATGGTGGAGATCACTTACCATCAGGAGACCCATTTGCTGGTTTGTCAGTCTTTGCTATAAAAATAGCTCCAATAGCACCTCTGTCTACCGTTTTGGAGATATAGGCGTGAGCTGCCCTTATGAAGGTGATCTCGGAACGTTCACGGTCGTATATCGTTTTGAATATAAATCAAGGGTCCGCGGGCAAGCATTTTAATCCAATAAGCCGCGGATTATGGTTATTGCAAGAAAATACGGTTTAATACCGAATTGGCATCTATTTAACCTGTCCGGATTAGTTGTGTCATGAGCGGAGCGTATAATTTATTGTTTATAGAATCTTTGGTTCAGCAAACATCGTTTATAAAGGATTCTGTTTTAGAAAATCGGTACGGATAAACCCAGATTTATTTGAGTAAATTACGGCGATGTTTTTAAGTCTCTCGAGTTTTAGGACAATTCAATTTACATATAATAAGAATATTTACTGTGATTTTGCATTTCGTGTTTTACTATTTAGGATAAAAATAAATGGTATAATTTAATGGAAATGGTTTGAAAAATACGAAAAAATATACAATAATATGCGCCTCTTACGTCGTTCTGTAATAATACTAATCTTTCACAGAAATATACACAACAGGTTACATTTAAACTACATAATGCAATCATTTTAAAAAACCTGTATCTTTGAAGACAAAGCGAAATCTGCATCCACGGACGTAAAAAAAGATGGACTGAGCGCTAGGAACATTGAAAGTGAAGCAAGGTTTTCTGCCCATTCGTTCTATCCACAATGGCAGCGACTGAGCGTGTTATGAGTGTTAATGTGTCCGTAGCTGCGTAGGGCACATTTATGTGCGTGGCTTCTCTGTGACGTCAGTTTAACTATAGGCGAGATGGTGTCCTTCTTTTTTTTACGTCCGTGTATGCCTCATTGTTTTGAGCAATGTTTCAAACGACTTTAATATGCTACAATATACATTTATTTGTTTCGCTGTCTATTTAACATGGGATAAAGGATTACCATAGCACTTCGTGTTTCCCAAACCAAACGCCGCATTATATAAATCGTACTACTAAAATAGATCAAATAGTAATAGGTACGCGAAACAAGATGCAAATCCCATATTAATCTTGTAACAGCAATGGATTCATAACTTGTAATGCATACTGAAATAGCAAACAACTTCGGGCAGACAACACTTGCATATATTCATGAATCTCTTTGATAACACTAGATTCATTCATAGCTTTGGGGGCAGAAATTATATGTGCTTGTGGTAAAAATAATAGCAATCCACATCACTGCACACTGCTGGGCTGATGGTAAATGATTTACACCGCCTTTAGACATCCAAGACATAAATTAGAGATTTGGAAAGGGAAGGAGGGAATTGGGCCTCCGACAATCTCACTTACCGAACAAAACGCAACAGGTGGCTGCTTTACGTCGGTATTCTGTGCGACAGTGGTATCTAACCGGTCGAGCCGGCCCGTTCGTGCTGTAGACATTGCTGTATACAGGGTGGCTCCACCACTCAAGAGAGAACTCTTCGACTCATGAGAGGGGTTAGGCCTTAGTCCACGACGCTGGCCTAATGCGGGTAACTTCACATACCTTCGAAATTCTTGTAGAGAAATCTCAAGTATGTTTCCTCACGATTTTTTTCATCACCATTAAAGTAAACGATAATTTATTATTATAAATTATCGTTTACTTTAATAATATAAAATAATAAAACACACTTTAGAAAGTAATAAATTCATTATCTGAAATCAACTGGACTTGTCACTTGCTGATACATTTTTAAAGAGTGACAACCCATCATTGTTGTTCATCCAGCCCACTCGCGTATCATAGACGGTTGTCTATGGTACGAGAAGTGGTTACTTCTGGTTCCGGGCAAACAGCGTTAGAAAAACGGGATTGCTCTGCTTAGGATTCAAACTTTGGAACTCACGGTCCACAGCCTTTTGACGCTGCCATTAGACATAGGAAACCATTTACAAAGTAACAAAAAATATACCACCGTCTTCTAGAAAACTTGCCAAGCTCATCCCATGCTGTGCTTAAACTGTAGATATGTTTAAGCAATTAGTAAATTATTTTCAATCAAACACACATAACGCCTATAGCCTACAAATATACAAATAGCCATTGAAATAAAATTACTTTTACGGATTTTATCACGATTTGGTTTTAATTTTAAGAAATCAATACAAATAGCCTACAAATAACGGATCGACTTCAAATTTATCCGATTATTATCAAATTTTAATGGGATTACCTTGGAATAAGCTCTATCGAACACAAATAATAGTAAAAATCGGTTCACATTTAGCGAATATCATAACGTACAAAACATACGGAAAAATTGAGTACCTACTTTTTGAAATCGTTCGAAAAAGTCATCGATATATTATTTACCTAGATGCACAGTTGACGCTCGGAAAATGGGACAGCAAAGAAGTGCTTAAGCACTCGTTTTATCTACAGTCGGACGTCGATAGAATTTTAAATTTCAAATTAAAGAACGCTTGCTCATTTCGTTTGAAAAGCTACTTTATGACACATGCATAGGGTTATATTTGTGTTGATTTAATTAGAACTTGTAATGTTTTCCTTTGTTTTATTCCTGAGACCACTTTTTAGAAGGATATTTGCAAAGAACTGTGCATCTAGGGTATAATATATTGATGGAAAAAGTACATGAGATTTTTAAATGCTTATAGACCTCATTAAATCGCTCCGCCTGTCAATAAGCCGCATCATAACCCTTCAGTACTTGTGTCACGTACATCGGGCGGGTAAACACTTAAGGGTCCACACATAAACTTTACTTAACATGGTTTTTGGAAATTGCGCAACCTCGTGGAATATTTATGGTGTTAAAATGGATTATAGCTGAAAGGGTTTAGTTACATACATATATTGTTGAGACGGTTGATGCGTGTTCGATTCTTGTTGCTAGGTTGAACTTACACTCACAAACACACACACACACACACACAAACACCCACACACACACACACACACACACACACACACACACACACACACACACACACACACAATACAGACACACACGCGCACACACAGACATACACACACACACACACACAATTATATTCAGTACCCTGCCCGCCTAGCATGCGCGCCACGAGATATCCCGATAATCGATAGTCGAGATGTTGTCTACGTGTTGTCTACAATATTGTATGAAAATAAACGAGGGCGCATGTTAGCGTCCGTAGACAAGTAGAGAAAACCGGTTATAACAGGACAAAAAGCGTAGACGAAATGTTCTCGTGGCGCGCATGCTATGCGGGCTGGAGTCTGGAATGTGTGCTCGATATAGCGATAGACTCAGTAGTGACGGAAATGAGTGGCGAAACGTGGATGTTTTAGTTTTTAGTTCGCCTCTGTCTACCTACTGATGTAGGCGTGAATTTATGAATATAGATCACATAATCTCTAGTTAACGGACCGACTTCAAAATTTATCCGATCGTGACTAAATTTATATAGAACCACCCTTGAAACAAGCTCTATCGAACACAAAAATAATTTTGGAAATCTGTCCACATTTGGCGGGAGATATCGCGTAATATACAAAAGAAATACAGACGAATTGAGAACCTGCTTCTTCAGTCAGTTGAAAACCGAATCTAGCATCTCTCTCTGGCCTCTAAGGTGGAGAGCTATTGAGCGAAATTCAACTAAGTCTGGTCAAAGAAACGAACTCCGTGAGGACTTGGAATTTTTAAATCGAACTTTGACCTAGTCCGAGTCATGTTACAAGAAAAACAGACTGACACACAGACGAAGCAAAGATTTTCTCGTAAAAAATAATTCGGACTAAGTCGAAGTTCGATTAAAAAATTCTAAATCCTTATTGAGTTCATTTCTTTGACATAAACTGAGTCGAAATTCGCTCTATAGATCTCAGCTTGTGAGACTAGACTGACAGACAGACTAAGGAAAGATTTTCTTGTAAAAAATATTTCGGACTAAGTCAAAGTTCGAATAAAAAAAAACAAATCCTTATTGAGTTCGTATATTTGACTTAGAGGTTTGCTCTATAGATCTCATTCTAAAATTCAACGCTACAAGGACATGGGACACGTAAAGCGGTCGCATTAATGGGACATTTCCTTTCCGACCAGTTGAATTGGGAGTTGGACACTCGAGTCGCCGGCCAACGACGCGGCGTGGGGACGCGTCTACGTCTTCTGATTGAATTTAACTAGCTGTTTGCATGAGTTTGTTTGTAAGATAACTTCAAAGAGTTTTCTTTCTACACGCCTTATGTTAGCTGCACCTGATGACTGCATGTGATTATGCAGGTGCAGCTAATCACATGCAATGATAATTGCATGAAATCATAATCACGTGTGCGTGCGTGTGTGTGTATGTGTGTGTGTATGTATGTGTGTGTGTGTATGTATGTGTGTGTGTGTATGTATGTGTGTGTGTATGTATGTGTGTGTGTATGTGTGTGTGTGTGTGTTTTTGAGTGTAACTTCAACCTAGCAACAAGAATGCATCTTTCAACGTGATTTTCACCATGTTTGATGCCTTTTTTTATAGCAGAGACTGGAAAACGAGCAGACAGGTCAATGGTCAGCAGATGGTAAGTGATCTCCACCGCCCATAGACAACCAAGACACAAAGAATCATGCGTGCGTTGCCAACCTAAAAGGAGGAAATGGAAGGAGAGGGAAAGGGATTGAGCAAGGGAGGGGGGACAATGGGCCACCGGAAATCTCACTCACGGAACTAAACGCGACAGCAAGCTGCCACTTTACGTGTGGGGGTGTTCTATTTCTCTAATACGCGTCTGCCTACCCCTTTGGGGATACAGGCGTGAGTGTATGTCATGTACTTTTTGCATCAAACTTATTATAGAATTATTCTCTGATTTTTTTTTACATTTTTGTTAATAAATAGTCACAAGTTTAAAAACTTAACTGACCAACTTCCAATTTACCGATCTTGACCAAATTTATATGGGACCACCCTTGAAATAAGCTCTATCGAACACAAAAAGAATTTTGAAAATCGGCCCACATTTGGCGGATATATCAAGTAACATACATAAAAAAGAATACTGACGAATTGAGGACCTCCTCCTTTTTGGGAAGTCGGCCGAAAATACATTTAAAATTCACAAAAATATAGAAAAAAATAGCAGGTACACCTAAAATCCGGGTTCATTGACAGGTGTTCGATAGGAATCAAGCTCGGCATCACGCAAAAAATATAGTATTTTTCAAAGAAGTAACGACCGGATGGCATAAGGCATCAATAAACAATTATATCAGATCCAGATCGTAAACTACCGCGCGTCGACATATTCTAAATGCCAATGACATACAAAACATCTGTCGTAAAATACGAAGCGTAAGCTCTCGCCTGTATCCACGAAGGGGTAGGCAGATGCGCACTAGCGAACAAGAACACCCATATTTCGCCGTCCCCGATGTGACAGGGGGCGAGCCTATCCAGATCGGGCACAAATATCAAACTCCGGGCTGATATTGAAAATACAAATATCACTTTGCCCGATCCACAGATCGAACCCGAGACCTCGGTAGTCCTACCGAAATACAACTACGCCACCGAGGCAAGCACGAATATACTGTGTACAAAATGATTCACGATACCCCAAATCATGGGATAATCGCATCGGATAATCGAGATAATAAAAATTTGCCCCTCCCCACAATTTACGTGTACAGGAGGTAAAAAATATATATTTTCAAGATGTGATTTTACCATTTTCTCCGAGTGATTGATACGTATCATCATCATCAGCCAAAGGACGTCCACTGCTGGATATAAAACTCCTCCAAAGATTTCCAGATTGAAAAAAAGAACATATGTTTGTGTGTGCTTGTGTGTGTGTGTGTGTGTGTGTGTGTGTGTGTGTGTGGATGCAGGTCGCTTCCAACAGGTCAATCTGGAAATCTTTGATACGTATACTCATGACAAATTAAAGATTTTTAGTACTTATAGTCTCTGAGTTAAACTGCGGTCAGACAGACAGACAGACGGACGGACATGGCGAAACTATAAGGGTTCCATTTTTGCCATTTGGCTTCGGTACCCTAAAAATCGAATTACGCGAGCTACTGCTGATCTTTCTTCTTTGTAAAGACATTTTTGGGACGTAAGAATTTTCTTTTACTGTAATATAGGGCATGTCGCCTCCCTGGTCTAGTGGCAGCATATATGGGCCGTGAACCGCGAGGTCTTGGGTTCCCAGTTCGGCAAAGTATTTTTTTATAATTTGATTTGCCCGGGACTGGATTCCCAGTTTGACGTCAGGCCAGCGGCCGGTCATAAAACTAAGCTAAATCCTTTCCCCAACATGCTTGAAAAAGTGTATTGCGCCACCCCCACATTGTGGGGTAAGGATAGGCTGAAAGGAGTTATGCTGGTGGTAGGATATTCGTATCCTCCCGGATGGCGACCAACATACACATGGTGCTAAAACCTGCCATAGTGACTCACACTGCGTGTGTGGGCTGGGCACTGGCACACACACTGGGCTTGCGGCATGACTTGATGGTTGGTTGAGACGGGTATGGGGGCGTCCATAAATTACGTGAGGTGTTTAAGGGGGGGGAGGGGGTCGAGTCAAATCTCATCTAATTTTACGTTGGAGAGAGGGGGGGTCTCGGCAAATATCACGCAATTTTTTTTCTGATTGAAACAAAAAGAAAAATACTATTTTGGTCCATTTAATCCAGATTGTACATGCGTTTACGTAAGAAACTCACATTTTGAAAAATCTCACGTGAGATTGGGGGATGGGGGAAGGGGTTGAATAAAATCTCACGACATCTCACCAGGGGGGGAGGGAGGGGCAGAAAATTTAAAAAAACACCTCACGTAATTTATGGACGCCCCCTGTGGGGGTATCCCTGTATCTGCATCGGTCATTCGCCTGTCTTGTCGCAAGCCCCTCGATTTGCTTCTTCCCTCTTAGGATTTGGAGTGTGACGAAGCATAAATAGGCCGGCATAATTCTGACGACCACAGTGTATGTCAGTGGTCGCTAGTTTTTTTTGGAGTGCACTACGCTTTCCATCAGGTGCAGTGTAATCACTTTGCCCGTGCCCGGATAAAAAAAAAGAAAAGTGTTGATCGTTCCTCTTAATAAAGAAAATATGAGGGCGTAACAAAATGTATTTTTACTGTAATATCGGGCTTGTCGCCATCCATTCCACATGGTGTCACCGGCGGGACGAACGGGGGTGGTGTTGAGGGCAGAGGCTGTTTGAGGTCTTATTAAACGTAGTATAGGGAACGTGGGCTGGGTGTTGACATTGTATTGTTTGGGTTACATATATAAGGTTTTGGTTTAGGCACTGATGAAATTTGGTTAATATTTCATACAAATAACGTAGATGTGCATCTAGCTTGAATACATTTACGATTGTCAGAAAATGCTCGGGCTGCTGTACTTTAAAACTTAGAGGGTGGTTTAGTTCTTCGTATTGTTATATCTACATATTAGTCGACAATTTGTAGTATTTCGATACGACTACGCTTCTGAGGTCTCGGGTTCGATCCCCGGGTCGGGCAAAGTGATATTGGATTTTTCCATATCAGCCCGGAGTCTGGAATTTGTGCCCGATATGGCGATAGGCTCGCCCCCTACCACATCTGGGACGGAACTAAGCTCGGCGAAATGTGGGTGTTCTAGTTCGCTAGTACGCCTCTGCCTACCCCTTCGGGGATACAGGCGTGAGCTTATGTTTATGTTTAGTCGATAATTTAACAATAGTAAGCCGGGAGGAATCGTGTTATATGGACGCTTACTGGCGCGTTGAATACTCTCATTTTACTTCTCTCATAGTTCACTTTGCCTTAAAGAATCTTTCTTTGTACCTGCTCTTATCCCACCTTAATGTGGGGTGAGTGCAACACACTTTTTCAAGTATATTGCAGAAAGGATTTGGCTATGTTTTTACGACCGACTGCCTACTTGATGTCTACCCCCTCTGGGCGATCTGGGTATGGAACCCACGACCTCTCCGTCCACAGCCCATGTATGCTGCCACTAGTCCAAAGAGATAACTTTGCCTTAAAGAATCTAATCATTTAGTTAATCGCTATCCATTCCAAAAATAGGCCATTTGGGTAAAACATGACCTAAATAGCCTCTAGATAGCCTGAAACATGAAAATTCATTACATTATATAATATTCCATTATTCGGTCCATAAATAAGCCTCTATTAACTCTATTACAAAATCAAAATGGACTGAACGAGACATCAGATATTTTCATAAGAAATGTTATCATAATAAAGCGCGACATTACGGCATCCCTCCTAATATTGGATGTCAACCCTTAATGTGCCGTTGGGGGTGATATATGACGTCATAGGTGGGACAAATAGCGACGGGCAACACACAGGGTGATGGATGGCCTTATATTGTGTGAATTGTTAATTTTGACGTGCATTTAACCTTGAGGGATTTGACTTTTGGAGATATTGAATGCTGATTTAGCTTTTGAAGTCGTTTTCAACTTCCAAAAGGAGAAGGTCCTCAATTCGTTTGTATTTTTTTTATCTATGTCACGCGATATCTCCGCCAAATGTGGACCGATTTTCAAAATTCTTTTTGTGTTCGATAGAGCTTTTCAAGGGTGGTCCCATATAAATTTGGGCACTATTGGATTTGAAGTCGGTTTGTTATGTTTAAACTTGTGATTATTCGTACTTATACTGAGTGTTACAAACGTGTTACCAATAAAAATCATACATGAACGATTCCAAGGGTAGATAATGGTCAAAATAAAAAAATGGGACACATTATTTTTAATTACAAAAAATAAAGATTTTAAAATCGAAATACAATCGGTAAATCGTATTATATCGATGGTAAATCGTCACAGTTACTATATAAACAGCGGCGTCTACGTTAAAGATATCCCTAATCGATGACGTCTTCAACATCTCTCTCTCAGTGGCCGTCCTGAGCAGAGGTTCGTAACCCGTTAGTGGGTTGCCCTCAGCATGGTCACGTAACTTTATGGGTTCGCAACGCACCTGTGTTCATCCACTAGACCGGTGTAGCTGTGTAAGCCGACTCGGTCGGGCTGCCAGCTGTAGGGCCAAAAAAAAAAGTTAAAGATATTTGATTATTTCACAGATGTTTCATAAATCCGATAGCCTCCGTGGCGTAGCGGGCGAATAGCCGGCTGTGAAGCGAGAGGCTGCAGGTTCGATACATTGAGACAAATGTTTGTGTGGCCCACAGATATTTCTTTCAAGTCTGGGTGTTGTGAGACCGAAAGTCTCGTATAATCTCTGACATTCACGATACAGGTTATACCTAGTGTGTGGGGTCAGGACTAGCTGTGTGACTGTTGGGTGTATTTATTATTATTATTAAATACACAGCAGCCCAATGATCCAGAATCAACTTTTGTCATATCAAATTCAAGTTACATTATTCAAAAACTATGAGCTTACTAAATTTTAAACTTAAACGCTTCCACTTCGCCCGGTCTTCTATTGAATTGCTAATATTCTTTTTAAAAAAATTAATGAATATTATTTTGTATTCACAGGTACATTCTGCTGCAATCAACACTCACTACTGCATAAGGTATGATTTGCACTATAGTATATGACATTTTTTATCAGTAGGGCAAATGAGGTAGGAGCATCACCTGATGGTAAGCGATCTTGATAGAATTGTAAAAGTTCTTTGTAATAATGCTGCCTCGGTGGCATGGCGTACTGGTATAACGTGCGCGGTACAATTATTCTCCTAGGTCGCGGGTTCGATCACTGGGTCGGGCTAAGTGATATTAGCTTTTTAGTTTAATATCAGTCTGGGGTCTAGAATTTGAGCCCGATATAGCAATATCACCGTCTATCACATCTGGGACAGACATAAGCTCGGCGAAATGTGGGTGTCCTAGTCCGCTAGTGCGCCTCTGCCTACCTAATAATTATTTCTACAAATGTTTTTATAAATGCTGTAAACACAGATCTCAAACGAATGGAATTGGAGTCATCAATCACTACACCAGTATTGGTTTCCATCAGATCTTCAAAAGCGATTGACCCAAATACAGTTCTATATTACTATTTGCTGTTATCGATTTATTGCCAGCGGAACGGAAAGTCCTGCAATCGATTCCTACTTGGGAAATTGTTTACGCAATATTGATTTTTTTATCAAACTGGGAAAATGTTTTTTGGGATTATCTTACCATACATGTAACTTTCTTTACATGCCCTTATCCCACCTTAATGTGGGGTCGGTGCAACACATGTTTTCAAGCATGTTGCGGAAATGATTTGGCTTCGTTTTTACGACCATCTGCCTGCCGTAAACGGTAAAACCCCTCTGAGGGATCCATTCCCAGCCAAATTAAATTAGACAATTCGCTTAGCCCGACCTGCGAATCGAACCCACGACCGGTTCATAGCCCATACACTCTGCCACTAGACCAAGGAGGCGACAGTTTCCATACATATAACTAAGTGATGAATATTTTGACTGCCTCGGTGGCGTGGTGGTATTTCGGTACGACTACGGTTCTGAGGTCTCGGGTTCGATCCCCGGGTCGGGCAAAGTGATATTGGATTTTTCCATATCAGCCCGGAGTCTGGAATTTGTGCCCGATATGGCGATAGGCTCACCTCCTATCACATCTGGGACGGAACTAAGCTCGGCAAAACGTGGGTGTACTAGTTCGCTAGTGCGCCTCTGCCTACCCCTTCAGGGATACAGGCGTGAGCTTATGTTATGTTTTTATGAATATTTTTTGGATGTTTCTTCAATTAATTGCGAGTATATATTATTAATTATCGTTAAACCCAAAAAACGTTGTCAGTAATTTAAATCTGCAATAATTTAACTTTAGTATTACAGAAAATGTTACTACCTACCTATTACTAGTAACCAAGCTCTACAAACCTACATACAAGTTATATAAGTATAGATATAATTAACTGTTGTACTGAACTGCCGGAAAACTGTTAGACAAACCGGTTGTGTTGCGTATAACACTTTCCATGCTCTAACGCCCTCCACTGATTTACATTATTATTTTGTTGTGTTTTACTGGAAAATTGCCTCGGTGGCAGTAAAGGGACCATACAACGTGATTCTTACCGGCTTTTAGTCTAATCAAGAAGTATATTTTAGAAGAAAAAGTAGCATTGGCTTCCTTTTTGGACTTTTTACCCTTCGCCACTGCTCGGTAGCGTAGTTATATTTCTGTACGATTACCGTCCTGAAGTCTGGAGTTCGATCACCGGGTTGGGCAAACTATGTGTATGTATTTCAAATCAAGATGATCCATGATAGGTTATGGTTATGCAAGAATTGAAAATAAAATTATTACAAGTTTTTTGTCTACGCTAATTTAAATACCTATGCACGTCACTGATCCACACCAACAAATATTTGAAAATCCATATTTAAGGTAATTTATTTATTCTTTTTGGAGATATGCTCTGTCCTTTGGGTCAATTTTGTCAAAATAAAGACAATTGCACCCATTGACTAAAGAAAAAAACAAGGACTTGGTAATTGGCAAAGCTATGAAAAATACGTTTATATTTTGAAGCCGCCTATTTAGTTTCGCGATCTATTTACATGTAAGTTTTCATCGTGTCATAAGATTTAAATAACGTATAAATTTGTTGGTTTTATAATAAATACGGTGTTTTATTTACAATAATACTAATTTCGGGATGTGAAGAAAAACTGCCTCGGTGGCGTGTTGGTATTTCGGTACGACTACGGATTTGAGGTCTCGGGTTCGATCCCCGGGTCGGGCAAAGTGATATTGGATTTTTCCATATCAGCCCGGAGTCTGGAATTTGTGCCCGATATGGCGATAGGCTCGCCCCCTATCACATCTGGGACGAAACTAGATCGGCGAAATGTGGGTGTTCTAGTTCGCTAGTGCGCCTCTGCCTACCCCTTCGGGGATACAGGCGTGAGCTTATGTTATGAAGAAAATGCCTAACTGCTATATTACTGGGATATTACTTTCGCAAAGTCGCCATTTTAGTTTCTTTCCATATATTAGGTATGCTTCATTTTCTCGTAGTTATGCGTCATTATATTCTTTTATGTAAAAATGCACCCAACAAATAAACAGCATAAATCAAACGCAAGTTGCCCGGATAATGCAGTTGGTGAACCCACAAAGATTGATTTCTTTGAAATAAAACTATTTTTACGGATTCTATCACGATTTGGTTTTTAATTTTTATTCCCGACGTTTCGAAGGCTTTGCAGTCTTCGTGGTCATGTTTGATTTATTTATTCAGCTCCTCTAACCAGCTATCAGTCATAGAGTTCATATTAGCACTTATAGAACTTGATATAGGAGTTCAGTAATTGACTTCGGCGCCGAATCTGTTCGGCCAGTATTATTTACTCCAAGTTTAATAGAGTTAGCTCTCAATGTGTGAATAGAGGTTTCCACTTCATCAACTTTACTAAGAACATAAGTTTGAAATTAGACGGTTGATCACGGTTAGATTGTGTGGAACCACCATTACGAAATGATGTAAATTACGCGGGAAGTTTGAAAAAACAAAAATCACAGATGTCATGTCTGTGGTAAAACTAAATGAAATAATTGTTCTGATTAAAATATTTTAAGGCCAAAACCCATGAACATAAAAATACTACAACAGACATTTTGACAGAGATATCTGTTTTTATAAAAAGCTCAATATTGCGATGACATTATGCAGTGTACACATCGATATATTAATTACCTAGATGCACAGTTGACGCTCGGAAAATGGGACAGCAAAGAAGTGCTTAAGCACTCTTTTTCCCTATAGTCTGACGCTGATGGAATTCTAAATTTCAAAATTCAAATTTAAGAACGCTTGTTCATTTCGTTTAAAAAGCTACTTTATAACACGTGTTATTACGTACTACGTTATATTTGTGTTGATTTAATTAGAACTTGTGATCTTTTTCTTTGTTTTATTCCTAAGACCACTTTTTAGGAGGATATTTGCAAAGAACTGTGCATCTAGGTTATATTATATTGACGAGTGTACCCTGAAAAAGCCCCCTGATCTGAGAAGAAGGTATATAGAGGTATAGTTACGGTTGTAATATTTACGAGGTTGAAATTAACAGATTATAAATTACATAAGTACATAGAACGCCTTTATCCCCGATGGGGTAGGCAGAGACGCATTAGACAACTAGAATTTTCATTTCGCCGAGCTTATTTCCGTCCCACATGTGATAGAAAACGAGCCTTTTGCCATATCACAAATTCCAGAAAAACCCAATTTCGCATTAGGGACCTTAGGACGGTAGTCGTACAATGTACCCAAAATGTTTTAAAGATGAATCATAAAACATATCTGTTTACACACCTGGAATGAGGAGCGTGAATATACTTTATGTCTATAATGTCACATCATACCACTCCCCTTCCAAGACATGTCCCAACGGATGTGTCCATTACGACAGACACTTTACGATGTTACTACTCTTATTCATACTACTCGCTCCCTCACACTACAATAATATGCATTGGGATGAATGAGACAGAAATGTTGAAATTGTGAACTAGGGAACTATCAACAACTTATGATTATACATCTAAGTACCTTTGATTTTAGTAGTTCAGTATCAATGTCATGCAAACATTACTGATTATACTTGGTTGAAAATTATGTTCTTTTATTACTTTACAAAGGCAGTCGAGCAGACGGTCTGTTTAATGGAATTTGATGAGGATTGTGATGGGAAGTCTGACAGGGTGGGCGTCGCTTGTTAATATTATTGTCTAGAGTTGTGTTTGTTGTTTTAATGTGATGTGGTTTTGTGCACCAAACTTCAGCGAAGATGGACAGTAATATGTTTATCGATGGTCTACAGAATAAAAAAAACCGCCAATTATAGATAAACAATGATTTTTTGGTCAGTACTTTTGTGGACTGCACTTTGCTTGCCATCAATTAAATTTTTCATTCAATCTAAATTTATTTTTTTATCGCGCTTGGATAAAAAAAATACATCTAATATCGGCTGTATTCACGAAATATCTAAAAGTTTAATTGTATTTTATTAAAATATTACTCTAGGTAACGAAGAAAAACGATCAAGTTTATTTCAATGAAATAATAAAGCATCACTGTAGCTACTCATTTGAAATTAATAACATTTTTGCCAATCAAAAGGATTGTGAACTCCATTACTTTTATTTAATTAAAAACAAAATGGGATTTATTTTTCAAGTTCAACATAGTTTTAATATGAACTGCGTTTATAATAACCAAAGGCTATATAAGTTTGAAAATGACTATTGTTATTTTTAGCATAATATTAAACATTAACATAGAATAAAGCAGCGATAGCTCAGTTGGGCATGGTACGAACTGCAGAGACGATTGTCACAGGTTCGAGACCAACACCAAAAACAACATACACCTCTGACTTTTCTATGTTAGGTGTGTTTTCATTGTGAATTATCGCTTGCTATAACGGTGAAGGAAATCATCGTGAGAAACCCTGCATACCCGAGAATTTCTCCACAAGAATTTAGAAAGTATGTGAAGTCTACCAACCCGCATTAGGACAGCGTGGTAGACTAAGGCCTATCCCCTCTCATTAGTAGAGGATGTCCGTGCCCAGCAGTGGGACATTTATTACTATATTATGAGTAATATTAGATATTATTTTAAACCTTTGTAACGTTGATTTCTATTGCAACTTTGAGTTAGGTAAAAATTGTTTTACATTGGTCGTTTTCAAGATTTCATGCTAACTTCGGGTCGAATTTTCGAAGAATATTAAAAATCAGTCCACAATAAAAAAACAAACGAAACTAGAACCTCTTTACAAGTTGGTTGAAAACTGTGTCTATAACATTTTATTTTTCACAAACATCAATATATTACACCCTAGATGCACAGTTCTTTGCTCATATCCTCCTAAAAAGTGGGCTCAGAAATAAAACAAAGAAAATGATCACAAGTTGTAATTAAATCAACACAAATATAACCCTAAGCACGTGTTATAAAGTAGGTTTTTAAACGAAATGAGCAAGCGTTCTTTAATTTGAATTTTGAAATTTAGAATACTATCGACGTCCGACTGTATGCAAAACGAGTGCTTAAGCACTTCTTAGCTGTCCCATTTTCCGAGCGTCAACTGTGCATCTAGGTAAATAATATATCGATGTTCACAAACGATATTTTTTGCCGTAATCAGTAAAAATTGATTTATCAAACAAAAAGTGTTTACCGCAGTCCTGTGGGGTGTCCATCCCAGTACCTCCCATTAATCATCGGCTTATAAGAATATTCGATAGCAAATTCCATGGGAAAACCGCAGCGTGCGGTGACATGCGGATTATGCAGATTTTAATAACAATGAGGGAAAATGCACATTAAATAATATAGCACAGCGAGTGTGTGTTTTGTGAAACCAGAGGGAGTTTGATTCCCGATCCGAGACAAATGTTTATAACAGATAAGCTCACGCCTGTATCACCGAAAGGATAGAGAGAGCCGCAATAGCGGACTAGAACACCCACATTTCGTCGAGCTTAGTGCCGTCCTAGATGTGATAAAGGGCGAGCCTATCGCCATTTCGGGCACAAATTTCCGACTCCGGGCCGATATTGAAAAACCCAATAACACTTTGCCCGACCCGGGGAATGAACCCGAGACCTCAGGACGATAGTCGTACCACGCAATACCATCACGCCACCGAGGCAGTCAAGTTTATGTGATCTTCAAATATTGATTCAGACATGTTAGAATATCTCGGTGGCGAAATATTTCAATATGACTACCGTCCTGAGATCTCGGGTTTGATCCCCGGGTCGGGAAAATTGAAATTGGTGAATTCAGTATCAGCTCGGAGTTTGGAACTGATGCCCGATATGGTGATAGAGTCGCCTCCTATTACATCAAATGGTGCTCTAGTTCGCTAGTGCGATTCTGCTTACCCCTTCTGGGATACAGGTGTGAGCTTATGTTTATTAAAATGGAAAAATTCAAATGGAAATTCAGTAGAAATCCAACTTCATGTTCGCACGATAAATACTTTTCCTAAGTCGCCTTTCATCTAAAACGCTTAAAGAGACCCTTAATCTCTGATTAAAGTTAATAAACAAACTATTCGAAACATCCTCGTGTAGTAAAACCAAGACGTGGTCCGTTAGAAATATCTTACTTAATTAAAAATACTCTGCTCATATTAAAATTCTTCAAGTTCCCCCTCGCGAACTTATTTCAAACGTATCGGTTTATTAATTCTATCCGCGTATCAGATATTGACCGATTTGCCAACAGTTATTTCCAAAATGTTGTCGGGGGAGGATTTTTTTTATTTTTTTTATAGCAGAGATTGGCAAACGAGCAGATGGGTCACATGATGGTAAGTGATCTCCACCGCCCAGACATCCAAGACACAAAAAGAATCATGGGTGCGTTGCCAACCTAAAAGGAGGGAATGGAAGGGGAGGGAGGAGGATTGGGAAAGGGAGTGGGGAAATGGGCCACCGGAAATCTCACTCACCGAACGAAACGCGACAGCAAGCTGCCACTTTACGTCGGTTTTCTATAAGACAGTGGTATCAAACCGGTCGAGCCGGCCTATTCGTGCTATAGACGTTACTGTCTACAGCGTGGCTCTACCACTTGAAAAATTAATGGAAAGCTGTGGCCTCCTTCTGTGATACTGTTATGTTAAAGAAGGAGGCTGCGGAGGGGGATCGGGAGAGAAATGATCCCGCTCGAAGGCGCAGACACCGAGGCAATACCAGAGATTGCCCTGATTCCTCTGCCTGAGGGGGAGGTCATTATCACTTTGGGATGTTCATCCATGCCTTACCGAGACGTGCTGTAAAGCGTAGAATTAAATAGTTTCGGCGTGTTCCGTTTGGAGGTCCCGGAACCCTTTCTTAATGCAGATGGCGTAAATCATGTGGTTTTTAGCCTAGATGAATCCGGCATACCCTGCGCCTTTTAGCTGGGATCCAAGAGGATTTTCCTCATGTAAAAAAAAGATATTGACCGATACGATGTGTCGATAAATCGGATTGCTTATTTAGTCTAGTGGTAGTTTACAAGCTGATCTGTTTGTAGGTTCTAACCCCAGGCCGGGAAAAATAATTATTAGTGTTTGAAAGCATCTGTGGTACATCGGGCGAGTAACACTGTGAAGCGAGAGAAGAGGGTTCGTATTTTGCCCCACAGTTTTTTTTTCGGGATAATTAATTTTAGCATCAAATTAGAAATTTGGACTACCTCGGTGGCGTATTTGTATTTCGGTACGACTAGCATCCTGAGGTCTCGGGTTCGATCCCGGGCCGGGCAAGGTGTTATTGGATTTTTCCATATCAGCCCGGAGTCTGGAATTTGTGCCCGATATGACGATAGGCTCGCCCCCTATCACATCTGCTAAACAGCTCGGCGAAATGTGGGTGTTCTAGTTCGCTAGTGCGACTCTACCTACCTCTTCGGTAATACAGACGTGAGCTTATGTTATGTTTTTTTGGAAATGGGTCTTAACACAGTTATATGTGGAGCGCTCATAACATTAATTTAGTGTAGAGTTTGCATTAAATTTAATTACGTAATCTCAAATTACTTCTGCCTAATTACTCTAATTAGTTTACGATTGCTCCAATTGAGATTAATGATTATTGATAATCAATATTAAATTCAGATACGTTGTTGTATATTATTGTAGCGTGTAGACGTAACATAAATATACTTTTAAATGTAAGCATCTATGTGGACCACAGACCGAAACAGTCGCACAATAAGCGTGGAACTCCTTTTTACTTTGGCAACCTTCTGATACCAATACTCTCTACACAATTTTTTTTATAGCAGACAATGGCAATCGAACAGATGGGTCGCCTGATGGTAAGTGATGTCCACCGCCACCCAAGACACAAAAAGAATCATGGGTGCGTTGCCACCCTTAAAGGGCGAAATGGAAGGGGAGAAAAAAAGGTATTGGGAAAGGAAGGTAGGAAATGGGCCACCGGAAATCTTACTCACCGAACGAAACACGACAGCAAGCTGCCACTTTACGTCGGTTTTCTTTGAGACAGTGGTATTAAACCGGTCGAGCTGGTCCATTCGTGCTGTAGACGTTACTGTCTACAGCGTGGCTGTGTCTATGGGCGGTGGAGATCACTTACCATCAAGTGACCCCCCTACTCGTTTGCCCTCTCTGCTATAAAAAATGCTCCAGAGTCTAGAGTACTATATGATTAGTGTACCAAAGATAGGATTATTTAATTTAAAAATAATGGAATAAGAAGTGTGGTCTTGGTTTAACGCTATTTTCGATTTTAAATGTGGATTTAAAATCGAAAATAGCGTTGTACCCGTACGAACAATGGCTATAAATATCAGAACAAGAGTTATCATGAAATTGGTATTATCTAAGAACGTCCTTAGTACAGGTTCTCTATTGTTCCATAGACAATATGAGCGCTCTTCGCCCGTTATATCCAGTTTCATAAACGACAACATTATCAAGGGCACTCGAGCAATTTTCTAAGACGCTATGCGCTCGGTGCAATAAGCGAATAAATGGTAAAAAGAATATTTTTATTGCTACTTATCTAGTTTGTCAATTACTTTTGCTATAATATGCGAATAAAATTGTTTATGGACTTAAAAAGGCAATACACATGCGACAATTTAGAACATCGTGATTTTAAAATTCGAATAAAATGAATATTCCTGTAGGTTGTACTTACATTGTAGGTAAATAGGTATTATTAACACAAAAGCAAATAAATATTGTATTTTTTAATCTTTTAATTAGTTTACATAGACAAGCATTTAATAAACATTGTTAATAAGAATAAAGTAAACGATAATGATACATATCGTCAAGTCCTCGTTACACTTTCTAACATTGCGCAATTTTATAACAGTAGCTCGACCATTATTTTTTTTGACATTTCAAGTTAGCGTCTACGTAAAATTATTTGTATGAAAAACGTCAGTTCCCCACGTAACCGCTAGAGGCGTTCGGGTGTTTGCCATACAAATATTTTACGTAATTGCTAGCGTGAAATGTCAACAACTTATGATCTGCAGTTAGTAGCGTATACTCTCAGAAGTGATATCTCAAATGGACAACTCAGCGCAATAAACTCGATTGTACACCGCCCCTGCACAGATTATCTCATCCTTTATTTAAACCAATTCATCTGTAGACGGACAGTTACTACTTTACGTAATACGTTGGTTGTCTTTGTTTCTTTAATTTAGAATTTATTTTTCTTGGATTTACGTTTAAGCTTCGTTCGTTTTATTCTAAATCCTACTTAAAGCTATATAAGATTAATATAGTATTAAGATTATATTCAATATCAACTCAGAATAAATGCATGAAAAAGAGTAGGTAATATAATACAGATAAAAAATTGCATCCTAGTTCAGCCTATTAATTTTCGCCATTCAAAGAAAATAAGATCTAATATAATTTTCACACAAATCGCAATTCAATCTAATATCATAGATAATTAGTCCAGATTCGTCACCACAGCTCATGATTTCACATAAATTCACCTCGACATTCCATCCGCCATTTTGAACGCCATGACGGTCGCCATTTTGTGGTCACATTGAAACAGTCCTGCGGTTTACAACTTGTCATTGTGACTTTGAACACATCAAAATGTATGATGAGCAAAACGTAGTGTTTGAGTGGTAATTATTTTCCGTTCAAATTGTCGTTATTAGTGTACCGGTCTGGTATAATTTGAATGTAGTTGGAATATTTCGTGACATTTTGTATTCGCAAGGACGAAGATGTTTACTTATATTTGAGAATGAACATTGTCTGAGTTGGAAATATAATAATACAAAATAACACCCAACAGTCACACACATAGTCCTGACCCCACACTAATATACTAGTCTTGTTTCGTGGGTATCAGGAACTACGAGAGACTTTCGGTCTCAAACACCCAGACCCGAAACAAATATCTGTAGGCCATACGAGCTTGGTGCGGGAATCAAACCCGGCCTCTCGTTTCACAGTCGGCTACTCGCTCACTGCGCCACAGAGGCTGTCAATATGAGCCTGCTAATTTTTTATAAGATTCTCAGATATGCCAGGTTCTTTTGCTGTTAAATGTATGCTTACATACTTCACAATGAATATCTTAACACACATTAAATTCAAAGTTTTTTTTTATCCGAGCAAGCCATAGTGACTACACTACACCTGATGGTAAGCGTAGCACAGTCCGAAAAACCAGTGACCGCTGACAAACAATGGGTATATCAGAGACACCAAAATCATGTCGGCCTATTTATACTTCTACACACTCCGAATATGAAAAGGGAAGAAGCAAACGAGGGGCTTGCGACAAGACAGGTGGATGACCGATGCAGATACAAGAATGAACCCCCATACCCGCCTCAATCAATAGTCTAGTCATGTGCATTGCCTTGGGGTTGTGTTTAAAATCCGCAACCACTAAATTTCGGCATGACAGTCCGTAGATTACTAGGTACCTACCACTCATGATATACCTATTGCTTCCTTTTTCGTAGTTTAATAGAAGTAAAATATAAAATGATTTTTTTTATAAAAAAAAACAAAGTCCGCCATTGAGGTATAAAGATACTTTGTAACAATTCGTGTAACATTTTTACAGGTGTTTCTCCCAAAATGAAGCTTTACCGGGAACATTTGTTTTACAGCGAATACATTAACCCACAAAAGAGTTTCTAATTTTATGGAAACGAGACGTGTGTACAAGTTTATTTATCTTACAATGTAGTTTGTGGGTAAATTAGTTACCGCACAATCGTAGTAAAATGCAATATGGCTTTGTACCATTTACGATCTCACTTTACTACCATAGACGCTGCTTCTTGTTGTTTTTATACTATAGCAAACAAACATACGATCCGACTGATTATATAACACAACATAACACATAACATATACAAATAAAACAATACCTTGAAATAAAACTATTCTTACGGATTCTATCACGATTAGGTTTTAATTATTATTCCCGACGTTTCGAAGGCTTTGCAGTCTTCGTTGTCACGGGTCAGACTGAGGTGTCATTTGTCCAAAAAAGGTTAGTGTTTCGAAACGTCGGGAATAATAATTAAAACCTAATCGTGATAGAATCCGTAAGAATAGTTTTATTTCAATGTATAATATTCGCGTAAACTTAAGAAATAAGTTTGTAAAACAATACCTACCTTCAATTTGCTTCCTTGGTTTAGGGAGGTCCTGGGTTCGATTCCCAAGTAGGGCGGGTGTTTTCTTACACGAGTTGCGCGGGACTGAATCCTCTAGAGGGGGTTGATGTCGCAGTCAGTCTAAAAAAACCAAGCCGAATCCTTTTTGCAATATTCTTGATTTTTTTATAAAAAAATTGACTGCTCCGGTGGCGTAGTTGTATTTCGGTATGACTACCGTCCTGAGGTCTTGGGTTCGATCCCGGGTCGGGCAAAATGATGATTTTTCCATATCATCCCGGAGTCTGGAATTTGTGCCCGATATGGCGTTAGGTCCGCCCCCTATCACATCTGGGACGAAACTAAGCTCGGCGAAATATGAGTGTTCTAGTTCGCTAGTGCACCTCTGCCTACCCCTTCGGGGATACAGGCGTCAGCTTATGTGTAAATAAATTAATGGAACCATGGCTTTGTGACTTTGAATACGTCAACAACGTATTTTTGGTACAAAGTTTATCATGCAAATGTCGACAAAACATGGTTTATCTTAATCTACTTTTGCAGGCATAACGTTAGCTCGATGTTCTACGCGAACACAATGTATGTACAAAATAACAGCTTCCTTTGTAATGTATGAGATAGCCGCCATACTTGGAGTCGTTATTTTACTAACAACTTTTTGATATTTTCGTACATTCATTCGTTCACTTTTTACTAAAGGATAATATGTGCCTTTCCAATTCTAATTTTGAGTTCCAATTCTAATTCCGGTGGCCCATTTCCCCTCTTCCTTTTCCAATCTCCTTTTCCCTTCCCTTCCATTTCCGCCTTTTAGGTTGGCAACGCACCCATGATTCTTTTTGTATCTTGGGTGTCTATGGGCGGTGGAGATTACTTACCATCAGGTGACCCATCTGCTCGTTTGCCAGTCTCTGCTATAAAAAAAAATTTGATTGTTTTTTTAGTCTTAGTCACTGTGTAATCATGCCAGCTCAATTTGTATTATGAATAGAATATTTTTTCATTTTTACATGCCAATTCTGTCTTACAATGGCGTAGGCATTGCATGGTTATCCCTGAGAAGAAATGCAGCAAAAAACTTAAGGGTTATGCCCAGTCCCCAGTGCCGGATCTATGGGGAGGGGGCCAGAGGGTGCACATGCCCCGGGCGGCAGGATTTGGAAGGCGGCAAAATCTGGAGGGCTCCCTAATTTAGAGGCGGAAAAATCGGGCAAATTGGCAGCTTGTCCCCGCTATGCAAAAACCTGGATCCGGCACTGGTTTACCTTTTGTTAAAGCCCGAGAGATTATTGTTACTTTGAGATACGGAAGTGGAAAGTGTAAGCATATTTTATGGATTGCATTTTGTGTGAATGTCATAGCAGGCTATTTTATCACGGTTATAATATTGGCAAGCAAAGTCGACGTGGCTGTTTCAGTCCTATGATTTGATAGACGACTACGTTACCCATGGCGATTTAAATAATTAGGCTGATGATGATGATTTAGATAATTAAAAATAAGCCACAATTCGACTACCTACCTAAATATTTCTTTTTTCAAAAAAGTGGAATTTTGATTATTATTGAACCGATGGCCTTACGTCATAAACTTACGGTTTCAAGTTTTAATTACGATGCCGCTCAACCAGTGAGCGGTATTTATTTTTTTTATACTATTTTTAGATATTACTGCACAGTAGGTACAAAGTTTGGACATATTTATCCTGCTATTCATATTAAAGTGACCTTCTCGGAGGGCACGTAAACAAACAAACGTTTTGTTTGTATTTTATTAAAATAAAACCTTCATCTTTGTGTCTATGACCGTTTGGCAGGTTGTTTGTCCGGTTTTTGACGCCATTATTTAAAAAAAATAAAGATGTTCTTTATTTAATAAAAATAAATACAATTAAAAACCTAAAAACGTTTCAATAAAATTATTTTATCTATAATGTATTTTTATTATCGTATAATATTGGATCTGGCAGTATTTTAAAGCGTAAAATATTATGAAAAAATATATTGATTTTCATTTTAAAAGAATTCAATAAAATTGTTTTTATCAAAACAATAATAATTTATTTTTAAAAAGGTTTCTATAGTCGAACGTGTTTTTTCTGCAACCGGGTTGGTTTTGCCATGGCCTCTAGAGTTCAATGAAACTATGAGATAGCAAAGCTCATCACCCGTCGGACTGGTGATCCAGTAACGTGGGCCGATGACCGGCCGTTCATGACTTTATTGATTTCGTAACGATTATTTAAATTGAAAGAGTGGCTAGAGCAGTTGAATGCTCCGGTTGTACTGTCATTGTTAATTGAATATTTTATTATTACAACAACGGATTATTGTGATCAACACTCAATACAAAATGAATTGAGAACCTCCTGTTTTTTATATCGGTAATTTTTTTTTATTAATTTTAATGAAACCAGTAACTACCATAGACGAGAAACGTAATACTTATGTGAAATTTTATTATTCCTTCTTTCAAGGGGATGGGGCCTAATTAAAATTGGTTAAGTAGGTTTGTTTAAAAATTAGGACATAAGAGTAACTTGGCTACTTTTAACCCGACTCGAAAACAAGGTGGTTCTTAATCTGGCTGAATGCCACAAATATAAGGAAAGATTCACTCGAAAAAGTTATTTTTTAAGAATGTAGAACTGCTTCCGTGGCGTGGTGGTATTTCGGTACGACTACGGTTCTGAGGTCTCGGGTTCGATCCCCGAGTCAGGCAAAGTGATATTGGATTTTTCCATATCAGCCCGGAGTCTGGAATTTGTGCCCGATATGGCGATAATCTCGCCCCCTATCACATCTGGGACGGAACTAAGCTCGGTGAAATGTGGGTGTTCTAGTTCGCTAGTTCGCCTCTGCCTACCCCTTTGGGGATACAGTCGTGAGTATAGATATGCTGAATATAAACACAATATTTCAGTTACAGAATCTTCAATGTCGTAACATTGATGTCATATTAGCTTGTGAATAAAATTGTGATAAATGGAAATAAATACAAGTAAACCTAATAAAAATATGTGCTAATATGTAAATACGCTTAAAGGCCTTGCCAAACCTCGACTGAGCAAAGACGGAATTATATTTTAAAACTTGTTAAATCGTGAATCTCTAATTATTAGCTATCATGCAGAAATTATAATTAAATAAAAAAATACCATTAAATTCAGAAATAACATACATAAGCTCACGTCTGTATCCCCGAAAGGGTAGAGCGTAGTAGTAGTAAAGTAGATAAGCGAACTAGAGAACTAGATCACTCACATTTCGCCGCGCTGATTTACGTCCCAGATGTGATAGGGGGCGAGCCTATCGAAAGAAAGAAAGAAAGAAATAAACTTTATTCAGCCAATGTCTCAGGCAACAATAAGTGGGAGAACACAAAAAAAAGACAAAATATATAACACTAATAGGTAACAAATTTGTTAGTTATAAAGTAAAAAAAAAGAAAAAGAGCACACAAAAAAAAACATCATGAACGTGCACATATCATGCACAAATTCCAGACACCGGGCTGATATGGAAAAATCCAATATCACTTTGCCTGACTCGGGGATCGAACCCGAGACCTCAGGACGGTAGTCGTACCGAAATACAACCACGCCACCGAGGCAGTCAGAAATAACAGACAGACAACATTTTTTTTATTTGAGTACTGTATATACTTTCATATGCATTTAATTAAAAGCTCTTTATTTGAAATTACTAACCGACATTCCAAATTTATTTATTTGTATAGATTAATAAGGCCTGCTAATAATTTTTTATCATCGTATTTTCGTTTCAGGTACGTTCAGAACTTAGAGAAGATTGATCTTCAACTTCAGTAAGTGAAATAGATTCATAACTGACAGGGGTTATCTTGGTTTTCGGTACATTTGTTCCTTACAAATTATAAGCAATAGAGTTCACGTAACGAGGCGACTGACTTGTGACGATTGAACATAAACACGCCTGTATTCTCTTAGGGGTATGCAGAAGTAAACTGATGTACTAGACATCGGTCGTTTGCATCTTTTAGTAGTACAGGCAAAGCGGTAGTAAACTGCAGTGGCGGGTTGCAGTCGCTAAGAGTCGCTAAGAAAGTCGAAAAGAAAGAAGTTCGCCACAAGCTCCGCGTGGTCAGCTAGATTTTTGCTCCTCCTGCTTTGAGACCTCAAAGGCCTCCTTTGTTTTTATCTATCTCTAGCTAAATAAATAACTTATTCATAACTGATCAGTGATCTGAATACCGTATTTTTACATAAAATCAGTATCATTCTAAGCAACATTTGACGAAATTTATTCAACTTTTTAGTAATAATAAATCTTCATCTAATAATCGTAAAATATTAACGGTTAGGTCATAAATAAAATTATAAGTTGTGTTACGTTACAGATTTTTTAATATATATTTGCCGATTTCTTCCGTAGAGACGTAGGTAACAATTCGCTGCGAATGTTACGTTACATTATACAGCTCAAGTCAGTCGGCAGATTAGTTAATCTCTCTCAGTTGAGAGGGGGTGCCGCCCACCTTATATTAGAAGGGGCTTATCCTAACACTTCTGGGTATAAATAAGTAGCTACCTATAATGCCTTAGTGATATTAATACCCAACCATTTTGAACCTTGATACAAGCTTAATTATATGTCCATTTTTACAACATAATCTTTTGTTTAAACTATGAATGTTTTAAAATTATCTAAAGTTCGTTTTATTGCTCTTTAAAAACGACTGCTTTTAATATTGTTAAATGTCTCTTTCTTTCTAACTGCCCTTATTAAGCATGTTACAGAAAGGATTTGCCTAAGTTTTTACGACTGGCTGCCTACCTGATTTCAAACCCTCTAGAGGTCATTGTAAAATGTCAGTGTGAGAGGTTTATGATTCTTTTAATATAACACTTGGTAAATACATGTGGTACATTTTATGTACTTTTTATCCAGCAGTATCCAGAAACCTATGTTTAAATCACGGACGTGAAGAAAAAGAAGAACACCATCTTGCCTATAGTTAAACGACAGACAGAGAATCCACGCACACAAACGCCTGTACAAACGTGCCCTGCGCACACATTAACACACATAACACGCTCAGTCGCCGCCATTACGTGTCAATAGATCGAATGGGCCGAAAACCCTGCTTCACTTCCAATGTTCCTAGCGCTCCGTCCATCTTTTTTTACATCCGTGGTTTAAATCTAACTCAATATCTAACTGGTGTAAGGCCTGGCTGGTGTTTCATATTTCACAAGCCTTTCACAGTCGCTCCATCTGGGTATCCTATATTAAATTTACTTCACTCAAACAGTTTAAAGGAAAAATATTCTTTTGTACTTATTTCACGTGATATTTTACACTCACACTCAACTTTACTTCGCCCTGCTGTTATCCCACCTTAATGTGGGATCGGCGCAACACACTTTTGCAACAAGGATTTCGCCTAATTTTTAGGCTACATGTCTAACGTCAAACTCTCTGCGGGATCCAGTTCCCGGAAAATTGATTTACAAGAATACCCCACCCGACCCACCTAAGAATCGAACCCAAAACTTCCCGATCCCTACTATATACGTTGCCCCTAGATTAAGGAAGCGACAAAACGGTAGATAATGGACCTCCAATAATTACAAGTTTAAAAACTTAACAGACCGACTTCAAAACTAATCCTATCGTGACCAAATTTACATGGGACTACCCATGGAATAAGCTCATCATCATCATCATCATCATCAGCCACAGGACGTCCACTGCTGAACAAAGGCCTCCCCCAAAGATTTCCAGATCGACCTGTTGGAAGCGGCCTGCACCCAGCGACTTCCTGCGACCTTTATGAGCGAATAAGCTCAACCGAACACAAAAGAATTTTGAAAATCGGTCCACATTTGGCGGAGATTTTACGTAACATACATAAAATACAGACGAATTGAGGACCTTCTCCTTTTTGGAAGTCGGTCGAAAATCAAAGTACGACTAACTAGGATTTCCCTTTTACATACATACATAGACTCACGCCTTTTTCCCATAGGGGTAGGCAGAGACAACGAATTTCCATTTGCTACGATCCTTACACACCTCTTTCGCCTCATTCAGTCTCATTACATTCTTCATGCATGCACGGCGGTTTAGGGTATTTTTAACTTGACCTTTCTCGAGTAAATCTCTGACTTGGTCAGAGAATGTTCGATGAGGTCTTCCCCTTCCAACTCTACCATTCACACTTGCCATATATATTTGCTTTGTCAACCTCCTTTCATCCAACCTTCCTACATGCCCAAACCACCGCAACATTCCTTTCTCAATCCTCGTTATTATTTCCTCTTTCAATCCACACCGCTCTCTCACCACACCATTTCTTACCCTATCTCTCAAAGTCACACCACACATACTCCTTAAACTCTTCATTTCTACTGCATTTATTCTACTTTCATTATTTTTCTGCCACACCCAACTTTTTCAACAATTTCCTTTTTAATACTGCTTTTACATAGTTTCCGCAGTAGATAGATATAAACGTTATTAGTCAACTGTAATCTGGAGCCATTAAGGCCCGGTCGTGGATGGTTTACTATCAAGAGTCGTCGTTAATTTGTTTATCAACACTCCAATAATCCCGTTTAATTAACAATCGCGGGGTAACATCGTAAATTTTAACCCTCTGTGACGATTTTAGGCGTAGGCTACTCTTACAGCGGGAATTATAAGTTCATTCATCTTACGTTAGTTGCAATTTGTATTAAATTTATAGGCTAATACTGTGCGTAGGCTTCCTTTTGTTGGAATTGTTACATCCCTAATGTTAAATATAAGTGTAATAACTAATTTTATTTCTAAGTTGTCAGATGTTGCATTTTGTTTCATCATCATCATCCATAGGACGTCAACTGCTGAACATAGACCTCCCCCAAAGTTTAATAAATTATTAATAATTAATGTTTAGTGAGTCAGATTTTCGGTACAACACACCTTCTCAAGCATGATGGAGAAATGTTATGGCTTAGTTTTTATCCGCAACTATCTGCCTGGCTTCAACCACTTCCGGAAGAAATACATTTAATTGTATTTATTTCTTTACGTATATTTACTTGTAACGTCTTATTTTCGAGGTCCCAATCCGATTTATCTATTTCGTCGAATATCGACTAACATAAATGTCCTCGGAATCTCGAATACCCATAAGATTTGCGTGAAGGCTGACTATCGTCCTAAATAGCATAGAGCAAAGAACTGGCTAATAAATTGGTTAATCGTTTTAGGTGTATTAGTAAAATTGTACTGGCAAATATTTATAAAATATCATAAGGTGTATCCAGTTGGCGAAAATGTATGAGATGTTTAGTAAGTATAAATGAGAGCCAAAAAAGGTGTGCTTAAATGGAAAAGTGGGAATTCGTTGTCTCTGCCTACCTCTATGGAAAAAGGCGTAAAAAGGAAAGAAAGAAAGAAAGAAAAAAGAAAGATATAAAGGAAGAAATAAACTTTATTCAGCCAATGTCTCAGGCAACAATAAAAGGATATCAGTTACACTTAATAGTAGACCAGATCGTACCAGGGAGGCGTCCCCGTGGACAGCTCTAAAAAGCGCTGGCTGGACGTTGTGGAATAAGATATGAGAACTAATGGTCTCACAGTGGAGGATGGTCAAGTCCTCGTAATGTGGATGTGTTTAAGTAGGAAGAAGAAAGAGTTGAACATAATGTACTAGTTTGAGTGTGCACGAATCGATGATATAGTTATATATTGATATTATTTTTATTTTTTTTTAGCAGATACTGGCAAATGTACAGATGGGTCACCTGATGGCACCCAAGAGACAATAAGAATCATGGGTGCGTTGCCAGCCTAAAAGGAGGAAATGGAAGGGGAGGGAAAAGGCATTGAGAAAAAGAGGGGAGGAAATGGGCCACCGAAAATCTCACTCACCGAACGAAACGCGACAACAAACTGCCACTTTACGTCGGTTTTCTGTGAGACAGTAGTATCAAACCGGTCCAGACGACCCATTCGTGCTGTAGACGTAACTGTCTACAGCGTGGCTCTACCACTCACTTTATGTGTTAAAATACAATATGCGGAATATTTTTTATTTCATTTCATTCCGTAGAGTTTTTAACGTGAATGCATCACACGAATGCTCTTTGCATTAGCATGAGAAATGCAATTTTAAACCAAGATGCCGTCTGCGAATCGCCTTGGCAATTTTATACTCGCAGATGTCGTTTTATAAGTTTCAATCGATAGCCGGCTTTTACTATTTTCTTTTGTTTATAGAATATTTTTGTTTTACAAGGCAAATTAATATCACGTTGTTTATACCTATTTAACGTTTTTGCATAATAATAGGTAAGTAAATAATCACAAGCGTAGATAGTCACGGGCGGCTCGGCCTCCGGTGGCCCATACGCTTATGTAACATATTTATGTGACGCCTCCGACGGGTTAAAAACTTAACAGATCGACTTCAAATCCGATCGTGCGCAAATTTATATGGGACCACCCTTGAAATAAGAAAGAGGAGGTCCTCAAATCTTCTGTACTTTTTTATGTCTGTGACGCGATATCTCCGCCAAATGTGGACAGATTTTCAAAATTCTTTTTGTATTTGATAGAACTTACTTCAAGGGTGATCCCATATAAATTTGGTCACGATCTGTTGGTCTGTTAAGTTTTTAAACTTGTCTTAATTTCATCTCGACTCGTAATCGATTTTGTGGAGCATTAATAATACCATGCTGATAAAAATACAATTTAAGATATAATTGAAATAAAGTATGACTTTCAAATTCATAACTTATCAATATAATGGGAAATCGATCCCGCTCGAAGTATGACCGACGCTCAAACGTCACCGCTAACACAATCTGACGACGCACATTTTCGTCACACTTTTATAAGAGAGGAAATTATTTGTGAAAAACTGTACACTTTTTTTCCTTAGTTTTTTTTACGGAAATTACAATTTGTGGCGGTGATTCGTCAATTCTTTTAGCAATAAGCTGAAATACGCCACAGAAATGTTTCTCGAAAACACAATCGTAATAACATTGAATGAGGATAAAACGTTTAATTTGTCACCCCAAAAACTTTATAGTAACGCACAAAAATCAAAGTTCGTAGAAATAAAATAAATTAATAAATAACACCAAACTGTCCTAGTAGTCCTGACCCCACATTAAGATCGAGTCTTGTGTCGTGGGAATCAGGAACTTCTAGAGACTTTCGGTCTCAGACCCAGCCCGAAACAAATATCTGTGGCCCGCACAAATATTTGTCTCGGTGCGGGGATCGAATCCGCGGCCTCTCGCTTCATAGCCGGCTGCTCGCCATCTGCGCTACTCAGGCTGTCAAGTAGGAGTAAGTTTTTTTTGAAGTTGCTGATTTCCCATCACACATAATTCATTCGTTATACAGTTATACACACATAAAACGTTGGCATAATAATCACAAATTTTAAAACTTAACTGACCGACTTCCAGTCAACCGATCGTGTCCAAATTTATATGGGACCACCGTTGGAATAAACTCTATAATAATATTAGCCCTGTAATATTACTGTCCCACTGCTGGGCACGGGCCTCCTCTACTAATGAGAGGGGTTAGGCCATAGTCTACCACGCTGGCCTAATGCAGGTTGGTAGACTTCACATACCTTCGAAATTCCTGTGAAGAAATTCTCAGGTATGCAGGTTTCCTCACGATGTTTTCCTTCACCGTTATAGCAAGCGATATTTCACAATGTATATACACTTAACATAGAAAAGTCAGAGGTGTATGCTCCATTTTGGGGTTGGTCTCGAACCTCCGACACTTGTCTCGGCAGTCCGTACCATTCCCAACTGAGCTATCGCTACTTTTAATGAACCGCTGAAATAAACTCTATCTAACACAAAAATAATTTTTAAAATCGGTCCACATTTGGCGGCGATATCGAGTAACATACATAAAAAACAGACGAATTGAGGACCTCCTTTTGTGGAAGTCGGTCGAAAACATGGATCGCCTTGTGACTTTGATTTTCAGTGTCATTTTAAATGGAATTGGTGCCCGATATGGCGATAGGCTCGCCCCCTATCACATCTGGGACGGAACTAAGCTCGGCGAAATGTGGGTGTTCTAGTTCGCTAGTACGCTTCTGCCTACCCCTTCGGGGATACGGGCGTGAGCTTATGTTATGTTATGTTAAATGTATAATTACCGGGTGATTAAGCATACGGAGAATCGATTTTGCTTTTTTTCATTACAACTAGCGAGTACAAAACATGGTAAGCTGCAACTTCACATAGGTTTATCGTGTGTCTTTTGAATTGTGCACTGACATAGGCAGTGACATTGGCAGTACCTTGAAGCGTCTTGTAGGTTTATTTATCTTTGTTATTGCAATTATCCTATTGAGCGATATTATGTGACTTCATGATCGTAATCTTAAGCTATCCTTGACTATGATAGATAGCTTGTGGTCTATTACATGCATATTAAGATTACGTAAGCGTTTATAAAGTGTTAATGCTATGGAATATTGATATCTTCGTGTTTATAGATTTCTGAAGTGGTAGAGCCACGCTGTAGACAATTTTGCCTACACGAATGACTGACCTTTAATAAATTATTTTCACGAAAAAAACTGACGTGTAGTTGACGGCTTGTTGTTGCATTTCGACTGTTTGTGAAATTTTTAAAGGCTCAAATACCCTCCTTTTCTCAATACCTGTTCATTCCCTTTCGGTGAAATCTTTCCATTACCGCAACGATGACTAAGGCTGAGATCTATAGGGCGAACTTCAACTAAATCTCAGTCAAAGCAACGAACTCAGATCGGACTCGGAATTAGAATTTTTAAAATTTCGACTTAGTCCGGGCCATTTTTTTACAGGAAAAACAGACTGCGACGACTAAGCGAAGATATGCTTCTAAAAAATGATCCGGACTAAGTCAAAGTTCGATTTAAAAATTCCAAATCCTCACTGATTTCGTTTCTATGACTTAGACTTAGTCGAAGTTCGCTCTATAATCTCAACCTTCGTCACCTCTGTGGTGGAAAGGGAATGAATAGGTATTGAAACGAGGAGGGCTATTTCGGCCTTTAAAAATTCAATAGCCGTAGAAATTATTTTAGAAAATGAAACTTAGGGATCGTTTCTTTCACTTCCGCTTAGTCGAAGTTCGCTCTACAGATCTCAGCTTTAACAGCTCTGACTTTGTCGATGTCTATAAGTGCGGGTAAAAATTTACCATCATTTGTATTGACTGCTTATCTTCCTTCGTAAGAATCTTTGCATTTTATAAATAATTAATATATACTTTCTGCCTCTGTTATATTTTTCTGCGCCCAATTAAAACTTCCATTATGTACTTTTGAGACTCAAAATACGCGGGTCGATTATCGTCCTGAGGTCCCGAGTTCGATCCCGGGTCGGGCAAAGTGATATTGGATTTTCCGCATCAGCCCGGAGTCTGGAATTTTAAGCCGATATGGCGATAGGCTCGCCCCTTATTATATCTGGAATGGAATTAGTTCGCTAGTGCGCCTCTGCCTTCCCCTTTGGGGATACAAGCTTGAGCTTATGTATTATGTACTTTTATACATTTTAAAAAAAAGATTGCACTATAATATAATATAATATTATAATATTATATTATATCAATAATCAATAATCAAATTCGATTATATAATATATATATATATATATTATATAATCGAATTTGAATTTGAAACTCTATGGATATACTTTATGCAAATGCTGTAAAATCATATTTTATGATTTTATGTTAGTATAACTTACGTAAAAATAGATGTGTTGCATAGTAAAACCAATTTCAATAAACCTCATAACTAGAAGTACTAGTATAAATGTTATTACACTAGTTATTCTGTAGGTACATTTACAAAAATGTTTTTCTTGAGGTTTATTTTAAGCTATTACATTTACCTATAAGACTCATGTTGCTAAGGTTGATTATATTTTATAGAACCAGTGCTTTAAAAGCGTAAATAATTTGTTTGAATTTGAATTTGAAACTCTATGGATATACTTTATGCAAATGCTGTAAAATCATATTTTATGATTTTATGTTAGTATAACTTACGTAAAAATAGATGTGTTGCATAGTAAAACCAATTTCAATAAACCTCATAACTAGAAGTACTAGTATAAATGTTATTACACTAGTTATTCTGTAGGTACATTTACAAAAATGTTTTTCTTGAGGTTTATTTTAAGCTATTACATTTACCTATAAGACTCATGTTGCTAAGGTTGATTATATTTTATAGAACCAGTGCTTTAAAAGCGTAAATAATTTGTTTTAAAATCGACCTTTGAAAATAGCTTTTAAAATTCTTGACGGTAGAACTACTGTAGACATTTATGTTTGAATTATAAAAAAGGCGGCTCGACCGATTTATAACCACTTTCTGATAGACTGCCTCGGTGGCGTGGTGGTATTTCGGTACGACTACGGTTCTGAGGTCTCGGGTTCGATCCCCGGGTCGGGCAAAGTGATACTGGATTTTTCCATATCAGCCTTCGTAGGCAGGCTCGCAGGCTCGCCCCCTATCACATCTGGGACGGAACTAAGCTCGGTGAAATGTGGGTGTACTAATTCGCTAGTGCCTCTGCCTACCCCTTCGGGGATACAGGCGTGAGCTTATGTTATGTTATGTGTTTCTGATAGAAAACCGATGTTAAATAACATCTTGCTGTTGCGTTTCGTCCATTAAATGAAATTTGTTTAGGTTTAAATATCCCCTCATTACTCAATTCCTATTTTTTACGTTTCTTTCTATCTGGCCTTATCCCACCTTAATGAAGGGTCAGCGCAACACACTTTTTCAAGCATGTTGCTGAAAGGATTTCGCTTAGTTTTTACGACCGGCTGGCTGACGTCAACCCCCCCCCTGAGGAATCCAGTCCCGGAATAATAAAATTAGAAAATTCACTTTGCCTGACTTGGGAATCGAACCCAGAACTGGGATTCACGGCAATCACAGCAGCAGCACAGTAGTCAATCCCTATTTTTTACCACGGATGGCAATAATTTAGGTCTCTGGCTTTGCGAAATGTACAGGCGACGATAACCACTTCCACCACGAGAGCTGACGCCATTTTCAAGTCACCGTCGTTCGTCTGTCCTTAAACCAATAAGAAAGGTCAGCATTACCAACAAATCTCAGCCCAATATACCCGCCTTCCGCCGTCAGTGCGACCGCACCCCAATAAATGTTTAATGCACGTAGCGTGTCCGCAATTGAATATGGAAGCGGGCAACACGTGCGCGACATGGTACCCGAGTGGAACACTTTCTTCGGACTTGTAATTATACGCGTGGTGCGCGGGACAGGCGGTAGCGGGCTTTGGAATTTCACTTTCGTTGGAAAAGTTTGAGCGGTTCCATTAGATTTTGGTTGAGGGATTTGAAGTTTAAAAGCGGGTCTTAGTTTTTAATTAGGTATCAAGGACTAAAGAAGGAATAGTAGTGATGTGGATAATCGATTATTCTTCATAAGCGATTATCCAATTATTTTTAAATACGTGATCGATTAATCGGTTATTCAATTATTATCTTAGCCTATCGCCGTCCATTGCAGGACGTAGGCCTCCCCAAGTGAGCGCCAAACATCCCCGTCGGTTAATAATATAATAATACATCTTTAAAAAATAATCGATTAATTATGATAATGGTCGGTTATCCACATAACTAATGAGTAGGTGAGTCTCCTGATGGTAGGTGATCTCCGCCGTCCATAGACATCTACGGTACCAAAAGGATTGTGGATGCGTTGACAACCTCAAAGGAATAGGGCATGGAAAGGGGGGAATTGAGTTACAAAATAATTTTCATTTTGGTTTGGCACATTCTTTCTACCTGTCTCACTCTAATATGGAGTCAGCGCAAAATACTATTGTATGTCTATTTCAGAAAAAATACAGCTTAATTTGTACGACTGGCTCTCTTGTCGTCTGGTACGTAAACTTTTGCGAATCTGTATCACTAAAACAATCGATGCCATTCCAGTCATTACCCGTAAAACAAACCAATAACGGATAACCTCAATCCATCTTTATACCCCATAAATCACTCTGAACTGAATTTACAAAATAATTTAGCCCACATATCGCCCGCTTCAGCTTGTCGCTTGAAGCCCTCCATCAATCAATGTTTGTCGGTTACCGAGTAACGTCGGGTTGCCGCACGCTAGTTACGTAAAAGAAAGAATATCACGGACCAATGGTC
Source organism: Clanis bilineata (assembly GCA_036417725.1). NCBI lineage: Eukaryota > Metazoa > Arthropoda > Insecta > Lepidoptera > Sphingidae > Clanis > Clanis bilineata. The sequence goes on along the minus strand of CM071139.1, from coordinate 1,744,784 downwards.
GCACTTAGTTACAGCCACGGATTTAGTATTGGACGGTCCATTATACGTAAACATTATCCGAAAGGCGGATATTTTTCGGATATATTTCGGAATTTGTTATGAAAAAAGGAACGTATCATTAATCTAGATACATGGAAGTTAAGTATAAAAAGCGGATAAGTGCGAGTCGGACTCGCCCACCGAGGGTTCCGTACAAACTAGTAGGTATGATAAAACTGTTTTTGCTTGTGCTAATGAAATAAAAACTAACTAATAACTTAAAAATGTACACTTTACAGATTTTTTCCTTTATGTGTACTATATATAAGACGATGTTTCTTGCCTTTTCCCCTTATAGGTTTTGATTCATTTGTGAGTGTAAAAATATGCGGTTATTTGCGGGAAACTGCCACCGTGGCGTGGTGGTATTTCGGTACGACTACGATTCTGAGGCCTCAGGTTCGATCCCGGGTCGGGCAAAGTGATATTGGATTTTTCCATATCTGCCCAGAGTCTGGAATTTGTGCCCGATATGGCGATAGGCTCGCCCCCTATCACACCTGGGACGAAACTAAGCTCGGCAAAATGTGGGTGTTCTAGTTCGCTAGTGCACCTCTACCTACCCCTTCGGGGATACAGGCGTGAGCTTATGTTATGTTATGTTATTTGCGGGAAAAACGGTTGTAACTTTTTTTACGATAACAGACAAGTTTGATATTTTCACAGTTGTAAAATACTACAGATCTGCGTACATGGTTTTTATTGCAACTCGACACCTCCACGCGTTCCTGAAGGTCTTGAAAGACGGAGATACCGAGAACAAAGTGATCCTATAAGGGTTTCGTTTTTTCACTCTAAGATACTCTGATGTATTCTGAAAAAATATAGGAAATAAATACATAATATATTTAAATCACGGACTTTGTAGAACGGATTTAGTATTGAAGCATTAATAATACGCGAACAATAATCCGAAAGAATTGCGGATATTTGCGGATAACATTCGAATAAGGAATTTTTACATTTTTACGTTGATAAATACAACTTCCCCTCAAGATAAAGTGTAGTAACATCATGCTCGGATAATATCGCGATTATCCGCCCCAGTAACTCCGAAACGTTAACTTTTATCACTCTAGAATTCATTACGCACATTGTTGTTCAAGCAACCGTTTTACTTACAGCTGCTTGTCTCAATTTATATCCAATACCGTCGTTTTAGAATAAAATGAACACTAACCAACTACTATAAAGGAGTTCTTCAATTGTATTTAGTTTTTTTTATAACATATATTTGACTACTGATTTCTTAAGTTTACGTGAATATTATACATTGAAATAAAACTATATATTTGACTGCCTCGGTGGCGTGGTTGTGTTTCGGTACGACTACGGTTCTGAGGTCTCGGGTTCGATCCCCGGGTCGGGCAAAGTGATATTGGATTTTTCCATATCAGCCCGGAGTCTGGAATTTGTGCCCGATATGGCGATAGGCTCGCCCCCTATCACATCTGGGACGGAACTAAGCTCGGCGAAATGTGGGTATTTTAGTTCGCTAGTGCGCCTCTGCCTACCCCTAAGCTAACGAGCTTATGTATGAGCTAATGTACATATATTTGACAGCCTCCGTGGTGTAGTAGGCGAGTAGCCGGCTGTGAAGCGAAAAGCCGTGGGTTCGATCCCCACACCGAGACAAATGTTTGTGTGGCCCACAGATACTTGTTTCGGCTCTGGGTTTTATGAAGTCTTTCGTAGTTCCTGATACCCACGACACAAGACTCGTATCTTACTGTAGGGTCAGGATTATGAGTGTGACTGCTGGGTGTTTATGGAATTAACTAATTACCGAACATTATTTATTTTTAATTGTACTGTTTTATTATTGCACATAACATAAGCTCACGCCTGTATCCCCGAAGGGGTAGGCAGAGGCGTACTAGCGAACTAGAACACCCACATTTCGCCGAGCTTAGTTCCGTCCCAGATGTGATAGGGGGCGAGCCTATCGCCATATCGGGCACAAATTCCAGACTTCGGGCTGATATGGAAAAATTCAATATCACTTTGCCCGACCCGGGGATCGAACCCGAGACCGCAGAAACGTAGTCGTACCGAAATACCACCACGCCACGGAGGCAAATAAAGATTATTATTAATTGGTGTAAAAAATCGTACCTTGCAATCCTTTATGAATTTTAAATCGGATCTCTCTATTTGAATGAACTCTATCAAACCCAAAATGAATCTTTAAAGTCAGTCCATAATTCCCAGACATATATTAATAACTAGCTGACCCGCGCAACTTCGTCTGCGTATAAGAGAGAGGGTTGAAAGAGTGAGTCGTAGGCACCTATAGCACAATAATTCTCAAAGAGGTAATGGGATGATCTACTTCGGCCGTCAGTCACCCCGTCTCTCACACCGTCAGTCACACCGCCTGTCACCCCGTCTGACACCTTGTCTGTCACCCAGTCGGTCACCCACCTGTCACCCCGTCTGTCACCTCGTCTGTCACCCAGTCGGTCACCCAGTCTGTCACCCAGTCGGTCACCCAGTTAGTCACCCCGTCTGTCACCCAGTCTATCACTCCGTCTGTCACCACGTCCGTCACCCGTCTGTCACCCCGTCTGTCACCTCGTCTGTCACCCGTCTGTCACCCCGTCTGTCACCCAGTCGGTCATCCCGTCTGTCACCCAGTCTATCACCCCGCCTGTCACCACGTCCGTCACCCCGTCTGTCACCCCTTCTGTCACCCCGTCTGTCACCCCGTCTATCACCCCGTCTGTCACCCTTCTGTCACCCGTCTGTCACCCCGTCTGTCACCCAGTCGGTCACCACGTCCGTCACCCCGTCTGTCACCCCTTCTGTCACCCCGTCTGTCACCCAGTCGGTCACCCGCCTGTCACCCCGTCTGTCACCGCGTCTGTCACCCAGTCGGTCACCCTGTCTGTCACCCAGTCGGTCATCCCGTCTGTCACCCAGTCTATCACCCCGCCTGTCACCACGTCCGTCACCCCGTCTGTCACCCCTTCTGTCACCCCGTCTGTCACCCCGTCTGTCACCCCGTCTGTCACCCCGTCTGTCACCCCGTCTGTCACCCTTCTGTCACCCGTATGTCACCCAGTCGGTCACCCCGTCTGTCACCCAGTCGGTCACCCCATCTGTCACCCCGGCTGTCACCCAGTCGGTCACCCCATCTGTCACCCCGTCTGTTACCCCGTCATTCACCTCGTCAGTCACTTCGTCCGCCACGCCATCAGTCAGCCTGTCAGTCACCCTGTCATTCCTCACGTCGGTCACCCCGTCAGTCATCCCATTAGTCACCCCATCAATCACCCCGTCAGTCACCCCTTAGTCACCCTACCATACATCCCCTTGGTCAACACAAAAATATTTTTTTAAATCGAACCAGTAGTTTCTGAGATATAAAATTCCCCGTTAGTAGCATTTTTCATTTCTGCTCCGCTTCTATTGGTCATAGCGTTATGTTATATAGCCTATAGCCACCCTCGATAATTGGGCTATCCAACACAAAAAGAATTTTTCAATTCGAACCAGTAGTTTCTGTCTGAGATATAAATTTTCCCGATTTGGTAACATTTTTCATTTCTGCTCTGCTCCTATTGGTCATAGCGTGATGCTATATAACCTATAGCCATCCTCGTTATATAGGCTATCCAACACAAAAAAAAAAATTCAATTCGAACCAGTAGTTTCTGAAATATAGTCTTTTCAACATTTTTCATTTCTGCTCCGCTCCTATTGGTCATAGCGTGATGCTATATAACCTATAGCCATCCTCGTTATATAGGCTATCCAACACAAAAAAAAAATTCAATTCGAACCAGTAGTTTCTGAAATATAGTCTTTTCAACATTTTTCATTTCTGCTCCGCTCCTATTGGTCATAGCGTGATGTTATATAGCCTATAGCCACCCTCGATAATTGGGCTATCCAACACAAAAAGAATTTTTCAATTTGAACCAGTAGTTTCTGTCCGAGATATAAATTTTCCCGATTTTGCAACATTTTTCATTTCTGCTCCGCTCCTATTGGTCAAAGCGTGATGTTATATAGCATATAGCCATCTTCGATAAATAGGCTATCCAACACAAAAATAATTTTTCAATTCGAACCAGTAGTTTCTGAGATATCGCCTTTCCCGGTTTTAAACATTTTTCATTTCTGCTCCGCTCCTATTGGTCATAGCGTGATGATATATAGCCTATAGCCACCGTCGATAATTGGGTTATCCAACACAAAAACAATTTTTCAAATCGAACCAGTAGTTCCTGAGATTAGCGCGTTCAATCAAACAAACAAACAAACTCTTCAGCTTTATAATATTATATATATTATATATATTATAGTATAGATATGGACGCTTTTGAATTCGTTTAAAAATAGGTTTGATTTGGCAAATTCACCGTAAAAATGTTGCGAATATCTTTATTCGAAATCATATTTTATGCACCAAATAACGTAGACCAATGGTCAGACAATTTACGGAATCTAATTGATTACAAAGCACAACGGTATACAGGGATGTTCGTCTAATTTCCTCCAAACAGAACATTCACAGAACATAGTTTGGCAATTTCCGTAATCGGCCGATAACATTGGCTTGTGCGTCATTAGCCGCTTCAAACGCTTCGATTCCCTCCAACATGCTCCAAATGTATATTGTATTGGAGGTCTGGATTGCCTCATTGGTTTTGTGGTAACTTAGCTGAGAAAATGTAGGGAAATAGACTTCCTTCTACTACATGAGAGTAAGAAATAAGTTAGGCCACGGAAGGAAGCGCATCAGCAAGCTGCCTCTTTATGTAAAATTTATGTGAGAGTATCAAATGGCCTAACTTATTTCTACCTAAATCGGCCCATTATATCGTGTAATGCATACATATATTAGCTCACGCCTATATCCCCGAAAGGGGTAGGCAGCGGCGCACTAGCGAACTAGAACACCCACATTTCGCCAAGCTTAGTTTTGTCCCAGATGTGATAGGGGGCGAGCCTATCGTCATATCGGGCACAAATTCCTGACTTCAGGCTGATATGGAAAAATCCAATATCACTTTACCCGACCCGGGGATCGAACCCGAGACCTCAAGACTATAGTTGTACCGATATACAACTACGCATCCGAGGCAGTTCGTGTTATGATACTTAAATAATATTATACGAGCATTAAACATCTTTTAAATCCATTTACAATCTAAGAACGCGGCTAAGAAGAATATACCTATTTTTTTAGCATTTAGAACTTAAATAATATTAGCCCTATAATATTACTGTCCTACAGCTGGGCACGGGCCTCCTCTACTAATGAGAGGGATTAAGCCTTAGTCTACCACGCTGTCCTAGGACTTCACATACCTTCGAATTTCTTGAGGAGAAATTCTCGGGTATGCAGGTTTCCTCACGATGTTTTCCTTCACCGTTTTATCAAGCGATATTTCACAATTAAAAGACACTCAACAGAGAAAAGTCAGAGGTGTATGCTCCATTATGGTGGGTTGGTTTCGAACCTCCGACACTCGTCTCGGCAATCCGTACCACACCCAACTGAGCTATCGCTGCTATAATATATTAATAATGTTAAAAAGTTGAATAGTAGATAATGCATTTAAGTCCGCGTATATATTGTAGATGAAGTATATCATCATCATCATCATCCGCCACAGGACGTCCACTGCTGAACATAGGCCTCCCCAAAGATTTCCAGTCGACCTGTTGGAAGCGGCCTGCTTCCAGCGACTTCCTGCGACCTTTATCAGGTCGTCTAGTATATAAATAAATAAATTATACACAATTATACACAATTATACACAATCAATCTCAGTTCTGTGCGAAATTACAGATAAAGTATTAAGAAACAAGGCAAATATAATTACAACGATGAACGATGCCTGTAGTGCCTCTGTGGAATAACTAGAAAACTAATCAAACTTGTAGAAACTTCGCACCACTAAATAAAAACGAACCAACATTTCTTTGAAAAACTAATTATTGGCAACACTGTTTATTTATGAGAATCTAGATTTATTTTCTGGATATACTGAAGAGCTGTGGAGCAGGAGAACCTGGGTTCAGATCCCAGGCAGGCTAACATGTTTCTAAAACGATTTCCTTTTGTAAGCATGTTGCAGAAAGAATTCGGATTAGTTTTTACTGACTTAACGTAGTTGACGTTAACCTTCTGAGGGTCAGTGCCAAAAATCGTGTCATAAAACATTAATCTCTTTTCGGGGTAGTGGAAAACATATGCGTTGCCCAACCAAGGAGTCGAACCTAAACCCTGCCGGTCCACGAGCCGTATATACAACCACTAGAATAGAGGCAAGCATCTAAAGTATGTCTTTCACGAGGTCATTAAGTTTGATTTGACAGTTTTATTAAATGTTGATTTCAGAAACAGATACATCACCAATGTACCAGCGTACATAAATCAAATCAAATCAAAATATTTATTGAATCCATAAAATGTTCAAACATTATTTAGATTCCGTCAAAATTTACATATATAAGCAGACATAAGCTCACGCCAGCATCCTCGAAAGGGTAGGCATAGGCGAACTAACGAACTAGAACACCATTTTATGGTATAACAAATCATTGAAGTTGTATAATGTACACGTAATGATAACATGATATACCTCTAGTTACCTATGTTGACTGACACCAATTAACTTCAATATTGAAGATAGCGTTTCTCCCTTCTCCCCCCCCCCCTTAGAATCCCCTCCACTCCAATAAGAGCTGATATTAACGTCCGAAAGTCCGTCCAACCGAAATTCTCTACTGATTCAGAAGAAAAAACAATAGGATGAAACAATAAACGCGGCTGCCTGCGGGACGATAAACAACCAGTGTTGCCATAGTAAAATTGTTTGCCTCTTTATTAGGGATGTAGTTATATTAATTAAAACTAGTGGTCGCCCAGTGCTCGAAATACTTTATAATGGTTCAGTAGCCCGAGCACGAAAAACGAATGTAAATGTAAACTCGCTGCGCACTGATGACATTTGATTAATATTCCATACAAATTTCATAGACGCTCATCGAGCACGAATACATTTACGGTTGTCAGAAATTTTCCTGCTCCGGCTGCTAAAAAAAGCTTTATGCAATTCTTCTCCATATAAACTTCAACTGTCAAATTTCACGTTCATCCGTCCGCGCAATTCTCTCAAAAAGGGTTATAAAGTTTTCGCTTCACGTATTTATATATAGATTTCGTGTTCAGAATGGTGTCGTCAAAAAGAAAAATACTAGAATTGTAGTGTACAAGTGTTATGGCTGAAAATAGTAGTGGGTAGAGAGTTGTAGAGCAACGCTGTAGACAGTAACGTCTACAGCAAGAATGGGTCACCTCGACCGATTTGATACTGTCTCGCAGCATATATGGAAATGTTGACTGGGTGGTTCTGGGTTCGATTTCCAGGTCGAGCAAAGCGAATTTTCTAATTTAATTTGCCCGGAACTGGATCCCGCAGATGGGGTTGACGTCAGGCAGGCGGCCGGTCGTAAAAACTAAAAACTATTTCTGTAACATGGTTGAACAAGTGTGTTGCACCGAGCCACATTAAAGTGGGATAAGGGCAAGTAGAATGAAAGAAAGTTATCAGTATAATAATAAGGTCGAGCTCGCCCATATATCCTGTGCGCAAAATTTTCCGCAGCCCGGTTTTACCACTATTTTCTCATGCATTCTTACAAAGTTAATCTTTATTTCTACAGGGCTAATATTATTTTTTATTTACATATTTATTCCTGAATAGCGTATGTTGTCCCATACAATAGCTTTGTCGAAAAACACGGCAACATTTTTAATAAGAATATAGCAACCCTACGTAGCCACGGGGTTGCCAGTTTACGAGCTCGCGGATATTGGGAATTTCATTGTCATTACACGACAACACTAGTTTTATTGCGCACACGTTTTACGACAGATTTGTTGATATTTTGTGGCTTGTTGAGTACGGTTGAATATAATAAAAATGACATCCTCAGAAACCTATCGAAGTTTTTACGATGTATACCAATATTCGAGCGTTGATTTGTTCTTTTGTTATGTATCTACATTTATTCGATTGGCATCGATTCGACTGCCTCGATGCCGTAATTGTATTAAAATAATATTAATTAAAAATACTCGTGGGAAAATTTTTATTGGCATCTTGGCAAAAATAGATTCCCCTTTTATAATTATCCATAAAAATAAGATTTTGTCTACATACATTATGAACTTAGTCATCTTGCAGCCGGATCTCGGTCTATGAGTTCTTCAGTATCAGCGCGGAGTCCGAAATTTGTGCCGGAAATGGTGATAGGCTCACCTCTGGGACGTAAATGGGCGCGGCAAAATTCGGTATTCTAGTTCGCCTCTGTCTACCCCTTCGGGCTTAGAAGCGTGAAACTATGTATACAAATAATTGCCTAAAGTGTCGTCGAATCTACTCCATTTTACAACTTACATTTTTATTACGAGTTCCAAAAGGTCCTTAATTCGTCGTATTTTTTTTATGTATGTTGCGCGATATCTCGGCCAAAGGAGGACCAATTTCCAAAATTATTTTTGTGTTCGATAGAGCTTATTTCAAGGGTAGTCTCGTATAAATTTCATCACGATCGGATAAGTTTTGAAGTCGGTCCGTAAAGTTTTTAAACTTGTGATTATTTCATAAGTCGCTTTATTAAAATCGCAACATATCCAACACTTCAATGCTTTCTTAAACAATTAATACCGAAGCATAACATAATATCTCTACAACACGGTTTATAGTTGTCTCCAATCGACGTATCTTAACCCTCACCAGGGACGCGTCCTTTGTCACTGGTCTGACATGTCTAGTGACTTGTTAATACCCATTCGAGTTGAAGTGAAGCTTATATTATTGTGCTAATATAGGAATGGTGAAATTTGTCAGACATAGAACTTGGATGTTAGGTTTTATTTTTCTACCTATCCTTATCCCAACTGGATGAGGGTCGGCGCAAGATTCTTATTCATGTTGCAGAAAGGATTCAGGCCATCAGTAGAGCGAAATGAAGTGGAAGAGCTGGTATGGAACGAAATAAAGTTGCAAACTGTTTAAAAACTTTAAACCGACTTCAAAAGTCCATCTTAGCTTTATACGGGACTACCCTTGAACTGAGCTCTATCGAACTCAAGAGAATCTCAAAAATCGGTCGACATTTGGCGGAGATATTGCGGGACATACATAAATAAATACCAACTTTTTCTAAGTCGGTTGAATAGTAATCCAAAATATAGTCTCTTGAATGGCTAAAGTAGCCTAGAGAGATTTATTATTACTTACTTGTTTTATGTCCTTAGAGTAGCCGAATAATCGTTGTCAAAGAGTATTGTATCAATCATTGTAAAAATATTTTTTACGTGGAAATATCTGCGGCCTGAGCAGGAAAATTTCTGACAACCGTAAATGTATTCGAACTCGATGCGCGTCTATGAAATTTGTATGAAATATTAACCAAACGTCATCAGTGCGCAGCGAACTCGAATACATTTACATTTACATTAGTTTTTCGTGCTCGGGCTACTGCATACCCACGCCTGTATCCCCGAAGGTACAGACCTACTAGCGAACTAGAATAATCACATTTCACCGAGCTTAGTTCCGTCCCACATGTGATAATAGGCGAGCCTATCGCCATATCGGGCACAAATTCCAGACTCCGGGCTGATACTGAAAAATCCAATATCACTTTGCCCAACCTGGGATCGAACTCGAGACCTCAGCGGGCTTACCCAAGGTGCTTATGCGCTAGTCGAATAGAAACGTAAATGTATAGGAATTATCGATCTAGTCGACTAGCGCGTAAGCCATTAGCTAAGCCCACTGGACGGTAGTCGTACCGAAATGAAACGCCATGCCGAGGCAGTCCGAAATATCTGTCAACTTAAAATACAAAACTATCATATGATATTCAATCAATGTTAACCTCTACTATCACAGAAAATATTTATGTATCGTACTCGTCAATATAATATACCCTAGATGCACAGTTCTTTGCAAATATCCTCCTAAAAAGTGGTCTCAGGAATAAAACAAAGAAAAAGATCACAAGTTCTAATTAAATCAACACAAATATAATCCTATGCACGTGTAATAAAGTAGATTTTTAAACGAAATGAGCAAGCGTTCTTAAATTTGAATTTTGAAATTTAGAATTCCATCGGCATCGGACTGTATGCAAAACGAGTGCCCATTTTCCGAGCGTCAACTGTGCATCTATGTAAATAATATATCGATGATCGTACTTACCAATTATGTGAGATCCATAATATAATTATGACCTCTTATGACGTAGCAATAAATAATTCATTGGAGGGGTCTATTGTATACCATTAGCAGAGACTCCTCCAATATTGTTACAAAAAAAATCATATCAAGAGACATCTCATTGTCCCATCATCCGTGATGATAATTACACTTGTAATCATGCTGTAATCAAGTTGTTATCAAGCTGTAATCAGTGTTTAGTCACGTGGACATGCCGATGCTATTGTTAGTTGACAGTTGCTTCCGCCGATCCATAGGCAAGATAATGTCAAGGTTAGCGCAATTTCATAAACAACAATTACACGAAATATTCACGCGATGAACAATAATTTCGCAGATGATTTGCCAGCCTCGGTGGCGCAGTTGTATTACACCCACATTTCGCCGAGCTTAGCCGTCCCAGATGTGATAAGAGGCGAGCCTATCACCATATCGGGCACAAAGCTGGACTCCGGGATGTTATGGAAACATCCAATATCACTTTGCCTGACCCGGGTATCGAATATAGATCTCAGGACGGTAGTCGGACCGAAATACAACCACGCCACGGCAGTCGACTGTTTATGAAACCCTAATAAAACCATCTTTCATTATGCCATGTGTTCAAAACATAACATAAGCTCACGCCTGTATCCCCGAAGGGGTAGGCAGAGTCGCACAAGCGAACTAGAACACCCACATTTCGCCGTGCTTAGTTCCGTCCCAGATGTGATAGGGGGCGAGCCTATCGCCATATCGGGTACAAATTCCAGACTCCGAGCTGATATGGAAAATCCAATATCACTTTGCCCGACCCGGCGATCGAACCCGAGACCTCAGAACCGTAGTCGTACCGAAATACCACCACGCCACCGAGGCAGTCATGTGTTCTTTTATTTAAATAACTGATTACCTCCTCTTTGAAATCGGTTAAACTATTCCTGGATAAAATAATCGCCGCGAAAGTGACCAAAGTAAACGCCTGGTTTCCACCCAGCAGTGAAATTAAAACATTTCCTTGTTTAAACACGCGATCTTACCAAATGTTTATACAACATCGCCGGCCGAGTGAAATAACACGGGCTCGCGGGCTGATCTCAGCTGCCGATGTATTGTAAACATCGCCTCAAAATATTTGTCGAACAGTGCAATATTTTGGGAAAGTAAAATCACACGATAGAGATGAGAATTTGGCAAAACTCACATTGAATTCGCGTCTTGCAATTTGTAAATATAGTTGCCTCTTTGGTCGAGTGGCAGCATATATGGGCTGTGGACCGGAAGGCCCTGGGTTTGATTCCCAGGTTGGGCAAAACAAATTTTATAAGTTCTTTTTTAAATAAAGTAGTCCCATATAAATTTGGTAACGATCGGATACATTTTGATGTCCGTTAAGTTTTTTATCTTACTAACGCCTGAATGAAACGCTACTCAACTTTATAATAAGGGAGGCTATAAACGACATAAGCTGCGATCTATAGAGCGAACTTCAACTAAGTCTAAGTCAAAGAAACAAACTCAGTGACGATTTGGAATCTTTAAATCGAACTTTGACTATACTGAATCATTTTTACAAAAAAAGTGCTTAGTCTGTCTAACAGTCTGTTTTTATTGTAAATAATCACAAGTTTAAAAACTTAACTGACCGACTTCCAATTTACCGATCGTGACCAAATTTATATGGGACCACCCTTGAAAAAACAATAATCACAAGTTTAAAAAACAATAATCACAAGTTTAAAAACTTAACAGACCGACTTCAAATCCGTTGTGACCAAATTTATATGGGTAACCTTGAAATAAGCTCTATCGAACACAAAAAGAATTTTGAAAATCGGTCCACATTTGGCGGAGATATCGAGTAACATACATAAAAAAATACTGACGAATTAAGGACCTCCTCCTTTTTGGAACTCGGTCGAAAATGGCTCGGATTAAGTAAAAGTTTGATTTAAAAATTCCAAATCATCACTGAGTTCGTTTCTTTGAGTAAGACTCAGTCGAAGTTAGCTGTATAGATCCTCAGCCAAAGTGTATGAGCATTCGGCGATAAGATGTTCAGTGAGATGATTAGATGTCTTAAAAACAGACCTCGTCAGCATCCTGTATCAATAAATAGACAACGGAAATGAAGACCTTAACAGAAGATTCTCGCAGTCTCACACTTTGTTAAAAGTCATGACCGAATCATCAAATATTTCCTTATTTTTAAAGCTAGTTGGCACAAAAATAAATCTATTAACATTTATATGGAGATTTTCGTAACAGATCGAAAACATGATAGAAAATTCTTGTTTATGAGGTAATTATGTATAACAAGCTGTGTTCGTTTCGTTCACATGGACATTTATTGACAAATCTATCCGAATCCTGCATTATTCCATGATAAAAAGTAGCCTATGAGCTATTCCAGACTATCTATCTCTGTGCCAAATTTCATCCATATCCGTTAAGCCATTCTAGCGTGAAACAGCTAGAACCCACGGATAGAAAAATCCTTTGATACTAAAAACGTACTATTTCAAATTATTTAATACTAGTCCACACTAATATTATAAGTACAAAAGTAATGTATATCTCTGTTTATCTGTGTCTTCGCTATCATTTTAGTTAAATGACTGAACCCATTTTGATAAAATTTGATATGAAGGAAGCTTGAACTTCTTCCTTCATACCGAACCTAAAAAGATACAGTCTGCCTTTTATGCAAACTTGACAAAGATGTGATTAGAAAAGAAAGCTTTTAAGAGCGCCTCACAGTTTTTTTTTGGGATTTTGACGGGAAGTCAGGGTGGGCGTCGCTTGTTAAAATTATTTAATATTATTGTCTGGAGTTGTGTTTGTTGTTTTAATGTGATATGGTTTTATGCACCAAAATTCAGCAAAGATGGGCAGTATAATTTGGAAACTTTTTAATTGGTGATCTTTGATGAGTTCTGCTTGATGCGTTGGCTGGCTTTGTACGGTCGATTACCTGAGTGAAGGTCATCTGAGGGGCATCGCGCTGGAAGGAATTGCCGCCATAATCCCAGCAGGGCCTTGAGATCATCCACAACCGAGTCTCATGGTCATTGCGAAAACTTTATAATTGCTATACTTACCTTGACATTAGCTAAATCATCGCAAATGCGTGGATGCCGTTATTTTTAAAAGAAGAATAACATCATTTTTTGCGCAATTATGTGTCTATAAAACTGCATATAAATAAATTAATCCCAGAAAACTTTCCACAGAGGCGGAGTTGTGGGTAAAAGCTAGTCCATTATAACGAAATTACGATGAAGACAGTCCATCAAAAACAAAATAAAGTTAAAATCCAATAAGATGAAGCGTCAAGACGGCGAGTAATTACCTATCAGTCGCTTGTAATTTCCAAGTTTCAGATAGATTACAACAACCAGATTACAATGAAGAAGGTCTGACGCCATGCGATGCTCAGATAAAGCAATGATTGCTGTCAGAAGTTTTTTATTGAATTACTCAGGTGCTTGGCAAATTATTGAACAAGATGTTAAAATTTCTGCTTCGGTGGCGTAGCTATACTTTTTTTATAGCAGAGATTGGCAAACGAGCAGATGGGTCACCTGATGGTAAGTGATCTCCGTCGGCCATAGATAACCAAGACAAGAAAATCATGGGTGCGTTACCAACCTAAAAGGAGGGAATTAGGGATTGGGAAAGAGAGATCTCACTCACCAAACGAAACGCGTCAGCGCGCTGCCACTTTACGTCGGTTTTCTGTGAGACAGTGGTATCAAACCGGTCGAGCCGGTCCATTCGTGCTGTAGACGTAACTGTCTACAGCGTGGCTCTACCACTCAAATTATTAGTATTGTGTCCGTGGTACGACTACCGTCTTGAGGTCTCCGGTTAGATCCCCGGGTAGGGCAAAGTGATATTGGGTGTTTCAGTATCAGCCCGAAGTCTGGAATTTGTGCCCGATATGGCGATAGGCTTGGCCCCTACCTCATCTGGGATGGGACTAAGCTCGGTGAAATGTGGTTGTTCTAGTTTGCTAGTTCGCCTCTGCCTACCCCTTCGAGGACATATGCGTGAATCTACATGTAGAATATTGTAGCTTGTACGTTTTACCCGACTGCCCCGAAAGAAGGATAATGTTTTAGAAATATAGACTTGGCTGATCGATTAGGGTTAGGATTATTTGTGGTTCCTAAACGTAACTTTGTCGAGAGATATTGTGACCCTCAACAATCGATATAAACCAAGACAGTTATTTGTGGCCTTAAGGGCTAACGCCCGAATGGACGAATTCTACTCAATTTTAACAGCTTCTTAAATTGATTTTTGCCATACAATTTCGACAGATAAGGCGGCCTTAAACGACATAAAGCGAATGAAACCAGACACAGTCGAACGTGTCTCGGTTGTATTACCTTATGTAAGAGGAGTCACTGACAAGATTGGCTATATCCTGAGGCGTGCTTCTATCAAAACTTACTTCAAGCCGCCCAAGAAGATTAGTCAATTTTTACCATCTGTCAAGTGTCACATACCTCTGCAAGAACCAGGCGTGTATAAAATTGATTGCGACTGTGGTCTCTCTTACATCGGACAAACAAAACGGAGTATAGGTTCCCGCGTAAAAGAAAATATAGCTGACGTAAAACACCGACGCTCTACGAAGTCTGCAGTTGCTGAACATTCAGAGGAAGGTTCCAAACATTATCTTAGATTTGATAAACCACAAATCGTCGCCAAAGAACACCGATTCCTCCCTAGGATGATACGCGAGGCTATTGAAAAGATCCTAATTTCAATAGAGAAGATGGTTGGAAGCCTGCACATACCTGGGATCCAATTATACATCTTATTAAATCGGAACCCAAAAGACCAGCTGCCAGAACTCAAGACACCGTGAGCTCGTACTGCATAGATCGGAACCCAAATAATTAACCTTTTTTGATTTTGTATAATTTTAATGATGGTAGATATTGTAGCACTAACCTTTTTTGGACAAATGACACCTCAGTTTGACCCGTGACAACGAAGACTGCAAAGCCTTCGAAACGTCGGGAATAATAATTAAAATCTAACCGTAATAGAATCCGTAAGAATAGTTTTATTTCAAGACATAAAGCGACTATGAGCATTACACGGTTAAAGCTTTTTTAAATGAAATGAGCAAGTGATCTCAAATTTGAATTTCAAAATTTAGAATTCTGCCGGCACTCAACTGAAGGCTGGCTCATTTTCTGAGCGTCAACTATGCATCCAGGTATATAAAATATCAAAGGCAAAGCCAGAGGGGACAAGAATCGGACAAAGTGTAAACTTAGTGCCACCTTAAGTACATTCCTTTTGTCTGGCTTGGTTCTAAAATTTCAATTCTTAGGACTTCAATCTAACTTAGGAATAGAAAATTAGCATCTCATTCTGTTTACTAATGACGCCTTATAGAAAATAATTGTTTTCTCGTGCCTTCGCGAACAATACGAAATTCTAAACATAATTATGACTAACAATTCCATTGTTAGCTAAATGAGCTCTCGAGTTATAATTACAGGGACTTTCAAGGGCGATATTTTAAATATGTTAAATATTTTCAAATTGACAGCGATAGCTCAGTTGGGAATGGTACGGACTGCCGAGACGATTGTCGAAGGTTCGAGACCAATCCCAAAATCGAGCATACACCTCTGACTTTTCTATGTTAAGTGTGTTTTGATACAATATAATGATCCTTCATTATATTGTATCAAAAACATCGTGAGGAAACCTGCATATCCGAGAATTTCTCCACAAGAATTTCGAAGGTATGTGTAGTCTACCAACCCGCATTAGGCCAGCGTGGTAGACTAAGGCCCAACCCCTCTCATTAGTAGAGGACATTGGGAGAGTAATATTACAGGGCTAATATTACCTCTATTATTTTCAGTAAATCTTATATATGTATATAAGGAATAAATCTTGTAATTCACTTTTTTAATGAAAGCTGTCTTGATCCGTTAGCTATGATTCATGAAAATACAATAAACAAAAGCTCTTTTGAATTGCATTTTCATTCTTCTCACTTAAATTCTGAGTACTCTGTGACTTCAATGATATTACAATAACATAATGGCCTTGACTCGACCTGACTGGTTATTACTTTACAGCAAATGTTTTTTTGGCTCATTGGAGTGGCCTAAATGAATAGGTTATAAAAATAAAAAAGGAAGAAAGAAATTGATGACCTGCCCGCCTAGCATGCTCGCCACGAAAACATTTTGTCTACTCTTTTTGTCCTGTTATATCCAGTTTTCTCTATTTGTCGACGGACACTAACATGCGTCCTCGTTTATTTTCATACAATATTGTAGACAACGTGTAGACAACATCTCGACAGTCGATTATCGAGATACCCGGTGCCGCGCATGCTAGACGGACAGGGCTTGATGTAGCTGATACGAGGGAGAAAGGGGAATAACCCCCTTATTCCTAATGGAATCTTGGTCTTATCGAAAGCATAACCCTACTTTTGCCTAGTTTAGCAAAAAGAGAACTAATATATGCTTATCGAATACAATGTTGCTGGTTACAGAAAAAAAATTATTTTTATCTCTGGCAAGCTTCGAGCTTGTTGTTTGAAAATAATTAATCAAAAATATATATCAATCTAAGATGGGGTCCTAGACTATAACAAAATTAATATAATTAAGAAATAACATCAAACTTGAAACAGCTGATCGGAATCGGCCATGTTTTCACTATCGAACGTTGGAATGTTTTAACGCTATTGAACGATTATGAATACAATTTTTATGAATTTACTATTGCGGTCTTATTACGCTCTACTAAGTTATTATGAATAAAGGGGTTAGAGTTTTAACGCTTTTTATTGAAATAAAACTAGTTTTTACGGATGCTATCGTGATTTATTTTTTATTTTTACTCCCGACGTTTCGAAAGTTTTACAGCCTTCGTGGTCACGTGTCGCACTGAGGTGTTAGTTGCCCATAAACTTTTCAAGTCGAAGATGTGTCCAATTAATTGCAAATTATTATAACAGAGTCTAAGCGGTAGAGATCACTTCCCATCAGGTGACCCACTTACCCGTGTTCCAATAAAAAACACACTTATGTCTCAACCAATTAATATCGTCCTCACTTACTATTAATCAACAATCATAACATAATATAACATAAGCTCACGTCTGTATCCCCGAAGGGGTAGGCAGAGGGGCACTAGCGAACTAGTACACCCACGTTTCGCCGAGCTTAGTTCCGTCCCAGATGTGATAGGGGGCGAGGCTATCGTCATATCGGGCACAAATTCCAGACTCCGAGCTGATATGGAAAAATCCAATATCACTTTGCCCGACCCGGGGATCGAACCCGAGACCTCAGAACCGTAGTTGTACCGAAATACCACCACGCCACCGAGGCAGTCATCAACAATCACATCCCCTGATTACAGTTTAATTAATAAGCACTAGGATTAAACGTGCGGAGTGTGGACGCCATGTCCAATTTAATTAATTAATGGACATGTTTACATCCAGACCCTTGTTTGAACTTTGAATATGATTTTTTCGTGTAAATGTAGATTTTACACGGACATTATTAATTTGATTGGACGTTTTCCTGTGGCGAAGGGTGAAAATTTTCAAAACGCCGTTGCTTCATTTTTGTTATTCTTTTCACCTTCTCTTATCCCACTCAAATTTTGGGGTTAGAGCAACGCACTTTTTCAACCATATTGCACAGAGAATTTGGCTTAGTTTTATCGAGTTTTCTATTTGAAGTCAACCGTCTTTTGGGTAATTCTGCATTCTCTTGTAATTATTACCTATTGTCACTGATGGCCTCTCTGATCTAAACAGCGTACTTTGTCTGACAATCATGAAGTCCTGGGTTCAAATCCTTGGTCTAATCACAAATCTTTTTAGTCAATGATCACCATACTAGCTATAACAAACCGACTTTAAATCTGATCGTGACCAAATTTATATGAGACCACCTTTGGAATAAGCTATCAAATACATAAAGAATTTTTTAAATCGGTCCACATTAGGCGGGGATATCGCGTAACATACATAAAAAAATACAAACGAATTGAGGACCTTCTCCTTTTTGGAATTCGGTCGAAAACAGACGAATTGAGGACGTTTTTCTTTTTTTGAAGTCGTTCGAAAAATACTCATGAGTGGCCGGGACTGTAAATTGTGCAGTTTGGAAATAGACTCATCCTCTATCCCGGTAATAAGGTTGGCGAGATGTGAGTACCCAATTCTCTAGTAAGTCGAGTATATGATGGGACGGAACCAAAATTGGATCCAATCTTAGGGTCCAATATTGTAATTGACTTACAGATTTTGAAATAATAAGATGGAATTTTTAATCGTGTGTGAGAGAGAGCCTCATTGATCTATAGTAGGATTGCTAATTAAACGGAGTTATCTGACATTTCGAATGTTGCCACCTTTTCATGAAATTTAAATAGTGCTGCGGTAAAAAGATCAAGATTATTTAAACATTTCAATTCAGTGAACCATTTCATTCTTTCATTTTCTAAAGTTCAACTCAAAGTCGTAATTCCTGCCGAATATGTGATTAATACTGCATGTCTACTGAATTACAGTCATAGTAAATTACTCCATGCTAAGTTATGGCATGTCTACTGGAATTATAGTCATGGTTCATTATAAACAAAACTAACGAACGTAATTTTTCTCAAATAATAAAAGTAATATTTGTAATTTCGCATTTCATTGTTATAATTTCGCATTTTTCAATTCATTGTTATAATTTCGCATATCTGTTGTGATTATTCACGCAAAATCATTTACACAGTCATTTAGTTGAAGGGTTAGGCTGAAATTTCTAAAAATACGCAATAAAATTCTAATTTTCCAAGCTAGTGGTGAGGTATTGTTTCTTTGAATGATAAAAATTGAACTAGATCAATCACTATGTTTTGAAAGTAAGCAACATTATTTTGGAAAGTGACATTTCGATCTGTCAGTTTACTCCGTTTAATTAGCAATCGGACTATAGTTATGGGCTATGGACCGGAAGGTCCTGGGTTCGATTCCCAGGTGCGGCAAATCGAATTTTCTAATTCAATTTTCCGGGACTGGATCCCCCAAAGGGGGTTGAGGTAAGGCAGGCAGCTGGTCGTAAAAACGAAGCCAAATCCTTTCTGCAACATGCTTGAAAAAGTATGTTGCGCCAACCCCACATTACGGTGGGATAAGGTCTGGTATAAAAAAAGAAAGCGTGGGAGAGAGAAAAATTGTCAACCAATAATTATTACATATTTGTAATATTATTCATCAATTAGGCTTTAATTTCTACCAAGTCTACGCCCTCTACCTTGACCCTGCCATCTGTCAAGCTACCAAACTAAAAACATCGTTAAAATGTCGTTGAACTCAAAGTACAAGGAAATGTACGAGGAAAAACAGCCCAACTTATTGTTCAAAAATGTTCATTTACTTAACAGACCGCAAACCAACAATGGCTCCATAAATACCGTGCTGAACATAACAATTTGTGTGGACATGAACAAAGCAATTATGCCATTGATGATCGCCACTTACTGGCATTTGGCCAATATCCGCACTGATCAATGCCAGTGCTTCGCCATTGCAAGACGGCGTGGCTCGCGTTCTTGCGTTTGGCGCAATTTAAAAGGGTTTTGGAATTACCAGTCTATTAATGATAATCACAAGTTTAAAAACTTAACTGACCGACTTCCAATTGATCCGATCGTTACCAAATTACCACCCTTGAAATAAGCTCTATCGAAAACAAAAAGAATTTTGAAAATCGGTCTACATTTGGCAGAGATATCGCGTAACATACATAAAAAAAATACAGACGAATTAAGGACCTTCTCGTTTTTGGAAGTCGGTTGAAAATAAAGCGCTTTTAGACTTTTTAATTTGAAATAACAGTTAACCACTGCTACTATTACAAACCTTTCAATAAAACGTTTAAAAATACGAGTGAATTAAAATTATTTGTACGTTAAGTTTGAGTTGTCAGAACAAAGTTTAATACTCCAGTCATATTAGGGGTTTTACCTCGAAATTAGAGATAAGCTGGACATTCGTATATACCTTCATTTTGGCGTTCTATAATAACGCATTATTAATATTAGAATAAAGTTACCCCTAGTCTCTTCATCGAAAGTTAATTATGATTTGTCAAATTTGAGGGTTAAACGACCATATTCTGCTTTCACCTCTCCTTATCACACTCCAATGCGCAGTATCACTCTTTTTAGCATGTTCCAGAAAGAATTTGTCAAAATGTTACTACCACGATATTTCATTTAAAAGCACAATCATTATAAAGTGGATGTAAAGCATTGAAAACTAACAAAAAATGTAATTCCGCTTCATCATCTATCTTGTACTACAGGCATTTACGAAGTCATTTTCCTTGCAAATATTATAAAAGCAAAACGTATAAGCGACGCGGCGCTGTCACGAGCGCTTATTTTAAGCGATAACCGTAGTTCTAAGGTATGCAAATGTTGGTGCTAAGCTATTTCTATTACCAACTTTATTTGCTTGTTTTAAAACAACATTTTGAGAGAGAGTTTCGCGCGACAAAGGCGACAATTTAACGGAATATTTTGTTTACGAGGCCCCGACGTACAATTTAAAACAAGAACCACGTGCCTTCGCGAATGACAGGTTTCTTTATATTCCCTCCCGCCTACAACTTTGGGTCCTTCAAACGGAGTGTGAAGAAGCATTTATGCAGGCCGGCATGATACTGGTGGCCTCCGATGGACTAAAGGTCTTTAGGTGGTTGCTGGTGTTTTTGGACCGCACGTTGCTTACCATCAGGTGTTTTGTGGTCACTTTGCCGTGCTCGGATAAAAAACAATAATCACAAGTTGATTTCTTAAGTTAATTTCTTAAGTTTCTTAAGTTTTAATAAAAATTAAAACCAAATCGTGATAAAATCCGTAAAAGTTATTATATTTCAATAATCACAAGTTTAAAAACTTAACAGACCGACTTCAATGCCGTTGTGACCAAATTGATATAGGACCAACCTTGAAATAAGCTCTATCGAATACAAAAAGAATTTTGAAAATCCATTTCGTAAGTCGGTAGAAAAATATTGGTTTAGGTACTATACGATTCAGTTACATTATAGGTATTCTAGGAGGCAATAAACTGTACATCATCATCATCATCATCAGCTATAGAACGTCCACTGCTGGACATAGGCCTCCCCCAAAGGTGGACCGACGATAAAGGTCGCAGGAAGTCGCTGGATGCAGGCCGCTTCCAATAGGTCGATCTGGAAACTGTACAACACACACATAATTATTTTTGTTGCTAAAAAAACAACATTTAAATAAAATTTATCACAGAACTTATCTATTAAAATTCTATAAAAAAATGATTCTAAAATATGAAAATGACATAAAGCGGGGTCCTATAGCGCTTTGCTTTTGGCAGAACCTAAAAGACCCATAAAAATGTAAATTAATATTGTATAACAACCCGGCCTTCATTGGCATGATATTAATCATTCTAATTACCAAGTAGAAAAACACCGTCGCCTGCAGACACAA
This sequence comes from Clanis bilineata, assembly GCA_036417725.1. Classification (NCBI taxonomy): domain Eukaryota; kingdom Metazoa; phylum Arthropoda; class Insecta; order Lepidoptera; family Sphingidae; genus Clanis; species Clanis bilineata. The sequence continues at coordinate 1,722,975 of CM071139.1, read as the reverse complement.
CGAGTGTACACTGTACAGACGCAGTAATCCAGATTAATTAAAGCGTAATTAATAAACATGATAGCGGATAACAGCGTTCCAATTTGTATAACAATATATATTTTGTATGAAGAAGGATTTCAATCGATTTCAAAGAATAAAAATACATACGGTCACGTTTGTATCCCTGAAGGGGTAGGTACAGCCGCACTAGCGAAATAAATAGATAATATGTAAAATATTTGCACTAAAAATAATTCACATCTTACTAATTTAACTAGTTATAATAATAAATAAATAAATAAGTTTGTATCATGTTTATTTATATTTTATACCACTATTTCAAACAATGTCATGCAAATCATGAGTGTTCATATACTTCTGTATCAGATTATATTATATTTCTATATATTAAGCTAAATTGTAACTATTATAATACCTCTATATATGATGTGTTTTACTTAATCAATTAATAAATAAGTAGAACACCCACAATCCACATTTCGCCGAGATTAGTTCCGTCCCAGATGTGATGGGGGGCGAGCCTATCGCCATATGGGGCACAAGTTTCAGACTCCGGGGTGATATTCAAAAAATGTCACATTGCCCGATGGGAATCGAACCCGACACCTCGAGACGGTAGTTAGGCAAAGGATATATCTACCAAATGTACGCCGTTTTCGATAATCTCTATATTCCATCAAGTTTACTTTTATGTACCATTTAAAAAGTAGGTAAAAATTTTTTTTTACGTAGACTGACAAAAATTACTAACTTTTCGACCGACTTCCGAAAAGGAGGAGGTCCTCAATTCGTCTGTATTTTTTTATGTATGTTACGCGATATCTCCACCAAATGTGGACCGATTTTCAAAATTCTTTTTGTGTTCGATAGAGCTTCTTTCAAGGGTAGTCCCATATAAATTTGGTTAGGATCGGATTTGAAGTCAGTCCATTAAGTTTTTAAACTTGTGATTATTAATTAGCAACATAGCCCAGAGGATTAGCAAGTTGAAATGGCAGTGAGCAGGGCACATAGCTCGTAGAACTGATAGCCGATGGGGCAGAAAAGTTCTCGAGTGGAGACCACGTACCGGCAAGCGCAGCGTAGGACGTCCACCTACAAGGTGGACCGACGACCTGATAAAGGTCGCAGGAAATCGCTGAATGCAGGCCGCTTCCAACAGGTCGATCTGGAAATCTTTGGGGGAGGCCTATGTTCAGCAGTGGACGTCCTATGGCTGATGATGATGATGATGATGATGATTATTAATTTATACCGACTACGAAAATACATCTTGTCAGTTTCTTTGCGTTTTCAGGATTAAACCACTAAACTAATTTTGATAAAATGTTCTATTATTATAGATTTGAGTGGTAGAGCCACGCTGTAATCAATAATGTCTACTACTGTATCACAGAAAACCGACGTAAAGTGGCAACTTGCTGTCGCGTTTCGTTCGGTGAGTGCCATTTCCGGTGGCCCATCTCCCCCCTCCCTATTCCAACCCTTTTCCCTTCGATTCCATCCTTTTAGGATGGCTACGCACCCATGATTCTTTTTGTATATAGGGTGTATAAGGGCGGTGTGAATCACGTACTGTCAGGCGACCCATCTGCTCGTTTGCCAGCCTCTGCTATAAAAAGCTGGAATACTAGTTTACGTTAAGATACCATTAGCTTAATTATTATATTTAAAAAATATATATCATTGTAGATAGTCACGGGCGGCTCGGCCTCCGGTGGCCCATACGCTTATGAAACATATTTATGTGACGCATCCGACGAGAGATAAACTTACTACTTAGGGCGAATTGCAGCGCTCTTACTTAAGTACAGTTAAAACTAACCTCGATTTATCCTACAGCTATTTTTAAATCAAGATTTGGGATAAATAGAGATTTATCGCGGAGCTGCAAGAGGCCCAAAGCAAATAACCGTATATTATCCACCATATATCCAAAAGATTTCCAAAATACCTCTAACGCTTTCTTGAAACCAATAAGCATACTTCGTTCAGATTTATAGGTGTTGTACTGCTGAATAGAGCCGATTATGGCCTATATTGTCTTCTATATTGACCATTTGGCTTAATGTGTCCCCTATAACCTGAATTATTGTTATCTCGAGCATAGTTCCGTGGAAATGGGATTTTAGAAAAATATTCCCTTTTTTCTTTCTAGCTGCCGTTCATTATCAGCCACAGGACGTCCACTGTCATAGGCCTCCCCCAAAAATTTCCAGATCAATACCTGCCGATACCTATACCGATACCTGCCTTTATCCCACCTTAATGTGGGGTCGGCGCAACACACTTTTTCAAGCATGTTGCAGAGTGGATTTGGTTTCGTTTTTGCGACCGGCTGCCTGCTCAACGTCAACCCCATCGGAGGGATGCAGTTCCGGGCAAATTAAATTAGAAAATTTGCTTCGCTTTACCTGGGAATCGAACCCTGGACCTTCCGGTCCACAGACCATACATGCTGCCACTAGACCAAGGAGGCGCCAAGACCTCTCTTACGTCACCTCGGACAAAACTGAATAGGTTATGATGGAAATTTAGTTATATAGCTTATTAAGATTAACACTATTCCTTCTTTATTATCATCATCATCATCATCAGCCATAGGACGTCCACTGCTGGACATAGGCCTCCCCCAAAGATTTCCAGATCGACCTGTTGGAAACGGCCTGCACCCAGCGACTTCCTGCGACCTTTATCAGGTCGTCTTTACCTTCTTTATACAGTTCCGAAAAAGATAAAGATAGTCAGTAGAGTGAAACCGTGGGCAGAAACTATAAACCCGATAATAAACTAGCGAAATAGATTCCTCTATAGACTGCCTCGGTGGCGTGGTGGTATTTCGGTACGCCTACGGTTCTGAGGTCTCGGGTTCGACCCCCGGGTCGGGCAAAGTGATATTGGATTTTTCCATATCAGCCCGGAGTCTGGAATTTGTGGCGATATGGCGATAGGCTCGCCCCCTATCACATCTGGGACCGAACTAAGCTCGGCGAAATGTGGGTGTTCTAGTTCGCTAGTACGCCTCTGCCTACCCGTTCAGGGATACAGGCGTGAGCTTATGTTATGCAATGAAGTCGAATGTGTTCGATTTCAAGGCCTTGCTGGAGTTTTAGCGTCAATTACTTCCAGTTTGATGCTTTTTAGACGATTTTTTCGAGCGGAGGAATCGAACATGGTCGACCCATCCACCCGACAAAAAGCATCCAAAATCACTTATTTCAAAACTTCCACATACTGTCCCTCTTCGTTGATGTTTATTGCTTAGATACACATCACATTTAAACCACAAACACAACTTTAGACTAAAATATGAAATCATTAAAACAAGCGACCACCCGCACCGTCAGAATTCCCGCCAAAACTCCTTGATGGAAAGTTAAAATTAGGCTTAATTAGGATTAACACTTTTGCTTCTTCTGACAGTTCCAAAAAAGATAGAAATAGTCAGTAGAGTGAAACCGTGGACAAAAGCTAATCCCGATAATAAACTAGCGAAATAGATACCATAACTCAAAGAAAACATATAAAATATCAAATTTATCATAATCCAAAGCATTAGACATATCAAACAACAATCCGAAACTACACTAAACATCGTAACGACGTCAATTTTACGTACATTCTGAGTTTCCAGCCAATTTGCCCGAATGTGACACTAACGAGTGCTAATAAATATGACTTACGGGGCCCCGGTGTACTTATGGGAATTAGTTCACTGTTAGGAGCATAGGTGACCTTTTGATGGGGTTTGAGATTGAGATTTCTGGGCGTTTAATAAATATAGTTACTAGCTTTTCTGATTCGCCATCGTAATGTACGTTTTTCGCGGTCCCAGGATAAAAAATATTCAATTTCAATCACTCCATTCGTTGGTGAAAACTGCATTAATATCTGTTCAGTTTTTTAGTTTATCGCGTTCAGACCAAAGACTTCCATGTATACTACTAGACTGGCTGTTCGGTACATAGAATGTGCGCACTAAGTCTCTGTTAATCGACCTCAACTCACTATACAAATCTGCTCTTTTCCTTAGCCGTGAAACGTCAAACACTCGCCGTCATGTGCCACAATTTTACTTCGAAACAGCTTGTCTAGTAAATACATAGAAGTCTTCGGTTCAGACAGAGGCATATAAGGCAATGAATAATTAAGTACGATAAATAAAGATCGACATCTTATATTTTTTTATTAAATTCTTAAACTACCTACTCGATATTTTTTTGTCCGAAAATGTAATTAAGAAAAACAAATGTTTACGTTGGATTCCCCAGGTGGAGGAAAACTGGCCATTCGAGAATCACGTGGTGGTACTGCGTAGGAACTAGTCATCAGATGCACTGCGCAGTTTACATGATGTCCATAAAACGTGTTTATTGATGCAGTTTATAAAACGAATGAATATTAATATGTTCTGAGTGTCACTAGTCTTCTTGATTTTTCTCAAGTATCTAACTCTAGTATAACTTATAGACGTTTTATTGAAATAACACAAAACGAATGCGCTGCATGGGGTTTTGCGCTAGGCCGCCCTAACTGAGCTATCTCATTTTTAACCGACTTTATAAAAATAAGGTTATCAATTCAACCCGTATGTAATATTGTTAAAATTGCACGATATTTGCATATGTTAATCTATATGGGCTACTGAACAGATGTGCCAAATCCCATAAATGTATGTATGTATGTTTGTATGTTTGTCCACGTATATCTCACAAGCTACAAATCAGATTGCTATGGATATTTTTTTATTGAACTAGGTATCTTCCAACTTGAGAATAGTGTTAGTTTCATCAAAATCGGTTCAGTAGTTTTGAAGATATGGATTTAAATGTGTGAAAATTATGAAGACTCTTTTCAGTTTTTGTTAAACTTTATTTAATTTTTATATACCTCTGTTATGTAATTATTTTTTGTCTTTTCTGATGGTAGTAAACATTTCTGTCATTTATTCATTACACCAGATTTATCAATAAATCCAAATGATACAATAATTAATTACGCAATGGCCGTATGCATGTAATACGTGTATCTATGTCGCATCTACATACCAGTATTCTTTGTATTGTAAACCGGCGTTACGTAACATTGGATTGTTATTAATTAGTTAATTACATGAAATCTTATAAAAATAAAAACATTCTACAGTGAATAAACGGGACTGCCTCGGTGGCGTGGTGGTATTTCGGTACGACTACGGTTCTGAGGTCTCGGGTTCGATCCCCGGGTTGGGCAAAGTGATATTGGATTTTTCCATATCAGCCCGGAGTCTGGAATTTGTGCCCGATATGGCGATAGGCTCGCCCCCTATCACATCTGGGACAGAACTAAGCTCGGCGACGTGGGTGTACTAGTTCGCTAGTGCGCCTCTGCCTACCCCTTCGGGGATACAGGCGTGAGCTTATGTATGTATGTATAAACGGGACAACAGCACGAAACTTGTGATCCAAAAGTTGTGACCTTGTGGTCACAAGTCACTCTGTCGCATTTGAAACATAAGTGCGTAAGGCCGTGCCATCGTAATTATGTGTAGGCAATAAAACTGTCTATCGTGATTCTTGAACATTCACAGAACATTCTAGGGTGTAAATTGTAATAAATCGTAGATGGCGCCACTGACTTTTGAGGTCAATTTTTTGGTATGGAAACTTGCTTAGGGATAGCCCCTCTATAGTATTAAATCTCTTTGAAGAAAAACAAAGGTAGCGACGTACGTACCGCACTTTGTGCCTTGTAGGGTTTCTACGCTTTGTGCAGATATGAAGTGCAGAGGTCACAGCCACGGGTCAGAATCCTTACTCCAACACTTTATTTCTTTGAAATTAAACTATTTTTACGGATTATATCACGGGTCCCGTGACCACGAAGGCTTCAAAGCTTTCGAAACGTCGGGCATAAAAATTAAAACCAAATCGTGATATAATCCGTAAAAATAGTTTAATTTCAATGAATAACATTCACGTTAACCTAAGAAAACTTTATTTCGTTCTACCTGTCGTCATCCCACCTTAATGTGGGGTCGGCGCAACACTTTTTCAAGCATGTTGCAGATAGGATTTGGCTTCACGACCGGCCGCCTGCCTGACATCAACTCCCTATGAGGGATCAAGTCTCGGGTAAATTAAATTACAAAATTTGCTCTGCCCGGTCTGGGAATCAAAATCGTTACTCAAACACTCTTGAAAAGTGTATTGCTCGAAAAATTGGAGTAGGTTATAGCATACATACATAAGCTCACGCCTGTATCCCCGAAGGGGTAGGCAGAGGCATACTAGCGAACTAGAACACCCACATTTCGCCAAGTTTACTTCCGTCCCAGATGTGATAGGGGGCGAGCCTATCGCCATATCGGGCACAAATTCCAGACTCCGGGCTGATATGGAAAAATCCAATATCACTTGGCCCGACCCGGGGATCGAACCCGAGACCTCAGAACCGTAGTCGTACCGAAATACCACCACGCCACCGAGGCAGTCAGGCAGAGCAGTAGGTTATAGGCTATAAGAAAATGAATTGAATCCAAGACCTTAAAATCCGAAGCCTTTATTTCAATGTAACCGTGACACACATTGAAGATGCAGCTCTTGTTATGAGGCTTTATATTGTCTTAACCTTTTCAATGTCAACAAGTTGTAAAACTCGTATTCATTTTATTATACATCAACATAAGCTCACGCCTGTAACCCCGAAGGGGTAGGTAGAGGCGCACTAGCGAACTAGAACACCCACATTTCGCCGAGTTCCGTCCCATATGTTATAGGGGGCGAGCCCATCGCCATATCAAGTACAAATTCCAGACTCCGGGCTGATATGGAAACCGACCCGGGGATCGAACCCGAGACTTCAGGACGGTAGCCGTCATTTATTAAAAGGATATTTTTTCTTTTACAGATAGTCGTGGCTGCTGTTCATCAGACTTAATACTGTAAGTGATTGTGTTTCATTAGAATAAGAGCATATTTTTTTTAATCTTCCCTTATTTATCCAGATAAATTATCTGTGGAAAATTTTTAAACAAAAGGATAAAATAATTCACTAGCAAAACACCTCTGTAATTTTATTTACATACACAAAACGAAGATAATTTACGAAACCGAGTTATGCAATTTAAATCCAAATATATAACGCCTCGCAAATGACAAATTAACGTTATTTTTTCGCCTTAACGTGTATAAACTCTCTTCCACTCCATAAAATATATTCATTCATCATTCGTGCAATCATGTGATTTTTTCAAGTAACTTCTTACCTATTTATTACACATTTGTAACACAAAAGGCTCATAAGGCCCGCCCCACAGTGTCAGTCAATGACAAAACAAATGAGCGACAGTATCACGCAACAATGTGCTCAAGCAATTAGACTCGTCTCCGACCTTGCGTCGCACGGCGGCATGCCGCGGCCGCACTAGGCAAACAGTGCGCTAATACTCGCAATTATATTGTCACGAACTAAACTAAATATAGTTTTTAGTAGTAAAATAGACTCGCCTCCTTACTCTAGTGGCATGTATGGGCTGTGGATCGATTCCCAGGTCGGGCAAAGCAAATTTTCTAATTTAATTTGCCCGGGACTGGATCCTTCTTAGGGGGTTGACGCCAGGCAAACGGCCGGTCGTAAAAAAAACATTCATTCGATCGATCGTTGAAATAGTAGTAGATTTTTAAAAGGGTTAAAGTATGAATTTAACAACACAAATAGTAGCTATAATAAAGCTAAAAGGTAATAGCAGCAGGTCGATTCTCTAAGAAATGCCACAACGTTGCGATCGACGACGAGCTCTCGCAGCGCACATCGATGAGATGGACGGAGCGTTTAACGTGGTTGGGTCTTAGAGAATACCATTTTCCATTCATTTATGTCAAACGCCTCGCTCGAGAGAGCTAGCTCGCATTAACGCCGTCGTCACGCATAGCGCTAGTGCGTGCGCTTTGTACCTTGCTGAATACAAAAATGAAAACATTGTTGCAACGATGCCGCAACGATGTTTTCATAAATGAAACCTTAGAGAATCGACCTGCTGAACATTTGCCTGGTGTGACTACAGGTTTATTCTCATGTGTTATTATGTAATCGCGTACACGCGCCCTTTGATCTGGATAATCAGCTATTTAAATAAGTTTAATCATAATTACATTAAAGTAATTTGTGTCTGATTACATTTGAGAAAATTAGTTTTGTGAAAATGTAAATGACAGTGAAATTACTTCTATAGTACGTGTAATACGTTACAATTATATTTAATGTTACACATTTAAAATGTAATTTGTGTAGATTCATTTAGGCTCGGGTTTTAGAAAGAAATTCGAATGTACTCGAAAAAGATTTTCGAATAATGTGATGGACTAAGGCCTCCCTATCGTATACTTAGTTTTATTTCTTTTATTTTACTGTTTTCTAGTATCGAAATAACAAATAGAATATAAAAAAAAAGTAAGTATACGACACTCCCGTTAGTAGCCAAGGCCAGTGCCAGCCGCGGGACATTGCCACTCGGGGATCGAACCTGAGACCTCAGGACTGTCGTGAGTCCAAGACGTCGTATGGGGTATGCAATACAACGCCACCTAGGCCACTGCCCACTGGAGTCACTACTCCAATATACTATTCCCTTATAGTTTTTAACTAATCAAACATGTCTAAGTATCTATGTATGTACATATATGTATATTAATCTTTGTACATCTTTTTAAGAGAATTGTGCGAACAGATGAAACGTATGAAAGTGAAATTTAATACAGTCAAATTTTTATGGAGAACATGACATACATAACATAAGCTCACGCCTGTATCATATCACGGGTAGGCAGAGGCGCACTAGCCAACTAGTACACCCACATTTCGGCGTGCTTAGTTATGTCCCAGATGTGATAGGGGGCGAGCCTATCGCCATATCGGGCACAAATTCCAGACTCCGGGCTGATACGGAAAAATCCAATATCTATTTGCCCGACCCGGGGGTCGAACCCGATACCTCATGATAAAAGTCGTACCGCGCACGCAATATCACTATGCCACCGGGGCATAGTTACATAATACACACAATATTTTTACCGACATTGTTTCACAAATAATTTTCGATCGTCCACAATGTGTCGGCATTGAGCCGCTGTCACACACGGTCATATTTTTGACACTTATTGTGCTAGTGACGGTGCCGAGGTCACCCTTTGTCTCATCACATCGTTGTACTTTACTAAATTTTACTCGCGGTTCCGCCCGCGTGAAAGATTTTACTGTATGCATTTTGAATTTAATAACGGATCGACGACAAATCCGATCGTGACCTAATTTATATGTCGATTTCATCAAAATCTATTCAGTCGTGAAAACAGCAGACAGAGTAACTTTTGCTTTAATAATGTAATCATAACAATTCTTTAACATCGGAATGAATCCTTGAATTCTTATATAAGCTCACGCCTGTATCCCCGAAGGGGTAGGCAGAGGCGAACTAGCGAACTAGAACACACACATTTCGCCGAGCTTAGTTCCGTCCCAGAGGTGATAGGGGGCGAGCCTATCGCCATATCGGGCACAAATTCCAGACTCCGGGCTGATATGGAAAAATCCAATATCACTTTGCCCGACCCGGGGATCGAACCCGAGACCTCAGAACAGTAGTCGTACCGAAATACCACCACGCCACCGAGGCAGTCTTGAATTCTTATCCTTCGTAAATATCTGTTTATTTGATAAAACCTTATTTATTGTGAATCTGCCTATTACGATGCTCACCTTCACACATTACGCATATTATTTGTTCGCAGATTACTATATGATAAATAAAACAGAATTTATAAAGGCAGTATAAATAAGACGTATATTTTGAGCCAAATGATTCACCAAAGTGTACAAAAACATTAAATAGTCTTTGAAAAAGGTCAAAGATGGATCCAATGTGGTATTTAATGGATTTATATTAAACTTTAAAATGCCAATAAAGTTTCACAATTTGGGAATTGGGACACAAATATTGTATTCCATCATGTGGTTTTTTCAACCGACTTCCAAAAAGGAGGAGGTCCTCAATTCGTCTGCTTATGTATGTTACGCGATATCTCCGCCGAATGTGGACCGATTTTCAAAATTATTTTTTTGTTCGATAGAGCTTCTTTCAAGGGTGGTCCCATAATTTGGTTACGATCGGATTTGAAGTCTGTCAGTTAAGTTTTAAACTTGTAATTATTATAGCGGAGACTGGCAAACTAGCAGATGAGTCGCCTGATGGTAAATGATCTCCACCGCCCATAGACACCCAAACACAAAATTAATCATGGGTGCGTTGCCAACCTATGCGGAGGGAATGGAAGGGAGGGAAAAGGGGTGGGAAAGTAAGGGAGGGAAATGGGCCACCGGAAATTTCACTCACCGAACGAAACGCAACAGCGACTGCCACTTTACGTCAGTTTCTGTGAGACAGTGATATCAAACCGGTCGAGCCGGCCCCTTTCGTGCTGTAGACGTTACTGTCTACTTAGGTAGTATTCTAAATAGGTAGTGACTGAGATATAAATAATAAATAAATAAATACACCCATACAGTCACACACCTAGACCTGACCCCACACTAGGTATAACCTGTATCGTAGGTATCAGAGACTATGAGAGACTTTCGGTCTCACAACACCCAGACTTGAAACAAATATCTGTGGACTACACAAACATTTGTCTCAATGCGGGAGTCGAACCCGCGGCCCCTCGCTTCACAGCCGGCTACTTGCCCGCTGCGCCACGGAGGCTGTCATATTATTATTGTTCATACAACTCCAACACACATAAACTGTGACTTGGAATTTGAGCCCATTGCCTCACGGTTCGATTAGATACGCCGCCACTACACTTTTCTTTCCACCTGTCACCAACCTACTCACTCTGGGGTCGAGTCTCAGCTAAATCTTGTTAGAAAAATCTGAGAATCGAATCCAGGACCTCACGGTTCACAGCCCGCTGCACCATATACCGCCAAATGCTCATATACTTAAGGTCGCCTTTTGTCTTCTTCTTCTTCTTTTAAAAATAATGGCTTCCACGCATTTGCGATGATTTAGCCAATGTCAAGGTAAAAAGAGCAATTATGTTTTCACAATGACCATGAGACCCAGATGTGGATGATCTCAAGGTCCTGCTGGGATTATGGCGGTAATTGCTTCCAGCGCGGTGCCCCTCAGATGACCTTCACTCGGCGAATCGACCGAACAAAGCCAGCCAACGCACCAAGCAAAACTCATCAAAGATCACCGGTTAAAAAGTTTCCACAATATACTGTCCATCTTCACTTTAAAACAACAAACACAGCTCTAGAGAATAATATGAAATAATTTTAAAAAGCGATGCCCTGTCAGAATTCCCGTCAAAATCCCTCTTATATCGTTTAAAGCCGCCTTATCGGTCAAAATTGTATGAAGAAAATCAATGTAAGAAGGCGTTAAAATTGAGTAGCGTTTGACCATTCGGGCGATAAGCAGTCAATACGTCCTCATAATATTCACTAGCTCATCACCTCTATTTGTTTTACTGCACGTTTGACGGTCATGCAGACGAGCTGGCGTCCTTAACATGCATCTATTGACATCGCATACGTGACATATTATACTTATTGTTGGCCAATGATTAATCGATAATCGATCACTCGTAATAATGAATACTGATGAATCGATTGATATTAGTGATGGGTACTCTTAGACATAATGTACCTAAAAGATGATTTTTAGATTTTGACTGCCTCGGTGGCGTGGTTGTATTACGGTACGGCGTGGTTGTATTACCGTCCTGAGGTCTCGGGTTCGATCCCCGGGTCGGAAAAAGTGATATTGGATTTTTCCATATCAGCCCGGAGTCTGGAATTTGTGCCCGATATGGCGATAGGCTCGTCCCCTATCACATTTGAGACGGAACTAAGCTGGGTGAAATGTGGGTGAACTAGTTGGCTAGTGCGCCTCTGCCTACACCTTCGGGTATACAGGCGTGAGCTTATGTTATGTGTTAGGTATGATTTTTAGCAGAGACTGGCAAACCAACAAATGGGCCATCTGATGGTCCCCTATGGACACCCAAGACACAAAAAGGGTGCGTTGCCAAACTAAAGGAAGGGAAATAGGGATTGGAAAAGAAGGGGGGATTGGGCCACCGGAAATCTCACTCACCTAACCAAACGCGACAGGAAGCTGTCACTTTACGTCGGTTTGGACTGGTTACTTACTCTACCTGGAATATAATGTACGGAAAAATATTTTTTCTTTCTACTCGCTCTATCCCCTTAATGTGGCGTCGGCGCAACACAATTTGCAATGTTGCAGAATGGATTTGGCTTAGTTTTATGACCGGCTGCCTGCCTGACGTCAACCCCCTCTGAGGGATCCAGTCCCGGGCAAATTAAATTAAAAAAATCGCTTTGCCCGACCTGGGAATCGAACCCAGGACCTCTTGGTCCACAGCCCATATATGCTGCCAATAGACCAAGGAGGCGACTCGCCACTCTCAAGTAAATACTGTAAGAAAAACACCCCGCTCGGCTTCGGGATTGAACCCGAGACCTCGGGACGGTATATAATACAACTACGCCACCAAGGCAGTTGCTTTTTACATTTATTTTTAAAACCATATTTAGACTCACTATGTGACAACCGGTTGTATGGAGTCATCAAACAAAATCCATAACGACAAGGTCAAAGCATATAACATAAAGGTCAATAACACCTCTTAAAGGTCAACACAAATGCCATGACCTCTATAAGGAGAAGCAACCTTACAATTGCTATAATACAATTAGAATATTGCATTTTATCGTTTATTAATGAGGTGTTAGAGGCCATATTTATTTGTATACAAATTTTATTATTGGTGTAAATGGGCTTCGTCTTCCTGTAATTTTAACCAACAAAAAAATGGTTTCGAGTTAACTCGGATATCTCCGTCAAATGTGCACCGATTTTCAAGATTCCTTTTCGAGCAGATGGGTCACCTGATGGTAAGTGATCTTCACCGCCCATAAACACCAAAGACACAGAAAGACTCATGAGTGCGTTGCCAACCTAAAAGGATGGAATTGAAGGGGAAGGGAAAGGGATTGGGAAAGGGAGGGGGAAAATGGGCCCACGGGAAATCACACTCACCACTTTACGTCGGTTTTCTGTGAGACAGTGGTGTCTAACCGGTCGAGCCGGCCCATTCGTGCTGTAGACATTACCGTCTACAGCATGGCTCTACCACTCAAAATAGAGCTTAACTAATATTTTATACTTTAACTTTACTTAAGCGATTTTCATCCATCTGCCCTTATGCCACTCTAATGGGGGGTTAGCGTAGCCCACTTCTTTAGTATGTCATAAGCCACCCAAGACTCAACAAGAATTATGGGTGCGTTGCCAACCTAAAAAGAGGGAAATAGGGTTTGGGAAAGAGAATGGGATATTGGACCTCCGGTAATCACACTCACCGAACGAAAGGTGTCAACGAGAGACATCTCGTCGGTCTCTTTACATTGCTTTTCTGTGAGACAGTGGTATCAAACCGGTCGAGCCGACCCATTCATGCTGAACTGTCTTCATCGTGGCTGTAAAAAGGCAAATGAGGGGGCAAACCCTTTGATCAATATATTGATTTCAAGTCGGCCTTTGAGTTTCAAAGTACAATAATCACAAATTTAAAAACTTAACGGACCGACTTCAAATTCGATCATGACCCATATACGAGACCTTTGAAATAAGCTCTATCGAAGAAAAAAAGAATTTCGAAAAACCACATTTGGCGGAGATATCGCGTAACATACATAAAAAGCGATACAGACAAATTGAGAACGTAGATAATAGATAAATTTGAAGACGTACGTTAATAGTGCTAGAAACTAAGTGAAATATGAAGATAACAACTTCTGACAATTATTAAACTAATAAAGTATCATTAGTGTAACGAGCTTCAGCGAGGATCAGGTAACAGATGAGCTAAATTACTTCCGAAGCGCAAACGTCCCTAGTTCTTAGTGTTAGGAATTATTGAAATTAAACTATTTTTACGGATTATATCACGATTTGGTTTTAATTTTTATGCCCGACGTTTCGAAATCTTTGCAGCCTTCGTGGTCACGGGTCAGACTACCGGGTATACCAGACTTACGGGTCTGTAATAACATTCACGTAAACCTAAGAAATCATTATGTTAGATATTAGTTTTTTTTTATAGAAGAGATTTGCAAACGAGCAGATGGGTCACCTGATGGTAAGTGATCTTCACAGCCCATAAACACCCAAGACACAAAAAGAATCATGGGTGCGTTGCCAACCTAAAAGGAGGAATTGGAAGGGGAAGAAAAAAGGATTGGGAAAGGGAGGGGAGAAATAGGCCACCGGAAATCTCACTCACCGAACGAAACGCGACAGGAAGCTCCCACTTTACGTCGGTTTTCTAGGAGACAGTGGTGTCTAACCGGTCGAGCCGGCCCATTCGCGCTGCAGACGTTACTGTCTACAGCGTGGCTCTACCACTCTAAAACCACTACCACTCTTTCTATTTGAAACATGGTATACTCCCGCCTGTGTACCGAAGAGGTAGGCAGAGGTCAACTAGAAAACAAGCACCGAGCGTACATAAACCAAAAACCGTGAGGTCTTAAGCAATAACTTATCGTTTGAGTATTTTCAATTTAAATAATAACACAACATAAGTTCACGCCTGTATCCCCGAAGGGGTAGGCAGAGGCGCACTATCGAACTAGAACACCTACATTTCGCCGAGCTTAGTTCCGTCCCAGAAGTGATAGCGAGCCTATTACTGTACTTATCGACCGATTTCCAAAAAGGAGAAGGTCCTCAATTCGTCTGTATTTTTTATGTATGTTAAGTAACCGAAATACCACCACGCCACCGAGGCAGTTAAACTTTCTGTACGACTACGGTTCTGAGGTCTCGGGTTCGATCCCCGGGACGGGCAAAGTGATATTGGATTTTCCCATATCAGCCCGGAGTCTGGAATTTGTGCCCGATATGGCGATATGCTCGCCCCCTATCACATCTAGGACGGAACTAAGCTCGGCGAAACGTGGGTGTACTAGGTCGCTAGTGCGCCTCTGCCTACCCCTTCGGGGATACAGACGTGAGCTTATGTTACGTTATGTTAAGTAACTTGTGATTAATTTTTAATTTAAGGTCTCTTCTAATTTATAGTTTTTCTATATCTGGTGCTGTACTGTATTAGTAGCTGACTGTAAATTGGTGTTAAAAAGAGCAACGTCAGAGTTCCTTGCCCGTTCTTCTCTGGCGAAACAGCCTTCCGAAAAGGCGGTAGAGTAACAATTTGACGGAATCTAAATAATATTTGAACATATTGTGGAAAAAAATCTTATTGCATAACATTATAACTAAAGTTCACGCCTGTATCCCCGCAGCGGTAGGCAGGTACATAACGAGAGTACCCACATCTCGCCGTATCTTATGAATATTATAATAACAATTTAGGTTTATGAATAAGCCATTAAAATGTTTTAAGGTTGTGTTAGTCATAATAAATCTGCGTTCGCACGATTTGTGAGTCACATTAATTCGTGTCTAGGTATCACGTCGGATCTGCTTCTGCCATTTAATTATGTTTGAAGTTCCCACGTAACGGCTTTATGAATATGTTTAAAATATCCTCTGCCATATAACTTATGTAAATAAATGTAGGTATTTGTAGTCATGGGTATATTCAAACTTTAATTATTATTTTGTCTATGAGTGCCTCGGGGCATAGTCGTATAGCGGGTGCAGTACGATTACTGTTTTTTTTTTTTTTTTTTGGTCAAGTAGACATGTAAATAAGTACTTATGACATGTCAACACAAGCAAATTTTGAATTAAGATTAATATAATTTACTTTATCTCGCTATAAATTTGAAGACAGGCAGGCAAGTATGGACATAATAACGATGGGATGGCTAAGAT
Source organism: Clanis bilineata (assembly GCA_036417725.1). Classification (NCBI taxonomy): domain Eukaryota; kingdom Metazoa; phylum Arthropoda; class Insecta; order Lepidoptera; family Sphingidae; genus Clanis; species Clanis bilineata. The sequence goes on along the minus strand of CM071139.1, from coordinate 1,707,059 downwards.
AGGGTGATAATGGCAAATGGTGGCAGGGAATTGACTGGAAATACTGGAAGCAGTTGGGATTGGTGCATGAGGCCCTATCCTAGCTAACCTACCAGCCTTTATCTAGCTACCTACGGATGATGACCCGAAGAACAAAGGCAGAAAGAAACTCCAGGCTTCATCATCATTTGTCACCATTTCTTTTTTTTGTCTTTAGTCTTTTGTTTTGTTTGAATGTTCTGAAGTATCGGGTTGGATCCCCGGGTCGTATTTTTTTACTCAGTTGATACTGAGGGCTCATGTCCGGTATCTGGAATTTGTGCCCGATATAGTAAGTAATAGGCTGCCCACCATCACAGTACCTAGTTCGGTAGTTCACCCGCTCTATCCCTTCGGGAATACAGGCCTGAGTTTATGGTGATGATGATGAAAAAACAAAATCCCCATATTTAATAGATTTCCTACATTTTAGCTCGGTTGTACCTCTATATTAAAAAGAGTACAAATACGCTTCGGAAAACGAATTTGTCTTTATATCAGCCATCTGCCTGTCTATTTTCGTAGTTAGCAACAAAAAATCCTGGCATATTATGTTACATTATGCGCCATAAAGGTCGCTAATTGGCTGCTAAATTACACACATTTTATATAATAATAACCTCGACTGGCCATACATCCATTGTGTAGGGTTGCCAGATAATCCGGCTTTAAGTCGTGTCCGGCAAAATATTAACCTTCCGTTTGTGCGTTTGTTCCTAATCAGCGCGGCGATAGAAACGCGCAGTGTGCTCAACTCAAAAAAATTTGCTTATTACTTTGTCCTTTCGGACAAATCTGCCAACATCAAGTATACTGTGTGACAAATACACACATAAACGAAGAAGAAAGAAAAGTTCCTTTCTTCCTTTCTTTCTTTCAAATGCACACATAAACCACTCAAACGCGAAATGAAATATTTAATTTTAAAAAATGTAAACTACATTCTTATTACAACTTCCATAAAGGAGAATGTCCTCAATTCGTCTGTATTTTTCGACAGACTTCCCAAAAAGGAGGAGGTCCTCAATTCGTCGGTATTCTTTTTATGTATGTTACTCGATATCTCCGCCAAAAGTGGACCCATTTTCAAAATTCTTCTTGTATTCGATAGAGCTTATTTCAAGGGTGGTCCCATATTTGGTCTGGATGGGATCAAGTTGGAAGTCAATCAGTTAACTTTTTAAACTTGTTGAAAGCTAAGTTCGATTTGATGGTTGAAAATGTCCGGATAATTACAGTGCCAAGTCCGTTTAAATTTTAGGGCCTGCCAACCCTAACGGTGTGGCCTTTACTCATTCCCATTGCAGTACCTCCTTACTTTTGAAACAATCAAACATTTCCGCCTAAGACGGAACTTTATTAATATTTCACGCATCGTTCAATGACGATTCACACACGAAGATCCCTGACAAAGCAAACTACTCGTAGGTTGAAGGGTTAGCGCAAACCATTTTTCCAAACTGGGAATCAAACAGAATCACCTGATGGTAAGTGAGCCCCATCTTCCATAGACATCCACAATATATTTCATGGGTGCAGTGCGTGCAGGCAGTATGACTTTGGATCTTAGTTCTTAAGCCCATGTGGAACAATTATGCAAGCAAAATGAGTAATGTGACATCATGCATCGTGATTGTTTAAAGTGACGTGACTCACAGATAAAAAATAAGTATAATTAATAAAATAAAATTATACTTGAAGTATTTTTAATAAATTCCTATTGCACACGTTATTTCGATGATAAATCTATCCTACAGAAATTCATTGATACTGGTTAGTAAAGTCAAGTACCCAATTTGATAAATGAAGAATAACTCAAAATAAACATAAATATTTTAAAAATTGTCTTTGACTTTTAAATCGGCACGATGCACGCTATAATTATACGCAGAAGCAGTTTTGGGGCAATGTATTAGCTTATAAATAATAAAATAAAATGTATCTTATTTAATAAATAAAATAAATGAATGTATAAAAATAATGATGATTATAATGGTGATGCCAGAATTCAAAAAAACAATTTTACAAATGTTTATCTTATTCTGAATACCCGTGGACGTCCCTGCATAGGTGCGTTGCTAACCTTCAATAAGAAATAGGTAGGATCTTCAAAATCATCATAGCTATTCGGAAGGGCAGGATTATAGTGCAATAAGAATATAATTATCGACATAACATTAGAACATTTCAAAGCGATATTTTCATTTTAGCTTTTAGTATAACGATGCCTTAAACTTGGCTATTTCGTAAATACGACCGCCCAGCTAAAGCCTTATCCCAATGGCTACAGAACAATTAAAATATAACAATAACGATAGAATACTTCGTTGCGGTCATTTTAAACAATTAGTTATTCGCGAAAAAATCTAGATGACTTCATAAAATTAAATGCTGCAGTAATTGTGTTAAGTTGTTAAAGAAAATTGACCGTGAAATTGGTCGTTTAAAATCAGAATTTCGTATTATTAACTTAATTTTGCCAGCGGTATCGTTTGTCTACTTTACTGTGGTAGTTTACAAAACTTAGTTAAGGCAAAAGAATAGCATTGGCCAACAAAAAACGAATTTCACTGTGTATTTAGAAATTAGCAAAATTGTTATTCTACAGATAAAAAAATTAAACATACATACATAAGCTCACGCCTGTATCACCGAAGGGGTAGGCAGAGGCGCACTAGCGAACTAGAACACCCACATTTCGCCGAGCTTAGTTCCGTCCCAGATGTGATAGGGGGCGAGCCTATCGCCATATCGGGCACAAATTCCAGACTCCGAGCTGATATGGAAAAAACTAATATCACTTTGTCCGACCCGGGAATCGAACCCGAGACCTCAGAACCGTAGTCAATACCGAAATACCACCACGCCACCGAGGCAGTAAAAAATTAAACGTATCAAATGACTAAATGATAGTAACTGTATATAGAGGTATATATAAAGCTATGAGCACCAAACGTAATTTTTTCTCAAATAATTTTGGAGTAACACCAACATTTAAAATATTCTTGTTATTATTCTGCGTATCCATTGTGATTATTTGTGCATTTATATTTTTTTTATAGTCGGAGGATTAAACGGCAAATTAAAAAAAGGAAAATAAAAGTACTTTCGCTGATTAGTGCTGATATTTCGCCTTAAAGTTTCAAAGTTCCAAAAAAACAGCAGAAAAAGTTTTAAAATCATTTTAAACCACTCAAGGTTGCAGCGAATTTATCTAATCTATTATCTAGACTTTAAAACATTCAACTAATTGCGCCGTTTAGCTGAAACATCCGCAAACGCGGAACTAAATCGTCGCCATTACTCGAGCTGTTCCTGACTTCGTTGCCATTGGAAAACGAACCTTTTGTAGCCAAATATTTGAATGTAGATTCCTTTATCACCCTCGTGGAGTGTTAATGAGTTTTTTTTTTATTTTTACACCGAATCTCTTTTGAATCGGCATTTTATTGCTCGGTGGACTTAATTGAATTTTTTAAGGAAATGTACATTTTTAAGCGTTCAAGGTGGGTTTTGTTAGCCATTACGAGAATCGACTATAAAAGACTAACTAATAGAGCTCTTTTAAATTTAAAGCTTTTCGATTAGTGGAAATTCAAGAGAATAAAGATAGGTTTTATAAAAGATTGGTATTTGAAAATGTTGAAGTCTTTTTTTCCTTGTAATTCTGATGTAGGGTCAGCATAACACATTTTTAAGCATTGCCAAAGAGACTCGTCTTACTTTTTTACAAGTTGCCCGCCTGATATCAACCTTTTCTGGGGGATATAGTCGCGGACAAATCGCATTAGAGGTACCGCGATGCCCGACCTGGGATTCGAACCTAAAACCTCCCGGTTCACAGCTCATATACGCTCATATACAACATAAGCCAAAAGGATGATTAGAAAAAATATTGGAATCTTATGGATAAAAATCCTGAACATCCAGCACGAATAAATTTCGAGCGTTTACAGTTCACATCAAATTGTATATTTCGAATAAGTATCAAAAGAACACATCGATTTTTCGATTACATATTCGAACGTCACTCGTGCTAAACCATACATTTACGTTACATATACGTTTTACATATAAATCCAGACAAAAACGCGAGCTATAAATAACATCACAAACAATGAATGGAATTTGAACCCACACCATTTACGACAACAAAACACCTGATGTTTGTCCTATCCTTTTAAGAAGAGACCTCGCCATCCTTACAGGGTGAGGTGACTTCCTATTGCGACCAAGCGACCGAGAGATGCTACCAAGGTCGCTAGTTAAATAACATTATCTATGGTCGTCGGTTCCACGCTGGCCGCAGAGTAATTGTATAATTATATTATGTATTGTTTACTGACTGCTTTGGTGGCGTAGTTGTATTTCGGTATGACTACCGTCCTGAGGTCTCGGGTTCGATCCCCGGACTAAGCAGTGATATTGGATTTTTCCATATCAGCCCGGAGTCTGGAATTTGTGCCCGATATGGCGATAGGCTCGCCCCCTATCACATCTGGGTCGGAACTAAGCTTAGCGAAATGTGGGTGCTCTAGTTCGCTAGTGCGCCTCTGCCTACCCCTTCGGGGATACAGGCGTGAGCTTATGTTGTGTGTATAATATTTATATCCAAGACTTATAAACGGTATTAACTTGATCCTTATAATTTCTCAGCGACTTCATTCAAGAGATCATGAATGAACGTAAACAAGATGTCTCAACGATTCCTTGTTCATACAACTGTTTCCACGCTTGTGTAATGTCAACAGTTGTTCGACACAATATTTGCTTGTCCATACGACGGGTCGTAGGCCGGAGATCAGAATAAGGAATGAAGATAAAAGGGCATGTGTACATAAATAGAGCGAACTTCGACTAAGTCTAAGTCAAAGAAACGAACTCGGTGAGGATTTGGAATTTTTTAAATAAGACTTAGTACGAGTCATTTTTTACAAGAAAATCTTTTCTTAGTCTGTCTGTCAGTCTAATTTTCTTGTAAAAAACGGCTCATAAAAATTAAAAGGCTCTTTGGAAAACAACAAAGCATTTCATATTCTATGCAAGTTTATATCAAAGTTTTATTGTCACGAACAACTCGCATAAATTGCGCGGACTGATGCAATTTTTAAGCGCTTGCCATTTCACTGGAATGTATACGACCTAGTTCCAGGCTTTCTTGTTAAATGCGAAATTAGTAGGGGAAGTTGCTGGAGTTTTTTCACCATACCGAAATAAAGCGAGTTAAAACGAGGTTTTGGCGGGAATTCTGACGGTGCTTGTTTTAATGATTTCATATTATAGTCTAAAGTTGTGCTTGTGGTTTAAATGTGATGTGATTTTTTGCGATAAACATCAACGAAGATGGAAATTATGTGGAAGATTTGAAATAAGTGATTTTGGATACTTTTTGTCGGGTGGATGAGTCGACCATATTCGATTCCTCCGCTGCGAGAAAATCGTCTAAAAAGCATCAAACTGGAAGGAAGGAAGGAATTGACGCCAAAACTCCAGCAGGCCCTTGAAATCGAACACATCCCACTTCATTGCACTTGCGAAAACTCAGATGCAGGAAACGAAGTATAAAAAATATAAAAAGTATACGGCTGATACATTGTATCCATGGCTATGAACAACATTTAAAAAAATGCGAGTTAACTTAAAACGAACACCGTGGCTTGGCTACTTACTAATTCTTAAATCTTTTTAAATTATTTTAGATCTTACTGATATGAAAGGGACAAACTATTAAACTACTCTTTATGATATGATGCGCGTAAATATTTGTATAACATACATACTTAGATTAATAAAGTCCATACATAGTAATGTTTTGCTCTGCTTTCTTTTGTTTTGGACTGCCTTGGTGACGTTGTTGTATTTCGGTACGACTGCCGTCCTGAGGTCTCAGGTTCGATCCCCGGGTCGAGCAAAGTGATATTGGATTTTTCCATATCAGCCTGAAGTCTGGAATTTGTGCCCGATGTGGCGATAGGCTCGCCCCCTATCACATCTGGGATGGAACTAAGCTCGGCGAAATGTGAGTGATCTAGTTCGCTATTGCGCCTGTGCCTACACCTTCGGGGATACAGGCGTGAGCTTATGTTATGTATATTATGTAATAATGTATTTTTTTATTTTTATAATTAAGAGGCTTTGCTTGTAAATTCTTAACTTATTTAGAACTTTTTAACGTAAGCACAAGTTATCTATACTGTCCTAACTCCTGAGGTCTCGGGTTCGATCCCTAGATCGGGTAACGTGATATTGGGCTTTTCTATATAGTATCAGCCATTATCACATCTGGGATAGAATTGCGCTTGGCGAAATGTTCTAATTCTCTAGTTCGCCTTTGCTTACCTTTTCGGGGATACAAGCGTGGGTACAAAGTTCAAAACGGCTTGATTAACTAACACCTAAATTCATAATCTCACACTTTTCATAGAACTGATAGAATTCGGCAGTTGAAAATACCTTTTAATCTTTTGAAAGCGTCATCCTTGGACTGAATGGACTTTAAATAAAGGGTTCACAATGAGTCGCGGATCCGACGGAGAACAATGTGTGTTTTCATTCCCAAAGGCGAATATCATTTCAATAGGATTGCTGGTCCCAAAAATCATGAAAGAGGATTTTGTGTTACATTTGTTTTAGTATATTTTATAAACAAATTGGCGTGTAGGTAAGGCTTTTATTCTGTATAAAAGAACAAATAATAAATATCTGGTGGTAGGATATTCGTATCAGTAGCCCGAGCACGAAAAACTAATATAAATGTAAATGTATTCGAGTTCGCTGCGCACTGATGACGTTTGGTTAATATTTCATACAAATTTCATAGACGCGCATCGAATTCGTATACATTTACGGTTATCAGAAATTTTCCTGCTCAGGCCGCTGATCGCATGGCGACCGCCGTACACATGATACCAAACCTGCCATAGTGGCCCACACTCCGTGTGTGGTGCGCGTTCCAGGATCAGCCAGTGTACTACCGGTTCTCTCGAGGCGCTTCCGGCATGATTTGATGGTTGGTGGAGACGGGTATAGGGGTATCGCTGTATCTGCATCGGTCATCCGCCTGTCTTGTCGCAAGCCCCTCGATTTGCTTCTTCCCTCTTCGGATTTGGAGTGTGAACGAAGCATAAATATCCCAGCATGATTCTGGCGATCATAATTAAATATATTTTTATATATATTTGTCGCCTCCTTAGTCTAGTGGCAGCATATGTATATAGGTTATAGAACGGGAGATCCTGGGTTCGATTCCGAGGTCCGAAGCGGTTCTTGTAATTTTATTTGCCCAGGACTGGAGCCTCCAGATGGGGTTAACGTCAGGCAGGTAGCGGGAGTAAAAACTAAGCCAAATCCTATCTGCAACATGCTTGAAAAAGTGTGTTGCGCTGACCCCACATTAAGGTAATTAAGGAAGACTCTCTTTACAACAAATACCGTGATTTTAAAACGTTTTATAGACAGCCTCCGTGGCGCAGCAGGCGAGTAGCCAGCTGTGAAGCCCGAGGCCGCGGGTTTGATTCCCGCATTGAGACAAATGTTTGTGTGGCTCACAGATATTAGTTTCAAGTCTGGGTGTTGAGAGAACGAAAGTCTCTCATAGTCTCTGACACCCACGATACAGTTTATACCTAGTGTGGAGTCAGAAATATGTGTGTGACTGTTGGGTGTACTTATTTATTTATTCATTCCACATTTTAGAACACTATAAATTATTATAACTAAGCTGACGTAATGGAACAAAAAGCGCTTCAATCGTAAAAGTATAACGTTCAACTGCAGGACACAATGAGGTCATTCGTCACTCATTTGCAGCCTGTGTTTGCTATTTTTAGCAAAACCGTAACCCACAGTTGTCAAGGCAAAATATTGACGACAAAAAAGGATTAGTCAAATCCAATATCACTAAAATTCAATTAAATTAGTTCATGCACTAAACTAATATTATGTTAAAGCTGTGTTTCTACCAGAGATGTGCAAAGAAAAGAAGCGATGCGAGGATACGTAGCAAAGCTGTGGAAATCTGTAATTCTTTCCACTATAGATATACACAAGAAATGAGCGTTGCGAACATACGTAGCGAAGCTATGAAAAAAAGTGTGATTTTTGCACCAGAGATGTGCGCTGAAAACTCTATCATTGTGAGAGAACACTAATAATAAACAGAAGCCGAAAATAACTCTATCACAGAGATGTGAGAGGGATACTAAGCGATGCAAGCGGTGTAGCGAAGTTAAGAAAAGGAGACTTTTTACATGAGTAACTCGACCATGAGTTATTTGACATTTCATGCTAGCGTACCTATAATAGTTTGTATGAAAAACGTCAGTTCCCCACGTAACCGCAAAGATCTTAGGGTGTTTGTCATATATATTACGTAATTAAAACTAACGTGAAAGCTAACGTGAAAACTCATGATCAAGCTACAAAGATGTGCGCACAAAACCAATAACTTCTATGTATACTACTACAAGCTTTTTAAAAGTAAAATTGTGTCACATTACGGCGAGTGTTCGAGATTTGGCGGCTAAGGAAAAGAGCAGATCTCTGTAGACATAGAAGACTTTGCATAAAACAAGCGAAATGAGTATGCATTGACTCTTTTTCGGACGCCTCGCCTTCCACGTCCTCGTCTCTCGCACACATTCTTCGTTTGTTACAACACCTGTTTTTCTCATATTCATAAACACTTCGGCGTTTAACCCAAGCCGAATTATACCAGAGATGCGCTGACCAAGGCTAAGAAAATGAAATTATGCTATTATTTTGTAGATGTCCCTTCCGCCTCGCTTAGCTTCCTTCCACAATATACAATTCTGGTGGAACCGCAACCTTAATTGTCTTACCTTAGCTCCAAGCTTTGCTTGTCTTGTTTTATAACTCCTAAAGTTTGGATTGCATGTAATAAAACTGTGTATTGTAATTCGGAAAATTGGTTTGTTTATTATACATTTAATGCCCGTCTATAAAAACTTTCATCCGGTTTCGTTTGGCGCATTTCCTGATTAACCCTGGCTGATTCTTTTCTGTGTTCAATTGGGTAAATCAAATAATATGCAATAAACATTAAAATTAAATGAAACCTTACTATGGAAACAGAATTAAAATCAGTTCCAAACTTAACGAATTGTTGGACCATTTACAAATTAACATTTATATCTCTTTTTAGTCGATAATTTTTTGTAATTATAACCTTGGTGCAATCCAACCTTAACATTGGCAGAATCATCGCAAATGCATGGAAGCCATTTATTATAAAAAGGAGAAGCACGCAAATGATTATTCCATTTAATAAGCAACTGATTCGGAACCTCCTCCTCTTTGTAGGCGGTTAAAAGTTTTTCTAATAGTAACTACATTTTTTTCAAGAGTAACTGGAGCAGAATTAGAAAACATCGAATTCATAGGATACGCGTACATTCATACTGACGCGGCGTTGCGGAAAATTGAAATGTAAAAGCGTCATCCGGAATATTCTGACCGTACACAATTTAGGGCGGACGTGTTTTTTATTAAAATTCAACTGTGACAACAGGATTTAGTTTTGTTTTACGTATTTTTGAATGGAAACAAATGCTTTGCCTATAGGCACTGTTTTTGCATTTTAAACTTTGTATTCAGCAGTTTTTAAAATGTTAACTGGATTATCTATAGCCTGTAGATTTTTGATGACACACTATTATAGGGGGTAATTTAAATAATAATTATAAATAAATACACCCAACAGTCACACACCTAGTAGTAGTCACACACTAGGTATAACCTGTATCGTGGGAGTCAGAGACCATGAGAGACTTTCGGTCTCACAACACCCAGACTTAAAACAAATATCTGTGGGCCACACAAACATTTGTCTCAATGCGGGAATCGAACCCGCGGCCTCTCGCTTTGTAGCCGGCTACTCGCCCGCTGCGCCACGGAGACTGACTAATTTGATAAAATACTTGATTACTTGCCAAAATGTAATACTGTTATTGAATGCCTAGGTGGCGTAGTGGTATTAAGTGCGTGGTACGACTATCGTCCTGAGGTCTCGAGTTCGATCCCCGGATCGGGCAAGTGATATTGGATTTCAGTATAAGCCCGTAGTCTGGAATTTGTGAATGGCGATATACTCGCCTACCACATCTGGGACGGAACTAAGCTCGGCGAAATGTGGGTGTTCTAGTTTGCTAGTGCCTACACCTTCGGGGACACAGGCGTGAGCTTATGTTGTTGTAAATAATAAATAAATACACCCAACAGTCACACATCTAGTCCTGACCCCATACTAGTTATAACCTGTATCGTTGGTATCAAAGACTATGAGAGACGCACGGTCTTACAACACCCAGACTTGAAACAAATATCTGTGGGCCACATAAACATTTGTCTCAATGCGGGAATCGAACCCGCGGCCTCTCGCTTTATAGCCGGCTACTCGCCCGCTGCTCCACGGAGGCTGTCAAAATGTGTTATAAAATTTGACAGTTCTTGTTACTCTGTCTTTTGATTGTTAGTTTTCAATCTCGTATTCGATCATCGAATCGGAAGGTTACAGCGTTACAGACAGATTGCTTCCGGCTCTATCTGATTTATTTGCGGGTCGTACTCCGCCATAAATACACCATGTTATTGGCAATTCCTTTTTCCTGTTGTAAAAGAAAAACTAAGGCCTGTCCGACAAATATTTGTGATTTAAAAATCATCGTAAAATACGTACGTACGCCTTTACAAACGTACACACTCACGCCTGCATCTCATGGGGGTAGGCAGAGACAATTGGATACTGGACTACGGATGGTTTTATACTTATATTTATATGTAATAGCAAATAAAACAAAAAAGAAACCCTTCTGTAAAAACTGCATCGAAATTGGTTGAAAAATGAGGCAGTTATTCATATTTTAAATTCTGGAGTGGGGACATATTGGAGGTATCTTGCTATCCCTTTCCAACGCCTGTACCGTTATGGCGTGACGTGAGTACACTGATGATTTTCTTTCCCGCAGTTCGAAGGTTACATCAAAATTTAAAGGCTTGTAACTTTTTTATTTTTGAGAATATTTCAATATTTCTTTCTATGCTATATTTTGGACGAAGTAAATTTCATATATAATTAAGGAAAAAAAAATAGTCAAGTACCTAATTGAGCGTCACAAGCTACGATCCTGACACACCTCTTTTGCCTCGTCCACATTCATGCATCGTTTCATACATTTCAGCCGGTTGGTATCTAATTATTTCTTTCTATCTGCCTTTTCCCACCTTAATGTGGTGTCGGCGCAACACACTTTCAAGCATGTTGCAGAGAGGATGTGGCGTAGTTTTTACGACCGCCCGCCTGCCTAACGTCAACCCCCTATAGAGGGAGGGAGGGCCCATACATGCTGCCACTAGACCAAGGAGATCGGTTGGTATCTAATAATAAGAAATATTGTTTTGTATTGACAGCCAGTCGTAAAAACAAACAATATGCTCAAAAACGTGTGTTGCGCCGACCCCACATTAGAGTGGGATAAGGGCAGAAAAAGATAAAGCGTGTAAAAAGATGAAAGAACGAGACCTAAGCTACGGGCGTAGGAATATGTATGTACATATATTCGTTATTCATCCATTATCTTATCCTTTTTATAGAACCTTTAATATCACTTCCAAAATTCATTATCTGCATAATTCGCGTACTATAAGATTAGGTCATTTGCAAATTAAATGCGTATTAGGCATGGCAGATGCAACCCGCCGATTCCAAGAAACCGACCTTTGGTTTGACATTTCTGTTTTTTGTAATCATTTCGTAACACGCAATTTGGACATTCATTGCGATGGAACAAATTACAGGTAGAAAAAAATTGATTCAATGTCACCAAAACCTTTTTAAAGAAATAAAGAAAGAACTTTATTTGAACATGTCCACAAAGCTCCACAAAGCTCCACAAAGACACATAACACATAACATAAGCTCACGCCTGTATCCCTGAAGGGGTAGGCAGAGGCGCACTAGCGAACTAGAACACCCACATTTCGCCGAGCTTAGTTCAGTCCCAGATGTGATAGGGGGCGAGCCTATCGCCATATCGGGCACAAATTCCAGACTCCGGGCTGATATGGAAAAATCCAATATCACTTTGCCCGACCCGGGGATCGAACCCGAGACCTCAGAACCGTAGTCGTACCGAAATACCACCACGCCACCGAGGCAGGCTAGGTATAAAAACTATCTAGAAATATAAAGCTAAAGCTTTAGATAACAATACAAACAAACGGACAAATCGCTACTATTTATGATTGCCCTTCCCGATTACACGCATCGACAGACAGACGCGTAATACGATCTCAATAATATAGGAAGACCTAGATTGTATGACACTTGTTATACGACTCAATACATCCAGTATCAAATCTCATTTCAACATACATACATACATAAGCTCACGCCTGTATCCCCGAAGGGGTAGGCAGCGGCGCACTAGCGAACTAGAACACCCACATTTCGTGACTATATACAGCAGACTTTTTAATTTTTTAATTTTCTATAATTTTAAAATGAAGGTAGATTTTGTAACACTAACATTCTTGGACAAATGACATCTCAGTCCAGTCCGTGACCACGAAGACTGCAAAGCCTTCGAAACGTCGGGAATAAAAATTAAAAATTTAAAACCAAATCGTGATAGAATCCGTAAAAATAGTTTTATTTCAATGTATAACATTCGCGTTTAAGAAACCAGTACCATAAGTAAACTGTTACGAATTTTTCTAACCTTTTTGCCTCCCATTCAAACTAAAACTAACCTTCAAAATCAAATAACTTTATAAGTCAATACCATCAAACTTATGACCTGTTTTGTACAGAGAACTAGTGATGCGGGCCCTCCCAACTTCGCCCTGTGTCTGACAGTGGACAACCCTCGTCACCCGCAAGTACAGATAAACTTGCCGGACTATATACATGCACACTTTTTTGGGCGTCGGAGGAAAATAACGAAGGAAAATTGCGATTGGATTTCTATAATGAATTGTATAATTATTTTTAACTAGTTTTTGCTTACGGTTTTGTTCGTGTTATAGATAAAACGTAAGTTTGTCATTCAAAGGTATTTTACTATTCTAGAAGGCCTCATTCACACGAGAGCTACTTTAAGGCGCGTTAAAAAAAGCGTTGTAATGAAACAAATTAGTTGTGGTATGTTATTCAAACGCCGACGCTTTTAAAACGCGGCGTTTTATTTTTGGGCGGTATGTATAACATACCATATTAGAAACGCCCAAAAAACGCCCCATTTTAAAAGCGCCAGCATTTGAACAGCTATACTAGAAGTCATTTGTTCCCTTTCTACGTTTTTTAACGCGCGTTGAAAAAGCTGTCGTGCCAATGAGGCCTTAGTGAAAATATTCTAAAATCGCCTCAATATGGAAATATTATTGGTAAGTAATTACGCTATACATACATAAGCTCACGTCACGTAGGCAGAGGCGCACTAGCGAACTAGAACACCCACATTTCGCCGACCTTAGTTCCGTCCCAGATGATAGGGGGCGAGCTTATCGCCATATCGGGCACAAAATCCAGACTCCGGGCTGATATGGAAAAATCCAATATCACTTTGCCCGACCCGGGGTTCAAACCCGAGACCTCAGGACGGTAGTCGTACCGAAATACAACCACGCCACCGAGGCAGTCTATTACGATATATATATAAAATAAACTTAAAATTCTACTTTTCTTTTTCAGCCATAAAAAAAATTTACGAACCTTTTCTACATAAAGAAATAGGCTACCCCAACCCCACATTAGAGTAGAATAAAGACAGATGGAGCAGTAGCAGCGATAGCTCAGTAGTAGCAGCGATAGCTCAGTTGGGAATGGTACGGCCTGCCGAGACAGGTGTCGGAGGTTCGAGATCAACCCCAAAATGGAGCATACACCTCTGACTTTCTATGTTAAGTGTATTTTCATTGTGAAATATCGCTTGCTATAACGGTGAAGGAAAACATCGTGAGGATACCTGCATGCCCGAGAATTTCTTCACAGTAATTTCGAAGGTATGTGAAGTCTACCAACCCGCATTTGGCCAGCGTGGTAGACTAAGGCCGAACCCCTCTCATTAGTAGAGGAGGCCCGTGCCCAGCAGTGGGACAGTAACATTACAGGGCTAATATTAAGGGCAGATGGAAGAAAACCGTTTAGGACGGTTAAAGTTAAAGTAGAAACTATTAGTTAATAAGTTAACAAAGAGTTATTTATTCCATTATTTAAAAGAACGTATATAACGTTTTAGTTCTAATCTATTCAATTTAGAAGAAAATTAAAAGCTTTTGCGTCTGTCACTTAATTAAATTTTACAGCCTAGTGACTTCGAAAATAAGAAACAAAAGAGGTCACATTTTGAATAATATCGCAACAATTTACGTAGATTTAACAGTTCTTTTTTAATTTTATCTCAACGGTTTTAGGTAGATTAAACAGTAGCCCGAGCACGAAAAACTAATGTAAATGTATTCCAGTTCGCTGCGCACTGATGACGTTTGGTTAATATTTCATATAAACATAGACGCGCATCAAGCTGAAATACATTTACGGTTGTCAGAAATTTTCCTGCTCAGGCCGCTGAACCTAGAGTTACCTAATAGTAAAAAATGCTTAATATTTTATTATGTTTTACGTGCGACCGCCGATTTAACCTATTTCAATACCTAAGCTTTTTTTATTATAAAAGTGGTATTTTCAAGTGTGGTCCCTAATTTGATGATTTCTTTAATTTTAATTTTTAGTTAAACAAGTGATTTTTCCATAACACACTCTGTCACAAATCACAATATACGCTAAAAAGTTCCCATTTTCAAACTTCAAAACAATTTTAATCTGAATACGGACCGTCGTATATGCGCTAAAGTTTCTTCATTTACTGCTGAGCTCCAGGCGATATATTTATGAGATGTGAGTTGCGCTTGTTTTTCACCCAGTACCCTCTCTCGAAGAGGAATATTTTATGAGTTTAATTGGGTTTAATTGTATGAAACCCAATTAAACCCAATTTAAAATTTGTATTTTAAAGTGGTAGAGCCACGCTGTAGACAGTAACGTCTATAGCACGAATGGGCCGGCTCGACCGGTTAGATACCACTGTCTCACAGAAAACCGACGTAAAGTGGCAGCTTGCTGTCGCGTTTCGTTCGGTGAGTGAGATTTCCGGTGGCCCATTTCCCCAATCCCCTTCCCTCCCCTTCCATTCCCTCCTTTTAGGTTGGCAACGCAGCCATGATTCTTTTTGTGTCTTGGGTGTCTATGGGTGGTGGAGATCACTTACCATCAGGTGACCCATCTACTCGTTTGCCAATCTCTGCTATAAAAAAAAAAAAAAAAATATATATATGAATTAACTTTTTCTTAAATCTGGATACTAGAGTCTAGACAATTGCAGGAGATAATTTGTGCTGAAATGGTTTTAGGACATAAAATTCATCCACTAAAATATTTAAAAAAAATACATACATCCATAAATTGAGATTGACGTCATAATTTCATGAATGACCCAAAATATATAGACTCCAACCATAATATCTGTATTACCATGTTTCCTTAATAATATGACTAAAAGATTGTTTGTAGATTTTACTATATATATTTGTCATATCAATTCTCATAACATAAGCTCACGCCTGTATCCCCGAAGGGGTAGGCAGAGGCGCACTAGCGAACTAGAACACCCACATTTCGCCGAGCTTAGTTCCGTCCCAGATGTGATAGGGGGCGAGCCTATCGCCATTACGTGCACAAATCGACTCCGGGCTGATATGGAAAAATCACATCACTTTGCCCGATCCGGGGATCGAACCCGAGACCTCAGCACAGTAGTCGTACCGAAATACAACCACGCCACCGAGGCAGGTACCACAGTTAGTAATGTGATTCAATTCTAGTTATTGGCTATTTCTGGCATTAGGCATATCTAGTTTAGTTTTTAAAATGTAAAATCAAAATTTTGGTAACAATGTTGCAAGTCGCCCAAAGATGTACCTACATATGTGTATAGGGCATCGATATATTAATTACCTAGATGCACAGTTGACGTTCGGAAAATGGGACAGCAAAGGAGTACTTAAGCACTCGTTTTGCATACAGTCCGACGCCGATGGAATTCTAAATTTCAAAATTCAAATTTCAGAACGCTTGCTCATTTCGTTTAAAAAGCTACTTTATTACACATGCATAGGGTTATATTTGTGTTGATTTAATTAGAACTTGTGATCTTTTTCTTTGTTTTATTCCTGAGACCACTTTTTAGGAGGATATTTGCAAAGAACTGTGCATCTAGGGTATATTATATTGATTATATAGGGCCTTACTTATAAAAACATTTTCGCTTATCTTTTCGCTAAGAATTGGGTACTTGCCTAATTTTTTAAAATACATTTTCTATAAAATTTACGTCATTCAAACCATAGCACAGAAAGAAATACTGAAATATTCCCAATAATAAAAGTTATAAGCCTTTGAAGTTTTGTGTAACCTTCAAACTGCGGGAAAGAGAAGTATCAGTATAATCACCGCCATAACGGTGCGTGCTTTGGAAAGGGATAGCAAGATATCCCCACTACGCCCCCACTCTTGCTTATTATGGAATGTAAAATATGAATTTCTGCCTCATTTTACCACCAATTTCAATGCAGTTTTCACAGAAGGATATATTTTTTGTTTTATATGCTGTTACATATAAAAATGTGTGCAAAATCAAACATAGTCAAGTACCCAATTGCCGATCACTTTTTTCTTGCGTTAAATTGTTTAAAAATGAAAGGGACAACCTACGTTAAAGATAAGCAGCGCTTAAATATTTTTATAAGGGGCACTTTATCGGACTGCCTCGGTGGCGTGGTGGTATTTCGGTACGACTACGGTTCTGAAGTCTCGGGTTCGATCCCCGGGTCGGGCAAAGTGATATTGGATTTTTCCATATCAGCCCGGAGTCTGGAATTTGTGCCGGGTATGGCGATAGGCTCACCCCCTATCACATCTGGGACGGAACTAAGCTCGGCGAAATGTGAGTGTTTTAGTTCGCTAGTGCGCCTCTGCCTACCCCTTCGGGGATACAGGCGTGAGCTTATGTTATCTAGCTTTAAATCTTAACTCATGCCTCACTGTGATTCAATAACACTCTTTTACTCGAGCCCTAAAATCGATAATGTACAATACAAAAAGATTCCAAAGAACCCGTACAAAAGATACTTGATTGACCCATTAAAGCATACTTAGGGTCCCGTTTTATCTAAATTCCGCCTTTCAACAGGTTTGAAGGCACAAAGAGCGAATTTCACAGTAACCTCTCATTCAATTGAGGCGTGGGATATGTACATTTTTGTCAGCCGCGACCCCAAGACCCGAGGGACTGATCGCGGTTCTGTGTCGATTTATTTCTATTACGATCTGACCCTGGTGGTGATACAATGAGATAATCACGAGGAAGGTGTTTTAACTGACTTAAAATAATCATATGTTTAAAAACTTCAAAATATCCGATCGTGACCAAATTTGTATGGGACCACCATTGAAGTTTGAGAGGTAGAGCCACGCTGTAGACAGTTAATTACTGTCCTACTGCTGGGCACGGGCCTCCTCTACCAATGAGAGGGGTAAGGCCTTACCTCTACCCTCTAACACGCTGGCCTAATGCGTGTTGGTAGACTTCACATACCTTCGAAATTCTTGTGGAGAAACTCTCTGGTATGCAGGTTTCCTCACGATGTTTTCCTTCACAGTTATAGCAAGCGATAATTCACAAAGAAACACACTTAACATAGGAAAGTCATGAGTATGCTCCATTTTGGGGTTGGTCTCGAACCTCCGACACTTGTCTCGGCAGTCCGTACCATTCCCAACTGAGCTATCACTGTTTATAATCCGTTGAAAATGGCTTTATTCTCGATGTATCCCCGCCCTAATATTTTACGTGCACAAGACCTGCCGAGGTCAAGTCCGATCGGATTTTTCAGATTAAATTTCGATCACTTGTCGCCTGATGGAGATTTCCGCGTGTCCCCTCCACGAAATTACATGTCAATGGCCCCGATATTTATCTCGTATCAGGTTCCCTTCTGATATGGGTTATTTTATCTGGAAATTCGCTAGTCACCTGTGGAGCGAGCAGGATTATTTTTGACAATCAAATTCGATTCGAATATCGAGCTCGTTGCGCACTGAGGACGTTTGGTTAATATTTCATACAAATGTCATAGACGCGCATCGAGCTCTATACGAATTCGATTGTCAATAATCACAAGTTTAAAAACTTCAACACACCGACTTCAAATCCGATCGTGACCAAATTTATATGGGACCACCCTTAAAATAAACTCTATCGAATACAAAAAGAATTTTGAAAATCGGTTCACATTTGGCGGAGATATCGCGTACTATACATAAAAAAAAGTACAGAGGAATTGAGGACCTTCTCCTTTTTGGAAGTCGGTTGAAAATGTTACAATATAAACTAAGTAAGTATAACTAATAAGCAAGGGG
The DNA here is from genome assembly GCA_036417725.1 of Clanis bilineata. Lineage (NCBI taxonomy): Eukaryota > Metazoa > Arthropoda > Insecta > Lepidoptera > Sphingidae > Clanis > Clanis bilineata. Next base: position 1,688,548 of record CM071139.1, on the reverse strand, counting down.
AAGCAGCGATAGCTCAGTTGGGAATGGTACGGACTGCCGAAACAAGTGTCGGAGGTTCGAGACCAACCCCAAAATGGAGCATACACCTCTGACTTTTCTATGTTAAGTGTATTTTCATTGTGAAATATCGCTTGCTATAACGGTGAAGGAAAACATCGTGAGGAAACCTGCATACCTGAGAATTTCTTCACAGGAATTTCGTAGGTATGTGAAGTCTACCAACCCGCATTAGGCCAGCGTGGTAGACTAAGGCCTAACCCCTTTCATTAGTAGGGGAGGCCCGTGCCCAGCAGTGGGACAGTAATATTACAGGGCTAATATTATTATTAAGTATAACTAAGTATAAACTAAGTCTAAGGTATAAACTAAAACTTGTATGTCAATAATCCATCACGTTACCGCAAAGGTGGCCAAAGGGCACGCTTTCAGTTGTCACCGATCAAAGTTGGTGCCAACCTCAGAATATGAAAGTAGGCAAGTTCGCAGACGTGGGGTCCGACGAACTTGGTCGATAGTTTATTGTTTGGGAACGTGCGAGATTACAGTGTTACGAGTTATTTTTGATATGAAGCTCTATCGAACACTAAAAGCATTTTGAGAATCGGTCTCCATTTGGCCGAGATATCGAGTAACATACATTAAAAAAAATACCGACGAATTGAGGACCTCCGCCTTTTTGGGAACTCGGCCGAAAAATACAGACGAATCGAGGAGCTTCTCCTTTTTGGAAGTCGGTTGAAAAACCCAATATCACTCTGTTCGACCCGGGGATCAAACCCGATTCCTCAGTAAGGTAGTCGTACCAATACAACCAAGCCACCGAGGCTGTATGGTAATATTTTATTTATTTCACGAAGACAGTAGTGTTGAGGGAATTATTCTTTTATTCATGATTCTCAGATATTTGTTGAATATTTGAACATGATCATCGCGGGTCGTCCAACTTCCCATAATATTCGGCGGTGCGGAAGTTTCTCGACGTGTTGACGCGGGTTCAGAACCGCCACACTTTGACGCCTTATCATCAAATCTTTTATTTACCGACCGATTCAAAAATAAGGTCCTCAATACAGCTGTATTTTGTCAACCGACTACCACAAAAGGAGGAGGTCCTCAATTCGTCTGTTTTTATGTATGTTACTCGATATCTCCGCCAAATGTGGACCGATTTTCAAAATCATTTTTGTGTTCGATAGAGCTTATTTCAAGGGTGGTCCCACATAAATTTGGTCACGATCGGTAAATTGGAAGTCGGTCAGTTAAGTTTTTAAACTTGTGTTTATATTTGTAAAGTATGTTCTCCCATATCTCCGCCAAATGTGGACCGAATTTCAAGATTCTTTTTGTGTTTGATAAAGCTTTTTTTACAACAAAATTTGGTCATTGAATAAGTTTTGAAGTCGGCCCGTTAAGTTTTTAAACATGATTATTAGTTTTTGCTTCGGTGGCGTAGTTGTATTGCGAATTGTTGTAGATTGGCTGCTCTAATTTAATGTTAATTATTGAATTTTTTTGTTTTCTTATTTTGGTTGTGTATTAATATCTGGCTGTAAACTGGTTATTATTCTCAAAAAGAGCAACGTCAGAGTTTCTTGCCCGTTCTTCTCTGACGAACCAGCTTTCCGAATTGGCGGTAGAGTAAACATTTTAGACGGAATCTAAACAATGTGTGACATTTTATGGATTCAATAAACGATTTGATTTGATTTAATGCGGTTTTATAAAGTCTATGGGCGGTGAGGATTACACGCCAAGTTAACTCGGCTCGTTTACCAGTTTCTGCTATAAAAAAATTATATTGGAAATGTCTTTTCAGATCTCGCATGCAACCGTCAAGTTGTTGCTGACAGCATCGGGTTCCGCACCCTACACCAAAGGTGAGTAAGCAATTACACCTGGGAATCGAACCTAGGTCTCTCATGATCGGGTGCGGTTGCTAATAATATTCAACACGTAATTAGCAATTAACTAATTTGTTACCTCTTAGTGCTACATATTATTTTTTTGTTCTCTCTCACTTATTGTTGCCTGAGACATTGGCTGAATAAAGTTTATTTCTTTCTTTCTTTCACTGATAAACCCATTGTTTCTCAGTGGTCGCTACCATCAGGTGCGGTGTAGTCACTTTGTCGTTCCCGGATAAAAAATAATAAAAAATACTAATATTATAAAAAGTTAAAGATTTTTTGTATCTTTGTACGGAAAGGCTCAAAAAGTACCAAACCGTTTTTAAAATTCTTTCACCCATGAAAAGCTGCATTATAAGCGAGTACCATAGTCTATTTTATATCCCAGATAAATGTAGGGTTCCCGTGGGATATAATTATTTGTTAATTGATTGATTATTTGAAGATTGATTGACAGCCTCGGTGGCGTGGTTGTATTTCGGTACGACTACAGTCCTGAGGTCTCGGGTTCGATCCCCGGGTCGAGCAAAGTGATATTGGATTTTTCCATATCAGCCCGGACTCTGGAATTTGTGCCCGATATGGCGATAGGCTCGCCCCCATCACATCAGGGACGGAACTAAGCTCGGCGAAATGGTTCGCTAGGGCGCCTCTGCCTAACCCTCCGTGGATACAGGCGTAAGGTTATGTATGTATGATTGATTCATGATCAACTTTTACAAAATGTTGTTACAAAAATACTTTTACATTTATTCAACACCCTTACAAATCCAAAAACAATCTTACAATGATATTGATAGAAGGTTGCCAAGATGGGTTCAGGAGTGCGCAACATTTTTAACAAAAGCCAACAAAGTCACGACTCTTGACTTTCTGCCCATTGTCGAGTTGTTTTAAAGAGTCGAGAACATAAAGCTACAAGTGCTGACATAAGTGCTTTTATAACAGCATTCTTCAATAAGTTGGTGTCGTCTCTCAGTATAAGTGATATCCGATGGTTTGTTACCTCTGCTTAGATCTTCAAACTTGCTTATTGTTTTAATAAGCATTATTATAATAAGCAGTTAAGAGTGATAGAGCGATGTAGACAGTTAGGTTTACAGCACGAATGGGCCGGCTCGACCGGAAAACCGACGTAGAGTGGCAGCTTACTGTCGCGTTTCGATCGGTGAGTGAGAATTCCGGTGGCCGATTCCCCGCCTTTCCCAATCCCTGTTCCCTCCCCTTCCATTCCCTTCTTTTAGGTTGGCACCACAACTATGTTTTTTTTGTGTCTTGGGTGTCTATGGGCGGTGGAGATCACTTACCATCAGGTGACCCATCTGCTCGTTTGCCAGTATCTGCTTAAAAAAAAGAATAGTCGCCTCCTTGGTCTAATGGCAGCATATATGGGCTGTGTATAAGAAGTACCTAGGTTCGATTCGGAAGTCAGACTAAGCGATATTTCTAATTTGATTTGCCTGGCACTGCAACCTTCAGAGATGACTGACGTGTGGAAGGCAGCCGGTCATAAAAACTAATCCGAATCCTCTCTGCAACATGCTTGGAGAATTGTGCTACCCCGACCACATTTGGGGGACAAAGACAGGTTAAACGAAAAAAAAGGATTTATTTGACAACGGAGATGGGGTGTATCCAATTACCTTGCAACATCAATTTTTCTTTCTTTCTGCCCTTATCCCACCTTAATGTGGGATCGGCGCAACACACTTTTTCGATACATAGTGATCTTGCAACATCACTTCTGATGTTGCAAGATCACTATCTATCGAACACACATTTTTTTTGCAGATTACCAAATTCTGCAAAAAAAATGTTTTTCGGTCCACACTAACCCAAATATTTCATAGCAAATTACCCAAATTCACCCAAACTAAACACACAAAGCCTCAAATCCATAAAAACAACGTAAACACGATAAATCCTTCAACAGAGCTTGTGACGAAGCCTCGACAATATAAATTTCGGCGGGAGAAAGAGCGGAGGGGAAAAAATCTAAGGGATTGTACCCTCCCCCCCCTACGGCAACTATACATCACCCCATACATTCACAACACGTGAATTATTTATATTATCGCGATGGAAATAAAATATCGTTATCTTGCAGTCTGTGCGAACAAGTGGCGAAGACTGAAAATGTCCAAAAGGGGAGCCGATGCAGGTTTCACTTTGGATCAATAATCTACCTGCCCTTATCCCATCTTAATGTAGGGTCGGCGCAACACACTTTTCAAGCATGTTGCAAAATATATTTGGCTTAGTTTTTACGAGCGGCTGCCTACCTAACGTCAACCCGTCGAAATTAAATGAGAAAATTTGCTTTGCCCGACCTGGGAATCGAACCCAGAACCTCGCGGTCCACAGCCCATATATGCTGCCAATTGACCAAGGAGGCGACTTTTGGATTAATAATAAGAATAAATATATTTAAAAATGTAAAAAAACCTTTTACAATAAAGAGTACTGAATAATAATATTAGCCCTGTAATATTACTGTCCCACTGCTGGGCACGGGCTTCCTCTACTAATGAGAGGGCTTACGCCTTAGTCTACCACGCTGGCCTAATGCGGGTTGGTAGACACTTTGGATTACTACCTATTTATTCGCAAATAAATTGGCAAGAGTAAGCCGGAAGGAATCGTGTTTTATGGACTCTTCGCCACTGTTGGGAACACTTCTACAAACTTCAGTGGCTAAGGTTGAACATTCTCAAAGGAAAGCCCCTGCTACTTTCAGAGGCGCTATCAAGCAAGTTTCCATACAAGAAATCTCAAACGGCAGTAACGCCATCTACCACTTATTACAAAGCCGCGATTATTAAAATTTACACCCTAGACTGCCTCGGTGGCGTGGTGGTATTTCGGGACGGCTACGTGACTATCGTCCTGAGGTCTCGGGTTCGATCCCCGGGTCGGGCAAAGTGATATTGGATTTTTCCATATCAGCCCGGAGTCTGGAATTTGTGCCCGATATGGCGATAGGCTCGCCCCCTATCACATCTGGGACGGAACTATGCTTGGCGAAATGTGGGTGTTCTAGTTCGCTAGTGCGCCTCTGCCTACCCCTTCTGGGATACAGGCGTGAGCTTATGTATGTATGTACCCTAGTATGTTCTGTGAATATTCAAGAATCACGTAAAACAATTTTATTGTCTAAACATTACGCTGGCACTACCCTGCACGCTTATGTTTCAAATACGACTGAGTGACCATGTGGTCAAAACTTTTGGATCACAACTTTCGCGCTGTTGTCCCGTCTAAACTGTAGATTTTCATTGTCTAAACTGTAGAATATCATTGGTTAATGCACTTCGGAAAAATCATCTAAACCCTAAAGCATCATACTGAAAGGAATTGACGTCAAAACTCCAGTAAGACACGCTGTGGAAAGTTACGTCTACAGCACGAATGGGCGGCTCGACCGGTTTGATACCACCGTCTCACAGAAAATCGACGTAAAGTGGCAGCTCGCTGTCGCGTTTCTTTCGGTGAGTGAGATTTCCGGTGGCCCAATTCCCCGCCCGTTTCCCAATCCCTGTTCCCTCACTTTCCATTCTCTTCTTTTAGTTTGGCAACGCAACTATGATTTTTTATGTCTTGAGTGACTATGGGTGGTGGAGATCACTTACAATCAGGTGACCCATCAGCTCGTTTGCCAGTCTCTGCTATAAAAAATGACCTTAAAATTATCTATATCCTGTATAAACTGATATTATCTGACTGTACTCCTTACAGAAATGACAAACGAGCCGATACAACGATGTTACGATGTTTCTGTCACAATAGTAGGGGAGCCCACGATGCTAAATGGGGATTTACTCGAGCGTCGTAGAGACCTATTGGGATGCAAAGCTTAGAATATATGAAGAAAAAAATTTTATATGATATATACCTTTACATCGGTGGGGAAAGCGGCTATAGATTTTTAAATATGTAAAAAAAAACTGTTGCATGGACATCCTCGAGCGCGTCAGATATTGATAGCATCAATGCCCTACGTATTTTTAATAATGTACGTATGTTAATCTGATCGTTTGCATGATGCGAGTGGTTGTATTTAAGGGTTGAAAATGAAAAAAAAAAAATTTTTATCGAGCGCGTCAGATTTTCTAAGGGAGTGTTAAGTGCACCAAAAAAAAGCTCTCATTCACTAATCTGACGATTTCGATGGGACGCAAACTCGCGGCCATTTTCATAATGTGCAAAAAAAATTCGCCATTTTGAAATACTCAAGCGCGTCAGATTAAGATATATATGGTTCATCTTTATGTTCTAAGCGTACTGTCTCATAATCTGACGATTGTCTAGAGGGATTGGCCTGATCTGACAAAAAAAATTAGAAAAACGGTTTACCTTAAAGGCCATCCCTGCAACTTCCCGCTAATTCCATTCTTGGGCTCTTAAAATTGTACTTATGACATTTTTGAGCTCAAAATATAATTTATGTGATATTTTGAGCTCGCTGAGTTCAAAGAAATAATGTTTCTATGCATTTGAGCTCTCCCAGCTCGAAAGTCTGATAGAAGTTTCATAGAACACTATTTTTGGATTGAATTGAATTTTCAAACCGCAATAACTTTTGAATGGATCAACCGATTTTCACGCGGTTGGCGGCATTCGACGCAGTTTTATCATACTCATAAGTAATATTGCAATTTTAATTGATCGAACCACAAATTTCGGAGTAATCCCGAAAAAACACTTTCGGGTTTCTTTCGTTCACGATATCTCTCGAACGAATCAACCGCTTTTGACCAGCTTGGTGGCGATCGACGTGGTTTTTCAAGCTCAAAGGCGGATTAGTTTTTGAAGTTGATCGATAAAGCCGGTTAAAAGTTATTCCAAAAAAATTTTTTTTTTATTTTTTTAAATCATTGAACTTAATTAATTGAAAAGCTCAGGAAGCAGAAACCAGAGTGGGGACGGAGTGAGAGAGTAATAGATAGAGAAAGAGTGAGAGAGGAATAGAAGCGCGGAGAAAGAAATGTAGGCATCACGCAACTGCACGCATTTAACTTTATCGACGAATTTTTGTTATTTCGGCTTGCGGAAATCGTCAGATTATATATTTTTCATTATTCTTGAATTATTTCCTTCAAAATAAAAAAAAATTTAGCTACGCTCGAGAATGTCGAGATGACGTTTTTTTTTTACAACTTTGTTGCCCTCCCCTTTTTTTACGTCACTCTCAAATTGTCAGATTAGTGGAATATACACTTTTTAGGATGTAATTAACTCACCCTACCTTAATCTGACGCGCTCGAGAATTTCTGATGGTCAATTTTTTTTTACTAATCTGATCCTGTATCCTTCACGGGCGGCCTTATATATGGGTCTCATGTTTTGTGGAGGTACTGAACCGGGTACAAGGTATCCCCCTGTATATTAATCTGTCGCGCTTTAGTAAATCCCGAAATCCCCGCTTGGGCTCCCCTACTACAACGACGTGTATTATTTCAAAGGCTCCTAAATAAATAAAATATGTTGTAAAAACCTTAATATCGACAAATAGAAGAACAAATATCCCGCCAAAATCATATCAAAATACCGTCTCATATCTGTCATAACGTTCAGGATAAACAGATTCAATACAAAAATCAACTCAAGTGCGCGTCTAACGCACAGTGAAAGGTTCCGTACTAGGAATAAATGTTTATTTTAAAAAACTTAACGAACCGACTTTAAAACTTACCTGATCGCGACCAAATTTATATTGGACCACCCTTGGAATAAGCTCGATCGAACACAAAAAAAAATATCTTGAAAATCAGTCCACGTTTGGCGGAGATATCGTGTAACATACATACAAAAATATAGAGAATACCTTAGGAGACCTACCATAGAAGACCTCCTTTTTTTATTTTTTTTTATCCGAGCACGGCAAAGTGACCAAACAACACCTGATGGTAAGCGATGTGCGATCCAAAAATACCAGCCACCACCTATAGACCTTGTGTCCATCGGTGGGCACCAGTATCATGCCGGCCTGCATAAATGCTTCTTCACACTCCGTCGTTTTAGTGAGATTTTGGGTGGCCCGATTCCCCTTCCCTTTCCCAATCCCTATTTCCCTCCTTTTAGGCAACGCATCCATGATTACTTTTGTGTCTTGTCGGTGGAAATCACTTACCTCGCTCGTTTGTCAGTCTCTGAACGTCACCGATAGGCAGGCAGACGGACATGAGGAAATTATGTTCCATCTATGCCATTTAGTTACGGTACCCTAAAAATACGAGACCCAGTAATTGAAACTGAAACAATGGCTCCATTCTGTTTACTAAAGTGTGATTGAGTTTGCATTTGATATTTGATAGCTTCATCCCTTACTGAACCAATATTTTGATTAATTTTAGAGTTCCGCAATGGATAAAACGGTGCCCTTATTTGATCACTTGGACGCCTGTTTGTTTGACCTCCAGTTTCTTCTTCTTCATTTAAGGGCAAAGCATTAAAGCAGCATTTGCAGCATTAAATAAATCCCGATTTAAACATACGAATGACGTGTAAGGTAAATCGTGCTTAAAACTAACTCTAAATTAATAACAGTGCTCCAGTTGCCTTTAACCTTTTACATTTTTTTTTAAATAACACCCAAAGGTCACATACGCCTAACCTTTCAGTAAGATACGAGTTTTATATCGTGGGTACCAGCAAACTACGAGAGACTTTCGGTCTCAGAACTCCCAGACCCGAAACAAATATTTCTGACTCATTTCTCTTGGCGCGGTGATCGAACTTGCTAATTGTATAAATGGTATGGAACCCTCCAACCGAGTTATACTATACCACCCTTTTTTATGAGGAAAAAAGGCTAGAAACCCGAGTATTTGAGATTTGATGGAACCAATTCAATGGGGATGAAATTGAAAAGTGAATGGAGAATCGCGTTGTATCGGTTTACGGTAGAAACAAAACGCCCATCTGGAGGGTTACCACCACCTCTTATAGCAGTATTATTATAATTTTACTTGTACCGATTCCCATACAAAACAACTTACTTGTTTGTTATTTCTTCAAGCTCAAACGGCTGGACTAATTTTGATGAAATTTGGCATGAAATTAGCTGACACCCTGAATTAACACATAGTTTACTTTTATACCGGAAAATAAAAATATTTCTACGTGAAAGGAGTCGGGCAACAGCTAGTGTAAATATAAATTGAAAAAATACATCACTAATTTCATAATAACCAATACGTTCTCTTCAAATATTACATCCGCAATCGGTTCCCAAACCGCAATATTGTAATATGTTGGACAAATGTTTGGTGATTTAATATGTACTGTTTGTTTATCGAACTTCCGCTTAACTAATCTCGTTGTGTTGACCTAAGGTTAACTGGCAAGGTTGGGTTACTTTCTAGTCAGATTCCTTCGTCTAACTCATTGTACTGACGCTTTTTAATGGTTGCCTGGATTCGCTTTTAGCGGTAAGGCCGCCACTTGTGGCTCAGTTATAATGGGGCCTTATTTGTAAAAACATTTCATCTTTTTTAAAATAATTGCTTTCACGCATATGCGATTATTTAGGCAATGTCAAGGTAAATAGAGCAATTATGTTTTCACAATGAACATGAGACCCAGATGTAAATGATCTCAAAGCCCTGCTGGGATTATGGCGGTAATTCCTTCCGGTGCGATGCTCCTCAGATGACCTTCACTCGGCGAATGGACTGAACAAAGCCAGCCAACGCACCAAGCAAAACTCATCGAAGACCACCGGTTAAAAAGTTTCCACATTATACTGTCCCTCTTCACAGCAGTTTGATGCATTAAATCACATTGCTTCAAACCAACAAACACAGCTCTAGAAAATAATATGAAATATTTTAAAAAGCGACGCCCACCCTATCAGACTTCACGTCAAAATCCCTATAAAACATTTTAGCTGAGCAAATAGTTAAGAATAGTCTGTAACTTTTTTCCTTGTGTCATACATACATACATAAGCTAACGCCTGTATCCCCGAAGGGGTAGGCAGAGGCGCACTAGCGACCTAGAACACCCACATTTCGCCGAGCTTAGTTCCGTCCCAGATGTGATAGGGGGCGAGCCTATTTCTTGTGTCACATTGTTTGAAAATAAAATGGACAGATTCTTAATCATTTGCTCAGCTATAATGTTTTTATGAGTAAGGACCGTGTTGTTAACTGTTACCTGTGGCCCTAAACAGTAGCTCAACAATAACTTTTTTTGACAGCCTCCGTGGCGCAGCGGGCGAGTAGCCGGCTGTGAAACGTGAGGTCGCGGGTTCGATTCCCGCACCGAGACAAATGTCTGTGGCCCATAGATATTTGTTTCGGGTCTGGGTGTTGTGAGACCGAAAGTCTCTCGTAGTTTCTGATACCCACGGTACAGGTTATACCTAGTGTGGGGTCAGGACTATGTATGTGACTGTTGGGTGTATTTATTTATTTATTTATTTTTTTGATATTTGACGCTAGCGATTACATTGAAATAAAACTATTTTTACGGATTCTAATACCATTTGGTTTTAATTTTTATTCCCGACGTTTCGAAGGCTTTGCAGTCTTCGTGGTCACGGGTCGGACTGAGGTGTAATTTGTCCAAAAAGTTAGTGTTACAATATCTACCTTCATTTTCATTCAATTAAAACCAAATCGTGATAGAATCCGTAAAATAGTTTTATTTCAATGTATAACATTCGCGTAAACTTAAGAAATCAGCTAGCGATTACGTAAAATATTTATACGAAAAACACCCGAGCGCCTCTATTGTTTACTTCGGTTGGGTAATAAATGTTAAAATAACTCATAGTCGAGCTACTGTTTTTTTTATAACAGAGATTGGCAAACGAGCATATGGGTCACCTGATGGTAAGTGATCTCCACCGCCCATGGACACCCACGAACAAAAAGAATCATGGGTGCGTTGCCAACCTGAAAGGAGGGAAATAGGGATTGGAAAAGGGAGGGGGGTAATTGGGCCACCGGAAGAAATGCTGTAGACGTAACTGTCTACAGCATTTCTTGGCTTGGCTCTACCACTCAAGTATAATTTAAAATACTTATAACATCATGAAATACATGAAATCAAATTAAATAAGTACAAAAACCGAAATTTCGTCAAGCTTATGCTCACCCCACACATTAATCACAAACGCTGTAATTAAATTTAATTAATTCACTGAAGTTTCAACATACTCAGTTACTTTTAATTAAAAATAAAAGTACGGAAACATAAAGGCGCATTCAGACACGCCACCTCCCGAGCTTGAGACGCCACGCAAGACGTTCGTGCTGGAATTGGCATCTTGAACAAGCCTTAATAATAACGTATTACGCCTAGTCCCAATGAATTAAAAAATCACAGTTTCACAAAAAAGCGATGTGTAGTGGCCGCTTGCTGTTGCATTTCATGCGAAAACTGACTTCTAGAGGTCCAAATACTTAATTCCCAATCCCCATTCTTGGCTTGGCTTGGCATTTTTGGGTGCTTTCGAACCCGGAATATAAATCCCATTTTGTAAATATTTTCCAAATAGCCCGCCCCACTCACCGTTAGGTGTATAAAGGTTACAAAAAATTAGTTGCCTAGGCTGTATAGAATTAAATTCCAATGCACATTCTTAAACGAAGAAAAAAAAACAAATGCCAATGACTTTGCCAACAATCTGCTTTTGAACGCGAAATAGACTGGAAGTAATTAATATCTTGAACACGCCTTAATACCACAGCTTATAAAATATTTGCTAAATAACAAATTTGTTTTTTTTTCTTATTTTAAGAATGTGCATTGGAATTTAAGTCTATACAGCCTAGGCAACTAATTTTTTGTAGCCTTTATACACCTAACGGTGAGTGGGGCGGGGCTATTTGGAAAATAAAAAATGGGATTTATATTCCGGGTTCGAAAGCACCCAAAAATACAGAATTTCAAGTACTTATCCCAATTTCTAATTTCCTTTTAGGTAGGCAAAACACTTAATATTTTTGTAACATCGGTGTCTATGGTCGGTAGTTGCTTGGTTTAGTGGCAGCATATATGGGCTGTGGATTAGGAGCTTCTGGGTTCGATTCCCAGGTCGGGCAAAGCGACTTTGATAATTTAATTTTCCTGGGACTGAATACCCTAAACGGGGGTTAACGTAGCCCGTCGTATAAACTTAGCTAAATCCTTTCTAGAACATGCTTGACAAAATTTGTTGCGCCGACCCCACATTAAGGTGGGATAAGGGCAGATAGAAAGAAAGGTGCCTATGGTCGGTGGAGACCACTTATCGTCAGGTGACCTACTAGCTCGTTTGCTAGTCTCTGCTGTAAAAATACTTTAAATTCTACTATAGGTATCATCACGAGATCCACTCATTGCTTTCAACGCGACACGATGAAATCCGGACCAGTGTCAGACGCAATTATTTCCAATTAAGCTCAGAGTAATGCATTTTAATTCTCTTTTGATACGCTTAATACGTAATTGATGGGCATAAATAAGCGGTTTATAGCTTAAAACCTATCTATAAATAGTCAAAAAAGTAGGAATTCTGTACCTTTCTTTTCTGTTCTTTAATGGATTTTCTTTATTTCATCATCATCATCAGCCATAGGACTATCCACTGCTGAACATAGGCGTCCCCCAAAGATTTCCAGATCGACTTGTTGGAAGCGACCTGCATCCAGCGACTTTTTTTTGTTTAGTACATAATAAACACCTCGATACATGTTCTCGAGTGGAGACCACGTACCGGCAAGCGTAGCGTAGGACGTCCACCTACAAGGTGGACTGACGACCTGATAAAGGTCGCAGGAAGTCGCTGGATGCAGGCCGCTTCCAACAGGTCGATCTGGAAATCTTTGGGGGAGGCCTATGTCCAGCAGTGGACGACCTATGGCTGATGATGATGATGATGATGAAACACCTATAATCCAACAGTCACACACGTAGTCCTGACCTCACACTAAGGCTGAAATCTATAGAACGAATTTCGACTAAGTCTAAATCAGAGAAACAAACTCAATAAGGATTTGGAATTTTTAAATCTAACTTTGACTTAGTCCGAGCCGTTTTTTATAAGAAAATCTTTGCTTAGTCTGTCTGTCAGTCTGTTTTACTTGTACAAAATGGCTCGGACTAAGGCGAAGTTCGATTTAACAATTCCAAATCCTCAGTGAGTTCGCTTCTTTGACTCAGACTTAGTCGAAGTTAACTCTATAAATCTGAGCCTCAGATTGAGTCTTGTGTCGTGAGTATCAACTACGAGAGTCTTTTGATCTCATAACATTAGACCCGAAACAAATATATGTGGGCCTTAATTCTTTTTGCAGCAATCGAACCCGCCAGTGACAGATCTTAAAAACGAAGCCAAATTCTTTCGGAAACACGCTTGATGTACTGTTACGCTGACCCCACATTAAAAGATAAGGACGGATGATTTTAAAGTAAAAATAAATGTCAAACAAAAACCCAAAGTCCATTACGAAATCATTATAGACTTTAATTTAAATCCCACCTGGCTTGCCTAAGTTTTAAGTTGAATAGGCAATTAATAAAGTAGCTACTCGTAACTTTAAATTAAACATTATTCATTTTAATGCATCAAATCGCCAAAGTTTTCGCAATTTGCCGCTCCTGTGGCTGCAATAAATCCATCATTATAGAGATGCGTGATTTAAACAAAATTCGGTTAATGATTGGGGGTTGAATTTCGACGGAATCCTGACCATTGAAATTGTGATATTTCCACCGACCTCCAAAAAAGGAGAAGGTCCTCATTTCATCTGTATTTTTTATGTATCTTACGCGATATCTCTGCCAAATGTAAACTGATTTTGAAAATTCTTTTTGTGTTCGATAAACTTATTTCAAGGATAGTCCCCTTTTTGGTTACGATTGGATTTGAAGTCCGTCCGTTAAGTTTTTAAACTTGTGATTATATTTACGTGAATTTTGAAAAGGTTAGGTTAATTTGTCGCCTCCTTGGTCTGGTGGCATATTAGGTTCTGGGTTCGATTCCCAGGCTGGGTTGTTGTTTTTCTAACACGTTTGGGCGGAACTGGATCCCCGGATTAGAGTAAAATGTATGAAGCTATATGGATCAGATATCGATCTAAAGGTAAACCTATTGTGCGGTCAGAATGTAGGTGTGATACTTAGGTGTATTTATCATTTATTTAATAATTGGTATTTATCTTAAAGTGGTAGAGCCACGCTGTAGACAGTAACGTCTATAGCACGAATGGGTCGGCTCGACCGGTTAGATACTACTGTCTCACAGAAAACCGACGTAAAGTGGCAGCTTGCTGTCGCGTTTCGTTCGGTGAGTGAGATTTCCGGTGGCCCATTTCCCCACTCCCTTTCCCAATCCCCTTCCTCCCCTTCCATTCCCTCCTTTTAGGTTGGCAACGCATCTATGATTCTTTTTGTGTCTTGGGTGTCTATGAGCGGTGGAGATCACTTACCATCAGGTGACCCATCTGCTCGTTTGCCAATCTCTGCTACAAAAAAATATATATATATCCGAGTGAAATGTGACTGACAAACAGACAGACATGACGATATACAGATTCTACTTTTCCCATTAAGCTCTGTGTGTCTATTCTATAAAACGTTATCAGATAAAAGATATCGGACCAATACTCTACCGCACATACTAAGATGCATGTGGATCAAATAAATGTCAAATACCAAAGATTGGGCTGTCAAACAGTTTACAGCATACCATTCTCTGAAACGAAACTTATAGCACCGATATCGGTCGGACACGTGAGCCACATAGAATAGCAAAACGTCCGAAACCAAGCCCGCGACTGCGGATTTCGGTTTACAAACTAGGCCTCCTGTAGCCCGAGCACGAAAAACTAATGTAAATGTAAATGTATTCGAGTTCGCTGCGCACTGATGACGTTTGGTTAATATTTCATACAAATTTCATAGACGCGCATCGAGTTCGAATACATTTACGGTTGTCAGAAATTTTCCTGCTCAAGCCGCTGGAACCCAAAAAATCACTATAAATTGTACCTTTCATCCTATGGGAACTGACAGATGTCCCGTCAATCCAGCACACCGGTAAAGTGGCCAAACTCGGGAGTTCCCGCAGCCCCCTGTCGACAATTCCCGTAGTTTATGCGCAACTCCTCCAAAGTTTTATCGCGACACTTTTATTTCACCGCACCGTAAAACGTATTGTTTATGGTTGGGAAACATGTTTTGGATAGAAACTTGTTTGTGTTCTGATACATAAAGATATGTAATAATCAGAGAGATTTAATATTTCATAACATAACATAAGCTCACGCCTGTATCCCCGAAGGGGTAGGCAGAGGCGCACTAGCGAACTAGAACACCCACATTTCGCCGAGCTTAGTTCCGTCCCAGATGTGATAGGGGGCGAGCCTATCGCCATATCGGGCACAAATTCCAGACTCCGGGCTGATATGGAAAAATCCAATATCACTTTGCCCGACCCGGGGATCGAACCCGAGACCTCAGAACCGTAGTCGTACCGAAATACCACCACGCCACCGAGGCATTTAATATTTCCAAAATGTATACTGTTGAATGTCTATGGTAATGATGAAATCTTTTTGACCGACTTAAAAAAGAAGGAGTTCGTCTGTATGTTACGCGATATCTCCGCCAAATGTTAACTGATTTTCAAGATTCTTTTGTGGTCGATAGAGCTTATTCCAAGGGTGGTCCTATATATTTGGTGACTATCATATAATTTTGAAATCCGTTCGTTAATGTAGTTACAATACTTTAATATTTAAGACTTCAACTAGACTGAGAACAAAAAAATTGAAGGCAGTAGGCCTTTATATTTATTGTCGGTCAAAATAAAGACCAACGCAGATCAAGTGAAAAGGCATCAACACGAGAAAGAAGAAATATTTTTGACTTTTTGAGTTTTATTAAACTTTATTTTGACAGACTCTGTGGCGCAGCGGGCTGGATGTGAAGCAAGAGGCCGCGGGTCGATTCCCGCACCGAGACAAATGTTTGTGTAGCCTACAGTTATTTCTTTCGGGTCTGGGTATTGTGAGACCGAAAGTCTCTCGTTCTTGACACCGACGACACAAGACTCGTATCTTTGTGTGGGGTCAGGTCACGTGTAACTGTTTTTATTTATATTTAAAAAGACTCCGGAAAATACTCTCTCAACAAAAAACGACTGCTTTTGATAAAACACGGTGAGTAATTACGAAGCCTAAAATAATACATGACGTAAACAGAACATTGTAAAAATTTGCATGGTAATAAATCATTCGTGAATCTCGGTAATCTCGCGGGAACGGTGCGGGCGGCCGCACATAACACCCAAGCCCTAATGGCCTAATGCAATGCTGTTAAGCAAACATTATAGTTTAGGCGGCTTTTTTATCCAAACACGGAAAAGTGACTACACGATTGTAGCTCGACCGTGATTTTTTTGGCATTTCACGCTTAGTACATCAAATATTTGTATGAATAATCACATAAAAAACTTGACAGACCGACTTCAAATCTGATCGTGACCAAATTTATATGGGACCACCCTTGAAATAAGCTCTATCGAACATAAAAAGAATTTTGAAGATCTGTCCACATTTGGCGGAGATATCGCGTAACATACATAAAAAAATACAGACGAATTGAGGACCTCCTCCTTTTTGGAAGTCGGTCGAAAAACAGACGTAAAGAAAAAGAAGGACACCATCTCGCGTATCGTTAAACGGACGCCATAGAAGCCACGCACACAAACGCGCTTGTACAAAAGTGCCCTACGCACACACACGCTATTACGTGTCGATAGATCGAATGAGCCGAAAAACCGTGCTTCACTTTCAATGTTCCTAGAGCTCCGTCCGTATTTCTTTGTACGTCCGTGGAAAAAACACCCGAGCGCCTCTAGCGTACGTACGTGGGGAATTGACGTTTTTCATATAAAATAGTGTACGTAGTATTGGAATAAAACTATTTTATACGGATTCTATTACTAACTGCCTCCGTGGCGTGGTGGTATTTCGGTACGACTACGTTTCTGAGGTCTCGGGTTCGAACCCCGGGTCGGGCAAAGTGATATTGAATTTTTCCATATCAGCCCGGAGTCCGGAATTTGTGCCCGATATGGCGATAGGCTCGCCCCCTATCACATCTGGGACGGAACTAAGCTCGGCGAAATGTGGGTGTTCTAGTTCGCTAGTACGCCTCTGCCTATCCCTTCGGGGATACAGGCGTGAACTTATGTTATACCTATTACTAATTGTTTTTATTTTTAGGCACGACATTTCGAAGGCTTTGCAGCCTTCGTGGGCATAGGTCGGACGGTCGAAAAAAAAATATCGTGATAGAATCCATATAAAATAGACTAAAATAGTTTAATTCAATGTATAACATTTGCGTAAACTTAAGAAAACAGTAAGTTTACGTAGTCATTAACGTGAAATAAAAAATGAATGCTTTTTCACACTCCGAAGAGGGAAGAAGCAAATCGATGGGCTTGCGACAAGACTGTGACTTGCGACTTGCGACTTGCGGATGACCGATCATCATAGTCAACCATCAAGTCATACACCGGCTAAATACGTTTCCTCTGCCTACCCCCAAGGGCAAAAGGCGTAAATCTATATATGCATGTATATTATGCAGAACAGATTTGCCTTAGTTTTTACGAGCGACTGCCGGCCCGACGTCAATGCCTGGGGAATGAAGTCCTAAATCGTGTTTAAAAAAAATCCCGTCCGAGCTGGGAATCGAACCCAGGACCTCCCGGTCTACAGCTCATATACGCCGCCACTAGTCCAAGTAGGCGACTATCACAATAAAATAATTAATATCAGAATATAATTATTTTTTCTCATATTTAACTTCACTAATTAAATTAAATTTATTATTCATGAAGAACATTACGAATAAATCTTAACTTTAATACTAATTAGAATAAATTGGGAATTTATCTCAATTTAAAGTAATAATGACCACTATTGAAAAGTCTGAAGTATAATTGAATACCAAATTAGAATCTTTCGACAAATCGGGCGGCATCTCTGGCGGGAGAGTTCGGAACTTTTTAATGGTGCTTTAATAATTTGGAACTTTAATGCCGACCAATTTCAGAAGCATTTTAAGCGTAACTGGGGTCAATGTGTAACGGTCCGTTACACAATATTATTGTTTACTAATTGTTGCTATTTAGTTGAAGATATTTGCTTATTCGAGCGGTGCGCTTTTATGACAATTGTACAAAATGTATTGAAAAAAACTGCGGCCTAAGCAGGAAAATTTCTGACAACCGTAAATGTATTCGAACTCGATGCGCGTCTATGAAATTTGTATGAAATATTAACCAAACGTCATCAGTGCGCAGCAAACTCGTATACATTTACATTTCCATTAGTTTTTCGTGCTCGGGCTACTGAACGGACAGACTTCAAATTTATCCGATCTATGTCTATGTCTAAATCCATCCTTGAAATAAGCTCTATCGAACACAAAAAGAATTTTGAAAATCGGTCCACATTTGGCGGAGATACGTATCGCGGTAAAATACATAAAAAAACGGACGACTTGAAGACCTTCTACTTTTTGGAAATTGGTCAAAAAATACAGACGAATTGAGGACCTTCTCGTTTTTGGAAGTTGATCGAAAAATACAGACGAATTGAGGACCTTTTCCTTTTTGGAAATCGGGCGAAAAAAAAATTTTGCAAACTGCAAAGCTCTTACTAAAAGCACTGGGATAAGAACCCTGGGCCTCATGGATCTACTACACACTACATAAGCCCACGCCTGTATCCCCAAAGGGGTAGGCAGAGGCGCACTAGCCAACTAGTACACCCACATTTCGCCGAGCTTAGTTCCGTCCCAGATGTGATAGGGGGCGAGCCTATCGCCATATCGGGCACATATTCCAGACTCCGGGCTGATATGGAAAAATCCAATATCAAGGATCTCAGACATATTATTCAAAATAAACCATACTTTCATTTGGAAAACACGATACTTCTACAGTCGTATATACCATAGGGTTGCAACTTTTTTGACCGACTTCAAAAAAGTCAGAAGGTCCTCAATTCGTCTTTATTTTTTTTAATGTTACCCGATATCTCCGCCAAATGTGGACCGATTTTCAAAATTCTTTTTGTGTTCGATAGAGCTTATTTCAAGGGTGGTCCCATGTAAATTTGGTCACAAACGGATAAGTTTTAAGGACAGTCTGTTAAGTTTACAACTTGTGATGATCACAAGCAAAGCCGAGTGCGAACTCTATTAGAAAACTCAAACTCATATCCAAAAACAAAACACGAAAACAACAAAGTATTAAATACGAAGCTTCATTAAACAGTTATAAGTTTCAGAAACAATTACACAGTAATTATATTTGGAGGTACAGAGTAATTAAAACTTTGTGAATTGTGAACGAAAACCTGCTCGAATTACGCGATAGCTATATGTTTGGATTGTGTTTATGAGAGACTAGGTGTAGCCCGCGGCTTCGTCCGCGTGGAAATGTCCCGCGGAAACCGTACACTTTTCCGAGAAATTGTAGTCTGTTATTACATAACATAACATAAGCTCACGCCTGTATCCCCGAAGGGGTAGGCAGAGGCGCACTAGCGAACTAGAACACCCACATTTCGCCGAGCTTAGTTCCGTCCCAGATGTGATAGGGGGCGAGCCTATCGCCATATCGGGCACAAATTCCAGACTCCGGGCTGATATGGAAAAATCCAATATCACTGCCCGACCCGGGGATCGAACCCGAGACCTCAGAACCGTAGTCGTACCGAAATACCACCACGCCACCGAGGCAGTCAATTTAATCAAATTTAATCAAAATTCTTTCTTTCTACCTGCCCCTATCCCACATTAATGTGGGGTCGGCGCAACAACTTTTCAAGCATGTTGCAGACACGATTTGGCTAATTTAATCAAAATTCATTTAAGTATATAGTTTTACGATTTACCTGAAAGAGTAACAAACACACATACTTGAACTATAAACTTACATACATACTCGCAATCTGTCTTGTTTATAATAATATTAGTTATATAGTATAGGCGGCCGGTCGTAAAAACTAAGCAAAATCCTCTCGCGCCGTCCCCACATTAAGGTGGGATAAGGGCAGTTAGAAAGAAAGTTAGATTGCCTCGGTGGGGTAGTTGCATTTCGGTACTGAGATGCGGTAACATTTTATATTTGGCACCCCATGGTTACAATGATTTATATCGCTCTAAAACAAACTTTCCGGTGATTTCCGGTGACCCATTTCCCCGCCTCCCTTTCCTAATCCCATTCCTCTCCCTTTCCATTCCTTTTAGGTTGGCAACGCACCCATGATTCTGTTTGTGTCTTGGGTGTCTATGGGCGGTGGAATCACTTACGATCAGGTGACCCATCTGCTCTTTTGCCAATCCCTACAATAAAAAAAATCTCTTTACTGAAAAATTATTTTAAAAATTTAGTGTCGTGTGTTATAAAAGAACATAACATAACATAAGCTCACGCCTGTATCCCCGAAGGGGTAGGCAGAGGCGCACTAGCGAACTAGAACACCCACATTTCGCCGAGCTTAGTTCCGTCCCAGATGTGATAGGGGGCGAGCCTATCGCCATATCGGGCACAAATTCCAGACTCCGGGCTGATATGGAAAAATCCAATATCACTTTGCCCGACCCGGGGATCGAACCCGAGACCTCAGAACCGTAGTCGTACCGAAATACCACCACGCCACCGAGGCAGTCAGTGTTATAAAAGTTTAGTTTTTTTTTAACTATTATTCTTTATTTCTTTCTAACCAAAGCAATACTATTTTGTTTCAGATGAGACTGGGTCCGTGGGGCACGGCGCTAGTGGCGCTCTTCGTCATAGCTCTAGTTGACTCCGCTGAAGGTAAGTCATAGGCGAGATCTATAGAGCGAACTTCGACGAAGTCTAAGTCAAAGAAACGTACTCAGTGAGGATTTGGACATTTTTAATCGAACTTTGATTTAGTCCGAGTCATTTTTTACAAGAAAATCTTTGCTTAGTCTGTCAGTGTGTTTTTGTCAGTGTAGTCTAGTGTTTGTCAGTGTAAAAAATAACATAACATAAGCTCACGCCTGTATCCCCGAAGGGGTACCCAGAGGCGCACTAGCGAACTAGAACACGAAAAAATGACTCGGACTAAGTAAAAATTCGATTTAAAAATTACAAATCCTTACTGAGTTCGTTTCTTTGAATGCGTTGCAACAAACTGAGATGACGTCGTGTCTCGTGACGTCACCGAGTTTTATGTTGAATGTTTTTTCGAGTGGTAGAGCCACGTTGTAGGTAGTTATGTCTACAGCACCGTCAATACGCCGGCTCGACCGGTTTGATACCACTGTCTCACAGAAACCGACGTATAGTTGCCACTTTAACGCTGCCGCTTGCTGTTGTGTTTCGTTCAGTGAGTGAGATTTCCGGTGGCCCAATTCCCCCCTCCCTTTACCAATCCCTATTTCGCTCCGTTTAGGTTGACAATCCATGATTATTTTTGTATCTTGGGTGTCTATGGGCGGTGGAGATCACTTACCATCAGGCGACTCATCTGCTCGTTTGCCAGCCTCTACTATAAAAAAGAAGGGTTCAGCTTAATACTAGAAAGTTAAACTGGTTTCGCAGCCTATAACACTAAACGAAAGGACCAAACACAATCGAAATAAATACTCAATTCAGCAAATCAATCTTCACACTCCACTGACCAATTCAAGGCTTTATTTAAAGATGTTCTGAATCCATGCGGTGTGCGGGCACAAGCACAAACGTAACACGTTTACGTAGGAGCGTATTATTCACACTCACTGGATCTGCTGATATTTGAATTCACTTGAATATTTTAGCTCGACGCTGACTGGACAATTCTTAGTCACAGCTTCCTACAGAACCTCGCGTTATATAACTTATATACAGGGCCTTACTTAAGCCGCGTCTGCTGCACTAAAACATTACACAAAACACGTACACGTTTTGTGTAGGTGTTTGTGTTTGTCTTAAAAAAACATGTACAGGACACGCGCCTTTATAAAAACATATAATTATGTGCTTCTTATCTTTAGGAATAGGTTCTCACTATTATTCTTGGGACACATTGTTTGAAAATAAAAGGGACAAACTATTCTTTAGGATAAGAAGCGCGTGAATATTTTTTACATCTACGAAGAGACACGAGATGGAAGCTAGTTCAATATAGACGCGTTTCATTTTGATTCCAGCTTACAAACATCAAGTAACCTTCGCTATGCATTATTAAAACCAGACGACTTGGGGCCAAAAATAACCGAACTCATATTGACATCTCCGGTTTTCATTCGATTACAAATAACCTGCTTTTATGCTAGTTGAATGTTCGGTATGTAAACTCAAACTAAATACGTCTGGTAGAATTATGCTGTAGTCAATTGTGGCAACAGCACATGTAGGCCGGCTCGACTAGGTTACTACCACTGTCTCACAAAAAACCAAAGTGAAGTGTAAGAATAAACTGCATCATTAGTAGATACTGCAACTGTAAAACCAAAGTATCAGACATTATATTCTAGTACGAAAAATAAAAAAATAAGGCCACGCCTGTATCCTAGAAGGGTTAGGCAGAAGCGCACTAGCGAACTAGAACACCCACATTTCACCGAGCCTAGTTCCATCCCAGATATGATGGGGGCGAGCCTAGCCTTTTCGGGCAAAAATATAAAAATATGCAATATGTTAATGAAGTGTTCTAGCTCTCTTGTTCGCCTCTGCCTACCATTACTAGACAAGAGCGTGAGCTTATATATGTAGAAAACTATCTCAAAATCAAAAAAAAGTATACAAACGTTTCAGTATTAATAGTAGATACGATACGAAATATACGTCTCAAAATGGAAGGCCATCTGGACGAATCAATAGAGATTGCGGTTAATATAGTAAATGTAACTGAACGAAATCCTGTAACAATACATCATTCCAATCGGCGATATATCTGACCTCTTTCAGTTCGGCTCCGATGTCCGCAAATAAAGTTAATGGATCCCCTCTGATGCGCGGACACACGGACTCTGAAATCGGACAACATTATCACTTTCTTTCTTTCTTACTACCTGCTCTTATCCCACCTTAATGTAGCGTTGGCGCAACACACTTTTTCAAGCTTGTTGCAGAGAGGATTTGACCTTTTTTACTACCAGCTGCCTGCCTGAGGTCTTCTCCCTCTGAACCAGGAACTCAGGATCCCGTCCCAGGTCAAATAGTATTTAAAAACTAGGAGGAGCAGGCAGAGATGTGATTAGTTCAACCACTTTTATTAATCGATGTATCCTAATATCGTTGTTATCAATATAAATGTTTTAAACTATAAGGACTTTCTTTCTGACTGGCGTTATCCCGACCTAGTGCCAGGGTCCGTCTTCTTACAAATAAACAGTAAGCACTATAATTATTATACCTACATTAAGAGCGCAGCGTAGGAGTCCACCTACAAGGTGGACCGACGACCTGATAAAGGTTGCAGGAAGTCGCTGGATGCAGGCCACTTCCAACAAGTCGATCTGGAAATCTTTCGGGGAAGGCCTATGTACAGCAGTGGACGTCCTATGGCTGATGATGATGATGATGATAATAAATAGCGACACAGTAATAACGTTGATTTACCTTTCGAAATTTTAAACCTTTGCCTAGCCTACAATTTAATATACGCCAACTTTTCTCATACATTTTTACACAAAATGAAAACAAGCGAAAAACACTTTAAATATTCCTTTCACAGTTTTAAAGTTGTATTTTAGCGTAAAATACATTTTACCTCTATTATGTCGCAAGTTTCAATTTAATAAAGTACAGGAGCGAGCTAACCGACATAAGCGGCGGAGACAAATAACTGAACCATTCGGTTTTATATGTTTACTAATGTACCGCGTTACTAAATCAACCGTTTAATTAATTTTACGCGGGTTGGAACATGCCAGCTTTTGTCTACTAGTATATAACTTTTTGTGCTCTAACTTTTGTTATTGAATTAATATTTGGGTATTTTCTGTAGAGAATGTACTTGACTGGCTCGGTGGCGCGGTGGTATTTCGGTACGACTACGGTTCTGAAGTCTCGGGTTCGATCCCCGGGTCGGGCAAAGTGATATTGGATTTTTCCATATCAGCCCGGAGTCTGGAATTTGTGCCCGATATGGCGATAGGCTCGCCCCCTATCACATCTGGGACGGAACTAAACTCGGCGAAATGTGGGTGTACTAGTTGGCTAGTGCGCCTTTGCCTACCCCTTCGGGGATACAGGCGTGAGCTTATGTTATGTTATGTAATGTACTTGACTCATTAATTTCTCAATGATATTCAAATTATTCAGTGTTATTATGGAAAATTGCTTGCCCAACATCAACCCCCTATTAGGGATCCAGTCCTGGGCAAATTAAATTAGAAAATTCGCTTTGCCCGATCTGGGAACCGAACATGCGGTTGCTTGTTATCCAAATAGCAATATTCTTTTTTAGAGTTAATTTATATATGTAAGGTGCTAAATGTTGGCAATTCTTAATAAATAAAATAAACATCATACATAAGCTCACGCCTGTATCCCCGAAGAGGTAGGCAGAGGTGCACTAGCGAACTAGTACACCCACATTTCGCCGAGCTTAGTTCCGTCCCAGATGTGATAGGGGGCGAGCCTATCGCCATATCGGGCACAAATTCCAGACTCCGAGCTGATATGGAAAAATCCAATATCACTGCCCGACCCGGGGATCGAACCCGAGACCTCAGGACAGTAGTCGTACCGAAATACAACCACGCCACAGAGGCAGTCGAAAAAAATAATAAATACACCCAACAGTCACACACCTAGTCCTGACCCCACACTAGGTATAACCTGTATCGTGGGTGTCAGACTGATGTTTAAGGTGTTTGTTTCGAGAGTAAATTGTGGTTGTCTGTTATCCAAATTGCAACTAGTTATGTGTTTTACTCATCAATATCAATATAATATACCCTAGATGCACAGTTCTTTGCAAATATCCTCCTAAAAAGTGGTCTCAGAAATAAAACAAGAAAAAGATCACAAGTTCTAATTACATCAAAACAAATATAACCCTATGCCAGTGTTATAAAGTAGCTTTTTAAATGAAATGACCAAGCTTTCTTAAATTTGAATTTTGAAATTTAGAATTCTATCGGCGTGCGACTGTATGTAAAAAGAGTGCTTAAGCACTTCTTTGCTGTCCCATTTTCCGAGTGTCAACTGTGCATCTAGGTAAATAATATATCGACGGTTTTACTTTACTTAGAAAGCTTGCTCATTTCATTTAAAAAGCTACTTTATAACAATTGCATAGGGTTATATTTATTTTGATGTAATTAGAACTTGTGATCTTTATCTATATAAGGTTCTAAATGTTGGCAGTCCTTAATAAATAAAATAAAAATCACAATTCACATTGCTCCCCATCGGCATAAACAGTATATCATCTAGACAAGAAAACAGTGAAGCTTCAGACGCGAACCTTTCATTTCTTATCGCTCGCACAGACTCAGATATCAAAGCCACGGGATATGAGAGCGGCATTGTGATCACTACATATGCACCATAGTTCCTGATTGAAAGTTGTGGAGAAAAGAAAAATAGGTTTTTGTGTTTCAAATGTTCGGTATTTTTTGTTGAGGTTTTGTTGTATCGATCGTATGAATGCTTGCCGCAAGATTTTTGATCAACACTGCTGTTGTTTAAGATGTGTTGTATCATAACTTAATTGATTTATCATTAAAGCTTTGCTAGTTACCTTTAATTCACGGTAGAAGAAAAGATAACTAAGCTTATTTTTGTCCTTTACTGCAGTTGATTTCCTTTCTTTCCTCCTTATTAACTTTTCATTCCATTTTAAAAATAAGTTGAGAAGAAGAGTCGACTGCCTTGGTTGCGTAGCGGTATTGCGTGCGCGGTACACCTATCGTCCTGAGGTCTCGGGTTCGATCCCCGGGTCGGAAAAATTATATTAGATTTTTCAGTATCAGCCCGGAGTCGGGAATTTGTGCCCGATGTGACAATAGGCTCGCCCCTTATCACATCTGGAACGGAACTAAGCTCGGCGAAATGTGGTGTTCTAGTTCGCTAGTTCCCCTCTGCCTACCCCTTCGAGGATACAGGCGTCAGCTTAGATATGTATACAAATACAACAGCAAGCTCGACGTGTTTTTTGTGGCAATGATAATGATTTGGTCAACCAAGCTCATTCTTCAAGACAGAACTATCAGTAACTTCCTCTCTCTTTCTCTTAGTATGTTATTAACTCGAATACCTATTTCCTTTTCTTACGTAGTCACGTGATCCCAAAAGAAATCAACCATTTTCGCGCCGAAAATTTCCCGTCGTATTTGTTTCCTCTTAACTTGACAAATGAAGGATCGAGTGCTGTGTCGGACACGGAACCCCATACATCATGCTTGTCGTTTAGTGTGTTATACTATTTATTATAGCACTGTGACAATGTTTTTCCCAATGACTAAAAAAATAAGAGGACTTGGCATAACTATGAAAAATACGTGTTTAGTTTGAAGCCGGTTCCGCCATTTTAGTTTCGCGTTTTATTTATATGTAAGTTATCACCGTCTCGTAATATTCATACTTATTGAACATAACATAAGCTCACGCCTGTATCCCCGAAGGTGTAGGCAGAGGCGCACTAGCGAACTAGAACACCCACATTTCGCCGAGCTTAGTTCCGTCCCAGTGTGTGTGTGTCCCAGTGAGTGTGATAGGGGGCGAGCCTATCGCCATATCGTTCACAAATTCCAGACTCCGGGCTGATATGGAAAAATCCAATAACACTTTGCCCGACCCGGGGATGGAACCCGAGACCTCAGAACCGTAGTCGTACCGAAATACCACCACGCCACCGAGGCAGTCATACTCATTGATTTTATTATAAATACAAATTATATTATAATAATACTAATTTCGGACTATGAAGAAGATGCCTAACTGCTATATTAATGAGATATTCCTTTCGCAAGTATCTATGCTTAATTTATTCATAGTTATGGCTCGTCCTTATTATTCTTTGTCTAAAATATTTTTTCAGTTTTACACTAATTGATATCTTAATACAATAATCTTTAGTATATTCCCTTATCCTAGTACAAATAGCTTTCAAATTCATTTTAGAATCGAGCACACTCGCAAACGTATTCGAAAATCATAACTTCATATTAGTTGTTTAAAAATGAATAAAAATACAAAACTATTATTATGCACTTATTTACAAGTAAAACCCAAGGAATTTCCACCTTATTCTCTAAATTACTACAACGTCTAATTCCCAAAAAAATAAAACAAAAAAGGCTACAAACATTTGAGACTTGCCAGACCTTGAGCCTAAATTGCCACACCTAATAAACCCGACACGAATCCTTTATTTCTTTAATCTGGGGTTACGTAAAAACTCAGTCGCCTTTGGTAGTTAATTTACAAAACATTTGAGACTCCAATGATGAAATAAAAATAAGAACTTGCCTTGGCTGCGAAAAAAGTGTAAGACTGTATGGAGAGATACCAAAATGGCGACATGGCGAAAGAAATATCCCCGTAATTTAGGTTAAGCACTACTTCACATTCCGAACTTAGTATTATTTTAAGTAAAGTATCGTATTTATACTAACATTTATTAATATTATACGTTATTTAAACTTTATGACACGGTGACAACTTACATGATACATGAAAGCTAACAAAACAAACGTGAAACAAAAATGGCGAAACCGACCTCAAAGTAAACGCGCTTTATTAACCGACTTCTTCGTTATGCCAAGTCCTTATTTTTCTTTTATCATTGCTCCAGGCCTGCTCGCTGTAAAAATGCAATGCTCACTGGCTTTTATTAAAGCGTTTAATGAAAACCGGTGCCTTCTGTATAATTTACACCTTCGCGGTGTAGCGCTTTGCATTTATCAGACTGGCTGTTCTACCGACTTCAAAAAAAGAATGCCCGTCCTAAAACAGGGGGATAATTTTAACGTGTGTGTGTGTGTTTCTGTCTGTGGCCTCGTAGCTCTCAAACAGATGAACCGACTATGACATTTTAATTTTTTTTTCTTTGAAGTTGACTTGAACCGGAGTGTTCTTAACCGTGATTTAAGCCGTAGTTTTCGGATTAGGTTTTTATTCTAATTTTAAATTGCCGGCTGTGAAGCGAGAGGCCGCGGGTTCGATTCCCGCATTGAGACAAATGTTTGTGTGGCCCACAGATATTTGTTTCAAGTCTGGGTGTTGTGAGACCGTGCGTCTCTCATAGTCTCTGACACCCACGATACAGGTTATACCTAGTGTGGGGTCAGGACTAGGTGTGTGACTGTTGGGTGTATTTATTTATTATTTAATTTCGAATTTCGGAATTGTAATAGTAGACACCTTGATTCAGTAGGATACCCAACTCCTCACTACTTTACACGGGATATCCTATATGGGCTTTTAATAGTGTCAATAATTAAATACAACCTTAAACACATGTGTTAAGCGCAGTACAATCCGAAAAAACAGCGACCAGCGACAATATGCACATGGTGTGTAAACGTCAAAGAGATTTAATATTACTAATTACTATTATAAACTATAAAGTGTGATATCAAGCAAGTTCCCATACAAAAAAATTGATCTCTATTGTCAGTAACGCCACCTACCACTTATTACAATCCGAGGATGGATCTACACCCTAGAATGTTCTGTAAGGTTCAAGAATCTCGTAAGACAATTTTTTTGTCTAAACATTACGCTGGTACGAACTTGCGCGCATATGTTTCAAATACGACTGAGCGACATATGACCACGAGGTCACAAATATTAGATCATAACTTTCATGCTTTTGTACCGTCTATGTACTGTTGAATATCTTTGGTAGACATCACAATCTATGACTGCCTCGGTGGCGTGGTGGCATTTCGGTACGACTACGGTTCTGAGGTCTCGGGTTCGATCCCCGGGTCGGGCAAAGTGATATTGGATTTTTCCATATCAGTCCGGAGTTTGGAATTTGTGCCCGATATGGCGATAGGCTCGCCCCCCATCACATCTGGGACGGAACTAAGCTCGGCGAAATGTGGGTGCTCTAGTTCGCTAGTGCGCTTCTGCCTACCTCTTCGGGGATACAGGCGTGAGCTTGTGTTATGTTATGTTATCACAATCTATCAAATCAACAAAATCATCTACATTAAATACTGCGGGACCCTTACCTGTCTAAGCATACCTAACTCTACGTCATGCGAAGGTTAATAAGTGTGGAATCCGCGCTCTTGGGTGGAATTTACGATTGTACTAAACATTATCACGACTGTCATCACGGGTTAAGTAGATAACAATAGATTTAGAATTATAACACCGGTTGGGTGACATTACAGGGCCCATTTCACCTTAACTGACTTTAGTAGTATTTGTGTTATCTAGCTTTAATAAAGACAGATGTTGTTGATCTAAAGGCGACTGGCAGTATTATTATTAAACTAGAGTTAATAGTAAAATCGATTTACTACATACATACTTACATCTTATTCGAATTCGCCTGCCTCGGTGGCGTGATGTTATTCAGTGTATATGGGCTGTGAATCGGGAGGTCCATTCCCGAGTCGGGCGTGGTGTTTTTTCTAACACTATTTTCCCGGGACTAGATACCCCAGATGGGGTTGGCGTCAAGCAAGCAGCCGGTTCTAAAAACTAAGCCAAATCGTTTCTGCAACATGCTTGAAAAATTATGTTTCGCCGACTCCACATTAAGGTGGGATAAGGGCAGGTAGAAAGAAAGAAAATGGCTGCACTGAACTGTAGACTTTTCGGTCTCATGGTTTTCATAAGCAGGTAGAAGGGTGACGTAGTGTTATTGCGAGCGTGGGACGATTATCGTCCTGATGTCTAGGGTACGATCTCCAGGTCCGGCAAAGTGATATTGAATTTTTCAATATCAGCCCGGAGTCTGGAATTTGTGCCCGATATGGCGATAGGCTCGCCCCCTATCACATCTGGGACGGAACTAAGCTCGGCGAAATGTGAGTGATCTACTTCGCTAGTCCACTTCTTGGATACAGGCGTGAGCTTATGTCTCATTCGAATATTTAATTCGTGGTTTATCTAAGTGCTAGTTGCCATAAATGTCTGATTTTTTATCTTTCTTCATAGCCAAGACTGGCTAACGAGTGCGTAGATTACAAATACTAAGTGAATCATTTTTCTTTCTGCCTGGCCGTATCCCGGTCTTCTGCAAGGGTCCGCCTTCTTACTTAATCGCTTCCACTTCGCCCAGTCTTGAGATCCACTACAGTGAGAGCCATTGGCTCTCATATCCTCCTCCAGAACGTCCAACCCGCGGTTTTGGGCCGTCCACTAGGACAGACCCCTGATACGATCTGGGCCAGACACCTGCGACCGACGTACTCCTTAAACATTTCTTGTACAAAGTATTTATGACAATGGTGTTAATTAATTTGCCGCTAACTAAGTAACAACAAATTAAGCGACCCCTAACATCTCATGTCGACGCTGCTTCGACGAGTTTCAAGGGTTGATCCTTCTTAATAAACATCTTACCCCAAATGCTGTAATTAACGATTTATATTTTTATGCGCCATACAATTTTAAGGATGTTTTTACGCTATTGTATTAGGTATTACACCTGTAAAAATAGTTGTAATGTTATAAATAAATAAATATCAGAGACTGGCAAACGAGCAGATGGGTCAGCTAATGGTTAAGTGATTTCCACCGCCCATGGACACCCAAGACACAAGAGGATCAAGGGTGCGTTGCAAACTTAAAGGGAGGGAAATAGCGATTGGGAAAGAAGGGAGAGGGGTGGGGAATTTGGAAAAAGACAGCAAGCTGCCACTTTACGTCAGTTTTCTGTAAAACGGTGGTATCAAACCGGTCGAGCCGGCCCATTCGTGCTGTAGACGTAACTGTCTACAGCATGGCTCTACCGCTCTTATTCTATCTATTAAGCATCAGACCGTACATTTTTAATTAACTATTGTCTGATGTCTCCAATTATCTCGTACGACAGCGTCCCGGCAACCCTACTGAATGTAATTTACTAAACATTATTTAACTGAACACATACATTCCCTCCCTTTTACACCCCCACCCTCTCCGTCACTTCAACGGCATCTCTTTAATACAACGCGCTTTGTACAGCGTTTGCTATATTGTTCATTTAGTTTACATTCGTTCCTAAATGAACGAATGAGTAATTGAGAATTATTTATTGAATCTGTTGTTTCGTCTGGAATTATTGAGATATTTGAAATATAGTTTTTAACCGATTTCAAAAGGTAGAGTTCAAAGTCTTCGGTATTTTTACCTATGTTACGCGATATATCCGCCAAATGTGGACCGATTCTAAGGTTATTTTTGTGTATAATAGAGCTTACTTCAATGGTCACATTTATTACATACCATAACATAAGCTCAAGCCTGTATCCCTGAAGGCGTAGGTAGAGGCGATCTACAGACCCACAACACTCACATTTTGATTAATAATTTAGATTTGTTTTATTTTACTAGCTTTTGTTCACGGCTCCGACTGCCAATATTACTATACTGTGGTTGATTAAGGGCATATGAAAGGATTACCAAATAATCACATGTTTAAAAACTTAATGGACCGACTTCAAATCGTGGCCACACCCTTAAAGTAAGCTCTATCGAACACCAAAAGAATTTTGAACATCGATCCACATTCGGCGGAGATATCGCGTAACATACATAAAAAAATACAAACGAATTGAAACCTTCTCCTTTTTGGAAGTCGGTCGAAAAACAATAAAACACATCCAGCAACTCAGAACGTCATAACATATTCAACTGTGAGTCGCAATCCATTAGCAAATAGTTTTGCAAGTAGCAGAGCTATGTAACTCGTCTAATCTTAGTCGGAGGCTGTCAGAGGTAGTGCATAACCTCGCTGGAATGAGAGCTCCGTGTTTGAAGGAGCACTTGCGAAAATTGCGCTCCTGCAGGATACAGGTATCCAGATTTAGATAGACATTTGTTTACATCATCTAGTCGCTTTCCGAGTATAAATTATATGCTTGTCATAAGTTAAAACATAGAAAAGTGTAGATATAAATCTAAATATAAATAAATAAATACACCCAACAGTCACACACCTAGTCCTGACCCCATACTAGGTATAACCTGTATCGTGGGTATCAGAAACTATGAGAGACTTTTGGTCTCACAACACCCAGACTTGAAACAAATATCTGTGGGCCACACAAATATTTGTCTCAATGCAGGAATCAAACCCGCGGCCTCTCGCTTCACAGCCGGCTACTTGCCCACTGCGCCACGGAGGCTGTCATCAAATGAGCGAAGACATGGTTCAACCTACCTTTTCCTCCTACGTCAACAGTTTTTATTGATGTCGTACGTCACTTTTGTGCATCTACCCACCACTGGCACTACGAACTTATAACGACTACTTACCTACCATTGTGATTTATAACTATTTATAAATAGGTACTTTAATAACAACTAATTGTGTCGCCTCCTTGGTCTAGTGGTAGCATGATGGGCTGTGGACCGGGAGGTCCTGGGTTCGATTTCCAGGTCGGGCAAATTAAATTTTCTAATTTATTTTTTCCGGGACTGGATCCCTCCGAGGGGGTTGACGTCAGGCAGGCGGCCAGTCGTAAAAACTAAGCCAAATCTTCTATGCAACATGCTTGAAAAAGTGTGTTGCGCCGACCCCACATTAAGGTGGGATCAGGGCAGGTAAAAAAAAAATAACAAGTAATTTTAATGTAACACATGTAATTTAAGCTACGCCTGGGGGCTTCTCAGTTATTTACTGATTTCTTAAGTTTACGCGAATATTATACATTGAAATAAAACTATTTTTACGGATTCTATCACGATTATGTTTTAATTATCATTCCCGACGTTTCGAAGGCTTTGCAGTCTTCGTTGTCACGGGTCAGACAGCCTTCGAAACGTCGGGAATAATAATTAAAACCTAATCGTGATAGAATCCGTAAAAATAGTTTTATTTCTTAGTTATTACTTATTATAATGTTACAATTTCTCTATAAGTGAATCTAAATTCATTTCGACCGACTTCCACAAAAGGAGGAGGTCCTCAATTCGTCTATTTTTTATGTATGTTATTTGATATCTCCGCCAAATGATTTTCAAAATTATTTTTGTGATCGATGCTTATTTCAAGGGTGGTCCCGTATCAATTTGCTCATGATCGGTAAATTGGAAGTCGGTCAGTTAATTTTTTAAACTGAATTATTGAGAAATATAGATTCTTTAACCGTAATACCTTTGACGAGCTTTAGTGTTATC
Source organism: Clanis bilineata (assembly GCA_036417725.1). Classification (NCBI taxonomy): domain Eukaryota; kingdom Metazoa; phylum Arthropoda; class Insecta; order Lepidoptera; family Sphingidae; genus Clanis; species Clanis bilineata. Next base: position 1,655,371 of record CM071139.1, on the reverse strand, counting down.
ATAAAAAATATTGTCAGAAAATATTTTTTACATATTATAAGAATGGTAAAGAATAGAAAAAAATTATGTAAAAATGTAAATTCATATTTCTATGTTCATTAAGTTATTATTTTAGTGTAACTGCCTAGTGTGACTGACTCGGTGACGTAGTTGTATTCCCCGGTTGGTTGGTTCGATCCCCGGGTCGGGCAAAGTTATATTGAATTTTTCCATATCAGCCCGGAGTCTGGAATTTGTGCCCGATATGGCGATAGGCTCGCCCCCTATCACATCTGGGACGGAACTAAGCTCGGCGAAATGTGGGTATTCTAGTTCGCTAATTTACCTCTGCCTACCCCTTCGGGGATACAGGCGTGAACTTATGTTATGTTATGTTATTTTAGTGTAACAACTTCAATTTTAAATCATCTCTTTTTCCCAATATGTCGATATGCTGTATATCACCTCACTAGCTCTCCGTGTGTCCGTTCGCGTGGAAATGTTCCTGGATAAAATAGCCTATATGTTAATCCAGGATGTCAGCTACCTACATACCAAATTTCATCAAAATTGGCCCAGCCGTTTGATCGTGAAGAAGTAATAAACATACAAACATACTCATAATATTAGTGTGATGTTATGAATGAAATAAACTTGGCTAAAAGTACGCGCAGTAGCAGGCGCATAATTACGCCTGTGCCTATCCTTTAGAGATAATAGGTATGAGGGTGTACGTATGTATACCTGTTTCATATACATGTCTCTGTTTTCTACATAAAGCATTTATTTAATAGTAAAACAGTATCTTGTGACAAGTTACAACTACAGAAAATATATTAAGTTTCGCTTAAGTGACTGCTTATTAACAACTTTTTAAAGGCTATTAAAATTGTCAACTTATAAACTGGAGTTCACAAGAATCATGATTAAATTATAAAAGTAACGAAATATGTCTGACTTTATAATATTTGAAACACAAAGAAGCATTTGGAATTAAATTTTTAGTGAACATTAATAACAGAAAATTATATTAAGTTTAGGTACAATTTAGCTACTGTACATAATACTTTAATTAAAATATTTTCTGACTAGTTCGACTGATTTGATATCACTGTCTCACAGAATTTCTACCCAAAAAAATACGAACAATAACTAAATGAATTCATAAAATAATGCATTTTATTCAATTATTCGTACAGCGCATTCTTAGTTAAACTTTTTATTTCTTTCCACATGCACTTATCCCACTTCAAAGTGGGGTCGGCGTTATACACTTTTCAGAACTTGTTGCAGAGAGGATTCGGCTTAAATTTTGACGGGCCGCCCGCCTGACGTCAACACCCTCAGGGACCCAATCCCGGGAAAAATAGAAAAACAGCTTACCCCGACCTGGGATTCGAACCCGAGACTTCTCGCTCTACAGCCCATATACACATCCACTAGACCAATGAGAGAATATCTAACCAAAAGCGAAATTAAATAAATACAATATTACATTCTTACGACGCTATAATCTGCAGTGTAAACTTAACACTTTCTTTGAAAACTCCTACATAAACTGGGGGGTTATCCCCACCTCTTATAGCATAACATAACATAACATAAGCTCACGCCTGTATCCCCGAGGGGTAGGCAGAGACGCACTAGCGAACTAGAGCACACACATTTCGCCGAGCTTAGTTCCGTCCCAGATGTTATAGGGGGAGAGCCTATCGCCATATCGGGCAAAAATTCCAGACTCCGGTCTGATATGGAAAGATCCAATATCACTTTGCCCGACCCGGGGATCGAACCCGAGACCTCAGAACCGTAGTCGTACCGAAATACCACCACGCTACCGAGGCAGTCTCTTATAGCAGTACTATTATAATCTTACTTGTACCGATTCCCGTAGAAAAAAAACGAAGTAAGATTATAATAATACTGCTATAACAGGTGGTGGTCCCTGTACCCAAAAACTGAATTTAATCATAAAATAATGCATAAAAGTACCATCCTTGGTGCGGCGCGTGGAATTTCGTATAATCCAAGTTTAATTTGGGTGTAGATCCGACGTCGCTCACTCCGAGGGAGGATGGCACGAGACATCTCCTTTTTACAACTCGGCTCGACGGCTTTACAATGGATCATTCTATAAATTAAAACGATATGAATATCTCCATTCTGCAAAAAACTTTGATATTAATTCAAAAGGTGCTATAGGCTTTACTTTTGTATTTAAAATGATAATGACTGCCTCGGTGGCGTAGTGGTATTACGATATGACTACCATCCTGAGGTCTCGGGTTAGATCCTTGGGTCGGGCAAAGTGATATTGAAAGTATCAGCCCGGAGTCTGGAATTTGTGGCGATATGGCGATAGGCTCGCCCCCCATCACATCTGGGACGGAACTAAGCTCGGTGAAATGTGGGTGTACTAGTTCGCTAGTGCGCCTCTGCCTACCCCTTCGGGGATACAGGCGTGAGCTTATGTAATGTGTAAAAAAAGGAGGCACTGCGGCCCGAGCAGGATTTCTGACTATCATAAATGCGTTCTAGCTCGATGCGCGACTAGGAAAATTTGTATGAAATATGAACCAAATGTCATCGAATACATTTACGATTGTCAGAAAATGTCCTTATCGGGCCGCTAAATTCGTTTGTAATTTATTTGTGTATGTATATTACGTGATATCTCCACTAAATATGGGCCGTTTTTCAGTTTTATTGTTATATTGACAGCCTCCGTGACCGTTTAGGGTCTGTAAAGGTTACCTCTTCGGGGATAAATGCGTGAGCTTATGTGTTATATGTACTCTACAGATATTTGCAGTTTATGCACTCCTTTCATCTGAGTTCTAGCCATTAGGACAGCCCATCAAAGCCCATCCAAACACATTACAACGCTCAATCCTGTCATTATTCATGAATCCAGGTTCTCGGTCACCCACTTTAGATTCCATTAAACCCAAATTCACTTTCAACCCGAAAAACCCATATAAATATTTACTGTCTTCAACACATTTAAGCTGAATTAAACTTTACACAGCTTATTACAAAGTCAATTTTGGGTTGTTATTTTTTTCTATTTGGAGCGGCTTTATGTGTCCACTTTCGTTTTCAGATTATATTATTTTGAAAAGGGTTGATGGGTTTTATCTTAAGTTTTTGGTTGAGGCGCTTCCCTCGCGGCCTCAGTGGGTTGTCTGCCGTGATAAATAAAATGGCAAGTTGAAGAATTTTCAGACATAACTGAACACCTGCGACAATGGAAGGCTTTCTTTCTACCTGCCCTTATCCCACGTTAATGTGGGGTCGGAGCAATACACTTTTTCAAGCATGTTACAAAAAGGATTCGCCTAAGTTTTTACGATTGGCTGCCTGCCCCTCTAGGGGATCCGGTCCCAGGCAAATTAAATTATAAAGTTCGCTTTGCCCGACCTGGGAATCGAAGGCATTGCCGCCAAAATTCCAGCAAGACCATCGTCCACATCTGGGTCACGTGGCGACTGTGAAAAACTGACAATTGCTGTACTATATACAACTAGACATTGGTAAATCACTGCAACGCTGTGGAGATATTTTTTTAAAGAAGAAGTCAATAGAATAAAACTTTTTTTACGGATTCTATTACGATTTGGTTTTAATTTTTATGCCTGACGTTTCGAAAGCTTTGCAGCCATCGTGGTCACGGGTCAGACTAAGGTGTCATTGGTCCTAAAATGTTAATATTACATTATCTACCTTCGTTTTAAAATTATAGAAATTTATATAAAAAAAAATATCGGGCATAAAAATTAAAACCAAATCGTGATAGAATCCGTAAAAATAGTTTTATTCCAATGAATAACATTCGCGTAAGCCTAAAAAATCATTAAGAAGTCAATATTTTAATATCAGATGTATTTGGGATCGATGCAGACCTTACTATATGTTATGTGAACTTTATAAGTACGGGTAATATTACCAACAATGTTATTCCGACTAGGGATGATCGATATTCATCGATGTTTAATAAACATCGATATTTAGTTGGAAATATCGATGTTTTGACATCGATGTTTTGATTTCGATAACATCGACACATCGATGTTATGAGAATAAAATATCGAAACGTCAATATATTCTTTAGGGTCCATCTAGCGTTGGATGGACTAGCTAGGGACTAGATAACTATGAGTTCAACTATTTAGCACTAGATGACACTGATCAACATCATCGAAGTAAGCCATACGAATAGTTATTTTTTTGCATTTCCTAAGGGATAAAAAAAAACTGTCAACTTCAATGCACAGACTAAAGGGAAAATACGTGAAAAAGTTATTTATTTACAGAGTGTGCCCAAAAAATACTGGTAATGTTAAAAAAAACCTGTATTGTGTTTCCAATAACAATAAATACATAAATTAAAAAATAAGAAATGAATAAAAAATAAATGGAATACACAGTTTTGTTTGCTACAGAAAACATCGATGTTTTGACATATCGATGTTTTGCTATCGATGTTTATCGTACATCGGTACTTTTGTATCAATGTTAGCATCGATGTCAACATCGATGTTTTTCTAATATCGATCATCCCTAATTCAGATATTCTAAAAACATATAGTTTAGAAAAACTAAAAAACCGGAGTAAAAGCGAATGAAAGCAAAGAATATAATGTTTTTATACGGCGACAATATAATTGTAAAATGTGGGGTTGATATGCCTTTTGTAACAATATCAAACCTGTTCAATCACGATATGAGTGGTAGAGCCACGCTGTAGACAATAACCTCTACAGCACGAATGGGCCGGCTCGATACCACTGTCTCATAGAAAACCGACGTAAAGTGTCAGCTGGCTGTCGCGTTTCGTTCAGTGAGTGAGAATTCCGGTGGCCCATTTCCCCCCTTACTTTCCCAATCCCCCTTTTTCCCTCCCCTTACATTTCCTCCTTTTAGGTTGGCAATGTACCCATGATTTTTTTTGTGTCTTGGATGTCTATGGGCGGCGGAGATCACTTACCATCAGGTGACCCATCTGCTCGTTTACCAGTCCCTGATATCTATAATATATGTTATGATAGCCCAATATATGTTATGTTTAAGTAAATCTTTCAACATAACATATATAAACATAAGCTCACGCCTATATCCCCAAAGAGGTGGGCAGAGCCTTATATGCTCGCCTCCTAAAACATCTCAGACGTAACAAAGCTCTGCGAAATGTCTGTTTTCTAGTTCTCTAGTTCGGCTCTGCCTACCTCTTCGGGGATACAGGCGTGAGCTTATGTATGCAGAGACTAAGAAGCGCGGATGAAACAAATAAAAAGATTGTAAAAAACAAGAGGAAATAACAGAGAGTCATCCCGTTTTAATAAATATCAACATTTAATAATGCCTCGCGAAACGTAAAACAAGCAAGTTATAAAGGAAAAGATAAAGAAAGATAAACGAAGCAAGTCCCGATCGACTGTTCCTTTCCTTTTCAATCGCCTTCGATTGTAACTGACAGCAGAAATGGCGGGTTATTTGTTTGAATTATACATTACTGTACGTATAAAAAAGCTGTTAAATTTCCTTTTACTACGGATTTGGTGAATACCCTTCAGTTTATCCTCAGAATGTTTTGATTCTGAATTAAATGATTTGATTGAATTCTTTGGGTATTAGGGTTCTGTTACATCTTATTTCTATTTCTATTTTATTATCAAGTTATTAAGACTAAGGAATAAATACTCATTAGTGTTAATCATCAATATAATATACCCTAGATGCACAGTTCTTTGCAAATATCCTCCTAAAAAGTGGTCTCAAGAATAAAACAAAGAAAAAGATCACAAGTTCTAATTAAATCAACACAAATATAACCCTACACACGTGTTATAAAGTAGCTTTTTAAACGAAATGAGCAAGCGTTCTTGAATTTAAAATTTGACATTTAGAATTCTATCGGCGTCCAACTGTATGCAAAAGGAGTGCTTAAGCACTCATTTGCTGTCCCATCTTCCAAGCGTCAAATGTGTAGGTATATAATATATCGATAGTGTTAATGAACAAGCTCATATTCATAGTGTTATTAATTTGTCTCTTACAAAAATTAATTAGCGTGAAATTCACAGAAAAGCGTTTTCAATTTAGACTTTTTTTTAGTGGTAGAAGCACACTGTAGACACTGTAGTTACGTCTACAGCAGGAATGGGCCGGCTCCGGCTCCGACCGGTTTGATACCACTGACAGAAAACCGACTTAAAGTGGCAGCTCGCTGTCGAGTTTCCTCTGGTGACTGAGTTTTCCGGTGGCCCGATTCTCTCCCCCTTTCCCAATCCCCATTTCCCTTCTTTTAGATGGGCAACACACCCATGATTTTAGTGTCTATGGGCGGTAAATATAACAAAAAAGACTGGTGTCGTTCTATGCCGTAACACTTATATCTTATAAACCTACTTTAAACAAAAAAAATTTAGACTGAAAAGAAATTTTCTAGACTAGAAAAAACTAAGCCACTTACAAACGCGCACCAAATTTCTGAATTGGGTGCGGACGTTGAACGGGTGTTTTAAAAGGAAGGATTTAAAAAATTCCAGCTACGAGCCCTTTCAGAAGCTGGAGAATGTGCGGGTTGCCAACTACCAAAAATATTTACCCTATAAGAGCAAGTTAAATTAAAATCACCAAATTTTTAAAACTCCCTTAAAATTTAATATTCAGTATATTACTAATATAGAGTTACACCTAATCTCGATTTTTCCAACAATATACATAGAATTAACTCCTATCTTCAAATCGAGATTTGGGATAAATATAGATTTATCGCGGAACTGCAAGTGGCCCATAATACTTAATATTTTGATTATTTAATTTTAAATATAATCACAAGTTAAAAAACTAAACGGACCGAGTCAAAATTATCTGATCGTGACCAAATTTATATGGGACCACCCTTGAAATAACCTCTATCGAACACAAAGAGAATTTAAAAAAAAATAGACCGACCACATTTGGCGGAGATATCGTAAAACATACATAAAAAAATTGAGGACCTTCTCCTTTTTGGAAGTCTGTCGAAAAGTCATGAATATTGACATACCGACTACCCCTTCATGGAGACCGGCGTGAGCTTATGTATGTGTTATTAAAATGCCGACCATAAAAGTTTTAAGTGTATTTTTAGAAATACCCTTAGAAATATAAAGGCTGCAAAATTAATTCCCTAATTTTTGGGAGAAACTCTAAATTGCAACCCCTAGCTACTGGCACGTGAAGAGAGAGTATGAAATGATACGAACACACTTCACAACACACAGCGTTGTAGGACGGTCAACACCGACCATCCAGCTAAATTAGCAGCAGTCCAACTAATTATTAATGGCGTTAAAAGCTAGTTTCAGGTTAGGATAGATAACATGGATATAGATTCCAGGTAACACTTTAACGTTATTTTAGCTGATTGTTAATTTTAGTGTAGATTTTTGACCGACTTCGATAAAAGAAGCTCCTTAATTCTTCTGTATTTTTTTATTTTAATGCATGTTACGCGAAATCTCAGCCAAATGTGGATTTTCAAGATTTGTTCTGTATTTGGTAGAGCTAGTTCAAAGGGAGGTTCCATATAAAGTTGTTTATGATCAGATACATTTTGAAGTCCGTCCGATAAGTTTTTAAACTTGTGATTATACATTTATTTTAAAGCCATAACGATACTACGTTATGGCTTTAAAATTATAAAATATCACGCTTCGTGGTTTGAACAAGCATTTCTCCGATGCATGTTAGTGAGGGCTTTTGTCAGCACTCTACTCCGCTTAAAAACACAGTGACTTTGCCGAGCCCCTAAAAAAAGGAAAGTACTAGTTCGTTCGTTCAAATGGAAATTGTCTTCAAGCCGTGCATTCTATTTTGTTGACCATTCGCCGCGTCCATGTGTCTTCACAGTAAGTATCAGGGAAGTGTTTCCTCGCGACGTTTTTGTGACATTCCACTTTTCTCGCTCCACCTGCATTGTACATGTAATTTCCTACCTCCTTTCCTACTTTAAGCTAGACTGAAACTTATTTAATCTTACTCATAAGTATATTATGGGATTTTGAGCTTTTTTCTAGTCGCCTCTTTGGTCTAGTGGCAGCATATATAGGCTGTGGACCAGGAGGTCCTGGGTTCGATTCCCAGGTCGGCAAAGCGATTTTTTTAATTTAATTTGCTCGGGACTGGATCTCTCAGAGGGGGTTGACGTCAGGCAGGCGGCCGGTCGTAAAAATAAGCCAAATCCTTTTTGCAACATACTTGAAAAAGTGTGACCCCACATAAGGTGGGATAAGGGCAGGTAGAAAGAAAGAAAATCCACAGCAAAGAACCATGTTTTGGTATATGTCGAAAAGTGCATAAAAAACTTTCAATTCGAATGGACACATTTTTAATTTTTCTTTAAACCTTTTTTAATATGGCTGCTTAGTTAAAGACATACATATTCTTAAATACTTTTTTCAAATAAAAACAATACAAATATAATTCAGTCACAATTTATAACAGTTTTTACGTGTTCGCTAGCAAAGCGTGCGGTAAAGCAGTTTTGCATAATATGCAAATAGAATGCGTCAAACTGTGGCTGAATAACGCTCGACTTGCGCTTTATACGCTTGTTGCGCTGGTCTAACGATTCGTGAGCGAAATAAGCGAAAAAAGCGCCACGAGCGCCACCGAACCGAATGTAAGCGGCCGGTCTTAATGGCAGGTTGGAACTACACGATTGTACTCCAGTAGCCCGAGCACGAAAAACTAATGTAAATGTAAACTCGCTGCGCACTGATGACATTTGATTAATATTTCATACAAATTTCATAGACGCGCATCGAGAACGAATACATTTACGGTTGTCAGAAATTTTCCTTCTCGGGCTGCAGTTTTCTATGAATGCTGGTGTTTTTAGATGGTATACAATGCAGCATTATTTAGATTAAAGATAAAAAATACTGTTTATTTTTCTACATGGCCTTATTTACTCGATTGTAATGTAGAGCACTTAGATGAAAAAAACCGCGCACCCCAAGACGCTCCACTAATCCACAAATGAAAAACCTCAAAAGCACTCTGTTATCATACATATTGTTTCATCCGAACAAAGTATGTTGCGAATGATGGCGGAGTTTCGCTCAATTTGCGTTGATTTCTTTATCCGGGACCGGGGCGCGTGACTGCCGCGGCTTGAATCAGAATCAGAGAGGAATCGGTCGGCTTGACAGCGACTAGCGAGTTTTACAAGCGGTAGCGATTTTTAAACAAAAAAAAATCCAATCAAATTATCGCGCCGCGTTTTTAGATAAAGACATTTATGCATAGCCCCTTATTTTTAAAAATATTTAATGCTTATCTTTAATCACATCTTGTTCCTTTCATTTTACTGAAATACTGACTGCCTCGGTAGCGTAGTTGTATTTCGGTACGACTACCATCCTGAGGTCTCGGGTTCGATCCTCGGGTCGGGCAAAGTGATATTGAATTTTGCCATATCAGCCCGGAGTGTAGAATTTGTGCCCAATTTGCCTCGCCCCCTATCACATCTGGGACGGAACTAAGCTCGGCGAAACGTGGATGTACTAGTTTGCTAGTGCGCCTCTGCCTACCCCTTCGTGGATACAGGCGTGAGCTTATGTGATGTTATGTTCCTTTCATTTTCAAATAATGTGACACAAGGAAAAAAGTTTTAAACTATTCTTAAAGATAAAATAATCGAAAATGTCTTTATAAGTAAAGCCCATAATGATCATAATATCTCCTCCTAGACTTTACTATTCATCTATTATGAAACCACACTGATAATTTTAAGATTAAATTAGTTATACTATCTATTAACATAAGCTCACGCCTGTATCCCCGAAGGGGTAGGCAGAGGCGTACTAGCGAACTAGAACACCCACAATTCGCCGAACTTAGTTCCGTCCCAGATGTGATAGGGGGCGAGCCTATCGCCATATCGGGCACAAATTCCAGACTCCGGGCTGATATGGAAAAATCCATAATCACTTTGCCCGACCCGGGGATCGAACCCGAGACCTCAGAACCGTAGTCGTACCGAAATACCACCACGCCACCGAGGCAGTCTACTAATATACTACTACCTATTGACAGGCTATAAACAAAAATCTTAGTGTGTATTAGCCGGTTTTAGTAAATAGTTATATTTCTTAGATTCTGTGTTGATTCACAATTATGTGAAAACGAATCTTCAGTCAAATATTTAATGTAAAATTCTGCATTAATATCTGCTTAGCTGTGGTGATATTTACGATAAATTAAAAAAATATTTTCTGCATAAAAATATTTTACCTAAAAGAATAATATTTCGTACGAAACACCGCTCGTACTACGACCACCTCTCAATATTATCCTTTTGACATTTATATTCGCTGGTCCCTCCAAGTAAGGGTATAAATGACCTTTTTATCGGAGGTAAACCCGCGACCTGGACAATCGCCCTTTTAAATCCCTCAAAGGGCTTTAAAACACAGCCGTAGTTTGGAAATGAGATTTGACGTTACTGCAGATAATGTCGTTTTTGAAGTTGCTCTTTTGGGACTTTACGCGTAGGTTTTAAGCTAATTGTACGATTAGGAGCCACAATTTGTGCTGAGTGGAATGGGATCTTGAATTAAAATGTGTATTTACGTACATGCATGAAGAATGTTATGAGACTGAATTAGGCGAAAGAGGTATGTAAGGAAGGATCCTTGGCTTATGTAAGGGGTAGGCAGAGACAACGGATATCCACTTGCTACGAAGCAAGTGGATATCCGTTGTCTCTGCCTACCCCTATGGGAAAAAGCCGTGAGTCTATATATGTATGTATTTACGATCGTCCTATCAGGCAGGCGGCTGGCCGTCAAAATGAAAGCCAAATCCGTTCTTCAAAATGCTGCATACTTAGGAAGTGTCTTGGAGTGGGATAAGGACAGTTGCAAGAAAAAAGATTGATATCGCATCATAATACAGATATCATTTTGGAAGCCTTTTTCGACTGACTTTAAAAAAGGAGAAGAACCTCAATTCGTCTGTATTTATGTGTGTTACGCGATATCTCCGCCAAATGTGAACCGAATTATTTTTATGTTCGATAGAGCTTATTTCAAGGGTGGTCCCATATAAATTTGGTCACGATCGGATTTGAAGTCGGTCCGTTAAGTTTTTAAGCTTGTGATTATTGTCTCATGTATTCATGGTATACATTGAAATTATAAAGAGTTTCTTTACAAAATATTGTACCATTATTTCTTTGTCACCAGATCTCAAAGTTGAACCGGTGGAAAGCGTCAGCGTGTCCACAGGCAGTTCTCAAGAAGATGAAGGGCCTAAGGAGGCGTGGATGAGAGCTCCTCCTGGAGGAGTGGCAGTCAGGAGTGGGGAGGACGCCCTTCTTACTTGCGTGGTGCTGGGGGCCAGAGGTAAACCTGTCTTCTGGAAGAGGGCGAGGGATCTACAGCTACTGACTGCTGGTGGAGTCAGGGTTACAAGGGATGACAGAGTGCAAGTTCTCCATGATGACAGTAAGTAAAGATTTCCCATATCATTAAGTAATGTTTATGGAAAAAATAAACAAATAAAAAATAAATAAAAATTAACTACAAGGACCAGCTTCTTAAGCCACAATAAATTAGTGGTGTGTTAGACAGTTACGTCTACAGCACGAATGGGCCGGCTCGACCGATTTGATACCACTGTCTCACAGAAAACCGACGTAAAGTAGCACCTTGCTGTCGTGTTTCGTTCGGTGAGTGAGATTTCGGGTGGCGCATTTCCCCCTTCCTTTCCCAACCCCTTTTTCCCTCCCCTTCCATTTCATCCTTTTTGGATGGCAACTTACCCATGATTCTTTTTGTGTCTTGGGTGTCTATGGGCGGTGGAGATCACACACCATCAGGTGACCCATCTGCTCGTTTGCCAGTATCTGCTATAAAAAAAAACATACACAAGTACCCCGCTTGCTGCAGCAATATCGTAGTCATGTTGCGAACAAATATTTGCGCTGCTCAAGTATTTGCACCGCGTCGTATTCCACTCGACGCTATATTTTTCAGAAGCAAATAATGCAGTTCTGAGATCCGTTTTATATTTAAGCTATTTATTAGTTTAGTTTAAATTACTATTTGTGCAGTCAGATTTTATATTGAATCTTACTTGTACTTATATATTTCTTTGCGTATTTTTTCGACCGACTTCCAAAAAGGAGAAGGTCCTCAATTCGTCTGTATTTTTTTATATATGTTACGCAATATCTCCGCCAAATGTGTACTGATTTACAAAATTATTTTTGTGTTCTTTCAAGGGTAGTCCCATATAAATTTGGTTACGATCGCATTTGAAGTTATTCCGTTATTATTTGATCTACTTGATTGATCTTTTTATGTGTAGTATTGATCTAAACACAAAATTTACATCATTTGTCAATGATTTTAACTGATTCATAATATTCAACGAATATGTTCTTTATCTTAAGTAAATACAATCAAAACAATTTATTACAGACATATCTGTAGTTTACCTAGAAGATATTCTTTCATCTTCCACAGTTTTTTCTCCAAATTGCAATTAATTCATTACAAAACATGACCTTCCTATGAACTTGCTACTCCTAACGATGATCCAACCTGTTATATAGCAGAATTCACATTAGTTTTCAATGCAATCAAAGTGCATAAACTACCACATTAACCACAACATTATCAGAATTTACAATATTGATTTTTACTATTATACAATTAATTAACAATAAAGAATGTAATCAAAGTGTTTAACCTACCACATCCACCATAACATCATCAGTATTTACATTATTCATTTCTACAACTATACGATGAATCTGCAATAAATAAACCTCCTTGATTTTACATAACAATTGTGTAGTAAACTTGCAATGCTGATATTAATATCTTGAGCCGTTCCTCGGAGCCCTTAATAAAGTATTACATTTCAGAGGGGTTGCGATTATTAGGGCTGCCTTAAGCCTGTATTAAGTAGAAATCGATATCTTACGATATTGTATTTAGACTTGCGATTACATTATTAAACTGTGTAAAATTATGTATATTAATAAACCTGTCTTAAAGACGCTTATCAACAAGCGAATAAACGAAAAGCTCACTCATTATTAATATTACAGAATTAAAATTGAACTCCTAAAACGTTTTAAACATCTTGACTGAATTTAAATGGGACCATACTTGGAGTAAGCTCTATCGAACGTTTTCTTTCTACCTGCCCTTATCCCACCTTAATGTGGGGTCGGCGCAACACACTTTTTCAAGCATGTTGCAAAGAGGATTTGGCTTAGTTTTTACGACCGGCTGCCTGGCTGACGTCAACCCTCTATGAGGGATCCAGTCCCGGGCAAATTAAATTAGAAAATTTACTTTGCCCGAGCTAAGAACCGAACCCAGGACCTCCCGGTCCACAGCCCATATATGCTGCCACTAGACCGAGGAGGCGACTAGGAAGCTCTATCGAACTACAGAATCTTAAAAATGAATAATACTTGCCGGAGATATCAAGTAATATATAAAAAAACTACTGAAGAATTTAGAACCTCCTCCTTTGAAGTCGATTGAAAATTCAATAACAAAAACAGTTTCTTACTCTCTTTGGAATCAATGTGAATTTAGATTAAATGAATATAAATAGGAAACACAATTTCGAAATTGTTCATTTCATATAGAACCATAAGGACATGAAAACACGGTAAAATATCAAGTAACATCTTTCAGCGGACGAGCCCCTCCAAGGTCCTGGAATCAGGAAAGGTGGCGACGTATGGGCGCTGGTCATCAAGTCAGTAAAAGCCTCAGACGCCGGCCTCTACATGTGCGAACTGAATACTGAGCCACCTATCAGGAGCTTCCATAGGCTTATTGGTGAGACCTTGGCATTGCAATTAAGTAGTATCAAACTATTCTTCCAAGATGCTTTTAAAGCAGCAAAACGTTCATATACTCAAATTAAAATGTCTAATAACAGTGTAAAGCTCTATTAAATTTATTCAATGTTTGAACTGAGAGTTAGTATTGATTTATTTTCGACGTCTACCAAATTAATCGAAGAAGAAGAACATGATTAATTAGTTTTATTTACTTGCAGTGATATCTCTAGGACTGACGCCTCCAGAAACTCAAAATGAAACAGATTTATACGCAGCAAACACACCGACACTGTCATCTGTTGCTTTGGCACACAACTATACTGACTGCTGTCTCTCTGCTAATGTTAGCAAGGCTTGCCTCGGCTTCTGCAGCATACAGACCATTCTAGAAGGGACCGGTCAGGACCCGGAGACGTGCCAGCCTGACTTCCCTGCTATTGTCAAGTGAGATTTATTTATGTCCAAAACATGTGTTTGAAGATAAAGCTTTAAACATCATATCAAGCATCTGACATGCGTAGACAAACTTGGCTAATTCCCACAAGCTTGATATAATTATTGGAAGTCATACTATCATGATCGTCTCTATCTACTAATTGCTATTTATTGTTCTTGATGTAATGTTTCAAATTTTTCGACTGACTTCCAAAAAGGAGAAGGTCCTCAATTCGTCTGTATTTTTTTAATGTATGTTACGCGATATCTCCACCAAATGTGGACCGATTTTCAAAATTCTTTCTGTGTTCGATAGAGCTTATTTCAAGGGTGGTCCCATAAATTCCCATAAATTTGGTCACGATTGGATAAGTTTTGAAGTCGGTCTGTTAAGTTTTTAAACTTGTGATTATTTACAACTATAAAAAGGACCCTCTACGAGACTTAGCCTAGTGTGAAGTTCTACTACTGTGACATTGTTTTCTAAAATAAATTAACTAAAAAAATATATCTTGACCGTCTTTGTATTTAAAACTCTATCTATATCCATATATCTACACCATCTTCTACAGATGCATGGCAGACGGTCGGAACCACGTCCCATGTTGCATCCAGGAGCGCGTCCCGGACATCTGCCAAGATGTGTGTCGTGGGGAGTTCACACCAGTCACTGATAATATAAAGACGCATTATTCCTGCGCCACTTATATGGAGAAGACGCTGGCTTGTATCGTTGAAGGGATAGGTAAGTTCTTATTCTTGGATTTTCGGAAATGTCAAATTATTAAATTAAGGTAATTGTATTCAATAGCGTTTATATAATCAATAATGCTTCCTTTCGTATCCCTGTCGTACCTGTAAAGTTTTGTACATTATTTTCAAAATTGTTAAATCAAGAAGTTTCATTTAAAACCTTTTGAGTGTTGAGCATTTCGAGCGTGGCAGGGACTGGTTTTCTAATGATATTATTGATTCCATAGTTTGATACGTTTAAGGTTTTATGAAAAAAAATACAAATAATCACGTGAACGAAGTTTCAGTATAACTAAGGTACGATGTCCTATAAGAAGATCAATAGTCCACCCTTTAAAAGAGACTATTGTCTGTGAAATGCGGGCTAACATATGATCTAGGAATAGCTATAACAGAAATATTTTTTTACAGAATTACTGCCAAGTCCACCAGAAGACGTAGAAGTGGAGCCTCTAAACGAGAAGCAGTTGAACGTATCATGGTTCCCACCAGTTGAGAATGCAGACTCAGTGATGGAATATGTAGTAAACGTCACAACTTTGAGGTCTTTCGACGCACACCTAATAGACCCATCAGAGAGTTCAATAAAGAACAACAATACTGTGAGGATGACACAATCGCTGACGTTCAAAGTGCCAGCGAATAAGACCTCCTTCGTGCTGAACAATTTGCTACCCTTCACAATGTATGAGATTACCGTCACGTCGTATAACATTCATGGCTCAAGTTTACCAAGCTATGCTATTAGGTAAGTCTTAGTATTTTTTAACTCCCAACAGTGGTCCTCATATGGTCGTCACCTCATAATGAGATTCAACACTAGTGTCTGGATATTAGGAACTAGTAGACTTTCAGACGGCCCTTTGTGGGACATGCTACCATTGAGTATGCACCAGTAGACCAATCATGAGTTTTTTTGACATTACTCGCTAGCGACTCCGTAAAATATTTGTATGACAAACACCCGAACGGCTCTAGCGGTTACGCGGGGAACTAACGTTTTCCATACAAATATTTTACGTCCTCGCTCCCGTAAATACGTGCAACAAACTCATGGTTGAGCTACAGTTCTGTATTTCACGTCTACTTAATCCTACGGAAATAATTACTGATGTGAGTTTTAGTAAAAGCGAGAATCTAAGGCTAAGTTTGCTAAGATTGCTGCAAAAAGAAATATTAATTTTCTCATGCCCGTGATTTTCATAAGTAAAATTATACAAAATATATCCTAGATCCTTAACGTTAACGCCGGGCAAAATGAAGACAACGGAAGTGGCAGCTGCTCCGAAACTGCCAGATGTGAAGAAGTGTTGCGAGTCTGGCGGCGTCACACATTACGGATGCATTAACAAACTATGTGATCCTACCAAAACATTCGAGATTGGTGTAAGTATTATACATTATGTTGATGGTTGAAAAGGTGTAGGCGCAAATCCAGTAAATTATATTATTATCTTGAGCCAAGTAAAACATAAGTACTATGTTTGGAATGTAGTCAAAGCTCCAAATAAATCGATTGCAGTTTATTTCTCTCTTGATTGATATCAGTAGTACCACTCATTAAAATATCCTTAACCATTATCTGTGTTCATTATATAATGTGTCATATTTGATATTTGGCAGCTACGTAATGTATGTTGAAGTGTTTGATGCTTTGATCGAACAGACATTTGTCATAGACCGTTAACGACTGGCATAATCGACTTATGAAATAATCTTTGTCCACCGCCACCCTACCTTACTTAATTATATTCTGGATCAGCGCCTCTTTTAGTTGTGTAGAAGTATCACGGTATTGGGGGTGCAATATGTGTTTCATATCTAAAAGCACTTTTAATTTCTTACAAAAATATGGCATAAACCCCTCTACAGAAAGCGGGATTAAAAGCATAATCCTTTTAAATTATAAAATTTATTTTAAGCTCAGTCAAAAACTTTGTCAAAAAATTCGATGCCATTTAAATCAACGATATTTTAGAGACCAATTATAACTGCTTCAGTTTAAATTTTGTTCAATCGGAAGCTAAAAATAATGAATTCTGAAAGCAAAATACTGAATTATTTTTTAACGAAGCACTAATTTGTATCATCTATTTGATTTGATAGCGCATGCATTTGCAAATAGAAACAGATGTACAATGTGTTTATATTCGCGACGATATTTTTGTAATAATAAATCAACTGATCATCATAGCTTTAAAAATATTGTACAAAATGAAGCAATGAATATGATTCGATAATGGGATTTTATTCTTATAATGCATGTCAAGCTCTATAATTTTCAAATAATTCCGTACCATTATTTTAACCGGCATTTCACTACATTTTAAATAACAAGCAAATCTAAAACGTTTCAAAAGCAAGTTTCAATGTGTGTTCACTCTCATATCTAATAGCAATCAAAATATCATCAAACTTTTCACCTTCACGTACTTGATCATCAACACCTACACGATCATTTGTGACTAACGCACCATCACCCACAGAGCCATTTTTAACCCTCAGCTGCAGGTAACAGATCTGATGATCTGCGCGCCGTGGGCCGGGGTGACCTTCGGCTGCCTCGCCAATGGTATGGACCACACGCCTTGCTGCCGCTCGCGAGGGTTGCCAGAATCCTGTCTCCCGTTATGCAGTGGAAACATCACCACAATCGACTTTAATCACTTCAAGTGAGTTTCTTTATTTAATTTTTTATGTCATAATTTCGAGACATTACTATTATTCGCTTGAATATAAGTTTCAAATATATTTTGTTATCTTTTTTTCATTTATCGATATCATAAAATTGGCTAAATTGTATATAAAAATGTAGTAAAACTTTTTAACCCTGAGGAAATCCCTTTCAACCAAACTAAAAAGAAGCATTCCAGTAGCCCGAGCATGAAAAACTAATGTAAATGTAAATGTATTCGAGTTCGCTGCGCACTGATGATGTTTGGTTAATATTTCATACAAATTTCATAGACGCGCATCGAGTTCGAATACATTTACGGTTGTCAGAATTTTTCCTGCTCAGGCCGCTGATCTGGAAAGCAAACTCATCATAATCCCAATACTACCCTTGTCCCCTACACTATTGTAAAATTATCAATCAGCGGCTCAAGCCGGCATATTTTTGACAATAGAATTCGTATCGAACTCGAGCGCATCTATGACATTTATATGAAATATTAACCAAACGTCATCAGTGCGCAGCGAGCTCGATACGAATTTGGTGGCACCATGAATTAGGACCACAGGTTTTAGCATATTATATGCTTCTTCAAAGTCTTTCCATCCCCCAGGTGTCTCCGCTTCATGAGCTCGTATACCAACTGCCTTCTCCAAGGCTACGGAGTCCTTCCTGGGGCTCCCTCCAAGGTGTACCTCACGAACATTGACACGGACTACGCAGTGGTTCACTGGTCTCCACCAGCTGCTCTCGCCGACACAGTCCAGTTCTATAACCTCCATTATAGAACGCTTCAGGCCGGGGATGAGTATCGGGTTTTGGAAAGGGTGAGGAAATTATATTATTACCATTGCATGACGTTTACACAGTAATATTAGTTCAGAGGTTTGAATAACGATCAATAAATGTAAGGTAATGTTCGTGCAAAAAAATCATAGCATGTTAGATAATGACAATTTGGATATTCCATTTTTTTTTCTTATCAAATTAAAATATTAAATGGATTTTGATCTATGTTATAACAATTTTAATGATGATAATAAAAGAACATAATGATGAATATAATATTACATCTTACTTATACACAAAATACTGCAATATAAAAATTTTATAATTATCATATAGGTACATTCACCATACATCCTGGAAGATTTAGAATCTAACACGGATTACGAAATCTACGTGGAAGCAGTCAACGAACATGGAATCGGAGATCCTTCGACTAGACTTATATTCAGAACGCAGAGTCAAGTAAGCATAGTTTTCAGTCATTAAGTGCGTAAAGGCTATAATTGATCCGACTATATTGATCAATAATAATATTAGCCCTGTAACGTTATTGTTTCCTGGATACTGGCCCCCCACCACTAATGAGAGGGTTCAGGCCTTAATCTAGCACGCTCGCCTAATGTGGGTTGGTACACTTCACATACCTTTATGGAGTTCTTGGGTGCATACCCAACCAAACCAAACCTGCATAGGTTTCCTCGCGATGTTTTTCTTCACCGTTATAACAAGTGATAATTCACAAGTTGGATGTGCATAATCTTTTTGGGATTGGTCATTGTTCTCGTCTCCGACACTCTTCTCGGCAGTCCGTACCATTCCCAACTTAGCTATCGCTGCTTATTGTTATAATAATTGTTCACCTAGCGATCTGTCACAAAATATGATATACTCTTCTACCAGGTAATAGAAGAGGAAGAAGAAATATCGAACGCGTACAACGTGACCGCTTGTTGCGAGCGAGTGCAACTTGCAGGCGTGTGTATGCCGCTGTGTTCATATGATGCCAAGATGTCAGACCTGAGGATGTTGGCTCCGCTGTGTGCTCAAGACTTCCATAAGCTGTTGAGATGTGGAGCTGGAGGTAAGGAGGTTTATAAAGGAAGCTATTGATGTTTTTTATGTTTGATGAAAATTCATTCATTATTTATAGGCCCATGAATTTTATGTCAAAATTTCCATGCAGGTCGTAACCACGAGACGTGCTGTGCTCGTCGCGGCGTTCCTGCCTCCTGCCGCGGCGTGTGTACAGGCGCTTACACAGGCGGTGTTAACTCTTGTGTGCCTTACATCGGGAACATTGTGCAGTGCTTCGAAGAAGGTAATGTACTTACTCTTAAGGGACTGCCAAACGAGCAGGTGGGTCTCCTGATGGTAATAACTGCTAATAGACAGGGCAATGGCGATCACAACAAAAGTATTTTGAGTTACCTTAAACAAAGATAAATTGGCAAGGGGTGCGGGATTTAGGCCACCGGAAATCTCTAGTAAGTTAATTACTCGTTAGAAGCTATATACTTAAACTTTCTTTTTGACATTCTATCTAGATATTGTATAATCATTTTACGACATAGTAAGTTTTCTTCTTAGCGTAAAGGTTAGCGATTTCAAACAGCACCATCTCTCGTAAATCGTATCATTTTTACTGATTTCTACATCAAGATAATAACTTCAACCAATAATAGATCATTTAGGTTTATTCAATTACAAGACACTATCAAATTCCACCGATCTTACATCGCCTTCAAGAGAAGTACATCTTCTTAACGTAACTTTCCTCCTTACCAGACACGGGCATCCTCCCCGGACCTCCCAGAGAGCTCCACGCCCTGGTTTCATCAGATAAACTGTACCTGGACTGGGCACCTCCTCAAGATGGCGCCAATGCCACTTCTTACACGGTCTACTGGCAAAAGGTCGACAATAACACGCAGCCCTACAGTTACAACACCATGCAGGCTAACTATAATGTAAGTATAGCTCTTCTTTAGATGTTCTTCATCAATTTACCATTTCATTTTCTTTGCAGTACCTGTCCTTATTAATGTAGAGTCGGTGGAACGATTTGAAACATGTGTATATTATTTGACTTTTGTTTTTTATTTGTTATCTTCCTGATATCAACCCCTTTTCGGGGGTCCAGTGCCGGGTAAATAAAAAAAACTGCTTTACCCGAACTAAAAACCACTAGATTAAGGTGACGACAAATTTTGTTTGCAACAACTAATTTAAAATTGGTTGGAGAAATTGAACAATCCTTAGATCTTATGACTTCTTCTAAGCTGTCATTATTTTTCTACATAAAAATATTAATTTTGTTCAGCAAATGAACGTATCAGACACGATGACCACAATCGACCAGCTGGAACCGAATGGCACATACCATGTGTTCGTGGTCGCCACCAACCAACATGGTGCCTCTCTACCATCCAGCATGCTTTTGTTCAATAATACTGAAGGTAAGGTATAACTTAAAACTTTAACTTCAAATTTTGTAAGCGATTCGAATCGTGTTATTTGAAAATTATTACAATAGGCCTATACCCAGTAGTTTGACATAACGTAAACTAATTAAAATTCAAATTCAATTTATTGCTCTGAACAATTTGTTGTTTACAAAGGTGTTATAAGATATAGGTCTAGGACATAATTATGGACCCTGTTAGGCTATTGAAGATAAAAAAGATTCTTGAGGATATCAACGAATAAATCACAATTGAAAATAAGTTCATTTTACACTGTAACAAGCATGACGATTATTTTAATAGCAGTACATTATCACAAGTCAAATACTAATCTTTTATAACTTTCTAGATGAGAAAGAAGTGGCGGGTATCCCGTCCCACCCACACTCGCTGTCGGTGTCATCCCACTCGGCCACGTGGCTGACACTCACATGGCAGCCTCCGCAGTTCTCGCATCCTGACGAGAAAATCTCTTACACGTGCGTATAGATTTCTGTTCATCATCATCATGTCGCTTCACGTTACAATCATCTGCCAAACACATAATTGCAAATGTAAATATTTATTTATTGTCTACGTATTTTTAAACACCTATTTCTTACTCTCCTTGGAGTCTCAGCGATGGCACCGACTCCAAAGAGAGTAGAAACTATCTTCTTTTGTCTGTCGTTGTAATTAATAATAAGTTAATATCTCTCTTTTGTTTTTTGTTCCTGACTCCATCCTCTTTGAACGGCTGGACTCAAGTGCTGGCTAGTATCTTTCTTTCTTTCTATGACTATCCAAATATTGTATTAAAAACTATTTATTTGACGCAGATCTCTTTTTGTGTTGAAATATACAAATCAATGATAAATCCAATTCCATCTAGGTTATTCTACAAATCGCCATCACAGCTTGGTCAGAACAATATCACCAACTTCACGACCACAGTCCCGGGGTATACGCTGGAGAAACTGTCTCCGAACACGCAGTACGTGATCTGGGTGAGGGCACACGCGGCTGCTGGAGACTCCCTACCTTCGGAGACCTTGCTGGCGTGGACTGATCCGGCCTATCCAGCTTATGTGGAGGTGAGATTTAAGTTTATACGAATTCCTGACTGATTCCTGTCTGTCAGGTCCTACTTGGTCTAGTTGCCGCCTCCTTGGTCTAGTGGCAGCATATATAGGCTGTAAACCAAGAGGTCCTAGGTTTGACTTCCATACAGGCAGCCATTAAAAAATGAAGCCAAATCCTTCCTGCGATATGCTTAAAAATTTATGTTACGTCAACCACACATTGCTTGTGATAAAGGTAAGTGGAAGAAGAAAAACAACGTTGTAAGCCCATTTCCGAATTTTACCTCGTCTATACCAATTGAATAAAAAAAATACAATAATTATTTTAACAAATATTCCAGTATATTAATCATAGTGGTGGACCGACGAGCTGATAAAGGTCGCAGGAAGTCGCTGGATGCAGGCCGCTTCCAACAGGTCAATCTGGAAATCTTTGGGGGAGGCCTATGTTCAGCAGTGGACGTCCTATGGCTGATGATGATGATGATGATGATGATTAATCATAGTACCTACTTTCATTATGTTTGTCACATCAAAAGATACAATGCTTTTCCTAATTTTAAAATTTGCAATTTATTATTTAGCAATTATTGGTATTTTTTTGTTTTTATTTCCTCCAAGGGGAAGGCAATTATAATCCTTGGAAAAAGTACAAAGTGGTTGAAAATGGTTATTCTGATTTCTGACATGATTTGGCCGGAACTGGATCCTCAGGAGGGATTGACCTCAGACAGGCAACCAGTCGTAAATACGAAGCTAAATCCTTTCTGCAACATTTTTGATAAAGTGTGTTGCGCCGATCCCACATTGGAGTGGGATCAGAGCTGGGAACAAAGATATCATCAGGTTATTATTGCCAGTGTCTCACAAATCCACGTAAAGTTATACCTACCTATACCGTTTCATCATCATCAGCCACAGGACGTTCAGTGCTTGATATAGGCCTCCTCCAAAGATTTCCAGATCGACCTGTTGGAAGCGGCTATGGTTGTCGATGGAATTCAAAAAAGGAGGAGGTCCTCAATTCGTCTGTATTTTTTTATGTACGTTACGCGTTATCTCCCCCAAATGTGTACCGATACCTTATTTCAAGGGTTGTCCCATATAAATTTTATTACTATCGGATTCGAAGTACGTCAATTAAGTTTTTAAACTTTTTAAACAGCTTTTTTTTGACAGCCTCCGTTGCGCAGTGGGCGAGTAGCCGGCTGTGAAGCGAGAGGCCGCGGGTTCGATTCCCGCATTGAGACAAATATTTGTGTGGCCCACAGATATTTGTTTCAAGTCTGGGTGTTGTGAGACCGAAAGTCTCTCATAGTTTCTGATAATAATACAGGTTATATATACCTAGTGTGGGGTCAGGACTAGGTGTGTGACTGTTGGGTGTATTTATTATTATTATTATTATTAAACGGTTTTATATTCTCGGAGGCATAAATACTTCAACTGCTTTCCATAGTGGGAAGCGGAGTGGTTGTGGCCGCTGATGTGCATGGATATTCACTGACTATCAAGAGGCCCATGTGCGTTCGTAATACAATATTTTTGTTGTAGCCACCGACTGTGAATCCTGTGAACCTGGTAGTGGAAGGGTCCAGTATGACAATCCTCTGCATCGCCATGGGAACACCCACGCCAACGATCTCTCTCTATATTTCTGGTAAGTTGCACTATCGTATTTTCTATTTAAACAAATTTTCAACTTTCAAAGACACTTGAAAGTAGTTAATTTTGTTGAGTGTAAGTGAAAAATTGGAATTTGATAACTGGAAATAACTTTAATGTTTGTGTCGTTTTATAGGTAGTGTAACTTTTTCTAATAGCGCTTATTTTCAGAATTGGTTCCATCGTACATACATACATAATTTCACGCCTGTATCCCCGAAGGGGTAGGCAGAGGCGCACTAGCCAACTAGAACACCCACATTTCGCCGAGCTTAGTTCCGTCCCAGATGTGATAGGGGGCGAGTCTATCGCCATATCGGGCACAAATTTCAGACTCCGGGCTGATATGGAAAAATCCAATATCACTTTGCCCGACCCGGGGATCGAACCCGAGACCTCAGAACCGTAGTCGTACCGAAATACTACCACGCCACCGAGGCAGTCCCTTGTTTGGATTTGGTTCCATCTTTTCATAGATTAAAACGTTCAAACAAACAGACTTTTCAGATTTATCTAGTAGTGTAGATAGATAGTCAGCTCCTTGGCCAAGTGGTATAGGGACTGTGGACGCGGAGATCCTGGGTTGAAATTTCACATCTGGCAAAGCAATTCTTTTAACATAATTTTCCCTGGACTCCCCATAATCCTTTTTGCTACACGCTTGAAAAAGTGTATTACGCCGACTCCACACTGAAGTGAGGTTAGAACGAGTGGAAAGAAACAATACTAGTATGGATATATAAACAACCACACAGTTTATCAATAGTTACAGTAAACACAACCCGCAATCAATCCCAATTACATTTCAACACAAAAACGTTGATAACGCATTTGGGACTCGCACTCGACCCTTATCTTAAACCTGAGCGCGGTAATCAATACCAAATTACATTGATAAGAAAATAAGAAACGTCTAGACATAAGCTTGTGAGACACCGGTTCTTAACTCCGGGGGGAGAAGCAATGTCGGAGGGCGTTATAATTTGGCATTGCAGTATTTTATAGTAAAGTGTCTAATACTAGAATCGTATTCTTGGTCTAGTGGCAGCATATATGGGTTGTGGACTGAGAGGTCCTTGATTCGATACTCAGGTCAAGAAAAGCTATTTTTCTAACTTTGATTTGCGCGGAACTGGCACCTCCAGAGGAACTTGACGTCACGCAGGCAGCCCGTCATAACTACAGTGATATTTTACATGCTAAGAGCACGCCAAATTGACTATAATACAACTGATATTTTGTGCAGTTCAAAAACAATTCGTGCTCACGAGGATCATACCTGCCAATATAAAAACTTTCTCATGCCTTGAAAAGAGAAGAAGCAAATCAAGGGGCCTGCGACAGAACAGATAGATGGTCGTCACAAGCATCTACCCTCATCTCCGCCTCAACCAACCATAAAGTCATATCGCAAGCCTCTCGGGACAACCGGGTACACTGTCTGATCCTGGAACACGATTTGTACATGGCGTTTACGGATATGAATAAATAAATAAATAACACCCAAAGTCACACACATAGTCCTGACCCCACACTAAGATCGAGTCTTGTGTCGTGAGTATCAGAAACTACGAAAGACTTTCGGTCTCACAACACCCAGACCCGAACCAAATATCTGTGGGCCGCACAAATATTTGTCTCGGTGCTGGGATCGAATCCGCGGCTTCTCGCTTCACAGCCAACTACTCGCCCGCTGCGCCACGGAGGCTGTCATGCATATTATACTGTGTCTCAGTATTGTGGTAGAGGGGCATGAGTATTAAGACGCGCAAATGGTTGAGAACCACTGATATAGGCTCGGTATTCATTACCATTGTTTATATTAAGACCATTTTCCCTTTCATCCAATCCAAATCAATGAATTCTGTATCATTAAATTTATATAGAATTTATCCGAAGCTTTCTTCATTTGCTTTGGATGGAATTGAGTGATGAGTTTTATTTTATTTGGGTTCTTTAATCATTTAGAACTTATCGGAGATTTTATATCCCGATTTATTTATTAAACTTAATGTAAATAATTCAATATAATATTTAGTCAGTAGCATTTATCAGCCTTCAAGAAACCGTGCGTTTCTCGCTTTGGAATTCGTATCAGGAACCCTATTCACAGCCTATATACGCCACTGGAACAATGACTGTTACTGGCTGTAGTTACTTTATTTCAATAGCTAAATATACGCTCTTTTAAAGGTCGCCTTGTTCGCCAAGAAGTCACCCGCCATATGGTGACAGTGATCCACAACGTCACTCGCGATATGGACCAGATATCCTGCTACGCCGACAACGGTTATGGCACACCCATGCAAGCCTCCAGGAAAATTAATATTTCACGTGAGTCATACATTATATCATCGTCATCAGCCATGGGATGTCCACTGCTGAATAGCAGTCATAAATTAGTGAAGCCGAAATTGAGTGGTAGAGCTACGCTGTAGACAGTTACGTCTACAGCACAAATGTGCCGGCTCGACCGGTTTGATACCACTTTGTCACAGAAAAACCGACGTAAAGTGGCAGCTTGCTGTCGCGTTTCGTTCGGTGAGTGAGATTTTCGGTGGCCCAATTCCCCTCTCCCTTTCCCAATCCCTATTTCCCTACTTTAAGGTTGGCAACGCACCCATGATTTTCTTGTCTTGGGTGTCTATGGGCGATGGAGATCACTTACCATCAGGTGACTCATCTGCTCGTTTGCCAGTCTCTGCTATAAAAAAAAGAAGTCCCAATACCTCGCTCTGGCTTTG
Source organism: Clanis bilineata (assembly GCA_036417725.1). NCBI lineage: Eukaryota > Metazoa > Arthropoda > Insecta > Lepidoptera > Sphingidae > Clanis > Clanis bilineata. The sequence goes on along the minus strand of CM071139.1, from coordinate 1,628,945 downwards.
TTGCCAACGAAGACTGGCTGAGGCTGACAGCATCCCTAGCAATGTTCAGAGACGACAGTAACCACTTACCATTACACAGACCATCTGCCTCCGATGAAGGCCCTTCGTAAGTAAATAAACATTAACCCCCTTCTGAGTTGGAGTAAAAATATAGACGAATTGAAATTATAGCGGGCTACAAGATCTCCGGTAAATCATCATCATCATCATCAGCCATAGGACGTTCACTGCTGGACATAGGCCTTCCCCAAAGATTTCCAGATCGACCTGTTGGAAGCGGCCTGTAAATGCGGACATATATTCTAATTTTTCCACAAAGCTTACTCCAATAGTGATCAATTAGCTCAAAATCTGATGAAGAAGTACGTAATAAGAAGCAGCATAGACGTCGCGATTGATTTTGGAGTCTGTTTTTAATTTTGTATTATTATTTACGCTGTACATAGGCCTCCCCCAAAAATTTCCAGATCGACCTTTTGGAAGTGGCCTGCATCCAGCGACTTCCTGCGACCTTAATCAGGTCGTCGGTCCACCTTGTCTCTTTGGGGGAGGCCTTTGTTCAGCAGTGGACGTCCTATGGCTGATGATGATGATGATGATTTACGCTGTATTACCGCTGTGTTAAGGAAAAAGTCTGCGTCACTGTTGCAAAGAGTGAGGAGTAGTCGCAATAAGGTATTGGTATTGATAGCAGAAAGATTTAACTGTCCCGTCATCAGACATATGGCCAAGAGACATGAGCCGGTTTTAGACATTAGTTTATAACATTATTTACTAACAATTAAAAAAATTTAAATGAATATCCTATCCAGATGTCCCCACAATCCAAGCGTCAGGTATAACAATGGCGGCTGCAGGAGACTCCGTGATCCTTGAATGTAGGGTGGAAGCTCTACCCAAACCTACGATAGCTTTCTGGAGAGACCCTAATGGCAGGACTCCTGTCATCGACGGCCCTAACTACACCATACAACTACAAGCTGATCCAGAAGTAAGTGGTTTTTATGACACATTTATCGTTGTCTGTATGTTAGATTTGGATGATTCTTCAAAATATTAAAAAAGCAAATTAAATTTATAATTAGCGAATTTTGTCACTATGAATGTTTGGGCACTCTTATGTGGAATATTATTATGTATGTATGGAGTTGCACTCACGTAAGGACACGACAAATAAATGACTTTTGATATCAGACCCTAAGCCGACATGCATGCATGAATTATGTAATGAGACTGAATCAGGCAAAATAGGTGTGTAAGGATAGTAGCAAGTGGAAATTCGTTGTCTCTGTCTACTCTATGGGAGAGAGACGTGATTCTTTGTATGTATCTTCAGACCCGACAAGAGTGACAAAACAGCTGCGATGACCAAAATTACGCATACCCGCCACTTCTAGACTAATTATCGCATTCGTGTTTTAGTTGATTCTATAAAAGATAAAAATGAATACAAAGAATATTTAAAGCTAAAACGATAAAATATAAATAAATAAATAATTTGAAGCGTATTTGAATGCAAAAATTACTTAAATTATCACAATTCCAGATCAAAAAGTCCCTCCTTAGACTTGGATTTATTGTAGAACTCTTTTGTTCATAGGAACCAACGAAGTACACGATGCGACTGATAATAAGGAAGATAACAGAAGCAGACGAGGGCGACTACTTCTGCCACGCCGAAAACGCGTTCGGAAAGACTCTGAGGCCGGTCTCCGTGAGACTCCGCCCCACCACACCCCATCATAATGTCACCGAATGCTGTACTCAGGTTAGTCGTGGTCTCTTAGGCTGAGATCTTTAGAGCGAACTTCAACTAAGTCTAAGGACGACTTGCAGTGCTATTACTAATCTAGAATTACACGTTATCTCGATATATCCTACAGCTTGCTTATATCCATAAATTAAGATTTGGGATAAATAGAGATTTATCGCGGAGCTGCAAGTGGCCCCAAGTCAAAGAAACGAACTCAGTGAAGATTTGGAATTTTTAAATCGAACTGGTTTCTTAAGTTTACGCGAATGCTATTCATTGAAATAAAACTATTTTTACGGATTCTATAAATATTTGGTTTTAAGTTTTATTACCGACGTTGGACGTTGGACCCAGAGTCCAACCCATGACCACGAAGACTGCAAAGCCTTCGAAACGTCGGAAATAAAAATAAAAACCAAATCGTGATAGAATCCGTAAAAATAGTTTTATTTCAATTTTAAATCGAACTTCGATTTAGTACAAGCCATTTTTTACAATAAAATCTTTTCTTAGTCTGTCTGTCAGTCTGTTATTGTTCTAAAAAATGGCTCGTACTAAGTCGATGTTTTTTTTTTTTTTTTTTTTAATTTATTTCGATGTTCGATTTAAAAATTCCAAATCCTCACTGAGTTCGTTTCTCTGACTCAGACTTAGTCGAAGTTCGCTCTATAGATCTCTTATCATTTGGACATTAGTATTTTCTTGCACAAAAAAGTCTATGGCAATCAAGGATCGCGTAGCTTTCTAATATTGAGAATTATTTTTTTACCGAGCACGGCAAAGTGACCACACAACACCTGAAGGTAAGCGATGTGCGGTCCAAAAATACCAGCCACCACCTATAGACCTTGAGTCCATCGGTGGCCACCAGTATCATGCCAGCCTGCATAAATGCTTTTTCACACTCCGTATCTTAGGTGGTAGAGCCACGCTGTAGACAGTAACGTCTACAGCACGAATTACTATCAGCGGCCTGAGCAGGAAAATTTCTGACAACCGTAAATGTATTCGAACTCGATGCACGACTTTGAAATTTGTATGAAATATTAACCAAACGTCATCAGTGCGCAGGGAACTCGAATACATTTACATTCGTTTTTCGTGCTCGGGCTACTGGTGATCCACCTTGCCAGTCTCTGTTAAAAAAAATTGAAGGAAAATCGGTTCAGTAATTCCGGAATTATTTCTGCATTACATACAATTAACCTTTATCTCTTTATATATACAAGCCTTAATTCTAAACCATTGAAACTTGCCAAGACCATCCGGTTAAACCAAATCCGGTATTAAATTAAATCCATCCTTCCCAAACAAATCGCATAGAACTCCAGAAATTGGAAACTGGATACGATGCTAAAATAGAATTATCGATCAGCGATAACAATGATTCCTAAATTACTGGGTCCGGAACATTGCCTGGAATAACTTTCATCAGATCCAGATAAAGTGATTTAAACCACAGTATAATATTCATACAGTCTATCAACTGACGACTAGTTTCAAGAAATGTTCTCTATCTGAATGTACGGATCAATCTCACAATAAACCGATAAAACCAAAGATTAATTTGATTGGTTTATTTTCAATATCATGTCTTGATTTAAATCGATAATTAAAACTGGGCGTATCGCATCTAGGTAAGGAATTTTGTTATAGCCAATAGGTGTGTGGCCGAGTGACAGCCAAGTCATCTTATAGCTGCAAGTTTCACTAGTTGATATCACAATAATCCATTCAAGAGAATTCTCATAGCACTTTTTATTCACTTTGCGTTCTAATGCATTGGAAAATTCCTTGTGGTCTGCAGCATACTTGTAATTTTGATTACCTTCGCCACAGTTTATTTATTCGCTTGTTTGAAGGTGCTAATCTATGAAACTAATGAACTGATTTTGTAGAAACTTATTACTGAGTGACATAGCTTTTATCAAAACACTTTGTTGCAAGCAGCTAGTATTATAAATGCCGGTTTTTTGCCAACATTAATTGTATTGACAGCGGTCTCACGGTGGAGCATACTCAAAAGCGGTGAAAATCGAAGTGTTTAAGTAGGAAGGCGGACCCTGGCAGAAGGCTGGGATAACGTCATGCAGAAAGAAAAATTAATTGTAAATTTTTTATACTGTGGTCTATATAAACGTAGTATGCACAAACTATTCTGCAGTCTCCCGGTATTGCTACTAATTGTACAACATTGTTTATACAATACAAACTGAAACTTAGACAAGTAACAAGTTGCATTTGTTGGTTTGAACACTGATGGAGTTTAAATTAGTTGCATTGGCGTTCGTCGTGTAACCTAAGACATTAGTTTTATAATACATAATTTACACATTTTCAAGCATGTTGCAGAAAGGCTTTGGATTAGTTTTTACAACTAGCTGTCTGCCTGTCAACCCCCATCTAGCCTTTAGGGTTGGACAAGAATGAAAGTTAATTAACAACTAATATAAGCCATGTAATATTACTGTCCCACTGCTGGGCACGGGCCTCCTCTACCTAATGAGAGAGGTTAGGCCTTAGTCTACCACGCTGGCCTAATGCGGGTTGGTAAACTTCACATACCTTTGAAATTCTTGTGAAGAAATTCTAGGGTATGCAGGTTTCCTCGCGATGTTTGCCTTCACCGTTATAGCAAGCGATATTTCACAATGAAAACACACTTAACATAGAAAAGTCAGGAGTGTGTGCTCTTTTTGGGGTTAGACTCAAACCTCCGACACTCGTCTCGGCAGTCCGTACCATTCCCAACTGAGCTATCGCTGCTTATTAAACTAAAGGTCATTATCATGCTAACATATCACAGTAAATTTAAATACAACGAATATTTCTCTACTAGATGAACGTATCATCAGCGTGCATCGACGCGTGCAGCTTCCACCTCGACATGGACAACATCATGGACCGACCTGAGTGCATGAACGACTTCGACAAACTGATGAAGTGTGCCGCCGATGGATCTGGTAACTGATGTTTTAGAAATGTGGTATCAATCTCTTTTGAATGGTAGAAAATCGTTGTAGACAGTAACGTCTATAGCATAAATGGGCTGACTCGACCTGTTTGATATCAATGTCTCTGACAGAGACGTATAGTGGCAACTAGCTGCTGCGTTTCATTCAATTGGCCCAATTCAATCTCCTTTTAACAATTCCTATTTCTTTAAGGTAAGACGCACCCATGGTTATTTTGGTTTCATGGGTTTCTATGAGTGAAGAACACTTACCATCAGGTGACCCACCTGCTCATTTGCCAGTCTCTGTTATAAACTTGCCCTTATCCCAACTCCAGCGTGCGCTCCAAGCAACACTTTTTTTTAAACATGTCGCAGAAATGATTCATCTTTGTTTTGAAATGCGAGAGGAATCGTGGTTAAGCTACAGAGTTCAGATCTTTATGAAAAATAACTGGAATAAGGTGCTGATAAATGTTGATTGAACTAACCCATTCAATAATATAAAATTTTAGCAGAAAATATTTCAATCCAAATAAATATTGGAGACACGCGTCCTAAGTGTTATGAATAGTGCTAGTCATACGAGAATACGTGCCGGAGAGAAATTGAAAATGTTTATTGAATCTATAAAATTGTATTTCATGTATTCGATATACTTAGCAATCAGCGCAGACAAGAATTCCCCAGATAAAACAGGCAATTCAACCTGATCTAGAAAATAGAGTAATTCATGTTACCATTTACATCTGTAAACAAATGGTAGATAAGAATTTAAATTAAATTAAACTACTGTCTATAGAAAGATGTGTTTCAAATTATCATATTTACAAAGAATAGAAAACGTAATATAAATCATAGATTAATGAAGTCACACACAGTTCTAACCTCACAGTAAGATACTAGTCTTAAGTCGTGGGTATCAAGAACACGAAAAAAGTATTTGTGGTTCTTGTATACCTACAAGGTAGACCGACGAGTTGATAAAGGTCGCAGGAAGTCGCTGAATGCAGGCCGCTTCCAACAGGTCGATCTGGAAATCTTTGGGGCAGGCTTATGTTCAGCAGTGGACGTCCTATGGCTGATGATGATGATGATGATGATAAACATTAGTCATGACCATGATGATACAGGGATTAATCCCCACGGCCTCACACCTCACTACAAGTCATCAAAGGTGTATTATTTCAAATAACACCCATGCTTCTAGACCACCGAAGCTGCTGCGCATCATGGGGCGTACCTCGCACTTGCCTGGAACTGTGCCGAGGAGGCTCAGTGTCCAAATCCTGTACCCTTCAACATGCGCGACGTGCCCTTGCCTGCTTCAGAGACTCCGGCGCCAAACTGCCAGGACCTCCGAGGAATCTGAAGGCACATGTTGCTCCTACACCCAATGCCGTTCTACTAAGGTACGGCTTTATTATTTGGGAAGAATTTGATACGTTTTTGCAGTAATATTCATGGAAGAAGAAACATGTGCTTAAGTTGATGAGAACTCATTTCGACTTAGAAATTAATGTTGCTTCTGCTTTTTACACTATTGTTTCTTTTTTCTGCTATTCTTTCTGAATACCTGAACCAGTTTTGGTATTTGGTAATAATTATTTAATCCTCCACTTGTGATATAAGGTTGTGTTTTGAGGCAAATGTAACTTACGCTTACCTAAAAAACTTTTCATGTTCCCTGACCTCCATTTAAAAGTTTCCTGACATTGAATTACTACCACTGCGTGATACACGTGTAAAACAATTTTTCTTTTAGCTGGGACCCACCAATGAAGAACCCACAAACGGTGTACTTGTACCGGGTGTTTTGGCGAGCCTACGGAGCGAAAGTGCCAGAGAAACTGGACACGAGCGAGACCAGTGTGGTACTCACGGGCTTGAGAGACGATGTGCGGTATGAATGTGTCGTGAAGGCTGCTAATGACATTGGTAAGACTGAGTATAGTAGGTACATACATACATACATAAACACTATCCTGTATCCCTAAAAGGATAGGTAAAGATGAACTAGAAAACTATAACACCCGCGTTTCGTCCAACTCATTTCCGTCACAGATGTAACAGGGGGCAAGCCTATCGCCACAGTAGTCGCTGTAGCTATCAGGACAGTAAATTGTTAAACATTCTCAATACTAGACTCAACTGCCATCTTTTCAAGGGCTCCACACTTGCTTTACTACTACACAAAACATTCCATGAGTATATAACAGCTTTTTTGAGTGGTAGAGCCACGCTATAGACAATTACGTCTACAGCACGAATGGGCTGGCTCGACCGGTTTGATACCACTGTCTCACAGAAAACCTACGTAAAGTGGCAGCTTGTTGTCGCGTTTCGTTCGGTGAGTGAGATTTCCGGTGGCCCAATCACGCCCCTCCCCCCTCCCTTTCCCAATCCCTTTTCCCCGCCCTTCCATTCACTTCTTTTAGGTTGGCAACGCACCCATGATTCTTTTTGTGTCTTGGGTGTCTCTGGGCGGTGGAGATCGCTTACCATCAGGTGACCCATCTGCTCGTTTGCCAGCCTCTGCTATATAAAAAAAGCTTATAAACTTCCTCTTTTTTCAATACCATTTGATCCTTAGAGCGTCTATGAAATTTCATTCCTCAGTTAAAGCATTTTTTATAAAAGAAGAATATTAATGGTCATAATTCTCGAAAATATGAAACATCAACCTATTTGGTCTTTATTTATTAGTTCACAAAACCGTTCTTCCCACCAGGTACCTCGTCACTTAGCATGCCAATAATGTTCACGACGAGTGGTCAGGAGACTGGAGCGGCCGCAGCGCCAGTTTCGGGTAGTTCCACTGCATCTGCTGTTGGCGTTGCTGTGGCTTGTATTCTAGTAGCTGCTTTACTACTAGCAGCTGGACTGTATTATAGACATAGGAAGGTAGGAATATTACCTATGTTTTAATGGTTATCATTGAAATTGGATAATTTGTCAGTCTTTTATATGTACTATTTTAATTTTCTGTGATGTTGCTAATCGTGTGAAACCTTCTACAGAATCTTAGGCTTAAGGCGCAAGGAGGAGTAGCCTTCGAAAATCCCAGTTACCTTAGAGAGCCAAATCCTGACACCGTGATCAACGTAAGTTATGTTGAAGATGATTCTTCTTCTTAGTACATTGTATCCAAGTTCAAATTATTTATTTGTCTACAGTTTAAGTAGCATAAATTTTTTGTTATCGTAAGATGTTTGAAGCATGCTAAACGATTTTTGGAATTTAGGGTAACGTGCCAAATGGCAACGCGAATGGTGGCAACGGAGTCGTGAACGGTGTATCAAGCAGCGCGGCGTGGCGACAGGAGACGCTCCAGAATCCCACCACCACCACCCAGCGCGAGGTGGATCCCACGCTGTACGAGGAACTGAAGCTCGGGCACGACGGCGCCGGCTTCAAGCGACTGAAGCCATAGCAGGAGGCGGCGGCGCGCTCCCCGCTGCGCTCGCCGCGGCTGACGGCGCGCGTGGCGCCCGGGCCCGCGACACCGCGATACTGAGCCGCCGCGCGACCGCCCACCGCTTTATACCGTGACGTCACGTCGCGCGCACTCGCTCGCACCTCTCCTCTCATTCGGTAAGCCATATTTCATGATAGTGCTATAAACCTTAGGGCACTGAAAGGTCAAGAGTTGGAGATCAGATGGCGGCATCGCTGCGCTCGAATGTGACAGTTTTCTGTCTTCTGATGTAGATTATACACTTAAATTAAATTATTAGTATCGATATAAGTCCAGATGTGCGAGCGGAGTGTTAAAAAAGTATAAAAAAATATAAACGAGTATCGTGCAATATGAACGATGAATCAGAATTATCTACTTTTAAATATGTGACGAAAACAACGTGTAAATAAAGTTTAAAGAATGGTAATTATATTTTCAGTTTCGTACTCGTTGTGATTTTAACCAAAAAAAAAGACCTCATTTAAGCTTCTCGTCATTTCATGTAAATATTTATACTAACGGACGGAATAAATTAGGGATGATAATTAATCTTATGCCGATCATTGAGCTCGAGTTTCCTTTACGCCTACCAAAATGTTTTCTTTATAATTTATCGTTAACAATGACAGAATTCGAGAAAAAGTTTACAAGAAAAGAAAGAAGAAAAATACTTGAAACTTAACGGTACTTTATGATAACTTTTAAACATTTATAAATTATTTGACATAAAAATATTTTTACAGAATTTGTGAATAAAAAAATTTGCTATATGACAATAAATACTTTTGTATATTAATTTATAAAGGGAATTCGGCATCAAGAAAATCTTAGAACATTTAGTTCGATGTAAAAACAGATTTGATAGAAATACATAGGTCATTCTATGAACAAAATGTGCCTTCGAAAATATGAAATAGATTATACGTAGAATTAGTGAACCTTTTGGCCGTTGTAAATTGTATTTAATGTATATACGTCTGTAAACTTACATTCCATTGCACTGTGTTGGGGAAAAATTATCATTTTTTGTCTAACGTAACAAAAAGCATTTATCCATTCTGTTATATTTTAAATTAGTACATTGCTATTTAGGATTAATCGGATTAGCTTTTTCAGCTTTTAAAATCATATGATTGATACTTCCATTATAAATCTTATATGCAAATATGATTTTCGATATATTTTTGGTTGGAAACAAAAATATTGAACAGTAATATTACAAATTAATCAGTAATATTAAAATACCTTTGGTTGGAAATGATGATTTTTCCTCAACAAAAAACTTGGTAGCTGAATTTAACCGATAGATAAACGTTTTTATATATAAAGAAAGAATATCGATGTATAATAATATTATGTAGAATTTTGTAAATTCTCGGAAATTACGTTTCGAGGCATATCAGTTACCGTGGAGTTACCTTTCATTTAATAAATAAATTATTAAGACCTATATAAGGAAAATGTAATTTCAATACATATTATGTATGTTACAAATAGCTTCAGGGAGTTTTTATCGATATTTATAATCGTAACAAAGTCACCAAAAGGAAAACTTAACTTGGATCGTAATGTCTTACGGCCGGTTTCAATAAACGATCTCAGTTTAGAGTGCAGATAGATCGCGGTTATGAACCAATCAAATCAAGTCATTTGACGGAGTCATGATCATACTATGTACTTATTGGCTAATTTTTGTAATCTATCTGCACATTCGAACTGAGATTGTTTATTGGAACCGGCCGTTAGCAAATGACTATATTATGTTTATTGGAATGAGTGGTAGGACTGGTAAATCACTATTCATGTAATGCGCTGTAGAAAAAAAATACATATTCGAAAATAATTATGGATATCGATAAAATCATTCATAATGTTACCTAGTAAGTTAATTGTCCGTCAATTCTAGAAAATTCAATAGCTGGTTTTGAAATACATCTTAGGAGTAATACGGTCACAGTATGTATTTTGATCTCAATTTTCGTTTAAATGATTTAAATGTTTCTTATCATCATATGCGGTAAAACAAAATAAAATCTGATTATATTCACTTCGTTATTAATAAAAACGCAACTGACCGACTTTCAACTTGATCTGATCGTGACCAAATTTTGAAAATTGGTTCAAGAAAAAAATATTACAGACGAATTGACCTTCTCCGTTTTGGAAGTCGGTCGTTTACTATTACTTAGGGCCTTGTCAAAAGACGTTTTTTTGATCGCATGTTAGACCCCGTAGGTCACATTCATTAATCTAACGGTAGACCAGCCCGCCTAGCATGCGCGCCACGGGAACATTTTGTCTACGCTTTTTGTCCTGTTATAACCGGTTTTCTCTATTTGTCTACGGACAATAACATGCGTCCTCGTTTATTTTCATACAATATTGTAGACAACACGTAGACAACATCCTGACTGTCGATTATCGAAATATCTCGTGGCGCGTATGCTAGGCGGGCAGGGTAGACCAAATTTGATTTAGTTCTGTTACTTTTTAAACCTGCATATTGATATCGTTTGGTAACAATAGCCTGTATTTATTCAATCATATTTGATTTTAAATAATCTACTATCTGGCTGAGTTTTATTGGGTACATAATTTGATGATGATGACCCATTTTTCCTTGCTTTTAACGTTTTAAAAATGTAAATAAAGGAGTTTTTAATACTGTGATGGTACTTTTTGTAAATGCTCGTGCAGACAATGTGATTGCGAACGATTTTCATGTAGAACATCTCACTAATTATAATTTTTAGACGAACAACGGATGTGATTAGATTTGTAAATAATATTAATAAAAAAGTCAAGAAATTGTTTGTGTTTTATTGAAGCCTTTAATAATTCTACTGTAGTGTATACCAAATCATTAACCAATTTTTTTTAGATGTCAAAAAGATTGTATAAAAATAATTTTTCAGAATGTGTAAATAATAATGTGTGTAAATCGATATCGACAATTTAAAACTTTTGACATCCCTAATCCGCCATATCAATGGTACACGACATCTCATTTCTTTCCTTTCCAGTTTCAACGTGAAAATTATATCCAAAACGAAACGTTGATTCTCAATTTCATACCGCTGTCTGTATTCCCCACGTTGTCGCACTTATCGCAAAGTAAAAATGTCCAACCATAATAAACGAAAACGTTTGAAATGACTGACTTGTCAGTTTTTAGGACAAATATTTTGGAGTGGTAGACAGTTCTGCAGACAGAGTCTGCAGCACGAATGGGCGCACGAATGGTTTGATGATACCAGAAAACTGACGCAGCTTGCTGTCGCGTTTCGATCGGTGGATGAGTTTCCTTAGGCCCAATTAACTCCTTCCTTTCCCCAATCTCTATTTCTCCCTTCTTTTGGGTCGACAACGCACCCATCATTATTTTTGTGTCTTGGGTTTCTATTGGCGATGGAGATCACTTAACATCAGGTGACTCATCTGCTCGTTTGCCAATCTCTGCTATAAAAAACTGCCTATCCTCTTCAATAGGGGTCAGAGCATACACTTTTCCACAGAATTTTGCAGAAAGGATTTGGCTTAGTTTTTTTAACGGCTGTCTGTTTGACGTCAACGCTTTCTTCCTTTTAAAGAAAGTGTATTCTGTACCTGATATGGCGATAGGCTCGCCCTCTATCACATCTGAGACGGAACTAAGCTCGGCGAAACGTGGGTGTTCTAGTTCGTTAGTGCACCTCTTCCGGGATACAGGCGTGAGCTTATCCGTGTTATGTTATGTAAAGTGTATTATATAGGTAAGTTAAAATCCGTGCTGTATTAATTTCAACTTCAATTAGCTCCAAATACCTGAGGACATTCGGTGCACCTGCTTCAAAATCCATTAGGTCCAAAGCCCGCGTAAAACTAATTCGGCGGGAACAATGTAGATCGAATCGTCCAACGTCGCGTCGGTCCCATCGTTCGTATTTGCCCACAAACTCGTTAGAGGACAGACAATTGGGCTTGTAATGGAATTCAAACAAGGGCAGCACAACGCTTGGACGCTGATTGGATGAATTTAAGGTCAGTTTTAGTTTTTAAACATTTATATGAGGTATTTTTAAATGATAATTGTAAGGTATAAAAATACTAACAGATTCAGAACCTCCTACATCGGTTGAAAAGTGGATTTTAACAACTCTATTACATTTTTACTGAAATAGTAAAAACAGTCTGAGAAATGCTATTTAGTTTTGTGTCGTAGGCATAAGGAACTATGAGCACTAAGCCTCAGAACGCCTGTCGCGGCATCGGTGGTTATTTTTAGGACCGACGTTTCGAAGGATTTGCAGCCTTCATGGTCACGGGTCGGACTGAGGTGTCAATTGTCAAAAATGTAACTATAATAATAAAACTAAATCGCCGTAAAATCCGTATAAACTAGTTTTATTTCAATGTAATGCGTAAACCCTAAAAAATATTCTATAGAGCTCCTTAAAATTCGGTGTACAATATTGCCGGAGATGAGTACATAAAAAATACTAGCGAATTGAGAACCTCGACTTTTTAAAGCTGGTTGAACACACAGCCTAAATTCGATTGTGAAACGTTATACATAGACTTCCAAACTAGAATATTTTATCGTTTCCATTACTAAAATCAATTTGCTTACTCGGTGGAATTTCCTGTTGTTCCCGAAATCCCCACGCAAGCGCTACATTTCACTTTTCGTTTACTGTACGGAATCGTTCGCATGCGGGGATGCTCCAGGGGATCGTTCGAAGCGTTACCCGTGGGAAAATCAAACATTTTCGTATCAGCGGTATCAAACTAACATGTCCTTTGTTTAGGAAGTCGTTGGGATGCTGTGACAACAATATCAATGGGTTTAGACAAGTGGCTTTTTTTTATTCATAAGGGACAGAAAACAATTACATATTATTATATTAACATTAAAAACACTTACATACTAAGTTGGTTAATATGTAAACCACACCACTGCCCACAAATTTACAATAAAGATAATTTACAAGTAGACATACATGGTTACGCTTGCGAGGATGATAGTATAATTTAACAAAAATTAAGTAACTTATATGTTAGTAAGAAGAAGTAATTGAAAAGTGTAAGTCAGATATCGTATTCCTGAATTGTAGTTTGGAAAGAGCGAATATATCAATATTCACAAAATTAGTATTATAAATTTCTACAAGACGACGAATAGGTGCTTGCACCGGCATTAGTCCTGCACATGTCCGTGTGGAACAGCCGCGGTACTCGCACCCTCCGTCTGATCACAGTTCGTAGAACTATGTAAAACAACTTATTAGTAAGATCTATATAATCATATCTATTATTGCATATGCTATGCAGCATCATTGCGACTATAAGTAAGCGCCTGGACTGTAGAATTTAGAAAAAAAATTTTTTTCAATAATTGGTTATAAGGAGCATAAGAATTGTAGCACGTATAGTTCATAGTACGCAAGTATTTTTTCTGAACTAGCTCCAATCTATCACTATATTTAGCGTATAATGGATTCCAGATTTTAACAGCATATTCCATTTGAGATCTGACTAATGTTTTGTAAAGTATTAAAAAAGTAGAGGGTCGCACAAAATCTTTAGAGGATCGCATGATATAATATATTTGTCGAATAAAATAAATGTATGGGAATGACATAAGAGTACGTTATATGCGGCGTACTCTTATGTCATTCCCATACATTTATTCTATTCGACTAGCGCATAAGACACTTGTCTAAACCCGCAATAGCCCTATCGCGATCAACTATCGACAGCTTCAAGGTCGACAGTTGCAAGATCAAGTTTTAGGATCGAGAAAATATTAAAATTGATTGGTACTTAGCCGCATCAGCACCGGCATGAACTCATAAAATTGTTTAGTGAATTTTCAGTGTGACTTTTTGATGTCATTTTAAAGATTTAATAACATAACATAAGCTCACGCCTGTATCCCCGAAGGGGTAGGCAGAGGCGCACTAGCCAATTAGTACACCCACATTTCGCCGAGCTTAGTTACGTTCCAGATGTGATACGAGGCGAGCCTATCGCCATATCGGACACAAATTCCAGACTTCGGGCTGATATGGAAAAATCCAATATCACTTTGCCCGACCCGAGAATCGAACCCAAGACCTCAGAACAGTAGCCGTACCGAAATACAACCACGCCAAAAAGGCAGTAATGATTTAATAAACTTTCCTGTTTCATAGCAATATGTTCTAAGCTTACATCTATTATTCTATAGTATTAGTCTAATTAATTAGTAGATAAACAGAGGATTTTACTTTTATTTAGACAAGGGTCAAACTCTAATTCATTTACTAAATCTATTAAAACTAATACAGATTTCTCATTAGCAATCTTACTAAAGACAGGATTAACGTCATTAATTAAGATTAATCTGGTATTAGTCAACGTGGATTCTTGCTAATTGGGTTTAATCTCACTAATTGCAAGTTAACTACTGAAGTACCGATGCGTATAGCTTAGATTTAGTTTAGCAAATTGAACTGTGCATTTGGCGGAGGCACCACTAGCAAGTTTTGAGCTGTAAAATAAATTATAACATAAGCTTACGCTTGTATCTCAAAACGGTAGAGGAGAACTAGAACACCCACATTTCGCCAGGCTCATTCCTAATCCAGATGTGATAGGGCATCGTACCGCCATATCGGGCACAAATTCCAGACTCCGGGCTGATACTCCGTGCTGATAACAGAAAAAACAGTATCGCCCGACCAGGGCATCGAAGACGTACCAGACACGCAATAGAACTACGCCACTGAAACGGAATAGTATGATCTTAAGGATCTTAGTAATAAAAATAAAACACAAGCATCCAGTGACCAATGTTTTATTTCTATTTTAAGAGCAATCTTTAAATGTTTAGTAAGAGTTCTAGAAGCTTCTTGAATTAATCACCAATAAAAATATAATTTAAATCTAATAGTGCTATGTGCATATGTGTGCTATATCAATGTGGACATTTAATAACAAGTCATCACACACGTGCAGAAGATTTTTAACTATATCGGAATTAACACTTAACTTTTACATCAATCTAACTTGATCTATACGCATACATATAGATATATGCCTATTTAGTAAAGCTGAAACAGTTTTATATCGCATAACACTCCATCTGATTGATGACACATGCATTTACATCTATATGATGTCCTATCCTGGTATAGATCTTAGTGGTATACAAATATTATCAATTAGTGCGTTAACTTTTCCTGTTGCTTATTCATAATCGGCCTCAGCGTTGTATACGTGGAGTAAACAAACTGCAGAACTGACATGAGTGTGTTGAAGCTCAGCGTCATCATTCCCCCAGCCGATATTGTCAAGGTCCTCTGCGAACTCTGAAGGATCGTGAGCACAAGTTTTATGTTCGAATTTTCAAACTTCTCCCACTTACAGTCGTATACAGACTCTTCAAATCTTAAACTCGCATCTATAACTTTCTGCCCTACGTAACAGTTGATAATGATATGTATCAACGCAAAATATATATCTAGATATCTTGTTTGTAGCCCTCGGAGCAGCGCAGCTATGATTGCTACACATTCATAGAAGAAAGCAACTCCAATGGGGATCCAGAAGAAGCGTACCACGGAGTTCCATAAGTTTATGTATGTGTTATGCATTTTAATTATTCTTACAAGACGTTGTTTTACGTACTTATTTACTACCTTAAGTGGTTGGTTTTTGAGGTGTCTGTATGCTGTCTTATCCGCTCTTTTATCATCTACAGCATCATCCCATACTTCTTTGATTTCTTCAGATAAGGATAACATGTTTGCTTCTATATACCCTACCAGGATTATTATAACTGTATTAGAAGTAGCGGTTGAAAAATTGCCCAAAAATAGAGAGGCACATTCTAATGCAGTTGCTATTTCGAAATTTGGTGATTCCATAATTGGGCTGTGGAATGAAACGATATTTTAAATTACTATGGTATAAAATTTACGCGTTGTAGTTGACAAGATACACATAATATGAGATGGGACATTTAGCGGCCGCACACAACTGATCTTTGGGCATACTCTTCTTAGTATACTCCTTTTTGTATTTGTTTAATTTAGGTATAAATAAGTAACTAACTTATATATAGTTGAGTTGAGCCACGCTGTAGACAGTAACGTTTACGGCATGAATGGGCCGGCTCGACCGGTTTGACACATACAACTGTCTCACAGAAAACCGACGTAAAGTGGCAGCTTGCTGTCGCGTTTCGTTAGATGAGTGATATCTCCGGTGGCCCATTTCCCCCGTCTCTTGCCCAATCCCTTTTCCCTCCCTTTCCATTCCCTCCTTTTAGGTTGGCAACGCACCCACGATTCTTTGTGTCTTGGGTGTCTATGGGTGGTGGAATACACTTACTATCAGGTGTCCCATCTGCTCGATTGCCAGTCTCTACTATAAAAAAATACTAACTACCGAATATTGATACGCTACTCAACTTTGAGAGCTATTTGCATTGATTTGTTACATAAAATTTTGACAGGTAAGCCTCAAGTGAGATATGACAATCTCAAGTGTTTAAATTGCGTTTCAGTATTTGGATGTTAGCCAATTTTAGGGCTCCGAAGCCAAATTAAAATAAAAGGAATCCTTATAGATTCGCCATGTGCGTCTGTCTGTCTGTCTTTCTTCCCGCGGTTTATCTCACTGTTAGTACTAGGGAGCTATAGGTCGATTCTCTAAGGTTTCATTTATGAAAACAACGTTGAGGCATCGTTGCGACAACGATGTTTTCATTTTTGTATTCAGCAAGGTACAAAGCGCATGCACTAGCGCTATGCTTGATTACAGCGCTTATGCGAACTAGCTCTCTCGACCGAGGCGTTTGACATAAATGTATGGAAAATGGTATTCTCTAAGCCCCAACAACGTGGAACGCTCGGTCGATTTCAACGATGTGCGCTGTGGGAGATCGTCGTCGATCGCAACGTTGTGGCGTTTCTTAGAGAATCGACCTGTAGCCCGAGCATGAAAAACTAATGTAAATGTAAATGTATTCGAACTCGATGCGCGTCTATAAAATTTGTATGAAATATTAACCAAACGACATCAGTGCGCAGCGAACTCGAATACATTTACATTAGTCTTTCGTGCTCGGGCTACTGCTGTAGTTTGGCATGAGTATAGAGGTACATATCAACTACACAGAGAAAAAAGTAAAATAAAATTTAGAAATATAGTTTTTAAGGTCTCCCTTACATGAAAAGTGGGAATTAAATGTTTCGCCTGTTTCTACTTACAGTGTCGGAACTGCTAATCCATAACATTGCGTTATAATGTGCATTATTTGGGACAGGCGTTTTTCTATGGTTATTTTTAGATAGCTCTATCAAAAACATTGCGAATTTGTGAAAATTATTTTTCGATACGCGGTTCTGTTTTAGAAGTATTAAGCTTTGAAGTTCGAATCTTTGGTAGAGTGGGGCCTTCCCCCCCCCCCATTCTATTTCCTCTTTTTACATACATATGCTTACGCCTATATATTTCTACTAGGTCTGGGGTTTGATACCCGGGACGGGCAAAATTATATTAAGTTTGTTTTTCTATTTTGTAGTTAGTACCTATCAGGCCGGATGGCGATAATGTGTGTGTTCTAGTTCTTTAGTTTGTCTCTGCCTACACCTTCGACGATACAGGCGTGAGTCTATGTATGTATATACATATATTTTTGCATATTTGTCTACTTTTTAAATAATAACACAAACTCACCATATATCTTAATTGTATCATCATATTGATCTCGTCTACACCAAAATATCGACGTGGAATAGATTATAGCATTTAGCATTGTCATCACCCAGTAGAGGACGGCGCGTTGTTTTAATTTCTTTAGATTTTTAATAACGTTGCAAGAAAACCTACTGCCAGGAACCAGCTGGGCATCACATTCAAGGAAGTGGTCTATTATCTTGCGCAGTTCAGCTCTGTAACGTATGTGAGTGAGTGTGTGTGTGTGTGTGTAGTTGTGCCAGGATTAGTTTATGTACGATCATAACTGAAGTATAGTTTTGTAGTTAGTTACTCATTTCCTATCATCATCATCATCATTATCAGCCATAGGACGTCCACTGCTGAATATAGGCCTCCCCCAAAGATTTCCAGATTGACTTGTTGGAAGCGGCCTGCATCCAGCGACTTCCTGCGACCTTTATCACCTTTACCTTTATTTCCTATATTGTTTTGTAATTTTTTGGTACAATGGATGTTTGGGTATAAACTTCAAAAATCAACTCTTAAAAATATCTTGAAATCTCAGTATTTTTACATATTAATTATTTCATGTTACCATCTTATTTATAGGTAAATAAAGGCTCATTTATAATATTTACATAACCTTTTTTCATTTTTCAATACAGATTAATCTCTTGGAATTAATAAGGATGATCTGCTATACTAATCGATCCTCATCGAAATAAATACCTTTTAAAGGCAATGACAGACATCTTGAGGAGTAACATTTCGGCGCTGATAATATCGCAGAGAATTACAATGGTTTTCAGACTGGCTGTCTCCAAAAATTCTATGAACATGAACCAAATCTTACTAAACATATATACGTAAAGATGCGAGCCAATGAGCAATCCCGTTATCATGTAATAGATTATTGGTATTCCTGGAAACAAGAAAGAAAGGGAAGACACTAGGAATTAAAAAAAATTGGCCTCTAAAAATCCCCCTCACTGTACGAAAAGCAACAGCAATCTTTTACTTTACGTTGGTTTTCTGTGAGACAGTGGCATCAAACCGGTCGAGCTGGCCCACTATGATGTAGACTTTTTGACGTCTTAATTTCTTTTTCTTTCTTCAGTAGTTAGCGGATTGGCTGTGCCATTGACATTACCAATCTCCATGGGCGAACACTTACTGTTTTGTTGAGAAGACACCAATTCTAATAGATTTCTACATTAACTATTACAATTGAGCTTACCTTTCTTATATCGACTATCAATATTGACAGTGAGGAACCTCAGAAGTGTGCCTATATTTGCAATCATGTTAGATAAATCGCAGTGGCGCAAACCAAATTTGCGGATAGCCTTTAGCATTTTCAACTTTTGCTGGTTCGATGTGTTTTAGCTTAGAAATTCCATGAAAATGGACAATGAAATATAATCTAAATCTAATTTTAAATCAATTAAAATAAATTTAATATTTGTCGTAATGCATAACTACTTTACGTCTCTATCAGTTTAACTTTCATTTTGGTATTGATGAAAATGTTGATTGTAGGTAGAAAAATGTATATAGAGAGATATCTATTTTTTAGTAAACAAAAGATAAAAATCTAATTACTGTACTCAACTATTAGCTTCAAAATATGCTCCATGTGGTATTGTATCATTAATCAATGTGAACTTTATTTACACAAGCATACATAATGACATACATATAAAAGCTGATGCCATTATTAGCGATTGACGTCAATCTCACAAGGCACAAGGCAAACAGACGACCTGAAAAATATCACAGGAAGTCGCTCGATGCAGGCCTCTTTCAACAGGGCGATCTGGACATTTTTGGGGGAGGCCTATGTCCAGCAGTGGACGTCCTGTAGTCGATGAGGATATGCTCACGCCTGTTACCTTCCAGGGATAGGTGGAGGCGAACTAGAAAACTAAAACACCCAACTAAAGCCTCTCATCACATCGAATACAAATCCCAGACTCTGGACTAATATTCAGCACCAAAACTAGCATCTTTCGATTACCTTGTTCAATAATATAAGACCTTAAGATGGTACAGTCGTACCGCATACATCATAGAACTAGCCACCGAACCAAAATAAGACTCGGATGACGAAATCATTAGGAAACTTAGTAAAAGAAGTATTAAAAACACAAGTACCCAATGATCAATGTTTTATTTCTATTTAATGACCTCCTATACATTTTTAGTAAGCAATCTAGAAGCTACTTCAGGTTAATCACTAATAAAATATTATGCAAATCTAATAATACATGTGCAGGAATAATAACTAATAATATATGTGTGTTCAATAACTTCGAATTGATGTTGATAATTAATGTAACATTGCACTCATCACGTTATATCACTAACGCCCGGTTCCAATAAACAATCTCAGATAGGATGTACAGATAGATTACAAAAATTTGCCAATAAAAACACAGTTTGAACATGACTCCGTCAAATGACATGATTTGATTGGTTTATAATTGCGACTTATCTCCATTCTTAACTGAGATCGATTATTGAAACCGTCCGTTAACCAACTTTATAATCCATCTAACTTAATCTATAAAATGCCTATTCAGTAAAGCTAAAGCAGTTTTATCTAGAAGTATAGACTGGCATAACACTCCATTTATTTGATAATACATAAATTCTGGTAATGGTATACAAATAGAAATATCATCAGTTAGTGTTTCAATGTGTCAAGTTTTGACTTGACACATTGAAACACTAACTGATGATAAGTTTGAAAGTTACTTGTTTATTATTGGCCTCAGCGTAGTATACGTGGAGTAAATATATTGCAGTACTGACATGAGTGTGCTAAAACTCATCGTGACCATTCCCCCAGCTGATAATGTCATAGTCTTCTGCGAACTCTGAAGGATCATGAGTACAAGCTTTTTATTCGAATTGTCAAACTTGTTCCACTTACAGTCGTATACAGCCTCTTCGAACTTCAAACTGGCATCTATAACTTTCTGGCCTAGGTAACAATCGATAGAAATGTTTACTAATGCAAAATGTATATCTAGATATCTTGCTTGTAGCCCTCGGAGAAGCGCAGCTAAGATTGCTACATATTCACAGAAGAAAACGACTCCTACCGGAATACGGAAAAAGTGTACCATGGAGTTCCATAAGTTAATGCTTGTATTATGCATTTCTATTATTGTTACGAGACGTCGTTTTACGTACTTATTTACTACCTTAAGTGGTTGGGTTCTAAGGTGTCTATATGCTGTCTTATCCGCTCTTTTATCGGCTACAGCATCATCCCATACATCTTTGATTTCTTCACTTAATGATAACATGTTTGCTTCTATGTACCCTATAATGATTATTATAAAACCGTTGGAAAAAGCAGCTGCAAAATTGACAAATAATATACAAGCACTGCCTATCACAGTTGCTATTTCGAAGTTTGGTGATTCCGTAATTGGTTCCAGACCTGTGGAACAAAGAAAATGATATTTTTTATGCACAGTAAGGTAAATTTTCCCCTGACAATAAGCGCAATGCATTTAAAAGCTAGTAGCCACCGTAGAAAAACAAAAGATGTCCGCACTACTAGCCTATTTTCCCTCACAGTAATAATTTACGAATAAAATTCTTTATACTCATTTATTAACTAATATAGATTTTTCTACCCTATCCGGTAGTATTGACACTGACTGCCATTTGTATATAATGAATACAGTTTCAAAAAGTATTTTTTAACTTTACCATTGCACTTTAAATCTCCCTGGATGTGGAATTGTTATTGGTACCAACTTTATGTAATACCTGGTATACCTAGCACTAAAAAACTATGAAATAATTGAAGTTTAACAAAAACTTAAAACTGACTTCAAAACTGAACACTTAAAAGTAAAAAATAAATATAATTTTTTCATTGAGCCTTTTCATTTGATCTGCATTGGCTCCACTATCGACTCCAAAGAAAATAAGGAATTGTTGTTATTTTTTTACTTTTAAGAGTTCATTTTTGAAGACGATTTGAAGTTTTCGTTATTTGTATGGAAAGTTGTTTGATAGCCTCTCTTTTTTAGTAATATTTCATCTGTTTGTTTGATACTTAACCTTTTTACTAGAATTACGGGTCGCTGGAGTGCATGAATATTTTAAATAATTATGAACGTGTCAGCCAGCCTCACGTCATTCCAACTTTGATTCCAACGAAAGATATTGTAGTAGAAAGATTTTTTCGCAATAAACGTTTAAAATTCATTTCGTTCTTGCTAACCGCTGCGTCCGCTGACTCGATATAGATATCGGTTGAAAACGAGAGTTTTTACTATATATTAACAGACTTGAAATGGAGACGGTTATCAATTCATTTGTATTCTATAATATCGTCTATTCACCCACAACTCCGACGATCGATATGATAAGACTTATTCAAATTTTCTTCTATTTTGTCAATAATAACAAAAACTCACCGTACATCACAATAGCATCATCATACAGATGTCGTCCAGACCTAAATAGCGGCGTGAAACCGTAGAGTAGAGCGTTTAACGTTAACATCATCCAGTAGAGGATGACACGTAGTTTCACATTCTTCAGATTTTTTATAACGTTGTTAGAAAACTTACTGCCAGGAACCAGCTGGGCATCACATTCAAGGAAATGGTCTACTAACTTGCGCAGTTCAACTCTGTAATGTGTGCGTATGTGCATTATTGTACCACGAGTACTTAGTTATCTAATTGTCATATTATATGTGCCAACACAGCTGTAAGTATAGATTGGTAATTTCCACTTCTTTTGTTATTTTTTGGCGCTTTATAGTTTATACTTTCAGTATATTTCGATATTGGTATTTCTTAATAGATATCTCGGTGTAAAAGTCGTTTATGAAACACATGATAAAATACCAATAACTTTATAAAATCTTTATATATCTTCAAAGAAATATTTATTTCAAAATAAATCTGCGCCCAAGTTAATTGAATCAAGGAATTGAATCGTAGCAAGTGGAAATTTACTATCACTATCTACAACTATGCAAAAACATCATCTAACTTATAACATTTTAGTCTTTATAACTGACAAATATCCTGCAGACGATGCGGATGATCTGCTTTACTAATACTTCGTCATCGAAAATACCTGTTGAAGGCAATAAAAGCTATCTTCAAAATCGACATTTGAAATCCAATGATATCATAGAAAATTATAATGGCTTTCATCAAACTGCCCATCTCCGCAAATTTTCTGAACACGAACCAGAGCGTACCCAACAAGTAAATGTAAAAATAGGACGCAATGAGCAATCCCGTTATTACATAATAGATTCTTGGTATTCCTGTGAAGAAGAAAGAGGAATTATTTGATACAGACACAAAGAGATATTTGATTTTTATTAAGTATTTTAATGATCGAACCACGCTATCGTACGCTACTGCATACAGTGACGGCTCGAGTGGATTATTGCCACAGTATCGCAGAAAATAACCATCAAATAATAGGTTGTTGTATTCTTCCTTTATTTTACTCTTCTGTTAATGGTAAGCGATCTCCACTGCCCATAGACACCCATGACTCCAAATAATATTTTAACTTCAAGGATGGTCGGTAAGGCGACCGGAAATCTCACTCCGAATGAAACAAACAAACTGCCACTTTACGATTTTTGCGAGACAGTGGTATGAAACCGGTCGAGCCGGCCCGTTCGTGCTATAGAGATAGATATAGATACAATAAAACAAGTAAAAGGAAATGTTTTATTTCGAACTCGGATAATTCGTTGTTTGGTAGTAACATTTATTTCGTTTACAGACTTTATTAGTAACAAGTATATCATTATTTATTTATTTTAAGACTGCTTAGGTGGCGTCAGGCCTGGTTGTATTTTAGTACGGCTACGGGGTTCGATCCCCGGGTCGGGCAAAGTGATATTGGATTTTTCCATATCAGCCCAGAGTCTGAAATTTGTGCCCGATGGTGATAGGCTATCACACCCCCTATCACATCTGGGACGGAACCAAGCTCAGCGAAATGTGGGTGTTCTAGTTTACTAGTGTGCCTATTCAGGGTACAGGCGTAAGCCTATGTATGTATGTATGTATTTTAAGACCATAGATAATCGGATCGGCTTTAGCATTGTGGGCTTCAATGTCCCCATCAGGTGCGCCGTCTCCATATTTGTTCTTTGGAGCAAATTCTGGTCTAGATTCATGTAGATTTCATCAATAACTATTGCAACTAAGCTTACCTTTCTTATATCGACTATCAATATTGATAGTCAGGATCCTCAGAAGTGTCCCTATATTTTGAATCATGGCCGGTAAGTCGCAATGGCGTAAGCCAAATTTGCTGATGCTATTTAGCATGTTCAAGAACCTAAAAGATTTAAACATTTCAAGAAGCCGTACATGTTTGAAATTGTTTCGAAAGTCCCAAAATTGTCTTTGGAAAGCGGTCGTATTTAACCGTCGCGTCCTTCGAAAGAGTATCTTGGATGTTTTTTGTAAATATTTTAATCGTTTTTTCCAATTACGATGTTATCTCATGCAGCGATCCTTGGTTTAGGCAACTTATAACTTTCCATCTCTATTTTCTTAGCATTCATCATACACTTGTTATTAAACAATTACCGGTGAATAATTAAGTCTTTATTGTTAGTTATGAGCTAAAATACCTTTAATTTTTTGTAACACCAGTTATATAAATATACATTACAGATCACATCTGGATTTGAGGCTAGACCTTTTGTACGATGTGCTGTATAACAATGTGAATTGTTAGTTGAAAAAAATTGTATATGGATATTATTTTTTGTTAGGTAAACAAATGCTAGATAAAAATCTAATAGTACTTAATAATCAGTTTCGAAGTAATGCGCCTTATGTAGTATTTGTTTTACATCGATGTCAACTCTATTTGGACAAACCAGTTATTATACCTTACCATGTTGCAAGGCCTTGTGTCAAAAACCAGTCGAATAAGTGAAATAGTTTGACCACAGGATTGATTTTTACTTTTCTCAATTTTGTACATGATGTATGTTTGGAGCGACCTAAAACAGCTGCTATTAGCGGTCAAAGATTTTTGTAGATAACAAATGTGAACGGACTTGTCTGGCAAGACTCGGAAGCGAGGACCGTACTGCGTACCTACTGAAGTTTACCTACATGTAGGTTTATCCGCGCATAACACCGCTTTTATACAGCATAAATGGTGTGACATTTAGTAACGTTTTTTTTTAATATGTAAACTAAAATATGAATTATGTAACAGTCAATATCTTGTTTCTATATCTAGATATCTTGTTTCCAATGCTCGGATCAGTGCTGCTATGATTGATATATATTCACAGAAGAAAGCAATTTCTATTAGAATCTGGAACATAAGTTAATGCTTGTGTTATGCATTTCTATTATTGTTACGAGACGTTTCTTTATATACTTATTTACAATCTTAAGTGGTGTTTTAGGTGTCTATATGCTGTCTTATCCGCTCTTTTATCAACTACAGCATCATCCCATACTTATTTGATTTCTTCAGCCAATGATAACACGTTTGCTTCTACGTACCCTATTAATATTATATTCTCATTTATTTCAATTATTCTTTTTTTTTACATTGTTAAATATAAGTTAAAAAAAATACATTTAAAAATATAAAAAACAATAAATATCACCCTCCCGATGACGAGGCTTGAGACCCAAGCCAACGGTGGTTAGGGGCTCAGAGTGAGGAACCGCCTCACAATGCGGGCCGTGTCCAATAACACTGCCTTCTGTATCTGGTTCTTGACCCAACGTCCGATTGAGAGCCTCTTAAGGTGTTTGTCGAGGCTCTTTGCTATCAACCCATTAGCGGTAACGACTATCGGGACAATGATTGTTGATTCCACATCCCACATGTCCGAAATCTCGTGTGCCAGATCTAAGTATTTAGACATCTTGTCATTTTCGGCCTTCACGAGATTTTCATCATGCGGAATGGTGACATCAACAAGTATTGCCCGACGCGCTAATCGATCTACTACCACAATATCAGGCTTATTGGCAACAATAGTCCTGTCCGTAATAATAGATCGATCCCAATACAGTGTTGCATGTCCATTTTCAAGAACTGGCTGCGGCACATATTGGTAGTATGGTACTTCAGAAGTCACAAGGTAGTATCGAAGAGCAAGTTGCTGGTGTATGATCTTGGCTACTAGGTTATGTCTATGTAAGTACTCGCCGTTAGCAAGATACGAACAACCGGAAATAACATGCCTAATGGACTCTCCGGGTCGGTGACATGCCCTACAGATGTCGACCGTACCGTCCTTTATGATGTATTTCCTATAGTTGTTCGTCTTGATAACTTCGTCCATAATTGCAAAGACAAAACCCTCGGTTTCCCCAAATAGGTTACCGAAACGTAGCCAAGACACGGAAGCAAGTTGGTCGACATCGGGCCCATTGAGAGCTCGATAGAATCGTCCGTGAAGCTCTTTGCTCTTCCATACCTCCCTGCGATCCCCGGTACTCAGTACCACAGGTGCCCGCTAATTCTCATTTGCCAGTGAGAGCGGAGTGAATCCTTTGTCTACCAAGCCCATATCCTTATGCATCACCACTTCGCTACGGAGGAAATAATTCCTGAGATTGCATATCTCGCGGTTATGCAGGTCCTTGGCATTAAGTAAACCTCGGCCCCCGCATCTCCGCGGGATATACAATCTCATAACAGACGATCGTGGATGATGCATTCGGTGTGCAGTTAGTAGAGTCCGGACCTTTCGATCCAGGGTATCTAACTCGGTCTGAGTCCATTTGAGTATGCCGAAAGAGTACATCAGTACAGGCATAACCCAACCATTAAAGGCACGAATCTTGTTGCCACCCGACAAAAGACTGTTTAGTACTTTTGTCAAGCGACCAAAGAAACGTTCCTTTACTGATTGTTTTACATCTGCACTCGATATACCTAACGCTTCAGACATACCCAAATATTTGTAGGTTTCCGTTTCGGAGAGAGATCTAAGCTGTATAGTCTCTGAGAGATGGATGTCATCAGAGACTATATTCCCACCACGCTCCACATGGATAACCGCGCACTTATCCACACCAAACTCTATATTGATAGAGTTGCTGAAACTTTTAGTTATTTTCAACAACTCCATCAAATCAGTTTTCTTGGGTGCGAATAGCTTGAGGTCACCCATGTACAGTAAGTGGGATATTGGCTCTCCCCCTCTACGAAGACGGTAGCCTAGTCCGGAATCCAGCAGCAAGGTGCTAAGAGGATTCAGGGCCAGACAGAACCATAAGGGACTCAGACTGTCACCCTGGAATATACCCCGCTCAATCCTAATTGGTTCATCACATCCAGGAGTACTCGCACCACCTGGATAATTTAAAACCGTTGTCCACTGCCTCATACAAGCCTCCAGAAAGGCGCATAGATTTGTATCTATTTTATACAAATGCAGCACCCTCATGAGCCATGTATGAGGCACCGAATCGTAGGCTTTTTTGTAGTCGATCCAGGCAGCCGATAAATTTCTCCTGTTGCGACGAACTTGCTGACATATGGACATGTCTACGAGAAGGAGTTCTTTTGTACCACGTGACCCAACTTTACAGCCTGTTTGACCTGAAAACATGATGTTACTATTGTTAATGTGGTTGGATATAGTAATTTGTAGATGGTGGGCAAGCAAGTTATAGGCCTATAATTTTTTGGGTCAGTGGTATTACCAGATTTATATAAGAGGTATGTGGCACCTGTCGTCATAAACGATGGGAGAGATCTATTCTCAAGTGCGTCCTGGAACTGCGTCGCTAAACGAGCATGCGTGCTAGGAAGCCATTTCAACCAGAAATTGTGCAGGCCGTCCGGCCCGGGACTTTTCCAGTTGTGGGACGGACGGATTGCACACAAAACGTCTTCTGGGCTGAATGAAATGGCCTCCATAGTTCGTATTGACTCGCAGGCTCGCCCCACGACACTGAGCCAGGCGCCTTCAGTGTAAGAGACCGGCGACGACCAAATGCTGGCCCAATATGTATGCATATCAAGCACATCCGGCGGCCGCCGATCTCCTAGAACATGAGAGCGCTCTCAACATCCATACACTCTTTTCTGGTCTCTTTGAAAAGTGCGATTCTGTTGGAATCTATCCCAGCGCATCCTAAATCGTCGGATACGGTTCGCCCAAGCACAGACTTTTTGCTTCAGGAAATCTATGCGTTCTGCGACACAAACCCTATAATCTCTGGGCCTGATGTTGGTCCCAGAAAAGGCCTGTGTCACAAAACGCATGACTCTGGGCCTATCATTGCCTTCCCTGAAGCAAATTAATTTAGCGATTAGAGTGCGGGCCTTGCCGATACGCTCCTCGATCCTGCGCTGCCAGGCCGGGACAATCACGGCATCCCGCGTGACTCTGTTTTCACTGGGAAACTTTACGTTAGCCACGCGACATACCGCGACGGCCGCGCAGTACAGGATCGAATGAGTGCCAACAAGGTCGCAACTAGACTCCATGTATGTGGAAAGTATGGAGTCTAGTGCCCCAACTAGTGCCAAATTACGTCTGTGCGTTGGCAAACGCGGTATCCGAGGTCTACTGGACGCAGAAATAGAATTAAATTCCAAAATCGCATCTTCCAAAGCCCTTCTCAAACACTGTATATCTTGGGAACTTACTGTATTGTCCAAATTGTCCACTAACTCTGGATCTGGGTCAGAATTGTCCACTAACTCTGGATCTGGGTCAGCTATATTAATATTATTATTATAGCGTTAGAACTAGCGGCTGCAAAATTGACAAAAAATATACAGGAACTTCCTAAAATAGTTGCTACTTCGAAATTCGGTGATTCCATGATTGGGTCCAATCCTGTGAAACACAGAAGACAATATTCACAATTCACAAGTATATTATGCCGGGTGTCATAAAATTGATACCCATAACAATTCCACATACAGAGAGAACGATTTAAAGCGGAATGGCAAAGTTAAAACATAAAAATTAAACTAAATAATGATTAATCAATTATTAAGCATAGAGTTTTTAAAATCTGATTGCAACCTGAAAGTCCTCGCCATCAGCGTAGAATTTTTACGTCGCTTCTCTATGAGATAGTGGTATCAAACTGTTGGAGCCAACCCATTTATGCTGTAGACATAACTATCTACATGGTTCTAGCAGTTGTATTATAATTCTGAGGAATGGAAATGCAAAAAAATAGGAATCGAAATTCGGAAAGCACGCCTCTTCCTGAAATGCACAAACTATATGATAGGACATCATTACTTAGCATAAACCGTCGTATGCATCTAGATCTTTGAGAAATTTGGTTGCTTGAAAGAATAGGACAGTTCCTGTATCGTCTGATCTAGTCTTGGTCTTCTTCGATACACTAACTTCTATGTCTAGATTAGGGAACTGCGGCGTAACACTCTCTCTCGGAATCATCTTGCAATGGGTTATTAGACTGATGTGTTATCTGTAGCCCGAGCACGAAAAACTAATGTAAATGTAAAGGTATTCGAGTTCGCTGTGCACTGATGACGTTTGGTTAATATTTCATACAAATTTCATAGACGAACATCGAGCTGAAATACATTTACGGTTGTCAGAATTTTTCCTGCTCAGGCCGCTGTTTATTGTGTATTTCTTTATGCTTGGCGGTATTCAGTACTTGTACGGTAGGTAATGGCATACACGGGCTACTATTGGAAGAAGGTGTTGTGTTTTAATATAGAGGTATATAAAAGTCAAGGCAAATTGGTATCATACCATACCAGAGATGAGAGATGACAGTCGGAACAATAATTGAGCCCACATCCCACATGTGTCTAACCTTCTTGTGCTAGATTTAGACAGATATTTTGACATTTTAGTAGTTGTTTATTGTTTAACCAAGTCCGTACAATAAACATACGTAAATCTGAGACTTACAAAAATATATATCTGGATTCAAAATTAAGTTTAAAATGTCACTTTCAAAATCTATAACGTAATTTTGTGTTTTAGGAAAGGTAATATTTTACTTGGATAAAATGCTATAAAGAAAAACAAAACAAACACTTTTGTTACACTCAGTTTATTGCCATGTTATCAATCAGAACCTAATTAACTCTAATCATAAGAGCGGTGTAAGCAGAATAGAATCATATATTTAATAATTAACGGCTCAATCGAGTAGCATGTAGCATTAAGAAGAAGCAATTAAGCAAATATATAAACTTAAGCACCATTGTCCTCCACCAGCAGATCAATGTCTTTTGCGATAGTATGAACAAGAGCAGCAAAACCGAATCGGAACTCTTCTATTTAGAATAATAAACAACTCTTTTAAACACAATATTGGTACCCATAATATTCTTACCATTTACCTTTGACAGCCTCCGTGGCGCAGCGGGCGAGTAGCCGGCTGTGAAACGTGAGGTGATTCCCGCACCGAGACAAATATCTGTGTGGCTCACAGAAATTTGTTTCGGGTCTGGGTATTGTGAGACCGAAAGTCTCTCGTAGTTTCTGATACCCACGATACAGGTTACACTTAGTGTGTATGTGTGTTGGGTGCATTTATTTATTTATTTATTACCTACTGTAACTTAGGTCAGTGCGAATGCTATTGCAAAAATATGTTCTCCAATACTTTAAACATAGATAGATAAGACATTTTCATCCCTATAGGACTACGCGACACTATATTATGCGGATGACAAATAAATTCATATTATTATATAAATAGTGGTGCCGATTCTTATTGTCTACAAATATGGTTTTCCTATTGCTTATTCACTATCGGCCTCAGCGTTGTATACGTTGAGTGAATATACTGCAGTACTGACATCAGTGTACGGAAGCTCATCGTCACTACTCCCCCAGCTGATAATGTCATAGTCTTCTGTGAACTCTGAAGGATCATGAGTACAAGCTTCTTATTTAAATTGTCAAACTTGTCCCACTTACAGTCGTATACAGCCTCTTCAAACTTCAAATTGGCATCTATAACTTTCTGTCCTATGTAACAATCGATAGAAATGTTTACTAATGCAAAATATATGTGTGGATGTGTTATTTCAAACCCTCGAAGAAGTGCAGCTAAAATTGCTACACAGTCACAGAAGAAAACAACTCCTATAGGTATTCGGAAAAAGCGTACCATGGAGTTCCATAATTTA
The DNA here is from genome assembly GCA_036417725.1 of Clanis bilineata. Lineage (NCBI taxonomy): Eukaryota > Metazoa > Arthropoda > Insecta > Lepidoptera > Sphingidae > Clanis > Clanis bilineata. The sequence goes on along the minus strand of CM071139.1, from coordinate 1,597,946 downwards.
ATGCTTGTGTTATGCATTTCTATTATTTTTACAAGTCGTTGCTTAATGTATATATTTACTATCTTAAGAGGTTGGTTTTTAAGATGTCTATATACTGTATCTGCTCTTTTATCTGCTACTGCATCATCCCATACTTCTTTGATTTCTTCACTTAAGGATAACATGTTTGCTTCGATGTACCCTATAATAATTATTATAAAACCGTTAGAAAAAGAAGTTGCAGCACTGAAAAGTAATATACAGGCACTTCCTATTACAGTTGCTATTTCGAAGTTTGGTGTTTCAGTAATCGGGTCCAGACCTGTGGACAAAAGAAAAAAATATTTTTTGATTGAGCGCGGGAAACTTATTTATTTATTTAAAAGGTTCATCTACAGCACGTATCGATATATTATACCCTAGATGCACAGTTCTTTGCAAAAATATCGTCCTAAAAAGTGGTCTCAGGAATAATAACAAAGAAAAAGATCACAAGTTCTAATTAAATTCAACACAAATATAACCCTATGCACGAGTTATAAAGTAGCTTTTTAAACGAAATGATCAAGCGTTCTTGAATTTGAATTTTCAAATTTAGAATTCTATCGGCGTCCAACTGTAGGGAAAAGGAGTGCTTGAGCACTTCTTTGCTGTCCCATTTTCCGAGCGTCAACTGTGTATCTAGGTAAATAATATATCGATGACAGCACGTATATATATCACTTTTGATAAGCATTTTTAACAATAATCTGAGATCTCTATATACATTGACTGCCTCCGTGGCGTGGTGGTATTTCGGTACGACTACGGTTCTGAGGTCTCGGGTTCGATCCCCGGGTCGGGCAAAGTAATATTGGATTTTTCCATATCAGCCCGGAGTCTGGTATTTGTGCCCGATATGGCGATAGGCTCGCCCCCAATCACATCTGGGACGGAACTAAGCTCGGCGAAATGTGGGTGTTCTAGTTCGCTAGTGCGCCTCTGCCTACCCCTTCGGGGATACAGGCGTGAGCTTACGTTTAGTACTGTCCCACTGCTGGGCACGGGCCTCCTCTACTAATGAGAGGGGTTAAGCCTTAGTTTACTTAGACTTCATATACCTTAGAATTTCTTGTGGAGAAATTCTCGGGTATGTAGGTTTCCTAGTTCCGTCCCAGATGTGATAGGGGGCGACCCCTAGCACATCTGGGACGGAACTAAGCTCGGCGAAATGTGGGTGTAGTTCGCTAGTGCGCCTCTGCCTACCCCTTCGGGGATACAGGCTTGAGCTTATGTTATGTTATGTTAAAAACTCACCGTACATCACGATAGTGTCATCATATAGATGTCTCCCAGACGTAAACATCGGCATGGAACCGTAGACTAAAGCATTCAAAATTACCATCACACAGTAAACGATGGCGCGTAGTTTCACATTCCTCAGATTTTTAATAATGTTATTAGAAAACCTACTGCCTGGAACCAGCTGGGCATCACATTCAAGGAAATTGTCTAATATCGTGCGCAGTTCAACTCTGTAATTCGTAATAGATAATATTATTATTATACCACAATGATGTTGCCTAAGATGTTAGCTGCATAATTTTCTTTGTTCATGTACGTACGTGTTGTTACGCTAAATACGGCGTACTCTTATGTCATTCCCATACATTTATTCTATTTGATTATTGTATTCGACTAGCGCCTAAGCCACTTGTCTAAGGCCTCTAATGACATTTAGTTCAAAGAGCATGTAAAATTTAGTTAATATTTCATAAAAATGTCAAATTGCCGAATTTTCATACACTTAAGGTCGCCTTATGTCGTTTAAGGCCGCCTTATCTGTCAAAATTATATGGCGAAAATCATTATAAGAAGCTGTTAAAGTTGAGCTGCGTTTGAACATTCGGGCGATAGACACACATCGAGCTCGTTTCGAATTTGATTGTCAAATCGCGCCTCTTTACTAATCATTTGTATTTGAAATAAATACCTTTTAAACGCAATGAAAGCCATCTTCAGAATAAATATTTCATCGCCGATGACATCAAAGAAAATTACAATGGTTTTGACCAGACTGAATGTGCGGTCATATTTTGTGAACAGGTACCAGAACATACTAAACAAATATACGTAGACGTAAGACGCAATGAGCAATCCCGTTATCACGTAATACATTATTGGTATTCCTGGAAGATAAATCGGCTTGTATAATATCTGCATAACACGGTCCAGTTATTTATTTATTTATAGGTACACCAACAGCATACATATTGTTAAATTAAATAGTAAACATTAGTTAAGGACAATGTAGCTGATACATATGCCAGTTACAGGTATACACAGCATTTACCAATTTAAATTTATAACTAAGTTGCGCAAAATATGAAGGAACTACACATAACAAGAATTTTAACCTTACATTAGGAAATTATTCCACGAAAATGTTTCAACACCTTACTTCTGTATACAGCAAATGTATCGTTAAAAATATCTAAATCTTGCATTTCTTTTTTTAAATGATTATATTCGTTGCATATTCTAACTGTCGGAGAATTTATGCCAACAATAGGGTTACAGAAGGGTATATGAAAGATTCTAAATATAGGAAACCTAGGTATCTTAGGTGGTACATTAAGGCAGATCTTATTTAAGATATCAGTACAGTCAATCTTGCCGTTAAATACTTTGTATAGAAATTTCATATCAATCTTTTCCGTCGATTGTATAATATAGTTATTGTTTATATAAGATCTTATAGTGATGGACGGCTTCTCCACGAGTTTTATCTGCACGAATGGATCGGCTGGATTATTGCCACTGTCTTCAGGAAATCCAACATGCAATAACAGTTTGCTATTTTCTTTAGGACGGTAAGTAAGATTTCCGGGGGCATTTGCAGCTTCCTCTCCATACCATCATGTATTTTTTCTACAGTATACCTTTTTTATAGCAGAGACTGGCAAATGAGCAGATGGGTCACAGGGTCTACAGCCCATAAGCACCCATTATACAAAAAAGGGGAGTCTTGGCAAAATAGGGATTGAGAAGGGAAGGGGCGAATTCGGTACTTGACCATTTTTTTAAAAGTATACAGCAGGGTTACCACAACCTCTTATTATCTTATAGCAGTATTATTATAATCGTTCTTCGTTTGTTTTGTATGGGAATCTGTACAAGAAAGATGATAATAATACTGCTTTAAGAGGTGGTGGTAACCCCCCAGGGCTATTCATTAGTTTATCCTAAACATATAAAAAAAATCGTAATTTATTTTCATTTATTTAGTTCAAAAAGCACAAATTATTAATAGCAAGATAAATCTATGTTCTTACAGAAATGCATTGATATTGGTTCCTACAGTCAAAGTACCCAATTGTACCACCGGAAATCTCATTCACCTAACGAAACAAAACAGTGAACTGCCACTTCAAATCAGCATTGTCTAATGCCCTTGGCATTAGAAGGCGTACGTAACCTCTCACCATCAGGTGAGCCGTCTGGTCTGCTCTTTCGAGCAGAAACTAGATTCGAATAGATTTCCGCATTAATCATTGTAACTGAACTTACCTTTTTTATATCGACTATCAATATTGATAGTAAGGACCCTCATAAATGTCCCTATATTTTCTATCATGGCAGAGAATCCGCAGTGGCGCAAGCCAAACTTGCGGATATTTACCATTTTCAAATCTTGCATCTACCTATAATATTTAAGAAATTCAAGGAGCCATGTTTGTGTTTTTGTATACATGAAAATCGAAACTAAATATTTTCAGCATCAATAATACTGTGGTTTTTAATACTACAGAGGAAGATCAGCTTCAACACATCAAATTGGGAGACATAATTAGGTTTTGTAAAATAACAAAAAGGTTGATACGGTAGAAGGGATTGCAGAAGCAACAGTGAAACCAGTGCTTCGTGGTGACTAACATGAATAGCCAAAGAATGCCTAGTGACGCTGAGCCTAACTGTTGGGCTGCCGCTGCAAAGTCGGAACAGACTACGCATTCCGGTGGGTATGTACCACTTACAGGTCGGAAACCTCGCCCATAAGGTCCCTCTTTTCGTACTGCTTCAGTAGGCTAGCGACTCGCGCCCTTAAGTTCAATTGATTTGATGACAATAGTAATGGGATATTCAACTTGCAAGAATTTTTATTCTGGTTTAGGACAAAAAATAACGTATGTAGAATAGCACATAATATTTCGTTAGGATCGTTGCTGATTCTGAATAAAGTACTTCTATTTTTGAGTATACTAAAATTAAAGTATATTTTAATTTTTCAGCATATCACAACAGAACACAATAAGAATCAATAATGGACAAGACCAATCATATCTTTACCACAGTATTTACATACATACATATATAATATCACGCCTGTATCCCGTAGGGGTAGGCAGAGACTATTTCCACTTCGCCCGATTCTGAATTCTGACTCACTACTTTCGCTCCATTTACTTTCATCAAACTCTTCATACATTGGCGTCAGTATATCGCGTATCTCTTCATATAGTATTTACAATAATACAAAATAATTACCTACTTTAACAGATGTTACCAAGATTGTTTTGGTCGTGAATATATACCTTCCAGTTTCAATTTTCATTTCGGTTTGACAAAAATCTGTATTGTGAGTTGAAATAAAATTTGAAATGTATATTTGTTGTTTGGTAAACAAAGGCAAGATAAAAATCTAATTGTATTTAATGACCAGTTTCAAAGTAATGTGCCCTATGTAGTACTTGTAATTGATCCATGGGAATTTTATTTGCATTAGCATTTTTATAATATGTACCTACTAGTAGGAAATTATCTATAATAAAACTTGGATTCTCTACAACAATTTATTGAAATAAAACAAATATTACAGATTCTATCACGTTTTTTTTTTATAGCAGACATTGGCAAACGAGCAGATGGGTCACCTGATGGTAAGTGATCTCCACCGCCCATAGACACCCCAGACACAAAAAGAATCATGGGTGCGTTGCCAACCTAAAAGGAGGGAATGGAAGGGAAGGGAAAGGGGATTGGGGAAGGGAGGGGGGAAATGGGCCACCGGAAATCTCGCTCACCGAACGAAACGCGACAGCAAACTGCCACTTTACATCGGTTTTCTGTTTTTTTTTTACGATTTTTTTCATGACTAGACCTAACAATAAACGGTTCATAGTTTTCTTAAATTGACTAGATATCTGTAAGTAATAACAAATGCGAAAACATTTTTTCATGTCAATAAATCGCTATAGTGGTAATTATGATGTGAGGAAATATAATATAGTAAAATATAAAACAAGTATTTTTCACACTCCGTTTATTTATATTTTAGCAAGCGATTTATAAACTATCACAATTAATCGCTACTAAGATATTTTGTGCAAATTTGAATCATAATTCTTATAGTTGTGCTATAAGAATATAATTATAGATTTAATAATAGACAGCAAATATCTAAAGTTAAGCATCGTCAATGGCCACTCCACTAAACAGACTGTTATAGTCTTCTGCGAATTTTGCTGGAAAAGTAAAATTGTTATTCTTCCCTTTGCAATCATAAACACCTCTTTGCAACACAATATAGGTACGCATAACTCTTGCTCCAGAAAGACAATCTACTAGAACTTGGGTGACTCAGAATGCTACTTGCAAGAGTGTGTTCTCTAATCTTTTAAAAACACCAAAAACCAGTGCTAAGTATTCAATAGCAATGACACACTTAATGTTATTAATATGTGCTGCATGAAATTATTTACAAAATCGTTTGTAATTCGCTCAGGACTATCCTATGAGAACAAAACCTTGCTGTTTCCGAATTTCATTGCATCATTATCATCAGCCATAGGACGTCCATTGCTGAACATAAGCCTCCCACAAATATTTCCAGATCGACCTGTTGGAAGCATACATAAGTATTATTGTCAAGTTATATTGCAACGGAGTGAAATATCGATGATTATAATAATATAATATTTATATCTATCCAGAAAATTTAAAGCAATTTAATACTTATGAACCCGCGTGACTTCATGGTGGATGATATAAATTTATATTAACTAATAATATAAATTATTATGATGTTCAGCAGTGAACGTCGTATGGCTGATGATGATGATTATGCAAATTCCAACTATCTGTTAATATGGTTTTCCTATTGCGTACTCAGTTCCTTATTCATTGTCGGCCTCAGCGTTGTATAGGTGGAATAAATATACCGCAGTAAATACATGAGTGTTCGATAGCTCATCGTCATCATTCCCACAGCCGATAGTATTAAAGTCTTCTGTGAACACTGAAGTATCATAAGCACAAGCTTCTTATTTGAATTGTCAAACTTCTCCCACTTACAGTCGTATACAGCCTCTTCGAACTTCAAACAGGCATCCATAATTTTCTGCCCTATGTAACAGTTGATAGAGATGTTTACTAATGCAAAATGTATTTCTAGATATGTTTTTTGAGGTCCTTTGAGAAGCTCTACAACAACTGACACACATTGACAGTAGAATGCAATTCCTAACGGAATCCAGAAGAAATTTATAAAGGAGTTCCATAAGTTAATACTTGTCTCATGCATTTGTATTATTGTTACGAGACGTTGTTTTATATACTTATTTACAATCCGAAGTGGTTGGTTTTTTAGATGCCTATATGCTGTATCAGCTCTTTTGTCAGCTACAGCATCTGTCCAAACTTCTTTGATTTCGTCACATAGTGACAACATATTTGCTTCTATGTATCCTATAAGGATTATAATAAAACATTTAGAAGTAGCGGCTGCAAAACAAGCAAAAAATACAGAAGTACTTTCTAATATAATTGCTATTTCGTAATTTGGTGATTTCGTCATTGGCTCTAGACCTGTAAAAAAAGAAAACAGTATTCATTTTCTTAGTAAATGTCTACTGTAGGCGTAGTACCTAATTGACTTAACTACTCGTAATATACCGATTGGCGGCGACATAACGACATTAAATCATACCAGATACCTTACAACGTTGCAAGGCTTTGTACCAAAAATCAGTCGAATAGGTGAAATCGTTTAGGTAGAGGATTGATTATTAGTTTTCTCAACTTTTGCACATGGTGTATGATCGGGACGACGTAAAACAGCTGATATTAACGGTCAGACTTTTGTCGATAACAAACATGAACGGACTCGTTCGACATACCTTGAATGCGAGGTTCACGTGCCACGTACCTACTGAAATTTACCTACATGTAGATTTTCGCGCGTTATAACGGGTTACACAGTTTAAATGTTGTGACATTTAGTAACTGAATTTTTGCTATTTATTTTGTTCTAGAAAGACGTTACAGATTTTTTTATTGCTGCAGCGAAAATTAACAATACCTATGTACCCATTATCAAATTTAATGTCGTTATGTTGGCGATACTCTGTATTAGTTAATATTCAATCCAATATTTATTGCGTCGTTGTCATACATATCATTTAATGTCATTTACAACTGCTAACTCTAAGTACTTTTCACAGATCCCGTTTGTAAAATACCCGGCATCGGCTACCCCGTCCTAGAAGTTGTGGGTCATTATTATATTGCAAATAAAAGCTCTGTTTGTTGTGATAATACAGTTTATAGAATACTAACCATCAGATATCTGAAGAACACGTGATAAGGTTTTGAAAGGTACTTTTTTATAGCAGAGGCTGTCAAACAAGCAGGTGGATCTTCTGACGGTAAGTGAGCTCCACCGCCCATAGACACTCAAGACACAATTAATCATGGGTGCGTTGCCAACCTAAAAGGAGGGAAATAGGGATTGGGAAAAGGAGGGGAGAGTTGGGTCACCTGAAATCTCACCCATCGAACGAAATGCAACAGCAAATAGCTACTTTAAGTCGGTTTGAATCACTCACCGTATATAACAACACTGACATCAGGGAATTGTCGTCCACACATAAATATCGGTATCAAATTGTAGAGTAAAGCATTTAACATCATCATCACCCAATAGAGGATGGCGCGAAGTTTTACATTCTTCAGATTTTTCTTAACGTTGTTAGAAAACCTACTGCCAGGAACCAGCTGGGCATCACTTTCAAGGAATTGTTCTACTGTCTTGCGAAGTTCACCACTGTAATTCATATACGTCTCTGCGATGCTTTGTCACAATTAGGTACTTGACTATAGTAACCAATATCAATGAATTTCTGTAGGAACATAGATTATCATCGAAATAACATGTGCAATAGGAATTTATTAAAAATACTCCAAGGATAATTTTATTTTAGTAATGTAAATACTTAATTTTTTATATGTGAGTCACGTGACTGTAAACACCAATCACGACGCATGATGTCACATTACTCATTTTTCTTTTAAATTTGTTGTAGACCTAAGGGTCTTAGGCCATTGTGGAACAAATATGTAGTATGACTTTGAATCTTAATCCAAAGTCATACTGCCAGGTTATTTGGTATATTATTTTCGTATTTTTGTTTAAAGCTCAAGCTAATTTCAACGCGGATGTGATCGACAATCAATATCTGATCAACGAAATATTTTTACATGTTTAGGATAACATAATAAATATCCCTGAATAACATAAGCTCACGCCTGTATCCCCGAAGGGGTACGCAGAGGCAGCGGCGTAGCGTGGGTTTTCGCCGCCCGGGGCCGCCCGGAAATTTGCCGCCCTTTTCAACCGACTTAAAAAAAGAGATTCTCAAGTCATCGGACTAATTTTGTACGAGTATATTACCCGACATTTCCGGCAAATGTCGACCGATTTCTAAAATTATTTTTGTCTTCAATAGAGCAGTTGGGAATGGTACGGACTGCCGAGACGATTATCAGAAGTTCGAGACCAACCTCAAAAAGAACACACTCTGACTTTTCTATGTCAAGTGTGTTTTCATTGTGAAATATCGCTTGCTATAATGGTGAAGGAAAACATCGTGAGGAAACCTGCATACCCGAGAATGTTCCACAAGAATTTCGAAGGTATGAGAAGTCTACCAACCCGCATTAGGCCAGCGTGGTAGACTAAGGCCTAACCCCTCTCATTAGTAGAGGAGGCCCGTGCCCAGCAGTGGGACAGTAATATTACAGGGCTAATATTTATAATCTTGAAAAAAAAATTATAGGGTACGTCGTAAAGTTTGGATGATTTTATTTTACGATTATCACGTAGTGTGGGGTATCGTTGGATAGATCGTTCAAAAACATTACGGGTTTGCTAAAACCGTTTTTCGATCCAAGAATTCGTTTGCGAAATATTAAGCTTTAATCTGCGAATGTTTGTTAGAGTCAAGTGTCCGCACCCCCTACCACCTAAACAGTTGGTTCTGGAAATGTGAAAAAATTCATGGTATTCAGCGACCGCGCCGCTCCCTCTCCCACACTGCTCCAGTTCCCGCGCCCACGCCACCCCAGCGTCCGCGCCACCCAGTACCCGCGCCACTCAGCACCCGCGCCGCCCCAGCACTCCCGACACACAGCGCCGCCCCAGCGCTCCCGACACCCAGTGCCCACGCCGCCCCAGTGCCCACGCCGCCCACGCGCCCCAGTGACCACGCCGCCCCAGATTCCACGCCGCCCCAGCTACCGCACCGCCCCAGCGCCTGCGCCGCCCAGTACCCGCGCCGTCCCAGCGCTCGCACCGTCCCAGTGCTCGCGACACCCAGTGCCCACGCCGGCCGCGCGCCCCAGTGACCACGCCGCCTCAGCAACCGCGCGGTCCCAAATGCCGTGCACCCCAACGACCGCGTCGCCCCATCGCCCGCACCCTCCCAGCACCCACGCCGCCCCAACGCCCGCGCCGTCCAGAACCCACGCCACCTCAGCGACCGCGCCGCCCCAACGGACGCGTCGTCCAGCGCTCGCGCCGCCCCAGCGCTCCCGACACCCAGCGCCCACGCTGCCCGCACACCCCAGTGACCACGCCGCCCCAGCGACCGCGCCGCCCCATCGCCCGCACCCTCCCAGCACCCACGCCGCCCCAACGCCCGCGCCGTCCAGAACCCACGCCACCCCAGCGACCGCGCCGCCCCATCACCCACACCGCTCCAGTTCCCGCGCCCGCGCCACCCCAGCGCCCGCGCCGTCCAGAGCCCACGCCGCCCCAGCGCCTGTGCCGCCCCGGCGCCTGCGCCGCCCAGTACCCGCGCCGTCCCAGCGCTCGCACCGTCCCAGTGCTCGCGACACCCAGTGCCCACGCCGGCCGCGCGCCCCAGTGACCACGCCGCCTCAGCAACCGCGCGGTCCCAAATGCCGTGCACCCCAACGACCGCGTCGCCCCATCGCCCGCACCCTCCCAGCACCCACGCCGCCCCAACGCCCGCGCCGTCCCATCACCCGCGCCGTCCCAGCGCTCGCACCGTCCCAGTGCTCGCGACACCCAGTGACCACGCCGCCTCAGCAACCGCGCGGTCCCTAATGCCGTGCACCCCAACGACCGCGTCGCCCCATCGCCCGCACCCTCCCAGCACCCACGCCGCCCCAACGCCCGCGCCGTCCAGAACCCACGCCACCTCAACGACCGCGCCGCCCCAACGGACGCGTCGTCCAGCGCTCGCGCCGCCCCAGCGCTTCCGACACCCAGCGCCCACGCTGCCCGCACACCCCAGTGACCACGCCGCCCCAGCGACCGCGCCGCCCCATCGCCCGCACCCTCCCAGCACCCACGCCGCCCCAACGCCCGTGCCGCCCAGAGCCGCGCCGCCCCGTCGCGTCGTATTGTGTCGCGTGAATCCGTCACACTCGAGGCACATGGTGCATTAGCGCATACGTTTTGATTATTTAATTTCATGAGTACCTAAACAAAAATGCTACGATTGCCGCCCCTTCTCATGTGCCACCCGGTGCTATGCCAGTGGGTAATACCTAGTGTGGGTTCAGGGCTATGTGTGACTGTTGGGCGTATTTATTTACTTTATTTTTATGCTGAAAGGAATTGCGGCGCTTGTCGCGCCGCGCCGTGTGCCGCCCCTCTTCAGGTGCCGCCTCTCTTAATTTGCCGCCCCCCTTCATGTGCCGCCCGGGGCCCGGGGCCCCCCCGGCCCCCCCCACGCTACGCCAGTGCGCAGAGGCGCACTAGCGAACTAGAACACCCACTTTTCGCCGAGCTTAGTTCCATCCCAGATGTGATAGGGGGCGAGCCTATCGCCATATCGGGCACAAATTCCAGACTTCGGGCTGATATGGAAAAATTCAATATCACTTTGCCCGACCCGGGGATCGAACGGAGACCTCAGAACCGTAGTCGTACCGAAATACCACCACGCCACGGAGGCAGTCATCCCATCATCATCATCATCGTCAAATATCCCTGAATACTTTTAATTCCACATCTATTTTACAAATTTTTTACCAATTCTTTCTTTGCTTTCTGCCTGGCATTATCCCGGCTAAATATTAGTGCCAGGGTCCGCCTTCCTACTAAAACGCTTCCACTTCGCCCGGTCTTGAATATCCTGCACAGTAAGACCATTGGCTCTCATATCATCACTCACATAAAGAGAAGTAGTGTTTAGTGAGTTTCCCTCTTGGTTTCGTGGCGGCATATATGAGCCGTGTACTAGGAGGTCCTGGGGTTGATTCCCAGGTCGGGCAAAGCGATTTTTCTAATTTGACTTGCTCAAGACTGTATCCTCCAGAGGAGAAGTTGACGTCAGGCAAGCAGCCAGTCGTAAAAATTAAGCCAAATCATGCCTGCAACATCATTGAAAAAGTGTATTGTGCCGACCCAACATTAAGGTGGTATAAGGGTAGGTAGTAATAAAGATTCCTGTTGTAAAATTAAATGGATATTATTGAGACACCTCATTAGAAGAGTTAACGGAAGATGGTTTTAAAATTGGTACCGAAAGAGATCTGTGGAGAACCGGTAGCCCGTTGGTCAGACGACATTATGAGGCAAGCGGAACGTCCCTAACGACTATACAGGTCCGTTATCTTTGACCAGAGAAGAGATTAGCAGTAGGTAGATAAAAACTGATGTTGGAGATGAAATTTGTTCTTAAAACTGCGGCCCGAACAGGAAAATTTCTGACAATCGTAAATTTATTCGACCTCAATCCGCGTCTGTGAAATATGTATAATAATCATATCAGCGCGCAGTAAACTAGAATATATTTACGATTGTTAGAAATTTTCCTTCTCGGGCCGCGGGCCACTGATCTGCTCCACTAAATCTATTAAATACGATACCTAGATGAAAACTTCAGTTTTATTCATTTTAAATGTTTAAAAAGCAGCGATAGCTCAGTTGGGTGTGGAATGTGGTACGGACTGCCGAGATGAGTGTCGGAGGTTCGAGACAACCCCAAAATGGAGCATACACCTCTGACTTTTCTATGTGTGTGTCTAGTGTGTTTTCATTGTGAAATTTCGCTTGCTATAACGGTGAAGAGAAACATCGTGAGGAAACCTGCATACCCGAGAATTTCTCCACAAAAAAATCAAAGGTATGTGAAGTCTACCAACTCGCATTACGCCAGCGTGATGAACTAAGGCCTAACCCCTCTCATTAGTAGAGGAGGCCCGTGCCCAGCAGTGGGACAGCATTATTACAGGGCTAATATTATTATTATAAATGTTTAAACTCTACTGTGGATAATCATATTCAAGATTGTCCTACGTATTACGTCATAGACTTAAATACCTGTAAAAGGCCATGAAAGCCAGGTTTATGATGAACATTTCACCACAGATGTCGGAGGATAAAGTCACAATGGCTCCCACCACGTCACCTGTCTCCCGACATCTTATGAACACGAACCATAGCATACTAAACAGGTACACGTAAAGATATGAAGCAAGGACTATCAACATCATCATGTAGTAGATGATTGGTATTCCTGGAAAGTAAATTTAGTTTTATCCACTTTAAGGGTAAACTCACACTGGCGCAGAGTCGAAGCGACGACGCGTCATATTTTGTCCCTATAGCATATTCATCTTCTACTTCTTCTTTGTTTAAAAGGTGAAGCATATTCATCTCTATTCTTCCAGTATTAAGGTACAAAGTGTCACGCAAATATGGAATCGTCATCGCGCGTCGTCATGCGTCGTAACATGACGCGTCGCGGTCCTTCGTCTCTACGTCAGTGTGAGCTGACCGTATGTGAGGAGATTTTCATATAGTAATTGGTAGAGACACGATTCCTAGAGACTTCAAAAAAGGAGAAGGTCTTCAATTCATCTGTATTTTTTTTAACTTTGTTCCCCGATATCTTCGCCAAATGTAGACCGATTTTCAAGATTCTTTTCTGTGTTTGATAGAGCTTGTTCCAAGGGTGATCCCATATAAATTTGGTCAATATTGGATGAATTTTAAAAGACGGGCCGTTAAATTTGTATTATTATTACTATGTAGTTCCCTAAGAAACCGACGTGAAAATGCATTGTTGAATATTCATGTTGATGTTCAAAGACCTAAATAAACTCCTATTTCAATTGCTATTCCTTTAAGATACAGAATATTCTTTCAAGCAGATTAAATTTGAAATCAACATTAAGTAGTACTTATTGCAACTAAGCTTACCTTTCTTATATCGATTATCAACATTGACAGTAAGGACCCTCAGAAATATTCCTATATTTTCAATCATGGTAGGCAATTCGCAGTGGCTTATGCCAAATTTGCGAATGATATTTAGCATTTTCGAGTTTTGCAGGTTCCTATAATAGGTATTTCAAGAATCTGTAAAACTTTAATGTACTAGCTTCTTATTATTTCCTTTGTCAAGATTTTGGAAATGATATACGTCTAAATTTAAGTCATACTCCGAAAGTGTTTTGGTGTTTTTTTAATATTTTGAACTATTTCACTATGTCTTGTTTCTTTAAGCTGTTCTTGGTGTTTGCCAGTTGGCAAATACTTATACTTGTGTCTTATGTCACTCTTTATTATTTTTTATCCAATTTCTCCATGTGTATTTGAGTTTCTTTATTCATTATTATGTGTGACCATTTGCAAGTAATTGTATCAGCGATCGTTAGCAAATCAAATGCAAGATTAATTTAAAAAAAAACGTTACCAGTCTGTGAAGAACGTTAATAGTTCAATCTTCAGTTTGGTATTGATAAAAATGTGGCTCAAGAGTAGAAACAACGAATATGAATGTTTAGTTTTCAAAAACAAAGGTTAGATAAAAATCTAATTGTTGCACATATCAATCAGCTTAGAAGCAATTGATCGATGTAGATTATATTTGCACTAGAATTTAATTATAATATGTACGTTGTTCGTATATTATAAACATCAATAGCAATATTCATAGTAATATTTAACAAGTGATTTCGGTGTATAAATACAGTTTTGTATTTTGAGATGGTGTTTAATACTTACTAAATCAAGCTGGTAGTTTACATAACATATACATAAACATAAGCTCACGCCTGTATCCCCGAAGGGGTAGGCAGAGACGCACTAGCGAACTAGAACACCCACATTTCGCCGAGCTTAGTTCCGTCCCAGACGTGATAGGGGGCGAGCCTATCGCCATATAGACTTTGCCCGACCCGGGGATCGAACCCGAGACCTCAGAACCGTAATCGTACCGAAATACCACCACGCCACCGAGGCAGTCTGAGAGGCTGGTAGTTTATTGATGTATATAACGTATAACATAAAACAAAATAATTTAAAAAAATACACAATATGCCGATGTCTCTTTATTTTACCTGTTTCTTTGACAGTGTCAACTTTAGCAATCTTAGAAGCTAATGCAAATAAATTAATAGCATTTTAATTCATTGTGGTTCTAAGAGTTGTGTAAGCAGAATATATAGATTTAATAACAGACATCAAACATCTGAAGTTAAGCATCGTCACTCCACCAGCAGACAGAGTCAACGTCTTCTGCGAATTTTGCAAGAGAAGCAAAACCGTCTTCATGTTTGTTTTGTCGAAATTCTCCCATTTGCAATCATAAACAGCTCTTTCAAACACAATATTGGCGTCCATAACCCTCTGACCAGTAAAACAGTCTACTGCAACTTGTATCAATGCGAATGGTATTTGCAGAAACGTATTCTCTAATCCACCAAGAAGTTCGAATATGAGTCCTAGAATCAGAAGTACGTATCCTATAGCAATAGCGCCTCTAAACACGAACTCAACTTGACGTAGTAAATTGATATTTGTCGCGTGGCTCTTTGTGATATCTTTCAAACGTTCTTTGACGTAATTGTTTATAATCTTGTTTTTATCTTTGACTTTATTTTGGTCTTGCATATTGTTGTAATTTTCATTGGCGTCATTCCAAAGGTTTAGTATTTCTTCGGTAAGAGCGAGCATTTGGGCTTCAGTATAACCGACCACGATAATAAGGAGTATGGTGACGTTTGCTGGAGGATAGCATATGAAGCATACGCCTGCCGTCATCAAGAAGTAAGATATCTCATAGTTCGGTGATTCCAGCATAGGCTCCAAACCTTAAAAAGACATTTTATGAAAACATTTTTGTTATGATGGATTTAAAATATAAAAAAAAGTTTTGTCAATCATTACAGCTAAATAATGTGTTTTGCTTAAGAGGGGAGTAAATTATACATAGATTAATTTTAGCACACTGAACGAATGCGGTAATTAAATCATGATCTAGGCAATCGAATCAAATTATTACCATAAATGACTAGGTTATCCTCCAAATGATGGCGGCCCTTCATGAACAGAGGTTTGCTCCAGTACGCGACTCCGTTGCCAATGATGACCAGCCAGTAGACGATGGCTCGCTTCTTCACGTATCTGAGAGTAGTGAGCAGGTTGGTGGAGAAGCGACTGCCTGGCACGACAAGGGCGTCGCATTCCAAATACTCGTCTACTATTTTACGAACTTTTTTTCTAGAAGAAATGATGTATGTTAAAAAGATGTCTAAGATGCGCTCCGTCTATTAATTGCAAAATTATTAAAGATAAACATGGTAATATAGATTATCTTATACCTCTGTAATGGCGCCCACCACTTTTATGGTATGACATTAAAATGGTAATGATGCCTATCGCGAGGCATGTCAACATAGGGCAAAATGACGATATAACATCAACACAAATACATTTTAAAATGCAAACAAAATATGTTATCGAATTCTTACATATAAACGAAGGTGTAGAAAAACTTGAGCATGCCTATTTCGCTGGAGATACCGAGCGAGAGGACCACCATGGCGGGGATCATTTCCTTAGTCTCCAGACTGCGCACAAACACGAACCACACCATAGACCATAGATACACGTAGAAGTAAGACAAGGTGATCACCACTGTCACCATGTAGAATAGCAGTGGCATCGCTGGTAGGAAAAAGAATAGATAATTACTTAGCAAAAAAATTACATGCATCTACAAGGTGAACAGATAACCTAATAAAAGTCGCAGGAAGTTGCTGGATGAAGGCCACTTCCAATAGTTCAGTCTGTAAACTTTTAGGAACACCTCTATGTTCAGTCGTGGACGTTCTGTGACTTATGGTGATGATATGCTTTAAGAAGCATATCATCACCTATGCGATAGGTAAGTTAGGAGTGGCACAAACTGGGATGACGAATATAGCAGGGTGTAAATCAACCCCAAGCACTACTTAAGTGTCTATTCATGTACTCATTAAGAAACCTGAGAATTCCAAACAAGAATCTCGATGGTATGTGAAATCTACCTAACTCGCACTACGCCAGCGTGAGTAGAAGGCCTAACCACAGGATAAAAGTCAGTAATTTTATAAGTACGTGTATACTTACGTTTCTTGTGACGGCTATCGATGTTAAGAGTGAGTGGTCTGAGGAGGAACGCCACGTTCCACAACATCGTTGGCAGGTCGCAGTATTTCAGACCAAACTTTTGGAGATGCCTCAATATGCTAGGAGCCTATTTAACAAAGGTTTAGTGACATTACTGATGTTACTGACTCCGTACCGTGTTCATTCGCCTCCTTGGTCTAGTGTAGTATACATGTTTCATAAAGTTGGTATCAACAATAACTACACTTAAAGGGGGCTAACAATCTAGCGGTATCATTTAAAATATCATAATGCTCATAGTTTTTGAATAATGGAAATTTGAATTTGTGACCAAAAAAACGCGACTTCGTTCAAATTCAAATTCAAATTCAAATCATTTATTCTGCAAATAGAATATTTTATACCACTTTCACATGTCAATTACGAGTATATATTGATTTTAAGATATTGATAATGTAATAATGGCGTCGGCATTTCGTGGCTATCCCTGAGAAGAAATGCCGAAACAAACTCAAGTTCGCGTGGGTAATCCACGGGATTCCTTTTCGACCGACTTCAAAAAACGTGAAGTTCCTTAATTCTTCTGTATTTTTTTATGTATGTTATGCGATATCTCCACCAAATGTAGACTAATTATTATGATTCTTTTTGTGTTCGATAAATTTAGTCACGTATCACGATCAGATAAGTTTTGAAGTCGGTCCGTTGAGTATTTAAACTTGTGATTATTCTTTCTACCTGCCCTTATCCCACCTAAATGAGGGGTCGGCGCAACACACTTTTCAAGCATGTTCCAGAAGATTTGGCTTAGTTTTTACGACCGGCCGTCTGCCTGACATCAACCCCCTATGAGGGATCCAGTCCCAGGAAAATTAAATTAGAAAATCTGATTTGCCTGTCTTGGGAATCGAACCCACAACCTCCCGATCCACAGCCCATATATGCTGCCATTAGAGCAAGGAGGCGACAAAAGTTTTTAAACAATGCTATATAAAAAATTGCCTATGTTGCACTGATAATGTAGCTTTCCATGAAAGTGAAAGGTAAAAGAATTTTTAAAATAATTTGAGTAGTTTTTGAGCCTATTCATTACAAACCAAACGATATAGATTTAAATGGCCATTTACCATTTCGAAATACTGCGTTTATCTTTTCTTTACCACTTTCGTATCAAGACTGATGCAGAATATTTAACCAAATACTAAATTAATTGCTTCATACGTACAATTATAGGACTGCATTTACTATAATAGTAGCATTGGAGCAACACATATTTATGTTTGGTACGTGCATAGATACTATAGTCTAGTTATTGTTTCTATCTGTCCTTATTTCTCATCATCATCATCATCAGCCATAGGACGTCCACTGGAGATAGGTCTCCTCCAAATATTTCCAGATTCATTGATGTTGACCTTATTTCTTTATTTGTCCTTCATGTGGGGTCGGCGCAATACGCTTGTTCAAGTATGTCGTTGAAAGAGTTTAGCCTAATTTTTAGGACCCTGTCTGTCAACAACTCCTAGGAGATCCGATTCCGATTGTGTGAATACACCTTGCACGACCTAGGAATTGAAATCAGTACTTCTGGTCCACAGTTCAAACACTCTGCCACCAGACCAATAGAACAATAATAACAATAAAATCGAACCCACATTACTCATCTCACAGCCATGTTACTCGATCTTTTTTTTTTTTTTTAATAGCCGAAACTGGCAAACGATCAGATGGGTCACCTGATGGTAAGTGGTCTCCACCGCAAGAGAGACACAATAAGAATCATGGGTGCGTTGCCAACCTAATGAGGAAACAGAAGGGGAGGGAAAAGGGATTAGGAATTGGGTGGGAAATGGGCCACCGGAAATCTCACTCACCGAACGAAACGCGACAGCAAGCTGCCACTTTACGTCGGTTTCCTGTGAGACAGTGGTATCAAACCGATCGAGCCGGCCCATTCGTGCTGTAGACGTTACTATCTACAGCGTGGCTCTACCACTCACTGCACTACGGATGCTGTCAGAATGTATTTTGTTTAAATAGCTATGTCATCCCCACCATAAATAGAAATAATGTCATCGTCTCCAACGTTATTGAATACCATACATAAGTTCCAGTTGTCTTACTTTTGAGGAGTGACAGGATTAATAGCAATTCAAAAGTGGGATGGATTAAGAACTCCCTCCTTTTTTAAATCGATTAAAAAGAAAGCTTTCAATTATAAAACGGGGTTCTGCTTAGATTGGTAATAGAATAAATCTGATCACGCAAGTGAAGCAGCAGGCAAATCTAGTTAGAAATAATTTAATTGTTGTTAAAGTGTTGATACAACAAAGTACAGACGTGTCAACATATAATTTACCACTTACCAGGCTCTAGTGACATGCAATTACACAGTTAGTCGTCATTTTATTATTTTAATATTAAATGAACAGTATAATTTCACTTTGGTATTTCACACTAAATATCAAAGTTCACACCTGTTTCCCCGAAGGGGTAGGCAGAAGTGCACTAGCGAGCTAGAACACCCACATTTCGCCGAGCTTAGTTCCGTCCTAACTGTGATAGGGGGCAAGCCTATCGCCATATCGAGCATTACAAATGTAAATTCCAGACTCCGGGCTAATAAAGTAGATAAATCCAATATCACTCTGCCCAACCTGGGGATCGAACCCGAGAGCTCAGGACGGTAGTCGTACCGAAATACAACCACGCCGCCGATGCAGTCACACTAAAAAATATTGTGTCATAAAGCATTAGTGTTGCCAGATCTATTGTGTGAAATATCGGAACACAAGGTTAAAATGATCGGGACATAGGTTTTCAAATCGGGACGTTACCGGCCGGTTAGTATAACAAAGAAATCAAACTATAATAAGTTTTTTTTAAATATAACTAAATTTATGGTCGAATCTCAACATTGGCGAAGTTTCAACGCCTTTTTTAATTGCAGTTATATACCCCATCGGCGGGGGTTTATGAGCCCCCACAATTGGAGATGGGCCGCAAGGCGGTACCGCGCAGGGACGGTTCCGGCTGAAGCCTGGGCGCTTCTCGCTTAGGGAAACCCGGAACCGTCCCTAAAGCACCGAAAAGGACCACCGCGGTGTTTTTAGTCGGTATTGCCGGTGTAGGGTGTACATAGAGTTAGGGACTCGACCCAGTATTGCCCGGATGTTTTCCATCTCTCCCGGGCATGTCGCCGGTTTTACGACCCAACGCTATGGGTCGTAAGACCGGCGACACCGACATAACCGTCACGCCTTCACTCAGGCGTGGCGGTAGTATTAAAACACTTTCCCCACGATAACAAAAAAAAGTTATATACCCCACATTTAGAGGATTCAATCCCGGGATTGAGTTCATACTTCAATTCTACCCATACTAGAAATATACCCAGCCTAGTACAAAGAGTGGACCGTTCTCAGAGCAGTTGTCGTCGCAAAAAACCTCTGGGTGCCAGGTGTCACGTAAACCATGGTCGAGATTCTGGGAGCCTAGCGTGCAGAAGCCAACTTTTACGAGAAGATGCATCTCACAGAAGGAGAGTGCCAAGAGAGATCGGGAACAATCTAATCCTTGATTCTCAGATTTTTCTGATCCCTTCAGCCGCCAGATGGGGCATAGGAGGCGTGACTGTCCCTCGCTTCCCACTTTGTGGCTGGGGGCGTTTGAAAAATTTAATCTCGGTATCGCCTGCCCGTCGTAAGCTTTGACTTATAGGGCCTAACGGAGGTCGTAGCAGGTATCTGTTATAGCGCCCCCAAGATGGCCAGCAGTGCAGGTGGACCGCCTTGTTCTGTCATTGACGCCAAGGAGGTCCGGCGGCTGGTGTTTATGAGTGCCTCTTCCGCGATTGGAGACGGCCCAAAGGCGGCACCGCGTAGAAGCGATTCCAACCAAAACATGGGCGCTTCTCGCCTAGGGAAATCCGCAGTTGTTTCTATTCGCTGCCAGGCTTTTAGTCGGTATAACTAGTGCAGTATGTGTTAGGGATTCGGCCCAGTGTCGCATGGATATTTTCCATCTGTCCCGGGCATTATGGCCCTGGACCATTTTTTCCCCGCGGAAACTTGATTTCCAAGATTTTACCGCTAGTTAGCTTCGTTGAAAGTATATAAGTAAATAAACCGAAAAACTTTGACGTGACTGCCCGTAAGCATCATGTTAGCGAAAACTACGTTGCGGAGATGAAGATGCGGCGGTGATTGTGCAACGTTACACGATTAGACCAAATACGAAAATTGGTGTCAGATAAACTGCAGGAATGTCGCTTGAAAGATATTGTCATATTTTGAGCAAACCACGGGAGCAGTCTGTCGCAAGTTTCTGGACCAATCATGCCAGGGATACGTTCTCGTGGACGGCCTAAAAAAGTGGCGGCTTGGCGTTTTGGTAAAAGATATAAAATCCAGTTGTTTTATTGTCACCTCCTTGGTCT
Organism: Clanis bilineata; assembly: GCA_036417725.1. Lineage (NCBI taxonomy): Eukaryota > Metazoa > Arthropoda > Insecta > Lepidoptera > Sphingidae > Clanis > Clanis bilineata. The sequence goes on along the minus strand of CM071139.1, from coordinate 1,576,839 downwards.
AGTGGCAAAATATGTATATGGGCTGTGGACCTGGAGGTCCTGGGTTCGATTCCCAGGTCGGGCAAAGCGAATTTTCTCATTTAATTTGCCCGGGACTGGATTCCTCAGAGGGTTCACGTCAGGCAGGCAGGCTGTCATAAAAACTAAGCCAAATCCTTTCTATAACATTCTAGAAAAAGTATGTTGAGCCGAACCCTCATTAAGGTGGGATAAGGGCAGGTAGAAGAAGAAGATTTTATTGTGGTGGATGATCAAGACCGGGCGAAGTGGAAACGTTTACACAAAACAACCATTTAGATGGCAGAGTGGGTCATTTTTTTATCCACGGAGAAAAATCAACTCTTTACGGATATCTCCCGACCTGGGGTCAATGGGATGGTTATGCCCGACTCGTCGTCTTCCGCTCTAGTCCACAGTAACTGTGGATTAGGACGGGTCCCTAACCAAAATACCTATACCGACACTACCGACTAAAAAACCGTGGTTGCCTTATTAACCGAAAGTGAGATGGTTCCGGAGGATGCGGAGTAACCTCTGGATTGCTGCTGGAACACACTCTGCACGTTGCCTTTCGGCCCGTCTCTTAGGGGCGGAAGCCCCACATATTTATGCCGTCTTTGGTACGCACGTCAAGAAGATGTTTTTGTGTAGCCGAGTTGTACATCTCAGAGGTTGCATCAATGTAATATACAAATGCCACACATCCCCCGCTGTACGGCCCTCACCCCAATCCGCAGGACTGGAGGCGCCAGTCAACGACCAGGCGCCTCGCTTTTTGTTTGTCGACTGGAATCTAAGCATTACCGATCCCGTCTCTCATTTTTCAACATAACACGTTCACAGATGAGGTCATACCGCGCCACGACCTCCGACTACCGACCATTGTAGCTACTGCCGGCAAAGAGAAGCCGTCACCGGCTACAGTTCTGAGAGCGCTGCGTTCTTCATCCCAGGCTGGACACATTTCGAGAGTGTGTTGGGATGTATCCTCGGGGCAGTTGCTACAATGATGGCACACGATGAATTCTGAGTGAGGGCCTCTCTCCGCAGTATTGTCGAGCCTTTATCTCATCGAAGCATGCCTTAACCCGCGATGAGACGCCTCCTCACGCCAGAAGAAAGTTGTCAAAAGAAGAGCGTCTAAAACTCGTCTTATATTTTCCCGTTGATTGTCTGCTAGCACTGCAATCAACTGGAAAAAATAAGCTGTCATATACCGTTCTCTTTCTTGCTAATCTAAGCCCCATCCCATTTACCTGCCGGCTTGTTTCTAAATTGATAGCGTTCTAACATAAATTATGATTTAAATTGAGATTGAGACCTTGAATGTTGTGACTAATAAAGATTTTATTTTATTTATTTATTGTAACAAAAAATAATTAGCACTTACCTTATGCAAACGGACAGCTGAATTAAAATATAGTTTACCATACAACCGTTATATTTACCACTTTTGTCGGTAAACAAGTATGAGCGACTGTTAATTTTTTTTTAAGTACATACTAAGAAGGATTCGTCAGAAATCGGGACATTCGGCGTCCCGATCAAGGGTAAATCGGGACGGGTCACCAGACCCCTGAAAATCGGGACGTCCCGCGCAAATCGGGACATCTAGCAACACTATAAAGCATACTACTTTTTTCTTTCTACCTGTCCTTTTCCCACCTTAATGTGTAGTCGACGCAACACACTTTTTCTAGCATATTGCAGAGAAGATTTGGCTTATTTTTTACAACCGGCCGCCTGCCTGACGACAACCCTATGGGGATCCAGTCCCGAGCAAATTAAATTAGAAAATTAAAATAATATTAAAGTTACTGTTCCACTGCTAAGCACGGGCCTCCTCTACTAATGATATGGGTTAGGCCTTAGTCTACCACGCTGGCCTAATGCGGATTGGTAGTCTTCAAAATTCACATACCTTCGAATTTCTAGTGAAGAAATTGTTGTTATAATTGATTTTTGAGTGCTACAGTCGGTTTTGAGATTTTATTAAACTTTGATTAGCTTTTTCTATTTCTTTCCTTTTCTCTTCAATCCTTTGTCAGTACTTTCTACTTTAGTTTTCAAATTAATAATTGTGAATGTGATCTATTAAAAATTACTCATTTTTTTTTCATTCTGGACCCGGATAACAAGGCATCTGTTATTTTCAATGTAAATTAATTGGAAAACTTTCTCAGGCTTTGCAAAAAGAACTTCCCCTAAGAAAGCGAAAAACGTTTGTAACTTTGTTTCAACTACTTTATTTAAATGTAATTCTACTTTTTTGATACTTTCAACACTTCAAATATCTACAGTATCTAATAAACTATGATTACTAATCAGTACTATAGAATAAACTAAAACAATATAACAGTTTCTTCCATTTCCTAGTGCCACTTCAACGTGGTATACATTAACGCGTGTTGCAGTAGGGATATGTGTCAATATTACAAAATCAAATAATATCACTGTTATAAAACACATATACGATGTGGTTATGTTTACAAATGTTTTTTGATTTCTAAGAACTACTTGAATCTACTTCATTGTCGTCCTCAGTGTTGTGTAAGCAGAATATATAGACTTTATAACCGACATCAAGCAGCTAAAATTCAACATCGTAATACCGCCAGCTGAAATAGTCATAGTTTTTTGAGAATTCTGCAACAACAGCAACACCGTTTTCATGTTCATTTTGTCGAAATTCTCCCATTTGCAATCGTATACTGCCCTCTCGAAAGTTAAGCTTGCGTCTGAAACCTTCTGGCCTGTGTAACAATCTACTGCTACCTGAATTAAGGCGAAAGGTATTTGTAGGTAGGTATTCTCCAGTCCACCTAGGAGTTCTGCTATGAGACCTAATGTTAGAAACACATATCCAATAGCAATCGCTCCTCTAAACACAAATTCCACTTGTCGTACCAAACGTATGTTTAATGCGTGCATTTTAATTATTTCTTTCAGTCTATACCTAACGTAGTCGTTAATCATTTTGTCTTTAGTTGCAGTAACTTCAGATTTATGAACTTTATTTTCATAGTGTTCGTTAGCATCACTCCAAAGATGAAGCAGTTCTTTGCTAAGAGCTAGCATTTGTGCCTCTGTGTATCCGACAACTACTATAAGGAACACCGTGACGTTTGCTGGAGGATAGCAGATGAAGCACAGTCCAGCGGTCATCAGAAAGTACGCTATCTCGTAGTTTGGCGTCTCGAACATTGGTTCTAGTCCTGTAGAAAGAAAAATTATTGAATGGTTCTAAAGTTTTAATATTTGTTATTTATGAACAATATACTTGTTCTAAGTGCCAATCATACGAAAAGAGCTTGAATCATGAAATTTGAACACTGATAAAACACTTAAAGATTTTTGATCTTAGTGTTAGGATCGAGAGCACAGATCAAGTCACACCGAATTTATATTATGTTCTGATACCAACGACGCGTCACTCATATTTTTGCATGACGTCTAGGGATATGTAAATAGTTTATGTAATAGTTATGATGGATCTATATAACCTACCATAAATAATGTATCGATCTTCCATATGATGTCTTCCACGCATGAATAATGGCTTGGTGACGTAAGTTATGCCGTTGATGATAATCACGAGCCAGTAGACGATGGCGCGTTTCTTCACGCGTTTCAACGCTTGAAGAAGGTTCCGGGAGAAGCGACTGCCCGGTACAATTAGGGAGTCGCACTCTAAGTAGTCCTTTACGATCTTCTGTACTTTATCTCTAATAGGAAATTATAAAACCGATTTAAAATTAGAAAATATACTTTCACTTTTAATTCTTTCCACCTGCCCTTATCCCAAAGGAATGTGGGATCGCAACACATGTTTCCAAGCATGTTACAGAAAGGATTTGGCTTAGTTTTAACGACTGGCTGCCCTGACATCGATACCATTCTGAGAGATCCAGTCTCGGGAAAATAGTGTTAGAAAAACACCCGACCTGGCCTGGGAATCGAACCCAAGACCTCCGGGTTCACAGCCAATATTCGATGTCACTAGACCAAGGAGATGACTGCTCTACTTTGAAATCTTATCATCATCATCATCAGCTATAGGACGTCCACTGCTGAACATAGGCCACCCCCAAGGATTTCCAGATCGACCTGTTGGAAGCGGCCTGCATCCAGCGACTTCCTGCGACCTTTATCAGGTAAATCTTATAAAGACATGAAAATTAATAAGAAAGCTGAAAAGAAAGCCATGCTTTTGGTATTAAAATGCAGAAAGCTAGCTATCCATTGGTCTACCAGCGTTATTGAGCCAAGAAAAGGCGCTGATTAGTGATCCTGTGTTTGATAACGGGATTTCTTAGCTTCAAAATTACTAAAATTTTGTGAATATTACAAGTTGGGCCTCTGCTTATCCCTTCGGGGATAATACCTAGTCAGTCGAAAGGTCAAACAAACAACGTTCAATGACAGAATATTATCGTTAGTTCATTTAATATTTATCTCCAATTTCACTGCGAGACGGTTAATTTTGTCAGCGTGTTGGGAGTAACTTACAAAGTGTTTAATAGATAATGAATCTCGAAGGTGTTCTTAGACAGATTACAGCAGCCCGAGCACGAATAACTATCGAACACGTATTCGAATAGAATTAGCTGAGCACTCGTTCACATTGTCGATTTTTTTGATAGCAGACACTGTCAAACGAGCAAATGGGGCACATGATGGTAAGTGATCTCCACCGCCCATAGACACCCAAGACACAAAAATAATCATGGGTGCATTGCCAACCTAAAAGGATGGAATGGAAGGGGAAGGGAAAGGATTGGGAAAGGGAGGGGGGAAATGGGCCACCGGAAATCTCACTCACCGAACGCAACGCGACAGTAAGCTGCCACTTCGGTCAGTTTTCTGTGACACAGTGGTATCAAACCGAACGAGCCGGCCCATTCATGCTGTAGACGTTACTACGGCTACAACGTGGCTCTACCACTCAAAATAGAAAATCAATAAAACTCGATTGTCGATAGTTATTCGTGCTAAGGCCTCAGATGACTTTCAGTCCTGAGCAATGTTATATACTTAATGATTATATGTATGGTTCTTAACTTACCTTGAAAGCCAGCGTAGGTGCGTAATGAGAAGTAAATTATGAATTATTATATAAAATATAATATATTTAAGTGTAAATGGACATTTACACTTAAATACCTTGAGTGGTAGATCCACGCTGTAGATGTCTACAGCAGGAACGGGTCGGCTCGACCGGTTTGATACCACTATCTCACAGAAAACCGACGTAAAGTGGCAGATTGTTGTCGCGTTTCATTCGGTGAGTGAGGTTTCCGGTGGCCCATTTCCCTCCTCCCATTCCCAATCGCTTTTCCCTCCCCTATCATTCCCTCTTTTTAGGTTGGCAACGCACCCATAATTCTTTTTGTGTCTTGGATGTCTATGCGCTGTGGAGATCACTTACCATCAGGTGATCCATCTGCTCGTTTGCCAGTCTCAGCTATAAAAAAAACTGATTTGCAAAATGACTTTTTTATAGCAGAGACCCAAAACGAGTAGGTGGATCGACTGATAGCAAGTGTTCTCCATCGCCCATAGCCGACGATATCGTAAGAATGAATGTATTCGATTTTGGCCGCGAGAAATCTCACTCAAAGACCAAAGACTTCTATGTATTTACTAGACAAGCTGTTTCGAAGTAAAATTGTGGCACATGACGGCAAATGTTTGACTTTTCACGGCTAAGGAAAAGAGCAGATTTCTATAGTAAGTTGAGGTCGATTAACAGAGACTTAGTGCGCATAATCTATGTACCAAACAGCCATTCTAGCAGTATACATAGAATTCTTTGTCAAAAACAAATGGATGGAAGAACTTACATATAAACAAAAGTGTAAAAGAACTTGAGAGTGCCGATTTCACTGGATATCCCGAGGGAGAGGACCACCATGGCAGCTAAGAGGTCCCCAGTCTGCGGACTCCGGATGAACACAAACCATGCCATAGATACCAGGAACACGTAGAAGTACGACAGGGTTATCACCACAGTAATTACATATAAGATGAATGGGATCCCTGAAACAAAAAGTAGGTACAAGAAACAATAGAAATATAATAGTATAAATGTATAATGATTTCTTAGGTTTACGTGAATGTTATTCATTGAAATTAAACTATTTTTAAGGATTCCATCACGATTTGGTTTTAATTTTTTAATTTTTATGCCCGACGTTTCGAAGCTTTGCAGCCTTCGTGGTCACGGGCCGTGACAAAAATAGTTTAATTTCAAAGTATAAATGTATATAAAGTAATATAATGCGGAAAACATAAATAATAAACGATTGCTGCCAAAAAGCTTGATACTGTGGTAGTAATTAATAGATAGCACTTAATTGATGACACCATTCCAAATGACGAAAATCTCACAAAAGCCGAAAAATTATGACTAAATAATTAGATCTGACACAAGAAAAGACTTCATTGTATTTATTTAGTACACCACCACAGGAGGTGACTTATAGGCAGGATGTGGACTCGACAATCTCTTTAGAGTGTTCTGTGATCATTGTTCCGACAATCATTCTGCAGACACGACAATTATTAATTAGAGTTCTTAGAGAGGTGCGTTCCTTGTCGCGGTAATGGCTACCGGACGACAACTGACCCGTAGGGGTCGAGGGTTGCGGGGGAAAGCGGAAGGAAGGATGTGCAAGAGTGCGTACTGTGTGTGAGTAGTGATAGATGCGTGTTTGTCTATTACTTTTTTTTTATATATGTATGTTTGTATTAGATTTAATTAATTAGATTATTTTAAATAAATGGCGCAGACAACTCCGCCGGCCTAGAGGTTTCCTCTAAACTAAGTTATACTAAAAAAAAAGCGAAGCAAAGGAAGAGTTTTATTTAATTAAGATATATTTTTATTGAATTATTACTGAGTTGGAAGCGGACAAATCCGAACTACTGGTCGTATATAACTACCAGAGTTGGTGCGAACCTTTACAGTACGAATAATGCCATCCTTTCCAGGGTAGAGAGATTCGACTACGCCTAATGGCCAACATAAGGGATGAGCGTTATGATCTTTAATGATCACTACAGAACCCAATTTTGTAGGGTTTGCGGGAGTATTCCACTTCTCACGTTGTTGCAATGAAGTGAGATACTCTTGGCTCCAACGTCGCCAAAAAATGTGCGTGAGTTTACTTACGAGTTGATATCGAGTCAATCGATTATCAGGAAGATCCGACAAATCTTCAGCGGGTAAAAATTTTTGAGGCGTTACATTTAAAAAATGATTAGGAGTTAATGCAGAAATATCCGATGGGTCCGAACTAAGGACACACAACGGTCTACTGTTGAGTAGTCCTTCAATCTGTACAAGCACAGTTGAGAACTCTTCGTAAGTAAGTACATGAGAACCTATTATTCTAGCTAAGTGAGCTTTAACGCACTTTACATTAATCTCGCAGAGCCCATTAAAATGTGGACCATATGGAGGGCTACGTTTAAATTCAATACGATACGTTGACAAAAGGTGTTCGCTTATATAGTTATGGTGAGTTGTGGACTGTATAAGATTATAGATTTCGTCTAACTTGCGCTTAGCGCCAATGAAGTTTGTACCTCCATCACTATAGATCATTGCGACAGGACCTCTACGACAGATAAAGCGCTTAAAAGCAGAGAGAAATAGTTCAGTACTCAAATCAGAGACTAATTCGAGATGTAATGCTTTAGTCGTCAAACAGACAAATAGGCAAATATATGCCTTTTGACTTTTGACTCCGCGGCGACGTATATGAGTAATGTAAAAAGGACCACCATAATCTACGGCGGTGTAAACAAAAGCTTTTGCTTCGGAAATTCTAAAAGCGGGAAGGTCACCCATTTGCGGGTTAGAGAATTTAGGATTAAGTTTAAAGCAAATATTGCAAGCGTGCACTCGTTGGCGCACAAGATTTCTGGCAGACAATATCCAAAACTTTTGTCTGAGTAATGCGAGCAGTAGTGCGGGACCAGTATGAAGATTAATAGCGTGATAATGATCAACTATAAGTTGAGTAATGCGGTCTTTAGCGGGAAGTAAAATGGGATGTTTTTGACCATAATCGAGTTGAGAGTGAGATAACCTGCCTCCGACTCTAACGAGATTACACTGATTGTCGATAAAGGGGTTGAGTTTTATTATACGCTTGCTACACTGTTTATTCGCGTTTATTGCGTTGATATCAGCGGAAAAATGCTTATGTTGAACGTATCGCAAGATGTACGTTTCGGCGTATTCTAGATCGAAAACGGTTATAGCGTTACTTTTCGGTAAGAGTTTAGTGAAACGTAATACATATATCGTAGTATGCAACAATTTTGTCCAGCTGGAAACGCGATCGGCCAGTTCACCGAGGGGATTTACTACTTGACATGAAGACGATTCCTCTGTCACTAACGAAACTGTTTTAGATTCTAATTGCGTAACGTCTTTGAAACTAGCTTGAAACGGTGTTATAGGCCACTTAGAGAGTGGCTGGGCGAGCCACAGTGGACCATGGAACCAAGCCTCGCACTTTAAAAGAGCGTTAGGAGTAACTGGACGAGAAATTATGTCTGCCGGGTTCTCTTGCCCTTTAACGTGATACCAATGACGAGCAGACAATTTCGAGTTTATTTCAGTAATCCTATTGGCAACAAACGTATGAAATTTGTAAGCGGGTGAGTGAATCCAAGTAAGTGTAACAGTCGAGTCTGAAAAAGCGAAGGTATTATGTATATGACAGCGTTTGGAGAGCGTTTCGCGAACGGATTTTATTAAGTTTGCCAAAAGCAGAGCAGCACAGAGCTCTAAACGAGCTAATGGCATTTTCTTAAGAGAAGCGACTCGTGATTTGGATGCTATTATGTTGATAGCACCAACAGAATCTTCATCATAGCCAACTCGTATGTACACGACAGCACCGTAACATTTTTCACTTGCATCGGCAAATCCTATGAGCGTAATATGCGCATTAGAAGTGATACCTACGTAACGCGGGATCTTTATATTCTCAAGATTGGGTAGCTCATAGTGAAACTGTATCCATTTATCATGGATCGGCTGGGGTGCAAGATCATCCCAATCGAGGTTCGAGAGCCAACACTCCTGAACAAGCAGTTTCATATAAGCTACAACAGGACCGATTAGACCTAACGGGTCAAAGAGACGTGCGGTTACTGAAAGGATTGTACGCTTTGTACATTTCTGGGTTTCAGGGTTAATATTAAATTGGAAATTATCCGTGGTGGGTTGCCACTGCATGCCCACCACTTTTGTGCTCACAGGGGGACGAGTCATCGTCGAAATTTACAGCGGTTGGATTTTTATGCGATAAAGGTATTTTATCCATCAGTTCGGCACTGTTGGAAATCCATTTTATAATTTTGAACCCGCCGGCCTTGAACATATCCACCATCTGATGATAGATCTGCTCGGCTATTTCAAGGCCGTCTATGGACCCAACGTAATCGTCCATATACATAAAGTTTTCAACCTCGCAAGCAGCGAGAGGCCACTTCTCACGAGCGTCTGCGGCGAGTTGACGAACGACTCTCATTGCCAAAAAGGGCGAACTAGAGACGCCGAAGGAAACCCTGTTAAATTCAAATATACGAATCTCTGAATTAGAATCAAATCTGTATAAAATTCTTTGAAACGAGTGATGCTGTGGCGTCAATTTGAGCTGGAAGTACATCTTTTCGATGTCAGCGGTTAGCGCGATAGAGAACATCCGTAGATTTAAAAGCAAGTCAAATATATTGCTTTGGAGATTAGGACCTTTATATAATAGGACATTCAGTGATTTTCCAGATGTCGTTTTGCAGCTGGCGTCGATCACTATTCGCGTTTTCGAAGTGGATTTTTCAGGACGATACACAGCCCTGTGGGGAATGTAATAGCATTCGTTACTGGGTTTGAATCCCTTGACTTCGATTAAATAACCGTTGTCAATATAATTTTGAATAGTCTCGTTATAATTAGCACGTAATTCTGCGTTAGTATCGAGTTTTTTCTCTAATAAATATAAGCGGCGTTTAGCGATAGCGAATGAGTCACCTAATTCTGAAGGATCATATTTGAACGGGAGATGAACCGTGTACCTACCGGTCTCATCGCGTGAATGCGTGGCGAGAAAGTGTTGTTCACAAGCCTCATCATCAGGGCTTAAGTGAACCTTGTCGGGAATATTTTCGAGCTCCCAGAAGCGTTCTGTGAGTTGTGTTAGCGTTTTAGTATCATCAACCGAACAAAGGAAATTTTTGTCGGCATTAGTTGTGCGAGAGAGAGTGCGAGCATATGGAACAGGCTCGTAATTTGCTCTGCCCATAATAATATATCCAAGTGTGGTTTCTAATGCAACGGCCGAGGTCTGAGATGACGTGACTCTGTCATTTCCGAAAATCGCGGATACGAACTCACTACCCAGAAGACAGTCAATGTCGTCGGGAGTGTGGAAACAATCATCAGCTAAAGGCAATTGCTCAAATTCCTTTAGTTGAGTTATTTCAACGGGCGCGTTAGGTAATCGATCGGTAATAGTGTCGATTACTCTAGCGATAATTTTGTATGAGCAATTCTTGTCATACCGAGAAGTTATTTTTAATGTCGAAAATCCTAAAGAGGCACTTTCCGTTTGACCTATACCTCGGACGGGCGATAAAGCGGGCGAAATAGGGAGTTTCAAACGTTCACAGCAAGATTTTGTAATAAAATTACTCATTGAACCGGTGTCAATCAAAACTCTAATAGTTGAACGCTTGTTATTATTGCCGTATACGTGTACAGAAGCCGTAGGTAATAAGACAGTAGTATTGCATTTAAAATCCTTTATATTATCTAGCGAAGCGTTCGTAACCGTTAGCGCCATACCATTTGAATTTGCGCGCGAGTTTGCGTTCGAAGTAGCGGGAGCGGCAAGCGTAGTATCGTGAGCGGGGTGCGGAGCGGGGCGCGACGTGTGGTGTGCCTGCGGCTCGGAGCGCGCGGGCATCGACGGGGTACGCGCGGCGGGGGAAGCGGTAGTCGGCCGCGATGGCTCAGCGGTTGAGTGAGAGTGCGTGTAGCGTTGATGTATAACGGGTTCGAATCCCGGGCGTTTTTTGTTAATAATGTGTAAAAGACTATGATGGTTTCGTTGGCATTCATAACACCTATTCCTAGATTTACATAATCTTGAGTCGTGGAAACCTAAGCAATTTCTACAAAACCTATTTTTATTTACGATATCTATGCGTTTACTCGGATCAAACTGCAAAAACCGTTCACATTTGTATAAAGGATGAGTTGGACCGTTGCAAACAATACACGATGATGAGAAATGCGCCTTGATCGGTGACGCTGAGCGCTCTGTATGCGAGGTAGTTTGCGCGGGAACAGACTCATTATTGAATGTATCGGTATTAATTACGTATGAATGAGTAGATTTTGACTTAGTGTCACTAGCTTGTGAACTTTTATAATTCTTTACAAATGTGCGCGGGTAAGAATGCAATAATCTGATCTTACTCTGTTCGTGTAAGAACTTTGTGACGTCACTGAAAGTAGGTATCTCGATATGTCTATGACTTTGTTCGAATAAATTGACAGTTTCTTTGTCAAGTTTACTGAGTGCGATATGCGTAATAATAAAATCTGATAAATTAACCAAATTTAATCGTTGAAGCGCGGCTTCTGCGACACAGAACTGTTCTATGAATGTATCTACGGGTTGGTTAGGCTTAAAGTGCATTAGTTGATCAACGTAATATGAGGCTTGAACCCTCGGGTCTTGGTACTTTGCTACCAATCCCGACCAAATAATATCGTAATTATCTGCCGTGGGCAGTATACCAGAACATATAGTTAAAGCTTTTCCGCTCAATTTACCTACCAGATACTGAATTTTCTCTGCTTTAGACAACCTATAATTGTTATGAATCACGGTTTTAAAATTCTCATAGAACACAGGCCATTTTGAGGGAGTACCATCGAATCCCACTAGATGGAGAGAAGGCAGTTTCTGGTCAATGGAATCAGATTTACCTTTCTCTGCAGTTTGCGATTGAAGAGTAGCTTCAGTGTGTTTAATATAACAGTATAATTCGTCAAACGAGCTCAAGGACGAGTAGTTCGGCTTTATCGTGGGATTTTCTTCCAAATAAGCAATGGTCAATTTATCTAAAGTTTCTATAAATTCACTACGTGTTTTATCTAACGAATGTACACGGGCAATAAATTGAGTTTTAGTAAAGGAATCACTTACTTTCATACTTAAATTATAAAGATGTTGCGTAATTTCAAATAAACGCTCCTTCTTTGCTTCTAGAAGCGAAATTTTAATATTCTGTGGACTATGTCCTGACTCAGCTTTATTACGATCAGTCATTTTGATCAGTTACTATATGAATTAACGAAAATTAACAAATTTTCGAAAAAAAACGAATTTAAAATGTATTGTGAAGGTAGGTATGTATTGCGTTGCGTGCGATATTCGTAACTGCGAATTGAAATCGGAATTTATATCGTAATCACGAAAATATACGAATAATATTATAAGATTAATTGCGTGGATTGAGAATTGAGTATGTATTTAGCATAAAATTGCGAATTTGAGTAGATATTTAGCGGTAAATGCGTTGCGGTGAGTGCGTAAAGATGGCGTTACGTGTATGAATTTGCGAGAAATATGTGTTTGTTTTGCGAAAATAATGGTTAGATGATGCGTGCGAGTTGAGTAAGTATGAGATGGATTAGGATTGTGAGGATAACAACACTTTGAATTCGGATCGCATGGACCACGAACTTGTGCTGTAATTTTGGCGTGGGTGTGGACAGGAAGAGCTTACCCTCGATAGCTGTTCTTTATGCGCTGGTTCACCACACTCCACACTTCACAGAACACAAGTCAGTCTTTTTTACGTATAATAATGATTTGCAAATCGTGCGCGCGCGCGTAATTATTAATTAGAGTTCTTAGAGAGGTGCGTTCCTTGTCGCGGTAATGGCTACCGGACGACAACTGACCCGTAGGGGTCGAGGGTTGCGGGGGAAAGCGGAAGGAAGGATGTGCAAGAGTGCGTACTGTGGTGAGTAGTGATAGATGCGTGTTTGTCTATTACTTTTTTTTTTATATATGTATGTTTGTATTAGATTTAATTAATTAGATTATTTTAAATAAATGGCGCAGACAGGTACAAAAAATCTAGAAGGTACGTACTGTACACATTTTTTTTTAGCAGAGACTGGCAAAAGAGCAGATGGATCACCTGATGGTAAGTGATCTCCACCGATCTCCGTAGACACCCAAGTCACAAAAAGAATCATGGAAGCGTTGCCAATCAAAAAGGAAGGAATGGAAGGGGAGAGAAAGAGGATTAGGAAAGGGAGAGGGGGAAAGGGTCTACCGGAAATCTCACTCATCGAACGAAACGCGACAGCAAGCTGCCACTTGACGTTTTACAATAATATGTTTTTGACTACCTACACTGCTCTCACCATCAGGCATTGTATAGTGTATAGTCTTTACTGTATTACTGTTCGTATAATAAGGTACTCATACGTTTCTTCTGTCGACTGTCTATGTTGAGGGTTATTCCCCGCAGAAGAAAAGCCACGTTCCATAACATCGTCGGCAGGTCACAGTATTCCAAACCGAATTTTCGTATCTGCTCAAAAATGCTAGAATAGATGGGAACATAGAAAAATTAAATCTGCTTCCACCTGCCTTTTTACTTATCTCCGGAGGATCCAATAAACAAACGACTTTATAAACCCACCACTCATCAGCAACCTTGTATAGTAAAAACTCGAAAATTGATTGAATATTTTACCTAACATAAGCTCACGCCTGTATCCCTGATGCGGTAGACAGAGGTGCACTAGCGAAATAGAACACCCACATTTCGCCGAGCTTAGTTCTGTCCCAGATGTGATAGGGGGCGAGCCTATCGCCATATGGGGAACGAATTCCAGGCTCCGGGCTCTTATCCCAGCTTAATATGGGGTGGACGCAACGCACTTTTTAAAGCATGTTTCAGAGTAGATTTAGCTTGGTTTTACGACCGGCTACATGCTTGGCGTCAATCCTCATCTGGGGATCCAGTCCTGGGAAAATAGTTGTAGAAAAACACCACGCCGGACCTGGGAATCAAACCCAGTACCTCCCAGGACCAGTTCACAGCCCATACACACTTTCACTAGACCAAAAAGGCGACTACAATACATGACTAGAATTCCAGACTCCGGGCTAATACTGCAAAATCCAATATCACTTTGCCCGACGCGGGGATCGAACCCGAACCCTCAGAACGATAATTGTACCGCGCACGCAATACCACTACGCAATCTAGGCAATCTAATCTTGTATATTTTAAAAAACATTGATCGTCGAAACAAATTCGTACTCGTAATTTACAATTTCAATACAGCCTTATTGTTTAACATCACAAAAGAAGTAGCAAAACAAAAAGGCATTGAAAATGGTTATAAAGAGAAATAGTCTGAGGAAAACAGTGGATAAATTGTTGAGGGAGTTAAACAGGCTGTTAGAATTTTTACATTTAGCTTCATGGCTGTTCAAAACTTTTCCCGTAATTTAAGAACCCTTTACAATGGCAGAGATAACAAGGAATATTTTTAACGTCCTTATTTTTAACGCCGTTCTTTTGTTTGTTTAAGTTATTGCTAAAATTTTTGTAATTAGGGCTGTATTTGTACATATTTATTCAAATTTTATTATGCCTTATACCGAATTGTTAAATAACGAATTAGTTGATAAAGTAGTCTTTAGAAGAGAATAATTATTAGAAGAATGAATAGTTATCACGTAAAGTAGAAGACGTGTAAACCTTAATTATAAAAATAGTACCAGTTTTAAAATGTCTTAGAATAAACAATGTTTAGGTACTAAAGTTTTATGAAACTTTGATTCCTTTTTTCTTTCTACCTGCCCTTATCCCACCTTAATGTGGGGTCGGCAAATCACATTTTTTCAAGAATGTTGCACAGAGGATTTGGCTCCAGGTATATTCTTTCTACTTGTTCTTATCCCACCTTAATGTGGGGTCGGCACAACATATTTTTGCAAGCATGTTGCACAAAGGTTTTGGCTAGGCTCTGGGGGATCCAGTCCCGGGCAAATTTGATTATCAACCAATATAACGAGCGCTTCCATTTCTAAAACATTCATTAAAGGTCGGTAGAGAGATCAACGGGATAAACCATCAATCAAATATATGACTAAACATAGAACAAGTATAAATTTCACCTACCTCATCTTCAACAACCGATCTGTGCCGGCTTCCATAACGTGTCTGACGTTTCTAATCTATTTGTTAATTTCCATTATAATTATTATATCACTTTGACACCTGCATAGCATATCTAAACACCTGAATACTTTGACAGCTTTTCCCTATAACATATCAATTACTCGCGTTGTATATAGTGACAATCAGTCAAGTGGTCTTTTTCAATTAAGTATAGCCTTTCACGTCATTTACTTTGTACTTTTGTTTATTTATCCGGTCAAGATAAAGTGACTACATTACCTTCTTCTCTTTCTATTTAGTTTATACCCTTGCATAATAATGACAGTTTTTCATTACTAAGGCTGAGATCTATAGAACGAACTTCGACTAAGTCTGAGTCAAAGAAATTAACTCAGTGAGGGCTTGGATTTTTAAATGGACCTTCGACTTAGTCCGAGTCATGTTTTACAATAAAAACAGACTGACAGACAGACTAAGCAAAGATTTTCTTGTAAAAAATGACTCGGACTAAGTCAAAGTTTGATTTAAAAATTCCAAATCCTCACTGAGTTCGTTTCTTTGACTTAGACTTAGTCGAAGTTCGCTTTATAGATCTCAGCCTGAACACTAGGTGATCTACGACTGCTCAGTATATATACGTATATATATACGGCCTTCTGACCGGGATAACGCCAGGCAGAAAGAAAGAACGAAAGATGGCGATAGGCTCGCCCCCTATCACATCTGGGACGAAACTAAGCTCGGCGAAATGGGGATGTACTAGTTGACTAGTGCGCCTCTGCCTACCCCTTCGGGGATACAAGCGTGGGCTTATGTATGTATGTATGTAATTAGTGTTGTATTATTATTAAACACACTTTACTCTATGCTCTATTTTAGGTGTTAATTTCCTACTATGTAAGTATGTACCTACATATTATAAAAATGCTACTGCAAATAATGTCCTCATCCATCAATTATAATTACACAGTGCATATTACTGTGAAACTGTAGCCCGAGCACGAAAAACTAATGTAAATGTAAACTCGCTGCGCACTGATGACATTTGATTAATATTTCATACAAATTTTATAAACGCGCTTCGAGCACGAATACATTTACGGTTGTCAGAATTTTTTCTGCTCGGGCTGCTGATCGCCAAGACCAACAATTAGATTCTTATCTATTTTGTTTAACTTAAATACCTCCGTAATCATTTGTTTTTTTGTAAGTTTTCATATACCTTTATTTGTAAAGGTTGACTTGAACAAGACTGTCGTACACCACAGTGTGTAATGGTAAGTAACTATACGTTTTATATTATATTTACTTATTGTGTATTTGTTGTAGACATTAATCAGCAGTTTATTACTAAATTATCAATTTTCTATTCAAGCCTGACCTGGGGGGCTACCACCACCTCTTATAGCAGTATTATTATAATCTTACTTGTTCCGATTCCCATACAAAACAAACTAAGAACGATTATAATAATACTGCTGTAAGAGGTGGTAACCCTGCTGCTATTATATTATTTATCTAATGCTGATACTTTTTACACATTTTTATCTTCTTTAACCTCTCGTAACAGCATTTCTGATTACTCAAATATCACCAAAAATGTGGACATTTGTTAATAACATCATGAATCTTGGATTTAATGAGTAGTTATATACAAATTAATTAGGCCGCATTCAGGATGTTATTTTGAGCACGACCAAAAACCACGCCTGCCCGCCTAGCATGCGTGCCACGAGAACATTTTGTCTACGCTTTTTGTCCTGCTTTAACCTGTTTTCTCTAGTTATCTACGACACTAACATGCGTCCTCGTTTATTTTCATACAATATTGTGGACAACACGTAGACAACATCTCGACTGTCGATTATGGAGATATCTCGTGGCGCGCATGCTAGGCAGGCAGGAGAATATGATTCAAATAGACTAATATTACCTACAGCTTTCCACCACCCATAAACACCCTAGACGCAAAAACTATCACAAGTGCGTTGCCCACGAGGGAAATAGGAGATGGGAAAGGAGTAGGAGAATTGGTTCACCAGATATTTCACTGACTGAGCAATCCACGACAGCAAGCTGAATCATATTAATGTTAATAGTATTTCGAAGATAAACTATTAAGGAACGTAAAAAATCAGTAATACTATTCCTTTTAGCCTTTTAATTCGCATTTCCATCCATTTATTTCATCACTACCAAGCGCACGATGATACCGTCGCAGCGTGAGCTTAGATTATTAATGTAAAAGGCATACATTTTCCAGCAATACCAACCATCTTTTACGTCATAACGGGATCATTCCTTGCCTATCAACTGTATGTGTACCTCTTCAGTGTGATCTGGTTCATATTTATAAGACTTCCAAATGCAGGCAACTTGATGGCAACCATAGTGTGCCTTGCGCTTAGCATCTGTAACGCGGTCAGCACGTGAAAATCACGTTTTTATTCTGGCACGAAATGATGACATCATCTCACCTAATGACATGATCACTACAGCCAAGTATACTGTCCATTATCGAGTAAATTTCGAAAGACATAGTTCACTGTTTTACTTTTATTTTTATTTTCTAATTTTCTTTCATGTAGTTTTCATTAACATAGCTTTAGTTTTCACTCATTTTTGTACATACTAATACTATGGACTTCTAGTTTGCCCTATTTTATTTGATATCTATTGTTATCATCGTTTAGCTGCTCTAATTTAAGGTGTTTTTGTATCTGGTGCTGTTCTGTAAATTGGTGTTAAAAAGACCAACGTCAGAGTTTCTTGCTCATTCTTCTCTGGCGAAACAGCCTTCCGAACAGGCGGTAGAGTTAAAATTTGACGGAATCTAAATAATGTTTGAACATTTTATGGATTCAATAAATGATTTGATTTGATTTGATTAGTCTGCAATAAAAATATATTACTATTACAGTGGTAAACTGCGCAGCATGGTAGACCAATTCCTTGAATGTGATGCCCGAGTGGTTCCTGGCAGTCGGTTCTCTGACAACATAACTAAAACTCTAAGAAAAGTCAAACTAGGCACCGTCCTGTACTGGGTGGTGATGATGACAAATGTTTTATCCTTCAGTTTTACACCTATGTTTAGTTCTGGACGACATCTTCCTGATGACACAATTGTGATATACGGTGAGTACCAATAAGGACGTTGTACTAATCCCGTTTGCAGGGTAACTTGCGTTAGATATTTCATGGCCAATATATTATAGCAGTGGACGTCCTATGCCTGATGATGATGATGATGAAGATGATATTATAGCTTGTTATCGCAAAAAATAGAAAATATAGCTTAAAGCGATCTCCTTCAGTGGCTTGAGTAGGAATCTTTTTGACAGTAAAATTCGTATTGAGCTCGCTGTGCACTGATGACGTTAAGTTAATCACACTAATATTATAAAGACGAAGGTTTGTGAGTGTTGTATGTTTGTTACTTCTTCAAGCTTAAATGGTTGGATCAATTTGGATGAAATTTGATATGGAGGTAGCTGATATCCCGAATTAACACATAGGCTACTTATTATACCGGAAAGTAGATGTTATCCCAGAATCGAGATCGATACGAACCCGATTGTCAAAAATATTCCTGCTCGAGCCACCGACCGCTATATATGAACAAGTGTAATAAAAGAGGATCAGCATGAAATGTATAATATTGCCGAAAATGAAGACGCAAATAAGATTGGCACGTTTAATTTCAATAATATACTGAGTTATTAGTAATCACTGGACTACGTTTACATCGTACTTAGTTTATATAATTTCTTTCGTAGGTTTGGAGCCAATGCCGGAATCACCAAACTTTGAAATAGCAACTGTTCTATCAAATGTCTGTGTATTTTTCGTTCATTACCTACTGACCAATATAAGTTGCTTTGTAATAATTCTGGCAGGGTACATAGAAGCAAACATCTTATCATTATCTGAAGAAATAAAACAAGTATGGAACGATGCTGTAGATGATAAAAGAGCAGATACTGCATACAAGTACCTTAAAACCCAACCACTTAAGGTAGTAAATATATATGTCAAACGGCGTCTAGTAAGAATAATAAATATACATAAAACTAATATTAACCTAATGAGCTCTGTGGAAATCCTCTTCCGGTTTCCAATAGGAGTTGGCTTCGTATGTCAAAGTACATTAGTCGTAGCGAAATTGCTAATGTTGCTCGAAAACAATTTTCTGTGTTTATCATTCGCTTTAGCACACATCTCTATCGACTGTTACATAGGACAGAAATTAATTGATGCCAGTTTGAAGTTCGAAAAGTCTATATACGACTGTAATTGGGAGAAGTTTGACAATTTGAATAAGAAGTTAGTGCTCATGATCCTCCAGATTTCGCAGAGGACTATGACATTATCAGCTGGGGGAATCATGACGATGAGCTTCAGCACACTCACGTCAGTACTGCGATCTGTTCACTCCATTTATACAACGCTGAAAACTGTGATAAATAAGAATTCCTAAAACATTATGTAGTAACTTAATATCGTCAGAATTGATGCAATTGCAGTAAATGGTTTTACTGGTATAACAAATGGAATATTTTTAGCTAAATCGACATTAAAAACTTTGCCGCTGATAGTCTGACGATTCTTAACTTTATGTTAAATGTGTGTAAATATATATTAATTGATTTATAGAAGCTTCTGATTGCTTGCTAAATATAGAAACACCATAATATGTACCAGAAATAAATGATCAATTACAAGGAACCTGTTTTGTTTTTGGTTATGTTACTATATTTCCAACTTCGTACATATTTTATTCTGTGACAAAATTATCAAGCATTGTTTAAACAGCGTCATTACAATTGCTTTTATACTCTATCATATTATTATATATCCTTTAATAAACGTACAATGTACAAATTTTGTACATAATTAAAAATGCCATTGAAAATAAAGTCCACATCGATCAATTACATACTGCTAGACAAACCAAATTACTTTGAAACTGATCGTCAACAATTAGATTTTTATCGAATCTTTGTTTACATTTACAAATAATAGTGTCCACATTAATTTTGTTGTACTTCAGTCTTTCATTTTTACCATTACAGTAATGACGATTAAACCGATATATACTTAAACTATACAATACTATACGGTATAAAAAGAAAAAGCTAACGTCTTAGAAGTAATTATTTCATAATTATTGTAAAATGTCATCGTCGGTTCATTACTAGAATATTATGTTTTCATTCAAGTATACCTGGCTGCAATAATAACCCCTTTTTCAAATTTTAAAGGTAGGTACGTTCATTGTTCTGGGTGAACAATTTACTAAAATTCTTTTTAAATCTATAACAATAATGATATTACAATTCATAAAAAAATTTAACAGTAGGCTTCTTAAAAGCTCTAAATATTTTAGGTTACCTACAAAACCTGAAAATGCTAAATGCCATTCGCAAATTTGGCTTGCGTCACTGCGAATTACCTACCATGATTGAAAATATAGGGACACTTCTGAGGGTCCTTACCATCAATATTGATAGTCGATATAAGAAAGGTAAGCATCAGTAAATGTACAAATCTAATTTCTGGATCAAAGAACAAATTTTCTTGTGACGGTGATAGCAATCCCATCCAATTGAAATCAGTCATCAAATAATCAGAAGTATGTTACGCAGAAGGAGCCTTCTTCAACAAATACTTAACGACATTGATGACGAATAGGGACATTTTAAAATATTCCCTTGAACTCGACTCAAAAACTACACCAATTCGCAACAACAAGACATTGATGAAAAATCACTTCACGACCCATTAACACTTACGAGTTACGACTGATTCTCAAATACTTATTAAAAATGATTTGTATTTCAGCACTACCAATCGCCTATTATGTGACCACAGCATTAGTCTTTATCTGCTACCTATATTTGTACCTGTTTTCTTTGCTCTGGTTTGTGTTTATAAAGTGTGACAACTTGTTGGTAGCCGTCATCACTCTCTTGGATGTCATCTGTACTGAGATTATTATCATCTACCTGATCTTGATGGCCCTTTACAGGTATGTATTTTGATGGTGAACTACATCTTATCTTATCTAGATATAGATCTTGAAATAAAACTATTCTTACGGATTCTATCACGATTAGGTTTTAATTATTATTCAAAAAAAAAATAAACAAAAAATAGACAAACACTGTCTGACCCGTGACAACGAAGACTGCAAAGCCTTCGAAACGTCGGGAATAATAATTAAAACCTAATTGTTGCGGCAGTGGTGGTGTAATGAAATCCGTTTTTGAAATACACTATACTTTTAATGAACTTAATTTTTTTACATTTATTGATTGTGAAAATAAAAGATTATTGCTAACGCTGCGCCGTGTGTCAAATCGAATGTGTAGTTCGCGTCTTCCTCGTCGGCACGCCACCACGCGCTGATTCGCGCACACGGCGGTCAATCCGCCAATCACGGCTGGCAACGGCCCGGCGCGACTTTCAAACTGATATCGGCTAACATCCTCCCGGCCTTGGAAACAGCAGGTTCTAATGTTAAAGAAGTCACGCAAGCTCCCGGCAGCTACCACATCCTTAGTCATTGCGTAACGGAAGTGGACAAATTTTTGAAAACGCCCGTCTCACCACACCATCAGCTTTGCGTATATCCGCCACCCGCGATACGCCGTCCTTGCCTGGATAAGTTTTAATAATTCGGCCCAAACTCCATCGCAACGGAGGGAGATTGTCATCTTTGATGAGTACAAACATGTTTTCCTTCAGATCTCCCTTATTGTGTTGCCATTTGCTTCTCACTTGTAATTCTGAAACGTATTCCTTCGCCCACCGGTTCCAGAAATGCTGGCGGATTTGTTCGACTCTTTGATATCTCGTGAGTCTGTTAGCTGGGACCTCTTGAAGGTCGGAAAACACAGGCGCTGTCAGCGGGCGACCAACCAGAAAATGCGCTGGAGTAAGAGGAAGATAGTCGTGTGGATCGGAAGACATAGGAGTCAAAGGACGGGAATTTAGGACTGCCTCAATCTGAGTTAATACCGTAGTCATTTCCTCAAAAGTTAGGTGTGCATTGCCAACCACGCGCCTCAGGTGATGCTTACAGCTCTTCACCCCAGCTTCCCACAAGCCTCCAAAATGGCTTGCGAACGCGGGAATCATTTTAAAATTAATCTTTTGCGAAATTGCGTAGTCCCTAACCTTGTCAGAACAACCTTCTAAAAAGTGTGCGAATTCGTTCATTACGCCGACAAAGTTACGCCCGTTGTCTGAAAAGATTTCAATAGGTTTTCCGCGGCGTGCAATGAATCGTTTGAGCGCTAACAGATAAGCATCCGTTGAAAGGTCAGACACTAGTTCGAGATGAATGGCACGAGTTGCAAAACATATGAATAAACATATGTAAGCCTTGTTCACCTTAGCTCCCTTACCCTTTCGATTTAAAATATATAATGGTCCAGCAAAATCGACGCCACAGCGTAAGAAAGGAAAGCCCGGAATTAATCGCTCGCGTGGTAAGTTTCCCATTATCGGACTGAGAACCTTAGCTCGCAATCTAGCGCATTTCATACAATTGTAAACTACGGCTTTTGCAAGGTTTCGACCACCGATGGGCCACCAATATTCGCGCACTGTGAATAAAAGAAGCTGTGGTGCGGCGTGCAATGTCCGCTGATGCTCGAATCGAAATAATAAAAGTGTAAAATGATGTTTACTATTTAATAATATAGGATGCTGTTTTTCAAAGCTAAAGTCTGCTGAATACTGAATACGACCTCCAACTCTGATAATATTCTGATCATCAAAATATAAATGTAATTTCGATAACTGAGAATTACATATAACATCTTTCTTCTGACGAAAAGATTCATACAAATCAGGATAAGATTCTCGCTGGCTTAACCTCGCCAACGTTATTTCCGAATGTTTTAACTCGTCTAATGATAACAAACCGGTTTTTCTATTTGCCTTATTCAGCAAATTATATAAAAAACGCAAAACGTAAGCCATTGCTCGTTTTAATCTTATGTAATTAGAAAATCGAACGAATGGAAACAAATTAGTATCGCCAGTCTGACTGGTTACGTGACATGTTACAGTTGCTTTCAATTCTGGTAACTCATCTGTACTAGAAGCCCTACATGAATAAGATACATCCAAATGTAGTTCTTGTAAAAACTGTGGACCCTTCCACCATAAATCGGATGTACTAAGCGCATCTATATTAAGGCCCCGAGATACTAAGTCGGCTGGGTTTTGCTTCCCCTGTACGTGACGCCACGGCTTGTCTTGTGTCAAACTATGAATTTCAGCAGATCTGTTTTGAACAAATGGTTTAAGCGCGTTTGTCGGCATGCCTAACCACCCCAGAACAATGGTGAAATCGGTCCAGAATACGACATTGTTTAATTTTGAACGCAAAGATTGGCTTATTTTTGTGTATAGTCTTGCACCTAACAAGGCACCACATAGTTCCAACCGAGGTATAGTGGTAGGTTTCAAAGGAGCAACCTTGCCTTTGGAACATAGTAAATGCGTAGCAATTACTGAATTACTAGAAATTGTTCGAAGATAAGCGCAAGCGCCGTAAGCCGTTTGCGAGGCATCCGTAAATATGTGCAGTTCTATACATATAGGATCATTGCACATAGCATAACGCGGTATTCGCAACGTAACAAGGCACGCAAGACCCTTAATGAATTTATCCCAAACTTGTACCACGTCACGCGGTACCGGCTCATCCCATTCGAGTTTTAGTAACCAACACTTTTGTAACAATGTTTTTGCTATGGTAATTGCTGGACTAATCAGTCCCAAAGGGTCATAAATTTGAGAGGCACTCGATAAAATTACACGTTTTGTTAAAATATTATTATCGTTACCATTAATTTGTGAATAATATAATAATTCATCTGACTTATTATTCCATCCGATACCTAATGTTTTAGTTTGTACCTCATTATTTGATGTAAACATTTTCGTAATAACTTGGGTATCATTAGGGTTCGCGTGGTCAAAATTGAAAATCCACTTACGTAAAGTAAAGAGTGCAGATTTTAGTAATTGTGTAATATCATCACAAATTTCGTTCAATTTTGAGATACTGTTAGCCCCACAAATTAAATCATCAACATAAAAATTCTCATTAATATTTTCCTTAATATGCGGAACCTCAGATTCTTGAGCCAATTGTTTTAAACACCTACAACTCAAAAATGGGGCGGAAGCAGTGCCATACGTCACCGTATTTAAACGGTATACCTCTAATGGATCAGATGGATTATCACGCCATAAAATAAGCTGACAATCACGCTCGTCGTAGGCTATCAATATTTGCCGGTACATTTTCTCAATGTCCGCACAAGCTACATACCTATTTTCGCGAAATCTTAGTAAAATTGCTATTAAATCTCCTTGTATAGCGGAACCGACCATCTGTAAATCGTTTAATGACACACCGGAACTAAAGGCCATGCCAGCGTCAAACACTACTCGTAACTTCGTAGTTGTGGAATGTTCTCTAAACACCCCGTGGTGTGGTAAAAAATAATGTGGTGTACTATAATTATTATTATGTACAAGACTCATATGACCAAGGTCAATATATTCGCGTATAAAATCTGTGTATAAACGTTTGTAACTAGGGTTACGTTGTAACCTCTTTTCTAAGGCAAAGAAGCGACGTTCAGCCTGTGCGCGAGATTCTCCCAATAATTTAGGAGATTGCTTAAACGGGAATCGAACCGTGAACCGACCATCAGTGTTCCGCTCTGTCGTGCGAATAAAATGCTCCTCGCACGCACGCTCTTCGTCGCTACCCAATTCCTGACCACTGTTAGGTAATTCTTCTAATTCCCAAAACTTGCGTAATGATTGGTCTAATGAAAATGCGTCAGTGTCTGTAGATTGCGTAAAGTTACAGTTGACGCGCTCCGTTTGTTTATGCGTTACGGAGTGAATCACCCCGGACACTATCCAACCTAAATGCGTATTCTGAAGGAAAGGCCCGGATATTAATCGAATTTTACCTTTATTAATTAAGTCCCAAAACAAATCCGCGCCTATCAATAAGTCGATCGGACGACTTTCATAGAACAGTGGGTCTGCTAGAACAATATTTTTAGGTATGTCACAACTTACCTTTAAAGCGTACATAGGTAAAGTTGAGGTTATTTCTGGTAGAATTAAACACTGAACACGAGCAGTAAAACTACCGTTACATGATCGTAAGTCGATATTGCAGGCCTTTGTGCTCTGCGTTATCGAATTACCTACACCATAAATATTTTGAGTGGACTGTATAATTTGCGAATTCAATTTATCACTTAATGATTGCGTAATGAAAGAACGTTCGCTGCCGCAGTCGAGGATCGCGCGCGCTTGAAGATACTTACCCGACTGACTGCGAACTTCAACAATAGCTGTTGATAACAAAACCTTTTTCACCGAGAGCAGATTACTGTCACCCATGTTATTCTGAATTGAATGAGCTTGTAATGACTTAACGTGCGTATTACTTATATATGTATCATTACTACAACTATCTATTTGGCCCTTGTTTTCGAGCGTCACTGCAGATTTACTTATATTATCTGTTACTTCGCAAAGTAACGAATTATGTTTTTGGTCGCATTTACGACATGCTCCAAACACACATGTGTCGACGTAGTGACCATCCCGCATACAATTAATACACAACTGTTTATCTTTGACAAATTTTAATCTATCTTGCGTATTTAACTCAAGAAACTTCTGACAAGTATATAATGGATGCAACGCATTACATAACAAACATTGTTTATACTTTCGTGTGCCTTTTACCTGTGCTTTATTATTTTTGGTAGATGTCACATTACAATGAACTTTGGCAGAGGTACACTGGCTATGTTTTTTGGTGTCATTAACTTTGAGAGCATTAGACTTATTCTGTGACATAGAAAGTGTTTCTAACATATCAGCCCTGCCATTCAGAAACTCTAAAAAATCGGCAAGCTTAAGTGACGACTTAGATTTGTTATCAGTTTTTAAAGTAACACGTTTATACTGCTCCCATTCACGTTCTGAGATTGGATCTAATTTTGTATTTATGACATAGATAATTAATGTATCCCAATACTCAGTGGGCTGACCTAACAGCTTAAGAGCGCGTAAATTCTTTAAAACATTATCAATAAGCTTCCGTAACTGTAAAGGCGACTCTTTAGTCAATGATTGCATTGTAAACATGGACTTAATATGATTGTGTACTAACAACTTCGTATTGTCAAATCGATTAGTCAGTAACTCCCATGCGACATCGTAATTATCAGCAGTAAATTCTAACGAATCAATCACCGATTTACCTGTACCTTTCAACGATGATTTCAAATAATGGAACTTCTGAATTTGTGTAATATTTTTACAATTATGCACTAAAGACAAAAATGTGTCACGAAATTCTAACCAATGTTCATATGAACCATCAAAAGACGGAATAGAAATTGTTGGTAGCTTAACACCATTGGCCTTAGAATCACCTAACCTTGACTTATTGCCGGACCCTTCATCAGAAGACGCGGTAAGACAGTTTGCAAATGCTAACACGTCATAATATTCCTGTTCGAATTCTTCACGCGATTCTACTTGCGTAAGCATCTCAGACTCGGGACTGATATCCTCGATCTGCATCTGAACACTATTGAAATCATTTAACAAACTTTGCGACCCTATAACTCGCAATTTTAACTCTTCTCGTTGTTGACAAGACAACTCGACATCTTCGAACGAATTCACATATTTTCTAAAATGAGTTAAACGGGCCTTAACATATCCGCGTTTTTTTCGAAGCTCTTTTAATTTAACATCCAATTTAGGATCTAACTCTGGTGTAGCCATTTTGTGAGCGAATGCAAGTGTTAGATAGGTATGTACTTACGATTTTACCAACGCGTAGGTAGTAGGTACTCACGAAATCGCCTACGTGACACGGGACACCGTAAGCCGTAACACGTAGCTTTGAGCTGAAGCGCATGCGCACACCCCCGATAACGCGTAGAAGGCAACGCACAACATGCACAAATGCAAGCACTGAAATTTATAAATTCACAGCATTAGACAGGCGATTTGGTGGGTTTTTGGGTTATTCTGGCTGGTACACCTTACCAAAGCGCTGCGTTACTGCATTTTGCGAATTAATACAAGCGCTCCGCCACCGCCATTACAGAGATTTCCGAGTCGTCCGGTAGCTGGCACGACTTCATTCTTGCGATCCGGTAACGAAGGTCCATATGTTGCGGCAGTGGTGGTGTAAAAGAAATCCGTTTTTTTTGAGTACACTATACTTTTAATGAACTTAATTTTTTACATTTATTGATTGTGAAAATAAAAGATTATTGCTAACGCTGCGCCGTGTGTCGAGTCGAATGTTTAGTTCGCGTCTTCCTCGTCGGCACGCCACCACGCGCTGATTCGCGCACACGGCGGTCAATCCGCCAATCACGGCTGGCAACGGCCCGGCGCGACTTTCAAACTGATATCGGCTAACACTAATCGTGATAGAATCCGTAAGAATAGTTTTATTTCAATGTATAATATTCACGTAAACTTAAGAAATCAGTATAGATATAGATCTATCATTTTGTATATCTAAAGTAGCTATCAACTTTAGGCCTATTTTTCAATAGCTGCAAATTGCTTATTTGGGGAATAATTCTGACGTATACTGTCAAACATGTGTCAAAAGCTGCACAATTAACCCCCAGATAAAAGTTATCAGCATATTTAAAATGGGCCCTAAAAGAAGAAAAATTTGGTCCACCAATTTAATTTAATAGGATAAGGAATTATATAAAATATAATGTTATTCGTTATAATGAGAGACATTATGAATTTCAGTGTTGAACTGCGCAAGATAGTAGACCATTTCCTTGAATATGATGCCCAGGTGGTTCCTGGCAGTAGATTTTCTAACAACGTAATAAAACATCTGAAGAAAGTAAAACTACGCGTCGTCCTCTATTGGATGATGATAATGACATGTGCTTTAATCTATAATTCTAATCCGATATTTAGATCCGGACGACATCTGCCTAATGACAATCTTGTGATATACGGTAAGTAGGTATAATTGAAGATCTTTTCACTGGTCCCGTCTACTGGATGCGCCGGATATCTAATGGCGAATACACATCGCTATTATATTGTAATTGTATCAGTTCCGATTCTGGAAATTGTGCCCGATATGATGAAAAGCTCGCTCCCTATCATATCTGGGACGGTACTAAGCTCGGCGAAATGTGGGTGTTTTAGTTCGCTAGGGTGGTTCTGCCTACTCCTACGGGGAAACAGGCGTTAGCTATGTTGAAAATGAATAAAACTACTGGAACAGCTAATTTATGCGAATGACTGCGCTTACTACCTCTATAATAGTCATTTGATATTAATTTATTTGTATATGTTTGCTTTTTAGGTCTGGAGCCAAGTATGGAATCACCAAACTACGAAATAACATTTCTATTGGGGAGTGTCTCTGTAATTTTTATCAGTTTTTTAACCGCTAATTCTAACGGTTTTCTGATAATCCTTATAGGGTATATAGAAGCAAATATGCTATCATTATCTGAAGACATCAAAGAAGTGTGGAACGATGCTGTAGCTGATAAAAGAAAGGACACAGCATACAAACACCTCAAAAACCAACCACTTAAGATAGTGAATAAGTACGTAAAACAACGTCTTATAACAATAATAAAAATGCATAACACAAATATTAACCTGTTCAGGTTTATGAAATGGTTTTTCCGGTTCCCAATAGGAGTTGTTTTCGTCTGTCAGTCTGTGTCAATAATAACGAAACTGATCGATGGACTTAATGTAACATATTGTTCAGAAATATATTTCGTGTTAGTAAACATCTCTATCAACTGTTATATGGGCCAAAAGCTAATGGATGCTAGTTTGAAGTTCGAAGAGTCTGTATACGATTGCACGTGGGAGAAGTTTGACAATTCAAATAAAAAGCTTGTTCTCGTAATACTTCAAAATTCGCAGAGGACTATGATGTTATCGGCAGGTGGAATATGGATAATGAGCATGGATACTCTCATGTCAGTATTGCGGTATATTTACTCCACGTATAAAACTCTGAGACCGATAATAATCAGTAAGAGAAAGATATAGGAAAAGATAATAGAAAACTTGGCGTACTATATTATGAATGGGCATTGGAAGTCACTTTATATTCTTCAAACGATTTGGACTCTTGTGAAGTAACGATTTTTAACTTTAGAGGTTTAATATCCATTATTAAAATAATTTTAATATAAATAACAAAATAAAACTCTTTATTGATCACTTAGGCATGTAAAAAAGCACTTATGTCAGGTCAATATAAGCAAATTCTAGATTAATATTAATATTGTTTACATTATTCATGCTATATATTTAAAGACAGGCCGGCAAATATGGACATTATAATGCAGCAAACGATAATAATATATTTAGATAAAATAAATTACAGAATGTAATACACAATCCCAATATTTAATCACAAAAAAGACCATCTCAATTATTTATACAATTATAATGTTTAATTATATTTAATGAGCGTATATCTTGGTTGGCCATTGGGCCTGTATTCCAAAGACCTAAAAAAAGAGGATCGGCACGTCATTCCCGCGTAAAATGAAGAAAGTTTGGCATTATCCTAAAAAATATTCTTGGAATTTGGAAATATGATACCTACATGAGTTTTGAGGCTGAAATATAAATCATAATTATTGGACTCTTCTGGGAGTATTATTTTTACAATAACGATGGAGCTACGATAGGCTGATAATTGTACTGCTTACATAACTTAGAAATAAAATTAAATAGACCTACACCAAATATGCTATTATAGATTGAGTTGCATATTGCTTAAATAAAATACCAACATGGAACACTTGAGTGTTTTAATTCATATCATGCTTACGTTTTCCTTTATTAATTTTATATAAATAACATTGTACATTACCTAGATATACTACTACTTCAAAAAAACTCTGTAAATAAGAATTTTGAGTTTGCAACTTCAGATACATAATTTGCGTAAATATTCTTTTCTGTCTCTTTCCTTACGTCTTAATAGTTAAACGAGGCAAAAAATTTTACTTTTAAAATTGTATGAAATTAGTAATCTTCAAAACTACTAAACTTATTTTACAAATTTATTCACTGTTAGAAGGCTACACAATTCAGTGACAGGCAAATTTTCATCTTGGGGCAAGGATTTTATCACACTCCCAGCAAAGCTCGAGCAACTGATGGTTTTTATAAAACAGTTTCACTGTAGATATTATCGACCATATATAATATAAAATTATAAATTAAATTATTAAATAATTAAAGATTACTTTGAAAATCTTTACTCAGATCAACGAACATAAAATATCTAACACCATTTCTACCCAATGTAAATTAGGCTTTTTATGGATAATCCTCTCCATTAGCTGCCAGTCAGAACGGAATTTACAGAGTACCGATGGCTAGCATGAAATATCTTTAGAAGAAATCACCAGCAAGTACGTTGCCTAAAAATGCGATCGTAACAATAAATATAAAAATGCTCGTGCAAATAAATTTCACATCGAATAATCACTACCTACTATTCCATGAAGTAGGTATATTACTTTGAACCAGGCCGTCAAGTGAAGCGATTAGATTTTTATCAAACATTTGTATAGAGCAAAATGTAAAAATCAATATTCATTCAAGTTTGTATTGTGTGCAAAAATCAATTTAGTCATCATACGACGATAGGTGTTGGGTACAATCAAATCTAAGCTTTTCAATCCCCTGCCAAAATGCTTAGCATTCTCCGTCAATTTGGCTTGCAGTACTGCGAATTACCAAATATGATTGAAAATATAGCGATATTTCTGAGGTGCCTCACTGTCAATATTGATAGTAGATACAAGGAAGGTAAGTTTTTAGATTTACGGAGTCAAATAGTTATAGCGGAACCCTTACAGCTTTTTTAATACACATAACAACTGAAAGATAAAACAAATGATACTTATTGAGAGGGGTGTGATTAAATCGATTAAGAGATTTTGCCTTCAAAAGAGTTAATCAACCACTTAATATGGCATGGATCCTCGAGACATGGTTAGCTGTCCTATTCTAGATTACATTTACTACTGGTTTTAAGGTAAGTGAATTGCTATTGTCTAATAGACTGTAGTGCTGATGCTTCTTGGCTTCCTAAGTCCCAAAGAGTAATTGAAATAAGAAGATAGAGATACTAGTTCTCCGCGGTTTAGTTTTTAATATCCCATTACTCCTGTTCTAAAATCATCAATTCCTTTTTCTTTCTACCTGCCGTTATCCCACCTCAACGTGGGGTCAGTGCAACAAACTTTTTCACGCATGTTGCAGAAAGGATTTGGCTTAATTTTACGACCGGCTGCTTGCCTGACGTCAACCCCCTCTGGGAATCCAATCCCGGGAAAATTAAATTAGAAAATTCTCGTTTCCCAACCTGGGAATTGACTTTAGGACCTCCCGGTCCACAGCCCATATAATATGCTACTAGACCAATAAGGCTACTAAAATCATCAATAATTACATTTAAAATTAAATATATTATTTTTCAATTTTTAGGCATACCAATCTTCTACTACGTGATAACGTTATTCACTGTTGTCTCGTACTTCTACATCTACCTATTCAGTATGGTCTGGTTTGTATTCATAAGGTGTCCTGAGACAGGTGACCTGGTGGGAGCCATGGTGATCCTCTCGCTTAGCATCTGCAACGAAGTGTCCGTTATTAAGCTGGCTTTCATGGCCTTTTACAGGTATTCATTTCAATACGCAGTGATTTTTTCAAATCTTATAGTGACGATGTAGACAGTAACGTCTACAGCACGAATGAATCCTCCAACCGATTAAGTAGCACTGTTTCACAGAAAGCCGACGTAAAGTAGCAGCACGCTGTTTTGTTTTTCGGAGAATGAGATTTCTCGTGGCCCAATTACTCCCTCCATTTCCCAATGCTTATTCTCCGTCCTTAAGATTGGCAATCAATGATCTCTAGTGTCAGGGTTATCTATGGAACCACTTACCCTCAAGTGACTGACCTGCTCGTTTGCTAGTCTCTGCTATAAAAAATAACTAGTTTCTTTTGTAACCCGTGTAGAAAATGTGAAAACTTATTGTCCCTTTGCCCGATCCGGGGATCGAACCCGTCAGGATCGAAATCTCTTATATTTTTGTATTCTCGGGTATATTCTGTTAATCTTTCTATCTGGCACTATCCCGGCCTTATGGCAGGGTCTGCCTTCCCAATTATACGCTTCCACTTCACCCGATCTTGAGCACCCTTCACAATATATATCAATTTGTTCTGACTTCTGTGTATTGTCAGATCGAAAAGACCTAGCAAAGTCGACTATAATTATTAAATAAAAAAATCATCATCATCATCAGCCAGGACGTCCACTGCTGGACATAAAAAAAATTGTAATTATTAGATCAAAGAAATTAGGTTTTGGGCAGGATAGTACCAGTAAAACTAGACTAGTAAAACATTTAAACTCATCAGAACAGACTTTATAGCTAAAGAAGTAAAAAGTGGTTGCACTAGTTAAACCTCTACTGGAGTAATTCAAATCTGTGCTATGAATTACAGTGATGAACTGCGCGGGATAGTAGACCAATTCCTTGAATGTGATGCCCGGGTGATTCCTGGTAGTAGGTTTTGTAACAACATAATGAACACTCTAAGGAAAGTAAAACTGCGCGCCGTCGTATACTGGTTGACGATGATGATAAATGCTTTACTGTACAATTGTACACCGATATTTAGATCTGGACGACATCTGTCTGAGGATTTTCTTACTATATACGGTAAGTGCCAATAAAGTACATATAAGGTTAAGCCTGTATCCCCGAAGAGGTAGGTAGAGACGCACTAGCGAACTAGAACACCAACATTTCGCCGAGCTTAGTTCCATCCCAGATATGATAGAGGGCGAGCCTATCGCCACATCGGGTACAAATTCCAGACTCCGGGATGATGTTGAACAAATTAATATCAACCTGACCCGAGATCGAACCCGAGACCTCAGGACGATAGTCGTACCGAAATACAACTACGCCACCGAGGCGATACATAAATATTGGTATTGACAAAAAATACAGTGTTTGCAAGTAAAAACTACTATCCGGCACGACACCACTAATTTTCAACTGAGATCCGTATAAAGATAAAATAATCAATACTGAATATTTTTTTATAAATGTATTGTGACAATCATACAAGAAGAGATGATATTAAAGAATTTTTTTTTCTAATTACTAAGCTTACTTATCTCAATTACTAGTTTTCATCTACTAGGATTTGCGAATATTGCTTGATCAATTAAAAGTAAAAGAGAAGTGCGAAGAAGCGTAAATAGGTCGACATCATTCTGAGGACCACTGATAAATCCATTGTTTTTCAGTGGTCGCTAGTTTTTTGGACTGCACTTCGCTTACCATGTTGCAGTGTAGTCACATTGCCATGCCCTGATAAGAAAAAAATAAAAATAATCTTTTTTTTCATTTACAGGTCTAGAACCAATGTTTGAATCACCAAACTTCGAAATAACAACTGTATTAACAACAATCATTGTGTTTTTCGTTTGTTATTCAGTCGCTAATACAAGCGGTTTTATAATAATCTTGGTAGGATACATAGAAGCAAACTTGTTGTCACTATCAGAAGAAGTTAAAGAAGTTTGGAACGATGCTGTAGCCGATAAAAGAGAGGACACAGCATACAAAGACCTCAAAAACCAACCACTTAAGATAGTAAATATATACCTGAAAAATCGACTTGTAAGAATAATAAATATACACAAAGCAAACATCAACCTAATGAGCTCCATAGAACACCTCTTCCGAATTCCAATAGCTGCAGGCTTCTTATGTGAAAGTGTATCCATCATAGCACAGTTGCTGGGAGGCCTTAAATACACATATCTAGAATTACCTTTTGCATTAGTACAGATTTCAATGGACTGCTACGTAGGGCAGAAAGTTATGGATGCCAGTTTGAAGTTCGAAGAGGCTGTATACGACTGTAAGTGGGAGAAGTTTGACAATACAAATAAGAAGCTTGTGCTCATGATGCTTCAGAATTCACAGAGGACTATGACATTATCGGCTGGTGGAATGGTGACGATGAGCTTCAGCACGCTCATGTCAGTGCTGCGGTCTATTCACTCTACGTATACAACGCTGAGGTCAAGGTTATATAAGAAACAGTAAAACCTGAATAATGTTGCTGTATTTGGATTCTTACTAATGAGTTATTAATCTAAGCTTACTAACTAAACATTTTGGTACAGCAATCGATTTTGTACTAGTCACTTTGAATTAATAATCCATGCTGAAGATTACATCTCTTTTTTTCTTTCTTTGTCTGCCTTTATCTGATTTCAACATGGAGTCTACGCAATATACTTTTCCAAGCAGATTACGTAAAAGATTCCGTTTCCATTTTACGACCAGCTTCTTGGTTGATGTCAACCTCATTTGGGGATACAGATTCCAGTCCCTGGCAAATTGTATAAGACCATATTCAACCCAGAACTCTTCGGCTCCCATCTCGTATACGCTCCTACTAGGCCTAAGATGCGAGACCTAATAGTTAAATTATTTTTCTTCTCAACAAATAAAATGAGAGATATCCTCACTGTTCGCGAATCACACAAAAAATATTTCATTTGATATTCAATACTAATATCACCATAATAATCATTCAATATAAAGAGTGATGCATCCACATTCATACTAAAGGAGGAACCAGAGGACAATTTAGAGTGGCCAATGGGATAGACTTTATCATACAAGCAAAACCGGTTTAGTAAATACGTATGGTTCTTGTAAATAATGAAAAATAAACATTGAAATAAAGCTTAATATTGTATTTTATGGAATGTTAAAACACGTATTAATAAAAACATAAATTAAAATATATTTTTTTTTTTTATAGCAGAGACTGGCAAACGAACAGATGGGTCACCTGATGGTAAGTGATCTCCACCGCCCATAGACACCCAAGACACAATAAGAATCATGGGTGCGTTGCCAACCTAAAAAGACGACATGGAAGGGGAGGGAATAGGGATTGGGAAAGAGGGGGGGGGGGGAATGGGCCACCGGAAATCTCACTCACCGAACGAAACGCGACAGCAAGCTGCCACTTTACGTCGGTTTCCTGTGAGACAGTGGTATCCAACCGGTCGAGCCGGCCCATTCGTGCTGTAGACGTTACTGTCTACAGCGTGGCTCTACCACTCATAAAACATTTGTAGTATTCATTCGTTGTGGTACATTATTTGTTTATTTAGCTTCACTGCCGCGCTCGCACTTGTATGAGGTGTCCAGATATCGGTCGGAGCGCCACGTCCACCTTCATTTCCATTTGCTCCGCTTGCGATATAAACTCTAACTCCCTCACACAATACGTCAGCAAAGTCTTCATTATAGCCATGGCATATTTTTTACCTGTAACGTTAATTTAATGATTCGGCTTCGTTTTTACAACTTAAGTAAGAAACTTGAGCAAGAAATGTGCTTTTAGAAATAAAGCATTCGAACTTATTTTAGTAAGTGGTAGAGCCACGCTGTAGACAGTAACGTCTACAGCAGGAATGGGCCGGCTCGACCGGTTTGAGACCACTGTCCATTAATATAATATAACCTAGATGCACAGTTCTTTGCAAATATCATCCTAAAAAGTGGTCTCAGGAATAAACCAAAGAAAAAGATCGTAAGTTGTAATTAAATCAACACAAATATAACTCTATGCATGTGTTATAAAGTAGCTTTATAAACGAAATGATCAATCGTTCTTAAATTTGAATTTTGAAATTTAGAATTCTATCGGCGTCCGACTGTAGGCAAAAGAAGTGCTTAAGCACTTCTTTGCTGTCCCATTTTCCGAGCGTTAACTGTGCATCTAGGTAAATAATATATCGATGCCACTGTCTCATAGAAAACCGACGTAAAGTGGCGGCTGGCTGTCGCGTTTCGTTCGATGAGTGAGATTTTCGGTGGTTCTATTCCCCCTCCTTTTCCCAATCTTTTTTCTCTCCCCTTCCATTCCCTCCTTTTAGGTTGGCAAGATGGGACAGAAATGAAGAAGACACAGAAATAAACATGGGTAGGTACCCATGTTTATTTCTGTGTCTTGGGTGTATATGGGCGGTGGAGATCACTTACGATCAGGTGACCCATCTGGTCTTTTGCCAGTCTCTGCTATGAAAAAAAGTGAGACTATTGGCTCTCATAGTCAAAACTTCCAGCCAGTGGTTATAAGGCGTCCACGGGAACGCACCTCTGTGATCCAGACAATTGCGACCGACGAACTCCTGTGGTTTTCTCAAAACATAACCATACCATCAACCAACATTCTTGCAGTTTATCCGCTACGTCGCGATAAGTAAGTATATGAATTAATAGTACCTATGCAAGCTCTTCTTCCCGTGCTGAATGCGAGGAAGGATCCTGGATACCCTGGAGGCGGCTGGTCGGCCAGCCATCTCTCCGGCTTGAACTGGTCTGCGTCAGGACCCCAGGCTCTTCGCGATCGACCAGCACCCCATGCGTTGATCCCACACATTGTTTTAGGGGCTATACGACATGACTCTAGAAAAAACATGTTTTAGATAAAAACCTTTTCCGCAATTTTCGTTCCACTTTATTCCAAAAAATGTGGGGGCGGTGCAACACACTTATTCAAGCATGTTACAGAAAGGGTTTAGCCTAATGTCTACCAACATCAAACTTCTTCTGAGGGATCCGGTCCCGGGAAATTAGTGTAAGTAGGTAAAATACCACGCTCGAACAGAGAATCGAGGGAGAACTGTGGCCCGAGCAGGAAAATTTTGAATTCGATTGTCAAAAATTGACCTGCTCATTAGCAGGTCAATTTTATCTATATCTATGATGATTTTCTAGTAGGATTTTCCCGGGACTAAGTCCCTCAGAGAAGGGATCACGTCAAATCATACAAACTAAGCCGGATGCTTTCTGGAACGTGCTTGAAAATGTGTTTACGCCGATCCTACTTTGAGATGGGATAAAGACATGTAGAAAGATTGACAGCCCCCGTGGCGCATCGGGCGAGTAGCCGGCAGTGAGGCGAGAGGCCGCGGGTTCAATTCCGGCATTGAAACAAATGTTTGTGTATCCCACAGATATTTGTTTCAAGTTACAAGACTCGATCTTAGTGTGGGGTTAGGACTATGTGTGTGACTGTTGGGTGTTTAAGTCTGGATGTTGTGTGACCGAGAGTCTCTCATAGTCTCGGACACCCACGATACAGGTTATACCTAGTGTGGGGTCAGCGGCCTGAGCAGGAAAATTTCTGACAATCGTAAATGTATTTGAACTCGATGCGCGTCTATGAAATTTGTATGAAATATTAACCAAACGTCATCAGTGCGCAACGAACTCGAATACATTTACATTTACATTAGTCTTTCGTGCTCGGGCTACTGGACTTGTGTGACTTTTGGGTGTATTTATTTTTATTAATTAAAAGATTAGCACTTTCTTATTCCTCCTAATCCAAAAGGTGATCAGAACTTACTCAATTGCAACTCCTTGTCTGCATATCTCATCACGACGGGTATGGGAGGGTATAGTCGTAGAGTCTCTAATAGTACTGCTTCACAATACCGCATTTGAGGCAAGTCTTCGTTCTCCACAGATCGCTTGCTGTCTCCGTATATCTCCTTTATCCTAAGGATTATTATCATTATCATCAGCCACATGACGTCCACTGCTGGGCATAAGCCTCACCCAAAGATTATTATTATATCAGCTCTGTAATTTTACTATACAACTGCAAGTTACAAGCCTTTTTTACAGTGTGTTAATTTTTTAACAGAAAATGTTTTTTTTATAACATGAAGGCGATTTTCAACAGTAATAATTGATATCAGAGGGAACATCATGTTTACCGACGTCAAATGTTTTGAGAAAGAAAGAGACATAACACTGTTTTATATTTTACATAAGAGAAGAAAGATGCTGCGGTGGATGTACAACGTTACACGACTCGATGGAATACATAACGTGTACATCCGCGATACTCTTGGTATCCGCGACGTGGCGGATAAACTGCATGAATGTCGCTTGCGATGGTATAGTCATGTTTGCAGGAAACCACAGGAGTACGTCAGTCACAAGCATCTCAACCAGATCGTACCAAGAGCACGTCCCTGTGGAGGTTGCCCAAGATCGAGCGAAATAAAAGCGTTTAAGTAGGAAAGTGGACCCTGTCAGTAGCAGGGATAAGCCAGGCAGACAGAAAAGATAAAACCCAATAACTTACTCAGCATACAACTTGTCTTGTACATGCTTGTTACATCCTAACATCAATAATGTGTAGAATAGGGTAGAGGCTACAGTTTCCTGTCCCCCCACGATGATGGTGTCCACTTCAGCCCTCATCTGCTGCTCCGTGAAGCTTGGATTCAACTCGTGCAGCTCCATCAAAATGTCTAGGAACGCTTTGAATTTCACACCTTCGCGACCTAAATAAATACACCTTTCGTAGAGTCTTGGTAGAGCCATGCTGTAGACAGTAACATCTACAGCACAATTGGGCCGGCTCTGCCGGATTGATGCAACTATCTCACACAATCACACCGACGTAAGTGACAGTTTGCTGTTGCAGTTTTTCTGTGAATGAGATTTTCAGTGCCTCAATTCCCTCCCCGCTTTTCTAATAGTGATTGGTCCTTTTAGGTAGGCAACGCACCCATGATTCCTTTTTGTATCTAGGGTATCTATGGGCAATGGAGATTACTTACTATTAGGTGACCCGATTCGATTGCCAGTTTTTCTTTCTACCTGCCCTTATCCCACCTTAATGTGGGGTCGGCGCAACACCTTTTTCAAGCATCTTGCAGAAAGTATTGGGCTTAGTTTTTACGACCGGCTTCCTGCTTGATGTCAACCCTCTGATCCATGCCAGTCTCTGCCATAAAAAAAAATAGTTTTCGAGGGTTTTTGGTTGCTCGATCGGTTTGATACTGTCTCACACCGACGCGACGTAAACTGGTTGTTTGCTGATGCGGTTGTTCGGAGAGTGTGATTTCCGTGGCCTAAATCCCCCCTAGGTTTCCCAATCGCTATTCCCGTCCATTCAGGGTGGTATTGGTTCCATGTTTCTTTTGGTATCATGGGCAGTGGAAATCACATAAAGGAACTCAACGAAATATTATAGAAAATGACTATTCTAAAACTAACCTCTTTCATCTAAAACACCATTCTTCAAGTTTTCATCACGATCCTCTTTCCTTTTTTTCACGATCTATGAAAGAATATATATTAACAGACAGACAGACATGACGAAACTATGAGGGTTCCATTTTTGCCATTTGGCTTCGGAACCCTTTAAAATTATAACAAAACTGAAATTAAAATTAAGTAAAGATAATGGACATAGGCCTCTCCAAAGATTTCCAGATTGACCTGTTGGAAGCGGCCTGCATCCAGCGACTTCCTGCGACCTTTATCAGGTCGTCGGTCCACCTTGTAGGTGGACGTCCTACGCTGCGCTTGCCGGTACGAGGTCTCCACTCGAGTGTGGACGTCCTATGTCTGATGATGATGGTGATGATGATAATGATGATGAAAGATAATGATTTCCTAGGTTTACGCGAAAGTTATACATTGAAATAAAACTAGATTTTACGGATTCTGTCGCGATGTGCAATTCATTATGTGTATTCTAAAGTTCCTTGGTTCGAATACATTAAGTTCCTTGGTTCGAATTTCAGTTTGGATAGGGTTTTTCTATTTGGCCAGAGCTGGATCCCTGAAGAATTAACGTCAGGCAGGCAGCTGGTCGTAAAAACTAAGCCGAATTCTTTATACAACATACTTGAATAAATGAGGAGTGGGATAAGAGCAGCTGGAGGAAGAGGTAATGACAGTTTATACAACTCACGGTGCCCGAGACATTGTGTATGACAGAGACGCACTTAAGCAACTCTCTGTAAGCTGGAGTGAGCTGGTAGATGAAGTCTGGATAGTAAAACAAATTCATGCCTCGGCTGATGAACAGTTCCAGGCAGCGGTTGAAAGCATTATAGTATTCCTCAGTTACTACAGAATCAGTTATTCGGTCCACACCCAGAGCCGTCTCTGAAAACGTTAAAGATTCATCATCATCAGTCATAGGACGTCCATTGCTGAACATAATATGCCTACCCCAAAGATCACCATCTAAATTACCATCTAGATTTAATTGATCTAAGTACTCAATATAGAATTTGTGCTCGATAGGGGGATAGGCTTGCCCCCTATCACGTCCGGAACGGAAATAAAGTCCGCAAAATGTGAATGTT
This sequence comes from Clanis bilineata, assembly GCA_036417725.1. Classification (NCBI taxonomy): domain Eukaryota; kingdom Metazoa; phylum Arthropoda; class Insecta; order Lepidoptera; family Sphingidae; genus Clanis; species Clanis bilineata. The sequence goes on along the minus strand of CM071139.1, from coordinate 1,536,242 downwards.
CTAGTTTGCCTATACCTCCCTCTTTGGGGATACATGCCTGAAATTATGTGTAGTAAAATCATATAGGGGGGACAATCACAAGGTAGACAGACGACCTGGTAAAGGTCGTAGGAAAGCACTGAACGCAGGGCGCTTCCGACAGGGCAATCTGGAAATCATTGTGGAAGGCTTATGTTCAGCAGTGGACGTCCTCTGGCTGATGATGATGGGTGGTACATAAGAAACAGACGAATTGAGAATCTCCTTGTTTTGAAATCGTCTTTCTGTCTGCGTTATCCCGGCCTAATGCAAGGGTTCGCCTTCTTATTTATTCGCTACTACCTCACCTGGTCTTGCGCATCCTCCACAATGAGACCATTGGTTCTTACATTTTACATGACAGCCTCCGTGACGCAGTGAGCGAGTAGCTGGCTGTGAAGCGAGAAGCCGCGGGTTCGATTCTGCATTGAAACAAATGTTTGTGTGGCCCACAGATATTTGTTTCAAATCTAGGTGTTGTGAGACCGAAAGTCTCTCACAGTCTCTGACAGCCACGATACAGGTGATACCTAATGTGGGGTCAGGACTAGGTGTGTGACAGTTGGGTGTATTTATTTTCCTATAAAATATCCTACAAATATTTTTTGGGTCGTCAACGGAGGTGCAAACCTGGAACGCTGTGTTCCTGGGTCCAGACACCTGCGACCATAAGTCGAAGATGGCAAAGTACTTACGGCAAATAGCTTCCAGCGTAGTGAAAGCCAAGTCATTCATCACATTAAACGGTTTCTTTCCGACGCAATCTCTTAGTTTATTGAGTAGTTTAGCCGCTTGCACGTTGAATACATCCTGATAACCCTCCACTACACTAGTCGTGAACGTACCGCCCAGTTTCTTTATGTTACGTTTCCATATTTGTGCTGTAATATAAGAATGATTGTTAATTTTACGCACACGTACGAATGGACGCACGCACACATGCACGCACGCAGTAGTAATAGTAATAAGCTATGCAGCGGTTACCGCTCTGTAGTTGGGGGCGTTTGGAGAATCCTACCACGGCATCCCCTGCCCGTCGTAAGAGGCGACTTTCCGCCGTATGTTCATACACTTAAGGTCGCCTTATGTCGTATAAGGCCGCCTTATCAGTCAAAATTGTATGTCGAAAATCAATGTAAGAAGTCGTTAAAGTTGAGTAGCGTTTGACCATTCGAGCGTTATAGGGGCAATCAGGGGTCGCGCATAGGCATTCCGGTCAGAGTAGACAAAAAACTTACAAAATTATTTTCTTCAACTTTTGCATTACCATCATTATCAACATCGTCCCAGTGTCGATTTAAAATATAAGCTGGGCGCTGCTATTTTGAAAAATTGTTTTTGGTCATGATTTATATTATTTATTTGGGTAAACCTTAAATTGTCAGGGTAGACATTGCCTCTTTGCCTATATGGACTGCACGCCACTGAGCGGAGGGCTGTCGTAGCACCCCTTTTGGTACTTTAGTACGTGCGACCCCGGGATCGACGACAGCACATGTGGTCTCATGCTGTCATTGATGCCAATAGCGTCCTTCGCCGCAAGGTGGCACCGCTCGGGGACGGTTCCAGCTGAAGTCTGGGCACTTCTCGCTTAGAGAAACCCGGAACTGTTGCGATGATAACGATGTTTTCCATCTATCCTGGACGTTATGACGCTGGGTCGTAAGACCGGAGACACCGACATAACAGTCTCCCCCTAGACATGGCAGTAGTCGTAAAACATTTTTCCCGTTATAACAAAAAAAATCCCTTGGAGGAAGGTAGTTGCAGATGATGGTGACGGGTGGTCAACTTACTTTATTGGAACCATCATCCTATCGCCACGCCGGTGTCCACTGGTTATGTGATAACCGTTTACCAGCAGTTGCGCCATCTAGCCATCTGCTTTCGTAAACTAATATAGTATTAAAAGTACTTACCAGGCGCCGTTACTAGACCATCTCCGAGCCAGACCCGACCGAAACTGTAGAAAAATGCTTTCTCTACAAAGTTACTGGTGATCACCTTTACATCATCAGGATCGCTTGTTACTAAAATACCAAGAACGAAGCCTTCATCTTAGATCTAAAAGGCTGGAGCCTCATGATTTATAGCTCATAGCTCATCAAATGTTGATTATACCTCTAGAATTAGACTTATGAATAGTGTTTAACAAAGACTTAAATAAAGACTTCAAAATAGAAAAGTACACTTACTATCTTTGAAGTCGGTGCCAACCGCTAGAGGCATATAGATAGATATAGATGAAATGAGAAGGCACCGTCTCCAAACTAGTGTTTTATTTTATCATTTAGGATCTGAAAGGCTGGAGCCTCATTATTTATGACACAACAAATGTTAATTATAAAATTCGACTTATGAATAGTGTTTAGGAAAGCTTAAAAAACAACTTCAAAAAAGAAGATAACCAGCAAGGATAGATAGGTAGATGAAGATAAAATGAGAAAGCATCGCAGGGGTCGAAACTGGTCAGATAAATCAGACAAAGTCAGATGTTTGTACATTAGTCAGTTAAAGTCAGTTTTTGTCAGCTTGCCTGGTAACCTTTTCTTTAGTCATACATTAATATTTTTGGTTCTTATTTTTGCAATTTTTTTCAATGTGATGTGAACAACCTTTTTACTGCTCGGATTTCGTTCCGTATTGTAATTTTTTTATAATCTAAGTCAGCAAAATCATACTCTTTGGACTATAAAATTCTTTCGACCCCTGGCATTTTGGATATTATTTTTAGATCCTATGTATCTTTTCAAGTTTTGTTAAACTTTATTTATTTTGTGGCTTTTAATCGAAGTAAAATCACAATATTAAGCGACAGGGTGAAATGAAGATATATGTATATAATACAGAAACTATAATTACTCACACAATATTGGACAAGGCCCGAACCAAAAGACGAATGGTCTTTCAGTATCCTCAATGACCTTGGAACTCTCAACCAGCAGCCGGTACAGTACTAAAAAAACACGATATGATAAGTGGGTTCAGTGGCCTAACTACAGGGTGGCATGTCGGCAAAATGCCACGGGCCTCGACCATAGGGAGCCCCAACGGCGAACAGAAGAAGGATCCGTGACCATATAGGGAGCCGCGGGCTGAAAAGACCTCCACTCAGTGAATTAGCTACGGGCCCCCCAGCATTATAGTTACGCCACTGAGTGGTTTTCTTTTTTTTCGCAAAGTAATATTGGATTTTTCAGTATCAGCCCGGAATCTGGGAAATCATATCCAATATGGCGATAGATCGGTAAAGGAAAACGTCGTTAGCAAACCTGCATACCCGAGAATTTCTTAACTAAAATTTCAAAGGTTTGTGAAGTCTACCAACCCGCATTACGCCAGCGTGGTAGATTAAGGCCGAACCCCTCTCATTAGTAAAGGAGGCCCGTGCCCAGCAGTGGAACAGTAATGTTACAGGGCTACTACTATACTACTATGGCGATAGGCTCGCCCCCTACCACATCTAGGCCGGAACTAAGCACGGCGAAATCTGGGTGTTCTAGTTGGCTAGTGCGCCTTTACCTACCCCTTCGGGAATACAGGCGTGAGCTTATGTAAGTGTGTATTTAATGTTCACAATATACTTACCACGCCCGTCACCTGATATTTGATGCAAGTTTCCCAAAATCGGCAATCGAGGATACGAAGGTAGCTCCTTAAAGTACTGGCCAGCTGGATTCCAGTAGACTCTTAGCGCCAGGTATCCACAGAGTACAATACAGAGTAGCAGAACCCATATTAACATCTATGGTAACAGATATGAATGATACAGATATTAAGTAACACCTAACAGTCACACACTTAGTCCTGACCCCTGACCCCACATTAAGGAGCCTTGTGTCGTGGGTATCAGGAATTACGAGAGACTTTCGGAGTCACAACCCCCAGACCAGAAACAAATATTTGAGAGCCACTCAATGTTTCTAACGGCGGGGATTGATGCCGTAGCTCTAGCTTCACAGTCCACAAATCACCCAACAGCCCACAGAGATTACCAAACGCATGGAAATTACAATAAATTAATAGATATAATAATCCTGACTGCGTAAATAAAAAAACTATCATTAGCTTAAATACATCTTAAATGTGATAAACTATAAGATGTTAGGGGGTGGTCATAGCAAGCGCCAATATTTTATTACTGCCGCCACTCCTGGAGGCGACGTGACAGTTATGCCGGAGTCGCCGGTCTTACGGCCCAGCCCAGTCTCCTTAAGAGATGGAAAACATCCGGGTGACACCAGGTCGAGTCTCAAACACTATGTATGTACATTGTACACCCTACACCGGCAATACCGACTAAAAACCCACAAAGACTCTTCGGCGCTTTAAGTACGGCCCCGGGTTTCCCTAGATGAGAAGCGCCACGGCTTTGGCCGGAAAAGACACATAGTAAGTGTACCCACTACCCGCAAAACAAACGATGACTGGTATATTATTAGCTGGTGATAGGATATTCGTATCCGAATGGATGGTGACCACCGTACACATGGTGCTAGAACCTGCCATAATGATTAGTGAGTGAGTAGTCATAAGGAGTGTGGACTCCTTATGTGGTTTGCGTTCCAGGATCAGCCAGTGTACTTCCAGTTCTCTCGAGGGGCTTGCGGCATAACTTGATGATCTGCATCAGTTATTCGGCTGTCTTGTCGCAAGCCCCTCGATTTGCTTGTTCCCTCTTTAGATTCGGTGTGTGAAGAAGCATAAATAGGCCGGTATTATTCTAGCGACCACTAGTAACCCAACAAACAATGGGTAAACGGTTGTTTTTTTTTTACTGCACCACACTTACTATCAGGTGCAGTGTGGTCACTTTGCCGTGCCCGGATAAAAAAAATATAGTGATGATAGTTATTATTATAATGGATTTATAGGTACCATAGAGCATTGTTATTGGGCACGGCCGCACGATACGCATTGTCAGATTGTTCCTCATTTTGGGCCCCTAACCGGTGGCCAGGGCCCCAAGCCTCGTCCACGGTAGTGTCAAGTCTTATACTTATAAATTTATTGAGATAAATTAAAGAAATCCTACATAATTATATCTACTTACATTTATTATTCTGGAAATCACTATGAGCTATTTAAATGTGCGGTTCTAACTCCACTGAAGATGTATTGAGAGATAAATGACTACATTTGCGAGCGGACAATTATTTTACTGAACTAAGTACAGTCGACTACAGCGCTCAAACCATATTTCGTGTAAGTTTCTTCTATATTTCAGTGCAGGAGACGCGCCTTAAAGCAGGCACGTACGCACGCTAGCACACAAAATCATCTTCTGTTATCCCCAAAGGGATAGGCAAAATCGCATTTAATGTTGCCATTTTTACTTTAGATACCTACCCATTTATATTTCTTAATTAAACCAAATTTGAAAAGTACAACTATTCCGTATAAACATAAGCTCACGCCTGCATCCCCGAAGGGGTAGGCAGAGGCGTACTAGCGAACTAGAACACCCACATTTCGCCGAGCTTAGTTCCGTCCCAGTTGGGATAGGGGGCGAGCCTATCCCCATATCGGGCACAAATTCCAGACTCCGGACTGATATGGAAAAATCCAATATCACTTTACCCGACCCGGGGATCGAACCCGAGACCTCAGAACCGTAGTCATATCGAAATACCACCACGCCACGGAGGCAGTCAACTGTTCCGTATACTATTATAATAAACTGATAAAGATTGTACGCTGATATTCCTGGGAAGTCATTTAAAAAATATGAACAATCATAATATATGACGTCCATTACATTTTATAGTTATTATTCATCATTATTATATTATTACTGATATACTTCAAGCGGGTTTTTTTAAATCCTCATACTTACGTATTACGCCTCTTTGGTCTAGTGGCAGCATATATGGGCTGTGGACCGGGAGGTAGTGGCTTCGATTCCCTGGTCGGGCAAAGCGAATTTTCTAATTTAATTTTGCCAGGACTGAATCCCCCAGAGGGGGTTGACGTCAAGCAGGCAGCCGGTCGTAAAAACTTAGCCAAATTGCCTTGGTTGAAAAAGTGTGTTGCGCCGACCCCACATTAAAGTGGGATAAGGGCAGGTAAAAGAAAAAATACTTACGTATTACGCAATTCTACATTTCATCAGTAATTATTATTTTATTATTAAGTTTTTATTAAACTTGTGATTATTAGCGTTTAGTTAGTTAATGACTACGTAAAATAATTTGTATGAAAAACGTCAGTTCCCCACGTAACCGCTGGAGGCGTGCGGGTGTTTGTCATACAAATATTTTACGTTGTCGCTAGCGTAAAATGCCAAAAAACTCAAGGTCGAGCTACAATCTTATGCAAACAATGAAAATTGTTGACACTCGAATTCGTGTTGAGCTTGCTTCGCACTGACAACATTTGATTAATATTTCAATTGTCAAAAATACATATTCCTGCACGGGCCTCAGTAGCCCGAGCACGAAAAACTAATGTAAATGTAAATGTATTCGAGTTCGCTGCGCACTGATGACGTTTGGTTAATATTTCATACAAATTTCATTGACGCGCATCGAGTTCGAATACATTTAAGGTTGTCAGAAATTTTCCTGCTCAGGCCGCTGTTCTCCTTGAAAAGGAACAATGTTGATAATACATCACGATTGATAAAAATACGTATCTAAGCCAGCGAAAGTTGACTTTCAATTTATCAGAACCCTTGTAATCTCTTGTAATTGGTAAAGCCCAAAGGGTCTCCTGCACTAAAATATTACACAAAAGACCTGCACAAAACATGCATTTTTCATCTATGGTCCATTGTTTTACGAACAGGTGACAGCTAAAATCGTTATTTTGTATGTGTGTTGTGTTTTGTTTCGAAAAGCTAGTGCTGTAGCCCGAGCACGAAAAACTAATGTAAATGTAAACTCGCTGCGCACTGATGACATTTGATTAATATATCATACAAATTTCATAGACGCGCATCGAGCACGAATACAATTGCGGTTGTCAGAAATTTTCCTACTCGAGCTGCAGGAGACCCGGCTTAATACTTATGTTGTCATTAAGTTATAAACAAGTAAACAACACACCGCACATTATAGTTTTCAAGCATTTCAACGATTTAACGAGCTTGTCATTACTAACACGTGTGTAGACAAACGGACTTAGACCTCTCCATACAATTATTTCTACATAATGTAACAATTCTATTATGGCATTATTATTAGGATTTCCATGACTCCATCCATGAGGAAGGGGCACGTTGGTGTCTACCCGATAAAAGCTTTTCCTATCTTTCTACCTGCCTTTATCCCACTTTAATGTGGGGTCAGCGGAACACGCTTTTTCAAGCATGATGCAGAAATTATTTGGCTAAGTTTTTACAACTGGCTGCCTGTGTGACGTCAACCCCAGGGAGGTTCTAGTCCCAGAAAAATTTAATAAAAATAAAACACTTTATCCGATCTTTAAATCGAACCCAGGACCCCCCCCCCCATCCATAGTCCATTATGCTACCACTAGACAAAGGAGACGACTCCATAAGTCCATAAAAGCTATTAAATACTAATGATCTGTCACCATGCAGGAATCGAACTCGCAGACTCTAGTTTGAGAACCAGATACACGTCTTCTGCGCCGCATAGACTGTCGCATACAAGAAACCAAACCAAAGGCCGTTTCCAATACTGTAAGTACAACTTTTATTTCTCTCTGCCTGGCGTTATCCCGACTTAATATCTAGATCCGCCTTCCTACTAAAGCAATGAGTGGTAGAGCCACGCTGTAGACAGTAATATCTACAGCACGAAAGGGCCGGCTCGACCGATATGATACCAATGTTTTACAGAATACCAACGTAAAATGGCAGCTAGCTTAGTTGCGTTTCGGTCGATGAGTGGGATTTCGGATCTGTAGCCCGAGCACGAAAAACTAATGTAAATGTATTGAGTTCGCTGCGCACTGATGACGTTTGGTTAATATTTCATACACATTTCATAGACGGGCATCGAGTTCGAATACATTTACGGTTGTCAGTAATTTTCCTGCTCAGGCCGCTGATCTGATTCTGATCCAAGATTCTTTGCCTGGTAGAGTTTACTCACCAGCAGGTAACCCACATTCTAGCCTCCCCTTTTTGTGTCATCCACAGGTACCGGGCTAACCAGAGTTTTAATATTACTAATCTATAAAGGGGCTATCAAGCAAGATTCCGTACAAAAAAATGGTCTCAAACGTCAAAAGTTCTATGAATGTTCAAGAATCACGTTCTAAACACTATTACGCTGACACGACGCGCGTATGTTTCAAATAAGACTGAGTGACAAGGAATATAATACTCTCTACGCTGAGTGACTTATGACTCCTCGGTCACAACTTTTGAATCACAAGTTTCGTGCTGTTGTCCCTCTATATAAGTTGTTGAATGTCCTTGGGGCTAACCTATCTCAATAATATAGGTACAACTCCAATTTATAAACAAAAATAAAAGTTTGTAATAAAGATTGTCTAGATTCGTGTCTGCCCTTATTGCAGGATTATAAACTGCCAACACACGCCTTTCATTGAAAGTGTACCTCATTATGTCGTTATTTCTTGATGAGCATGATACTGCACATATTACAATCAAGATGAAAAGCATATAGCGTATATCTAATTAGGAATAAATAGGTCTATTATTGAAATACAACATAATTTATCGATACCTGATAATATTATAAAGAAGAAAGATTTGTTTTTTTCGTAATGGATAGGTTCAAAAACCACTAAACCGATTTTAAAAATTCTTGCTTTACTCAAACATCATTCTTTCTTTCTACCTGCCGTTATCCCACCTTAATGTGAGGTCGATGCAACACACTTTTTCAAGCATGTTGCAGAAGGGATTTGGCTTAGTTTTTACGACTGGCTGCCTGCCTGATTCAATCCCTATCTGAGGGATCCTGATGAGAATGGTATGATATAAAGCTGATGGTATGTGATCTCCACCGCCCATAAACAACCAAGATACCAAAAAAATCATGGATGTTTTGACAACCTAAAATGAGGAAAATTGGGAAAGTGGAAATAAAATATATCGTCGTTTACAAATGGGGCATACTTCTTTAGTGTAGAACAGGTATTTATTATGTAAAGCAAAAACAAAACGTTTTAAATGTCATTTTTGTGATGTAATTCTATTTAACGTTTCGTAGTAAATAACTTAAGCAATTTAGCATTTAAATCTATGTATCTCTTTCTATTCCATAAAACAAAAAGAATAAGACCGTTGTGTTTTCATTAAACACAATAAATTCAATGTCAGCGTTAATCGAAAGAACGAGAAAATCCTAAATTATTTTAATGGAAATTTAAATAAAAAGAGAATGAACATGAAGAGAAATACGGAGCTATTCGATTTATATTGGGAGGATATATTGGTGTCTAAAATTCTACCACATTTAACCATTAGGGATTGTTTCAATTTCCGCTGTGTGTCCAAAACCTGCTTACAAGTCATAAATATGTATTTTTCAAAGTTGAAGTCGTTGAAATTGATGAATAAAGGTTTCTCGCCCCACACATTTAGCGTAAGTACTCATTCATGCTGTTATGCATCACGAAGGATATTTTACAGCTATAGAGATGTATTTTTTGCAGGTGTTCGCAGTTTCATGTAAAAGGCTAACAATTTTAAATTTGAGCCGGTGCTTAACGGTGTATGACACTGATTTGATACCCATGTTGCTCCAAAATCAGAATTTAATCAGTCTGAACCTAAGTCAATGTGGAAATTTGTCAGCAAAGTGCTTGCAACCAGTAATACTTTATTGTAACAATTTGAAGATACTTAAACTTGCGCGGTGTACATGGTTGACCACTGGGGCTATGGAAGCTCTTGCCCTCCACCAGTGCATGCTCGAAGACGTTGATCTGTCATACTGTGGACTGATATCTGAAAATTGTATACTGATATTCATAAAGAAATTCAGGCATTTGAAAACTCTCAACTTGGAGGGGAATAAGCAAGTGACAGATAAGAGTTTGTATGCCATATCTAAGTATAGTAGTTCGTTAAAGCTGCTTAATTTGGGAGGCTGTACCGATGTCACTGATAAAGGTGTGAGGTAAGTCGATTTGCATTTTTTCTTGTGAACTTTCATATGAACTTACATGTGTATCAATCACTGAAAAAGTGTTTGAATTTACATGCATAATGCAGTAAACAAATATCTGTACCTAACAATAAAATAATTAAAGTTATAACAAATTAAAATAATTAAACTTAAAACCGACGAATGACAGTAAGGAATTATTATTATTTGTTACTTTTAAGTATTCAGCTTTGAAGTCACTTTTAAGGTTTTCTTAAACTTTTTGAAAACTTCTTTAGCATCTATAAAGCTTGCGAAATTAAAACACGATGATATTTTAGTAAAACGATGTATTCAGATGAGAGATGTCAAGCACTACAAAAAACATACGTCATCTTTATTCCTTTTCAAAATTTAAAAATAATATACAGCCTTCTTGCAATCGCGTCGTCTACATTCTCCACCCCAGTGCTGGGGTCAGCACTCCACGTCTGAAGGTATCCTCGAGACGCGTATTGCAGATTATTATAGCGCGCCTTTTTTTGTTTTTACCTCGACTAGCCTTACGCATCTGTCTCTTCCAGGCATAACTCGGCATATACTCGCAACACGTAAGTTTTTTAGCATAGTCGTTGTCCAGTAAGTGGTGTATCCTTTCGGTATATCTTTCAGCGTAGCCTTTATCTGCCATGAGTTTTCTCTCGACGCCCCTCAAACGTGATGCCGCTTGTGGGTAAGAGTTTGGCAACTTGCAATTTAAATCCCTCCAGGGCAAGCCAACAATTAACCATCTTCCATCTTTCAGTACAGCAGTCTTTTCCAAATACGATATAGCTCGGACATCTTCAGCATATTGTCTCGGTTTGACATCAACACCCATAGACTCAATAGCAAAGGACAAGCGAATTTGTTCTTCAAGTTCCCGTAATCGATGCTTTGCTTCAACAGATTGCGTATTCATGCCATCATCAATGAGCAAAGTTGTATGCAGCGGTTGCTTGGACGATAGCGAATGATCAAGTGAACGTCCATGAATGCTCACACCTAAAGCTGTGCGTGTTATAAAGAGACCATTAGCTTTGTCCCTAATTGTTTGTAGAGGCAATATTAAATTATAATTATCCTGCCCAATCAACAACTGTGGTTTACAAATTTTTGTATTATAAAAATAATTTTTAATATCAGGCACCGAATGTTCATAGCGTGAAGGGTCAATCGTCGTTAAATCATGCACAGGTAAGTTTAAGTCCTTCATAATGCGCGCACGGATTTCGAATTTAGAACCGTCCTTGCTTGATATATTGAAGTCCACTATCTCACTGTCACATTCTAATATATTGTCGTTCCACGCATCGCACACTCGAATTGTTTGTTTTTGTCCATGTAAACCTATTTGTTTTGCGAGTTCATGGCTTATTAGTGACACCGTTGACCCGTCGTCTAAAAGCGCGCTCGTACTCACTACACCATCAGGGCCATGAATGTCAATAGGCACAGTTTTTAGTAACACCTTGCAACGCGTTAAGTTAATGTTCGTCACTGTTTCACTCTCGGTGATTTCCGTTATGGTAACGTCGGTTTGCTGGCGGTTATGTTTAGACTCATAGTGCAGTAGTGGATGATGCGATTGTCCGCAATTGTCTATATCACAGACGGCGGCGGGGCATGTGTCTCGGTCGTGGCGCGACAGTAAGCATTTGTAGCAGATCCCGTGTCGTTTGACGTGTCGCCAGCGATCCTTCCGTAGTGACTTTTTGAAGCGTTTACATTCAGTTAAATTATGCTTTGATATGCGGCAATATAAACACTTCGAGTCATTTGTGTCCGTAGCTAATAAGACAGTATCTTGTGCACGGCTTGAGTGAGTTCCTTTGACATTCGTGTGTGAACTAAATGTATGAATATTTGCTGTCGTTGAGATTTTCACCGCCTCATCGTTTAAGAAATCTGCTAAAATGTCCATTCGTGATTTCTTGCCCTCCGTGATGAGTGGGAAACTGTAGTCTGACCATTTCGATATGAGGACTGTAGGTAATTTAGACAATATCAGCGACACTATATTCATTCCTTGTAAGTACTCATCGCGCTTAACGGATCTTACGGCTTCTATAAAGTTCTGAACTTTTAATGAGAACGGTACAATATCCTTTTGATAATCTTGAGACATCGGATGCAACTTCTTTAAGTCCTGAATAATCTTCATAACGATGCTGTCAGGGTTCCCAAATCGTAGCTCTAAAGCTGCCATTACTATCTTAGAATCCGTGGCAGTAATTAAGAGAGCTGAGACAGCATCCTTTGCATGTCCACGAAGACATTTCCGGAGTCTCCATAAGTTTTCCTTTAAGCTGAATTTGCATAATTCGGTTGACTCTTCATACGCATGCTTCAACTGCAGCTACTCCATCGGGTCACCGGAGAAAAGAGGTAAGTCTCGCGGTGTACTTATACGGCTGAGCAGATTAGCATTAGTGTTAGCTGAAGCAGCTGCGAGATCTTTAATTGCGCTGGCCAATACTTGAAGCGCACCATCCTGAGTACCAGGGCACGGTGCCACTGGTTGACATAGTTCGCCCTTTTTAATACCATAATCGTGAACGGACTGTGCCTTTTCCAGTTCAGGCTGGCTAGATTCTAACCACTGCTCGACATCGGCTACACTTTGTGCATGGGAGTCTTGGCGATCACTCATCTCGTCTTCCAAATCCGCTAAATTGGCCGCCAGTCTTTTATCAATTAGTTCCATCTGAATCCTGGCCTTTTCCTCAGCAGCTTGTAATTTTAGTTTTGCGATCTGAGCGTGCATTGAAGAGCATGCCAATGCCTTCGAAGTTCTCTTTAAAGATGCTGCATGTGACGTAGGCTGGTCTAATGGCGATTGACTGGTCGATGGTTCATCGGGATTGTTTTCGCGTTCCTTTCGCGCAGTGTTCCGCGTGATTACCATTTTTACAGATTGTGGTGGCGTCCGAAACATAAACGATCCGGCTCGAAGACCACTTTATAAAGCTTGCGAAATTAAAACACGATGATATTTTAGTAAAACGATGTATTCAGATGAGAGATGTCAAGAACTACAAAAAACATACGTCATCTTTATTCCTTTTCAAAATTTAAAAATAATATACAGCCTTCTTGCTATCGCGTCGTCTACAGCATCGTTGTGATTTGAAAGTCGATGAAATGCAAAAGCGACAGTAGAAAGAGACAGTCACATAAATTCATAAGATTGAATGTGGAAGAAAATGAGATATGATGCATTTATGCACACATGCATAGTATAAAGCTTGGGAAAAGGCATCACACAACCGTATACGTTTGTAGAATCTATATTAAAAACAAAACTATGTAAATAACATCACAATAAAATAAAGAAAATATGCCTTATTTTTTTTATTTTTTTTTACTTACCATTGCTGAGGTATGCTCAGATACAAACTTTACCATGAGATTCTGGCGATTTGAATCAACGAAACGAATATTTTGGGCTATGCTTTTTTTGATTGCGCTATTATCTAATGGCGACTTCCCTCTTTTTTTCAATTTTTTGAGAAAATTTTTACCACGTCATATCTCCTCCAAAAATTTTTTTTTCAAAAAACTGAATGCAGGCATATCTTTAATTTGCTATTATCTAGTGGCGACTTTTTTTATTTTTTCATATTTTCGTCTTCTTTTAATTATTTTTGTAATTTTAAGGCAAAAATAAATTTCAATTTTTTTACACCATGTCAGATGAGCGAGAATAAACATGGGATCAACAAAAAACAGCATAGCACCCTTTCCTTATTTAATAATCTAATGGCGACTTCTTTTATTTTTTTTAATTGGTACTTCTATATGACAGTTTAAATATTGAAATCAATTAAACGCTTATAAACTCCCATACTCACTACATAATGAGATTTTTTGGGCATTTTTGGACAAATAGAGAATAAAAATACAATTAAAAATATGAAACACCACAATTTTGAAGTTTTGAGGAATTTTGAAAATAAAAAATTTACCAAATCATATCTCCGACAAAAAATTTTTTTTACAAAAACTGAATGCAGGCATATCTTTAATTTGCTATTATCTAGTGGCGACTTTTTTTATTTTTTAATATTTTCGTCTTCTTTTAATTATTTTTGTAATTTTAAGGCAAAAATAAATTTCAATTTTTTTTCACCATGTCAGATGAGCGAGAATAAACATGGGATCAACAAAAAACAGCATAGCACCCTTTCCTTATTTAATAATCTAATGGCGATTTCTTTTATTTTTTTTAATTGGTACTTCTATATGACAGTTTAAATATTGAAATCAATTAATCGCTTATAAAGTCCCATACTCACTACATAATGAGTTTTTTTGGGCATTTTTGGACAAATAGAGAATAAAAATACAATTAAAAATAGGAAACACCACAATTTTGAAGTTTTGAGGAATTTTGAAAATAAAAAATTTATCAAGTCATATCTCCGACAAAAAATATTTTTTACAAAAACTGAATGCAGGCATATCTTTAATTTGCTATTATCTAGTGGCGACTTTATTTATTTTTTCATATTTTCGTCTTCTTTTAATTATTTTTGTAATTTTAAGGCAAAAATAAATTTCAATTTTTTTTCACCATGTCAGATGAGCGAGAATAAACATGGGATCAACAAAAAACAGCATAGCACCCTTTCCTTATTTAATAATCTAATGGCGACTTCTTTTATTTTTTTATTTTTTTTAATTGGTACTTCTATATGACAGTTTAAATATTGAAATCAATTAAACGCATATAAAGTCCCATACTCAATACATAATGAGTTTTTTTGGGCATTTTTGGACAAATAGAGAATAAAAATACAATTAAAAATATGAAACACCACAATTTTGAAGTTTTGAGGAATTTTGAAAATAAAAAATTTACCAAATCATATCTCCGACAAAAAATATTTTTTACAAAAACTGAATGCAGGCATATCTTTAATTTGCTATTATCTAGTGGCGACTTTATTTATGTTTTCATATTTTCATCTTTTTTTAATTATATTTGCAATTTTAAGGCAAAAATAAATTTCATTTTTTTACACCATGTCAGATGAGCGAGAATAAACATGGGATCAACAAAAAACAGCATAGCACCCTTTCCTTATTTAATAATCTAATGGCGACTTCTTTTATTTTTTTTTTTTTTATTGGTACTTCTATATGACAGTTTAAATATTGAAATCAATTAAACGCTTATAAAGTCCCATACTCACTACATAATGAGTTTTTTTGGACATTTTTGGACAAATAGAGAATAAAAATACAATTAAAAATAGGAAACACCACAATTTTGAAGTTTTGAGGAATTTTGAAAATAAAAAATTTACCAAATCATATCTCCGACAAAAAATATTTTTTACAAAAACTGAATGCAGGCATATCTTTAATTTGCTATTATCTAGTGGCGACTTTATTTATGTTTTCATATTTTCATCTTTTTTTAATTATATTTGCAATTTTAAGGCAAAAATAAATTTCATTTTTTTTCACCATGTCAGATGAGCGAGAATAAACATGGGATCAACAAAAAACAGCATAGCACCCTTTCCTTATTTAATAATCTAATGGCGACTTCTTTTATTTTTTTATTTTTTTAATCGGTACTTCTATATGACAGTTTAAATATTGAAATCAATTAAACGCATATAAAGTCCCATACTCAATACGTAATGAGTTTTATGGGCATTAAAAGAATAAACATGGGATCAACAAAAAACAGCATAGCACCATTTCCTTATTTAATAATCTAATGGCGACTGACTTACGAAAAAATAAAAGAAGTCGCCATTAGATTATTAAATAAGGTAATGGTGCTATGCTGTTTTTTGTTGATCCATGTTTATTCTCGCTCATCTGACATGGTGAAAAAAAATTGAAATTTATTTTTGCCTTAAAATTACAAAAATAATTAAAAGAAGACGAAAATATGAAAAAATAAATAAAGTCGGCACTAGATAATAGCAAATTAAAGATATGCCTGCATTCAGTTTTTGTAAAAAATATTTTTTGTCGGTGGTGGATATTGTTCATTCCTTGCAAAACGCTAAAATTATGCGAAACAAACGTTGTTACTTTTCTCCCTCGCACCTCCATTCCCTATCCTATTTTTGTCCTTTGCATCGTCTACGACACGCTGAAGATTTCCACTAGCAGTGACATGGAACGTAAACGTCACTGCCGAACAAAAAAGTGTCACTGTCAGTTTGACGCGGACTGCTCAGAAATTTGAATTACGAGTCTTCTATCGATCGCAAACCGCTAGACTCGCGCTCGCGACACCAAATCATCAGCTCCTGAGATCTGGGGCCCCAGAGAAACTTCACCAGGCGGCGCAAAGTGAGTACCTTTCCAATTACCTGAATCTATCCACATTCCCGCAGGCAACGCAAATTGTTTTTCGCAAAAGAATCATATACAGTCCACAAATAATTTAAAATATACGAATGGTGGGGACTTTTACCCCCAATTTATTTGGTCCATTCGTGCCGGGATTGTGTTAACTTCGCTATTTAACGCTTTAATTACAATACGTATGCATGTATGCGTCATAAATTGTAATACGCAATTTACGTGACTTTGTGCTGGTCAAGAATAATTATTGCCAACTTTCTTTATAATTCATTCCCGCATTGGCAGTATTATTCATTATATATTATTGTTATAATAATTCCCGCGTGATCAGTGTAAAATCCGTAAATTTAAATCGCATAAATTGTAAAATTCAACTTTTGTAAAAAAGTTGTGGGTAGTTGTGAAAAACTTACAACTCGCTTTGTAAACGTTTTTATGTGGTTTTTCTTATTCAATTAAGTAACCACATCGCATATAGAGAGTTTTCTGTCGTTTTTTTATAATATTTAACCACATTTTACATAAATTTGACATTTTTTGGTCATTCAAGTAAGCCGATATGAGCAAGAAAATGGGTGGAGCTTCAACAGAGCAAGAACATTTTGAACCTACTTATGATGTCGAG
Source organism: Clanis bilineata (assembly GCA_036417725.1). NCBI lineage: Eukaryota > Metazoa > Arthropoda > Insecta > Lepidoptera > Sphingidae > Clanis > Clanis bilineata. The sequence continues at coordinate 1,519,196 of CM071139.1, read as the reverse complement.
GAGCATCAATTAATGGTACTTCAGGCTAAGCGGGACATGTTATTTAGTCGTATGCAGAACATTTATGATAAGTCGATGAATGTATCGGATGAAACTACATGTAAGTTATTCATCCATACTTCATGTAACATAGACACTTTACGCAAGGAATTTGAGACAGTTTTAGATGCTTATAACTTGTTATATTTAAAAATTAATCCAACTTCTCAAATAAATTATCAATCCTTTATTGCTTTTGATGAAATGTTCTGTTATGTAAAACAGGTATTGTCCGAGGTAAATAAGTGTGAAAGTACAAATGTAAAAAATGAGGATAATTACCAACGCTCTAAAAAATGTCTCCCTCCAATAGAGTTAATTGCTTTTTCTGGGGATGCTCGTATTTGGCCTATTTTCTATAAACAATTTAAAAATGTGGTTCATGATAATCCCGACCTGAGTAATGCTGATAGGGTGTATTATTTAGTGGGAAAGTTGTCTGGCCCCGCTTTAACTGTGTGTGCAGGTTTGGCACCCACGGGAGAAAATTATCCAATTATTTGGAACGCTTTAATTGAAAAATATGATGATCCCAGATCATTGGGTACATCTTACCTCAATCAGTTATTACAGTTCAAACAATTAAATACTAGTTGTGGATCTAATCTGGATTCATTTATTAATAATTTTGATTCAGCGGTGCAAGCACTTAAACAATTAAAAATAAGTGATTTAACTGACTTTATTTTGCTGCACCTCGCTCTAGAAAGGTTAGATTCTGACACAGCTAATTTGTTTGAAATAATGCACCGCAAGGATAAGATACCTTCTTATAAGGATCTTATAACTTTTGTAAAGGAACAAAGTAAGGCTTTATCCCGTTCATCTGGTAAGCCTGCTGCCCCCCCTAAGAGTAATGTCAGCCACAAGAGGGGTGCACCCCCTCACCTAAAATCAACAAAATCGTTTCTTAATACTGAAACTGGATTTGGTACCACTGTTGACATAGGGGGTGGTCCAAGTTCAAATAAAAATAAAATTATTAAATGTAGTTTGTGCAAGAACGGGGCACATGATCAAATGTATAAGTGTTCTTCATTTATAAAATTAACGCCGCAACAAAGATATAATTTTATTAAAATAAATTCATTTTGTAGTAACTGTTTGAGTGTGAGACATAGAGTTGCCGCTTGTAATTCTAAACTTAATTGTTCATTTTGTTCGGCCAGACATCATTCGCTATTACACTTTAACCCACCTGCTAAGTCTAATAAAAATAATAATGTGGTCGCTTTTGGAACTCCGCAAACCGCACACACTGATGCATTCCCCGCTCCCGCTACCGCTCGTGACTCGGTTCGCCGCCTATCGATAACCGATCCGAATACCGCTCCCGCTGTTCTCAACTCTGCGTGCAGTACGCGCGCAGTTGAATCCCCGCAAGTTAACCCGTCAGTGTGCACTGTCTCTTGTGACAGTGTTGATCGTTCTCGTTCGACCACCTTACTAGGTACCGCCAAGGTTAGATGTATTGATAGGTATAATCACACGCATTTTTTGAAATGTTTAATTGACCCCGGGTCACAAAGTGATTATATCACCGCGGATTGCTGTATGCGCTTGTCGCTTGACATACACAATCAAAACCGCTTTTCCGAGGTTCAAGGTATCGGAGGGATAAAACAAAGGATTTTAGGTGTTACCAACATTGTGTTCACGTCTCGCTTTGACAACGGACATGAGTACACCGTTCAACCAATGGTGGTTAATAAAATTACTTCTCAGCTTCCAGACGCTCGCGTCGATTTCGGTGCTTTGGAATATTTAAATAATTTACCATTGGCTGATGACTCATTTTTTGAGCCCGGTTCAATCGACCTGTTGTTAGGCGTGAACTTTTACTGCCAAATATTATTGTTTGACAAAATTGTTGGGAAAAATAATTTACCCTCCGCCTTGGAGACTTCGCTGGGATACCTAGTCATGGGTGACGCGCCTGTGGTATCTCCCCCCGCAACCCGCACCTTCTGTGCCTTTACTAAGGAACCTCTTAATAATTTAGTTGAGAGGTTTTGGTCGACGGAGGAGCTGCCTTCTCGCAGGCTTTTGAGCTCCGACGACGAGGCATGTGAAAAAATCTACACCTCCACTACCAAACGCCTTCGAGACGGTAGCTTCTCTGTCCGTCTCCCGTTTAAGGAGGATCCGCGTACGTTAGGTAACTCGTACATCACCGCTAAAAAGAGGTTTTTACTTCTAGAACGTAGGCTCTCAAGGTCACCTGACCTACGCGAACAATATGATGAAATTATTCGCGATTATTTGCAAAGGGGTATTATATCGCGCGTCCCTCGTGATGAGTACCATTTGCCTGGTTATATTATACCGCATCACCCTGTGATTCGTAAGGACAAATCTACATCACAGGTCCGTATCGTCTTGGATGCCAGTGCTAAAACTGATTCAGGGTCAGGACTGGCACTCAATGACATCCTGTATACGGGAAGTAACTTGCAAGCTGATATCTTTGACATTCTTTTGAATGTCCGATTTTTCGCATCGCATTTTCAGCCGACGTAAGGCAAATGTATTTGTGTATTTCTGTACAACCACCGCATCGCAGGTATCAGCGTATTTTATATCGTTTTGCCCCCGATGATCCCATTGAAATGTTTCATTTCAACCGCGTCACATTCGGTTTGCGTTCGTCGCCCTTTTTGGCCATACGCACCTTGCGTCAACTTGCCGAGGACGAACGCAAGAATTGGCCGACCGCAGCTGCCGTCATGGAAAGAGATGTGTACATGGACGACCTGGCCTCATCCGCTTCATCTTTGGGTGAAGCGGTAATGATGGCCCAGGATTTGATACACCTCTTCAAGGCTGGTGGGTTTGATTTAGTGAAGTGGTCTAGCAACTCCCCAGAGTTGCTACGACACATCCCCGCTACCCACCGTCTTACGGAGTCCATCTCTTTCGATGACGACAGCACACTCAAAATTTTAGGTCTTCGGTGGCTTCCCGCTTCCGATAATTTTGTATTCGCAACCGCTGTTCCACCGACGTATTGTACCAAGCGCATTATTTTATCAGTAACCGCACGTCTTTACGATGTTTTAGGTTTGGTGGGACCAGTCATTCTCTTCGCTAAATTGTTAATTAAGGAGCTATGGCTGCAACAAATAGATTGGGATGAAGTGCCATCCACTCGCATAGTCAACCTTTGGCAAAAATATTTGTCTGAGCTTCCTTTAATTTCTAGCCTAAAGTTTCCGCGCCATATGGGTATCGAGCGAGGTTCAGAGATCTCGTTGGTTGCATTTTCGGATGCAAGCCAACAGGCGTACGGGTGTGTAATTTATTTACACGTAGTCAACGCAAACCAACCTCCGCTCGTATCGCTCGTGTGTTCGAAGTCTCGAGTCGCACCCTTGAAACCCACTGTAACTTTAGCTAGGCTTGAACTAAACGGTTTGGTTCTACTTGCCAAATTAGTACGCGCTGTTTATGACAATTTATCGAAGAGGTGTACCATTAAAAATGTATTCGCATTGTCGGATTCTGAGGTTGCGCTCTGTTGGGTTAGCTCCTCACCGCACCGGTTTGGCACGTATGTGGCTAACAGGATATCCGAGGTGCAGACCACTCTGCCCTCGAATAATTTTTTTCATATCCCTGGTTCTCAGAATCCTGCAGATTACGTATCTCGCGGACTGTTACCCTCGCAACTCGCTGGTAACCAATTGTGGTTCCAGGGTCCTCCTTGGTTATGTTTGCCAATCAGTGACTGGCCAATTCGGGAGTTCTCTCCGAACAAAACAGAGTTGCCAGAGGAGAAAACAGTTGCGCATGTTTCTGCCAAAGTGGAGGAACATGTGCTAATAACTTTAGGATCAAAATTTTCCTGCTGGAACAGGTTTCTGAGATCCACGGTACATGTATTAAAGTTTTTGAAACTTATTCCGCGCTCTAATGTTATAACCGCTGCTGATCTTGACGCCGCAGAGTTGAGGATAGTGCGAGCGGTACAGCACACGCATTTTGCTGACGACTTGCACAACCTGCAGAACAGTAAGGTTTGTTCTGCCGCACTTCGGAAGTTATTTCCTTTTGTTTCTGAGGGTATTCTGCGAGTGGGTGGTCGCTTATCGTATTCCACTCTGGAATACTCGCAGAAACATCCCGCTTTGCTGCCTAAGGGCGGACATATTGTTGAAATGTTGGTCGATTGGTACCATCGTAACAATTCGCATGCAGGTCCTCAACTTTTAATGTCGATTCTACGCCATAAGTTTTGGATTTTGTCCGCTAGATGCCTGATACGAAAACGTATTCACGGTTGTCTTAAGTGCTTCCGTACTAATCCAAAGCCTACATTTCCTGCAATGGCCGATTTACCGAAGTGTCGCTTAGAGGAATGCAAGGCATTTACACATACCGGTGTCGATTACGCTGGCCCATTATATATCATGTTGTCAAGGAAACGCGGTGTGCGTAGTCAAAAGGCGTACTTATGCATCTTCATATGCCTAGTGACGAAAGCGATCCACATTGAACTGTCCTCCGACTTAAGTTCTGCTTCCTTTCTAGATGCTTTTAAGCGATTCTGATCTAGACGTGGGCCCTGTAAATTTGTTTATAGTGACAACGGTACCAATTTTGTAGCCTCAAAGGCATATTTAAATGACCTACATAACTTCTTAACTTCGGATGATTATTACAAATCTTTTTGTGACGAGCTTTCTAAACATCGTATAACATGGCGTATGAATCCTCCCACTGCCAGCCACTTTGGTGGCATATGGGAATCAAACATAAAATGTATAAAATCTTTATTGTTTCGCGTTATTGGTAAACAAATTTTAACGTATGAAGAGATGCTCACAGTTCTAACACAAATTGAGGCTGTGCTAGATAGTCGTCCTTTATACTGTTTAAGTTCTGATCCATCAGAACCTTCGGCATTAACGCCTTCGCATTTTATTTGTACAACTCCGCTTGCTTTCTTACCAGCACCGGATTTGTCTGGGGGTAAGGTAAATCTCACCACGCGTTTCTCGCTTATGGATTCGCTTGTGCAATCGTTCTGGAAGCGTTTCAGAACAGAATATTTACATAATTTGCAAACGCGTGAAAAATGGAATACACCTAGTAATCCGTTGCAGGTAGGAACAGTAGTAATTTTAAATGTAGATAACGCTCCGCCTCTGCAATGGCCGTTGGCAATCATTACCAAGTTGTATCCAGGTAACGATGGTGTCATACGTGTTGTTCAGATAAAAACTAAAACTGGCACGTACGACCGTCCTGTAGTTCGACTTTGTCCACTGCCGATGCAGTAGCGATATTATTAATTTACATTTTTTACTTTTAATTCCGCAATTTAATGTAATCTAATATAATATTATTAATTAAATCATTTATTCGCACAAAGTCATGTAATTGTCAAACTTCAGTGGCGCTCGCATGCATATGTATTTGCAAAATTATTATTAGTTTTTTGAAGGGAACCTTCAAACCCCGGGGGGAAATTGGTGGATATTGTTCATTCCTTGCAAAACGCTAAAATTATGCGAAACAAACGTTGTTACTTTTCTCCCTCGCACCTCCATTCCCTATCCTATTTTTGTCCTTTGCATCGTCTACGACACGCTGAAGATTTCCACTAGCAGTGACATGGAACGTAAACGTCACTGCCGAACAAAAAAGTGTCACTGTCAGTTTGACGCGGACTGCTCAGAAATTTGAATTACGAGTCTTCTATCGATCGCAAACCGCTAGACTCGCGCTCGCGACACCAAATCATCAGCTCCTGAGATCTGGGGCCCCAGAGAAACTTCACCAGGCGGCGCAAAGTGAGTACCTTTCCAATTACCTGAATCTATCCACATTCCCGCAGGCAACGCAAATTGTTTTTCGCAAAAGAATCATATACAGTCCACAAATAATTTAAAATATACGAATGGTGGGGACTTTTACCCCCCAGTCGGAGATATGACTTGGTAATTTTTTTATTTTCAAAATTCCTCAAAACTTCAAAATTGTGGTGTTTCATATTTTTAATTGTATTTTTATTCTCTATTTGTCCAAAAATGCCCAAAAAAACTCATTATGTATTGAGTATGGGACTTTATATGCGTTTAATTGATGTCAATATTTAAACTGTCATATAGAAGTACCAATAAAAAAAAATAAAAAATAAAAGAAGTCGCCATTAGATTATTAAATAAGGAAAGGGTGCTATGCTGTTTTTTGTTGATCCCATGTTCATTCTCGCTCATCTGACATGGTGAAAAAAAATTGAAATTTATATTTGCCTTAAAATTACAAAAATAATTAAAAGAAGACGAAAATATGAAAAAATAAAAAAAAGTCGCCACTAGATAATAGCAAATTAAAGATATGACTGCATTCAGTTTTTTGAAAAAAAATTTTTGGAGGAGATATGACGTGGTAAAAATGTTCTCAAAAAATTGAAAAAAAGAGGGAAGTCGCCATTAGATAATAGCGCAATCAAAAAAAGCATAGCCCAAAATATTCGTTTCGTTGATTCAAATCGCCAGAATCTCATGGTAAAGTTTGTATCTGAGCATACCTCAGCAATGGTAAGTAAAAAAAAATAAAAAAATAAGGCATATTTTCTTTATTTTATTGTGATGTTATTTACATAGTTTTGTTTTTAATCACTCTTTTATTCGAATCTGTATGACATTTTGAAAAATTTCATAAAAAAAATTCTGCTAACTTCAGGCTCATGAATTGCACACATGTTTTTTTTTCTGTTTGTGTAATTGCCTTGTCATACCTTCTAGAAATTTATAAACTAGTAAACATAATGAATTATGAAATTCGTGGAAACAATATCTAGAATCATATTGACAGCTAAACATTAATAAAAATGCAGAGCTGACACAAAATGCACATATTTATAGACTACGACAAATCTACATACACTTGCAATATTTTATCATAGTTTATACACATTTTAATACCTTTTTGTATTTGATTATAAAGCAATTTCTATATTTAACATGAAGATTACAGATAATTTTGTTGTAACTTTGACACATGACAAAATATTGAAAATTTTATTTGAATTATCTGTGTCAGAAGGTTGTAGGCTCCCACTTATCGTATCTAAGGGTAGAAAGATTACTGGTGGCCAAAATCCCCCTCCCGTCCCCCATCTATATTACTGTCTTTTGGGGTTGGCAACTCACCCATATATCTTTTGGTATCATGTTTATCTATGGGTGATCACTTACCATCTGGTGCAGGGTTGCCAACTGTTAATATTGCTCCCCACCAGATCCAAGTTGTAAAACCACCAGAAAACCACTAACAAAATCGACCCTGCTTGCAAAACCACCAGATTTTCCACTAAACTCGGATTTTGTTCGTCTAATATAGGGTGAAGTTAACTCGTAACATACCGAAATGTCACTTTACAAAGTAATACTAGTATTGCCTATTTCTAAAACGTAGTGCTGAATGCAAAATACATGAAAAACAAGAAAATAACGCTACGTATGAGTTTTTCAACCCTTCAGAAGACTTTTCTAATCTAAGACTAACGTATATTTTTATTTTATTTTTAGTTTCAGCAAAAAAAAAATACATAACATTATTTTTATGCTAAAAGGCAATAAGGCTGTATCATTAGTAGCCTTCACCTGTGATAGTGAAAAAGTTTAGTGTAATGCCGCGTCTCCTGCACTAGCTTTTTTAAAATAAAACACTAAAACTACAGGATAATCTAAGAAAAATACATACAGAAAACAACGATTTTAGCTGTCACCTGCTTGTAGAATAGTGGACCATAGATAAAAAATTGATGTTTTATGCAAGTGTTCTGTGTAATGTTTTAGTGCAGGAGACCCGGCTTAAGAAAAACATTGACGTACGGAATAATTTAAGGACGTACGGAAAAATCAACGAATAGAAATGTCACATACACCATGTCCGACACGCCTCTTTTGCTTCTTCCACATTCATACTTCGTTTCATATTTTTCCGCTGACTGAAGGTACTCCGACCTAACTAACTTGCCCTTAACGCAGGAGATCATTTATTTGATCCATATAGGATCGCGTTGGGCGCCTTCTTCTAATTCACTTGCCCTACCATTCACTTTAGCACGATAGACCCCATTCGTATGTCGCCTTTCATCCATCCTCTCAACATCTCCAAACCACCTAAGCATCCCTTTCTCAATCCTACTCTGCACATCATCTTTCAACTCTTAACAATTCCTTATCTTGCTATTCCTCATACAACCAGCAGGGGTGATTCCGCATATACAACGCAGGAAACGCATTTCCACCGCATTCACTCGACTTTCATGCTTCTTATTCAAAACTAGCTTTTGCCCGTGGCTTCGCACGCGTATTTTGTAGGGCCAACGGTAAAAACTTTTGATTTGTCGATCCACCCAGTCGTTTTAGTCTAAATATTCTACTACGGGGAGACCCAGATATCGATTTTGAAGTCAATCGGCCGGCGGTCACTTTTTAGATTTCGACCCCGGATCACTAAACGACTTTAAAATGGTACATAATTCGTAAAATATTCAATATGACATAAAATATGGTAACGCCATCTATTGATACATTTGAAAATCACTTTCAGGCTATAAAGAACTCCCAACTATCGCCTACATAACACAAAAATATCCGTATCTTTTGATAGAGTTGATGAATTTGAATAAAACAAAGCCTAAATGTTATTCCAAGATGTGGTCTACAATTTCCTATCCAGTTCCGTAATATTACTTTGGTGGTTTTCATTTAATACGTGGTCAAACATACAGATAGACAAAAATTCTAAAAATAATAAAAATGTGTTCTATTACTATTTCTAAACCCCCTTAATTCATTTTTCTTGCAAATCTAAGCAATGTACAGACTCGCGATATTTACATTCTAGTTATATGTATTGATATTGATTATTTAAATAGACATTTTAATCGAAGGAATGACTTGAATTTTCTAAAATTCGCTTTAAAATTTGGATTTTGCAATTTAGTGTTGAGTTTTTGTTTCTTTGAATGATAAACAATAAACTGGATCCATCACTATGTTTTGGGAGTAAGCAACATTATTTTGTAAAATATTAGTATACCTAAGTAAAATCTCATATTTTATGTAAATTCTTTATAAAAAAATTAAATACACTGAATATTATAAGCACAGACCCTTCAATGAGATATTTTCGAAATTTGACCATAACAAAAAATATTTTTTTTATTGATAGCACTAAACGATGTAATTACACTCTCTATGCTTAAAACTAAACATAAAATTGGTTAACAAAAGTCGAGAAATTTACCGGAATAGTTCAGTACTATTTATTTAAGGTATTTTTATATTCAGTACTCTTTATTTTCAAAGTTTTTTTTTACATTTTTAAAGAGTGAAGAACCTCCTCATTTCTCCTGATTCATCCTGAATTCGTGCCGTATCTAGTAACACCGCCTTCTGCATTTGGCTCAGACGCAAACACCAACCGAGACCCTCTTGAGGTGTTGGTTGAGGCTCATTGGTATCAAACCATGGTCAGAAATGACTATCGGAATAATGATTGTTGAATACACATCCCACATGCGAGTAACCTCATGTGCCAGGTCTAAATATTTCGACATTTTGTCCTTTTCGGCTTTCACAAGGTTCTCATCACGCGGAATCGTGACATCAACTAGCATCGCCCGGCGCGTCAATCGATCTACTACCACAATATCAGGCTTATTGGCATTATGCATATTGCATGACTATTTTCGAGAACTGGTTGAGGGACATATTGATAATAAGGCACCTCAGAAGCCACAAGGCAATATCGACGAGCAAGTTGCTGGTGTAGGATCTTGGCTATAAGGTTATGCCTATGCAAATACTCGCCGTTAGCAAGATACGAACAACCGGAAATAACATGCCTGATAGATTCTCCGGGACGGTGGCATTACATTATTACTATTATAATAGAGCAATATTATATCAAACACAGCTTCTTCGAGACGTGCAATATATTTGGAAATGTATCACTCACTTAGTGGTTGAGCGATCAACATTTCACTACATTTTTCTACGAAACCACTAAAAAAATCCACTAACCACTAGACGGCATTTTTTCCCACTAAACGGGATTCAAAACCACCAGATTTAGTGGAAAATCCACTAAGATGGCAACACTGATCTGGTGTCCCTGGCACCTAATGGATTGCCAGTCCGCAAAAATACAATCCATGCACTAGCTATACTTCTGCTTAACACTCATTCATCTTTATAAGCATAAATATTATTAAACTTTGAAAATATTAACATTTTAGTAGTCCCAAAATAGAAAGCATCCATGGTGCAGTGGGCTGTGAAACAAGACAGCTTCGATACCTGTACCGAGACAAATGTTTGTGTGGCCCACAGATATTTACTTCGGATTTGGATGTTGTGATACCGGAAGTGTCTCGTATTTTTTGATACCTATGATACAATATATGTATGTATGTATATTGGTCCAGGGTCAGGACTATGAGTGTGATTGTTAGCTGTTACTTATTTAAATACATACATACTATACTGTTTCCCATAGGGGTAGGCAGAGTCTAAGGAGTGCCAATTGCTTCGGTTCAAACACACCTCTTTCGCTTCTTCCACAGTCATCAATCTTTTCATGCACGCTCGTCGGTTACGAGAACTCCTTATTTGGCCCTTTTTCAGGAGATCGCCAATTTGGTCCTTAAAGGTACGTCTAGGACGTCCTCGGCCGACAGTACCATTCACTTCCGCTACATAAATTTCTTTCGTCACTCTGCTTTCATCCATCCTTTCAATGTGGCCAAACCACCGAAGCATTCCTTTCTCAATCCTCGTCACTACATCTTCCTTCAATCCACATTTCTCTCTTATGCTGTTATTCCTTACTCTATCATTCAACTTCAGCACTTATTTAATTATAATTTATATTCTTAATTCATACACACTGGTAACTCCTTGTGAAAAGACTTATATATTTCCCTTTTACCAGGGCGCTGGCGCTCCACAGTCCAAAACTGGAAGGACTCCTGGTGCGAGGATGTCAAAAAGTCACCGAAAATAGTCTGAAACTGTTAAGGAATAAGGTTCGGTTGGATCGGAGGCCTGTTGACCCCATGCCCATACCAATATATGTGCAAATTTAAAATAACAAATATGATTGTCTATAGCACAAACACCTTAGACAAATTATTAAAAAGTTTCATTTGAACAATATTGACTGAATTAGTGTAATAGCTTAATGCGAAAAAGCTTAAAATTAGTAAATAGTCTGTACTTAATTAGCCTAATTAGACTGCCTCGGTGGCGTGGTGGTATTTCGGTACGACTACGGTTCTGAGGTCTCGGGTTCGATCCCCGGGTCGGGCAAAGTGATATTGGATTTTTCCATATCAGCCCGGAGTCTGGAATTTGTGCCCGATATGGCGATAGGCTCGCCCCCTATCACATCTGGGACGGAACTAAGCTCGGCGAAATGTGGGTGTACTAGTTCGCTAGTGCGCCTCTGCCTACCCCTTCGGGGATACAGGCGTGAGCTTATGTATGTTATGATGTTAATTAGCATGTGAAAATTATTATTTTATTGAATTGACTAGATCATTGGCCAAAAATTATTTATTATGATAAAATTGTATGTGTAGTGACTGTTATTTTGAATATTGTTGTAATTATTAAATGGTCAGTATGCATTGGCTAAAATTTATTGTAGTTTTAGCATAATATCTACATTAAGTATTTTGCTCTGAATATTGAGAAAAAATAATGTTATGTACAAAAGTATTCACTCAAATCGTTTGAACATAGAATATTGGATGTACTTAGCTGTTGAACAGTTGTGTAACCCCAAAATAGACTATTTAGGTTGTGTTCCAAAAACTAAAAAGTGTGTGTGTGTGTGTGCGTGTTCGTGTGTGTATGTATGTGATTGTGGGTGTTAGTAATAACTGAGCCTGCGTCGTTAAAATATCATGTGTACATCAATATTGATATACATAAGTATTTAATCAAGTAAATACCTTTCCGAAGTCTCGGGTTCGATCCCCAAGTCTGGCAAAGGGATATGAATTTTGCTGCTCAGTTTCAACCTGGAGTATGGAATTATACCATATGTGGTGATAAGCTCGCCTACTATTATCATGGGACAGAAATAAACTTATCAAAGTTGGTGAGTATGTATGTATGTATAAATTCGCGCATTGGTCAATATCTATACTGCATCCCTGTCAAAGAGATTTATATGTTTTATTATTTATTAATTTTATGAAGGGGCTGTCAAGCAAGTTTCCCCACAAAGAAATTATCTCAAACGTCAGCAACGCCATCCACCAAGTGAATATTTAAGAATCGCATAACACAATTTTATTGTCACAACATTATTATGCTGGCACGTGCCGGCACGACCGTGCGCGCGCATGTTTCAAATACGACTGAGTGACTTGTGACCACAGGTCACAACTTTTGCATCACCAGTTTCGTGCTGATGTCCCGTCTATTTTACTGTTGAATGTCTTTGATCTCTGTATATTCAAAAGCACTGAACGGATTTAGATGCAGGTTTCACAGTAGTATTGTGAAAATCCAGTAAGCATGAAAGCTTTAAAATCACTGGCAGCCGCAACTAGGAGCTAAAGTTAGTTAGAAATAATATTGTGGCAAATGCATGTAAATATTATACAACTTGCGTCGGGTTTTCTAAAGCTGGTCAATGTTAAAATTAACAATAAATCAAAAAGTAAATTGATAGAAGCATGTACAAAAGTTTTTAATTCAGAATCCTGATGTATATTGACAGGGGTGCGAAGAAATAAAAACAACCTCCGTGGCGCAGTGGGCGAGTAGCCGACTGTGAGGCGAAAGGCCGCGGGTTCAATTCCCGCATTGAGACAAATGTTTGTGTGGCCCACAGATATTTGTTTAAAGTCCGGGTGTTGAGACCGAAAGCCTCTCATAGTCTCTGACACCCACGATACAGGTTATACCTAGTGTGGGGTCAGGACTAGGTGTGTGACTGTTGGGTGTATTTATATTTATTTATTATAATAAAACTAAAATGTGATTTGATCAAGCTTCGCAAAACCGGGCGTTAGTGTTAGTTAATGGCAAAGTACTAAGTAGTTATTATTATAGTTTATTAGTTTTGCTTTCCTTAGCGTATTAAAATGTCTCAAAAAAGATAACATATTTTAATGCATTTTTTATTACGTAATTACGCGTTGCAATGAAATCCTCCTTGGTTTGGAGGCAGCATAGGGGCATTGAGCCCGGTCCTGGGCTCGATTCTCAGGTCGGTGTGCAATATGCTTAAAAAAGTGTGTCGCCCCAGGTTGAGGTAGGACAATGGCAGATAGAAAAGAGGTGATATCCTCAAAATCATTCAAAATATTATTGAAATCCTTTTTGAGACACCATAAATGCACTGAATTATAGGTATTAATATTGTTATCCTTAAATTATAGATTATATTGAAGTTATACACCTATAACGGGTGTTTTATACCTACAGTTGATATCAATAATAACTTCATATAAAGAGAGGATGACTAGCAATCTATCGTAAAATTACAATTTCGTAAGGCTCATTGTTTTTTAATAATGGGAACTTGAATTTGTGACGAAACATTTTCTTCTGGCTCATTAGGTCAGCTGCAGTACATTTACAAACCACCTATGGGCTAATGAATTATTTTTAGCACACACAAAGCTATAAGGACTTCTTAGGTTTACGCGAATAATAGATTTTTACGGATTTTATCTCCATTTGTTTTGTATTGTATTTTATTTTTGGTCCCGACGTTTCGAAAGCTTTACAGCCTTTGTGGTCACGGGTCGGACTTGTCCGAATTAATGAAAATAAAATAAATACAAAACAAATGGCGATAAAATCCGTAAAAAAATTTTTTATTCCAATACACAAAGCCATTCCTGTGCTGTTTGTGTCTATGCTCCTATTCTCACTTTAAAATCCCTATACTTAATAATTTGTTACAAAATTAAGTTCTTTTTTTATTTTTTTACTTTACCTTTATGCTTTAACTCGTTCTCTCTGTATATGAAATCGTTATTGGTACCAAATTTATGAAACACTGTATATTTTACATATTAACATATGTTAACGTTTCTTATAATTTACTTATAATAGAAGGCTGTTTGTGTTCATATCGTTTTCTTAAGTTTACGCGAATGTTATACATTGAAATAAAACTATTTTTACGGATTCTATCACGATTTGTATCATTTTTATGCCCGACGTTTGGAAGGCTTTGCATGTCATTTGTCCAAGAATGTTAGTGTTACAATATCCACCTTCATTTTAAAACTATACAAAATTAAAAAATAATCGATTAGCTTTTTTATAGTTATAAAATGACGGTAGATATTGTAACACTAACATTCTTGGACAAATGACATCTCAGTCCAACCCGTGACCGTGACCACGAAGACTGCAAAGCCTTCCAAACGTCGGGCATAAAAATGATACAAATCGTGATAGAATCCGTAAAAATATGTGCTGATATTATTAATTTTATTAGTTATATGTACAAGGACGACTTTCAGCGCTTAGATAAATCCAGACTTAAATGCATCAATGAGATATAAAATAAATACATAGAGTTAAGGAATAAGGACTAACTCTAGACTAGCAATAGTACTGCAAGTCGCCCCAAATGTGTAGTTTAGTATTTTTTATTTATAAAGAATGTTGCAGTCGCCTAACGTGGGCAAATGATTACATAAGTGTCTATATTCAATAACAATATTAACGTTTTACTTTCCGAAACTGAGTAAGAAAAATTCTCTAGAGTTGTGTTTGTTGTTTTTAAGTGATGTTGTTTAATTCACCAAACTTCAGTGCATATGGACTGTATAATGTGGAAACTTTTTAACTGGTGATCTATGATGAGTTTTGCTTGGTGCGTTGGCTGGCTTTGTTCGGTCGATTCGCCGAGTGAAGGTCATCTGAGGGGCACCGCGCTGGAAGGAATTACCGCCATTATCCCAGCATGACCTTGAGATCATCCACATCTGGGTCTCATGGTCATTGTGAAAACATAATTGCTCTATTTACCTTGACATAGTCTACATCATCGCATATGCGTGAAATCCATTGTTTTTAAAAGAAGAAGACTTCTAAAATGTATATAACCACCATTTTCCTAATGTTTGTATCAAATCCGCATGAATAGGGAATGTAGTCTGAATGAAAGTTACTTTTAGTAGTGTGTATCTACATTTTAATAGAAATATTGCCATTAAATTCCAAGTCATTTCGTGAGGTTTGCTGTGATTTTTTTCTTGTTGTTCCGCCATATAAAATATATTTTTGTTAAGAAATTCTAAGTTATGTTTTTAAGGAAAGTTGTTTTATATTTCCCATGGTATATTATGTTAAATGCGCGTTTGCATTGCAAATTGTTAATTCGGATTCAAATTTTATTAATTAGATTTTGTATTATTTTCATTTGTTATACATGGATTAAATCAAAATATGTATTAAATGAATTGTTTTATTCCTTGAAAATCTCAAATAATTAGATGCGATTTTAAGTAAAATTAAAATGTTCATTAGCCATCTTTTTGCTCAAATCCGGCTCGAAGGACCAAATTACAGACGCAAGAGAAAAAAAGAACATATAGACACCCCACGTATTTCGTGAAGGAGTGTAATAAAAATAAAAGCATGAATTAAATTAAAGATAAGAAAATGTTGCAATTTGACTCTACCACTAAGCTTATAATTCTTCCTGGTCATGCTGTTATTGATTCCACCTTTCTGTAACACTTGGTATAATCCCACTAATATTATAAACGTGGAAGTTTGTGTGTTTGTAACTCTTTCACGCTAAAACTACTGTATGGATTTTGATGTCTACATTTATACATTATAGATTAGAACAGATTCCCCTAGAGAGGTTGTTGTCAGGCAGCCGGTCGTAAAAACAAAACCAAATCCTTTCTGCAACATGCTTGAAAGAGTGTTGCACCGAAACGTTGTTGGAACGAAAAAAATGAGAATCATCGGCGACTTTTTATCCTGGAAAATAATTTCCATTGGGAGTCGCGGCCAACACCTTGTCATCTATATATTTTAATAGTAACACCCAACAGTTAGTGCTGACCCCACAGTAAGATACCAATTACATAACAACACAAGCTCACGCCTGTATTCCCGAAGGGTTATGCAGAGGCGCACTAGTAGTTGTTGTATTTCGGTACTACTACCGTCCTGAGGTCTCGGGTTGGATCCCCGGGCCGTGCAGTGATATTGTATTTTTCCATATCAGCCCGGAGTCTGGAATTTGTGCCCGATATGGCGATAGGCTCACCCCCATCACATCTGGGACGAAACAAAGCGCGGCGAAATGTGGGTGTTCTAGTACGCTCGTGCACCTCTTCCTACCCCATCGGGGATACAAGCGTGAGCTTATATTATGTCAGACCACTTTTTGATGAACATTTTTCCAAGTGGTGCTTCTATAAATCAGCAGCACTACAAGATTAGGAAGCAAATTGATGTAAGGACAAATGTCAAATAAAACTTCCGAATTTTTCACAAAATTATATTTTGTGTGATAACACCTGCTACATGTTTCTTATTGTTATTGTATTTACAATATTTTATATACTACACATTAGTAACAAATAACATTCATAACCTTAGAGGGGCAGATCTTACAAATAATTTACTGCCGGCCGCATGCGGGAGACAGCGCAGCGTGCTGATTGGTCGACGCTGTGGCATCACGACATATTCCACCAATCACAGTGCGGCCGCTCCCTCACGCACGCGTCCGCTTACACTACGCATACGTGCGTGACCGAACTAAACACTTAACGTAACCATTAAACTAATGTGTTAATAACATTTGGCAATAAATTACTTGAATAACACGAAAAATAATCCTTAAGCGAAGTGTAAAAACAAAAGTAATTAATCATAAAACGTTTAAAAACCTATCAGAATAAAAAGAATACAAAATATAAAAATAACTGACGTTTAGGGCCGTTTACGTACGCTATGGAGCGCTGGCGCAGCACTATCACATTGAACGCGTCACAACTATAGTAATGTACAAACCTAACGTTACCTAGCTTATGTATAGAGCCTTGTGTTAATTCAAAGCGATGCATTTACAATATCTTACACGGAAACAAGCAGACGGGACGAGAGAGGCACTTGAGAACAGATTCAAGACAAACTATGATCCTACAATAAAATTATTTGTCCACTGTACAAGCGTCATGTACATCGCGCACGAATACAAAACATCAAAAACGTAAACAGGATATACATACACGAGTTCCAAAAGATTCTTTACATCCAAAGTACAGTCCACTGTCCAACATTGCACTTACATTTTACCCAAAGACTTAACTATCTCTTTGGAAATATTATTATTCTGCGATTCGAGCACACGCAAATTTACTGTCAAATCGTCAGATTATCACAGTACTGGTGTAGCTCGCGCGTCGATCCCCGCACCCCCCTCTGTCCTTCCCACCCCTGCGGAGACCGTAGCGCCCTGGCAGTTCACAATTATTGCACTATTATGTATACAAATTATGCTATTTCCATGACATCATAGTTACTATAAGATTTAAATACATTTGTTTATCTGAAGAAATTTTGTACTTTTTATTCAGCTTACCGGTTGCTGGAGTTCTCATAGAGATATACACAATACATACATATAATACAGATAAAGCTGCCGTCGCATGGTGCATTAGTTCACTGGTCAGATAAGGCAACTGAGAAGTGTCTGTTCACTTATATACACAATACACTGGTAATATGGTCACATGGTCATGTCACTGCACTGTTTCCGGCACGAGGGCTTGGGTCTCGGCTACCGGCGCATTGTAGAGTTGAGTGACTGCATGGCCAGGGGAGGGGGCGGCGGGTTGATGTACCCGTACGCATAGACATTGGACTGTTGCGCCCTCGGGTCGGCACCTGGGTACTGAACCCCGGGCTGCACATTCATCATCTGCAGGTTGTTGAACTGCTGCTGTGGCGGCACGCGGTACCCGTTCAGTCCGTACTGGCTGATGATGTGCGTGTTCAGGTTGGGAGACATGCGCGAGCCCCCCGCCATCTGCATGTGCTGCATTGGACCCAGGTTGCCTGCAAAATGACACTTCATTAGTATAATTTTTATGGAACTACTAAAAACTCAAACCCAACTACTTTTTGAAGATGTAACCACCGATATATTTCATATACACAATCCTATATATTGTAATAGCACTGACATAAACAGATTTGCATATAAGGTTAAACAAAAATTGATTATTTTATTCTTGCATCACCATAATCAGAGTGTCAATTTAAAATATAAGCCGAGTGGGACAATTTTAAAAATCTGGTTTTGGATATATTGCTTTCTTTATTTAATTAGCTAGTTATTAAGGTATACAGTGTCTTTTTAACCAAGTTCTCTATGGACGATGTAATGGCTACCACTAAAGCTGCATTGTACTATGTACATAGCTTCTCAGTATTTCTCATATACAGTGTACACTTATTCAAAAGCAATATTTTTCCTTCACCTCCCAACCTCACTCTGGTCGTGGAGTCGGCGCAGCACATTCTTTAAGGACGTGGCTGAAAAGATTCCACTTCGTGGCTGCTTGCCTGCTTAAACCCCTCTGGATTATACTTATCCAAAACTAACATTCTTGATATTGTGAATGAAATAGTACTGACTAGAGGCATTCCGTGCGTTCCTGGACGAGTCGAGCTGGTTGTGCACGGGCGCGTAGTACTTGGCGGCGGCGGCGGCGGCGTGGTAGTGTCCGCTGACGCTGCTGACGCCGCTGACGCCGACGCCGCTGACGCCGACGCCGCCGGTGACGCCGACGCCGGCCGCCGTGCCGCCGCTCGGGGGCGTGCTCGCCTGCTGCGCGTACTGCGAACGTGACCAAACGTCATCAAGCGCGCTCATGGCCGACACGCCCCCCATCTCACCGACTAACATCTGAAAACGCTCGTCATTAACACACATTCCAACATAATACTATTTGTACTTGTATATGCTACCACACTGCTGGGCATTTTCTTCTTTACCTAAACAGAGCAACACCTTTGTGTTATCAATTAAATCCATCTAAAACTTTCAGAAATATTTTCTTCATGATTTTTCATTGATATTTCGAAATTTTAATGCTCAAATCAAGTCTCCATCTAATTTTCAATAGAAATTCTTTAAATTTTCAATGGGATCAACTGAATCAGATGTTCTATAAGATGGACATGCAGTAATTTTGAGATATTTGACAATGAAGACAATTTACTAATACATGAAGTCCCACATAGTTCTTGAAAACTATGGCGGAGGTTAAATCCAGGTCAGGATGTCCAGTATGGGAGTCAGGTGTACATGTATGAGTGTTGGATGTATTTGTTTATAATTGTGATTTCTTAAATTTACACGAATGCTATTCATTGAAATAAAACTATTTTTACGGATTCTATCACGATTTAGTTTTAATTTTTATTCCCGACGTTTCGAAGGCTGTGCAGTCTTCGTGATCTTCGTCGTCCAACCCGTGACCACGATGACTGCAAAGCCTTCGAAACGTCGGGAATAAAAATTAAAACCAAATCGTGATAGAATCCGTACAAATAGTTTTATTTCAATGATTATAATTGAGTAAGTTAACCTGGTGTGGCGGGTGGTGCTGCGGCGCGTCCGCCATCTGCTGCAGCTTGGCGAGCGAGCACGAGGGCGCCCAACCGCCCGCGTGGTACTGCTGCTGCTGCTGGAACGACAGGTACCCGCCCTGGTACCCGCCCGCGCCGCCCACACTGCCCACACCGCCACCCGCACCGGCTTGCATCGACGGACCGCCTGGAACATACAACAATTATTACATTTCAATCATTATGTGGTTATTTCAACAAAATATTATATGGATTCTCAGAGGGAGTTGACGGTCTGTTGAGTTGACTGGCAGGCGGTCGTAAAAGCTAAGCCAAATTTATATATGTTTATTTGTTTCTTATTGTCTATAGCAATGGGCCGGCTCGACCGGTTTGAGACCACTGTCTCACAGAAAACCGACGTAAAGTGGCAGCTATCTGTCGTGTTTCGTTTGGTGAGTGAGATTTCTGGTGGCTCACTACCCCCTCCCTTTCCCAATCCTTTTTCCTTCCCGTTCCGTTCCCTCCTTTTAGGTTGGCAAAGCACCAATGTTTCTTTTTGTGTCTTGAGTGTGGGCGGTGGAGATCACTTATCATCAGGTGATAATTTGCTCATTTGCCAGTCGCTGCTAAATCCTTTCTGCAACCTGCTTGAAAAAGTGTGTTGCGTCGATTCCACACTAAGGTGGGATAACGGCAGGAGAAAGAATAAAATTGTGTGAAACTAACATGCAGCGAAATCTTTCTGCAGGATGACCCCTCCAGATTCGAAAAGTCCAGTTCCCTTTCCCAATCTATGTTTCGTTATTTTCACAGTAGGTAGCGCCTTAGTGTGCTCTTGGTAATTAGCAACTATATCAATGGCGACAGGTAGTTACACTACACCTATCATCAAAATTTGATATGGGTTCATTATATTTTTATGAAATTTCAACCTAGTTTGTCAAAATCAACCATACTCGGGTCTCATGTGTTTCGTTGTAACGCAGTAAATAAGTGTTTGTGTAGATAGTCACCGTGCGCGTGGTGCGCGGGCGGCGTGGCGCGGTGTCGCGCCGGCGTGGCGGGGGGCGTGGCCGCGCCGCGCAGCGCCGCCTGCTTGGACTCGGCGCCGCCCCCACCACCCCCACCCGCCGCGCCGCCGCTGTTCCTGCACCACAAACAAACAAATCCACTCAGTTAAGGGAACGTACCCATATTACGTGACCATTTCTTTTCAATTTTTATACCCCCTTCCCTTTTCTCGGCGACCACCCATAGTACATGCCAAAAGCCCCCCCTACCCTCTAGTTGTCACGTAGTTTTTTATAAATATGTTTTTAATTCATTTTTTGTCGAAGAAAAGTTAAAAAAACAAAATATTATGATGTGTTGCCACTTGACTTTAAACAAGTGCTAAACGCTGTGCCATATTAGAATATAGCTCGAAAAATCACAAGATTTCCTTAGAAGATATTGACTACGTAACGAAAACCTAAGCCTCCCACCCGTGACTAAGCATGATATTGAAGACCCCCTCCCCCCCTGAACCGGTCACGTAATATGGGTACGTCCCCTAACATCTCACCAATACATATCAAACTGAAGTCTCAATGCATTTATAACATTATTATTCTGAAATAGATCTTTAAAAAGTATTATGGGCTTGTGGGAATAAATTCTCAAATCAGTTGCTATCTCCAAAACATTGTTCAACTCACGTTCCACGGTAAAAATAATACACCTAAACGTTTTGGTAGTTTATGAATTTATCCCTTTCATATAGTCTATGTTTTACTATAAGTAATTACATATGAAAAAGAAACACAACCCCATCACATGCGAGAGATTGATCGCCGAAACTAGCTTGGTAAAAGGTATGTAGTACAAAATGTGGGTGTTCTAGTTCGCTAGTGCGCCTCAGCCTACCCCTTCGGGGATACAGGCGTGAGCTTATGTTATGTTATGTTATGTTATGTAGTACAAATAAGAATTTAAAATTCCTCACCTATTTCTATTTATTTTCTGTTGTTTCGTTGGTTGATTCGGTTGACTCATGATGGACGGGATGTGTATTGAAGAGTGTGGATACTGGGGGCTCGGCGCCGGGTGCATGTGCATCATGGAGCACGGCGACGCCAGGTCGGAGCCGATGCTCGTGGGCGACTCCAAGCCCAGCTGGCTCACGTCCAACTCGCAAGCGGGATACTGCACCGAATGTACTGAGTTACTTGTCGAGTCCGGAGTGTACACTCCCATGGACTGTAAAGCGGGACTGACAGCCTCACACATCTCCTCTTTACTTGTCTCTTTCGGAGACTCCTCCTTCTTAGAATGCTGTCTCGACTTCTTCTCGATCTCAGTCTTCTCTTGACACGGTCCGTTCTGGTTGAACGGAGTCTTACAGCCTGGTGACGTCACTTGCGGGCTCTGTCTGTACTCCGCACAACTAGTTACCACTTCTTGCTGTTGCTTGTTCACTTGCCGCTGCATCATCTGTTTCATTTGTGCCTCGTTCGCGTGAGCCTGAGATTTCTTCGGCTCGCACTGAGTTTGACAAGCGGTCGTAGTTTTGGACTGTTTTGATGGCTTGCACTCGTTTTTCTGAGAACATTCTGACGCTTTTGATGTCACTGCTTTTGTCTCCTTGAAGTGAGGAAGGCCTGTTGTGGCATAAATACTCCCACTCAGCCCATATGCTATGTTGTGGTAATCCTTTTGGTCGTATTTCGGATGTAGTTTCTGTGGAGATTTTGGCATCTGGTCTAAATGGGGTAAATTGAATCCCTGAAGTTTGTCTAAGTAGTTTTTATGTTCCCATGAGCCTTGCAGTCTCGCCGGGTCCCACGGCGCCCACTGGTACTGTCCGTGGGTCGTGTGATAGTTAGGTATCTGATTCATTGCATAATCAGCTTTAGGGACCAACTCGTTGTCATATTTGAATTTAGGAAGCATCTTGTTCAAGTCAGCTTGGTCAGATTTCAAATTCAACTGCGCCGTGCAGCTTTTGTCGTGTTTTACAGAGGTATTCTTGTTGTCGCACTTGGAGCCGTTTGATTTCTCTTTCTTAAAAAAATCTTGTTTTTTGGGAGCTTCATTAGTTTTGGTCTCGACTTTGGTGGTGACCGGCACCGAATTGATAACATTTATAGGGACCGACGTCTCCGGTTTCCTCGCTGCTGTATTTTGGTCAGGAAAAAACATTTTCGGTTCGGGCGTACTCCTTGGTGTATCATTTTTGTTCGTTTTCTTGTCATTTTTCTCCAATTTACTATGCGCAGAATTCACTCTGACATCACGAAGTTTGCTTTTTTCCCTAGGCTTTTGGTTGAGTTCATTTTTGTCCTGCGAATTAGTTTGAACTATGTTTATGGAGCCGCCTAAATTAGATTGAATATTATTGGCAAAGTTAGTATCTAAATCCGTCCTCTCCAACCCCAGGTTTACAGCGGCATTAGCGCTTTGGCATCTGGGTAAAAAATTAACATCCACAACGTTGGGTACTTTTGGAATGACAGGGTTTATAATCGGCGAAGATATGGGATGTGGTACTTCTAACTTCGTCGTACTTTTGCTTACGACAGGACTCTCGGAAATGTTGTTTATAATGCGATTGGGCTCGCTCGTCTTGACCACTTTGTCAGTTTGTACTGCTTGCGACTCTTTGCTCACATTCGCTCTGTGGTTGAGATATGAGTGTTGCGCGGTATTTATTTGCTGTATCGTCATAGAGTTGCTGACAACTGGGTGTTGGTAAGTTTGCATTGTTGGTTCCATGACATTTCTTGTTATGATAATTTCATCTTTCCTAGTGTTCATTATGTCGGAACGAAACGAAATGTCACTTTCCTTGCTAGTTATTGGGTTAACAAGTTTACTTCTATCTATTTCTGTAAAAGAGTCCATCTTAGGAGGGTCTGGCTTTTTAACGTTATTCGAATTGTTTGCGTTATTAGTATCTCTTTGAAGATCTACATTTTGTACAATAGACTCAGTTTTGTTCGGAGATTTCTTCTCTGCGGGTTTATTTTCCTCATTATTCTGCTGTATAACAGTCTCTTTTCTCATTTCCGTCTTTTTCTCGCAAATAATTTCTGTATTTTTCTCCGGCGATTTATTTTGCTTTAGTGATTCGTTTATAACAGTATCTTTCTTCGGCGACACACTGTATTGCGGTGATTTCGCAGTATCCGATTCACCTTCAACAACAATTGTTTCAATTTGATTAACTTTAGGAACTATCAAATCTACAGTTGGTTTTGGAGGTTTAACTTCTTCTTGTGCTTTAGGATCTAGAACAATATGTGCATTCTCTGTGGATACCACTGGGATTACTTTGGATGGACTTTCTTTCTCCTCGACTTCTTTAGGCTTGTTTTCGCTGGACTGTTGCACTGGTACCACGGAATTTGGTTTTGGTGACGGTAATGGACAACTCTGACTGTTATTATCATCAGATTCGGATATAATGATTGTTTCTTTATCGTCTACAGCTTTAGTTGGCGATTGAATTTCAGCGCTTTTTGATTCTTCCGGTTTATTTACTTCTTCTTGCGTAACTGCCCCCTCTGATTCTGTCGTAACCTCCTCTTCTTTTTTGTCATCGCTAGCATCTTTCTCAGACTTGTCTGGAGCAGTTTCTTTAATGACCTGATCTTTATCAGCCAAAGATTTCGGAGAATCCATATGTATGCTGTCAAGTTCCATATCGCTGGTATGATGGTCTGTGCTATTCTCTTCGACGTCACGTGGCGATGCCGGCTTGCTCGCGATACTCCGTCTTTCTTCTCTATCCTCCACATCCATTTCGTCATCCGCTTCTCCTGAAGAATCCTCGGAACTGGCGTCACAATTCTTCTTTTCTTGGACTTTCTCTTCGATTTGATCTTTTGGACTCTTCACTTCTATGACAACAGTAATAGCTTCAGGTTCTGTAGAATCATCTGTCTTATACTCATTTGTTTCTTCAGTGTTGTCCGTAACCTTTGCTTTCTTGGCAACTGGTGATGCAGTTCTAGGAGTCTTGACTCTCTGCCGTTTCCTTGGCCGCCCTTTCCAAGGAAACTTTCTCTTTGCTCTAGTTTTCACTGAATTTACAACAGGAGTAGTAACAACCGCGTCAATCTCCTCCTGACTTTCCTGACTTTCTGAGACGTAGTTGAGTTCTTTAGTACTTTGTCTCCTCCTTCGCTGTACATTGGTATTATCTTCATTTTGTGTAGCTCTAGATCTAGTGACACTTTTACTCCTTTGTCTTGTTGGAGGTTCTACATCCTTTTTGTCCTCAATGCACTCAGAAATCTTTCTGTTGGGCTCTCTCTTTCTCTTCCGACTGCCATCACTGAGAGTCGGTGTGGTTTGATAAGTAGTTTCACTATATTTGAGGGGTCTCGTCCGCCGTCTTCCAGAAGACGTGACTTCTACTGGAGTTTCTGGAACTTCTTTATCAGTCTTAGACTTGGCTTTAGGTTGGACCTTTGGTGTCGGCATTTCCGGTTCTGTCGCAATTTCCTCACTTTCCGTCTTCATGTCTTCATTTTCAGTCTCTTGATCAACCGACGCTTCCTCCGGCGATCGGAAAGGATTAATCGTTGGCGCCAAAAGCGGTGTCCATCTCAAGCACTCAGGATCTATCTCTAATCTGGGTTTGCTTCGTACTTTCTTCACATGATTATCCACTCTATTCCAATCTATACACAGTCCTAACTTCATTGTCTCGTTATTTGGGATGTATCTTACAAAACCAAGAAATTGGAATGTCACTGCTATGTCGTTCATATGCATACCAGTACTATGAGCTATATCTTCAAAAGTAAAAGGTTTTTCTTTGTGGTCAAATAAGTATTCCAATATAACAGACTTCCAATATGCATGATATGACACTCTTCCAAGATCTGATAGTGGCTTTTCTGGTGTTCCTGGCTGACCTTCTTCTTTCGATAGTAAATAACCTGAAGCAGAAAGAATATATAGTTTACCTAATATGTCCTGTTTGAAATAGCAATTATTAAATTATTTTACAATAGATATCATGATAATGAAGATTCCACCACTCACTAAAATGGATGAGAAACCTCCCATAGCCTTGTCTCTGGTACTGCGGCATCGTCATTATGCACGATACATTATATTTCTGCTGACAATGCTTCTCTTTGGAAAAATATCCAACCAGATGACATCCCTTGCTGTCATTTTTCGTCAGTACATAGAACAAGAAAGGTTCCACATCATAGTACAGAGTCTTGTGGTCTAGGAACAGTTTCGCGAGTAGGCACAGGTTCTGACAGTATATTTTGTTGGCGTTTCCGTCCACTTCGAAAACAGATATGTCCCCGCATCGATATATTTCCGTTGCGGGCGGATGTCGCCACAGACACTTGTCCAAATGCCTCATGAGCACGGCTCGACTCTTGGCGTATTTGAGGCAAAATTCACACAGGAAAAGTTTAGGCAGTCTGAAAGAAAAAAATCCGTTATTGTAATTGAAAAAACATCACCCAGTTAGCAGTTTCGATTTTTTTTAAAGTTTTTAGCAATATTGCTATCACAAACACATTAGAGCAAATTTTGAGTCGCAAACTTCACAGGCTTGTATAATGTATCTTGGGTCTTACCTGGCATATTCTTGAGGGAATGGACTCGAGTACCAAGTCTCGATTTCCCATTGGCCAAACTCGATGGCGGAGGGACACCGAGGGGCCGGGGGCGGCGCCGGGCCGGAGTGGGTCGCATGTGCGGGGTGTGCAGGGTGTGCAGGGTGCGAGGGCGTCGGGGCGGGGGCGGGGGGCTCCGCCTCCAGCACCCCTGCGGTACTCCGCGCCTGGTTGAACACCTCCGCATCCGCCTCCGTCACGCCCGGAGGTAGTCTTTTACCCTCTGAAAGGGGATGAACATTACGATATCGGTTCTGTAGGATGAAAGAACGACTCGACCCAGGGATTTCCGGTGTAAATTGTGAACTAAAAATGGAATGAAATTATAATAATTTTTTTTAAGATTATCAATGAAAGTCGACTTAACGTGTAATACGGAGCCACAAAGTGAAATAAAATAGCAAAAGTCTTTGCCACTAAATAAAGGGTAGACTATGAACAACACTATCATTGTAGAAAGTTAAAAAGATACTTAAAAAACAATATCACGGGACACTCGAAGCTTCACGACGGCTTCAGTAGCACGCGTCCAGTCGACGATTAGCATCTCTCGTAAAATCAGTTCCGGCACCCGGGCCGAGCGCACATTAACGACGATCACGACTCGCTCGAAAGCGCGGACGAAAGTGCTCGTAGAGGCCGCGGGCGCGAGGGGGTGGGGTGGGGCGCGTCCAGCGGGGCGGCGGGGGTGTGGCGCGGCGGGGGGTGTGGGGGCGGCGCGGCGGCCGGCGCCGCGGCCTCCACGGGCACTTTCGCCGCGCTCTCGAACCGACCTTACCCTCGGCGCCGGCCGGCCGCCGCCGCCCCGCCGCCAGCGCGCGCCGCAGCTTGCGCGCACCGCCCGCGCTCCCGCCACACCGCGCCGCCCACGCCACCAGCTGCGACGCCGACGGCGCCGACACCGCCGACACCGCCGCCACCGACACCACCGACACCACCGACGCCACCGACACCGCCGGACTCGGGCTACGGGTGCGGGCGCGCTCGCTCAGTGCCGCGCGGTATCGACGGTACGTGCTGCGCGTCTCCTTCAACACCTCCGCCTCGGGCGACGGCTCCACAGACGCGGGGACGGAGGCGGCGGCGGGAGCGGAGGTGGAGGCGGCACGAGGAGCGGGACGAGCGCGCGACGCGCACCGGGACGCGGACCGCACCGAGTAGAACTCGGACAGGCCGTCGAACAGCGTCGTGAGGGAGCGCTCGCCGCCGCGGCTGCGACGACGGACGGGCGCCGGCCGCGGCTCCGGGCCGGCCGCGGGGGGCGGCGCGAGGGGCGACGCGGCGGCGACGGGATGATGACTATTCATAGGAGTCTGTGCGAATAATGGCGTGTTCAGAGGCGCCACTCGCTGCTGCTTGCGAGCCTCCGCCGCGAAGCCCCACGCCCCGTCCGGTCCCGCATCCGCGGCGAGCCGCTCGAACACAGAGGAGACGTGCGCCGGAGTGAACGCGAGCGCCGGAACGGGGGGGGTCGGCGCGGGAGGGTCCGTGCGAGCCTCCGACGAGCAAGTCGAGGATGTGCAGGAGGACGACGAGTCCGGCTCGGAGGGTGAGGGCGCGCGCCTCTCCAGCCTGAGCTCGACCCGCTGCACGCGCGTCACGCTCACCCCGCCCCACCGCCCGCCTCCGCCCCCGCCCCCGCCCCCGCCACCGTCCCACCCCTCCCACTCGCCGGAGGACTCGCGCCGCCGCCGCCGCACCAGGTTAAACGCGGAGAAGCGGAAAAACTTCTGTTTCTCCTTGGACATCCTCCGCTCGGGCGGCAAGCGCGCCGGCGGCGGGACATTACCGTCGGAGGGCTCCTCGTCTGACTCGATGCGACGCGGCGTCTTCGCCTTCCTGCCTTTCGGCGTGCCGGCCGTGGAGGTCCTGCAATACAAAACATACAGTTAAAATCGACATGAGACTTAATTCACATACATAATAATATTATTAAAATTCAACACAACATATGTAATACACAAAGTTCATCATCATCATGGTTGATACACATACCTATCCAAAGAATAAAGTGACTTCTGGAAAATAGAGAATAGAGAATTGTGTGAACAGGTAAGGTAAGTAATGAAAGATGAGTGTTGTACTCGCCTGTTGTTCTGCGGGCAAGTGTCACAGCGCCAGGGCAGCGGCACGCAGGCGGGGTGCACGTGCGCGGCGCAGCGGCCCGAGCAGCGCGCCGCCCACCCCTCGCCGCCGCCCTCTCCCCCGCCGCCTGCCCCCGCTGCCCCCGCGTCCCCCGCCCCGCCCACACCGCCCGCACCCCCCACACCGCACGCGCCGCACGCGCGTCCCCCGCACCACGCGCACTCGCCGCACGACCACCGAGATGCCTGCACACAACACTATTATCTCCAGATAATGTTCCACTACTTCAGACTCCAAATGTTTTTTTTCAAACTACATGCCCTTATTCCACGCCAATGTAGAGTCGGTGCAACACACTTTTTCAAGAATGTTGCACAAAGAATTCGGCTTAGTTTTTTACGACCGGCTGATTGCCTGACGTCAACCCTCCTTCCGGGGATCCGTTCCCGGACAAATTGTGTTAGAAAAACAACCGCCGACGTGCAAATCGAACCCAAGACCTCCCGGTTCATAGCCCAAGGACGCAACCCGAAGTTACTTTTGCTAATTCAAAATACCAAAATAGAGTTTACATATAAGCTCACACTCTACAACCCTGCCCTATACGAATTAATTTGTTTGACTACGCACAATGATAAATCTGAAAATGTTTTAGGTAGCTCCTTAATCTCCCGTTTATCAATCTGCATTGCGTCCCAATTGCAAATTTTAGACGCCTAAAAGCAATTCCCAATTACAACATTATTCCTTTCGAGACAACAATTGTATTCTTTATACGATGATTTTAAAACGATTTTGAGCTATTGCTTATCGTCGACGAAACACAAGTGTTCTTTACATAAAACTATAGTAAAGTTTTGATATCCTAATAGTATGAACAAATTTAAATATTAAATAAATACATCCAACAGTCACACACCTAGTCCTGACCCCACACTAGGTATAACCTGTATCGTGGGTATCAGAAACTATGAGAGACTTTCGGTCTCACAACACCCAGACTTGAAACAAATATCTGTGGGCCACACAAACATTTGTCTCAATGCGGGAATCGAACCCGCGGCCTCTCGCTTCTACATCCAGTCTACTAATACTGTAATATTCATGAAAGAATCTATAACCGCTGATAAAACGTGATCGATGTCTATGTGTAAGTATGTCATTGAACCCTGACTCACGCCACATAAGTACAAATTGGCGCTTTTCCTCAAACTGGTGCGTAAAACCGATGCGTCATTATCCAATTTGTTTCTTATAAGATTAATCTATTCCAACTATTTAGCGAAATATTTAATTGTAAACATGGTTGAATCACTGAATCGCGCAAAACTATTACAATTTGCAGAGCGTCTGTTGAAAATCGACTATTTTCACATTACGACAACTTTCTACAAAAAACTACGAAACCCTAAATATAAACTAGGTATTGCACGAATTATTATTATTATTGCCTTTAAGGGAAAAAATCAACATTCCTCCGCAAAATTGAAAATTTATTGGGTTTAGTTTACTTGTATGTAGATTATTTTAGTTCATTGTAAAGATCTAGTTCTTAAGTAAACACAACAGAAATAAATACATTATAGTCATGGGATGCTCGGCCTCCTGTGGCCCATAAGCTTATGTAACATATATATGTATATGCCGCCTCCGACGAGTTAAATTATGCACAAATCATTAAATTATAGTCAAAATATGACTTACAAAAGCCCGCGCTAAAAACGGACGCGACGTCATTACGTCGAATACTAAACCCAACATAAAATAAATGTTAAATACTATTCCATACATCAATTTACTATTCTATTCGACAAGGGCATAAGCTACTTGGCCAAGCCCACAGTACCCCTAATACGAGTTTTAAAATTGGGCAAAAATACTCCAACCTAGAAGCACTGCTCAATGCAATGATGTCACTTGGGTTTTGCATTTCTGCAACATACTTTTTAAAAGGTGTATTGCGCCGGTCCCACGTTGATGAAAGAAAAATAATGGTCACCTTGATAGTAGTCTGTGAGAGATGGTCCAGCTGATTGAGGCAGGTCGGATGCGCGTACGACTTGCACTGAGAGCAGCAGATGAGCGCCTCCACCGCCCCCAGCCTGTTCCTGGCGTCGGTGCCGAGGCACTCGGTGCACACAGGCAACCCACCTTGCACCTGCTGATTCAAGAATTTACCTATCAGAAAAACTGTCACCATAATCTTACAAATCCTACTGCATATAGAATTACTCTTTATGCATTAAGACAGCCTCCGTGGCGCAGCGGGCGAGCAGCCGGCTGTGAATCGAGAGGCCGCAGGTTCGATTCCCGCACCAAGACAAACGTTTGTGCAATCACAGATATTTAATTATGATTATTTTAGCATTGTATGATGAATCAATCGATATTTTAACAAAAATATTGAGGCTTATTTTTCGCTGTTTACAATCGCTATAATTCAGACTTCAAAGATCAGAAAACGGTCTTATTGGCTAAGATTTACAATAGTTAGATGAAAAATGTCATCAATATAATAAAATTATATATATTTTTATAACCTCAATAACAGCAATTCATTTCACACTATATTTCCCTCAAATTTACACTCTAATATTGCTTGAAACATTTTTTTAATACGGTCAATCTTTTATTGTGCCATCAACATGTACGCTTTGTTCATCGGTGCTCTGGCTGAGTGCCAACATTCGGGAACCTCTGCAAATTGTGCGGCCTCTCCCCGGAATGTCTCAAGCAGGTGGCGGTGGATATTAGTAAATGTTGCAATTTTTCTGCATATACATATATTTCTCATCAAAGTTACATATAATTTAAAATCTTTTACAATGGGTGCATTGTTACAGAGTTGTAGTAAACAATAAGGGTGTACTATCAACTTAAGTACAGATTACATGTAGCTAGATAGAGGATCTCATTATTAAAGGAACTAGCAGCGGAATTGTTTGTGATAATAATTAGTTTTTACCTTTGTAATATCATACTGAAATGATTTTTTTTATATCTTTATGGAACTAAAATTACAATATCAAAATTTAAAATAAATATCTGCAGAAACTTTTTCAAACATTATTATGTTTAATGCCCATTGCAATTGAATTGCAAATTCCTAAACAATAAATTGTAATCATAATAGAAACAAAAAACTGGGTCACAGAATTCTTAATCAATATAAGATTATGAATGATAAAAATTAGGTATCAGTGATTAACTAACCTAGTCTAACTGATAAAATTCATAACATGTAAACAAACATGTGATAACACCAATAAGGGATCATGTGCTTATTAAAAATATGTTAGAAAAAGTATTGAATAAATAAAAACACCCAATATACATACAGTCCTGACACCAGGTTTACCATCTTAGGTATCAGGATCTACCTATATACTTATAAAGACCTGTTTACTTTTAAAAAATAGTCAAATACCCAATTATAACATCATTACAAAAAAACAACTTATAGCTTGAACACTGGTTTATGTCTTTCAAAATTAATTTGGTATGTTGAAGCAGTTTTGCCTATAGATATCAATTATAAACAATACCTAATTATGAAATCACAAATGTGTGTCATGCACCTGCTTAGAATATGAATCAAATCGACGGTCCCTACGTACAAAGCGACATGTCAAAATGTCATATTTTTTATTGCATATATGGCTTTAGATTATCCATACGCTCAGAACTATATAGATATATTTTTTAATTATTTTGTATTCTAAAAATTATAATTTAAATACTAATCGAACAATATAAGAAGTATGATAATTCTTAAACTTATAAATGAACTTCATTTCGTTCTCCTGAAAACCTCAGTTTTTTACATGTCGCTTTATACGTAGGGACCGTCGAAATAATGTATTCGAATTGAGATTTTTCTCCAAGTCAATATTTTGAACAGCAATTTAACACATATAAAATAGATGAAAAGAAAATAAATTTCAATTTTATAACTTCAGAAACTTTAAAGTGGTGTTCCTGAATGAAAATAGGTCCCAGCATGTAACTTCCATCAGTTGCAATGGTTATTAATCCACAAAAAAAAATTAACATTATTATACATAACATTTTAATTTACATCTGAAATTAAAACCATGTTACTGAATCTCCCAGAGGTGTGGAGGTCAAGCAGAAAGCCAGTCATAAAAATTAAGCCAAATCCTTACTGCAACATGCTTGAAAAAGTGTGTAGCACAGACCCTCACCTAGAGGTGGGATAGTGGAAGGTGGAGAGAAATTTCATCTTTATACGTGTTCAATATAACATTTGTATAACTATAATAAATTAAACTCAAGGGTGGGTGTTCTAGTTCGCTAGTGCGCCTCTGCCTACCACTTCTGGTTAGAGGCGTGAGCTTATGTTATGTTAAACTTAAGTACTTGGATAGTTAGTTGATTAGTCACACATCAGAAAAAAACATAACAAAAATGTTTAGTCATGCTCGATTATAAGCACCTACTGGGTGACAAAGTTGAGCAAATTATAATACCAAAATTTTATGCATCTTGCATTGTTTATCATTTGATTTCCTAAACAAACAATATAAGCTCACACCTATATCCAGGAATTTATGGGCAGAGGTGCAACAAGTTCGTACACCATGAAGTTATATGGTGTTTCATAAGTTTATAGGGGTTAAGACATCTAGCTATTCAATATCATACTAGATACAAATACCAATCCTAGACAAGTCATGTGCAATTTTTTAAAACCAAAATTGTAATTTTTTTTTTTGTATATTTCTCAATATTAGCTTATACACTTCCACTAGACTAATGTGGAGATTATGATTTAGGTATCAACTTAAAATCTAATATGGCACAAAGTTACAAGCAAAAAGTAGTAACATCATAAGCAAGCAGTTATTGAAATAATTGCGCGTTGAACACCTCATTCAGCAGTTTTTGTACATACTACCTTCTGGTTCTTAGTGTGTTAACCTTGATAATGAACTCTGCAGATTACAATCTCAATAGTTTTTATAACAAATCATTTTTATACTTCTCTCTTTGGTTGTGTGTTGCATAAAGTGATTACTTGGTATTTATAAAAGAGTTTTAAGTAAAAATTGCCTCGGTGGCATAGTTGTATTTGGGTATGACTACCATCCTGAGGTCTCGGGTTCGATCCCCGGGTCGGGTAAAGTGATATTGGATTTTTCCATATCCATATTTCCGGGGTCTGGAATTTGTGCCCGATATGGCGATAGGCTCGCCCCCCCACTATCACATCTGGGACGGAACTAAGCTCGGCGAAATGTGGGTATTCTAGTTCGCTAGTTTACCTTTGCCTACCCTTCGGGGATACAGGTGTGGGTTTTGTTATGTTTATTTATTTATTTATTTCAATTAGCACTACCACATCATACATATTAATCATAAAAGAAAAGAACAAAACTTAAATAATACAATCAATTCAGATATGTATGACAATTATGGCGTACCTAACATTTGCCGCAAATGTGCTCGAAAATAGAAAATTGCGCGTCAAATATACCACAAGACTAGTCGCATAAAGTAAAGCTGCATCTGCTGTACTAAAACATTACACAAAACATGTATTTTTTTATCTATAATATCCTTGTTTTGTATAGGTGTTTTTAGTGTTTTGAAAAAGCTAGTGCAGGAGATGTGGCTTTTGATTTGCAAGTTGTTTTATAAAGATCAATTTTGTTCTCGACAAAATCGACAGCCTCCATGGTGCAGCGGATGAGTAGCCGGCTGTGAAACATGAGGTCACGGGTTCGATTCCTGCACCAAGACAAATGTCTGTGTGGCACACAGATATTTGTTTTGGGTGTGGGTGTTGTAAGACTGAAAGTCTGTTGTAGTTTCTGATACCCACAATACAGGTTATACCTAATGTAGAGTCACAACTGTGTGTATGACTGTTGGGTGTATTTATTTATTATTATGGGCCACTGTATTGGATATGCAAGGATATATGTATATTGTAATTGTCTCATCTATTTCTTCTTGTTTAAATATAGATTTATAGCAAGATAGAAACCATAAACAAGGTTTGTTAGACTGCAATTTGTTAAAATATCAATATACAAATATTGACACACTACAAAATAAACAAGGGAATGCAAAATTTCCGATGCAATATACATTAAAAAAAGCAAAAAAGCAGCGATAGCTCAGTTGGGAATGGTACGGACTGCCGAGACAAGTGTCGGAGGTTCGAGACCAACCCCAAAATGGAGCATACACCTCTGACTTTTCTATGTTAAGTGTATTTTCATTGTGAAATATCGCTTGCTATAACGGTGAAGGAAAACATCATGAGGAACCTGCATACCCGAGAATTTCTTCACAGGAATTTCGAAGGTATGTGAAGTCTACCAACCCGCATTAGGCCAGCGTGGTAGACTAAGGCCTAACCCCTCTCATTAGTAGAGGAGGCCCGTGCCCAGCAGTGGGACAGTAATATTACAGGGCTAATATTATTTATTTATTATTATACATTAAAAACAACACACCTGTGAATAATAGTAGTATGAAATACAAATAATAACATTGTATCATATGCAGAGACTAATTCTTACACCCTTTTCCCAAACACAGAAATTCGATTGTCAATTTGAAACAAATTATTCTAATAGGTTTTGTCTCTCCAAATTAAGTGTCAACATTATTTGTTTACATTGCAACCTTACACAAGAAAAGCTCTATCATAGCCAAGCATTGTTTATGTTTACATGAGGAAGCATTCACAACAAAACTTACCTTCTCTGGTGAATCAGACTGCTTCTTATGTTTTTGTGGTCGATCTGATGTGGTAAGGGGCCTATCAGTGGCCTTGTAAGCCCCTGCCTGGTGCGTGAGCAGGCCCCGCGCCACCGCGCGCTTCGCAGCAGCTCGCAACACATTCCGCACGTCCACATCACCCTCCACTGTCACTTGGTATGCTTGGTGCAAATGTCTCTCAATGGTCTTGAGCGTGGAGCCGTCGCGCTCACCCAGCTCTCGCACCGCCTTGGCCACCGCCCGCGACACGTCCGAGTCCGGCGACAGGCGCAGCGTCTTGTTCTGCAGCCCGCCGGGGTCCTTGTACGAGCTCTGCCCCTTGTTGTACACCTTGAGCACGACGCCCTCGCGCACGGCGCGCTCCAGCCGCTCCGACACCACGTCCTCGTGGTAGTTGTGGTGCTGTCTGATCGCATGACAGATCCTCTCCACGCTCGGCCTCTGTTTCTGAGACCGTATCTTGTGTATCGCTTCTAGTATCCATCGCTTCCACACTTCTTTGCCGACGTCGTCCGGTTCGCACATTTTTGTCAGTTTATTACGTACAGCCGCCTGAGTAACGGTACGGTATTGAACTTATGTCAACACCCATCGCATTTTCGCGCCTCGAGCGAAATTCCATTTTATGAAATGGAACCCCGCCGAAAGCGGCCTGTGGTGACGGCCGCGACGCGAGACGCCGGTTTACAGCATGTCGCGGGGTTCCGCCACCGATGACACATCGCCTCGCAGCGGGTTTTGGCGGAGCGGGCATCCAACGGCCGCCATCTTGTGGCGATCTAAATTATTTTACGTAGAACAAAAACACGCTAGTAATTTTAACAAATGAGATCGAGTCTCAATTACACTGAACTGTAAATATCTTTAAACTTTTACTTATCACTTTCACAATAGATTATTTTCAATTCACTATTTTTTTTTTACACAACTAAAATACGGCAGACTTCTTTCCGGTTTTTTTTATCACAATGCACCTTCACTAAACAAACAACACCGTCTCGAAAAGTGCATTTACTTCCTATTTCATATTAAAGATACGACATAGGTACCGAAACCACTTTCATTTGATTGAAATAATACAAAATTTACATGAAAACATTCACAAAACACCAACAAAAGGCTCTTCAAAATGGCTATCAATTAGATTGCCTTGTTAAAAAAATATTTTTGATATCCTGTCGATCACATTTGTATTGCCACTCTAATTATTATAATTATATTTAAAATATTGTATTCATCACTTTAATCATTGTCTATGAAAGTATGACAATACTGTAGAGCGTGATGGCGTGTAGAGTCAACTAAAACCGGGTCTCCTGCACTAGCTTTTTCGCAATAAAACACAAAACACATACGCAAAACAACGATTTTAGCCGTCACCTGCTCGTAGAACAATAGACCGCAGATAAAAAATATAATAATATAGGTGTTTTGTGTTTCATTTCAAGAAAAACAGGTGCAGGAGACGCGCCTTTCGTAACGTGTCGTAAAGCCGCGTCTCCTGCACTAGTTTTTCTCAAAACATTACACAAAAGCACATACACAAAACAATGATTTTTAGCAGTCACCTGCTCGTAGAACCATAGATAAAGATATATGTTTTGTGTAATATTTTAGTGCAGGAGGCGCAGCTTAAAGCCGGGTCTCCTGCACTAAAACATTACACAAAACATGAATTTTTTATCTGCGGTGTATTGTTCTACGAGCAGGTGACGGTTAAAATCGTTGTTTTGCGTATGTGTTTAGTGTTTTGTTTCGAAAAAGCTAGTGCAGGAGACCCGGCTTTAGTTGACTCTACACCCCATCACGTTCTACAGTATTGTCGTACTTTTTTATACAATGATTAAAATGATGAACACAATATTTTAAATATAAAATTTTAATATAAATTCACAATAACATGTCATGCCCGAGGAGTTTTGGCGGGAATTCTGACGGTGCGGGTGGTCGCTTGTTTTAATGATTTCATATTTTAGTCTAAAGTTGTGTTTGTGGTTTAAATGTGATGTGTATCTAAGCAATAAACATCAACGAAGAGGGATAGTATGTGGAAGCTTTGAAATAAGTTATTTTGGATGCTTTTTGTCGGGTGGATGGGTCGACCATGTTCGATTCACCCGCTGCGAGAAAATCGTCTAAAAAACAACAAACTGGAAGGAATTGACGCCAAAACTCCAGCTGGGCCTTGAAATCTAACACATCCGACTTCATTGCACTTGCGAAAACTTAGATATAGGAAAACAATTTCCCTAACTTGACATTGGCATAATGTATTTCAATTGCCATACATGCCATAAAAAAAACATGTGATGCCAGTGACAGCCAGCCTTTTTTTAAACTTGTTCATAGCCATGGAAACTAAGTATTTCGGCCGTATACTTTCCATCTTCCATCCATCCATCTTCTTTGATGTTAATCGCATAAACTCACACCACTTTTAGACAATAGAATGTACTTTAGACTAGATTAGGGGATCATTATAATACGTGACTCGCACCGTCAGAATTCCCGCCAAAACTCCACAGACAGCCTTAGATAACATAAGCTCGCGCCTGTATCCCCGAAGGGGTAGGCAGAGGCGCACTAACCAACTAGTGCACCCAAATTTCGCCAAGCTTAGCTCCGTCCCAGATGTGATAGTGGGCGAGCCTATCGCCATATCGGGCACAAATTCCAGACTCCGGGCTGATATGAAAATCACTGCCCGACCCGGGGATCGAACCCAAGACCTCAGGACGGTAGTGGTACCGAAATACAACTACGCCACCGAGACAGCCATATGGCAATGGTATTGCTGATAAGAAATAAATCATTATACTTTAGTGTTGGTAGAAATAATTATACCATTGATTAAAATATTGAAAACAATTACAAAAAAAATAAACAGAGTTCACAATCTTGATTACTATTAAATAATTTAAATACTTCACTGAAAAAACACTTTACAATACCGAGAATACAAGAAAATAAATAATTATTTTCTCCAATTTTTATTTGGCGTGAAAGTCTGATAGTGCTATGAATAGGACCTTTATCTAATAAAGTGCCACCTTTTATCAATGGTTGATATCAAATAACGCTCATCAAATAAAATACGCGTGCCAAAATAAAAGATGACGGAACCCTTAAAATTTTTAACATTGGGCTGTGGAACCCTAAATGTCGCGTTCGCCAAGCTTCTGTGCGCTTTGCTAGCGTTCTGTTGGTGTAGACGCAACAGCGAACATTCGCGAATGATCGGGAGCGTTCGGTCCGCATCGGCGATGACCCTTCGCGAACGTTCTTTCGCCTTCGTTCGGTTGGTGTGGACACGCCATCATACAACATGTAGTCAAAGAGCTTTGGAACAAATTTAAAATATGCTGCCAGTTGTTAATAATAATAAACCGCATTGAAATATTTTTTATAATAGCAATTTAGCAAACAAATATTTTTTCCGCGAATTTCAGTACTTGATTTTATTTCCGATGTCAAGAAAAAGTTTTAAGCGATACCTACACAAGTAAAATAATTATTATTAACATTTTACCTAACATATTTTGTACTTATATCTAAATAAGTTTTACTTATAACATTCGTAAATAATCAGGTTGCAATTGGCTGAAATCCATTTGATAATAACACAACAATGATAATAAAAAACCGGTAAGTAGTATCAATAACAAAACAAATATAACGTAAGGTTACGCCTACATTCCGAATGAGGTAGGCTGTACCATAACCGACATGTTTTTAAAGACTAGAAAGAGTTGCGATTGCTAAACCCGGGGTTGAATCGAGGACCTTTCAGTTTCAACTTGTTTATGCTGCCACTGCAGCCAGGCAACTAAATGTGAATTTATAAACATTTACATATTACATAGGATTTATAAATACTCTTAAGGACCAGTAAAAACCAACTTAAGACCTGGCTTCTTTTAAAAAAACATTTATTCTGGATCTGGATATTGATCAAACAATATAATGATAACACAAGAATTAAAAAACAATTTATTTCACAAAAATGATACAAACATAAGTACATTTTATAACTATGTACATTATAAACTTTGTAGAGTGACAAGGGCTGCGAAAGGCACATGTCTCATTTGCAAAAACAATCAGTGTGTGGATGAGCAACTGAGAAATGTTCCACATGTGGATCCCAACCCAACATACTCTGGCCGTATCACTAGGAACATGAGTAAAATACTTAAAATTAATATTATGAATGAGTTTGCTATATATGAGGTTTATAGGTGTATGCCTCTGTTAGGTGATGAGAAAAATAATGTCCCAGATTGGGATGTCCATATTGTTCATTATGCTGTTGTTTTCTCTAAATAAGCAACAATTTTCATATAGATATAATTTGATTTGTTGACCACAAAGGATTCATCCAGCAAAATTAAATTAAGTATTGGTGAAGTGTATAAATAATATTTATTCCATAAATATAAACAAATATCCATCTCCTTTCAAATTATTAATTTTAGGACCTGTTAATTCTGACCTCATTAATAATTCAATGATGGCCACTGTATGGTGTACTAACAGTTACATTTCTCACAGGATTATGCCACATAACAAAAAGTAATTTACATAAAACATAATTGATAAGTGGGTAAATATTTGTTTACATTTTTGGATTAACAAGTCTTAATACACTATGACAACATGACCTAATGCAGTGTATTCCAAACTGTGGGTCATGACCCCCCAGAGGGTCGCGAAGACGTTTATGCCAATAAAATATACTTTAGGTTCGAATTACGGGAAAAAGTTAGAAAGTTTGGAAAACTACTTTATTATTACACCATATTGCTATTGTTTTTTTTTTGGACCGAATCTTTTTTACAATGTCCAATGATACGGAACTTTTGCATGAATCCTCTTCAATAATTCGACCTATCCAAAAAAGAAAGTTATATAATATGATAATGATTCGAAATTGCTTTCTTATTTTTCGGAGCTTAAATTGACCTGTATATTTAAGTAACACATTTTTAAGCTATGTCATAATTGAACTTGTTATTATGTCATAACTTAAAAAAAAAGATTACTTGAATATACAGGTCAATTTTAGCTCCGAAAAACAAGAAAGCAATTTCGATCAACTATCATATGTAACTTTAGATATTCTTTGGATAGATCGAATTGTATTTTTAACAAAGTTTACTAACTTGAAGTAAATGCCAACATTTAACAATACAGTACAAAGTTGACCAACTAAATGCAACTAATATAAGTAACAGTATATTTGGTACGCATTACTGAGGATTGTGATTTAAAACAAACATACAATGTCCTTATAAAGTCACGTCGCCTGCACTGAAACATGACACAAAACACCGACGCAAAACATGGTTTGACTACACATTTTTATCTGTAGTCTATTATTCTATGTGCAGGAGACAGCGAAAAATTGTTTTGAGTATGTGTTTTTGTGTTATGTTTTGAGAAAAACGGGTGCAGGCAACGCGGCTTTAAATATGGTATGTATTTCTACATTTTTTTGTCTATGGTCGATTGTTATATGAGCAGGAGATAATGCAAAACCTGGTTTTGTGTAGGTGTTTTTTGTTTAGAAAAAATATAAACAAAGGGCACAGAAGGATCTTCAATAGAGAGACAAGTTAAAAGACATAATGCATTCTTTAAAGAACTAGTTTATCACAGACTCAACTGGTTTGATACCACTGTCTCACAGAATACCGACGTAAAGTGGCAGCTTGCTGTCGCGTTTCATTCGGTGAGTGAGATTTCCGGTGGCCCAATTGCCCCCCCTTCCTTTCCCAATCCCTTTTCCCTCCCTTTCTATTTCCTCCTTTTAGGTTGGCAACACACCCATGATTCTTTGTGTCTTGGGTGTCTATGGGCGGTGGAGATCACTTACCATCAGGTGACCCATCTGCTCGTTTGCCAGTGCTATAAAAAAAACCATCATGAATACCGAAAGAAAACGGATAAAACTTTTTCTTAAATCAATATTTAAAATCCTTCGGTGCCCTTTGTTATTAAATATTTTATTATAACTGTATTTCATTTGGTTTTTATGTCTCTATTTAATACAAAGAGGCTGATAGTTACACAGTGAGTCAGTATTATGTAAGTTAAAAATGTTTTTTTTTATGGTTATTTAATTCCTTATTTTGTTTCTTGTCTTGGCAAAGTCAAAAACCTTTGCTAACATACAATGAGGCTTAGAAATTGTTTATTTTTTTATTTAAGGATTTACCCATTATGTTTAATTAGTTAGTACTAGTTTTTCAATTTTATCCTTACCTCAAATATATAGTTTTTTTTAGTCAGACCCTAATGCCCATTACCGAAATGCAACTTAAACGTTAAGTGAGGATTCGCACAGCTGACTTGTCACGCTGATTTTTTCGTCAATCAAATGCTTGGAAATGTGTCGAAATCCACCCAGCCTTCTAGAATGATCTGTAGAACAAAACACACTCATCCGTGTCGTTTAACTGTCATTGGTCGAAACTCGAAAGACCAACGTGTGATTTCTATTACATCTTGTGATTGATTGAACATACATACATAAACTCACGCTTGTCTTCCATTGGGGTAGGCAGAGACTAAGAAGCGTAACATCGTTCGAACCATCACAGTTAAACGACACGGAGGGGTACGTTTCGTGTTTACGGAACATTGTAGGAGGGCAGTTGTAACGTCGCTCTGTACGCGCGCCTCCATGCATGTTCCTAGACCGGAGCAGCCCCGCTGACAGGTCGCCCATGCGTGCTCTCACTTAAGGTCTGTCAAAATTATTTGCACGCAGTAGTCTTTATAGTTCAGTATACCAAAGTATATTATTGATGTTGATCATTGAAACTTTTAAAGTATTGTGTTTGTCAAATTTCACAATAAATTATTTGATAACATATTTTGTCTATCTGTAATTTTTTACAATGTTACATGCAAAGCCATTCATATTGTATCACAAGGATCACTTCATCGTTTCATATAGCAATTGTACGAAACTATTTGAACAAAGCATATACATAAAATCATATATGTCTTAAACTACATATTGAATTGCTAACAAACATAACTTCACAATAAATTAACATGTCCATATTTTCTTCCTCACCACCCAAAACAGTAACACAACCAAAGTCTTCAGATCTATTTATAATACTTTAATATTTATAGGGAATGTGGTCGGTCTTACTGATTTCAAATGAAACCAGGCGTGGATTAAGATAAACGGGAGGGGGGTCATTGACAAGTTGGTATTTTTAATTCCATACCTAGCGTGAATATGTCAAGTTGACTGTAATATTGTACGAAAATCGGTCTCTAGATTGTGTTCTACTGATATAAGCGATATAAGCAAGAAATACACTTTTTTTTTAAATATCCTTACAGTTTTTATTATTAAGGTGTCAGAGAACACCAGTGTATGGAATTTACCATTTTAATAATTATAAAACTAAACTTCATTTTAACACACACAAATACGTCACAACTTATTTGACTCCTTATTATTCGTCCAGTTATATATCAACTAGTACTTGTGCGATATTACATACATAAAATAGAACCATTCAATACCCATATTATGAAAAATAAAAAAAATCTATTAAAAATATACTATTGGACAATAAACATAAATATTCGATGTTTGAGTTTATTTACATGTTATTTCGGATATAAATAGAATAACAATTCTTTTAGATGTCATTCACATTGGCGGTTAACACTGATTTTAGGCGTAGTCTGCGCTATTATGGACTATAATTCAAATATTTTGAATAATCATTATATTCTCGAACTGCCTACACCTGTTATTAAATTAAACTACAACGGCCAAAAGTAAATTTATGACAATTATAAAATTTATTATTATCATTATTACAAGTTTCATAGGTTTACAATGTCACTATGAGGTATTAAATGCAAATGTGTTTATAATCATTGTCAAATTAATTTTGAATAGGGTGTATATTGATACATTTAGCTTATTGTTATTCCGTACTATCACTATGAACTGCGGATTATTGCTAAAACCGCCCTGAATTTTATCTGAAAATAATCTAATCTGTTAATGCATTTGTCATTGTGAAAAGTGCTATTGTATTGTAAATGTATTATATCTATTACACCACTATTACAAAGCAGTTAAAATGTCTTCATAAGTGTTGAATATCATTTATTTTGACACCCATAATATTACTGGATTCGACCCTGACTTAGCTAGCCCGAACAACACAAAAAAATATTCGTATCGAAATCTCGTTACGTCAATGAAAATTTAGTAATTCGACACGCAGCTTTGTCGATTTGAAAATTTATTCGAAAGTTGATCGTGCTAACCCTACTAATATTCGAGATATATTCGAGTTCAAACTTAACTATCTTTAAAATCGCTCTCTCCACTGAATGTACACCCTGAATGTTGGATAACATGGGTCGCCGTGTATACACCACATTTGACACACGTTTCAAAAGATTTCCCCAAAACAAGTTGGCTGAGGAAGCCGCCTGCGAACGCGTCGCCCGCTCCATTAGTGTCTACT
Source organism: Clanis bilineata (assembly GCA_036417725.1). Classification (NCBI taxonomy): domain Eukaryota; kingdom Metazoa; phylum Arthropoda; class Insecta; order Lepidoptera; family Sphingidae; genus Clanis; species Clanis bilineata. The sequence continues at coordinate 1,475,570 of CM071139.1, read as the reverse complement.
ATTTGTTCCCGTTCGAGTTTCATCACCGGCACGAGCGTCACTTTACCTTCTTCCACGAGGATCACAGGCTCGCAGCCCTGTGTGATCACCACTACGCGAGGTTTCGATGAGTTCAATTTTGGTAGCGCAGCGATGTGAAGTGCCACTTCTTCGAGATCTGTCGAGTTGATTTCGAACGCTTTGGCGAAGGCTTCGGCCTCCTGCAAGCATGACGAATTTGATGTATTTAACTGTGGCGAAGTGATAACATTTAAAAAGGGGAAGTCCGTAAATGTCGTATTAACGTTTGACCAATCATTTTCTAGTGGTAATGTTGACATGTGTCGTTTGACAGCCTCCATGGCGCAACGGGCGAGTAGCCGGCTGTGAAGCGAGAGGCCGCGGGGTCGATCCTCTCACGGAGACAAATGTCTGTGTGGTCCACAAATATTTGTTTCGGGTCTGTGTGTTATGAGACCGAAAGTCTCTCGTAGTTCCTGATACCCACGACTCAAGACTCGATCTTAGTGTGGGGTCAGAATTATGTATGAGACTGCTGGGTGTTATTTATTATTATTGATTTATTCATGTATACTGGCTGAAGACTTGAAGCTCTAGGTTCGAATCCTCGGTCGTTAAACACTTTGTGTATATTAATACGATTAACCCAGTAGTTGACGCCAGTCGTAAAAACTAAGCCCGGTCTTTTCTGCAACATACTTGAAAAAGTGTGAAGATTAGTAGTTAGTCATAATACCTATTTATTAATTTGACAAAGATTAACCGATAGTAATCGTATTATAGATACTTCGCGACTGATATATAAACTGTTTTGAACGCAATATTAAATGGACAAACATAAAAGTAAATAATCCCAACAAATTATTTTATCTGGTATAATCTTGAATAAGGGAATTAGTATATTAATATATAATCATTAAGATTATCGTAATGCTCGTGAATAGAAGTAAAATGTGGGTGGTCTACCTCTAGTTCATCTGCCTACCCCTTCGGGGATACAGGCATGATCTTATATTGTGTTCTAAAAGCTAAATCAAGAAACATGAAACAAATGATTTGTCTAAAATGTTTATGACGACGTCACAGAAAGGAAGTGAATGTTAAGATGTCGAATGACAGAAAGGTGTGGTAGGAAAAGACATATTGTGCGGATCCTAAATAATTGTTAAAACGGTAGGCAGATAATGATTTTGAGCCAAGGACGTTTTGAGCACGTTTCTGTGTAGTTTTTGTGACCTTTTCATAGATTTCCTGAGGTCCAAATACCTTTTACCCTTTCCCTAATCCTTACCACGGTATATACCGGCTTGGCTGTTCTCGTGACCATTTACAGTCTGGCACTCGTAAAGCAATAAAAAAGTAAACTGTACTGATGAAAATTAATGATACACATCTATAGATAGATAATATACGCAACGTAGTCTACGTCACAGTCATAATGCGGTATCGAAGCACCATTATGAATGTTATCATTCGCAACTATCAAAATCAAACACTGAATATCTAAATTAATGAGTCAACATGAATCTTAATTATAGATAGCTAGTTTTTGGACCGCACTGCGGTTACCGTAAATGTTACCTAAATGTTATACGTAGCACTAGAAATATGATAAATATGTTCTATAAATAGTACACCCACAAAGTTTTTCTAACATAAGGGGTAGGCAGAGGTGCACTAGCGAACTAGAACATCCACATTTCACCGAACTTAGTTCCGTCCCAAATGTAATAGGGGCGAGCCTATCGCCATATAGGGCATAAATTCCAGACCCGGAGTCCGAGTTGATATGGAAAAATCCAATATCACTTTGCCTGACCCGAGGATCGAACCCAAGACCTCAGGACGTTAGTCGTACCGAAGTACAAGTGTTTTTTTTTTTATTTGTATATACTTAGATTGATAAAGTGTATATATTTATGTAGTATTATATGTATTTATAATATTTTATTTCTATATATTCTATATAATACTTATTTACAATAATATATATATTATTATATTCAAATCGCCTCATTCTCCTTGTTTATTTTTTACACCTGCCTTAATTTTTCTCTGCACCACCCAAAGGTTGACTGGTAGAGAATGCCTTAGGCATTAAGTCCGCCTGTACATAGTTTATGTATAAAGTGTTTAAAATAAAAAAAAAAATAAAAAAAAGTACAACCACGCCACCGAGGCAGTCAAGTTTTTCTATTTAAGAAATATTCATAATCAACTATCCCACCACATGACAGGGTATTCCACGATCCTCCGTCTTCATCCACGCCCTTATAATAATATGAATTTAAATTACAGGAAAGGTATACATTAAACTCACCGATTCGTTTCCAAATAATACATCGACGTAGGGAAGCATTTTTTCTAAAGGTTCCTTGTAGAACTGCGAGACGAAAGGCGCGCTCAAATTCATTATGAACGTATGGCCTTTTTCGTGAGCATGCGATGCTAACTGAAGTATGGATTCGGGGGATACTGCTACGAAGAAACCCTGGGGAAAGATTTGTCTAGGGTTAGTCGAAGGATAGGACCTTAATGGTCTTACTATGATGAGATGGCTGGCACATGCGTCATACTCGTGAAAGGGTGCTGCTTGTGGAGACTGGTCTGCCTGGACTGTGTTTGTTTCAGCTCAACTTGCTGTGGCTGTGGGAGTCACTCAGTGTATCTTGTATGTTATTTGGTCCTACATCTAATAAAATTATTGTTTTCATGGTATAGCTGCTCTAATTTAAGTCTTTCTGTATCTGGTGCTGTACTATATTAGTAACTGACTATAAATTGATTTTAAAAAGAGAAACGTGAGAGTTTCTTGCCCGTTATTCTCTGGCGAAACAGCTTTCCTAACAGGCCGTAGAGTTAAAATTTGACGGAATCTAAATGTTTGTACATGTTATGAATTCAATAAATATTTTGAGACTCTGTCGTGAGTATGAAAAACTACAAAAGATTTATATGCAATATCATATCAATTTTATTAAATATTTTGTTTGATGTCCATTCAAATATGAGTCGGGATAGTATGTTGCGAAATGGTGGCTTTACGGTAAAGCCGGAACTGACATAGCTTGTAAAGTTCATAATGAACGTACATTATTACCAAGCTAAATAGAAAGTTGATCTGATAATCTTTCTTTCTATTTTCCTGCCCTTATCCCACCTTAATGTGGGGTCGGGGCAACACACTTTTTTAAGCATGTTGCACAGACGATTTGGCTTAATTTTTAGGACCGGCCGCCTACCTGACGTCAACCCCCTATGAGGGATCCAGTCCCAGGCAAATTAAATTACAAAATTTGTTTTGTCCGACCTGGGAATCGAACCCAGGACCTCCCGGTTCACAGCCCATATATGCTGCCACTATACCAAGGAGGCGACTATTTGATCTGATAATCAGTGGAATAAAATATTGCCTCAACTGTATTACAGGTGAAATTAACATAAACAGCATTTTATAACTGTGCTTGTGATAAGAGTTATCGATAAATTATATTGTGTATTAATCTAAACCGTTACGATTGTATTTATATTATTTCAAAGTAGTTTATTCTTGGATAACAACGGTTACATTGCACGGTTTTAAACAATTAAAGTAAATTACTCTATAATAATGTCTATCTTGTATTACTCCGTAGATGAGGTTGACGTCATGAAGGCAACCGGTCGTGAAAACTAAAGACGAATATTTTCTGAAACATGCTTGTCGTGCTTACAGTCGTACCACGTCGTCGTCGTCTTACAATATCATCATCATCATCATCATCATCATCATCATCATCATCATCATCATCATCATCATCATCATCATCATCATCATCATCATCATCATCATCAGCCATAGGATGTCCACTGCTGAACATAGGCCTCCCCCAAAGATTTCCAGATCGACCTGTTGGAAGCGGCCTGCCTGTACAATATACGTGCTTATTTTGATAATTAGATGAAAAAGGTTCAAATCAAAATGATTCTGCAGACAGTGGCGTAACTATTGTGTTGGGGGCCCGTGGCAAATTGGATGGAGGTCTTTTCAGCCCAAGACTCACTGTATGGTCATGGCTTCCTTCCAAACACCGCTGGGGCCCGTGGCATTTTAGTAACGCCACTGTCTGCAGACTACAACTCACTGAAGCATAAAAGAACTTTGCTGCCTCGATGCTCTGCTTGCACTCTTCTTTAGCGAGATGGTCAGGTGTAAACTTCTGCGCCGCCGCGAGGTTGGCGCATAGAGAGCGATGCGTGCCTGTCACTAGCACGGCGCAAGTGCCTGTCGGAGCCTCCTCTGTCACCTGGTACTGGACTGTTACTCCTTCTGCACTGAGGACAATATAAAATAATATAACATAACATAAGCTCACGCCTGTATCCCCGAAGGGGTAGGCAGGTGCGCACTAGCGAACTAGAACACCCACATTTCGCCGAGCTTAGTTTCGTCCTAAATGTGATAGGGGGCGAGCCTATCGCCATATCGGGCATAAATTCCGGACTCCGGGCTGATATGGAAAAATCCATTATCACTTTGCCCGACCCGGGGATCGAACCCGAGACCTCAGGACGGTTATTGTACCGAAATACAACCACACCACCGAGGCAGTCAGTAATAAAAATGCTAAGTAAAACAAATTGCCCCCAAGTGTCACCTTGACTACGGCCCTGATTACAAAAACGTGACAAAGATTTAAAGATTTCATTTATTTTTGTTAGACATGCGACAATAATCCACATACTACTCAATTTTCTTTAGAGTAAGAGCCATACTAGAACGTCGTATTTATTTATTAGACAATCTCTTCAAACGCATATTATCCTATAATGAACGTATTAAGGAACGTGCTAAGCATCGACGTGTAGGTCAATAGTGCTTGTTACAATGAGTCCAAGGACTAGTGACGTCATTTAGCTAGGCCAGATTTAGTAGATGATATGCTACCTACGTAAGCCATATCCGTTGGTGTTCTAATATTCCAGAAGCATACAAACTAAATTAATTAAAGAATTCTGCGGTACTGTCCCGGGGCACTTTTTGTCTTGACATATTTCTACCAACAGGAATTTGATTTCTATATCTCATGCAACCCACTTCCAACAAGTCGATCTGGAAATCATTGGGTCATGATTGGCCATGTCCAGCAGTGTTTATGGAGCTGGGTGCCGAAAATGGAGCCCACACAACAAACAAAAAACATACAATATCCAGCAGTGGACGTCCTGTGGCTGATGATATTTCTATCCCATTGCTGGGCATGGACCTAGTCTACTAATAAGAGGAATCAGGCCTCAGTCTACCACCTTTCGAAATTTTTACATATAATTCTTAGGTATATTGGTTTCGTTATTGATGCTTTCCTTTACACTTAAAGGTCAGAGGTGTTATGGATCTTGTTTTATAGATACTTAGTTCTGTCCTGTTATCCATTATATCAAGAATATGGAACCAGTGACAGGCCATTGAACAGAGTAAATGTCTCACAAAGATAACCTTTTACGGCCGGTTTCAATAAACAATCTCAGATCGAATGTGCAGATAGATCACAAAAATTAGCCAATAAAGAACACAGTTTGAACATGACTCCGTCAAATGACTTGATTTGATTGGTTCATAATCGCGATCTATCTGCGCTCTAAACTGAGATCGTTTATTGAAATCGGCAGTTAGAGACGCGGTTACAGAGTTCCATTAACGGCGGGAACGGGTCAATTTTAGCTTCATAGGGAGGTACTTGTTCGAAGTACAGGGTCCTTATATTTAGGTCATAAAGATCTTAATAAATCCCTCACAAGGTTTCAATGTACGAAGACACAGTGAACGTTCTTTTATAGTAGAATTTAGTCGATCATATATCTTTAAGATGTGACCGAAAATATTGAATAACATCGTCGGGCGATAGTGGGAGCAAATGTTATCGGCACTCGAGTGTCTCATGTAATATGTATCATAACTCTACTTACAAGATTACATCATATTTGTATTACAAGCCTAGTATCTCCAAGTAAGTTGGAGGTGCGTGTGCTTTATATTGGTTTGATTAAAGCCGCGTCTCCTGCACTAAAAAATTACACAATACATCTACACAAAACATTTATTTTTTATCTATGGTCCAGGAGACGGCTCAAATCGTTGTTTTGAGTATGTGTTTTGTTTCGAGAAAAACACATGCTGGAGACGGCTTTATAATCAATATGGATGTAGCCTAAAACTAGGATCTAGGAGTCAGGATGGCATTTTTTTAGCGACTGTTCAAGGAAACAATGTCTTGTCACACTATATTTAAATTATAATGCACTTATCCTAAGGACCCGATTTTCAATACATTCCGTTTAAAACGAATGTGTAATGATTTTAAGCTAATGGATAAAAAAAGAATAAGAATTTCGGAGAGATACTTATCTCCTTGATCTCTACTGCACCGGGAGGTCATGGGCTCGATACCCAAGTCGAGCAAAGCAAATTTGCTAATTTAATTTGCCCCGGACTGAATCCCTCAGAGGGGGTTGACGTCAGACAGGAAGCCGGTCGTAAAAACTTAGCCAAATCCTTTCTGCTTAAAAAGTGTGTTGCGCCGACTCCACATTAAGGTGGGATAAGGGTTGGTAGAAAGAAAGGAAAGATACTTACACGGCTCTCTCCTTCAGTATTTTTGCGTAATCGTCATTGCCGACGCAGCCAAAATATGTGCACACATTAGGTTCCTTTAGAATCCACTGGGCAACTCTCAGGGAGTTTTGTACACTGCCACCGGCTATAAATTCTGCATTGTATCTGGATGGGAAAACAAAGTACTATAAAAAAATTATAATAAAATTGTTATTTAAAAAAATGGTTATTATCAGGGTATTAGGTCTACTAAACAAAGTTGCTTGATTAACATGTTTATTTAAAATGCAACCTTAATTTTTTTCCATAGCTGTTAAAAACATAATGTTTGAGGCTGCGGAGATGAACTCAGCGGGAGCGGAGAGGCGGCGGCGCCGCAACGTACCGCTAGGCCGGTCGTACGCCGCTCCCCGAGCCGCTACCTTCGAAGCCAGTTTCGTTTAAATCTATGCATTGAAACGCGCCGCTTCCTACGACGCCGCAGCTCTGCGCCCGCTGAGTTCGTGTCCGCTGCCTAACATAAACTCTCTAATTCATGCGAACTAATGCGAGTACTATAAAATTTAAGTATCATGGCAGACATGGTTACAAGTACTTTGCTGAAGTAGTGGGGATCAATATGAATTTCTTTTGTTTTATTACACCCTTGCCTCTATACTGGATCCATACCTACCATGAGTTTAGAAAAATAAAACATTAAATTTCTATTTATGTACATAAAATATGTTAGATCATGGGTTTTGCATTAATTATGGAATCATGTTCACAATGAGCTCTTGAACTTTTTATATTGATTAATTAATCTTAACATACTACAAATTATTTTGTTGTTATAGGTCAACTACTGAACTATCAAACCAAATCTGCCAGTTGGCAGGGAGTTAGCTGTAGTCTGGTATACTTTGAAAACCTGGAAACGCATAAACATCATAATAATACATAATTCTGAATAAAACTATACCAACTGAAATCATTCTGCCACTTTTGATTGCATTGCTTTTTTTATCAGATCCAGTGTCACTTTGCCACTCTCAGTGTTACTAAATATATGCTAAAAATTAAAATCTGGAATGGCTCCACATCCCCTTAAAATTTCAATTGACTTTTCCTGCTAGGTGCCTTCATCCCAATGTGTGTTTGGTGCAACACACATTTATAAGCAAAAAAAAATTACAAGAATGATTCAGCTTAACTTTTATGATGTCAATAGTTGGGTGATATGGCTCCTGGTGTTAAAAAAAACTTCGTGAACATCTGACTTGGATTCAAACCCAGGACCTCCCAGACATGAGGCATCCATGTATACTCCCAATAAACCCAAGCATTTCAGCATTTACTCTTTTATAAAAATAATTACTAACTTATCCATGAGCTCTCTGTAAAGAGGCATATGTTTTTCATCTGCCATGATGGCATCGTCCGGTCGCAAATCATACTTCTTGAGCAAGTCTTCATCAACTATAGCTGATATGTCCAACAGAGGGTTACCAATGCCCACTAACAGGCCTTTCTTACTGAAAATAGAGAAATGGCTTTAATAAAACTGCACCACTGTGCTCTTGCACACTTTGTCCGGACTTTACAACAAGAGAATGTAGATGTGTATTTAAGACTGTGTGTTTTCTTTGTGAATTATTACTTGCTCTAACAGTAAAGGAAAACATAGTGAGGAAACCTGCATATCCAAGACTTTCTCCACAAGAATTTCGAAGGTATGTGTAGTCTACGAACCAGCATTAGGCCAGCAGGCCTAACCCCTCTCATTAGCAGAGGAGACGCATGCCCAGCAGTGGGACAGTAATATTACAAGGCTAATATTATTATTATATTTATGACTAGCTGTTGCTCGCAACTCCATTTGTGTGGATTTTATTTTCCAAAAATAAATTGCCTGTGTTATTCTGATATATTATAATCCATATAACTGTAAAGTTTCATCAAAATACATCCAGTAGTTTTTGTATGAAAAACTTACATACACACATAAACTTTTCAACCAACTGTCAAAAAGAAGGTCCTCAATTCTTGTTTTTTTTATGTATGTTATATGTTTATTTTTATGCATCTCTGAAAAATGTCAACCGTTTTCAATATTCTTTTTGTATTCTATAGAGCTTATTTCAGCTTATAGAGGGTGGTCCCATATAAATTTGGTCACAAACGGATCTGAAGTTGGTCTGTTATATGTTTATAATATAGGTAGGAAGGAGGATAGGATGTATCTAGGATAAAAAGTGCCTTATGTTACTTGCTGATAATGTAGCTTTCTGTAGGTGAATTTTTAAAATTTGTTCAGCAGTTTTTAAGTTTATTCATAAAACAGGGTCTCCTGCACTAAAACATGCATTTTTATGGTCCATTGTTCTACAAGCAGGCGACAGCTAAAATCATTGTATTGCGTATGTGTTTTTAGTGATTTGTTCGAAAAAGTCCTGGCTTTACAACAAAAAAAAGCTTATAATAGTCCAACTCTAGATTTGGATTGGAAGATTCAATGAGAGAAGGGAGTAATAATATCGTATAACTAAACTATTAAGAAATGGAAACGGAAAATCCACGTCTTGTGTTAAGATCTTTAAAAAACACTCACTGTGTCATTTTTTTATTTTAGCACCTATTAAGCTGTATGTATTATATGAATATAATAAATGGAAACCATATAAAACTGAAATTTTCGATAAAGTCTACACGTTACAGATCAAATACTCTATAGTTACTAAAAATAGCGAAAGTGGACGCAAAGTGTATTTATCATTCTACACACCAGTCGGCCTTGCATTGTTTTAAAACCAGCACGAATTTTTCCACACATTAATAGGCTATAGAGATTGTAATGCTCTCAATTACGCAAATTAAGATACGTAACTAAAGGAAGTCTCTATCGTCTTAAAAAATATCTTACCCGGTACTGTTCATTATGTAATTAGGTTATATCGTGAAATAATATATTAAAAAAGGCTAAACCGCGTGCAACACTTCACGTGGAGATAAACTTTAGAGTTATCCGCGTAATGTCTGTAGAGAATCACCACATGTTTTCTGTTGATAATACGCAAAAACGTGCTCCACTGGCTCCACAACCTCTGCACCGGGTGAACCGTGAATAAATGACATTTTTGTCAAGTTGACATTGTCACCCGAATAATCTGTCAATTTGGACACAGATAACCAAAACGATAAAAAACAATGCTAAAAATACTAAACAATTTCATATAGTTATATGGAACATAATTGACCATAGACAATATTATTTCATACAATCCTACAAGTCGAAAGTTCGACAAAACTGAGTTCTCCTGCAACATCCTGCAAAGAAAATTAGTTTTGTTTTCTCTTTCTAACTACTGCATTTACCATATAATTTTTAAAATTAGAGGGAGATAATAAATAAAGTGTGAGATTTCCCTGCAGAAAGGAATAAGTTAAACAGCAGGATTCCTATAGAAATCCATTTCAAAGTACGCGCCTCTTTAGTATTTCATAACCTACAACCGGCTGAGTATCACGTTTTGCGATCCCAGTGAGAATCTTCGAGAATAAGGTTTGGATCAACATTGATATACTGTAATACCAATTCCATCAGCACAAAAATGTTGCGCTTACCTCGCGTTGTTCGTCAAAGCATCTCCCTTCACAAAACGCAACAACTGAAAAGATTTTATGCAAAAGATGTAAGGTTCGGTGCTGATGTAAGAGCTCTCATGCTGCAGGGCGTAGACATCCTCGCCGACGCCGTCGCCGTCACCATGGGTCCAAAGGGCAGAAACGTTATTATAGAACAGTCGTGGGGTTCGCCGAAAATCACCAAGGACGGTGTCACAGTCGCTAAGGGAGTCGAATTGAAGGACAAATTCCAGAACATTGGCGCCAAATTAGTCCAAAATGTAGCGAACAACACAAACGAGGAGGCCGGCGACGGCACCACTACCGCGACCGTTCTCGCCAGAGCGATCGCTAAAGAGGGCTTCGAGAAGATCTCGAAGGGAGCGAACCCTATCGAAATCAGGCGTGGCGTGATGCTGGCTGTCGACGCGGTCAAGGACAAACTGAAGGGTATGTCGAAACCAGTGACCACACCCGAGGAAATCGCTCAGGTCGCCACCATCTCCGCCAACGGAGACCTCGCCATCGGGCAGCTCATCGCCGACGCCATGAAGAAGGTCGGCAGGGACGGCGTGATCACTGTCAAGGACGGTAAAACCCTGACCGACGAACTTGAAATCATTGAAGGTATGAAATTCGACAGAGGTTATATTTCACCATATTTCATCAACTCATCCAAAGGTGCCAAAGTCGAATTCCAGGATGCATTAGTATTATTCTCAGAGAAGAAAATCAGCAATGTGCAGACTATAATCCCTGCTTTGGAACTGGCCAACCAGCAAAGGAAGCCTTTGATTATTGTTGCTGAGGATGTAGATGGTGAGGCACTTTCCACTCTGGTAGTTAACAGGCTTAAAATTGGTCTCCAAGTTGCAGCAGTGAAAGCTCCAGGTTTTGGTGACAACCGTAAATCTACACTCAGTGATATGGCTATTGCCACTGGTGGTGTTGTCTTTGGAGATGATGCCAACCTCATCAAGATTGAAGATGTGCAGCTGGCTGACTTCGGTCAGGTAGGTGAAGTGATCATTACAAAAGATGACACACTCCTGTTGAAGGGCAAAGGAAAGAAATCTGACATTGATAGGAGAGCTGAGCAAATCCGTGATCAGATTCAGGAGACAAACTCTGAATATGAGAAGGAAAAGTTGCAGGAACGTCTTGCCAGGCTTGCATCAGGTGTTGCAGTGCTGCATGTCGGGGGCTCCAGTGAGGTAGAGGTTAATGAGAAGAAGGACAGAGTTAATGATGCTCTGAATGCCACCCGTGCTGCGGTAGAAGAAGGTATTGTCCCCGGAGGTGGTGCTGCACTCCTCAGATGTATCCCGGTTCTGGAACAGCTCAAGACAGCCAACTCTGACCAGGCTACCGGTGTAGATATCATTAAGAAAGCCCTCAAGATGCCCTGCATGACCATTGCACGTAACGCAGGAATTGATGGATCTGTTGTAGTTGCTAAGGTAGAGGATCTAGGACCTGAATTCGGATATGATGCTTTAAATAACGAATATGTTAACATGATCGAGAAGGGTATTATTGACCCCACGAAGGTAGTGAGAACGGCGTTGACGGACGCCAGTGGTGTCGCGTCCCTGTTAACGACCGCCGAAGCTGTGATCTGCGAAATTCCACAAGAGAAGGAGCCTAACCCCATGGGAGGCATGGGTGGTATGGGCGGCATGGGAGGCATGGGTGGCATGGGCGGTATGATGTGAACCACCTAAAAGGACATAACCAAATGCATTTATGGTGTAAAAACTGTTTAGTAGTAACCGATATGGGTATTTGCAATTCCTGTGTAGTCTGATTCAATTTACAAATGTGATGTGCGACGAGTGAATAATTTTTGTTTGGAGTCTGAATGTGTTTACTTTAGAAAGGCAATTTTCTGTCTTGTTAGAAATATTTAGTTAAGTTTGCTTTGTTAGTGACGAGCAAGGTGTTATTTTTAAATAAAATAATATGTTTTTATTTTCTTTTTTTTTTTCACCCATTATATACAGCTGTCGAATTGTAGCTTTTTTTCACATGTAAATACTATAATAAGGTATCCTTCAAATACAAAGCTTCAATGAAATAAAGATGTTCCTGATTGTCTCAGTCTATATGATATCATTATTCAATTTTTATCATATGAATATCTGGCATTACCTTTATCATTGTCAATCAATAGTAATTTAGCAATTTAAAAATTCCTATTTGATAAAATATGTAGATCTATTTGCATGGTAACAAACCGAATTAAATAAATAGAAATATTATAATTTGTGTTATAATTCTTAAAATTGCGTTCTAGATAAACGGTCCTATTCTTGACAAAACAAATTGCTCAATACATACTTTCAGTATATACAAAGTACTCTGTGATACATACAATGTGATCCCAAAATAATAGTCAAACAGGTAACCCGTTTTGAACATTTCAATGAACATGCTAATGTGGCTTTATTAAATGAACCGGTTTCAATTTGACCCCATTTACTTTAGAGGGCTTGTAAATTACTTTAGAAGTTTCTAGATTCATTTCATCGACTTACAATCTGAGATGACTTGTTACGTAACTTGAATCGTGACCATTTCAAATAGCGTTTAGTTTGTTTCAGTTTTTACTACGCCATTACCTGTTGATAATGTTATCACCCACGGTTCATCGTCCACGTGTGAAAAGTACATAAGTACGAACTAATGTTAGATAAATAGATAGGTAGGTATTTACACACACGCAGTTCTCGAAATGGACTTTTTGAGGAGAACGCTTCTTCCCCTGCGTGCCTGAATTTATGACACGCTGGTTTTATAAATTGTAAGATATTTCATGATAGGAAACGATGTGACTTTTTACGAAAGGGAACGGTCATTTTATGAAATGGAAAGCCGCACCGTTCCCACGCGTTCCCGTCCATTTCGAGCACTGCATAAATACACGTAACCACCTAAGTTTGTACTTATGGCAAATACTTTACACATGAGTACATAATTATATATAGTAACAATACGCGGGCGGGATCAATTTTAGATTGGAGGAAGAGATGAGGCTCATGAACGAAATACTTACTTTTTCACGAAATGGAACGCATTTCCCCCTGCGTTCCTGTTTTTTAAATAAGGATGAAGGAATGCTGTAAGACTATTTTACGAAAAGGGACGCTGTGAGATTATTTTTAGCACTGCGTCGTTACCATAAGGGCAAACGGCGCCCGTGTCCAGGGCCCCGAAAGCTTGATATTAAGTAACTACTTACGTTTTCTCACATGATCAATTATTTTTACCCTTTAAGGGGACACCGAATTCTTGTGTCCTCACTGCAGTTTCCACAGTGGTGGCACACGGCCGACTCCTCTTTCCCGGCTATGCGACACAGGTACCTACGAGCCGAAACAGCCGTGACCCGTCAGTACTTGTGTCAGCCGGAATATTGGCACACCCTAGCGTCTGTCGAGCCAATCCTAAAAACAGGTCACACTGCCACGACGGTCCTCAAGCCCGCGCTCGGGCTCTCCAGCCTCGCATGCCACTCATCCACGACGGCTCTGCGGTACCTCACCGTAATCTCCTCCTTCGGGGCAAGCCGCTCTCGTTGCTGGGATACCCCCTCCCGCCAGAAGGACGCTGACGAGAGAAATTTGTCGTCCAGATCTCAAGGGAGAGCGCCGGCCAACACGCAGGCCTGCCGCCTCGTGAGAGACCGAGGTGCCACACAGCTACAGTATGTTCTGTTTTTGCGGTTTGTAGTGAGAAAATAATGACTTCGAATCCCAAGACCCACACACAGACTCGCACCGTGAAGAGCCTTGGTTTGCTGTACATGGCTGTGCATCGTGCGTGTAATCCACAGAATCACGTACTAACTACTACTTGTAGAAACTTGATTCGAAAATACGCTAACAATAACAACCAACAAAGAACTACGAAACTTCAGTCTCACAAATCCGAAACAAATATTTGTGAACGTCAACATATTTGCTTGGTACGGGATCATACCCGCGGCCTTTTGTTTCATAGCCAGATACTCGCCCGCTGCGCCACCGACGCTATCATTCTGTAGGACTAGTTTCTAGTTCTATCAACAAGATAAATTCCAAGCAAAGCTTACTTCATAGTAAGATCTTAATGATCGGTCTAATAATGAGGGCTTGCGTACGAACCGGTTCTTGGCTTACTAGATTAAAGGATCTCAGATTTTGATTTCAAATAGAGCAAGCTTAACCAAAGCAGCTAACTTCTGTTGGGGCTTTCCACTTCAAAAATATTCGCTCCTGAAACTAGTAACATAGCTATAAATATATAATTGTATACCCAACAATAGTTTGTAGAGGAACGGGTAGCATGTGTTCCTCCACCAAAAGGGAGATCTCCACGTCAGGCGGGTATTGCGCCTGACCGCCGTTGCCCCTCCTGACGGGATTTTTCCTTTGGTGGAGGAATACATGCCACCTGTTCCTCTACATTGTGACGCCGAACTCGTAAAGCCAACATCAGATCTCCAGTCGACCAACAGCATCGTCGCCACATAGCACATCACCATTCATTTCCTTTCAGCCAGCCAGCACTACTACAAGGCTAAAAGTTTTTAACCTTGTTTATGACTATTTTCATTTCCCATCGCCACGCCACCGTTTTGTTCCATTGATCGTGAGATACTAAAGCGGATATAAAAAGTTGTTATGCATTATCATCATCATCATCATCACCAGCCATAAGACGTCAACTGCTGAAGGTCTTTGGGGGGGGCCTATGTTTAGCAGTTATGCATTATAAACGCCAATAATTTTTATTTTTTATGAATTGCATTTATTAAAATTTGTCTTTGTATAATATCTATAAAATATACAGTAAAATTATAACAATTTACAAAAATATCTGATCTTCATCTGAATCTCCAGCACCATACACGAAATGTCTCCGCATTATATTGCCGTCATCAATTGCACTTGAGTCCGTCAAATCAGTCAGCATGTTGCTGTTCTTACATGGAGTGACAGGATATCTGACAGGACCCAACCATCGCCTGCTTAATCCAAAATTTCTAGGTAATGCTACGCTTTTCACCGAATTGCTTTTCGTCCTGTCTAAGTTGTTTAGTGATGACTGTATTGATTTCAATGATGATTTCTTCATCAGGTCTTCTGAATCGTCATCCAAATAATTTTCCGGTAAATCTACATCCTTAGGCACGCTAAGGCTTAAAGGTCGTCGTTTCGGCCTATTTGGAATTTGTCCTCGCCAAGTATAAAACTTCTGAGTATCCTTTTGAGGCGTGTTTTCTTGAGATGAGTAGTTTCCAATATCAGACTCCTCATATACCTTGTTTTCGGAGTACGATTTGTGTAGATTGCTTTTTTCTGGTGTACTTTGCTTACTAGATTTATCTTTCATTCTGTTGATCACTTTTTCTTTTGTGAGTTTTATGAGTGCGTATATCGTCTTTAAAGCTTCCTCGTTTAGCAATTCGTCGTCTGTGATATCAGCATCGAGCGCACTAGCGACACTAGTACTGATATGTTTCAAATTTAATCTAGCATTACTAGGTTCTGGTTCTGGGTAATCTGGATTAAAAACTTTATTTGCATTCTGTAGAACAATAAGTTCTACTGTTTTGGGCGCAGATTGTAACATCGACAAAGCTTTGTCATATTTTACATTCAGTAAAGTTTTGCCATTGACTGATATGATTTGGTCTCCTGGTACAATTTTCTTACATAAGTCGGCTGGACTACCAGGCGTGATGGATTTTATGTACACATTTCCATCTGAACCTTCAGCTACTTGAAGGCCTAGTGCATTCATCTCATCCCTTTCTAGAACAGCTGTAACAAATACTCTTTCACCCTGAACACATTCCATATTATCCAGTCTATCAAATAAAGAAGTATTCAAACAAGAGTCATTTACAGTTGCATTGTAGTTGAAGACATCAGGATACACTTTAGGGGATTCTAATACGTAGGCGGTGGGTATATTAGATGCAGTTTGATTGTAATGCCTCTCTGGTAATAGTTGCATACTATTTATAAGGCAATTATGCTTTTGTTCCGAACACAAGTCATCAGAATCACTTTGTGTAGTTGCTATATCATCAGATCTTAGACAATCAGCAGAATAGTTTCTGGTTGGATATCTTGGATATCTATTTACAGTTTTCATTCCATTAAATACTCTTGTACCCATTTTAACACCATGTCTTCTTGGTAGACTGCAACTCTCTGAAGATGACAGTCCATCATTAGAAGAATTACCTTGATTTATATTTGATGCAGTCAACAAACTTTCTTGACTTGGTTGTGGAGATAATATCTGCCGTAATAATTCCTCTGTGTTGGGCTTTTCGTTTTCCTTATTTTGTAATTTCTTATCTCCAAAGATGTCCATTCTGAACCTTCTTCTAACTGGTCTCCTAGATCTTACTGGATTACGTACTGCTAAGTTATAACTGTCTTGGTAGTTGCTCCACTCAATTTTTCCAGGACTATTCTCTTGATTCAAGGGACAATTGAGTTCATCAGATAGATATGTTATAAAATCTTCTTTAGCATATAATTTTAAGTAGAGTCTATGATGAAGGGAGGCTAGCCAAAAGGTGTAATAGCTTTTGTTATCTGTCATTTTTAATTTATACTTCACTCCAATTTTAGATAAACCTGAGTATGAATTAGGCATTATATATAAGCTCTTTTTGTTGTAATAGAAAGTGTGAATGTGATGCCAGGGCAGACTTTGAAGTACTATACGGTTTGCAGCATTTGATATTTCAGAGGCATGGTTATTACGAGAATAAAGAGTGATACCTCTAGGGCCAATGGACAGCCACACATCTCTACAAAAACCATCTCTAGTAGCCCATACTGCTGAGTAGAAATGTGCACCATAATCACGAAATGTTTGTGCAAGTGTTATGAAGTTTATAATGGCTTTGTTCCTATCTAAACCATGTCGAGATTCATGTGCTCTTTTCATTCTTAACTTTATTTCAGCCATATCATTAGTTATCACACTTTCAGGAAGGTAATGTTCTAGGA
Organism: Clanis bilineata; assembly: GCA_036417725.1. NCBI lineage: Eukaryota > Metazoa > Arthropoda > Insecta > Lepidoptera > Sphingidae > Clanis > Clanis bilineata. The sequence goes on along the minus strand of CM071139.1, from coordinate 1,458,359 downwards.
GGAAATAATCAGCTGTACCATGCTCTCTATAAGAGAATTCTCCAAATTCAATATGTAAAGCATACCCTGCTAGTAGAATGAGATTCTGGATAGTTGAAGTCAGTTGTCCTTCCACTGTGGCTCTTCTTAACTGTAAATAAACTCTATATCTCCATTCTCCACCTTGAATATTGTTCGAAACATTCTTAGGTAAGAAAAACTTTATTCTCAGGAATACAGTCAATGTGTCATCTTCAACAATTTTATTCTTTTTCGAGTTTGTCTTATGCCAGCTTTCTGGGGCTATCTTTTTAATTTTGTAGTCATCTGGTAGGAAAACAAAATCACCTCCTAATAATATTGCGATTCCAAGCATAAAGTTGTGTTCATACTTTTCACTGTGCACTAAAGCTTCAAAAAGTTGTCCAGCAGTTATCACATTAGGGTCACAAAGTACTTCAACTTTTTGCCCATTTAGTAGTACAACAGTTATTATTTTCTTATCAGCTATAGATGATAGAGTGACATCCATGTGCTTGGCAGGTTGTGAAGCTCTGACAATGAACTCTGGACCAGTACATCCTTCCTTACCTTTTAATCCACATTCTGCTTTGTAGAGTCTAGATGCTGCTCTTTGAACTGGCTTACCTCTCCTGAAATTGCTGTTGAGAGGTCTTTCAAGGGTTTTAACTCTCTGCTCATTAACCATTATAGCATGCATAGAAACAGCATTGTTCTGTATTTGAGGCTCCTCTATCTGAGTACTGCAAGCTATGTCCAATGTAGAATGAGCATTACTTAACCCACCTCGTCTAGGAGAGTCAAATATATTGAAAACAGCTTTTCTGTGGGTTCTGGGAATTCGACAGCTTGGAAAGGGATCCTTTTCGTCTGGTGATTTAATGAGACTAGCACAACTTCTTGGACGGACACTGACTTTCAAGTCTGTGTTTGTACTGGCCTCTTTCAACTTTCTTTTTACATTATTCTGCTCAGAGTCTTTGTTGAAGTAGTCAACTTTATGGCCAATGCCAATAGAGGCCGCTGAACAGGAGCTTCGGCCGGAATCCTCGTCGCAAAGTCGAGGCATGGTACTAAAAACAAAATATAACATATTAAAACTTGTGACTATTAAAAATAAATGAATGTAGACAAAATAACAGTAATTTATTTAAATATTAGCATTGTTTCGAATAAATACGAAAATAATATTTTGCGTGTTTATGTACGTCGGAATAAACACGAAGGTCCTTGCATTAGAGTGAATGTAAATAAAATAGTCATAACTTTAACAAACAATCCTACAAAGAAAACAAAGAGTTGTCTCATGAATTCTAAGATGTAATTCCTTATGATCTATCCATAAACGGATATTAGCTATTCAAATTATATGCAAGTTTGTGACCACCACAAGAGAAAGTTTTTAAATATTCCCAGACTGTTTTACACAGTTATTGCCTTATTACTATCACAAGAATAACACAATTAACGTATACATTTACAACTACGATTCCAAATGTTTAAACCACCCGAAAACTTTGCAATAAAAAGTTTTTAAATAGTTTGTACTTACTTTTTAGGGTATATCTGACTATTTATATTTGTAAAACTAGTTTAAATTAACCTCATGATCTAATTACTTTCACTTTCAATGAACTTAAATAACATAATTATGGTACAATTCACCAAAATCAAACCAAACTTTTGTTTTCCTACGGAGCATTTTACTCACACCATCACACACGCATTTTATAGCGCATTATTTTTCAATACGATTGCTACGCTTACACAACTACTTATTACATACGCATATGCAATAATAAAACGCATTAATGGCTATGAGTGGCTATACTATATTTTTTTAACACTTAACGATAAACATTTGATAAATGGCTATTTATAATAAATTATTTGAATGTGGTATGTAAATCATCGGAGTACTCTAATCAATAATTGAGAAAGCAAAGACAAAGATAAATGAACCACTTACCAGACTATATTTTCATCCGAAAATAGCAAAAATAAAACTGAGCTGTCAAAGCAGTCAAGCCTTTGCTTTGACAGTAGTCAGCAGCGAGATATCAAATAGATATTAGTATTTTATGCATTGCGAATTGCCATCCTTTTCGTTTTTGTGCAGATATTACAATACCTATCCTGCTTTTACTTATTAATGCTCTGAATATTATCCATCACAACAAATTATTCGGAACGAGTGTGATGAAATCGGGTATTAATTTGCGTGATGATATTGATTTTAAAACTGTTTTGATTGCTAATTGTTCAATTATTATTTATTATTGGACATGGCTACGTTAATACAATCATATGAACAACAGTATTCCGTACTCACAGCAGATATTACTGCTAAAATAGGAAGATTAAAAACTGGCAATGAAGGTGCAGTATTTTGGCAATAGCACACAATTTTATTAGTAAAAGTGGTAAATAGTAATAATCTTATCCTTAAAAATGTCTTACAGAAAACCGTGAACAATTATCTAGAGAGATACAAGCAAATTTTGAAGAGGCAAATGATTTGGTAAATATATCAATTTTATTTATTTAATAAATCACTAATTAAATAGTTGATAGTTTTTACACGCCATAGTAATATCCCTACTTTATTAAAACGATAAAGTAAAACATAAAATATTTTGTCAAGTCATGTCCTTGATGGGTGCAGGTCAGTCACATGATTTTGACAATCTTAAGCTTCCCTGTAAATTAAGCTATTGGGTGTTAATAACTTAGCTAACTAATAATAATGTCAACCTACATATTGCCACCATCTAAATAATGTTTATTTATTGTGTAAACTTATTTTTTCTATTAAAGTTATTGTATGTTATCAAAGACATAAAACTGTATTTGTTTTGGGTCTGGATATTGTGAGACCGAAAGTCTCTCGTAGTTCCTGATACCGACTACACAAGACCTGATCTTAGTGTGGTGTCAAGACTATGTATGTGACAGTTGGGTGTTATTATATTATTATTATAGTATAATAACTACTAACGGGATGGAACTAAGCTCGGCGAAATGTGGGTGTTCTAGTTCGCTAGTGCGCCTCTGCCTACCCCTTTGGGGATATAGGCGTGAGCTTATGTCATGTTATGTTATTATAGTACTGCTTGCATCGTCGCCGTGCGAGTTACAACAAATGGTCTCTATTATGAATGAGGCATTTGAAAGGAAAGGTATGAAAGTAAATGTAAAAAAGACAAAAGTAATGGTTCTGGAAAGGGATGAATCAAGAACCGAGTGCAATATATTGATAGGAGAGGAAAAAGTGGAACAAGTGAATGAATTTGTATATTTAGGATGTATGTTCACTCGGGACGGAAAGTGTGAAGAAGATATTGAAAGACGAGTAAGGATGGGTAACAGTGTTAATGGCGCCTTATACTCAATAATGGCTAACGAAAATATATCAAGTCACGCACGGTTAGCCTTTCATCGAGGAGTTCTGGCGCCAACACTAATGTATGGAAGTGAATCTTGGGTGTGGCAGAGGAAGCATGCAAGTAAGATAAATGCGGTGGAGATGAGATCGTTAAGAAGTATGTGTGGGCTGAAGTTGAATGATAGAGTGAGGAATAGCAGCATAAGAGAGAAAGTTGGATTGAAGGAAGATGTAGTGACGAGGATTGAGAAAGGAATGCTTCGGTGGTTTGGCCACGTTGAAAGGATGCATGAAAGTAGAGTGACAAAAGAAATTGATGTAGCGGAAGTGAATGGTAGTGTCGGCCGAGGACGTCCTAGACGTACCTTTATGGACCAAATTGGCGATATTTTAGAAAAGGGCCAAATAAGGAGTTCTCGTAACCGACGAGCGTGCATGAAAAGACTGATGACTGTGGAAGAAGCGAAAGAGGTGTGTTTGAACCGAGACAATTGGCGCTCCTTAGTCTCTGCCTACCCCAACGGGAAACAGGCGTGAGTTTATGTATGTATGTTATGTATGTTATTATAATATATAGATTGGACAATAGCACAAGACTTGTGATCATAAGTTGGTCAGTTTATTTGAAATACACGCGTGCCCCTGATCAGCCAGCATAATAATAATATTGAGAGAATAAACTTTTCTTACATGATTATTAACCATTCACAGAACATTCTTGGGTGTAAATTGTAATAATCAACCTCGCATTGTAATAAGTGGTAGATGGCGGTACTGAAGTTTGAGATCAATTATTTTGTATGGAAACTTGCTTGATAACCCCTCTTTAGTTAGTAATAATAAATCTCTTTATATGTAATGGTAATCATTTATATTTGCTATGTGGACAGTGGACACTACTGGTATAAGCCTAGCTCTGGAACACATTTCAATATATAGGTTGTAAAAAATGCATACAAATCCATGCATACAACTCAGTGGGACATGTCAAATAATAATAATAATATTAGCCCTTGAAATATTACTGTCCCACTGCTGGGCACGGGCCTCCTCTACTAATGAGAAGGGTTAGGCCTTAGTCTACCTCGCTGGCATAATGCAGGTTGGTAGACTTCACATACCTTTGAAATTCCGGTGAAGAAATTCTCGGGTATGCAGGTTTCCTCATGATGTTTCCTTCATCATTATAGCAAGTGATATTTCACAATGAAAATACACTTTACATAGAAAAGTCAGAGGTGTATGCTCCATTTTGGGGTTGGTTTCGAACCTCCGACACTTGTCTCGGCAGTCTGTACCATTCCCAACTGAGCTGTCGCTGCATACATACGACAGACAGGTCCCAGACCTGTCAAAGATCAAGTTATTTTATAGTCAAAGATCCCAGCCCATACCATATATTTTAAAATTGTTTTTTATATAAGTGCCGTATATACTTTCATATGCATTTAGTGAAAAGCTGTTAATTTGAAATAACAAACAGACACTCCAATTTTATTTATTTGTATGTAGAGATGAACTATGGCCTGTTTTTAGTTGGAGCAGCTTGAGCTGGAGTCGCGGGGCGCCGGCGCGGGCTCGCGGGTCGCCGCCTACCGAGCCGAGCTGCAGCGAGTCAGGGAAGAATACAGATCTGTTGTCAATAACTCTACTGGATGTATGTATCATATTTAACTTCCAAATATTATTTTGATATAATATTATATCGATATAATTTATTTAAAATGGTATTTAAAATATATATAATTTTGAGTGGTAGAGCCACGCTGTAGATGATTACGTCTACAGCACGAATGGGCCGGCTCCACCTTTTTGATACCACTGTCTCACAGAAAACCGACGTAAAATGGCAGGTCACTGTCGCGTTTCGTACGGTGAGTGAGATTTTCGGTAGCCCAATTCCCGATCCCTTTCCCAATCCCGTTTCCCTCCCCTTCCATTCCTTCATCCTTTTAGGTTGCCAACATACCCATCATTCTTTTTGGGTCTCGGGTATCTATGGGTGGTGGAGATCACTTACCATTAGGTGACCCATCTGCTTGTTTGCCAGTCTCTGCTATAAAAAAAAGTCATACTACACTGAAATTAAACTATTTTTACGGATTATATCACGATTTGGTTTTAATTTTTAATTTTTATGCCCGACGTTTCGAAAGCTTTGCAGCCTTCGTGGTCACGGGTCAGACCCGTGACCACGAATCCGTAAAAATAGTTTAATTTCAATGAATAACATTCACGTAAACCTAAGAAATCATACTACACTGTGAAATTTCTATCTCTTATTGAAGTTAATCTTAATTACAATAATATCGCCTGTATTCTATAGGAGTAGGCAAAGATTATGTGTTATAAGACTATTAAATATTACCACACTCATAAAATGAATGCTGCTGATATAATAGACAAGAAATTCAAAATCATAACATAACATAACATAAGCTCACGCCTGTATCCCCGAAAGGGTAGGCAGAGACGCACTAGCGAACTAGAACACCCACATTTTGCCGAGCTTAGTTCCGTCCCAGATGTGATAGGGGGCGAGCCTATCGCCATATCGGGCACAAATTCCAGACTCCGGGGTGATATGGAAAAATCCAATATCACTTTACCCGACCCGGGGATCGCACCCGAGACCTCAGAACCGTAGTCGTACCGAAATACCACCACGCCACCGAGGCAGTCGTACTTAGGATACTCAAAACCCTAAGTACATAATGTTTTCGATTTCTATTGAATTTATATTTAAGTACCTATCACTAATGTCATACATTACCAAGTGTACAACCTTGTCATTAGATAAATAAAACTACTTTTAATGTAATTTCTTTGTATCAGACTTGTAACATCATTATTATTTGTTCAAATGTTATCAATATATGTGATAAAAATTATACACATATTCTGTTCAACTATTTTATTATGTTGCAAAAATGTGTGATCTATTTATGGGATAGCAACATTATATTGTAGTAAATATGAAATTATGATTCTTTTTTGTGATTTGGGGGTTATATAAAAAAAAATAAAGTGAATTTAATACGAAATATCCGATAGGAAAAAAAAAATCAAATAACCTAGCAGTATGACTTTTGATCTTAGGCCTTAGGCCCTTGTGGAGCTAATAAACAAGAAAAATGAGTAATCTGACATCATGCATCGTGATTGGTGTTTACCGTCATGTGACGCACAGATAAAAAATTAAGTATTTAAATTACTAAAATAAAATTATTCTTGGCATATTTTTAATAAATTCTTATTACATACGTTATTTAGATGATAATCTATGTTCCTACAGAAATTCATGATATTGGTTACTATTGTCAAGTACCCAATTGTGTATATAATTTTATGCATTAATATTTTAATTATTAATCATAATATTTAAATATGGGTATATCCTATAATAATTTAATGCAATGACTGGTGCGGCGCTGCGGCTTAAACAATTATTTTCTTAACTATGCCCATTTTTAAACTGCACTTATGGCGTACTTCTGTATCGTGCGCGGTACGACTACCGTTCTAAGGTCTCGGGATCGATCCCCGGATCTGGTAACGTCATATTGGATTATTCTATTCACTAACAGACCGAGACTATAATGTGCCCCATATGTGGAAATCTTTGGGGGAGGCCTATGTTCAGCAGTGGACGTCCTATGGCTGATGATGATGATGATGATGATGTGGTTAGGGCTATCACATACGGAACGGAAATAAGCTCAGCGCAATGTCGCCTAGTCGTCTAGTTCGCCTCAACCTGCCCCTTTGGGGATACAGGTGTGAGCTTATGTATGTTTTTTTTTAGACAACATAGACTCTGAGGAAGTGTACGAGGAATGGGGCGGCGCGAACGAGCAGCACCGCAAGTTGTTGGACAACACGGAGCGGCTGGAGCGCGCCGGCAAGACTCTCACCGAGGGGTACCGCGTGGTGCTCGAGACCGAGCAGGTGGGCGCCGCCGTGCTGCAGGACCTCAGCCTGCAGCGCGAGACCATACAGCGCTCCAGGGGACGGGTGAGCGTTTTGAACTATACTCCTCTTACAGGTCGCATCCTTGGTCAAGTGGCAGCATATATGGGCCGTGGGTCGGGAGGAATTTTTCTAATTTAATTTGCGCAGGACTGGAACCTCACAGCTAGTTGTAAAAACTAAGCCAAATCCTTTGTGTTATATGCTTGAATACGTCCGTTGTGTCGAACCCACATTAACGTAGAATACGGGCAAGCAGAAGAGAGAACTCTTCTCATTTTTTTTTTTTTTTATATTGTTCATAGCCATGGATACAATGTCCTTCAGCCGTATACTTTTTATTATTTATTACTCTTTGTTTCTTATATCTAAGTTTTCGCAAGTGCATTGAAGTCGGATGTGTTTGATTTCAAGGCCCTGCTGGAGTTTTGGCGTCAATTCTTTCCAGTTTGATGCTTTTTAGACGATTTTCTCGCAGCGGAGGAGTCGAACATGGTCGACCCATCCGCCCGACAAAAAGCGTCCAAAATCACTTATTTCAAAGCTTCCACATACTGTCCATCTTCGTTTATGTTTATCGCTTAGATTCACATCACATTTAAACTACAAGCACAACTTTAGACTAGAATATGAAATCATTAAAACAAGCGACCACCCGCACCGTCAGAATTCCCGCCAAAACTCCCGAACTCTTCTCAATTACATAGGGGTTACCAATTACCATAATGTCTTATAGAGGTACTATTATAATCTTACATTGAACGGAAATAATAAAAGTAAGATAATAATAATACTGCTGTATGATGTTGAAGTAACCCCCATGCAATGTGTGGGCTCAGTGCAACACATTTTTTCATGTTACAAAAAGATTCGGTTTTTAAATTTTAGGACCGATTACAGAGGCGGACTAGCAAACTATTCGTAATCACTACTATGGGCCTTATTTATAAAAACAGTTTAGCTGAGCAAATGGCTAAGAATAGGCTGTCACTTTTTTCCTTGTGTCATATTGTTTGAATATAAAAGGGACAGGCTATTCTTTACCATTTGCTCGGTTAAACTGTCTTCTTAAGTAAGCCCTCTTTATGTAGTGTGAGGTCGGCGCATATTTTTCACACATCCATGATTCTTTTATTTTTTCTGGTTTTTCATTTATTATTTTGACAGTCTCTCTCTAAAAATTACGTGGTAATATTTTGATGACCTTTGCAATGTCAAATACCAAGTACAGTGTTCATGCAGGGGCGGCTCCGGCAGAAGCCTGGGCGCTTTTCGCCTAGTGAAACCCGGGGCCGTCCCTAACGCGCCAAAGAGGGCCACCGCGGGGTTTTTAGTCGATATTACCGGTGTGGGGTGTACATAGAGTTAACGACTCGACCCAGTGTTGCCAGGATGTTTTCCATCTCTCTCGTGCATTATGGCGCTGTGCCGTAATAAGACCGGCGACTCCGACATAACCGTCACGTCTCCCCTCAGGCGTGGCGGTAGTGTTAAAACACTTTTTCCCATGATAACAAAAAAACACATTAACATAAGCCCACGCCTGTATCCCCGAAGGGGTAGGCAGAGGCGCACTAGCGAACTAGAACACCCACATTTCGCCGAGCTTAGTTCCGTCCCAAATGTGATAGGGGGCGAGCCTATCGCCATATCGGGCACAAATTCCATACTCCGGGCTGATATGGAAAAATCCAATATCACTTTGCCCGGCCCGGGGATCGAACCCGAGACCTCAGAACCGTAGTCGTACCGAAATACCACCACGCCACCGAGGCAGTCGGTTACAAAAAAAAGTACAGTGTTCATACAAATGTACAGAATATTTTTTTTAATTCAACTTAATTAGGTCAGCATATTTTCACAAGTCATGTTATCTTCAAGGTTATCATACAGAAGCGTTGTGTTTTATCATTATTTGTATAAAGTTTAATATTTCTCATATTTACTGATGTTAGTACTTAAAATTTGACAACGGTTTATAGCTGCTTAACTATTTACAAACGCGTCAAACATTTAAATACACCATTTTCCTTCAAAATGGTATTAGTAGTATTTAGTAGTAGTAGTATTTAGTTATAATACAAATACCGATTGAATTTTCGGCTAGTTAAAAACCTTTAGGCCCGTATTCTTGCGTGAATGTTTTAAAATATTAATTTATAATGGTACCTTAAGAGTGACCTCCTTGGTCTAGTGGTAGCATATATGGACTGTGGACTGGGTCCTGGGTTCGATTCTTAGATTGGGCAAAGCGATTTTTCAAATTTAGCTTATCCGGGACTGGATCCCTCAGAAGGGATTGGCATCAGACAGGCCTTATGCAGGCAGCCCGTCGTAAAAACTAAGCCAAATTATTTTTGCAATATGCTTGAAAAGTGTGTTACGACCCCATATTAAGATGGGATAAGGGCAAGTAGAAAGAAAGAAAATAAAATAAATACACCCAACAGTCACACATCTAGTCCTGATCCCACACTAGGTATGACCTGTATCGTGGGTATCAGAAACTATGAGAGACTTTCGGCCCCACAACACCCAGACTTGAAAAAAATATCTGTGGGCCACATAAACATTTGTCTCAACGCGGAAATCGAACCGGCCTCTCGCTTTACAGTCGGCTACCACGACACCACACTAGGTATATATAACCTGTATCGTGGGTATCAGAAAATATGAGAGACTATGTTAGGCTCGCCCCCTATCACATCTAGGACGGAACTAACCTCCGCGAAATGTGGGTGTGCTAGTTGGCTAGTGCGCCTCTGCCTACCCCTTCGGGGATACATGCGTGAGCTCATGTTATGTTTAAATAAATATGATTGTTGTATATCCCACAGCTTCGCGAGACGGACGAGCAGTTGAACCGTTCGTCCCGGCTGATGAACTCGATGTTGGTGCGCGCGCTGCAGGACAGGTTCGTGTTGGTGATGGTGTTCCTCGTCCTCGGCGTGCTGCTGTGCACGGGGCTGTACTTCTCCGTCACCTAGCGGCTGCGGCCCGCCGGCGCCGTGCACGTGAGGGTGGCCGCGGTCATCTGCTACTTCATGTGGTGATAATCACCATCAATATAATATACCCTAGATGCACAGCTCTTTGCAAATATCCTCATAAAAACTGGTCTCAGGAATACAACAAAGAAAAAGATCGGAAGTTCTAATTAACATAACATAAGCTCACGCCTCTATCCCCGAAGGGGTAGGCAGAGGCGCACTAGCCAACTAGCACACCCACATTTAGCGGAGCTTACGCCCGAATGGTAAAACGCTGCTCAACTTTAACGGCTTCTTATATTGATTTTCGCCATACAATTTTGACAGATAAAGCCTTAAAAGACATAAGGCCACCTTAAGTGTATGAACATTCGGCGGTTAGTTCCGTCCCAGGTGTGATAGGGGGCGAGCCTATCGCCATATCGGGCACAAATTCCAGACTCCGGACTGATATGGAAAAATCCAATATCACTGCCCGACCCGGGGATCGAAACCTCAAGACGGTAGTCGTACCGAAATACAACCACGCCACCGAGGCAGTCGTTCTACTTAAATCAACACAAATATAACCCTTTGCACGTGTTATAAAGTAGCTTTTTAAATGAAATGAGCAAGCGTTATTAAACTGGGATTTTGAAATTTAGACTTCTATCAGCATCCGACTGTATGCAAAGGGAGTGCTTGAGCACTCCTTTGTTGTCCCACTTTCTGAGCGTCAACTGTGCATCTAGGTATATAATATATCGATGGCAATCACAAAAGAATAATAAGGACTTGGCATGAGTACACAGAAAATAAGTATGCCTAATGTATGGAAAGCAAAAATAGCGACTTGGCGAAAGAAATATCTCAGTAATATATGAGTTAGGAATCTTCTTTACACTGCGAAGTTAAAATTATTATAAACTAGCTTTTGCCCGCGGCTACGCTCGCGTGAGAATCTTGACAAACATTCATCCCCCCCATTACATCCCTTTAGAACAACGGTCAGCAACACGCGGCCCGTGTATGTCCTATTTGCGGCTCGTGATTGTTTTGTAAATTAGTCATAAATATCTAAAATGTTATAGATTGGATAGATAGAAAATATAAAGTGAGGCCCGTCTTTACTATATTTTACCACTTTGCGGCCCCTGCCTACTAAAAAGTTGCCGACCACTGCTTTTGAGGATGAATTTATGCATGTATTGTACATATAAACCTTGAATCACTCTCTATTAAAAAAAAATGATCAAAATCAGTTGCATAGTTTTAAAGATCTAATCATGCAAAGGAACATAGGGACAGACAGACAGCGGTAAGCGACTTTCTTTTGTACTATGTAAAGATAAAACGCCGTATTTATAATAAAATCAGTAAGTATTTATACGTGATTTAATTCTTATGACACGTTAACCACGACCTAAAACGACGAAACCGGCTTCGAAGTAAACACATTTTTCGTAGTTATGTCAAGTCCTTATTTTTCTTTTGTGAAAAATGTGTAAAATGTGTTTTTAGTACTTACGTATAAGGTTCCATAATAAAATGTGTAATGTATAGTTAGCTCATTATAAAGAGGTATTTAGCGTTGATTTGTTTATTGTTAAATATATTATGAAAAAATATGTGCCCAATAACACACTATTATTTCTGAACTGATATTTATTTAACTCTCTATTGTATTTAGCTTAGAGGCTGATTTTTCTGTAGTTCGCTAACTTTTATCCTGGGGATAATTTTCTCTTGAATTTTCTCTTATCTGGCTATTGAAAAATCTGACATAATTCTAATAAAATTAATTATATTGTGAAATTGTACCGTGTTGTGCAAAAATGATCCTACCCACAAAAAACACATTTTTTTACATCAATATGGTTTAATTAGATCATGTTGGCATCAATTAAAAAAACTTTTACGTGGGTTGGATCACCTTTGCACAACACCGTCCAATTATGACAGCAAGTGATAAGATGGTTTCAATTTTTTTTTTTATTATACTGGAATGTCATGTTAGGTTGATAAAGTACTATTTTTTTATATTTTTTGGCTGTAAAATATTAACATTCCTTGGTACTCGTAAGCTAATTTTAAAATTATAAATTATTTAATTTATAAGAAAAATTGTAAATCGTAGGGGATTCTTTAAAATCATTAAATGTTTTAACTTTTCTTATTAATGTATTTCACTATAGAGTTCATTTGTGCACATTTCGTGTGTGTGTGTGTCAACCAATGACTAAAGAAAAAATAAGAGGACCCGGCATATCTACGAAAAATACGTGTTTACTATGAAGACGGTTCCGCCATTTTCGTTTGGCGATCTATTTACATGTAAGATGTCACCGTGTCATGAGAATCAAATGACGTATAAATACTTAATACTTATTGATTTAATTGTAAAAACGGTGTTTTATTTACAATAATACTAATTTCGGAATATGAAGAAGATGCCTAACTGTTATTTTAATAGGATCTTTCTTTCACAAATTCGCCATTTTGATTTCGTTCCATATATTAGCAATGCTTGATTTTTTCGTAGTTATGCTTTGTCCTCTACCTTCTTTGGTCTAAGGTGTCACACTATCAATGTATAAAGATATAGTTTGGATTTATGTGTTTATGACGCAATGTTACGTTAAATCTATGGATAAGTTTATGGTCCTTACTTATAAAAAATGTATAGGCTGCTTATTGTTTAATTATTAACTTTTCTATCCCTATATATATTTTAAAATACTTTAACGGCAACACGAAACTTGTTACTAAAACCCCTTCATTCTTTTCTAAGTAAAAAAGTAGTGATTCTCCAAGACAAATATCATCAATTGTATTTATATTATTGTTTTTTGACTCTTTTTTTTTGGTACCACAATGGTACGATGAGGCTGTCACATAGCTAGGACAATTTTGTATAATGTAGTTAGATCAAAATAATGTTTATAGCTTTGTAAGTATTATTAAATGAGTGCTATTTTTAATTTAACGTTTTTTGTTTATGGCCTATCACTGCCTCGGTGATGTGGTTGTATTTCGGTACGACTACCGTCGTGACGTGTGGGGTTCTATCTCCCGGACGGGCAGTGATATTAGACTTTTCCAAATCAGGCCGGAGCCTGGATTTTGTGTCCGATATGGCGATAGGCTCACCCCTATCACATCTGGGCGGAACTAAGCTCGGCGAAATGTGGGTGTTCAAGTTCACTAGTGCGCCTCTGCCTACACCTTCAGGGATATAGGTGTGAGCTTATGTTAAGTGTTGTCGATGGTAGTAGGGCTCAGTTATACCGTACTGGGCTATACTGGCGATGCTAATCCGAAAGAAAAATATACAAACATTTTGGTCCGTGTTAAATGAATAAAGCGAGCACATTTTTTCTGAATCAGGTATTTGTGTGAGTAATGTGGTTGGCTTGGTTGGGATGTGGTAAGGACTTATTGGATGCTCATTTAGTTTCAAAATATCGCATTTGTAATGCGACAACCTTAAACAGGCTTCAAGACGCATCAAATGTTATAGTAGGATTGCTAATTAAACGGAGTAAACTGACATTTCCAATGTTGCCACTTTTTCATGAAATTTAAATAGTGCTGCGGTAAAAACATGAAGATTATTTATACATTTCAATTCAGTGAACCAATTCATTATTTCATTTTCTAAAGTCCAACTCAAAGTCTTAATTCCTGCCTAATGTGTGATTAGTATTGCATGTTTACTGAATTATAGTCATAGTAAACCACTGCATGCTAAGTTATGACATGTTTGCTGGAATTATAGTAATGGTTCATTATAAACGAAACTTACAAAAGCAATGAATGTGCCTAACGTAATATTTCTCAAATAATAAAAATAATACTTGTAATTTTCAAATGTATCATTTCGCGTATCAGTTGTGATTATTTACGCAAAATTATTTACATAGACATTTAGTCAAAGGGTTAAGCTGAAATTTCTAAAAATAAGCAATAAAATTCTAATTTTGCAAGATATGGCTGAGTTAATGTTTCTTTGAATGATAAAAATTGAAGTAGATCAATCACTATGTTTTGAAAGTAAGCAACATTATTTTGGAAAGTGACATTTCGATCTGTCAGTTTACTCCGTTTAATTAGCAATCGGACTATAATAAAATTTCACAAAATTAAATTATTAATTTTATTATAACATTTCAAATCATATTTATACATTACGCTTATTTCAAAAACTTAAAAATATGTCATATTCAACATAATTGTATGTTACAAACATTTCCATACCAATTTCAGTTCATAAGAACGTTAATACATTTTCAAATGGAAATAGCAGAACAAATAGCCCCTTACTTACAAAAATATTTAAGCGCTACTTATCGTTGACCATAGGTTGTCCCTTTCATTTTTAAACAATGTAACGCAAGGAAAAAAGTGACAGGCTATTCTTAGCAAAAAGATAAGCGAAAATGTTTTATAAGTAAGCCACCATATAATTTATCGAACAATATATCTAAGCTTTACTATTACTCTGCGGACCACCAGTATGCAGACTACCAGCTACCTACCTGAGCTGCAAAAGGCTGCAAATGTTTGCTTGTTAATATTGTTTTTATTTATGCATCTATGGTAGGTGTAGTTTTTTTTTTATAGCAGAGACTGGTAAACGAACAGATGACATAAAATAACATAAGCTCACGCCTATATCCCCGAAGGGGTAGGCAGAGGCGCACTAGCGAACTAGAACACCCACATTTCGCCGAGCTTAGGTAAGTCCCAGATGTGATAGGGGGCGAGCCTATCGCCATATCGGGTATCGGGCACAAATTCCAGACTCCGGGCTGATATGGAAAAATCCAATATCACTTTGCCCGACCCGGGGATCGAACCCGAGACCTCAGAACCGTAGTCGTACCGAAATACCACCACGCCACGGAGGCAGTCACGAACAGATGAGTCACCTGATAGTAGGTGATCTCCATCATCCATAGACACCCAAGACACAAAAAGAATCATGGGTGCGTTGCCAACCTAACGGGAGGGAATCACGGATTGGGAAAAGGAGGGGGGAATTGGGCCACCGGAAATCTCCCTCACTGAACGAAACGCGACAGCGAACTACCACTTTGCGTCGGTTTTCTGTGAGACAGTGGTATCAAACCGGTCGAGCCGGGCCATTCGTGCTGTAGACGTAATGACTGAATGAATCGGCAAGCGGAATGCAGTAAACTGATTATAGCTTGCGTTGTGTCAATGCTCTGTTTAAAATATGTAAGAAATAGTCAGCCGCAACTAATTGCCTACTGGGTCCACAGCCTAAAAACTATTTGTTTTAAATCTATATACACAATATAGAATATATTATATTTTAAATAGTTTATACATCGCAATGGCAGTACTATTTACAACTTTATGTAAACCAACCTTAACTTAAAACGTGTCACTAATTTCCTCACAAATACTAAGCTTCTTATATGAAAACAATTTAAGCAATGTTATCTAGAGTGTTTTTCCTTTTCACTCTTATAGTGTCTGGTATTTGACATAAGAATGCAAAGGAGCAACTAATTTTAAAATTAATCACCACTTTAAATTGTTAAAACATGGCTAAAAGGATTGTTAGGTTAGATATTTCCATTTGAAAATATTATTGAAGTAAACATGAGCATGCGAGATTATAACCAGCTGTGAAGCATACCTCAGTAGAATTTATTTACGTTTACGGAGGTACACAATTCAACACGATATTTTTCTTGTTATTATACGGACCTATGTTCAGTAGTGGACGTCCTATGGCTGATGATGATGATGATGATACTGAAACTTCAAATTCCTTTCAAGTTACAGTCAACGTTAAACGCTATACACGTAAAACCTGGTAAAACACTAGGCACATAAGTCCAGTCTATTTTCAGTACTACCATAAAAATCTTATGATAAACAGGTTGATCTGGAAATCTTTGGGTAGGATTGTCAGGTGTCTGACTTTAGGGCGTTTTAGGGTCTCGTCTGGCCAAATATTTGTGTCTAGCCTGTCAGACCTTGTTAGAATATTGGATATCATCGATTAAAGAATGAGGACTTCGCATTATTACGAAACAATGTGGTATGCCTAATGTATGAAAATACACCAAAATGACAACTTAGTGAAAGAAAAATCCCAGTCATATAGGCATAGTTAGGCATCTTCACATTCCTAAATTAGTATTATTATAAAAACACCATATTTAAAATGAAATCAATAAGTATTTATACGTTATTTAAGTCCTATGACACGGTGACAACTAACGTAAATAGATCACGAAACTAACACGCTTCAAAGTTATCATGTTTTTTTAGTTATGCCAAGTCCTTTTATTTTTTTCTTTTGTCGATGTTGAATATCAATAAACCGAAACCTCTTTTTACTATAAAATTGATGTCTTCCCAACGACGTTAAATAGGCTTTCAAGAAATTGGGTATGTGACATTTTTTTTTTAATTGATTTTATAAGAAATTTACGTCAATTAAAACATAACACAGAAAGAAATATTGAAATAATCCCAAAAATAAAAAAGTTATAAGCCTTTGTAGTTTGGTGTAACCTTCAAACAGCGGGAAAGAGAAGTATCAGTAAAATCACGTCACGGCCATAACGACGCGTGCGTTGGAAAGGGATAGCAAGATACCCCCACTACGTCCCCACTCTTGCTCATTGCAGAATTTAAAATATGAATTACTGCCTCATTTTTCAACTATAGTCGGATTGCTAATTAAACGGAGTAAACTGACAGATCGAAATGTCACTTTCCGAAATAATGTTGCTTACTTTCAAAACGTAGTGATTGATCTAGTTCAATTATTATCATTCAAAGAAACAATAACTCAGCATAAGTTTGCAAAATTAGAATTGTATTGCGTGTTTTTATAAATTTCAGCTTAACCCTTCGACTAAATGTCTGTGTAAATAATGTTGCGTAAATAATCACAACAGATACGCGAAATAATAACAATGAAAATTACAAATATCACTTTTATTATTTGAGAAAAATTACGTTCAGCACATTTATAGCTTTTGTATGTTTTGTTTATAATGAACCTGACTATTTGAATGACTATAATTCCAATGACTATAAATAAACATGCCGTCATTTAGCATGCAGTGATTTACTTTGACTTTAATTCAGTAGACATGCGGTACTAATCACACATTAGACAGGAATTACGACTTTAAGTTGGACTTTAGAAAATGAAAGAATGAAATGGTTCACTGAATTGAAATGTTTAAATAGTCACGGGCGGCTCGGCCTCCGGTGGCCCATACGCTTATGTAACATATATATGTACCGCCTCCGACGGGTTAAATAATCTTGATCTTTTTGCCGCAGCACTATTTAAATTTCATGAAAAAGTGGCAACATTCGAAATGTCAGTTTACTCCGCTTAATTAGCAATCCTACTATAATTTCGATGCGGTTTTTATAGAAGGGTTTCTTTTTTGTTTTGCTAGTACATATAAAAATATGTACAAAATCAAACATAGTCAAGTACCCAATTGTAGCCTATGTTCGGTAATGGACATCCTGTAGCTGATGATGATAATTAAGATATAATATTGTTATCTCACACATGCCCATGTGTATCTATATATCTTAGATGCAGGCCCTGCGTTTGTGCGCAAGTTTAATTCGTCACGTGGCCGCCTGAGTCTCTGGTACAGACGCGGCCGAGTCTTCCTCTATGGTCTGACCCAACGATAATAGACGAGTCTTGTACTCATTCAGCTTCATGTCCTGTAAATTCAAAATGTATTAATGTATGATAATAATAAAAGAAAATAACATTTAAACATGTTAATGAATTAATTTTCATGGAGCCCTTAATTCTTTAAAATTATCAACTACTATTAAGAAGACGATTATTTCAAAGTTCAACTTTCTAATCTCTGTGATTACTGTATCGATTTTGTAAGTGTTTTCATTATTCGAAAGCTACAATATCGAATTAAATACTTCCTAAATTGTTACCTGATCAGCGAGCAGCTCCAACAGATCATCCTGGTCCTTCCTCAACCTCTCCAACTCTTCAGCAGCACTCTTCTGTCCATCCTGGTTGACCTTCAGTTCGTTGTTCAGTCGCGAGACCTCGGCCGTGAGCTCCTGTATCCTCCGCTCGTACTCCTGGCTGCTGTCGTCAGGCTGACTGACAGTTTGTACCGGCGGTTGGTTGGATGCTGTGGATGCTGCTACTTGCGCCTTCAGGAGCGTGTTCTCATCTTTGAGATGTGAGTTTGAAGCGATAGAGTCGTTGAGGGCGCTCTGGATTTATATTATTACAATATAAGTGCATTAAAATAACATTTAAACATGTGAATGAATTAAGTATTTCATTATTAGCTACACTACTAATATAGAGCTAAGAAGATTATATCCAGGTTAAACTTTCTAATATCTGGGACTAATGGACCTACCGATTTGCCTACCCCCATGGGATGCAAGCGTGAGTGTGTATGTATGTATGTATGTATGTAAAATTGCAACCACCTGGCTTAATGGCAAAGCCATACTGTGGACGATTTTGTCTACATAAATAGGTTAGATACAAAAATATCTTCAGAATGTGGCAGCTTGCTGTTGCGGTACATACAGCAAGTAAGATTTTTTGTGCCTTAATACTGTCTCCTCTCAATCCCCATTTTTATGCTTTCCCTGATAGGCTGCGGTTTAGCTGCACCCGCGCATTGTCAAAGTCCATGGGTTTATTGGTAATCACATACCATCAGATGGGCCATCTAACTTAAAATCGAAACGATACTCGACACAGAAAAATATATAATAAAAAAATAAATAATAAATAGACCCAACAGTCACACACCTAGTCCTGACCCCACACTAAGTATAACTTGTATCGTGGGTGTCAGAGACTATGAGAGACGCACGGTCTCACAACACCCAGACTTGGAACAAATATCTGTATACACAAACATTTGTCTCAATGCGGGAAACGAACCCGCGGTCTCTCCGCTTCACAGCCGGCTACTCGCCCTCTGCGCCACGGAGGCTGTCAAATAATCACATTGCCCCTTTAATACTTATAAAAATATTTAAGCGCTGATTATCTTTATACCATAGGTTGTCCCTTTCATTTTTAAACAATGTAACGCAAGGAAAAAGTGACAGGTTATTTTTAACCATTTCCTCACCTAAAAATGCTTTTATAAGTAAGGCCCATTATTTTTAGCTGTTAAAAATGATCTAACTGCTGGTCCCACCTGTAGACTCTGGTTCTGTTGTATGAGCGTGTCCAGCTGCGCCATCAGTTCCTGTAGACGCGCGTCCTGTTGCCGGATCAACGTCTTGTACTGTTCCAACATGCCGTTGTCTGGTGACGATCTTTCTAAAGTGGGGTCCGCTACTCCATTCTCCTGGTTGGCTGTGAGGCTTTGGACTAGCACACCTGAGGGGTAATATCGTCAGATGTCTTCAACGGGGGTGGAAAGTAGGTAAGGAAACATTGGACTATTGTAGCTTGTGTGTATTTCCCCTTATTCATAGCATTTACGCCTCAATGGTTTTCAAAAATGATGATAGGTTTTCGTTTTCTCGATATATTTATTTTAGTTAGTTGCAGTTTTGACAAACCTCTTTGATCTAGTGGCAGTGTATATGGGCTGTGAACCGAGAGGTCCTGGGTTCGATTCCCAAGTCGGGTGTGGCGTTTTTCTAACATTATTTTCCCGGGACTGGATCCCCCAGATGGGGGTTGACTTCAGGCAGGCAGCTGGTCGTAAAAACCAAGCCAAATCCTTTCTGCCACATGCTTGAAAAAGTGTGTTATGCCGACCCAACCTTAACGTGGGATAAGGGCAGGTAGAAAGAAAAAGTAGTTTTAACAAATGGCGGTATTAGTCAAATTTGCGGAGAAAACTAATGAAATGAGGTCGGTGAAATATTGGGTGTCTTAGTTCGCCTTTGCCTACCCCTTCAGGAATACATGCGTGAGTATATGTATGTAGTGTAGTGTATGTATGCATCGTGGTTGCATGACATGTACTCACTCTCCATAAGCTTGAAGAGTCTGCAGAACTCGTAGTCCATGAGCACGTCTGCGGGCAGCTTGGCGCGCAGCTGCGGATGCTTGGCCGCCTTGTTGTACACCTCGTGGCGCGGCACCTCGCCCAGCTTGCTCACCAGCGTCTCCAGGCTGATGCGCTTCACCACCAGCTGCTTCAACATCTCCTGGACAATACGTCATGGAATTGCATAGGACAGTCAATTAAGTTGCAAGAAACTTCTAAAATACTATTCAACTTTGAAGGTTACATAGGTTGTTTTGAATTTAGCCCAATAAGACAGCCTCGCATGACGGAATACGACTTAAAGTTTTTGAGTTACGGGTCAGTATTTATTTATTTATTACACTTTATATACATTGTGTATAAAGGCGGGCTTAATGCTAAAAGCATTCTCTCCCAGCCAACCTTAGGGTGATGCAGAGATCTATAAGGTAGGTGCATAAATGTCGAGTAAACTAAACATAACATAATATGATAGATAATAAGGAAATATATTATTACATATGAGGACATAAAATAAAATACCTACATAAAATACACTATAAATAAACTGATCTATATAATATATAACATAAAGTATTATGGTTTTAGTCTCAATTATTGGCATAATGTCTTCCCTAAAGCATTAATTTACCATTCACATAATTTAATATCCACAACAAAATGAAACAGTTATGTAAGTTCAACTCTCATACATATCAAAATTAACCTCCACATGTATATAATGATTAGTTTGAAATTAAATCACTCTTAATAAATTTTTTGTCTAATTGCATTTTAACTTGTGCTGCATTCAATTTAAAAAATACATTTCAAGTAAGATATGTCGTTTACATACTTTGGTATAAGTGTCAACGGAGTCATCATTGAAGTGCACACACAGTGCGAGCAGGAAGGCGGCGAGTCCCTGCAGCAGCGCCTCGTTGTCGTCGTGTTCCCCCGCCGTGACCTGCGCCACGAGCCAGCCCACGCCTCCAGGCACCTGCAGGAACGCGCCCACGGCCGCCGGGCAGTTGCACACCCACTGCGCCAGCAGCATCAGTAATGACACCTGAGAAATGTTTGCACGTTTCAACGCAAAGCCTATTATGGTGCTGGACGAAACTAAGCTACTACTGCTACTAGTACAATGACCAATTTCATTTTTAAAGTTAATGTCAACTAAGGGTGGCTTGCACCACTGTTACTAACCTACAGTTAGTCCTAAACTCAAGTTAAATTGAAAATCTTTAATTACATGTAGTACATGTACTAAGCCTACCTAAGCATCTATGCAATCTCATGCTGAAATAAAAAGTTGCTTTGATACTCACTATTTCAAAATTAAATTGGTGTTATTGAATATTCATTTTATATCCTCTCAGGAATCAATGGAGTAATCCATTAGTGTAAGGGATCTTTTAACAGCTAATGCACATCAAATAAATGTAAAGACTTAAAATAAAAATATACAAGTTTGACCACTTGAAGAACGTTATGTAAACTAACTAGCTTAACCAATCTGAACCAATGTTCAAATGGATATGTTAACTAACCTTAGGCTTCAACTTAGTACTCTGTTGCAATAACAATGTACACTGATGTAGCAACGAGACCGGTGAGCTTCCTATATTAGTCGCCAGCAGAACCCTGAGCAACTGCTCCTTCTGCGCAGGGTTGTCGATCAGCGCGTGCATGAGAGCAACCGCTGAGAACCAGTTCGACAGAACATCTGAAGAGAACAGTCCTCCGCAGAGCAACTGTCCGCTGGTGAGGCTCGACACGTCAGACGATGAAGGCAGCAGGGTCTGGACTAGGGAGGCCTGGCTCATCTCATTGTGGTAGAGATAGCATTGGAAACAGTACAGAACTGCACAACTGGAAGTGAGTTATCTTTATAAGTATTATGCATGAATCTGATTTATAAAGTCAACCAGATTTAGTTATGTTTCACAAAGAATAACTGAAAGTCTCAAATGCGTCTTTAATGCCAAAGTAAAGTCTCATCTACCACTGTGCTCCATCAACATGTGGCAGAGATATATTACTCATAGAAAAAAATAACAGATGTACAACTCATTAAGTCATCAGTATTGTGACAATCCACTCTCCATCTTTTCCGATTTCCGATATTTATTATACTAATTTCAATTTTTTTTTTACCTAAGAAAAACTGAGCTAGCATACCTTTTTTAAATACTATTTGAACTTACCGTAGAGAAAATGGCTGCTTCTCATTCACCATGGACATTAGAAGGACCACAATCGCCGGCCTCGGAGGATTCGACGGCGCCATGACATTGCCCAGAAACTCCTGATTATTCACATCACCCCTCACAACTTCCCCAACTGTATTTATTGTCTCTGTGAGTATATCTGCTGGAACACCACTAGACATCAAGATGTTGCACAGAGCATCCAGTAAACCCACATTCTTCATAATCTTCTGGCAACTGGATATTATATGGACCGAGTTGCTTGGAGACACCAAAGTCCTCACAATGAGTAGCATGCAATGGACATTAGACACCTTCTGCGGAGACCAGCCCTGATCTTCGTCTGCAGGAGTGTTGAACATAGGCAACATCCTCTGTATATAACTTCCTTCTTTAAAGAAGTTAATGTTACTGCTGTTGTTTTTGAGCAGATTTAACATCAAAAGCAGACAGTCTTCTACAATAATACCACCATCAGAATAACCTTCACTAGACACAATCTCAAATAACCTGTCGAAAGCATTTTCGAAAGCAACAATCTTTTGAATATTTGCATTGCCTTTTGTCAGCTTGATTAGAAGGAGTAAGGTCTCGTTACGAATGACCTCCCGCGTGTCTCCTAGCAAGTCCATCATTTTGGATACGCCCATGGGTTTAACCAGGATGATTTCTTGGATGTCCTTTGGTCTGTTTGTAAGTAACGAAGTCAGGAGTTGGACTGCCGACAGTCTCACTCTAAAATCATATTCGTCGAGGAGGTCTAACACCAACTGGACATTATGATGGTCTTTAATGAACATCTCCGTGAATTGCTCGCCAATGTTCATGGGTACTCGGTGATTGTCTTCTTCTTCCTCGAACTGTGTGGGTGACATTACGTTTTTGAGGGTGTCTAGTGCGTAATTTATTGTTTCGTTGTCAGCTCTATCTAGTTCCAAGACCTGTAAATAATGCGACTCATTGGTCAAAGGGTCTTTGGGGGCCCTTATTAAAATCACATCGAAAATATCATTTGAGAGTTCCGTAAAAGGGAGACCGAAAAACATAATATTTTATACATAAGTTGCAAAAATGTAAAAACATTACATTAGAGGTAGTTCAAATAAATAATTATGTGAAGGCGTATTATATTTTAGCCACATGTGGATTATTTCAATCTGATGGAGACAGCAAGATTTATCTAAAATTCTCCAATAAGCTAAGTTCACGCCTGTATCCCCGAAGGGGTAGGCAGAGGCGCACTAGCGAACTTAAACACCCATATTTTGTCGAGTTTAGTTCCGTCCCAGATGTGAAAGGACGCGAGCCATATCGGGCACAAATTCCACACTCTGAGCTGATACTGAAAAACCCAATACTTTTTCCAACCCAAGGATCGAACCCGAGACTTCAGGACGATAGTCGTACCGCGCACGCAATACCACTACGCCACCGAAGCAGTAAAATTGTGTAATGTAATTTATAGTTTATAATTTCTTTAAATAATAAATGTGACTGTTATATGTATGATTGAGAGATGAATGTCGCTTAAGATGGTATGGCCACGTTTACAGGAAAACACAGGAGGACGTCGGTCGCATATGTTTGGCTCAGATTGTGCCAGGTTTGCGTTCCCGTGGACGGCCTACAAAGCGCTGGCTGAACGTTCTTGAAAGAGAGCCAATGGCCTCACCATAGAGGATGCTCAAGGCCATGCGGACCGTGCAAACGTTTAAGGAGGAAGGCGGCCCCTGGCAGAAGGCCGGGATACCGCCAGACAGAAAGAAGTTATATGATTGAGAGATTTTTTGTGTAAAGCTGATTTTCTGTTTAGCACAATTGACAGTAAATTTGCTACACATATGTAAGTAATAAGTGTGAGGTGTAGTGTGGCGCCGACACAACAGTGGGGTGGGATAAGGGCAGGTACAAGAAGTAAAAGACCTCTGTGACGCAGCGGGCCAGTAGCTGACTGTCAAGCAAGAGGCCGCAGGTTTAATGCCCACATCGAGACAGATATTTGTTGACAGATTGTTGACAGATTTCTGGGTATTGTGAGACTGAAAGCCTCTAGTGGTTTCTGATACCCACGATACAGATTATACGATATAACCCTAATATATATGTAGGTATAACTTATACCTAGGGGCTAGTGGAGTTAAGTGTAAGGTTTACCTGTTTGATGGTGTCCATCCCCTGGGCGCCCACCTCCACGCGATAAGTACGAGACATAGCTTTGAGTGCGCGACATGCATCTCTACGATCTTCTAGCAATGTAGAATTATTCACACGGTCAACTAGACGCTCCACCTGAAAAAAAAAAATTATTAACATTGAATCATATTTTAGGGCTAGTACCTACAATTATTATAGATAATGTATATTCAAAACGAAATTATAACATGTAATAATAGGTCGATATTCAATAATGGCGGGTACACACCAACCGAATGTTCGCGAATCGTCGCCTGTCGCGTTCACACAAACTTTCGCTGTTGTATGAATGAAACAGGCATAGATTCTTTCGCCTCCGTTCGGCCGGTGTGTACCCGCCATAATAAATGACACGATAACATTTCCTTCCTGCCCTTATCTCACCTTAATGTGGGGTCTACACAACATATTTTTTCATGTTGCAGAAAGGCCTTGGCTTAGTTTTTACGACTAACTGCCTGACCTAAGTCAACCCTCTCTGGGGGGTAAATAAAAGACAATAACATCATTTAACTAAAAGATAAGCAATTTTCAATGAATAAAGTACCTACATTTAGTCTTCTTCAATAAGATCTTTGCAGTAATGTATTATAAAGTAAATGGGTAGGTAATTTTTTTGGCCATATTTAAAATCAGCATATAAGGCAACAAAATTGAAGATGTCCAGCATTTGCTGATGGATTGTGTCAAGAATAAAAGAGAAAGACAATTATTTGTTAATAAATTTAATATAAATATGTTGGACATTGAAGTAATTCAAAGTATTTGAGCAAAACCACATACAGAAGAAGCAAAAAGATGATGTCTTCTTGAAATAAAACTATTCTTACGGATTCTATCATGATTAATTCAGTCTGACCAGTCTGGTCAGTCTGACCCGTGACAACGAAGACTGCAAAGCCTTCGAAACGTCGGGAATAATAATTAAAACCTAATCGTGATAGAATCCGTAAGAATAGTTTTATTTCAATGTATAATATTCGCGTAAACTTAAGAAATCAGTATTATGTCTTCTGGCAACAATTGTTGATGAAATGGATCACAGCATTTAATTGTTGTACATTAAGTCTAGATGATATTAATTATGTGAAATTGACTTGTATTAAGGTACGATGGGGTTGGCATATCCTTTTGTGTAAACACCCCAAAAAAAAAAACAGCATAACATTTGAAGCTGTAAATAAGAGTAGTACACATATTGTGTTCACACTAGAATTTTCATCACTGTATTGTTCCATTAATTTTAACAGTTATTATAAAATTAATTAATTACTCAATCAGAATGTTTGTTAAATGGTATACCATTACATTCCACAGTTAATCAATGTCACCTAATTATATATATATTTAAAAACAGCACAAACTCTTTAGTAGTAATTTTGACAAAATGGGTTTTTAATTGTGATTGAACTATATTCCATAATTAAAATACATATTAATTCTGTAGCTTTTACTTTTGTTCAATATGTTCATAATGAGTGTGCTTGGATTAAAATATACTATTTTGATCACTTTAGATTTTTAATTATTTATTTATACAGCATTAAAACAATGAACAGCCTACTGAGAGATCCTGGGTTTGATTCTCAGATCCAATAGGTTTTTCTAACACACATTGCCCAGAACTGGACCCAGCAGAAGGGATTTTAGGTCCGGCAACTGCTTGTAAAAAACTAAGCATAATCCTTTCTACACCATGTTTGAAAAAATGAGTTGTGCCATCTCCATATTAATGTGAGGTAGGCGCAGATAGAAAAGAGAATGTTCAGATTAACAGTTCTTAATACAACACATAAAGATGTTAATTCAAACCTAACTGGATAAGTGTAACTTAAATATTTTGATAAATTTTACTGCATTTCTACAGAAATATTACCAGTAATGTTTTAATAAAATGAATTAAATAGGATATTTATAAAACATTTTATATCTGAATTAACATGTTAGTGATCATGGAAGAAACAGCTGTTTCTAGTAGAGAACATTAGTGTGTAAGTGCCTGGGCATGCCAATTGAACACATGTTAAATATTAGGTTCACTCTCAATAATTTTCATAATAGCATAACATACATTTAGCATTGCGCCGATAAATAACGTGGATTATACGTAAACGGGTAATTCAGAGCTTTCTGTGTGTGCGAAAGATTCCAACTACTTCTTATAGAATCTTCAAGTATTAAATGAATTTAGGCTATCCGGAACCTCCGCCCACGCCTGAACAACATATAATAAATAGCTGCACTCGTACGGACACTATAAATAGGTCAAATTGTGTTTATAATTCTAGAAAATGTATGAAAGTCACCGTTTCTGCTCCAGACGGCTGGTACCCCGGTTCTGGTGCGCCCAACACTGTCTTGAGGCCGCTTTTGAGAAAATCCATTTTTATATTTTATTAATCTCTTCCGCTCTATTTGATTGAAAACTTTAATTAATGGAAAATCATGGTTTAATTTTACTAAAAAAAATTATAAAATTATTTGACCAAAAGTACGACACGTCAAAGTATTTTATTGGCCAAATGACAGATTACTTGCGTTTTATTGCTGAATCTTGCATGCTTACAATGTAATGATTTTCTTTTAATTTTTTATTTCAAGCATTATGCACTAACCGTTTTTAAAATATAGAAATTTTGTAGGTTTTTAAGTAAAATAAGATTTTACTGAAATCATGTGAGAATATCATTAATGAAACCAAAAGCTAAAGAGAATCAGTATCCACATGTGAATTTCAATGAGCAAAAACTAAACGTAAATATGAAAGAGATTTTTTAATAAATTTTTTGTTTGTTGTCATTTTGGTAATTGGTTTCTTTTTGTATTTTGTAATAATCTGATTCGGGACAAAATTCCAATACACAAATCGATATTTAAGAAACTAAAGTTGATACTAAACAGAACTATGACTACAGACCTAAGTGCAAGTTTTGCTGAACAATACATGAATATAAATACTAAATTGAAAAAGTGAGTAACATGTTAAATCCACTGAAAATCCTTGTTTATATAATTTTACCTAGGTACTTACTGTAAAGTGTAAACATATGGTTAAATCTAGAATTTCCAGGCCTCAGGAGAATAAATTATTAAATAGGTCACCCAAAAACTAAAATTATGATTTTTTTTAAATTCCAGGCGTTTCATGCGAAAACCCAACATATCAGAGGCCACAAATGAATTCATAGGCCTAGCAATACAGTGTGAACATTCTGACCAGCCCACATTTGCTGGCCACTGTTATGTTGGTGCTGCCAAATGTGAGGCTTCGGCTGGTAACTTCCTGGGAGAGGCAGAACACTACCTGACTGCAGCTCGTCAGTTCATGAAGGCTGAGAAGAAACTGTGGGCGTTGAGGACTTATAGTCCTGAAAGGGAGAATTTGGAGGTAATAAATTAAATACAAGAACAGTAAAAAGAACTATGAACCTCTTTTATACAAATATTAACTCTGTAGTTTTTTTTTTTTAGAAAATGTGGCTTATCTCTTGACCATATTACATATTTATTTGCAACAAGCCAGATCAGAAGCATAGAAAATGTTTCTCTGCAGTGGGTTGGATTATAAATATTGAATGGTTAAAAATAACGTATTCTTGAGGCCCAAGTACAAATAATTTTATGAAGAAAGTGGATTCTGATCCTCAATTATAACACTATACATTTGTATAATAAAACAGTATCTATGGGGGAGGCCTATGTGCAGCAGTGGACTTTCTTTGGCTGATGATGGTGATTATCTAAATGTCAAATCTGTGCAGTCAGCTCAATATGAAATTATAATTATTATATTATGTTTGGCCATATGGCTACTAAAACGAGAGATAAGAGTAAATATATGAGAAGTTATTGAAATGCATATTCTAGAATAGACTTAATGAGTGACGGATGGCTTGGCTTCCGGAGGCCAAGACACTTATGTAACATATATATATGTGCCGCCTCTGATGGGTTAAGCCACTTGCCTTCTTTAAGACATAGGAAAATATTTGAATTTATGGTAATAACTATTTATTTTTTATTAGCTTGTAATATGTATGCTTTGGTTATTTTCAGGCAGCAATAGGATGTTACATTCAAGCAATGAGCAAATACCCAGAAAAGTCACTTCTACGGACGTCTATATTGTTAGAACTGTCCAGTGATCTTGTTTATCTCAACAAGAAAGTTGAAGCTGCATCATACTACGAGCAGGCATTGGAGATGATCATGGATAGCACTATGAAGATTATGTGCTTAAGAAACCTACTCAACTTGGAGATAGATTGTGGTGAGAATGATTAAGGCGCGTTGCTTGTACGTGTTTTTCTCGAAACAAAAACGCCAAAACACTTACACAAGACAATATTTTCCGCTGTCACCTGCTCTTGGGACAATGGACCATAGACTAAAATGTGTAGAGAAACCAAGTTTTGTGTAATGTTTTAGTGCACTACACCTGATAGTGAACAAGTACAAAAAATACTAGCAATCTCTGTTAACAACATTGCAGGTATTTCAGCCATGATTAAATTAATTGGGACATTATTTATTTTTTACCTTTTCAGAAAAATACGATATTGCGTTAGAAACTGCAAATAAATTATGTGACAGCCAATGTAACTTACCTGAGGATCTATTAGCAGAGTAAGTATATTTGAATATAATGAACAAACAAGTGCTTGTAAACATGTACATATTTAAGATATACATGATCACTTCATGAAAGGCCATCTAGTAGCAATAATAAAATATTTTCAACAAAGACATAAGTAAGCAATAGCCAGGTCGCCTCCTTGGTCTAGTGGCAGCATGTATGGGCTGTGGACCGGTAGGTCCTGGGTTCGATTCCCAGGTCGGGCAAAGCAAATTTTCTAATTAAATTGGATCCCTCACAGGGGGTTGACGTCAGGCAGGCGGCCGGTCGTAAAAACTAAGCCAAATCCTATCTGTAACATGCGTAAAAAAAAGTATGTTGCGCCGACCCCACATAAGGTGGGATAAGGGCAGGTAGAAGAGGAGACAAGTAAGCAATAAGACCAGTCTGTTGACAATTTTGGCTGCAGCCTGGACGGGCCAGCGGAACCAGATTATATTATTTACCACTGATGTGATGTGGCATTGTTTGCACAGTAAGTGTAATTTTATGTGGTCCAAACACTCGTATCTCACTCAAATAAAACATTTACAGTCATCAATGTGTGTAATTCATTTTCTTTGCCTTTCCCAGGGTGCAAGTGAGCAGAATACTTCTTACACTTCTTTCGAAGCCAACAGATGAGAACAAACCAGCTTCACTGAACCAACTGTTTAATGACTTGATGAATGACAATGATAGTGATGGTAAGCATACATGTGAAATAACTTTATTACACTGAAGTTTGTCATTTTACCTACCCTCTATGTCCCCCTCAGCCAACAGCATTTGCATTGAACTGAATCATTTAGACCAGCGGTCGGCAACACGCGGCTAAATAAATTAAATTAAAATTTGTGGTAAATATCTAATATATTATAGATAAAAAATATGAGGTAAGGCCCGCCTTTACTAAGTTTTGCCATCTTGTGGCCCCTGCCTACCAAAAAGTTGCCAATCGCTAATTTAGACAATTTAATTTTAACATTGGCCACATTTTGATTCATCATTATTATCAGCCATAATATGTACACTGCTCTAATACCAATATACATAGATACACACTCACGCCTGCATCCCATAGGGGTAGGCAGAGACAATCGAAAAAAACAATGCCTATACCAATATATATCAAGCTCTGGAAATATCAGCCAAGATATTTGTGAATTGTGGCTAACTTCAATCTGTCAAATTATATTGGATTCTGAATTAGGATGTTGTTTTATGTTGTAGAGCCACTGAAAACAATTTTGAATACAGTTCAACCATGGTTGAGTTTATTTTAGCATGTTGCAGAGGATTTGGCTTTGTTTTTACGCCGCGGCCGCCTGCCTGACGTCAATCCCTATGAGGGATCCAGTACCGGGCATTAAATTAGGAAATTTTCTTTGCCCGACCTGGGAATCGAACCCAGGGCCTCTCGGTCCACAGCCCATACATGCTGCCACTAGACCAAGGAGGCGACGACTGCCCAAGACACCCAAGACACAAAAGCATTGGGAAAGGGAGGGTGGGAAATGAGTACTGGAAATCTCACTCACCAAACGAAACACGACAGCAAGCTGCCACTTTACGTCGGTTTTCTGTGAGGCAGTGGTATCAAACCGGTCGAGCCGGCCCATTCGTGGTGTAGACGTAACTGTCTACCACAATGAGGTACCTACAGTGTGGCTTTACCACTCACTCACCAAACCATGTTCTACAAAGTACTCACCTGTAAAATTGTCCAATGGCCGTTATAAAAAAGATACACATTTCAGTTTATCTTGCACGTGTTACGTTGTTTTTTCTTTACATTCATTTATTGCTTCTTGTTAAGTTTATAATGTTTTTTCCAGCAATCCCATTCAACACCGACCTTCGTTTGAAGCTCCAGTCTATAATCGTGTGTCACGGACTAGGTGACTTGCAGTCGCTTGTATCCGTTGCAGCAGATACGAAACATCTACTCAATTCACAACAGGTTGAGATGCTTCAGAGAATCATAACTGAACAACGATTGGAACAACTGTCTTTAACTTAATCATTCATAATAATCAGTAAGATAAAAATGTGATATTGTGAGATTTTATTGGGACTGTAGAAGCAAGTGGCGGAGTGGTGCCAGACAGAGATTAATCGGAATGGAAAATTGAATTTCGACTTAATATTCTTTAGCATTAGATAAAATGATCAAAATTAAAATTGAACGAATAATGGGGCAGTTTTGTATTTGACAGCCTCCGTGACGCAGTGGGCGAGTAACCGGCTGTGAAGAGAGGCCGCGTGTTCGATTTCCGCATCGAGACAAATGTTTTGTGGCCCACAGATATTTGTTTCAGAGACCGAAAGTATCTTGTAGTTTCCTATACCCAAGATACTGGTTATGCCTAGTATGGGGTCTGCAGGGTTACCACGACCTCTTATAGCAGTATTATTATAATCATTCTTTGTTTGTTTTGTATGGGAATCTGTACAAGTAAAATTAGAATAATACTGCTATAAGAGGTGGTGGTAACCCCCCAGGACTGTGTGTGATTGTTGGTTGTATTTGGTTGTGTTTTTTTTTCTAATAAGAATTACATTATATACAGAACAGTGCTAATTTGATGTCATTATTTCATTATGGAGAGCAATAAAATTGAATTGAATTGAATTGATTGAAATTAGCACTGTTCTGCAGCTACATTCCCATGTTGATTTATTCTTACTATTGTCAGATCATTGTATCTTTCATGTTGTATGTATAATTCCAATACCATAATCTGTTTAAAGTAATAAAAACATAATTAGATTTCATCTTTTATTTAAATACAGCTGCATATGCATAGACAAAAATTACTATGCTGAAATATTTAAAACTGTATACTTGATACTTTTTTGTCTTTTCTTGAACACCAATTAAATACTTATTAGCCATGATTTCTATGGTATACATTTAAGACTTTTTGTCAATACTACTACTTTCTCCATCTGATGGATTGATATCTTTCAATTCATCACCAAAATTGACTTTTTTGTCTATCATCTTGACAGAATCTAGGGCAGTGTTGGTTACAGCAGGTGGAGGCAATTTTACTTCATTGCCAAAGTCAGCTGCAGTGTCTACAACCTTATTCTGGATGGAATGTGTCCACATTTCCTCAAATTCATCATCATCATTGTCACTTTCTTCACTCTTGGGCTTTTCTTCGTTGGTTTTCTGCCAGCAGTACTCAAATGGATAGCTGACATTCCTGTTGTCATCAGGAGCTATTTCAAACCGGCAGGCTAGAGAGTTGTAGGTTGTGTGGACACCTTCCAGCATGTTCACATCAACTTCATCAAACCCTGTGATTGATTTGAATAGGTCTTCACCAGATTTTGTCTCTGCAACTCCCTTCTTTTCAAAGAACTGTGAAAAAAAAAATGTTTAGTGATGGTAAATATAATAATATACCCTAGAAGCACAGTTTGCAAATGTCATCCTAAAAAGTGGTCTTGGTAGTCGTAATAAATAAACAAAGAAAAAGATCAATCGACACAAATTAACCCTATACACATGATAAAGTAGCTTTATAAACAAAATGTTGCAAGCATTCTTAAATATGAATTTTGAAATTTTGAATTCTGTTGGTGTCTGACTGTATGCAATATATTTATGATGGAAAAAAAAAGGGTTAAGTAATATTAGATATTACAATGTATTATTCTGATATTCTATGTATGATTCAATTAGGTATTATACTGAATTTTAATTTCACAAAGTGATCACTAATAGTTATAGTTCTGTTGAATGTTGTTTATTTTATTGAAGTGCTTCTTTACTGATGAAATATAATGACTATCATCTTTCTTAACAATAGACAACAGCTTAGTCATTGATATTTACATTATGTATTGCATAATTTTATGTAGTCATATTAAAGTTGAGTCAATTACCGTTTCTACTTTGTATCTTCGTATACTTACATTAGCAATATTACGGCAATCCCTGAGCAAAAATTCCAGTCCATTCGGATGATCGGGCTGCACTGATTGCGACACATCAATGAACCAGCATTTATTCTCCCACCATAGTATATTATATTCAGATAGGTCAGCATGGATCATGTGACCCACATTGTACATCTTATGCATAGCTTCTACCACCTCATGGTAGACACTCTCCCACTTCTCAGGCTTCAGGATCACATCCCTCAGTTTTGGTGCAGGCTTATTGTCCCTCCCAATAAAGGACATCACAAGAACATGTTTCTTCAAACATACCATTTCAGGGCAGTTGAGCCCAATCTTCTGCAGTCTCATCATATTATGCATCTCTTTCTCGGCCCACATGTGGACGATTTTCCGTGGGTTCTGCTTAGAGAACCGATCCTTAAACCGATAATCAGCTTCAATATACTTATCTCGAGTTTTGAACTCATTTAGCGTTGTTTTAAAGATCTTTATTGCACATTCTTTAGGAACTACTAAATCTGGGAACGAAGTGTCCCCATTGGCATGTAGAACAACAGATTCCTTACCCGTTGAGATTATTCCGTTGATGTCTTCCAGCATACCGTTATTGATAAGCTTAAATAAGATAAGCCGTGTGGGCTCATCCAGGCCCATTTCGGCAGTAGCCTGACTTTCTTTTCTGTCCAACATTTTATTCTTGCGAGTGTTTTGATGTCTTGTCTGCTCCCTTAGGTGATTGAACACCGAGTTGGAGAGCTTCATGTCGAATCCCGCACCATCGCCGGTGCACACTTCAGGAGGGAAAGCCATCACTTTACACGCGTTGCGACGTCCACTAATGACGCTGTCATGCTTGGTAACCATCTTACCATCTTTCATTATGTAGCCGCGCTTCGGCAGGCTTGCGAATTCTTTCTCATTGGTTTCGAAACGATCCCAGTCCTTTTTCTCCACAACTTCCTCCTCAGAGTCGGAGTCGTAAATTAAGTGCGACGGCACGTTGCGATAGTTATCGTAAGAAACAGATACCTTGGCGTCTCCATTGCGTTTTTGCTCGACCCTTTTTATCTCTTCGTCGTATTCTTTGTCGAACTGACATTGCAACACTTTTGCAATGATCGCGTCAGAATCACAATACTCTTTGGCGTTGGATTCCTCGATATCTTTCAACAATTCCGGGGGAATATCACTCGAAGTAGTCACGTGATGATCAGACAGCTGTTCAGCGAACTTGATTTCCTCCTTAACCTGGAGGCCTCGAGCCAGTTGCTCCGACATGATATCGGAAAGGTTTTGCACATCGGCGGGTGCGGTTACTTTTTTCCAAGGATTCGACATGATGATTTAAGCGTTTAATAAATACTAAAACTATATCACAGAAGTTTTAAATAATTTATAATAAATAGTCCCGATGAGCAGGAATAAAATTTCACAATATTGGTAATTTCCTCAAAGTCAAATTCGAATTAGGGATGATCGATATACATCGATGATTAATAAATATCCATATTTAAGTGGAAAACATCGATGTTTTGGTTTCAATTATATCGACATATTGATGTTATGAGCATAAAACATCGAAACGTCAAAATATCCTTTTTAGGGCTATCTAACGTTGTATGTACTAGCTAGGGATTAGATTGCTATCAAGTTTAACTATTTAACACTAGATGACGCTGATCAATGCAATAAACCGTAGTAAGCCGTACGAATAATTATTTCTTTGCATTTTCTAAGGGATTAAAAAAACCTGTCAACTTCAACGCACAGACTAACGCCCGGTTTCAATAGACGATCTCAGTTCGAATGTGCAGATAGATTACAAAAATTAGCCATTAAGAACACAATTTGAATATGACTCCATCAAATGAATTGATTTGATTGGTTCATAATCTCGATCTATCTGCACTCTAAACTGAAATCGTTAATTAAAACTGGCCGTAAAGGGAAAACACCTAACAAAGTTATTTTTTTACAGAGTGTGCCCAAAAAAACCGGGATACAAAATTGTTTCTTGTATTATAACCGTAAACCACAAATAAACAAGAAAAAATAAATAGAATAGACATAGAGTTTTACTTGCTACCGAAACACCGATGTTTTAGACTTATCGATGTTAACATAGATGTTTTTTCTAATATCGATCATCCCTAATTCGAATGACAATAATTGACAAGGAAGTAGGGCCTGGTGTTGGCATTAGAAAAAAAAAGTATAAATGTAATAATTCGCCCAAGTGCTGGAAGAACTTTGAAGAAATTAAACTACTTTTATTTTAATGTTTCGGAAACGTTAGGTACGGAATAACATTATAAAATTATTTTATGAACCGCGTCTCCAGCACTAAAATGCCCACAGTCTACACAAAATATGGTCTTTAATTTTTTTTTGGCTATGGTCCATTGTTCTATGAGCTAGTGTTGTGGATAATCGTTTAATTTTTTAAAGACATCATATTCCCTGACTGCCTCGGTGGCGTAGTTGTATTTCCGTACGACTACCGTATCTTAGCGACAAGTGGAATACTTTTTGTGATATGGATAATCGATTATGAAAAATCATTGATTATCCACATCACTACTATGAGCAGGAGACCATGCAATGAAAAATCTTACCGCGCGTACACATCGACCGGACGAAAGCGAAAGAATCTATACCTGTTGCGTTCACACAAACATTCGCTGGTGTGTGAATGAAACGGGCATGATTCGTTCGGCCTGGTGCTACTACTGTACTTATATGCTCTTTGGCCTGGTGTGTGCCCGCCATGAGATGAAAAAACCTGTTATAAGTAGGCGTTTTGTTACGAAAAAACATGTGCAGAAGACGCACTGGGTCAACCTTAGACTCAACAGTGACCAATGCTGAAGGCATAGACACATGTTCTGAGGTGCAGCGAGATTGTAGGGTACCATTAAGTACTATTATGTGTATTTATAGTCATACACCAATACGTGACCGGGCAGCTAGTATTTTTATAACTTGGTGTAAAACGCTCGGAAACTTCTAATAATTTTGTTCAAATAAAAGAACAATGGTTGCTAAGAGTGATTTTTTGAAAAGTAGAATATTCTAAATAAAACTCCAAAGTAGATTTTATATTTTTTTAATAATCCCTATCATCTACTTTGCGGTCTTTTTGCCGGTTTTAACGGTGGCCTGCTGCGCCTTGAGGACCTTCACGATCTTCTGTTCTTCGATGAGGAAGGCTCTGACAATGCGCTGTTTCACACACTTGTGGCACAGGACACCTCCGTACACACGCTTGACGGTCTTCTTACGGTAGCACAGGCGGGAACGCTCAGCGGGCCTGGCGGGCTGGATACCGCGCAGTTTGCTCTTGCACTGTCCACATCTCGGGATCTTCTTGGGCTTTTTGACGTACTGGTAGACTAGACGGCCACCTGGTGTCCTTACTCTGTAATTAAGATAAAACAAGGATTAGAATACTGTTATGACTGCCTCGGCGTGGTGGTATCGCGCCGCGCGGAATGACTATCGTTTTGAGGTCTCGGGTTCGCTGCCTGGGTTGGACATAGTAATTATTGTTTTTTTAGTATCAGCCCGCAGTCCGTAATTCGCCGCCTATCATATCTGGGACGGAACTAAGCTTGGCGAAATCTGGGTGTATTTAGTTCGCTAGTGCGCCTCTGCCTAACCCTTCGGGGAAATAGGCGTGAGTTTGTGTTTGTATGTTTAGAATAATGTTTTATTTATCCATAACATCAGTGACAACACTGATCTAAATATGCTGTCTTATTAATTTAGGGTTTGGCTGTTATGGGTCCTAAGTCGGTTGAGTTCCACCTGATACCTACAATACAGGTTAAAACTAGTGGGAGGTTGATCAAACAAGTGTGCAATAAATAATGTTACACCTAATCTTGTTAATGACATCAGATTTAAAGATCATGACATAAAGAACGAATAGGGATTTGAGGGTGAAATGGTTCCATTTTCCATGGTTGACATCCATAGTCACTACGATAAAAACATAGAAATATCATACATAGAACCGCAGTACAGGGCCACGGCGTGAAGGCGTTCTGGGTGAGCCGGTTTAGGTACCCAACGCCGCACGGCGTGTCAGTGTCCTATGTCAAGTCTTAGTATGAAGAGCTCCCACAAATTTAATTATATTATGACGAACTGCGCTACCAAAGGATGTCACAATACAATGAACAAGCACCAAGGAAATATAAAGATAACATTTCACAAGTAATTAATTGCTGACATGTTTTAATATTAAGTAAAACATTCATCAAAACTACAAATAAAATTGTAAAAATGACAGACGCCATTTACGTTATGAATCATTATGAATGTTGCCAATAATGCCAACCAATTTACCCATTTTTTAAATACTATTAGGGATAATGAAATGAGAGGGAAATGCTTCCATACAATCTTGGGCCTAGATTGTAAAAGGATGAAAGTAGTGTCAATTAATAGATATAGTATATTATGAGATCATTACTAAAACTTTGACTTAAATAAAAGTGAGGTTATGGAATAAACTATACGCAAACAAATGATGTTCTAGTTAAAATGCAAATCTATATTCATATTAAACTAATTAACTCTGCGATAACTCTGTTTGTGCAGTGGCGTGCACTTCGTATAGACAAAGCTACACTGCCTATCCTGACAATTTGCTATTAACATAAATAATGAACAAAATCAAATAACACAGCTTAGCTTATGTTTGATATCAAAATGGGGATTATGATGATAGTAATTGGTGATGTAAGGGTTAAAGAAAATAATTTTCAACTTTTATGCGTACTCTAATCGGAAAGTGTGTTTTTTGCGTTTTCATGGTTATATCACTGTACCAATTTTTATGTAAATAGGTATGATTAAACCTAAAGGATTTTCTGTTTTTTAATCTTTTTTAACGAACAAATAAAAACCAAAAGGAGACGGGGATCTTTGGGCCAAAATGTAATGAGTTGAGATATGGCCCAAAAATTTGACATTTTTTTTATTTCAAAATATAAAAAAATCTGCCCAATTCACAATCTAGAAAATGAGATATCTGAAAAATAAGTAAAGGACATTATTAAAATAGAATCGATTACTTTACCGATTAAGATGAATGAGTTAAAAAATATATATATATATGTATGTATGTATATATAATGTTAGACCCGGATGATTAATTCAAGTAAAAATAATTGAAAACATAAAAACTAACAATAAATAGTTCTGAAAAAAAAAACAGTAACTGAATAGCTTGGCGGCATGCATTCAGACCTTAGCTGGTTCCCTGTAAAAAAATCGTTTTCATTTGCTTCGTTTTCGTATTGTTTCGTGCGTGTGCGTTTTGGGTGTTTTCCATCTTTTAAATAGAACAATGTTGCTCAGTCTGTAGAAATATTGTTCCTGAGAATAATCGTCTTTGTGATCAACATTTAGTTATCGAATGTGGGTGTTCGAGTTTCTGCCATCCCTTCGGAGATATAGGCGTGAGCGTATGTTATCTACATTAAAACATATCAATACGTAAGATTTGTACTTATAAACATCAGTTGTTTGCGTATAGTTTGTTCCATAACCTCACTTTTATTTAAGTCAAAGTGAGGCTCATAACTATGTTCTCAGATTACAAAAAGTCGCCAAATGTTCAGTAATGATCTCATAATATACTATCTATTAATTGACACTACTTTCATCCTTTTACAATCTAGGCCCAAGATTGTATGGAAGTGTTTCCGTCTCCTTTTTATTTTAAACACATTATACACAAATATGTTCAGACGAACTTAATGCCAGCGGCATTCGCTACCAGTCAACCTTTGGGTGGTGCAGAGAAAAGACAAGGCGGGTGTATATGAAGAAAATAAAAATGAGGGTAGTGTTAAATTCTACTGCACCGCATCTGCTTATAGTCTTCGTGACTGATCGCATGATAATATATAAAAAGAAAAAAAAAAGTATTAAATATAATGTTACATATACTCATAATATTAAATATCATTGCGATATATAGCTATAAAAGAATATATCATATAATATACATAAATAAATTCATAATCATAATATTTATACATACACAAGCATACACATACAACGCGAACGCGAACATTACAAACAACTCTATCGAACAATTGATAAAAAAAGTTATGTTTATACAGAAAAATTCAGAACCTTTTTATTTTAAAGTCGGTTCAAAACTATACAAATGTTTTTTAAGTTCCGAATAAAAGAAGTGTATCATTATTAGAACACTTTCGATTTCCCTATTTTGTTGGTAAAATGTCTTTTACTTGCAACACTATTTACGTGCGTATGTGTGTGTCGGCTCAAGTAGTTACGCGCCGACGATGCACACATTGAATCGTTATCGGCTTCAATTTCCGAAGGAATTTTGTATGAGACTATATCTCTATACGTTATTACTCTAAGGGCCTCGTTCACCAACTCCAAGTAAAGTGTTGATTAGTTACTTTCCGACTAGCGTTAATTGACAAGTAAGAGTTCCGAGTAACTTCTGTTAATTTCACAAGCAAAATTAGAGCTCTGAGTAGCAACTTACTGGTTATGTGAATGATATCACAAATCCTGCGTCCCATTCGTTCAATATTACGTCAAAAGTATCTTATTACGGCAAAAAAACAGTCGTGACTCGTCGCGGGTCCGCACCACATGACACAAAAACCTACCGGACCCTTTTTTTGCTATATAAATAGTTACACAGGTACTAAATCATGTGTCCATAAGGTCGAGTTTTGCGTGACCCCTTCCGGACATCGGTGTTTGCTTCGCCCGAATTGCAGTTTGTTTTTGTTGAAACTACTTGATTTTTTAAATGAAAGGCTATTTTACAGTTAACACGTTCATTTAAAATGTTAAACATCGTTATTAAGGTACGACTACTATAATTTGATTTTATAGTTTATTTAACTACGATAAAATGTCCAATTAACTGCCTACTTTAAACTTTAACCGTCAAGTAAACGCGCTACTTGGCAGACGACGTGGCAAGTAGCTTACTGGCCAGTTTAATCATAAGATGCATGCTACTCGAACGTCGTGAAATTCACACGTGCAGTTACGGGTGACTTTAACTGACGATTAGCCTACTTGACACTTTACTCGAGGGTGGTGAACGAGGCCCTAAGGATAAAAATAATAAAGAATTTCACAATGGTCTGATTTTTTTTGTTACAACTGAATGACAAAACAAGCATGCCATGCCTTACGGGAAGCAAAACAACAGCTACATCATCATC
The DNA here is from genome assembly GCA_036417725.1 of Clanis bilineata. Classification (NCBI taxonomy): domain Eukaryota; kingdom Metazoa; phylum Arthropoda; class Insecta; order Lepidoptera; family Sphingidae; genus Clanis; species Clanis bilineata. The sequence goes on along the minus strand of CM071139.1, from coordinate 1,417,855 downwards.
ATTAGCCACAGGATGTCTATTGCTGAATATAGGATCCCCTAAACATATCTAAAATCAACCTGTTAGGACTACATAAACAATAGCAATATCACTCAAGCGTTGTATAACTGAGCACTAAGTAGCATTGAACAGCACTGTCACCCAGAGACATTGGTTGTTAAGGCTATGATGTCCAATAATTAAGTACTTGACTAATTATTTAAAATTAATTTTATATGCAATTTTAGGTTGTCTAAATATAGAACATAAATAAATATTGAATTATAAAAAAATAAAAAAGTTATAAGCCTTTGAAGTTTGGTGTAACTGGTGTAAAGGTGTTAAATTTGGTGTTTTTAGGGTAAACTGCGGGAAAGAGAAGTATCAGTACAATCACGTCATGCCATAATGATATGTGTTTTGTCAACCAATTTGAATGTGGTTTTTACAGAAGGGTTTCCTTTTCGTTTTATTGGCTATAACATATAAATGTGTGTATAAAATCAACCATAGTCAAGTACCCCATTATGATAGCTGGTGTCCTTCTAACCCAGAACAAAGTATTGTCACACAGTGCTTAGTGATATGAACATACACATTGGTGGTACCTAACCAGTACCCAGACAGAATTATAGAATATCATAACTACTATATTTTTTGTTTTTTTTTCATGCCTCCAATAAACGTTATGATTGATGAATGAGCACCAAGTAAATACAGTGACGTGCACACGCATACAAAATATGGTAGACATGAAATTCGCATGATTCTTCAATTCTTGCTTTAATATACCCCAACATTATCAACCCTGTGAAAATTTTAAATATTTGGTGTTGATATTTTATTTCATTATGTAATTGGCAAATTGTCAGGGTAGATAGTATCTCGTTTGTCTATATGCACTGCACGCCGCGAGTTAATATCACAAGATTATTTTCACACTGATATTTCCTTAGAATACCATTTTCTTAGCATGTTACCACGATAACTAGAACAAATACTATTCCAGAACCATTGTTTATTGTTTCATCTATATGCTTTATAACTATGAAATAACTTACTTGAGATTAGTGTATATTCAGTGGAAGATGATTGCTTGTGCACAATTTATATTATTCTAATATTTTAAAATATGTAAGAGATCATAACTTAAGTTTATGAATAATCATTGAAAATTAAATTGTCACCTTTTCATAATGTAAGACACTTATTGAGAATGACTGCCATGCAGCGAGACAGAATAGAACATATGATCATAAATAAATAAAATGTTATCAGACATCACTGCTTGAACATAGTATTTTCCAGTACCTATATTTTACAATAACTTGCAGTCTTCATTCAGCAAGTTAATTAAATCTTGAAATGGTTTCGTTTACACTGGATCCAGCAGACTAAAATTGAGTGCACAAAATTTTTTACTAAAATTTTATTGGCTGACATGACTAGACCTACGGTTAAGTCTGCCCCCTTAGCCTCGTACTTATAATTAATTAATATACAACAGGAGGTCCAGTGAAATAATAAATAATTTATGTATTTTAGTTTGCCATTACCGCCTAACCTCAAAACAATTTGGACTTTTCTTAATGATCGTAAATATACTCTAATGTGTTACTAAGTATTTAGAATTACTTTCAGTATTTTGAAGTGATATTATGACTGAAATATACTCACATTCTCCTTTGATTTGACTTAGTGTTGTACGACAAACGTCGTCTAAACGTAAGCCGCTGTACCATTTTGGAGCTGAAATATGAAATAGATTATATGAAACAGATACCGCACTGTTGAATTCACTTCATACAGTTGGATTTCTTTGGATTTATTGTAAGATTATAGCAGATTTTAATAATTATTCACAAAACACACAATAATCCAACCTTTTTGACAGCTGTTGACATGAAAAGAATAACAATCAGGTTTGTGGCAACACTGTTGATTAGCACAGATAAATAATTTATATATTATACAGCAGAGTTGGAACATACTTTCAGTACTTAGACGTTTTGTGCCTTGTAATATTCATGTAAATATAAATATTGCTTTAACTACAACAACATAATAATATTGGCTTCATAATACTACCTAATAATAAATAAATATTTTTCTTTCTCTTATTTATGTAATTACGATTAAACGTAAGTTGTGTAATAAAGCCTACTACAAGCTTTCTGAACTGAGGCTTGGGAGTATGTTGAAACAATTTAGGAGTGTAACCAGTTGCTGTTTCGGGGAGCTTTATTAGTTTATTTATATGTTTTATTTATAGTGATGCTGTGTGGCTTTCGTGGCGGCGGTGTTGTATTGTGGCGTACTTTATTTGCCCATTGCTATCAGTCAGTCAGTCAGTCAGTATCTAGGTAGTCATGCTCACTTAAGGTCTAGGCTTGTGGTGGCGTCGTGTGCCGGGTCGATCACTTCCCTGCAACATGGTTGAGGAGGTCGATGGCTGGCACATGCGTCATATGCGTGAACGGGTGTTGCTTGTGGAGACTGGTCTGTCTGGACTGTTTTGTTTCCTTGTGTCAACTCAACTTGACGTGGCTATGGGGGTCGCTCAGTGTATCTTGTATGTTACTTTGTCCTATATTATTAGATATCTATTGTTATCATGGTTTAGTTGCTCTAATTCAAGGTCTTTCTGTATCTGGTGCTGTACTGTATTAGTACCTGACTGTAAATTGGTGTTAAAAAGAGCAACGTGGAGTTTCTTGCCCGTTCTTCTCTGCCGAAACAGCCTTCCGAACAGGCGGTAAAGTTAAAATTTGACGGAATTTAAATAATGTTTGAACATTTCATGAATTCATTAATGATTTGATTTGATATCCCAATAAAATAATAATTTGAAGTAAGAGGCACGTGCAAAGCTTTTCAGTGTAGACTACAAAAAATAAAAGTCGATATAACCAATATAACGGGCGCAACATTTTATTATGACGTAATGCTAAAAATCTTAGATAATATATACCGGAATAAAACAAGTGTAGGTTTTTAGAACTAGCAACATTGATTTTTAAAAAGCAAAATGGCCGCTGCTGTGTAATGTTTGTGGTGATGTTTTTCTGTGTTTAGAATTCGAGAAAGTGATTTTTGAAAGAAATTCTGATTGAAATGGGTAAGTAACTTAATATTTTTTTATTAAAATATTTCTCAAACATAATTATTTGTCTCGAAAGTGTTTATTTTCATAGTACAACTATTCAGTAGTCAGATGTTTGAAGTGTGCATTTAGATTCTATTTTTTCAGCAGCTTTATTATTTATTTACCGATTTATAGACATAAGTACGTTAGAAAAGCATTGTAGTAGTGGGTTTTGTAATATGAATATTATTATTTATTCGAGTTTGTCGTAAAAATGTGTTAAACATGGACAGTAAATGAACGATACAATCGAATTTAATTCTTGTTTTTAATAACAAGCTGTTTGCGAATAGTGTGAAAATGATATAAATATATTGCTTGGCTTTAAATTCAATTACAGATGTTTTGATAAGTATCTGTAACATGAAAACTTTAATTTTTCAAGTTGATCTTATCACAGTTGTTTACATTTTTATCAATAGATGTCGCTACCGTCTTCTATTTTGTTCACAACGGTACTGGGCACCGGCGTGTTTTGATCATTGTGCCTGGCAAAAAAAGTCTAAAAACTTTTAAGTAATCTTAATCAATGCATCATAATATTTGGCATATATTCGCACTAATTAATTTTTAACCGACCTTAAAAGGCGAAGTTGTTAATTCGTATGTAATTTTTATGTCTAATCTATCTCCACAATATCTCATGTAAATCTGGACCGATAATCAGGATTCTTGTTCTTCTTATGTTCGACGAAACTTACTCCGGAAGTGGTCCCTTATAAATTTGAACAAGATCTGATAAAGGAGTACGAAGTTAACAAAGTTAGCATAGAAGTCTCAATTGGAGTTTTAAAGTTTTTTATATGACATAAGCTCACGTCTGTATCCGAAGGCGTAGGCTAAGTTGCAGTAGCGAACCAGCACACATGCATTTCGCGGAGTTTAGTTCCGTCCCAGATGTGATAGAGGGCGAGCTTATCGCGATATCTTGCACAAATTCCAGAACCGGGCTGATATTGAAAAATCCCAATATAACTTCGCCCGACCCGGGATCGAACTGAGACTGTAGTCGTACCGAAATACAACTACGCCACCGAGGTAGATTATAGTTACATAGCCCCTTACTCATAAAAATATTTACGCGCTTCTTATCTCTAAGAATAATATGTCCGTTTCATTTTCAAACAATGTGACGTGAGAAAAAGTGACAAACTTCTTAAATAAATAAAAAAATAAAATAAAAATCTTTATTGATCACGTAGGCATGTAAAAAACCACTTATGACAAGTCAACACAAGTAAATTTTTAAATTAGGATTAATATAATTTACATTATATATTTGAATTTGACGACAGGCAGGTAAGTATGGACATAATAACGATGGGATGGCTAAGATAGGGTGATAAGGGGAGATAGGAATAGAGTGTAAGGGAATGGATTGTATGGGAATGGCATATGGCAGGAATGGTGACAGGGGGTTGACTGGAAATACTGGAAGCAGTTGGGATCGGTGCGTGAGGCCCTATCCTAGCTAACCTACCAGCCTTTCTCTAGCTACCTACGATGATGATGATGATAAAGATATGATAATCGAAAATGTTTTTATAAGTAAGGCCCAATGTGTATAGTTATATTTTCGACTGACTTCCAAAAAGGAGAAGGTCCTTAATTCGTCTGTATTTTTTTTATTTATGTTACGCGATATCTCCAAATGTGGACAGATTTTCAAAATTCTTTTTGTATTCGATAGAGCTTATTTCAAGGGTCCCATATACACGGTCAAATTTGAAGTAGGTGTAAGCTTTTCAACTTGTGATTATTAAAAACTGTTTAACTGTCTATCTCAAACTACAAAGTACTTTCCAGTTTTTTTAGAGTAGGTATTGCGAAGTACTTGCGAGTTAGATTAGGACTTAGGATAGACATGCCCGAAGTAAATAACAAACGTTGGTAATTGGCAGCGAGATAAAAAATAACCGATACGCCGGCTAGAAAAATGTCTTAATGAATTTTGTTATTTTAATTCACATTCCACAGACTTCTACGTCGCGTGTTATATTTATGACTACACAGAAAATATATATTGAGAGGGACGGGTCGTTTGTTACGTGACGGTTCTTATAAAAATCTTGTTTATCAACTCTTGGGATTTTTTTATGCCAGAGCTCGAGGGGATATATGATGCAGCTCATCATCATGATATATTACTGTCAAGGGTAAGGTGTGCAATTTGTGCTTCGTATTGACAATTGGCTACTTGACTATGTTTCATTTCATACAAATTTTTATATGTTATAGAAAATAGAACAAAAAAGAAACCCTTCTCTAAAACCCGCATAGAAATTGGTTCAAAAATGAGGCAGTAATTCATATTTTAAATTCTGCAATGTGCAAGTGTGGGGGCGTAGTGGGGATATATTGCTATCCTTTTCCAACGCACGCGCTGTTATGGCCGTGACGTGATTTTACTGATACTTCTTTTTCCCGCTGTTTGAAGGTTACACCAAACTACAAAGGCTTATAACTTTTTTATTTTTGGGAGTATTTCAATATTTCTGTGTTACGTTTTAGATGACGTAAATTTCGTATAAAATCAATAAAAAAAAAATTGTCAAGTACCCAATTGCCGATATATTCTTCTCTCGAAAGTACAATAAATTTGCACCATATTATAGACTGTAAATGAGGTCTTAGCTCCATTATACCTGTCCTGCCCCCTGACTTGAGAGTCGACAAAATCGAAAATAAAGGAAAAAAGACAAAAAAAAAGAAATGGTGACAATTGATGATGAAAAAAATAAGCCCGGAATTTCTTTCTGCCTTTCTTCTTCGGGTCGTCATCCGTAGGTAGCTAGAGAAAGGCTGGTAGGTTAGCTAGGATAGGGCCTCACGCACCAATCCCAACTGCTTCCAGTATTTCCAGTCAATCCCCTGCCACCATTCCTGCCATATGCCATTCCCATACAACCCATTTCCTTACACTATATTCCTATCTCCCCTTATCACCCTATCTTAGCCATCCCATTGTTATTATGTCCATACTTGCCTGCCCGTCTTCAAATTCAAATATATAATGTAAATTATATTAATCTTAATTTAAAAATTTACTTGTTTTGACTTGTCGCAAGTGCTTTTTTACATGCCTACGTGATCAATAAAGATTTTTATTTTATTTATCGAATCGATTTCAATAAACAAAACCGAATCGTAAATCGCAATCAAATCGAGTGTCAAAAGTTGCCTTACCGTTCTTCCAGTCCGCATGAGAATCTATGGTCGATTTTCATTGTTTCTCCGTATTAACTTGAACCCCCATTATGAAATGGGAGCTTTCAATTCAATCCCTTATTCCTAGAATACTTTAAAAGGGAACCTCTGCGCAAATGGCTTAGGTACTGTTAAAAGTTAATCTACTCTAATAGCCTTGCGTAAACAGGGTTTAACTTTTTTAAGTCCTCAGATCCTTGTATGTACAATAGAAGCAATAAATTACCATATTCTAGACTCGCTTGTTTTAAACATGTAGCTCCTTTTGATTAATATATGCCATAAACAAAATCTGATTACCTCCTCCGCGTTCTCCTTAATCGTGTGATACGACAGGCTCATCAGCCAATTAAGTTTCCAATTTTGTGTGGATCGTAACGATTGGAAGGAGCGAGATGGCGCGCATTCGTTCCGCGCCATGTTTCACCCGAGGTGTCAGAAATAAGCCCCTTATAATGCTCAAAGGCGCTTACGTGGTACATAATTTGAACGGACTCTCGCCCGTTCCGAGAAGCCTCGAGACATTGAGATGGGTCATTTTGTAATAACAATATCGTGTAGGGTTGCCGCGGGTATGATTAGAAATGAACGAAAATGTATGAAGTTTGTTGATTTTTGGAAATACTGATCCCATTCTGTAAAACGATTCAGCAAAGGTAAGCTGTAAGGAATCATGTTGTATGGACTCTTCGCCACTGTTCGGCTATTTTTGTGAATGGTCGCCTGCCTGATCTCAACCCCCCGTAAGGAACACGCGTTGCCCGACTTGGTATTCGAATTCAGAGTCCTTCAAACCCCGGTTCATATACTCTGACACTAAATCAAAGAGGCGACTCATATATTCCAAATGAAACTGACTAACGCCCGAATGGTCAAACGCCACTCAATTTTAAAGGCTTCTTACATTTTTTTTCGCCATAATATTTCGGCAGATAAGGCGCTCTTAAACGCCATAAGGCGACCCTAAGTGAATAAGCATTCGGGAGTAAGCATATTTTATTTCCATACACGTCATATCTCGGAATAAGAGACGTAATTTAAATCCATAGACTATCCTTATTCACCTCATGGAACAACGACATGAATCAATCCATTAACACGTAATATAGGTATTTAAATCTCATAGTGGTTTAATTAAATTGAGAGGATAATTGTGAGTTTGTGTATTCCATACATACGTGGAAAGTTTTGTGTGTCAGTGAGTCATGATAATTTATTTGACTCGGTGTCAAAGATCACTCCAAAGCTGCTGGTTCTATGAATATGTAATGACTGTTTGCTGTACGTTGAATACGTTACTTGATTCATATTAAAATTCAATAAAAAATCATTCGGTATAACGCACCGTGTTGATATTAATAATTTGCTTATTTGAAACACTAAAGTGGTTACGTTGATTATATTTTATGTAGTGTTCGATAGTTTATTGTAAGCATGATTTGATTTTATTATTTTAAAAATCTAAATCTAGATTGAATATATTTACCTCTATATTGCAGGGAATGGAAATATTTACAAGGCATAAAGCTATGGTGTATTTAATCAGGGGACGAGGACACGGCAAAATATTATAGGAAGAGGTTATATTAGAGGTATTTGTTTCATCCAGTTCTGCCCATTGTAATTGTAACATCATGAATTTTACAGTTTTTCTGTGCTATAGAAAAATCCATTCGGTGTTTTCTTTGAATGTTTTGCCTGCTTCGGTGTTCCCCGAGCGCTATGATTTATCTCTCTTTAAATGAGGTTTAAAAAGAGTACTCACTTCTCTGTAGCCAGCGGCTTGGCTGTGTCGCTGGCATTGCTTAAGTTTATAAACGGCAGTTATCGTTTACCATTAGGCGGACCGCTAGCTCTTCTGCCCACTTTAGTAATAAAAAAAAGAATAATTTATTTGGACCGCGGCTGCTGTAGGAAGTAAACCTATCCTTATCGACATTTAGAGGCTATATCATAATATGTAATAATTGTGGCTGTAGATATTATGGTCTTAGCGTTACTATGTATTTAATTAAAAAAAAAACGAGTACTTTGTTGTGTTGCCAGCCCTATCACCGCGGTTCGATCCAGCATATTCTTTTAGTTTTTTCGTTCGCGCCCGACACCTCGCGACAAGTGATGCGGATGGCTCCAGAGCCCAGACACCATTGTCCACAGTCCACACTGGCCCATTGTGCCGAACCTTGGACGTTTGGCTTTCTTAACCTCACCGTTATGTTGCGCCGGCTTAGAGTCAGAATTAATTGGATCAAAGGTTAATGTTGGGGTATTGGACAAGATATTTGATTTTGTAACGTATAATATATGTATGTTATTGATGGTTCGGAATATAGAGATGTTGGTGTAATGAGCGTGTATCTGATATTATGGTGAATATGGAAAAGTGGCTGTGCATCCGATGATGTAGTAATTTATTATTATTACTTTTTATAGCAGAGACTGGCAAACGAACAGATGGGTCGCCTGATGGTAAGTCATCTCCACAGCCCATAGACACCCAAGACACAATAAGAATCATGGGTGTGTTGCGTACCTAAAAGAAAGAAATGGAAGGGGAAGGTATTGGGAAAGGAAGGGAGGGAAATGGGCCACCGGAAATCTCACTAACCGAACGAAACGCGACAGCAAGCTGCCACTTTATGTCGGTTTTCTGTGAGATAGTGGTATTAAACCGTCCGAGCCCATTCTGTAGACGTTACTGTCTGCAGTGTGGCTCTACCACTCACGTGGCTCTACCACTCAGAAGTAATATGCATTAACATGTAATGGTTACCTCTTTCACTTTACCATCCAATTTGTTGCTAATAAATGCTTTCTTTCTTTGCACTATATTATTTTTTCTTATAAGTAATCTGTAATATGACATTCACTTTTAATTAATATTAGTTACCTACACGGATATTATAAAACATAAATGTAATACATAGCTTATCAATGAATTAACTACTGTTTATACGATTTCGACGCAGGTGAAGTCCTAAGCAAAAGCCAGTATGCAATTAAATAAACACAAGTACTCATACAAGTTATTACAACATATTGAAGAGAAATTATACGAGAGTGTATATTAATCGATAAAGCTTGAGATGATACATTAACTCTCCAACATTTGTGGGGGTGTAAGCGTGCGTCGTTATTCAGATTTTATCTCTCTGCTCACGCCTCCAGGGTTAGCTGTGCGTCGTGACGTAAGCACCATTTGTGCCCTTCACTCATTACCATCATAAAAATATTCCGTCCTTTATTGCCACTAAGGCGGGGACGTAATGAGTCAATGGAAATGGGTCCTTTAAAGAAGTGGTAGATACGGGCTTGTAGATTCCTGTTAAAGTAATTTGTACTATTCGTATGAATGGTTTCGCTGTGTAATATTTAGCCTGTTTCATAAGGTTGGGTAAGGGTGGAAAATTAGCATTTGGTAATTTTTAACGCGACATTAGTGCACTTTTTAACTTTATTTCGGTGGAAGTTTAAGTCATTAAGGGCCACTTGCAGCTCCGCGATAAATCTCTATTTATCCCAAATCTTGGTTTAAAGATAGGAGTGAGCTGTAGGATAAATTGAGATTAGGTGTAACTCTAAATTAGTATTAACGCTGCAAGTCACCCATAATGAAATCAAGTGTCAAAAGTCAAGGAGCAGTTCACTTTGTTTTTTTATAGTGTTGCCATCAATGCCAATTCTGTCTGGAAATACTAATAAATCTATATAAAGTGCTGAAACTTTTAAAAACGTCGATGCTTTAGAAAGATTTCACCAGAATGCAAGGATACAGTATCATTACATTGTACTACTTTCACGCAACACGCCGCGCCAAGATGACGTGCATTTGTTTGAGGCGCGAAACCCTTCAATACGTGCCTGTCTCCCTATAATGACGCTAGATGACGCCCACGCGTGTCAAAACGCTCAATACATGCATTGTTGCATTGAAATTGTAATTTTCAATGACGATTACAAATCAATGGACAACATTGACAACTCTCGTAGCGCAGTAGATGAGTAGCCTTCTGTGAACTTAAAGGCCTCGGTTCGATCCAGCAAGTTCAGTTTAGAGGAAAATTGTAGTCAGGCCTAGTCTCATCTAGTTCTTAATACATACACAAGATAATCATAATATTAGTGTGGACTTAGCAGTAAACTTAGCTATCGGATGTTTTTAGGCTGTGGACCCATTAGGCGAAGAGTTGGCAGCTGCTTGCACCCCATATATGTTAGATACAGAATTTAGGAAAATATACTATAGTTTGCGGCGATTCGCTTCTAAATTTAATAATTCAGCGGGCTGTTTGCAGCATTAGTAAAGAAGAGAGAAAGCACGGTGGCAATTTGATAACATTTGCTGTAACATAAAAAACATACTTGTTGGTTACGTGGGCATATAAAAAGAGCATAGGATATAGGGGTTACCACCACCTCTTATGGCAATATTATTATAATCTTACTTGTACCGATTCCCGTACAAAAAAACGTAGTAAGACTATAATAATACTGCTATAAGAGGTGGTGGTAACCCCCCCAGGTCAAAACAAGCGTAGATAATTTTATAAAATGTAATGGATTTGGAAACAGGTAGGCGGGACACATACATACATAAGCTCACGCCTGTATCCCCGAAGAGGTAGGCAGAGGCGCACTAGCGAACTAGAACACCCACATTTCGCTGAGCTTAGTTCCGTCCCAGATGTAATAGGGGGCGAGCCTATCGCCATATCGGGCACTAACTCCAGACTCCGGGCTGATATGAAAAAATCCAATATCACTTTGCCCGACCCGGGGATCGAACCCGAGACCTCAGAACTGTAGTCGTACCGAAATACCACCACGCCACCGAGGCAGTCAGTAGGCAGGAATGGACACAATAATGTATGTTATGTATGTATGTACTTAACTTGGGTTTGTGTTCAATTTGCAGTTTAAAAACAGCTAGCTGTCATCAGCAATTCTTATCGAAGAGGTCTGCAGCCTAACGAGTATTTTTCTTAAAATGTTATATATCGATAATCCGTGTCCCATTGATGTTCCATTGTTTGTTCAGATGTAGAATGTAGAGCTTTGCTGTTTGTCATTGAACATGTGGCTCGTATTGGAATAATGTTACATTTCCAATGAGGATGTCGCAACTATGTTTTGTTTTGAGTTTTAGGAATGTTCGTTATAGCTTATACGCTTTTTACTCGACTGCCCCTTCTTCTTTCGTGACAATGGCTCCAATAACAACGAATCGTCTCAGATCCTTCCTGACCAGAAGCCCGCCACTCCTAGAGCTGCGTTTTTCATTCGTATTAGTAAAGCCAGGTGCATTAGGCCGTATAAATTGTTCCGTAAAAGCGCATGAGTTGGGCAAAGATTACCACCTCCCTATCATAATATGTGGCGTTCACATTTGAGAAAATATGATAGAATAGAATGGAAAGTGGGTCAGAAAGATTACTTTATATGTAAATGTAATTAATCCCAACATAAAAGTGTTAATACCAAATCTCGTTTAGTTAAATGGTGCATTTTTGAGCCGCCGCTATCTGACAAATCTCAACCCATAAATACAGAAGGTAACAAACAAATTTTCAAGAGAATAAATAAGATTCACCGGCACAGATATTGTCGACGCGTGTATGTTACAAAATGCTCAAATTTATTTAAATGGCGGCTAATAACCGTGTGCCGACTGCAGTGGAGACTGGATAACCGTTATCAGATCTCGTTGATACCGCGTCATGTCATCATGGGCCTTACTTATAAAACGTAAACGTCTACGCCACGAATGGGCGGACTCGACCGGTTTGATACCACTGTATCATAGAAAACCGACGTAAAGTGGGAGCTCGTTGTCGCGTTTCGTTCGGTGAGTGAGATTTCCGGTAGCCCATTTCCTTGCCCAATCACTTTTCCCTCCCCTTCCATTCCCTTAGGTTGGCAACGCATCCATGATTCTTTTTGTGTCTTGGGTGTCTATGGGCGGTGGAGATCACTTACCATCAGGTGACCCATCTGCTCGTTTGCCAGTTTCTGCTATAAAAAAACAGTTTAACTGAGCAAATGGTAAAGAATAATCTGTCGCTTTTTCTTAGCCATTTGCTCAGCTAAGCTGTTTTTATAAGTAAGGCCCCATGTGTGTAGGTTGGCAATGCGCGGCTTATCTAAATCTGTAGTATTGGGCATTTATCTTGAAGCACCGGTAGTTCAGTGAGTGATGGTAATAAAGCTGGAACAGGGCTTGAGCAAATAGAGCCACATTCATTATCAAAAATATTTGTGTTCGGTTTCTTAAACTTTATTAATGAGATCTACATAACATTAGCTCACGCCTGTATCCCCGAAGAGGTAGGCAGAGGCGTCCTAGCGAACTAGAACATCCACATTTTGCCGAACTTAGTTCCGTCGCAGATGTGATAGGGGGCGGGCCTATCGCCATATCGGGCACAAATTCCAGACTCCTGGCTTTTATTGAAAAAAAAATATCGTTTCTACATGATTCCTCGATATTGCAACCGACGCCTCACACGATCACATCATAACACAGAAATATCGATGGCGAAGTGCATCGCGAAGTGGGTAAACTCGTTGTATCTCTGCCTACGCTATGCACCGCTAAAATTAGTATCAATTTAATACATTGATTTCTCCTCAAATGATACTCATTAGTCATCAATCAAGATTGACAGCGCAAGTGCATGGTGCATGAGGTAATCTGCAGCACGGAATGAGGCGAGAGATGAGTCCATTTATTTGTGTACATGTTTAGAGGGACAGTCGTTGGCGTGGTAAAATATTAAAATACTTCAAACGATAAATATGTTTTTTAATTAACAATTTAAGCAAAATAGTAGTGTAGGAAACTGTTATCATTAGGCCGGGATAAAGCAAGACAGAAAGAAAGAAGTGTAGGCTGTAGCTCACTTCAGTTCTGTCTGTTAGTTCTTCCACCAACAAAAGCTTAACGAAACCATAGAATTTACATATCAGTAGCATCTCAAATCCAAATTAACATTTTCCTCATATTATTTTGTGCACCAACAAAAGTTAAATTAAAATAAGGCCGCAAAGATTTAATTTAAAAGTATAATTACATGGCATCCATTTAAATTATATATTGGAATAATAAATAAATAAATATAAATAAATACACCCAACAGTCACACACCTAGTCCGGACCCCACACTAGGTATAACCTGTATCGTGGGTGTCAGAGACTATGAGAGACTTTCGGTCTCACAACACCCAGATTTGAAACAAATATCTGTGGTCCACACAAACATTTGTCTCAATGCGGGAATCGAACCCGCGGCCTCTCGCTTCACAGCGGGCTACTCGCCCACTGCGCCACGGAGGCTGTTCCGTCTGAAGGCTGAATCCCAATGGTTATTGATTATAGCTATTATTATTTACTTTTTGAAAAACATGTAACCGCGATCACTGCATCCGCATCCCGTCTAACGGCCAGTTTCAATAAACGATCTCAGTTTAGAGTGCAGATAGATTGCGATTATGAACCAATCAAATCAAGTCATTTGACGGAGTCATGTTCAAACTGTGTTCTTATTGGCATTTTTTGTAATCTATCTGCACATTCGAACTGAGATTGTTTATTGAAACCGACCGTTAGTCTTTCATTCTTTTTGTGTCCTTTGACCATAAACTGAACAGCCGGTAGACCTAGCTATTTGAGACGAGGGAATAATTAGCGGACGGTGTATCTAAACGTGTATATAACCAAAGGGTCCATTATGTAAGACACACTATAATCATCGCTAATGTCCCTGCGCATGACGAATCACAAACTATGATCGAAGTCTGAACACTGCTTTCCAACGACACTCACGCAATCTACCATTTGTATACGCTTGGTTTGGCGCTTCATAGTATCTTTTTTTACTTCAACTTAGTCGTGGGATCAGATGGTATCTAAGAGATGGGAACATCGAAGGAAATCAGTATTGTTTTTCTCTTGAAAAAGGCGAGATAATGCATTTGATGATGGTTTTTTTAGCTCTCGTACGTAAGCTGAAGGCCCACATTGTAAATGACCCGATCGCATATGGATGACTTTATCAAAGGTTCTTCTTTCTTCTTCTTTCAGCCTTTCTCAACCATTTCGGTGTAGGCCTCCCTCATCAACTTCCAATTTTCGCGGCTTTGTGCTCTATGTATCCACTATCCAGTTCGAACCGGCCACCTTCTTCAACGTCGTCTTTCCGGCGCATTTGTGGTCTTCCTTGAGGACGCTTTTTTCCACATGGTTTCCACTCAAGATTACAGTATGGATGTCTGACGAGAGCGTACTATCGGCCCCAATTTTCCTGCATGCAAGCATATCAGAATTATAATTATGTTGTCATGTATTATCATTCTTGAATTTTAAGTATAACTCTTATCAGCTTAAACAAAAATTATACAGTAATTTATTTGTATTACGATTGTATGATTATCTTAGCAGATTAGCTAATACTATTTATGTAGATTATTGACGGAACTTGATCATATTCGTACGTTCTGTAAAAAAACATGATTAAGTACATGAGTGAAGAGACATCACAAATAAAATACTTTTTCTAAATTCACTTCACACGAAACACAGCTAACCTAATAAAGCTACATTAACCTGTTTTATCACTTAGCTATGAAACCTTACAATAAGTAGATATTCGAAGAATTAAAAAATATCTTCTGCCGACACGTCCCTTGTGAGTCAGGTAATTGTGAATTTGTATCTTGAAGCATAAAGAATTTTACGAAGAGTTGTATCATATAATTATTTTGGAAGCAAACTGATTCGGAGAAAAATAAACATCACATCAAATGTATAAGGATAAAACCCTATTTACGTAACAAAGAATTTCAAAATACCCTCGTACAAAATGACAAGTTTCAAATGACATTACTAAAATCGAAATGAGATGAACTAAAATGGTATAAGACGCGGAGATCCATAAGGATTAGTTTTTATGAGATCGATATTACGATCAGTGGGTTCCAATTCAGTAGAGATGGGTTCTTTGTTGGCGAGATACCCTCGGAATAACTCCATTGTGTTGGGACTGTGCCTAGCCACGATTTTAAGATTCAAATGATAGGGGTTCGAAGCCGTACGCATTACGAGCCCGGAGTAACGGCCATTCAGGTTTATTGTTACAGAAATGTGAGAGCTTTTTTAAGCTTTATATTTTTAGTTTTCTTAATGGCTTGCTTTTAATTCTGGCATGAATTACTGGCAGAATGACTCCGAAAGGCACGTTAATAAATACAGTCAATCCAAAGTATAACGTTGAGCATAATTATCATTGCAACCTATGTTAGTGGCCAGAATTATGTCGGCCTGAAATGTCTGGTTAGACTTACAAGTAACAAGCCATGAAGTATGCTCATAATTCTGTATGCAATAGGGCTTACAATTTAGTGTCGACACGTCATTTCAAATTATTTCTGCAGATGGTTATTAAAATTGCAATGTCATGTTAGACATGTATTTTGTTGGCTTTCCTTTAATTCACATTGTAGGAGTAAAGCGAACATGAAGCTTTTAAAAATAACTCCCAACCACAGACCAAGGATCCAAACAGACTCCGCATTTATTTCTAAAATCTAAAAGCTTTTAGTTGTTTTGACTGGTGTTACCTAAAATGAAAAAACGCAAAGTAGAGGGTCTTATGGCGTCTATTTAGAAATTTGGTCTACACTTGTGCTCTTGACCTTAAATAAAAGAATGCTTTTACGCGTTGGATTGCTGATGCGTACTAAGCAATTAACTTATAAATGGTGTTTGGTCGTAAGCATAGCCGGCATCACGGCCAAGGCCCAATATGGACTACGCGTTTGTATGGATGATAGCAGTAAATATGAATTTTCGTTTGATATGAATAAAATTGAGTGTACATGAAAGTTTGGCGAAGTCCGACAATGTATCGGCGGCGCAACATCTCACTTACATTTGTTTACGAGTCGCTGACCTGCTCGGAAAATACTAAGAACGTATTGTTGGCAGTTTACAATCGCGGCCATTACCCCCACACGCGAGTCGCCACTAAAACTGCTCCACCGGCCATGGGTACCAGCAACGATGTTTATGTAACAATGTAACGCATTCCTATGGATTCCCTTACCATGTCACGTATTCGTACTGTGTTTGTAAATTATACTCCGGCTGTAATTTGATAGTTGGTGATGTTATTTTGTTGTAGTTGGTCCGCATGATCAGGTTTTATGACCACAGTGACGCTCAGTTCTGTCATCATGTGGACCGCAGTTTCATTGCGTCTAGTTTGCATAAGCTTCGTGATATGGTTCCATTGGTATCGCTCAAATCTAGTTAGACTGATAACCTATGAGCTTCTGGGTTCAGATCCTATGTTTCAATCACAGATAGATTTCCTTCTGCTCACTCCTATCAATGCATAACATCATGACAATGAGAACTGTCATGGCATTTTCAGTCTTTTGATTAGTTCCAAGTACAGTGAAAGTGTACAGTGATTTACCGTATTATGTAGTTTTGGTGTGATTTAGAAAATACTGAATATAATAATAATATAATATCAGCCCTGTAAAAAATACTCCTTCTAAACTACTCGTTCCTCCCATTTTGCCCGACGTGGAATTTGAATCCGTAACCCCCCACATACGCTGCCCCTAGGACTAGACCAAGAATACAATTATTCACAATATTTACCAACGCCAGAGTTGGATGCAGGCTGCTTCCAACAGGTCGGTCAGAAAATGTTTGGGGGACGCCTTTGTTCAGCAGTAGACGTCATACTGCTGAATAAAACCGATGATAACCAGAGTTAGTATGCTGATGGTGACTGTCCAGCGGGCTTAGCCAAGTGGCTTAGGCGCTAGTCGAATAGAATAGTAAATGGATGATTCACATACATTTACTATTCTATTCGACTAGCGCATAAGCCATTTGGCTAAGCTCATTGCTCTTGAACTATACACGCATGAACTTATGTAGATAGATACATCTATCTAAGTACTGGCAATATTTAATTATGTACATCATTCCACATTACGCTATTTAAGAATTCTACGACCGCAACAACATATCCAAAGAAATTAAATGTGACCACTGAGCACGTAGATTTTGAGATAATACCGGTATGAATGAGTATGTCGGCGTGCTGAGCTTTATTACCGTGGAGATAATCTGGATATCAGGTTGCATTGTAGAGTTGCCATTCCGTGTGATGTTTTAGGACAGGCTTTGGGTTTTTACGGGATTAAGAAAAGGGGTTAAAAATCGCCTCTTTTGTCTAGCAGCGTATATAGGCTATGGTCTGGGAGGTCCTGGGTTCGATTCCCAGGTCGGGAAAAGAGAATTTCCCGGGACTGGATCCACCAGGGAGTGTTGACGTCAGGCAGGCAGCCGGTCGTAAAACTAAGACATATCCATTCTGCAACATGTTTGAAAAAGTGTGTTTTGCTGACTACATTAAGGTGGGATAAGAGCAGGTAGAAAGAAAAGGGAAAGAGGTTGCAAACAGGAGACGGCAAACTTCAGTCGACATTATGTAATATATTCGCTTTTCAATACTATATAATAAACAGAAGGACCGCACAGTTTGAGAAAATTCCACAGTTTCAAAGTCCCCGGACATAAGGCAACCAGCGATCAGTGCCGGGACTTCTCGGAGCTTTAAGATTCGTGTAGACCGATTCATATCTAAAAATCATTAACAATAATCACATTTCTGTTTGACCACCATAGCGTATAATTAGCTATAAATGAGCCGAGAGGTTTGAATTCCAGACAACGCGATGTTACACGATTTGCCCAGGAGTGGATCCAAGGGATTGACGTCAGGCAGGCGGCCGGTCATAAAGTAAGACGAATCTTTATGCAACAACAAAGTATGTTTCGCTAACTTCACATTCAGCGGGATAAATGTGGAAAAATAAATATAACGTTTTGTAACACCCCATCCTGATAATTCATCTAACGCGCCAAGAGATGGCGCCACGACCGAATTGCATCGCGCTATCAAGTTGTTACCGTCTTGGAATGACCTCTCAGCTTGATGTGAATGTAATTGTCTTCGAACCAAGTCTTCAGTTTAATGTGTTGGATCATCTTATCTCTAAAGCGGCATGAGAGTAGCTTCCACCTGGATGGGACTACCTCTCTGAAAGCGAAAGGGATTAACTCCTGCATGTTGCTTCCACCTGGTTGGGACAACTCAGTAGTCTGTACTACCAAGTACTAACGCTTCCACCCTATTGTGGGACGTATCTATCATCAATGTATTAAACCATCGGGCATCGTGCAATAAATCGTCATCTACCCGCATCGTGTTTTTCTTCGCGTCTCCTTCCCCTGCCGTTGATGAAATATCATCAGTCCGTTGTTCCGGCTGCCCAACGTGGGGCCGTGACAACTTCTCCGTTACACTGGCGCCCAACGTGGGGCCGTGACAACTTCACCGTTACACTGGCGCCCAACGTGACGCGGCTCGAATGCCACGTAAGAAAATGAAAGAAGGAAGAAGAAGGATGCACTAATAATAGCATTAGTGCAGGGGGAGGATTACTGCGAAGAAGAAGACCACATCGCTGTCCGAAGATTCAACGTCGCTGACTACAGAAGATGTTACAACCTACAACATACTGTCCTACTCGTCGGGACGACTTCGTGGACAGAGGGGGAGACTGTAACACCCCATCCTGATAATTCATCTAACGCGCCAAGAGATGGCGCCACGACCGAATTGCATCGCGCTATCAAGTTGTTACCGTCTTGGAATGACCTCTCAGCTTGATGTGAATGTAATTGTCTTCGAACCAAGTCTTCAGTTTAATGTGTTGGATCATCTTATCTCTAAAGCGGCATGAGAGTAGCTTCCACCTGGATGGGACTACCTCTCTGAAAGCGAAAGGGATTAACTCCTGCATGTTGCTTCCACCTGGTTGGGACAACTCAGTAGTCTGTACTACCAAGTACTAACGCTTCCACCCTATTGTGGGACGTATCTATCATCAATGTATTAAACCATCGGGCATCGTGCAATAAATCGTCATCTACCCGCATCGTGTTTTTCTTCGCGTCTCCTTCCCCTGCCGTTGATGAAATATCATCAGTCCGTTGTTCCGGCTGCCCAACGTGGGGCCGTGACAACTTCTCCGTTACAGTTTCTTTTTTTTATGACATTTTCCACCATGCCAGCCCCATCGTACCCTGAACACTGTCTTACTCCTACTTATTCTATGTTATTTCCTACAAATGTATATACAAATATAGCTGCCCCAGACAAAGGCTCCGAAAAAATGCTTTAGTAGGTCCCAATGTCCAAAAAAATAATTTTAAATTCATTTGTCAGATTATCTCCCAAAGGCCTCGTCCTGACACATTCCATTAACAAGTGTTAAACATTCCCCATAATATCACATATAACGTTTTAATATGATGGTATTCCTACACGTTGGTAAGTTATGCGCTCTCATATCACGCGACTGATCCCTACCAGTCGGTTCAGTCGGTATAATGACGCGACACCGATGTAACATCATCCACTCATGAATCAAGATCTGTGTGTGCGATGTCATTAATCCGCTCATTACGGTTTTTCATCGTGTCGTAGGCTTGAACTTTGGTTATATATTTCTGTGTTTAGAGCACGCGGTCTGCTCGATTAATGTATTATGAATGTGGATTTTTTCTTTCTACCGACTCTTATCCCATTTTACTGTGCGGTCGGCGCAACACACTTTTTTAGTATAAAATTCGCTTTACCCGACCTGGGAATGGAACCCAGGACCCCCCGGTCCACAGCCCATACATGCTGCCA
The DNA here is from genome assembly GCA_036417725.1 of Clanis bilineata. Classification (NCBI taxonomy): domain Eukaryota; kingdom Metazoa; phylum Arthropoda; class Insecta; order Lepidoptera; family Sphingidae; genus Clanis; species Clanis bilineata. The sequence goes on along the minus strand of CM071139.1, from coordinate 1,397,746 downwards.
CTAGACCAAGGAGGCGACGAGGTCGAATATGAACTTTATATTATGTAGGTAAAGATTTCATTTTATGAAGACTTTCAGTGAGCTTGTTTACCTTGATTGCCTGATTGGGGAATTAGATGGCGAGGCTATAATTAGCACGGTACTGGGTCGTCGGTAATAGGAATTACGAAACATTCAGTCTTGCAGCGCCCAAAGCCAAATAAATAATTGTAAAACACTCTTGTCTCGGTGCGAGGATCGTTCCATCATCATCGAGGAGGCCTCTCGTTACATAGCACGTTACTCGCCCGCTGTGCAACAGGTGTTAATTAGTTTCATCATCATCGTTAGCCACAGGACGTTCACTGCCTTCCCCAAAGATTTCCAGAACGACCTGTTGGAAGCGGCCTGCATCTAGCGACTTCCTACGATCTTTATTAGGTTATCTGTCAACCTCGTAGGTGGAGACGTCCAATTAGTTTACAAAGTTTTTATTAATCAATAATGAAAGAGTTGGTTAACGGGAATATTTTCTCAATAATGTGCGTTATTCTGAATCCAGATGCATGCAGAGGCGTCTTGAACCGTCCCATCAATCATTCGGTAGACGCCCTGGTTAAATCCTCTATATAGTCTTGTTTGAACGCTGCCTGACCAAGACGGCACTTGGGGTTAAGAATGTCCGGCACTTGGTGTTAGTTTGGTACCAATATAGGTTTAGGAATACTGGTATTTATAAAATGTTACGATTTGGAAATCACATTAGTCCGTGTCCGAATTTCGCAAGAGTTTGGCAGAGTTGGAACTACTGTATCTGCAAAGTACGATGTCGATGTGCTGTTCCATAATGTGAAGGGAGGCTATCGACTTCTATATTCTCATAACATGTTTTCAATCACGATCTATTTAGTTACTGATTTTTTTACTGAAATTCTTAGAAATATCGGTCTGATCGGGATATCAAATGTGTAAAGTTTAAATTCAAGTTTGCGCAGTGTACCCGCTCCTCCCATAAGGCGACGTGAAAGTCATATCTTCGAATTTCAATGTAATGTTATTGTGCAATCGTTAAATGATTTTGCTCATATCGAGACTGCTCAGACATGGTGAACGATTTTTAATTTGGGCAATCATGTCACTCTTATATATATGATGACAATGACAAGATGATTTGTAAATGTCCATTTAGTATTAACACAGTTTCAGGTAGTGAGTATACTTATCGACGTAGAATCTGTTTGAGCCGATCAGAAATTTAAATTTATTTAAAGCATAATAGAGCAAGCAATAAGCATAAGATGATGAGAATTATTTCTTTTACGCTCTTATTGCATTGACATAAAGCTTTCTGACGGAACATAGACGATACAAATTACCGACTCAAAAAAAGGAGGTCTTCAATTCATTTGTAATTTTTTTTATGTACGTTATTCGATATCTCCGCCAAATATTTACCGATTTTCGTAAATATTGTTTGTGTTCGATAAAGCTTATTTCGAAGGTGGTCCCGTATAAATTTTAGCATCATCGGGTATTTTGAAGTCTGCCTGTTAAGGTTTTATCCACAGTAATATTCCATGAATATGCAGTCACTGTCATAGTCTAAACTCAGCTTAAAGTAGGCGACAGTGGACGTTGGAAAACATTTAGCTAGCGCGTTTTCTCTGTAGGTTGACTAAATCCGTCTCTATAGTGTTTGTAAAATCTAAATTGAGATTACAATTCGTATGAATTATTTGCTGCGAAAACATAATGTGCCACGGACGCAAATAAAAAGATGGACGGAGCGCTAGGAACATTGAAAGTGAAGCAGGCTTTTCGGCCCATTCGATCTATCGACAGACCATCTGAGGGGTTACCACCACCTCTTAGAGCAGTATTAACACAGCCAACGTGCGTACGTCACACGAGGTGACCACTGAAAACCAGCGTTGTATTGTGGGTGTCGCCACACTACAACATTATGCTGAGTGGTCACCTACCTGTCACAGTCACGGCTAACTATAATAATCATTTATTATATTAACCTTTTTTTTTTCTCAATAATTCTGTGTCTGTGACAAATAAAGTGTTTTTCTTTCTTTCTTCTTTCTTTCTTTCTATTATTATAGTCTTACTTGTACCGATTCCCGTACAAAAAAACGAAGTAAGATTATAATAATACTGCTATAAGAGGTGGTGGTAACACCCCAGATCTATCTAGGACACTTTTGTACAGGCATGTTTGTGTGCGTGGCTTCTATGTGGCGTCCGTTTAACTATAGGCGAGATGGTGTCCTTCTTGTTCTTCACGTCCGTGTGTGATGCATAATTCATTTGAACAGTCGGTTTACACATGTCGCCGCAATGTTTATTTTGTGTTCGTCATTCAGATGATTATTGATTTGCATGACGTTAACATTGGCGTCATTGGTAGTTTAACGTACTCTTTAAACGTACGGTCCAAAGTTCAAATTTTTTTTGTTGGAAATTTTCGTTTCGAAACGTCACGTAGGTTGCCCGACGTTTTGTATGGATTTTAGTATGGTTATAAAAAAAAAGCACTTATGACAAGTCAACACAAGTAAATTTTTAAATTAGGATTAATATAATTTACATTATATATTTGAATTTGGTGACAGGCAGGCAAGTATGGACATAATAACGATGGGATGGCTAAGATAGGGTGATAAGAAGGTTGTAGTTTCTTCTCGCCTTCGGTATTGTCGCTTTCTTGGTCTAGTGGCAGCATGTATTGGCTGCGGACTGGGAGGTCCTAGGTTTGATTCCCAGGTCGGGCAAAGCAAATTTTCTAATTTAATTTGCCCGGGACTAGATCCCTCAGGGGGTTGACGTCAGGCGGGCAGTCGGTCGTAAAAACTGAGCCAAATCCTCTCTGCAACATGCTTAAAAAAGTGTGTTACGCCGACCCCACATTAAGGTGGGTTATTGTGAAAATAACGGAAAATAGCTCACCGGTAACCAGAGTGCACTAATCGCCCTTTTGGCTACCTTTCCGGTATTAGTCGTGAACATATAATGTAACCTTATTATTTCGTTAACCGCCGAATGTTCATACACTTAAAGTGGCCTTATGTCTTTTAAGGCCGCCTTATCTGTCAAAATTGTATGGCGAAAATCAATATAAGAAGCCGTTAAAGTTGAGCAGCGTTTGACCATTCGGGCGTAAATAACCTCCAATTCGGTGTTCGACGTTTTAAATTAAACACCGCACTGTTTTTTCAAAGGGCATTCAAACAAATCGTAAATCGGGCCTTAGCATGTGCGTGGGGGAGAGACTGGAGGGACGGCACGGCAAGCGTCACATTCGAGATGGTACGATAATCCTCTTATTTATTCATCCTGGCCGTAATTAAACGCGGGTTTGAACGTCTAATGCCGTTCGGTGATCCTGACGGAGCGTACGCGTGGATTCCTAACGATACCTTAAGCTTTACTTAATGAGTTTTTTCCGTTAGTGATGCATTTTGTGAGCTTTAAGTATTTGAGATAAATTGGTCGTTTACGTTTGGTGATTAAAATTCATGCAAGGATGAGAATTCCATTTCGTTTACGGGCATTGTTTTCTGTACTTTTTGATCAGAAGGTATGCAAACGAGATAACCTGATGGTAAGTATTTAGTGGTCACTAGGCGGTGGTGATTACAATAAACATCTACAACGCCAGAGAAATACAAAAATTAATGTGTAGCCTATCTTGAGGGAAGAGACTGATATGATAGCGGGGAGTTTGTTGGGCATCTAAGGGCCGAATGGTCAAACAGTGCTCAATCATCCAAGTCATTTGAGCACTACCCAAAGTTAAGCAGACAATAATTTTTGAGCGGCATGGTCGTACGCACTTGAGAAGACTTGGCGGAAAAATCAGCTGAGGATCAATCATTTTGCTACAGATAATAAAAGTTTGTTCTCGATTACAAAATGTTTATAAAATTATATTTTTGTTTCGTTTCACGTAGAATCATTTTATTTCATTTAGGTTTTTTTTTAAGATAATTATAATAAATAATTGGCAGAATACATGATTCGATAATGTTTATTTAACCTTTTTGCATTCCATGTGCCATTCCGATCATATTTCATCTGTAGTAAATTTTTCTGTAATGTTTATGTTATCTCTGTCTATTTTTTGTTATTATACATTTTTATATAATAGAAACGGAACTTAAAATGGATCTTTTTATAATTTATTAGTATCTTGTTAAAATATTTACCACTTGGCAGTATGTATCTTTCGTCCTTAGTCAATGATTTATGTGGAAGAATTGAAAAAAAAAAATTGGCATATGGCGACCTGTTTGTTTATATTTATTTTCGTAATTAAATAACTGTGTTTGTTGTATGTGAAGTGATTTTGTTTTATGTAATAAACATCAACGCAGATGGAGAGATTATGGAAACTATGAAGTTTGGATATGGAGGATATTTCTTGGAGCGTTTCAATGAAAGAAGTCTTCTTGAATTTTTCTTGCCAGGGACTGTGTCTGACCGTGTGAAGAAAAATACTCGGCCCGATCTGATAAAGGAATTCAGGACGTCCCAGTTCACGCCGGCTTCAGCAGAACCATATAAAAACCATTATATTCGAGAGGATTGAGGAATTCGGCAACATGCAGTAGTGTTGAATCGGATTTAATAAAATTAATCATTGTATTTTTGAAGTGTTTTATTTGTCTTGGCTTCTACGAGTGCGATAAATTGAGGAAAAATACATTTTATTGAAATCAAGGGGTAGGTAATAGGTATATATTATTAAACACTACACGGAACACGGAAATCATGAAATACAAACCTATGCCCGCCATTCCGTTCGCGTGAAATTTTATTTATTTAAACAAATCTATCCTACAGAAACCATACATTTTTCCGGGGAAAAAAGTAGCCTGTGTGCTATTTCAGACTTTAATCCATCTTTGTGCCAAATTTCATTCAGATCTCTTCAGACATTCTGGTGTGAAAGAGTAACAAAACATCCATACATCATCACAAACTATACAATAGTTTCATTTGAGATTGGTCGCAGGTACTCTCAAACTAATCTCGATTAAATGCTAGTTAAGCGGGCCTTAAATAGCTGTCAAACTTTAGGCACTTGTTGACCATGCCGTTTTATAAAATAAGCGGGCCTTAAACTGGGTCCTGCTTACATTTAATGTGAAGAGATAGGTTCTGTTTGACCATGCCAAATTGAAGAATAACGAGTGCTTAAATCGATAAGGCCCTCCTAAATATTTAGGCAGCGTTTGACCATTTGGGGGTAAGAATCTTATTATTATTATTAACAAATAAGAACAAGACTGCCTCGGTGGCGTAGTTGTATTTCAGTATGACTACCATTCTGAGGTCTCGGGTTCGATCCTCGGGTCGGGCAAAGTGATATTGGATTTTTCCATATCAGCCCGGAGTCTGAAATTTGTGCCCGATATGGCGATAGGCTCGCCCCCTATCATATCTGGGACGGAACTAAGCTCGGCGAAATGTGGGTGCACTAGTTCGCCAGTGCACCTCTGCATACCCCTTCGGGGATACAGGCGTGAGCTTATGTTATGTTATGTTAAATAAGAACAATTTTCTGATGGGATGGTAATACTCTTGAAAGTCCTTTTAAAGACCTCCCATGTATACATGTGAGTGTATAGACCGTCCGTGCATATAAACGCGACTTAGATTGACGTTGCCATTGACAAGAACAGGGAGCGACGGCTTAACGAATGCCTCGGGGCTTACAGGGTGGTAACTAAGCTCACTCCGTATCATTAAGCACACAGTGTAGTCATCTTGAAATCACATGTTACGTTTCATTGATTGTTAAAGTTAAACGTAGTGACTGAGTGTATGAGTGCCAACAGACAGGACGTAATCCCACACCCGCGGCGTTCTACCACAGAAACGTGACATTACAATGAGATTACATAGTATTGGTATGTTTTTAAACATTGACGCGACGCGTAGTGCCGTGCGAACGTGTAATGACGTTAGGGCCACGCTCGGTGACTTTTTAGTTATTTTAAACCCGCCCCGAGCCATTGATGGATTCTCGAATGCTAGATTACAGCAGTCGTGCGGTTATTTAGACTTGGTACTGGCTCTGTGGTTTAAAGCGTCACTTTATTTTGTTGAATGCACGTATGCCCGTGGTAAGACCAATCGCCGCACGATATCTGCCTCAATTTGTTCGTACGTGCGAAGAGGGCTTGCGTTCGGTAATTGCGGTGTGTACGGCCGTCGCGCTGCCGACCGTTTCATTTTCTTCACATTTACCTCTCGCGTCGAATTCGCTTCTCGGAAGCGCTCCATTTGTCAGTGCGGGCTGCTCGTTTAATGTGCCTTGATTGCGCTGGATACAGCGCGCCATACGAGACCGCAGTAACGTTTCGTTTTTTATCTGTGTCTCCATCGCGCAGCCAGTTCCTGGTTATCCGTGTCGAGTATTAAATCTAGATAAAGCGGGTATAGTTACGACTTACGAGCTTGCTTATAAGGCAGTATAGTGTGTCCGGACTGGGGCCACTCCGGCGCAGTACAAGGGCCGTATAAGATTGACTCTGAATGGCGAATGTCGGCGGTGCAGCGGTGGTTAGAGGTACACGTCGTTTTTTGTCCGTGTCCGGGGCGTTGCGAACGAAATAAGTGGTGGTTCGGCGCCGCGCCGCCGCGTTCACTCCTCTTTTTAACGTGGTCGCGCGTTCAATTTTATTATTTTTATTTAACACCTGCGCCCCGTAATCTGTATTGGACGATCTCCGGAACGCTTAACTCTTTTTGGTCGTGTTGCGCCGCGCCGGCCGGGTCGGAACTCGAACCGCGGCACCGCATCGCCCGATTTATGGCGTTCGTGTTTTGTCCACCGAAAAGTGTCGTTTAATTTACCTTGTCGCACCGTTCACCATCGATTATATACGCCCTTGATCAACTCCTTTTGTGTGCACCACCGGGCCATCGACTTTCGATATGATCTTTTTGTCAACCTTATAGCTTATAGCGAGTCCAATTTTTGTGACGTGAAGGGATTTTAGTTATCGATATTAGATTTTTTGTGCCTGATATAAAAAAACTGGTGCACTTTGTATTAGGAATAAATCCAATGGAGAATGCATAAAAGTAATAAAGTATTGGTGTGTTAAATATGGTTTATTTTGAATAAACTTCTATCCAATAACTCTATTTAATTGTTCAAAGTTGATCCCATTATAATACAAATTATAGAGTTTAACAAAACTTTTAAACCGACTTCAACAGGTCAATATTTTCTTACTTTTGGGACTTGTCAGTAGGTGCCTTTCCATTTGATTTACCTTGGCGCTGGTACCGACTTCAAAAAGGTAAGGAATTATGTTTGAATTTTCGACCGACTTCCACAAAAGGAGAAGGTCCTCAATTCGTCTGTTTTTTTTAATGTATGTTACTCGATATCTCCGCCAAATGTGGACCGATTTTCAAAATTCTTTTTGTGTTCGATAGAGCTGATTTCAAGGGTGGTCCCATATACATTTGGTGACGATCTGTAAATTGGAAGTCGGTCAGTTAAGTTTTTAAACTTGTGATTTGAATTGAAGTCCGTTTAAAGTTTTGCTCATAATTTTTACAATAAAAACACCATCCTGAAAATAACATAAGCTCAGGTGTATGCTCCTATTTGTGGTTGGTCTCGAAGCTCCGATACTCGTCTTCACAGTCGCTTGCTTCGCCGTATCTATAAAATAAGATAAATTAAAACGGTTAGACAAGCAAGTAGCTGTTATTACCAAACAGTGAACACTAATTTAAACATGAGGAGTACCATACACCACGCCGGTTGTGGATCTCATTAATCTCAATCAATCAAATTGGACCAGTCGACTGTCAGTATGGAATGTTCATGGTGCCTAACGTTACAGTGACGACTCTGATAACAACGCAGACGATGGATTATCTCCTTCAAACTGGTTTTATATGTGTATCTTGTACCTTGAACCTTGCATATGCTTGCGCATTTGTTTGGCCTTGCATATAAGGCCTTGGACGACGTCCAGTTTTTAAACTTCGTGAATTTTGTAGATGAAATGGTTTGCGTTTTTGATTTCTGTAACATTGTGCCCTTTTTATGAGATTGTTTTGACAGCATTTCTAATTGTAGCGGCTTCGGTGGCGTGGTGGTATTGCGTGCGCGGTACGACTATCGTCCTGAGGTCTCGGATTCGATCTCCGGGTCAGGCATAGTTCTATTGGATTTTTCAGTATCAGCCTGGAGTCTGGAATTTGTGTCCGATATGGCGGATAGGCTCGTTACATCACATCTGGGACGGAACTAAGCTCGGCTACAGGATACAGCCGTGAGCTTATGTTCTCGTAAACGATGTCGTTTTCAATTTATTTATACATTTATTTTAGTTAGGGCACTTCTGGTCCAATATATGGAGAATGAGAAATGGCGTTATGCGACCACTAAGGAACTAGTATGAGGGACCTTTCCCATATTTTAGATTTCCGTCGCACTTTTCTCACTGATGGATAAAACGAAGTAACAAAGTGGGCCACTGTTTCTAAGTAAAACCATAACTTGATCTGTAGGCCAAACATGTGTTTTTTTACCATAACTCGCAAGTAACTCCGTAAAATATTTGTATGACAAACACCCGAACGCCTCTAGCGATTATGCGGGGAACTGACGTTTTCCATACAAATATTTTAAGTCCTCGCTCGCGTAAATACGTGCAACAAACTCATAGTTGAGCTACTATTTTTGGCCTACTTTACTCCTCCCTGAATCATTGTGGCACATTTGTGCTGGCTGCCATGGAGGCTATCAGGGATTTCCCTGAGAGCCTCCGTGGCGCAGTGGGCGAATAGCCGGCTGTGAAGCGAGAGGCCGCGGGTTCGATTACCGCATTGACAGAAGGGTTTGTGTGGCCCCAGATATTTGTTTCAAATCTGGGTGTTGTGAGACAGAAAGTCTCTCATAGTCTCTGACACCCACGATACAGGTTATACCTAGTGTGGGGTCAGGACTAGAAGTGTGACTGTTGGGTGTATTTATTTATTGTACGGCAAATATAATGTAACATATAACATAACTGAGGTATTATTATAATTCATTCAATACAAAAGAAATATCTTAAACGACGCTCCAACCTTGACCATCGTTTTTTTATTGAATCAAATAGTACGGTGGTAAACGATAATGGCTACCGGCACGCGGAGACGCCTCGGGCGCGGTCACAGGGCCGGCGCGGGCGACGCGGATGGGGGGACGGGGGAGTGGGGGGCGGATGCTGTGCTAACCCCGTCATTATCTAAATGCATCTCTGTAACTACCCAGTACCCTATTATTTGTTGTAATGGTATAGGGGACGGATTCAGTGAAGGAAGGACGGGGGCGAGACCCGCATTGTGTTGCAAATACACAACAGTCATTCGGTTAAAATGGTCTATTAATATGACCTGCAGGTTAATATTTAAGAAATTTTAAATCCTCTGTCATCTGAAAGAAGAGGTTTGTATTTTATATGTCCAAGGAGCATACAATAACTGTATACCACAGCTTCAAACAGTATCGAGTTAGTATTTTGTGATAGAACATGGCATTACGTTGATGGAATTAAATCAACTCTTATGTGTACTAAATCCGTCTCTGTACCAAACCTAAAGTTCTTACAAATAGGCGCCACGTAATGACCTCAACGGAAGGAAAAAAACTGTTAATTAAAAAATTGGAGCGCCATATTATCTAAATTCCGAGAAAGTGTGTTGATAAAGCGTTTCAATTGATTGTTGTGCACGTCGCGCGCCCGCGGGGTCACTTGCCCCAACTCTTGGCCCCAAATAACACCCGCATTTGTATATTTTTATCGGCCTCCATGATTGGTTCCCCGTTTTATTTTTATGTTTAGGTTTTTCTTGGTCATTTCGTATGCCGGTAATGTTCGTTTGCAGTTTGGGACTTTTGTCACGAAATATGTTGTGTTTAAGGAGCTTGAGTTGTTTTCTGCAGCTTTCTGAGGTCAAACCCGATGTGTGATTGATGAGCGTTTTTAATAATTAAAACATAACACATAAGCTCACGGCTGTATCCACGAAGGGGTAGGCAGAGGCGCACTAGCGAACTAGAAAATCCACATTTTGTCGAGCTTCGTTCCGTCCCAGAGTGATAGGGGGCGAGCCTATCGCCATATCGTGCACAAATCCCAGACTCCGGGCTGATATCCAATATCACTGCCCAACTGGGGGATCGAACCCGGGACCTCAGGACGGTTGTCGAACTGAAATACAACCACGCCACCGAGGCAGTCTTAATATTTACTTAATAATTATAATTACATTTATCTTATTAATTACGAAACGAGTAAGTTGCGACTTGCGCGTCTCATCCAGTGATAAGATAATAATAGATAAGGCAATGATAGGTGTTACCCCACCTAGTACCTCCTCAAAAATGCTCTCACAAACAACCTTCCAACTATTAATTACAACACTATCACTCAGTGAATAAAGGGTATTAAATCGGACCCATTTTAAATCACCTGTCTTTACCTGAGTCCGATCCTTTGCGATGCGGTTTTGATATAATTAAGTGTTTAAAATTGCGGTTTTAGTCTTGCAATTATTTTATTAGAGATAAATATACTAGGTACGTATATCAGCAGTGTTGACAGCGGTTTTCAATATGCTTTAATTTTGACCAGAAGCAAAAATGTGACAGAAATTGCCTGATATTGTGTTTATTTTTAAGTGGTAGAGACACGTTGTAGACAGTTGTGTCTACAGCAAGAATTGGCCGGTTCGACCGGTTTGATACCACTGTCTCACATAAAACCGACGTAAAGTGGCAGCTTGCTGTCGCGTTTCGTTCGGTGAGTGAGATTTCCGGTGGCCCATTTCCCCTCTTCCCTTTCCAAATACCTTTTCATCCCTTTGTATTCAGTCCTTTTAGATTGACAACGCACCATTGATTGTTTTTGTGTCTTGGGTATCTATGGGCGGTGGAGATCACTTACCATTAGGTCACCCATTTGCTCGTTTGCCAGTCTCTGCTATAACAAAAAAGTGTAGTTGCTGATGCTCACGATTCCGCCCCCGTAACAAAAGTCTTTTCCTGGGATAAATGGTACTAGCCTGTGTCACTAGGTGGTAATAATAACAAATAGAGCAATTATTTTCAGAATCGGTTTAGAAGTTTCATAGATTATCGCATTGAAAAATGCAACGCTTCAACTGTATAATATTAATAGCGAATTGGAAGACTTCATTGAAGGTTTTGATGAAAATTGCTCAAAAACTATAGACAGCAAATAGATCGCCGCGCTCTAATCATGGTGAAATCATGATGATCTCATTCAAGTTTCAACCATCCATCGATCGGTCTCTGCTTAAACGTACGCAACTAAATGCACTCAAATCACGTACGAATCGTGCGTAGTACCATTAGCATTTAATTCGCGATGGATCATTCGCCAAGTACGTGTGACCTGGACACCGGGATAAACGGCACGGTTGGTTTCGTGGCTGTCGTTGATCGAGGGCCACCTTTCGATGGCGGGGGCAGCTCCTCAATTGGAGACTGGCCGCAAGGCAGATCAGTTCCGGCAGAAATCTAGGCGCTTATGGCCAAGGGAAATCGTCGAGAAATATGGATATAAAATATTGTTGGTATAGTCGCCTCCTTGGTCTACTGGCAGTATAAATGGGCTGTGGACGGTCCTGAGTTCGATTCCCAGGTCGGGCAATGCAAATTTTTTAATTTGCCCGGGACTGGATCCCTCACAAGGAATTGACGTCATGCAGGCGGCCGGTAGAAAGGTGTGCCCCGGTTTAGCGATTGCTCCAATATTTTCTGTATTTCCGGGTGTACCGTTGGGTGGTAAGACCGGCAAACCCGACATAACCGTTGCGCCTCCGCAGTGGCGGTAGCGGTAAAACGCTTTTCCCGTGACAAAAGGCACACAGGTGTGATTATAAACATAAACATTAAACAGTTCCCGGAATCGAACCATGATTACGTGCCGCGTGCGTACTATGCCCCGATTAGCTAATTCGCACGTTGTTTGTAATCACCAAACACTTTCAACAGTACATAGACGGCAACAGCACGAAACTTGTGATCCAAAAGTTGTGACCTTATGGTCATAAGTCACAGTCGTATTTGAAAAACACGCGCGTCGTGTTAGCATAATAATGTTTAGACAACAAAATGTCTTACGTGATTCTTGACCATTCACAGAACATTCTAGAGTATAATTTGTAATTAGCGCCGTGGCATTGTAATAGGTGGTAGATAGCGTTATTGACATTTCAATTAATTTTAGGGTTCCGTACCTCAAAAGGAAAAAACGGAACCCTTATAGGAACACTTTGTTGTCTGACTGTCTGTCATGACCCCTTTTTCTCAGGAACGCGTGGAGGGTATCAAGCTGAAATCCATATCAAATACTCAGATCTCTTGAAGCTGTGAAAAAATCAATTTCTAAGCCAATGCAATCAAAAGATACAGCCATTTATGCCGCAAATTTTCGACACTCGCAAGGGAATAAAAGCCTACAGGGTACTTCCCGTTAACACTCGGCCGGTTTTTTTTGTATAGAAACTTGCTTGATACCCTCTATCGTTGGTAATATTAAATGTGAAATAAAACTATTTTTACGGATCCTATCCCGATTTGGTTTTAATTATTATTCCCGACGTTTGATTATTATTTCGAATTATTATTTTGTAGTCTTCGTGGTCACGGGTTGGACTGAGATGTCATTTGTCCAAGAATGTTAGTGATTGTAAAACAAATCGTGATAGAATCCGTAAAAATAGTTTTATTTCGATGTATAACATTCGCGTAAACTTAGACATTAATATTAAATCTCTTTGGTAATCACGACGCGAACGTGGCTGGCGCTTGTGACCCGCGCGTTTATCTCCCACAGTACGCACGACTTGATACCACCACATACCACACACAAACATATTGTGTACGGATATTAATTAATTAATTAAACACGTGGAAGATATTAACCCTATTTGTTTATCTACATTCGTTGGTTCTGATGAGTATTAGAGTTTGGCTCGTCTTTTGTGACGTTGTACCCGGTATTGCGAGGCCCACCCCTATCATATGGAGGGATGGAAATAAGGTCGACTGGATATGGGTACTTTTGCTTATCTTTTTTGGGATACATCATCATCATCATCATCATCAGCCATAGGACGTCCACTGCTGAACATAGGCCTCCCCCAAAGATTTCCAGATCGACCTGTTGGAAGCGGCCTGCATCCAGCGACTTCCCGCGACCTTTATCAGGTCGTCGGTCGTTTGGGATACATGCGTGAGGTTATATACGTATGTTCTACAATGTACTCGGATTATTTTTTTGCATTGAATTCACTGTTTTAACTTAGTTAATTGTATATGCTGTTTTATTATTATAATTAAAAATTACATTATTACTAGCTGAAGTAACGTACCGTGACAAATACCGAGAATAAATATTTCACGTTTTTCGCGAGTCGCCTGCGTTGTAACATGCATATTTATTACGCGAAACATAACAACATTCCAAGAAGTTGTAATAAAACAGTTTAACCAGTTGTATACTACGTTAGACGATACCTACCTGTGCTAGTGAATAATCGGTATTCCGATCCCATACGCATTATAAAACACAATCCTGAGTTGAAAAAAACGCGACCCTGTGGCGCCCGGGCCGATCTCTTGTACACAGGTACACAAACGTATGTGATAACCCTTATGGCCATACCTATAGAGTCTTTATTAGTTCGCATCAGGCGAATACTCAATTTGGCTTGTATAAATCATATTTGCCCCGTAGTGGCCATAAAACGCGTGTTTTTACACCAACAATATCACTGTGTTGCTTTTTTTGTGTGTTAAATGAAAAATTGCCGGCGTCTCTGCTCGGCCGATGCTAATCGTGAATGCCAAATGCATTTATGGGGAATAGTTTGGAAATATTAATATAAAAACCAATTAAAGTATAGTGTAGTGATAAAATTTTATTTGTCTGTTATGGATGTTCCGTGTGTGCAAAATTTTATTATTAATAATGTTATGGATTTAGCCATTACCATAAATGTATAATGGGTTAAATATATCACTAAATATCCGGTTTTTCTTGTAAACTATATTAAAATTTTGCCTGATGTGGACAATGAATTTAAAAAAAAAACATAAGCTCACGCCTGTATCCCCGAAGGGATAGGCAGAGGCGCACTAGCCAACTAGTACACCCACATTTCGCCTAGCTTAGTTCTGTCCCAGATGTGATAGGGGGCGAGCCTATCGCCATATCGGGCACAAATTCCAGACTCCGGGCTGATATGGAAAAATCCAATATCACTTTGCCCGACCCGGGGATCGAACCCGAGACCTCAGGACAGTAGTCGTACCGAAATACAACGCCACCGAGGCAATCGACTTTCGACTTTTTAAAAAAGTCGGAAAATATTCCGGTCGCAGTTGTAAATATCACAAGTTTAAAAACTTAATACACCGACTTCAAATCTGATCGTGGCCAAATTTATATGAGGATCACCCTTGAAATAAGCTCTATCGACCACAAAAAGAATTTTGAAAATTGGTCTATATTTGGCGGAGATATCGCGTAACATACATAAAAAATACAGACGACTTGAGGACCTCCTCCTTTTTGGAAGTCGGGCGAAAATAAGCTGAATGTTCCTGCAATATGCTTGCAAAAGTGAGCTGATTCTACATTGGACTTGGATGAGGCTATGTGGAAAGAAAAATATGTATTTTTTACATATTAAATAGTAATGGCACGCTGGATCTACTATCCACCGCAATCTACTTTTAAAGTGCGCTAATGTTGCATAATATTCGAGAACTTGTCATTTGATAATTTTTAACGTGACATTAATGTAATTTTTAACTCTATTTCGGTGGAATTTTAAGTCAATAAATGAAACCGAATCGAATTCAAGTTCAAATCGAGCGTCAGGAGTCACCCCTCTGGTCGCTTCCAACAGGTCAATCTGGAAATCTTTGGGGGAGGCCTATGTCCAGCAGTGGTCGTCCTGTGGCTGATGATGATGAAATAGTATTATAAAATAGTATTGTCAAATGTTTATGTGGCATACACATAATTGTTTTGGGTATGGGTGTCGTGGGATCGTAAGTCTCTGGTAGTTTCTGATACTATCATACCATCATTAATCCTAGTGTAGGGTCAGGACTCAGGACTGGGTGTGACTGTTGGGTGTATTTATTAGACAGCCTCCGTGGCGCAGCGGGCGAGTAGCCGGCTGTGAAGCGAGAGGCCGTGGGTTCCATTCCCGCATTGAGACAAATGTTTGTGTGGCCCACAGATATTTGTTTCAAGTCTGGGTGTTGTGAGACCGAAAGTCTCTCATAGTCTCTGACACCCACGATACAGGTTATACCTAGTGTGGTGTCAGGACTAGGTGTGTGACTGTTGGGTGTATTTATTATTCATTTATGTATTATCAACAGAACCCTTCCTTAGTTATCATTTATCAATAACATCGTTGCAGCTGTACTCTAGTTATAAATGCATAATAATTGTTCATGATTAGTGTCCATGACGTTATTGCAGTAACGAGTATGGAATGAACTCCAGTATTGCTACCTTGTTGACATTATTAACAAAGATTGTCTGCAGTGGCGTCTATATAATATATTTCTATTGAGTATAAACTAAATTATTCAATACAACAGTACATATGTATATAGACGAAACAACAGTACAAAAATTGTGATCCAAAAGTTATGACCTAGCGGTCATAAGTCGCTCAGTTTATTTGAAATATACGCGAGCCAGGTCGGCCAGCGTATTGAGAGAATAAACTTATCTTACATGACTCTTAACCATTCACAGAATATTCTAGGGTGTAAATTGTAATAATTGCCCTTGTTTGAGAGCCCCTCTATAGTTAGTAATATTAAATTTCTTTGTGTAAACTACTAATCGTTGTAGGTTATGGCTTATTGCTCACTGTTAAAATACAAATGAACTCACGTCTTGAATCTCAAAAGGCAGGCAAAGGTGCAATTAACTGTAAGTGTGATGAATTTTCGTGCTCTAATATGAGTGCGGGAGCATATGTAATTTTGTCTATGAAAGATCATAACATAACATAAGCTTACGCCTGTATCCCCGAAGGGGTAGGCAGAGACGCACTAGCGAACTAGAACACCCACATTTCGCCGAGCTCAGTTCCGTCCCAGATGTGATAGGGGGCGAGCCTATCGCCATATCGGGCACAAATTCCAGACTCCGGGCTGATATGGAAAAATCCAATATCACTTTACCCGGGGATCGAACCCGAGACGTCAGGACGGTAGTCGTACCGAAATACAACCACGCCACCGAGGCAGTCCAGTCTTTGAAAGAAGAGTGTTGATTATCCGAAAAGGAAATCGAACCCAGGTCCTCAGCCTAAATATTAAGGCACTTACAGAAAAATATATTTGTAATGAGAAACTGCTTTGTTACCGCTTTGAGAATACCTAGTACTGTTAAAAAAATCCTACGTAAAAAAGAATTAATCCCTGATATGGAGATGGGCTAGGGTTTGGGCTGAGGTACGGTTTTTCTATTCAGTACAAGCCTTGAGTCTGGAATTTGTGAAAATTTGAAATGTGGGTGTTTAGTTCTCTACTTCGCTTCTGCCTACTCCGTCGATGATATAAGCGTGAGCTTATGTGTATGTGTAAAAAACCTCCGGAAGGTGTATAAATCGACAAAGGATTATTTTTATTTTCCCCCAATCCGTATTCAAAGATAAATCATCATTATACCGAGACGATGAGATAAAAAATATCATCAATATCTTTGAAGACCATAATGTCTATAATAGGTAATAAATCATTTTCACACAAACGACGCTTATTTATACTACGTGCTCGGATAAAAAAGGTCACACACAATGGGCCTTACTTAAGTAACGCCCATTATGTTTGCGGATTCTTAGTTACGATTTACGTCATACGTGCTTTACTATCTTACGTTCTAAGGAATCCTAGGTTATGAACAAGCCTTTGTGCAATAATCGTGTATGATGCCATCATGTGATTATGACAAACGTTTTAACATCTGTTTCCTCATAGCTTTTACCTTAAAGGCATGAACGTTTAAAAATCATAGTATTAGACTTTTGAGTCATGGGTTCACCTAGTGGTGATTCTTTATCGCATATTCTACTCAACAGTAGAGGAATTATGAACTGAAACAGAAAAAATACTGAGGGTTTGTGTGATTGATGTTAAATAATTCTTTTCGACCGACTGGTAAAAGGAGGAGGTCCTCAATTCGTCTGTATTTTTTTAATGTATGATACGCGATATCTCTGCCAAATGTGGACCGATTTTCAAAATTCTTTTTGTGTTCGATAGAGCTTGTTTCAAGGGTGGTCCCATATAAATTTGGTCACGATCGGATTTGAAGTCGGTCCGTTAAGTTTTTAAACTTGTGATTATTGTTTAATAATATTCTGCGAGTTATCTAATGGTTTTAATTTCTTACATTTAAATTTGACAATAGATATGTTTGATGCAAATCACAACGTTAAGATACCGAAAACTGGTTATTTAAGTGTAACATTAACGACTCCAAATACATAGGGTTGTTGATATCTCTACATTTAAGAACTTACACGGGATATTTGCCTTAATTATTATCTGTCGAATGGAATAATTAATCGAACTATTCGATAATGCCTACATGTATTACATAACAATGATAAGAGTATAACGTCCGAATGGTCAAACGCTACTCAACTTTAACGGCTTCTTACATCAATTTTCTCCATAAAATTTTCACATAAGGCGACCTTAAGCCCCTTATAAAAATATTTGAGCTCTGCTTATCTTTATACCATAGGTTGTCCCTTTCATTTTTAAACAATGTAACGCAAGGAAAAAAGTGACAGATTATTCTTAACCATTTGCTTAGTTAAAAATGCTGTTTTAAGTAAGGCCCTTTGTGTATGAGCATTCGGCGGTAAGATCGGTAGAATATAGAGGTATTCGGAGTGTATTGTCCATTCCAATGCGGCGTCTCAAAGCCGCGACAGAATTCTTTGTTTCTCAACGTAATGACCATCCACCGTTATTATAATCCAATTTACATTTCAAATGTTATTTGTATTTATTCGGGTTCGGGGCCACTAATGAGAAATGTCAAAAGATTAACAGCCCAAAAGGGAATGTCGTGTCAACATTACCATAAGATTCTACGCAGACATTTCTCCATTAAACATTCCCAAATCAAGTGGCGTTTCCGGCATTAGCCACAAGAAACCACGGCGCCTGCCAATAGCACCAGCGTTTTGTATAATTACCGACCGCAGGTACAAAAAACAGACCATAGATTACAAAAAACTGGAGTGTTTTTGTTCGTCTAGTCTATATGGTATAGAATATCAATGTTAAACGTCTTGATGGAAACTTAATACCAATTAATATAAATAAAAACAATTAGACATGCAAGTATTATCGATTTATCGTCGATTAGATATTGAATGCCACAAGACGGATCTGATACTAATATCCTGGGATTACGAGACACATTCTACTTGTGTGGAAATGTTATATGTTATATGCATACCACGAGTCACATGTCAACACAATATTAATGTTTGCATATTTAATACATGTTTATAATAATCCTAAGCTCTTAATACAGGTGTTACGCATCAAATTGAAGAGTATTTACAAAGTAGTGACATAGGGTTTTGATATTTTTTAAAGGTTTAGGATGACATTAATTTATGCATATGTTTATTATAGGTAATATGCTTATACGGGGTTTAAAACCTTATTTAACAATTACCACATTTGGCGGAGATATCGCTATCATACAAAAAATAAAGAAATACATACGAATTGAGGACCTCCTCCTTTTTATGAAGTTGGTCGAAAATAATAATCCCGGATTATAAATCAAATTTCATTATCACCTATTGTTATTAATATGTATATCTAAACATTCTGAAGTGGTTGCTTAAAGCAGTATTCATACAAAATTATTCATTTTGTATACGTCTGACAGACAAGACGGGTTCGTCAAACTAATCTCATAGTTTTTTTACTCCAACACTTGAATACACACCCTGGAGTCCGGACTCGACTGCGATCGAGTATGGACTCGGGAAGTATAGGGGGTCATTTTAATAACTTATGAAAGAGCATATACTCGTTTTAAGTTAGATTAGAAATGATGCAGATGTGTTTAATTTAACAAATAATCGCCCTTGAACCACGTTATATTCTCAATGTAGATTTTGGACATTTTATGATTCCGGAGATAAAAAATACAGTCATTCAACTGGGAGTGTCTGGGACACAGATACTAATTGCGAAATAATAAATACAGAATGTTAAATGAAATGTTCTAAGATTCGTGTATAATTTAAAACAAACCTGGATTTTAATACATTAATTTTTAATATTGAATCTTTCTTTCTACCTGCCTTTTCCCACGTTAATCTGGGGTTGGCGCAACACACTTTGTCAAGCATGTTACGTCCGGCTGCCTGCCTGACGCCAACTCCCATCTGGGGGATCCGGTCCCGGGAAAATAGTGTTTGAAAGACACCACGCCTGACCTCATAATCAAACCAAGGACCTCTCGGTGCACAGCCCATATACACTGCCACTGGATCAAGGAGGCGACACAATTATTGAGATTAAATAAACGCAATTATTGAAGTGAGTAAGTAAGGGGTCAGGGCCCCTATTGTTAATTTTGAGTCCAGTCCTGCACACGGTGTATTGTGGCGACGGTACAAGGCTGCCATGATTGACGGCTCGGTTACTTCGTTAGGCTGCGTTCAAAAGGGCAGGCATACAATTAAAGCCAGTCACAAACCCGACCGGCACATATCATCCTTTACAACGTGCGATCCTCAAATGATATTGTGCTCGCCTTTACAGCCCTTGCCGTTTGTCTGGCCGTAGAATTGAAAACGAATTTTGTTTTCTTTTTTTTAATTTAGCACCATATTGTGTTGAAGTCTTTTGATCCTGTTTTGTACGACGTCTAAATTGTCTTTGATGTCTTTTTACGTCGTTTTTGAATTGGTTTAATAGAATTGAAGTGAGTTCTTAATATGTACAAGTGTTTGGTTGAAAGGACATCGAATTGAATGACATGACGTTAATTTGCCGGAATGTTTTGTCGTGAAACAACGGCCTATATGAATAGGCCGCTTAAATTGAAGAAATAAAGTTGATATTTTTATGGGGCGAGTCAACTCTTTGGTGGCAGCATATATGGGCTGTGGATCGGGAGGTACTGGGTTCGATGCTCTGATTTTTCACCAAAGCGATTTTTCCGTATTTATTTGCCCGGTATCCCTCAGAGGAGGGTTTGACGTCAGACAGGCGGCTGGTTCTATAAACTATGCCAAATCTTTTCTGCGACATGCTTGAAAAAGTGTGTTGCGCCCATCTCACATTAAGGTGGGATAAGGGGACGTAGAAAGAAGGATTTTTATAAGCGGGATTAACCCCGAGAAGGCTTTGATATCAGGCAATCGGCCGTTCGTAATAACTAAGCTGAATGCTGCAATATGCTCCAGAAAATGATTTGCGATGACCCCAAACTGGAGTGGGGTAAAGGTGGAAATATATTTTCCCTGAAATTCCTGATTAAATGGTTCGTCTGTGGAGAAAAACTCGAGGCTCTCAGAGCATATAAAGCGTGGTCACTCCCTAATTAATCTGTGTGAAACAACGCACCCTTTAGCTTCACTCGGGGTTCTATTTTGGCCGTAGACATGATGGGTGGCAAATATAGAATACTGTTAGACATAATAAAGGCAACACGAGTAGACGGGTGGGGGCTGGACCGAGACTCGCGAGGTATTCACAATTGAGACGCTTGGATCAGAGACACTAAATTAATGAACGTATGTCTTGGATTAGCATGAGTATTTTTTGTTGTTAAAGCTTGTTTAGCTGTATTATTTTATCGACGGACTTCCAGAAAGGAGAAGGTCCTCGATTCGTCTTTTTTTATGTATGGTACGCGATATCTCCGCCAAATGTGGACCGATTTTCAAAATTTTGGTGTTCGATAGATCTTATTTCAAGGGTGGTCCCATATAAATTTGGTCACGATCGGATTTGAAGTTGGTCTGTTCAGTTTTTAAACTTGATTATGGCATGTTTTATTCATAACCCTTGGATATCGAACCCAGATTGGGGTATTGGACTCATACACATTTTTTTATTTTTTTTTATAGCAGTCTTGCAAACTAGCATATGGGTAAACTGATGGTAAGTGATGTCCACCGCCCATAGACACCCAAGACACAAAAAGAGTCATGTGTGTTGCCAACTTAAAAGGAGGGATATAGGGATTGGGAAAGGAAGGGCGGTAATTTCGCCCCCGTAAATCTCAGTCACCGAACGAAACGCGACAGCGAGCTGCCATTTTACGTCGGTTTTCTGTAAGACAGTGAATCAAACCGATGGAGCCATGGCCCATCCGTGCTATAGACGTAACTGTTTACTACTCAAAAATCTGCTTGGTTGGGTTTAATTTGGCCTGGTTTAACTTTTCCATTTAATTTCTGAATTTGGTCCAGTTTTCAGCATCTACTGGACTGAGACATTGGCTCTCAGTCCTTCTATCACTATTTCCATGAACCGACTTAACCATAATGTAAATAAAACGTTTTTGGTCTGTTAGTATGGCACGCGCGCCGATCCCCATATTTCTACACATAAACTCGCCGAGTTCAGCGTTCCTGAGCCTTTGATCTATCTCGTAATGAATCACATCGACAATGTTTTTATAAAGCACAAATAAAGGGATTCTGTGAAGTTGCTCGGGTTTACTCTGAACTCGGTATGTGTTTTATTGAAGTTAAAGTCGTTGGGAGGGCTTGAGTGACGGGCACGGTTGGCGCCGGCTAACTTACTGCTAAGAAGATGTTGTGTTGTTAGATATGATGCAAAACATGCATGTTCGTATCGGTAAGGGCGAGAAGTATCTCTGCGGTCCATTGAGACTTTTTTATCCGTCATGTCACATGTGATAGTCTATTGGATACCTACTAGAGACAGGTACAATTGAGTAATACTTACGTGAGTACATGACACATGCCTTTTGTACCAGTAGGTCGATTCTCTAAGAAACGCCACGACGTTGCGAACGACGACGAGTTCCCGTAGCGCACATCGTTGAGATCGACGGAGCGTTCAACGTTGTTGGGGTCTTAGAGAATACCATTTTCCACACATTTATGTCAAACGCCGCGCTCGAGAGAGCTAGTTCGCATAAGCGCCGTCATCACGCATGGCGCTAGTGCGTGCGGTTTGTACCTTGCTGAATACAAAAATGAAAACATCGTTGCCGCAACGATGCCGCAACGTTGTTTTCATAAATGCAACCTTAGAGAATCGACCTGCTGTTAAAAACCTTAAATGTAATTCACGACACGACAGACGTCTTTATTTTGATTCATGACTTGTGTTACATTTATCGTATGTATAATAAATGGCGCTCGTATAAAAATGATTTCCATCAAGCGTGTGGGTTCACACATTTGTTTAACTTTACATTCAAACCGTGTTATATAAACATGTATTTGAATTACAAGCAATACATATATCCGCACCGTTTGGGAATTGAATCACTGCCTTTGCACTCGGCTTACCTATTAAACCATAGCATTTAACAGTTAACTATACCTTGGCAAACTGATTGTACGCGCGACGAAATGTGGAAATATAATTTATTGATACTATAATGAGTAAAAAAGGGTCCAGAATAGCAATATAATTATTCGTTTTTAAAATGATTTTTATGTTTTTAAAGACTATTTTAATTACTTTGGCAACCTTAGAGAATCGACCTGCTGTTAAAAACCTTAAATGTAATTCACGACACGACAGACGTCTTTATTTTGATTCATGACTTGTGTTACATTTATCGTATGTATAATAAATGGCGCTCGTATAAAAATGATTTCCATCAAGCGTGTGGGTTCACACATTTGTTTAACTTTACATTCAAACCGTGTTATATAAACATGTATTTGAATTACAAGCAATACATATATCCGCACCGTTTGGGAATTGAATCACTGCCTTTGCACTCGGCTTACCTATTAAACCATAGCATTTAACAGTTAACTATACCTTGGCAAACTGATTGTACGCGCGACGAAATGTGGAAATATAATTTATTGATACTATAATGAGTAAAAAAGGGTCCAGAATAGCAATATAATTATTCGTTTTTAAAATGATTTTTATGTTTTTAAAGACTATTTTAATTACTTTGGCGATTTTTGGATGGGCTATTGGATTTCCCGCAGACAACATTTCTACACGTTCATAATTATTGATATGACAATATTAAACTTTCTAGTGGCGCCCCCGCCACACCCACAGATAAGTTTGCTTACTCTACGATTAGTGTGCGTGGGCGTCTCAAAAACAAAACCGCGGCACGTTGTAAATAAGAAAAAATGGTGATGTCAGTTGGTCACGGTGAAATAAACGATTTCCGGCGCGCGGAGGCGTCTACAAAGGGCCTCATTAACAAAATCCGACACCGGGCATAATCCTTTCGTTAGACCTCCATTGTACTTGTATACGAGTATGCAACCGTCGCATCGTATCGTATCAACGCGTTGCGTGCGGCTTTTGTCACGGAGAGATCTTGGCGTCGTATCGCGTCGGTTCGATGAGAAAGTGTAAAAATCGAAAATTTTTGGAGAGTTTGTTTACAACCTTTTTATGCTTTTGAAGGCTAAGACTTCGGCCTCCTCCAGAAGTTTGTTTGTATATATTTCTAGTGTATTTGAATGTGGTATCTCAATGATAAACAGCTAATTAAGTACTTTAGCGAACGTCAATTTGTCCAGTCACGTCTAGACACGCAATCAGGCGATGATTAGGCGATCCTATCGAACCACTTCGTAATGGCATGACTGCGATGAGCAGCAGGATTACGATATAAATATATACATATATATATATATGTAAACAACATATTATTTTTAATTTTGTGCACTTTTAGGAGAGTTGTGTGTGAGGCCTGCTGTAGAAAATCTGTAACCAGGGTGCCTTCGCCTAGGTTAATTCCATCCTATTATGAACTACAAAGATTAACTTATTATGATAGACAAATTAAAAAAATAACTATATTGCCGTTTTGACGTTTATATACATTAAGGCTACAGCAGCTTTGATCCTATTAAAAGAAAGCAGTGCGACACTGTCACACGAGCAGATTGGCTACTTGATGATGATGATTGCCACTGCTCGTAGACTCTACGATACCAAAAGAATCATGCATACGTTGCAAAATTTAAAGCGAGAGATTATTTTGATCCATATTGAAGAGAACACGGCCAACTCCTATGAATTCCTAAAGGAAAGGGAGAGTGTTTTGCAATGCGGTTCCCTTTTTATTGAAGTGTCATATCAGTTTCACGTCTTCTATAGTCTATACCACTGAGGCGATGTAATGACCAATGCGACGACTTATGCGATAATCACATGTTTAAAAACTTAACGGAAATTGTCGAAATTGATCCCATCGTGACCAAATTGATATGGGACCACCCTTGAAATAAGCTTCATCGACCACAAAAAAAATTGAAAATCGGGCCACATTTGGCGGACATATCACGTAACATACGTAAAACATTTTGAGTGGTAGAGCCACGCTGTAGACAGTTACGTCTATAGCACGAATGGGCCGGCTCGACGGGTTTGATACCACTGTCTCACAGAAAACCGACGTAAAGTGGCAGCTTGCTGTTTTGCCTCCCCTTCCATTCTATCCTTTTAGGTTGGCAACGCACTGATGATTCTTTTTGTGTCTTGGGTGTCTATGAGCGGTGGAGATCACTTACCATCAGGTGATCCAAATGAAATGAAAAAAAATACACACAAATTGAGGACTTTCGCCCTTTTTTGAAGTCTGACAAAAAGTGCGCGAGTGTGTGAAAAATATATTTTAAGATCTATCGCCATCTCCATACATCATTCGATCGTGAATTTATCGATGTATTGATTAGTTGGATCATGTGTATTTATGGATGATGAGACGTTGCCGCGTTGTGAAATCATTGTCTGTTCATACATTTTAGAATTTGTGAAATATTGCTGCTACGATTTCGTAGCGGTTCGCTTTGAGTGAGTTATCGGAGTGTAGACAGCTTTATATTTGACTAGGTTTTTATCATTATTTGCCTTTTTTATTTCTTAAAACACATTTAATAATCCCAAGTTTAAAAACTTACAGCCCGACTTCAAATCCGATCGTGACCAAATTTATATGGAATAAGCTCTATCGAATACAAAAAGAATTTCGAAAATCGGTCCACATTTGGCGGAGATATCGCGTAACATACATAAAAAATACAGATGAATTGAGGACCTTCTCCTTTTTGGAATTCGATCGAAAAGTGTTTTGGGGCGACCCCACATGGAAAGGGTTAGAGAAGGTTAAAAGAATTCATACAGCGCATATTGCAAGGGGGTTTCCGGCGTTTCGCTTGCCGAATGATTCGGTCAGTATGGCGGCGATTTACTGCAAAAGCACAAAATACATGACGTGAAAGTACAGCGGCAGCCGGCAACACAAGTTGAGTTTGCATTTTTTTAGTGGTAGAGCCATGCTGTGGATGTACCACAGCACGCATGGGCCGGCTCGACCGGGCAGATACCATTGTCTCACAGAAAACTGACCGCAGCAGCTAACTGTCGCGTTTCGTTGAGTGAGTGAGATTTCGGTGGCCCAATTACCTACCTCCCTTCCCCAATCCCTATTGCCCTCCTTTTAGGTTGGCAACGCACCCATGATTTTCGACCGACTTCCAAAAAGGAAAAAGTCCTCAATTCGTCTGTATTTTTTTTATGTAACGCGATATCTTCGCCGAATATGGACCGATCTTCAAAATTCTTTTGTGTTCGATAGAGCTTATTTTTTTGAGCTTATAGAGCTTAGTTTTTAGCTAATTTGGTCACGATCGGATTTGAAGTCGGTCCGTTAAGTTTTTAAACTTGTGATTATCGTGTCTGTGGGCGGTGGAGATCACTTACCATCCGGTGCCCCATCTA
Organism: Clanis bilineata; assembly: GCA_036417725.1. NCBI lineage: Eukaryota > Metazoa > Arthropoda > Insecta > Lepidoptera > Sphingidae > Clanis > Clanis bilineata. The sequence goes on along the minus strand of CM071139.1, from coordinate 1,371,717 downwards.
TTTGTTCGCCTCTCTCTAATATAAAAAAAGAATGCTGCATACTTTGACTGATGGGTCCGCCTAGTGTTAATAATAATATCATAGAGTCATCATTACCAGCTAACAACGCACTCGCGTAATATTTGCCTCCAGTTAATATTTGCGAAGCTGGAACAACTAGTCGCAATTGAGCATGTTCACTCTAATCAAAGCGTGACACACTTTGTGCCAAATATTTGCGGTACAATTGTTATTGCCTGGCGATTGTGATGTGCTGATGTCATCGGTAGGTGTGCTCTGGGTTTGAATATGGTATTTATTCTGACGTACAAGGATATGGCTTTTTCGTTTTCATGGTCGTTTCATGGTCGGTCTGGTAATTCGGACGTAAAGAAAAGGGACACCATCTCGTTTATAGTTCAACGGACGCGACAGAGAAGCAACGCACACAAACGCGCTTATACAAAAGTGCCCTACGCACGTTATTACGTGTAAATAGATCGAATGGGCCGAAAACGTTGCGTCACTTTCAATGTTCCTAGCGCTCCGTCCATCTTTTTTTACGTCCGTGGGTTATTCTTGTCTTATTTCATGTAATGCAGTAGTTTATAAGAAATCTAAATGCTGGGTAGTTTTTGAGCAGACGACTCACTTGCGAATAAAACATGATGCTCTTACAAAAATCATGTCATAGTTTAATGTTTTAATAAAAAAAAAATCTTAAATCTTGAATTTGGTTCGTATTTGAATGTCCATGTGATGTTTAGTAATTAAATCAAAGAGGGCATAAAGTGCAACCACTTTGTGAGCACCGCCTCCTAAGTTCCCAACACACGTATAAGGTACACTATTCAAGACGTACAACACAGTTTTTTTTAAATTAACGCTAATGAATCGTCTCGTAAAGTCCATCGGGTTCGATTAAACGCACCTTTACCGAAAACGAGGCGTTTAATAAGTGTCGGGCTTGTAGGGGCCCGGAGTGGCGCGCCGCCCGGCGGCATGGCATCAAAGCGTGTTATCGAACGTTGACAGCTAACAAAATCCTTTTAATTAGGCGGGGTGGCCGGCCGGCCTCCCCGACACCTATTGGTGTAGTTGCAGCATACTTAAACCGATAACCTTGGGGTCCTGGGTTCCACTTTCAAGTTGAGCAATCACAATTTGAGTTTGGATTCATAAGCTGAATAAATCAGACATGAGGTGCGCAGGGTTAGAGATTATGTCCCGTATTAGCTCGCTCCCTAACAAATGAAGGGACGGATAGGCTCAGCGAACTCTAGTTCCCTCTGCCAATGTCGACATACAAACAAACAAACACTGCCTGCCCAGGGCGGTTACCACCAACTCTTATAGCAATATTATTACAGTCTTGCTTGTTCCGATTCCCGTACAAAAAAACGTAGTAAGATTATAATAATACTGATATAAGAGGTGGTGGTAACCCCCCTGATAATGGTAATTAAATTAATTCTATAATTACCTAACACAAAAGAAACAAACATCACACCATCAAAATCAGATTTTGAAAATTGCAGGGTTCGGCTAATATTTTAATTCGGCAAACCGATGCTGATAATGATGATAGTGACAATGATTAAAATGCACGATTAAAAAAAATTGCATATGCATATTTTGTCAATCTTTGTTTGCCTACGTCATTGCCCTCTGCCTGTGGTACAGGCGCGTTCTTCGTGCAAAGCTTGTATTCCCACGCGAAAGCGGAAAATCTCGAGCTATATTGAGTCGTCTCCGAATGCGATACTAATCGATACACTTTATTATTAGATTACTTTCCGATTTAATCTATTGTTTGGTGTTCTTGCCGTTTCGATCGAGTTCAGATACCTCGGAAGTCTTGAGTGTTATCTAAATTGGATTACCAGTTTCTAATGCAGCAATTAAAAATAACACAAAAGTTTATTTATCCAATCGACAAATATTATTTAGATAAGTGCGGACATAGAAAAATCAGCATAACCTGAAGTATATAATAATAGATTTTGTTGTTATATATTTACATTTTGCGCTAATAAACGCTAATAAAATTAGATATACTAAAATATTGTTGGAAACACGACATTAACCGTTTGTATATTAATGTATTTTAGCTTGAAACAATATTATTACAATGTACATTCCTTTGATCAACTCCAATTTTATTATTGTTTACGTTCTTTGTATAGACGAGCAATCTTTTATACATTTTGTTTTATGTATTTCTGGCGTATATTAAGAATTCATTTATACTTATTCCAGTAACCTCATTATAGAGGTAAGGGTGCAATCATCCTAGAATCCTCATCACCTATCTCAATAGATTGCTGAAAGCGCGGTTTTGATTTTAATTAACATCGTGTTAGGAGTAAAGTGTAGTTACCAAAGTTGAGTATTTGTAAGCTTTGACAATGGAAAGTCATGTTAAAGTTAAATAATATATGCCAATACTTTGAATTCAGCCTTAACTCATAATGCTCGAGAGCAGTAATAGGTCCCCTAAACTGAAATTAAGTTGAAATTGACCTTGCACATTGAAGATGACGTTGTAGCAATAACAGATGTACTACAGGCGAGTGTAGACTGAATGTAATCGAGTTACTGGCAGGGGCCGGTGTTATCGCTCGTAAAACTGAAATTAACAACACCCCGGCCCGCGCGGCCGCTGTGCTCATCTGTTCGCAATTTATGATGCTGTGAAGATACAGTGTTCACAAAATGTTTAATTACGATTACATTAGGTGTCATTTCTGTTATAATGCCGCTTCCTACAAGTCGATCTGGAAGTCTTTGGGCGAGGCCTATGTTCGGGAGTGGATGTGATGGCTGATGAAGATGCTTTTATTTGTTTGTTATGGGCTCCTTCCTTCCAAAATGACCATTGTGCGTGAGATGATGATGCTATGATGCACAGTGCTGATGACTGGTGCTAAATTTTGAAAGGACTTTTTAAAGATAGAAATGGTTGAAGGATTATAGTTATGTCTATTATTGCATACTTTATACATGGTTGTTGACGAATTCTTTATAAGTTGCTTCCAAGCTGTTTACAAAATTATTTGAATATATTATCATTATTTTATTCATGGATGGATGTGCTTATAGCGATGTATGATTGATTTAACGCTGCATTATAAAGGATTAAGATTCTAACGTATTCATATCCATGAGAGCAAATTAAAAAGACAAGAAAATCATAAACATAAACATTGTTTCAAATCGACACTGAAGAATGAAAAAGGCACACCAAGCGCAAGGCAGACGGATTACAACAAACCAAAACGTATGTAGATAAATTTCGCAACGGCTGAGCTTAACTGCGACGTGTATTTGTGGAAAGTGGAGGAAGCCCAGCAGCATCCGCTCGGACGCGTACAGAAATACACGCGGCGGCACGGAGCGGCGCAGGGCGGATTCCGCGACGTCTGCCGGGTCGACGACCTCTCCAAACACAACGCTATATGTGATAACGTAGATAGCGATCTCGTTCACCGATGAGGGAAATCGCGAATATGCTTAAGTCTATTTACGTCTTCGTTCTTTATCTAACCTGAATTGCGTTCTATTACGCTTCACTATGTATGCATTAAGGTTTGGAATTGTGTGATGGTGGATATAACCAGGTATTTTCTACTCTAAATGCCTATGTATCCCTACACTATGCCTTACCTGTATCGATGTTGTTGCAAGTTTCATGATTTTTTCAAACATTCTATATATTCTATAGCTACAGAATATGTCCTCTCAGTTTTAAAATCGATGTATTACGGCTCATAAGCCGCTCTCATTTTAATGCTTAATTCGAAATTCAATTCCTGGTTTTCTTCATTATTTCTTCCTTTATTATACTGAGTATATTTGCTGAGTATTATTGAACGTTAAAGATCTCCATCAAGGTCTATTTTTGTCCTTTCCTTTTATATAAGTTGTTTAAATATGGGTCAATATAAAAGCAAACAAAATTATTTAAAGATCATATGATTCAGCTTCGGATTTAAATATACAATTTACTTCGTTTTAAAGGTCACATCTTTATGCATATTAACTATATGAGTTTATCTTGCTCAATCTTATCGATTGAAAATTCTTAAACTGATGATTTACAATATTACATCAGTTTTTGTGATGTCGACGTGGTTCGAAATAACAAGCGGCAGGTTCGGTTTCCGCACCGGCCAAAATTTTCAAACGTGATCAGCAAATGTTTGTATCTCTATGACATAAGATGCATAGATATCTCAGGATCACATTCAATATCTATTGGTGTAAATGTATCTCACCTTGTATCCTCGAAGGGGTAAGACACCATGACATAACCATCACGTCTCCCGCCAGGCTCGGCGTGGCGGCAGTGATAAAACACTTTTCCTTGCAATAACAAAAAAGGTGAATTAAGGAACTACTTCACTTCCATGCGAGATCATTTTCATCCCATTATGTGATACATAAGACTGTTGACATACTGAGCATAACACTGACATATTTCAAGAACGATCAACTTTTTTGATTTTTGAATTCAAAAACGTCTAACATTGTGATTTTCCGACCCGGGATAGTATAATTAAAAATATTTTTTGAATTGAAAACTTTTTTAGCATCATTGTGATTTGAAATTCGATGAAACGAAAAGCGACAGTAAAAAGAGACAGACACATAAATTCATAAGATTTAACGTGGGAGAAAATGAGATAGCAAGCATTTGTGCGCGCATGCGTAGTACAAAGCTTGGGAAAAGGCATTACACAACCGTGGTGTTTTGTATACGTGTACGTATTATAAGTTTGTAGTCTTTTCATCATTTTTATAATAAAATCTATGTAATATATACGAATGATTTATATACGAATAAAATAATTATCAAACGTATCACTATGATCATTACTAAAACCCACAATTATCCTCTTCTCGAAATTTTACATTCGTCTCATTATTTTGAAGCCAACATTTTTGAAGGTTTCACTTTTACCACGTGTGAATTGCACACATTTTTTTAAAATTATTTTTCAGATCATCAAACAGTAAAAATAACAGTACCTTTAATCGTCCGTATTTTTGAAACTAATAGAACTTAATTGACGATGTCTCAGTCATTATTGGCCGGCACATAAAAAGCCGTTACAATTTGGCTCGTAAATACGGCATCCCTTACGACTCTTACGAGTTACGTTACAAGTTTTTGTACTTAAGGACCTCTCCAATTGTTTGTTGTTCTATTTAACTTCCACGTAGTTTATGTCCACTGGCTCAGTGTATCTGATTTCTAAGTTTGATGCGAGAGATATCGTCTGGATGGGTCCTTAATTTGACGGAGTGTTTTAGTGCAGCGACGTTTTTTGTTTATTTTTTAGCGTTAAAAATAATGATCAGAGTTAGCCTTATAAAGTTTTTCAGTGTTGTTCGTCTTACGTAAAATATTTTCTCTTATGATGTAAGTATTACGATTCGCAATGTCCTAAAAATATGTAATATAATTCATAACACTACAACGAAAAGAAATACCAAGATTTTTGGATGCTGTTCAAATTTTAGTTGTTATGATGATTTTTGGCAGTAAGAATATATTACGAAATGAAAGTTCTATTGAGCAAAATAATAGCCATAAGTACAGGAATGGCTATTGCAGATTGTAGACATAGGGTTTGACACTAGTGCTCAAGAAATACTATGTGCTATACATTTTATCGATAGAGTGATTATTTATTTAGAAATACTGATGTTATGTTTCTTCCTGATAAAGGGAATAACTAAACCCTAATCCCTTCTGCAACAACACACACGATTTGAGTACCACTAATACCACTTGCTACCATAGTGTCTCTTCTTTGATAAAAACAATCAGTTACTGGTGTTGATAAAAATAATAGGTCAATGATATTGCCATGAAAATCACTGGACAACACAATTTATGTGATGAGAGTGTCCCGCCCACACACCTGCTACTGTAACTCCTGTAAGCCAGGATCAACAATGGCACGCATTTTACGACACCGAGCAATGAAGCTCGGCGAGTCCCAGATAATGCAAAATTGTCTTCATCCCGCAACGAAATTAATCAAACAGAAAAATAGATAGGGGTAGGAATTATAAGGTTTCTACTTCTCTCCGTAAAAAATGCAGGAGATAATGTAATGAATTAAAGAGGCATCAGCCCCATACATAGGGATATTTACAACTGGAAAGGCACCACGGAAATAATTTGAGTGGGTAAATTTATGTGATGAGTGAAATAATGCCAAAAGAAAGAAACGCCTTTTTTATTCGGCTATGCATTCAAGATGATACGTTGACATGGTGTTTAACTAGTTTCCGCCCACGGCGTCGCCCACGCGCTTGTAATAACGCTGTAATCTTAATTATCGATTAAAACAAATGCTAGCGAACGACCAATCGACCGGTTGTGTATTTAATATGTTATTTTATGTAAGTAATTGCTACAATCGAGTGGGTTTTATTTCGATATCGATTAATCAGGTTTTTGACTGAATGCAGTAGCTCTTTTGACTGTGATGTTGAGTAATCTGTGCTTATTTTTTTATTTTTACATGTAAATTCACGCCTCCATCCACATTCGTAGGCGAATGTTATTTGTGGAAACTATGCTGGCTCATGTGTTACAATTAGTGATTTAAATTACATTAAGATATTGTTTGTATGTTTAGCTTAAAAATGAATAAAATAAAATAAAAAAGTAAAGGTGTAAATGGTGTATGGTTTAAAGTTATACCAACTGAATAAATAAATAACACCCAACAGTCACATACATAGTCCTGTCCTGATCCCACACTAAGATACGAGTCTTGTGTCGTGGGTATCAGGAACTACGAAAGATTTTCGGTCTCAAAACACACAGACCCGAAAAAAATATCTGTAGCTCATACAAACATTTGTTTTGGTGCGGGATCGAACCCGCGGCCTCTCGCTTCACAGCCGACTACTCGCCCATTGTGCCACAGAGTCTGTCAAATATTAATATCAATAACTGGCGCATCTGGGAAGGCTCACAGTAAGGCACTTGGTAATAAACCCTTCAAATAATATTTGATAACGGGTGAATCCACGAAAGTTGTACAATAGGCCCCATTTATTTACAATAATTAAATTAATTAGCAGATAAGCCTTTTGGAAGAAAGTCTGTTATGGAAAATTTAGAATAAATGTAAGGTCTCTCCATATCGGACTATCTTTTCAGGTTAAATGCATACTTTTATGCTTATAATATACTCGTCGTGTCGTTTGCTTAACTATGGTTGATTAGATGCTTTTTACCACGTGTTTCAATAGATACCTCTTATCAAACAAAGTTATTAAGAAGCTTTCTAAAGTTAAACGTAAACTGAGAGATAATTTGTGTTTCTTTGTAGGAATAACTTAAAAACGCATTATGTTGTCAAAGTGAGATAACAAAAACAGTTTTAACATATAAATCTACAAATTCAATACACAATATCACATTTATTTATACAAATGTGTAACAATTCGAGAACATTTCGATTACATTTTGAAAAACGATAAAATCCAGCCGTCCGATTTAAAAACGAGACGATATATTGTTGGGAATAATGACGAGGGCTGCATAATTTGGAGTAAGATGGGTCGGGCGCGGTGTGAAGTCCCGTGGTGCCCAATTATTGTGCCGGCGGTGGTCGGCTCGCAGGCGCCTCGGCCGGCCCGGTATCGGCGCTCGTCATCGATAACCCCCGACCGGTTTCCAGTTCGTATATGGGTCGGGCCTCAGGATATTCACGCCGCGGATGGCTTCATGCTGTATTGCTAATCCGGAATTATTCATGTTTACGCATTTGTTAGCGTTTTTGGTGACATGCGGCGAGTTGGGTTTTATTTTGCCTTTTTAATAAAATGGTTATTTAAAACTGCCTCGGTGGCGTAGTTGTATTTCGGTATGACTACCGTCCTGAGGTCTCGGGTCCGATCCCCGGGTCGGGTAAAGTGATATTGGATTTTTTCATATCAGCCCGGAGTCTGGAATTTGTGCCCGATATGGCGATAGGCTCGCCCCCTATCACATCTGGGACGGCACTAAGCTCGGCGAAATGTGGGTGTTCTATTTCGCTAGAGCACCTCTGCCTACCCCTTCGGCGATACAGGCGTGAGCTTATATTATGTTAGTAATTTAAAATACTTTTTAAGTCTGTTAGAGCTCTAATGATGTAAGGAGTAATCAAAGAGCGGATGTCGTAAATTAAGTAAGCTGTATATTTTGTCTGCAAAATGCGAAGATTTTATCTCCTGCTATTTTATCTCTCACGTTATCTACTTCGATGAGTAAAGCAATAGTTTTCACATCCCAGGGAAGGGAAGGACATCTAAAAAGTAACTATGTAGCAAAATACCAATGCAAGCCAACACATTAATTAGTCACTTCCTACACTGGATGTTTAATTTTTCTGTAGAGGAATGATAATGATTAGTTTTCTTGTCGCGTCGGATTTTCACATCGGCCCCGGCGGTGTGCAGCGAGTAGGGTTGCTGGATGTATTTTTATAGGCAAATATTTGCGAGCCCATCATGTCCGGCTATGATTTATCTTTTGAAAACGACGCGGCGGTGCCAGACGTGGTAAACTTTTTTCCTTTTTTCTTTATACAAAGACTGGCAAACGAGCAGGTGGGCCACCTGACGGTAGACACGAAGAATCAAGGGTGCGTTGCCAATCTCAAAGTAGGGGAATAGGGATTTGAAAAGGTAGAGGGCAATAGGGCCACCGGAAACTTCACTCACCGAACGAAACGCGACAGCGAGCTGCCACTTTACGTCGGTTTTCTGTGAGACAGTGGTATCAAACCGTTCGAGCTGGTCCATTTGTGCTGTAGACGTTACTGTCTACAGCGTGGCTATACCACTACACTACCTACCACTACACCCACCTCTCAAGGTGATGTACGACTTTCAAAAAATATATGTTATAGGTACCGCCAAGTCCTGCTTTTTTAGGACTTGGCAACCCTAGTCGCGACTGTTATTTTCATTCAACAAGGTTTCCACGTGCATACGCTTACTCACTGTTGTTTAATAGGTTCTAATGACGATTGTAATGAGCAATCGATGCGCTGGCGGAATACTAACCGTGCGATTGTTTTGTTTTGAAGATAAGGAGTTAACGGAGATTTGGTTAGTCTTCTATGTGGATTTGGTTAACAGGGATCATACACAGATAGACAAGCCTTATGTGATAAAGCTTAAATTATGTCTAAGCAGGGGTGAAGTCCTCAGACCGCGATTGGCCCTGTAGAATGGCAGCTTCACGTGATGGCTGTGGTTGCATACAGATACGTACTCTTGACTTTTGCAAGGAGAGAGAGAGAGAGAGGATTAGAGTTGGGTTTAGAGTTTAGACGGTAGAACTCCATGCCAGCGACACACCTCCGAGTTTCGGTTCGGAGATCTGTAAACGCGTTGCCTTTGTAACCTTGTTTGTGAATTGTTATGTAATATACTTTGCTGAGCTAAGCCACGCAATTAGTGTATAACATACTTAATTATTTATCAATTATCTATCAGTATAGTACCCGAAGGCAAACATAATAGGATTAAGCGATTAACGTCTACTACTAATTGATTTATGGTTTTTATCACAAAATCCTTTATCGTTAAGTGTTTAATTACCTGTAAAAATAGAACAAGCGAGCTAAGTTGCTTATTAAATTGTACATCGTTATACAGAATGCGACATTTAAAACTCATTAAATGAGCGTTTGAAGCGTAAATAAGTCGTCCGCACGCAAGCGTATTAATAGTTGTCATTTAGTTGAAGTACAATATAAGTTATGAGTTGAGTTATTACAGCCGTAATAACAGAGGCCCAGCGGACGCGGCTCCTTACACAAATCCTTAACATGTGTCGGTGGACATTAGTTGTTAATATGCAACTGTTGCAAGTTGCAACACACGAAATATTACGCTCAAACCACCGACGATCACAGTTTCCTAACCAGCTGTATAATTATAGTCAGAACACCGAACAATTATAACGACTAAACGATACAAAATGTCTTCACACAGTCCGCCGCGGCACGGCGACCGGTTCCCGGACTTATCTAGCCGCTAAACGCCGATCCCCTTCGTCAACTCGCAAAAAACACTATCTTTGAAATCGCACACGATCACACGAGTACACGACCGGTAAGGAGTAAGGACTCCGCGACTTCCATGTGCGGTTGGTTGTTTATTTTAAACGTAGTCATTAAGTACAGGAGCGGCTGTTTAGCTCTCACGTGACCCCGTTCTCGGACCGTGAGATAATCGCGCCGTGTAGTGTCCGTGCACGTACTTCGTCCTTATTAGGCAAGCGAGATTTTTTCCGTGGTGCTCGGATCTCGGTGCCGACTCCCGTACGCATGCGTCGCGTCGCCGTTGTGTCGGCATGCATGATGCCGTCCCCGACCCTATGCGAGCTACCGACTTAAAGACCATCCTTAACTATGTGATATTTTTGTTTTATTGTCCTTTTATATTATGAGACTATAAATTCCAATGACTGTCTATTAAAATCGAATGATTAACGCCGAATGCTCATACATTCAAGTCGCTTTATGTCGTTTAAAGCCGCTTTATCTGTCAAAATTGTATGGCAAAAATTAATGTAAGAAGCCGTTAAAGCTGAGTATCGTTTGACCATTCGGGCGTAGGTATGTTGATTTTATTATTAGCGCTTTATGTATTATACGTATTTTTGTTATTTATAAATTCATAAAATATTGGTGGCATTAAATCTTTGTCCAATGCTTAGATAATGCAATGATAAACAAGATTCTGGACAATTTATTGCCACCGCAGTCGATTCTTTTATTAGAGATGTGACGTGAAAGTACATACAGATAAAATTAATTGCCGTACAGTTTTGTTATAACAAAATCTAATTTAAATATCCCCGTAGAGCCGATGGCGCGGTGCGGTGACTAGGGTTGCTGACTCTGGTCACGGTAGAGCTATGTTTTGGTCAATTTTGTTTCTTATTGTATGAATGATCTCTTTAGATCAGCGTATGTACGACGCTTGCGCAAAGTTAGTATTTATCGACACTTATGTTCACATTTCATTTTTTTCAAGTAACAGACATAAGCTCACGCCTGTATCCCTGAAGGGGTAGGCGGTGGCGCACTAGCGAACTAGTACACCCACATTTCGCCGAGCTTAGTTCCGTCCCAGATGTGATAGGGGGCGAGCCTATCGCCATATCGGGCACAATTTCCAGTACCCTTAGTACGAGTTTTTCTCGATTCTCGAAATCGACGATAGTTTACAGTTTCTCCATACATTTTTTAGTTCGTTATAGTTTCCGCAAAATGGCGCTGCTAGTCAAATGTATGGACAAAACGCAAACTATCGGCGATTTCGTGAATCGAGAACTGTCAAAATAAACTCGTACTAAGGGTACAGACTCCTAACTGATACGGAAAAATCCAATATCACTGCCCGACCCGGGGATCGAACCCGAGACTACCTCAGGACGGTAGTCGTACCGAAATACAACCACGCCACCGAGGCAGTCGAGTTTTTCAAGTAAGTATATGTATAAATATTTTTTAGCTCTTAAGGGCAAACAGGTTGGTGGTAAGTGGTTGTTGCAAATAGCCATCGTAAAGGGAGCATTGTAGAAAGGAGAGGGACGGGAACTAGGAAGAGGCCCTCTTCTTTCTAGTTTGGAGCAGTTGGTTGTCCGATTTTTTTTTGTTGACAACCCTACGTGGGTATCATAAACGTCAGACCGTTTAAACCGTCCAATATTTTAAACGCTGGCATCGTTATATGACGCTCGTAAACACTCTGATAAAATTATTTCTGTCTTCGGCCTTTGGACTTAAACGTCTAAAGCCGTTTTCAATTATGAATAAATTCCGTGTGTACGGTATGACCGGCGGACTCGATAAACGTCGACGTCGAGTGTTGACGTGAAATATGATAATTTTTTCCCGAGCCACACAGGTACGAATTGCGATTTTGCTAAAGGAGGCATATTTGGTATCGTAAGACTGAGGACGATGTGGATGGTTCTCGAAAATTGAACGTACTGCCGAAAAGACCATCTTCAGTTTCACCCCGAGGCATACACAACTTTGTGTTTTCAATTTTTCGTTCGAAAAGAAAACAACTTACGTACCATACATCTTTTATGTCTCATAATAGGATATAAGACATCTGAAATTGTACCTTGCTAGACAAAATACACGCTGAGGAGAAGCATTGGGGAAACCGCACAGGCTCTATAATAAATAATAAGTCGGATAATATGCATACAACTTTTGCCATTTTCGTAAAATAAAATAGATGTGTACAACAAAGTATACCAACAAAAACTTACAAAAATTAAAGTGTCAATAATAGGCGGCCTTATTACTTAGAACGATCTCTACCAGACAACTACAACCTTTCAAAATAAGTAGGTACTTTTGAAGAGAAAAGTGGAAATGGTACCTGTTGCCCCCCATTAAATCCGTTCCTGCCTGGAAACTACAAAGCTGTGTATTGGCGCCAGCGGTCCTGCCGACCGCCCGCGACCAGTTTTTATTGCGAACCAATAGAGGATCCATTAAAGGCTTGTTTTTGACTTCGCGCTTCCATATTCGCGTTGTAAGTTAGCTGAATGTGTATGGGCAAATTGATAGGTAATATTTTAAGGGTGATCCATTACTATGAAGTACCTGTAGTACACGTATGGGCAGTTTATAGTGCATATTATTAAACTTGCATATTATTATTAAGCAGCGATAGCTCAGTTGGGAATGGTACGGAATGCCGAGACGAGTGTCGGAGGTTTGAGGCCAACCTCAAAAAAGAAGCATACACCTCTGACTTTTCTATGTTAAGTGTGTTTTCATTGTGAATTATCGCTTGCTATAACGGTGAAGGAAAATCGTGAGGAAACCTGCATATGCGAGAATTTCTCCACAAGAATTTCAAAGGTATGTGAAGTCTACCAACCCGCATTAGATCAGCATGGTAGACTGAGACCTAACCCCTCTCATTAGTAGAGGAGGGTCGTGCGCAGCAGTGGGACAGTAATATTACAGGGCTAATATTATTATTATAGTATTTATTATTAAACTTAGGAATTGTTCTTAGGCTCTAGTAATATAACGGCTTCATCGCAGTGACTGTGTGCTTTTTTTCTTTATTGTGAAACGTGATATCGTAGGTTCGATTCTTGCATAGAAATAAATATCGGGGCAATGTGGAGTTGGAAGTATTTATCTTCTCATATCTTTAGCATGAGATGATTCTTAGTTTAGAGTTAGCACTATTTGTTGAATATATTGTAGTTAATTATAAAATAAAGATGGAAAATATTTAGTGATAATCACAAGTTAAAAAAATTTATGGTCCGACTTCAAAACTTATCTGATTGTGACTACCAAATAGACTACCTTGAAATAAGCTCTATATAACACAAAAATAATTTTGTAAATAGGTTCACGTTTGACGCAGATATTGCGTAACATACATAAAAAAATACAGACAAATTAGGACTTTCTGCTTTTTGGAAGTCGGTCGAAAATATAACACCCTCCTTCTAATGTAGTCAGGTAGGCTTGAAAACGCAAATTGTAACCACTTTCGTCATAAACAGCAGCTTCTGACTACTAATGATTTGTTTTGTAGACCGTACCGTTTCATTAGATAGAGTTATAATAGACAGAAACGAGATCGACGACGCGACAATTCCTATTGTTTTGAACACGTTTGGACATTGTTTGGACGTTAGTGTAACAACTAACAATGCCGTACACAATAAATTAATATCGCAACAGATAGTTGATAGAGTTGAATCAGCTTCTAACAAAGGGTTATGCAACGTTGTGTTTCCGAGGGCGCTTTCTGTGTCACTTTGTAACCGATTTCGAAAAAGCTGCTCTTTTATTATTATTGTAATTTAATAGCAATTCTTGAAATTACTTCGCGCTTCAAAAATCGATAGGCTTATCCAGTGATTCAATCACGTGAATAAAATCCCTTGAAAATTAAAACTTTTAACTTTAAAACTTGATGAAATAAAATTTGAATTTTAGTCCGACCCGTGACCACGAAGGATGCAAAGCTTTCGAAACGTCGGGTCTAAAAATAAAATAAATACAAAACAAATCGTGATAAAATCCATAAAAACTAATTTTTTTAAAAATTATTTTTATGGATTTTGATTTGATTTGATTTGATTTTGATTTGATTTGATTGAATTTAAAAATTTATTATTTTTATGAATAACATTCGCGTAAACCTAAAAAATAATTATGCTGAACTTTAATTTATTTTACTTAAATTATATTTTAACAGTACATGTTTTTGACGATGTGGTATTAAATCGTCGCAAAATAAGTCAGTGACTTTTTATACTTTGAACTTACATCATGGCAGTTCGTAGTCCTTAACAAAACGATATATTTTCATAATTAGGTTCCCATGCATACATGTTGCCAACTCAACATTGATAGACATTGTCTTATAAAGAATATCGGATAAAAAAATTGTATCTGAATACACATATTGGGCCCTACTTATGAAAACAGTTTAGCTGAGCAAATGACTAAGAATAATCTGTAACTTTTTTCCTTGTGTCACATTGTTTGAAAATAAAAGGGATCTGTCCCTTTTCTTATTCTTTACCATTTACTCAGTTAAACTGTTTAAATAAGTAAGGCTCTATATCTAGTGCCAGATCTTTCTTAGTAGTGTGTAACGCGCTTTATAAGGCTATCCAGAAGCGTACGGACTCGTGCCCTTATGAATTAACCAAATGCCACTATGTCGCAACGCAGGCGCATTCAGAGATAGGTCTCGGGGGTCATGATCCCCCGTTAAAGTAGAGTTATTGGACTATAAGATAGCAACCTAATGGTTATGTAAGTTTATAGCGACGGTGTTACGAGGTTGCCTACTGATTTGTGGTCTAAAGATTTTTGAGTATTTTCAAAAGTGTATGTACATTGACAGCCTCCGTGGCGCAGCGGGCGAGTAGCCTTCTGTGAAACGTGAGGTCGCGGGTTCGAATCCCGACCGAGAAAAATGTCTGTGTGGCCCACAGATATTTGTATCGGGTCTGGGTGTTGAGAGACCGAAAGTTTCTCGTAGTTTCTGATACCCACGATACAGGTTACACCTACTGTGGGGTCAGGACTAGTGTGTTACTGTTGGGTGTATTTATTTATTTATTTATTTATTTATTTACATGTGGAGGGGAAGGGAAAAATTTATTGAATGATATTCAAATTTTGAACAAATAAATCAGGCAACTTTTACGGCAATGTCAAAATATACTTTTATTCAATGATTTGGTCACTAATTTTGCATTGTATTTTAGAAGTATTGTTCCTAGAGTGACGTGTAAAAGCGTTACTTTACCAATCTAGTTGTACCTTCGTCGATGACCGTGTCTGCAGTTTCAGTGCCCCGTCAGCAACAACAAATACAGTTGTTAGATAATAAACTAAAGGCGCCACAACCAGAGTTTGTTTCCGCTGTGCGGAACCCACGCAGCCGACAATATGCACTAGCAACTCGCAACTGTTGTAACAACTTTGTCTAAATACTACGTCCAATGTAGAATTTATGTGGAGTAGTAAACAAATAGTCTTAAGCGTCCATTTACACCTTTTGATTCATTTATTTAATTCCTCACTCTTACCTTGAACCCAGAGGTCTTAGGTTGCAATCCATAGAGCGAACTCCGAGTCATAAAAAATCTTTGCTTAGACTGTCTGTCAGTCTGTTTTTCTTGTAAAAAATGGCTAGTACTAAGGCTGAGATCTATAGAGCGAACTTCGACTAAGTCTAAGTTAAAGTCACGAACTCAGTGAGGATTTTTACTAAGTCCGAGTCATTTTTTACAAGAAAATCTTTGCTTAGTCTGTCAGTCAGCTTAGTCAGTCTGTTTTTCTTGTAAAAAATGACCCGGTCTAAGTCCAAGTTCGATTTAACAATTACAAATCCCCCCTGAGTTCGTGACTTTGACATAGACTTAGTCGAAATTCGCTCTATAGATCTCAGCCTAAGTCGAAGTTCGATTTAAAAATTCCAAATCCTCACTGTGTTCGTTTCTTTGACTTAGACTCGGTCAAATTTGCTCTGTAGATCTCAGCCTTAGGTTCAGATCCTAGTCGGGCAACGAGATTTTTAATCAAACATTATTTTCTACAGACTGGATCCCCCATATGGGGTGGACGTAACATAGACATTCTATCATTTTTTTTTATAACAGAGATTGGCAAACGAGCTGATGGGTCACCTGATGGTAAGTGAATTCCACCGCTCATAGACACCCAAGACACAAAAAGGAATCATGGGTGCGTTGCCGAACTAAAAGGAGGGAATGGAAGGGGAGGGAAAAGGGATTGGGAAAGGGAAGGGGAAATGGGCCACCGGAAATCTCACTCACCGAACGAAACGCGACAGCAAGCTGGTACTATACGTCGATTTTCTGTGAGACAGTGGTATCTAACCGGTCGAGCCGGCCCATTTGTGCTATAGACATTACTGTCTACAGCGTGGCTCTACCACGCAAATCAAAGTCGAATATTTATGTTTGAAAGTGTCTTGCGTCGACTTCACATTGAAAAGGTATTAAGGCAGCTGAAATAAAATTTAGAAATATCCATTTGGAACGTTTTTAAGAGAAAATATTTGATAGATCTCTTGTTAGTTTAGTTTCAATTTATAGATCAGTTTTCCGGTTTGGTAATATTGGCGTTTCTTTATCCGCTGTTGGACGCAAGCCTCTTTTAATACAAGCCACGGAGGTCAACCCATAGGGTCTTGTAGTGATGTAATATGACCCATATTTGTGAGACGATCAACTGGTACATTGTTCACTATCTTGGACCAAGGCTTAGTGTGGGGTCTGCATACATACATGCCGATAATGTTATTCAATTGATGTCCAAGATAATACAACCGCGCTCTGTTTATTCTAATTACAGATAGAAAGTTTGCATTTAAATGTCAATAGAAAATGCACGTAACAGTTTGCCAATGTAGTTAGCGAGGCTTTATACATACGGTTGTGTTTTAACGAGCCTCAAAAGGAAATAAATAAAAATGTTATAATACTGACTGCCTGACTGAATACTGGTTGTATTTCGGTACGACTACCGTACTGAGGTCTCGGGTTCGATCCCTGGGTCGGGCAATATGATATTGGATTTTTTCATATCAGCCCGGAGTCTGGAATTTGTGCCCGATGTGACGATAGGCTCGCTCCCTATCACATCTGGGACGGAACTAAGCTCGGCGAAATGTGGGTGTTCTAGTTCGCTAGTGCATCTCTGCCTATCCCTTCCGGGATACAGGCGTGAGCTTATGTTATGTGTTATGGTAAAATACTTTTTATGTGTGTTACGCGATGTATCTTGTGAGGATTTTCTAAATTATTTTTGTTTCCGATATTGGTTACGCCAATTTCAGTTTCAAATTCGTTAAGATCAGATAAAATAATATGGAGTAAACTGCTTAACAGTTTAAATGTAGCTATTGGGGATTTCTATATAATTATAGCCCCTTACTTATAAAAATATTTAAGCGCTGCTTATCTTTAACCGTAGGTTGTCCTTTCCATTTTTAAACAATGTAACGCAAGGAAAAAAGTGACAGGCTTTTCTTAGCGAAAAGATAAGCGAAAATATTTTTATAAGTAAGGCCTACAATGTATTGTTAAATGTATAAAGATTTCATAAAATTATTTCAACGTCGGTCATTTTCTGAGTGTTCATCAGATTCAGTGGCCACATTGGTCAAGGATAAAAACATGATAAATAAGCAAGTTTAAACCACTTATAATATAATCTCAAATCTATGTTAAAAATAAAAGCTTTGCCATGTATAATAGACCAGAAACGTGTCAGAATTCCACATAAAGATTAGGTTGCTGTGTTGTACGTGTTGGAAATGCAAATATGATGAAATATAAATGATTAGGAACGTAGATCCTACCGCGAAGTCATGATTACACTAGGCAGAAAAAAACAATTCAAATTACGTGTCAATGTATCAGTAACCTTTTTAATCTTTATAATTCTTCCCCCGGGGGGTTGATGTCATACACGCAGCCAGTCTTAAAAACTAATCCAAATCCTTTCTGCAACATGATCGAAAAAGTGTGTTACGCCGACCCCACATTAAGGTGGGATAAGGGCACGTAGAAACAAAAAGAAAGAAAGTGCTTCACTTAGTAGAGTGATCGTGTTCATCAATAAATAAATAAATACACCCAACAGTCACACACCTAGTCCTGATCCCACACTAGGTATAACCTGTATCGTGGGTATCAGAAACTATGAGAGACTTTTGGTCTCACAACACCCAGACTTGAAACAAATATCTGTGGGCCATACATACATTTCATCATTTAGTGGCAATATCAGTCGTCATTCATCTCAAATTGCTGCTTACTGGTTCATTTGTAACAGCACTAGCAATTAAGAGTTGAGATTCCAAAGCCTTTAACGGTTAACTACATCAATATAGAGGTAATATACCCTAGATGCACAGTTCTTTGCAAATATCCTCCTAAAAAGTAGTCTCAGCAATAAAAGATCACAAGTTCTAATTAAATAAACACAATTATAACTCTATGCCGGTGTTATAAAGTAGCTTTTTGAACGAAATGATCAAGCGTTCTGAAATTTGAATTTTGAAATTTAGAATTCTATCGGCGTCCAACTGTAGGCAAAATTAGTGATTAAGCACTACTTTGCTGTCCCATTTTCCGAGCGTCAACTGTGCATCTAGGTAGGTATATAATATATCGACGGTTAACTAATACAATATAGAAGTTAATTCTAAGCACGGATCGGTGCTTACGAAATTTACACAACTAATTAATTATATTCAATTTCATCATAATTAACATTCCAAAATGGTAGACGATAAACTAATTGGCTGATCTTTAGTTCGGACCCCTGCCTGGGCTGTACTATGCCAATAAATACTAATAAGGTACTTGACTATCATTGGATTTGTACGATATTTATACGTAACATAAGATAAACCATAATTAAATCCTGTTGTACTAAAAAAAACAAGATCAATTTCAATGGTGTTTCATTTTTGCCATTCGGAACCCCTCATAATGCAACGGTAAAAAATATTTCATTATTAATATGAACAAAAGTTTTTGCATAATTCAAACTTCAATAATTTGATGTCACATGTTCAACCACATTGGCTATTCTGATTATTTTTTTAAAATATTTGCAATCAATATAATTTTTTCTAACACATTTTGATAATTCAACCTATTTTTTATTTTATATCAGAGACTGACAGACGAGCAGATGGTAAGTAATCTCCACCGCTCATAGACACCCAAGACACAAAAATAATCATTGGTGCGTTGTTAACCTTAAAGGTGGGAATGGAAGGGGAGAGAAAAGGGATTGGGAAAAGGAATTAGGCCACCGAAAATCTAACTCACCAAACGAAACGCGACAGCAAGCTGCCATTTTTCGTCGGTTTTCTGTGAGACAGTGGTATCAAACCGGTCGAGCCTGCCCATTCGTGCTGTAGATGTTACTGCCTGCAGCGTGGCTCTACCACTCAATAATGATTAGAGTCATCAACCGTATTCCCGAATTTGTGCCCGATATGGCGATAGGCTCGCCCCCTATCACATCTGGGACTAAGCTTGAAATGTGGGTGTTCTAGTTCGCTAGTGCGCCTCTGCCTACCCCTTCGGGGATACAGGCGTGAGCTTATGTATGTATGTATCAACCGTATTCAATATTCCGTGTGTGTGGGTGTATTGTGTACTAGGCAGAGCTGACGTCATCGATGATCATTGTAAACGCATAAAGTTTTACGACATGTCGTGAAGACGCGCCACCAATTACACGGTGCCAATATCATGTTAAGACTAAGTGGACGTCGGGTCACGTCTGTCGAGTGGTTTGCGAAATGTATACGTTTTTTGTTAGTGTTATGGGCTTGAAGACGCGTCCTTGAGTGAAGACTGCGACAGAAGTCCTAAAATAACGCATTATGGCCCGCTGGTTTGGCAAAGTGACGTTAACGAAGTGGCCAGAAATTTGGATGGTTTTTTGGAGTTCTATAGATTATGATCTGTTTTGTAGGCTGTATTTGAACCCGTAGAAACGATAATGATGTTCACATATTATAATATTCTCTGTGATGATTAACAACCGATTGAAGCTGCCTTATCCTCAATCAAACTTTTAGATTGTGCTATATTTGGTAAAAGTAATTTCATCGAGATTGTCATCCATTGACACCGGATGACCATCGTATTAAAACTAAATTTAATAAAATAATCGATAACTAGCTGTTGCTCGCGACTTCACGCCATCCGTGTTATGATAATTGTCTTCGAAATTTTGTTGAAATCCAAGTACGGCTAAGTGACTCCACTGTACCTGATGGTAAGCATAGTGCAGTCTAGAGCGAGCGGACACCGTCAAACAATAGGTTTATCGGTTACCAGAATCATGTAGGCATTTATGCTTCTTCCCCTTCCGAAGAGAAAAAACCCAAACCGTGACTCTTGACTCTTCATTTGTTTTTTGTTACCATGCTACACTCACTTTTCCTTCCATACTGGCGAGTTGCCACCACCTCTTATAGTAGTATTATTATAATCTTACTTGTACCGATTCCCGCACAAAAAAAACGAAATGAGTTTATAATAATACTGCTATAAGAGGTGGTAGATTTCATTTACTCATGTTCATTTACTACTACTGTCATACACACCTTTTGGCTCAATTTCTAATGGTATTATTTTCAAAATCCTTTTTTCAATTTTCAGGGATTATCGCATTCCAATAACCAACCTTGCCTTTGTAATACTAGTAAAGGCGAGCTTTTGCCCGCGGCTACGCCCGCGTGAGGGTCTTGACAAACATTCATCCCCCATGACATCCCTTTAGGGGATGAATTTATGCATGTATTATACATATAAACCTTCTTCTTAAATCACTCTATCTATTAAAAAGACTGCATCAAAACCGTTACGTAGATTCAAAGATCTAAGCATACAGACATACAGACAACGGGAAGTGATTTTGTTTTATACAATGCAAAGATAATTTGATCACACGGTTTCGATTTGTGTGTGTGAATGTTTTTCGGTGCCAGACGTCGAGTGGCGAAATTATCGTAATAAGTGGAACGCAATTTCCATCTCTATTTAAAACAATATTCAAACAACTCGATGATGGATGCCTTCCTCGGGCTGTACACTTGATTTCTAAAAATTTATTAGTAGTCTAGCTTTACTGCACTAGATGGCGGTAGCGTCTCCTTTTATAAAGCTTGTTTAGGTTTTTCTTCTTTAGGAACTTCAAACCTAACTTATCGTTATATTGTAAAAGAGTGTGTGCTTCGTTTTCTTAATATTATTGTTTCGCCATATTATATTTGTTGTTTATAAAATCTAACTTTTATTGTAGCCTAAGGGCTATAACATTTTAACCTTTAAAACTAGTTTGTCCTTTCTTCCTTACGCCAAATAATTGAAGTGCGAAAGAAACATAAACACTACACACAACTTAAGATCGAGATTTTAGAAAAGCCTTGTGTTTTTGTGACCTTTAATTTACTTTTCTAAACCGTACTTTGGTTAAATTTGCAAAATCATAATAACCTCTACTATCGCGCTCGGTATACAGTTTTGACAGTGTTTTAGTATTGTGAATGTAAAACGTTATATCGCGTCGTAATATCTAATGGGTCGGAAAATGTTGTGTAGGCAGCCGGAACATGTGTAAACAGATTTCTGTCATACGGCATACTCTATAGAGCATGCTCATACATACGCCCATACGTTGTCAACTATTTGTTGAGCGATATTTATCTGTCTACATCATATTTCTTCTTCTTTTAAAAATAATGGCTCTCACACATATGCGATGATTTAGCCAATGTCAAGGTAAATAGAGTAAGTATATTTTCACAATGATTATGAGACCCAGATGTGGATGATCTCAAGGTCTTGTTGGGATTATGGCGGTAATTCCTTCCAGTGCGATGCCCCTCAGATGACCTTCACTCGGCGAATCGACCGAACAAAGTCAGCCAACGCACCAGCCAAAACTCACAAAGATCACCGGTTAAAAAGTTTCCAAATTATACTGCCCATTTTCACTGAAGTTTGATGCATTAAACCACACCACTTAAAAACAACAAACACAGCTCTAGAAAATAATATGAAATAATTTTAACAAGCGACGCCCACCCTGTCAGACTTCCCGTAGCCTGTACCCTGACGTCTTTATACATTTTCTTTCCACTCACTTTATCACTCAATGACGAGGCCACCAACACTTTTGCAGATACAGAAAATATTTTGCTTAGAATTGAAAAATTGTGTTTGAACTCGGAACTTCAGTTATCCCAACCTTTGCATGTTGTCGCTAGACCAATGAGGCAGCTAGAATATAAAAGCCATGCAATTTATTAAGACACGATTTATGTTAAGTAGATGTATTAAAATAGACAGCTGCGCATAATTTGTTCGCTTCTAGTTGTAATGTTTCTAGGAAGTGAAAAAGTGTTTCTAATAAAAATTCATATGTTAAGTATTAAATCTCTCAGTTACATTTGTGTCAGAGTGTCCGCCCACATACGTTGTCTATGCAGAACTATTAAAAAGTGTGTCTAGTGCCAGTTGTTTTAAGTTTACGTCTTAGGTCGCGTTAATGTCGACTGCCGATTGTATGGAATTAATAACTATTAGTACTATTACTATACGCAGAACCTCTTGCATCTCATCAAAATATCTTGACCACCGAACTCTTAAAACCTTCCTTAGTGGTGAAGTGGAAGGAGCATTGTAAAGGTAGACAAGGTACTGGCTTAAGTACTTTAAAATGTTGCACATCTAATTATAGTCTTGCGAGTTGCGATTAATTGCAGATTTTTTTTACAAGCGAAGCTGTTGTTTTGTATCGATTTAGTGGGGTTTCGCTCTAATTGACACGGATTCGGCTAAGCAGTTCAGAAAGATCTTTATGACGGTGATAGAAAATTTCATCAAAATCGTAGTTTCGGGACGTCCGAACCTAAAACAGTTTCTTTTTTTGTATAGCAGATACTGGCAAACCAGCCACCACACATAGACACCAAAAGAATTGTCTGTGGTTCCCACTTTAAAACCAGAGAGGGTTTGGACCCGAGAAAATCACACTTGCCGAACGAAACCTAAAGCGAGATGCCACGTGATTATTTTAAACTGATTTCGAGTCAGTGGCTGTTTTCTACTCATGTAAATTCCGATATCTGATGCAGAATACAATTTTTAAGGTCGACTTGCAACGCTATTACTAATCTACAGTTAACCCTAAACTCTATTTATCCTACAGCTCCTATCTTATCACTCCTATCTTGAAATCAAGTTTGGGATTAATAGAGATTTATCGCGGAGCTGCAAGTGGCCCTAAATAATGCAAAGGGTTTCGCCGAATACTGAATTACGAGAGTGATTCAAAGGTACCCTTCGGTTATCTTTCAACATGACATGTACGATACACGTTCTTAAACGGCAATAAAAGGATTAACTTGTTAACCTAATTGAAATGTTTATCGTTTGAAAATTAGAACGTGATATAATGTTTAGAAAAACATGTTTTATCAATGCGATTAACGCGATAATAATGTTATTTTAGGTTACACACTTTTGGGACTATTAGATATTTTGGTGAAGTCACGCTATAGGCAGTTTTGCCTACAGCACGAACAGCGGCCTGAGCAGGAAAATTATTATTATTATTATACAACCGTAAATGTATTCGAACTCGATGCGCGTCTATGAAATTTTTATGAAATATTAAGCCAACGTCATCAGTGCCCAGCGAACTCGAATACATTTACATTTACATTAGTTTGTCGTGCTCGGGCTACTGTAGGCCAACCATGAGTATCTTGACATTACTCGCTAGCGAACTTTGCAAAATGTTTGTATGACAAACATCCGAACGCCTCTCGCGGTTACGCGGGGAACTGACGTTTTCCATACAAGTATTTTACGTCCTCGCTCGCGTAAATACGTCCAACTAACTCATGGTTGAGCTACTGGGCGATTCGAGTAGATTAATTTACGTAAATTTACTATTGTCTCAACCTGTGCAGCTTGCTGTTGCTATTCGTATGTAGAGTCAGATCCCAATAGAGATGCTGGTTGTTTGTAGCGGCTTGTCTATGCTCATGTACAGAAGTACAAACGATTTATAAGCCAGTCACCACTTACCATCAGCTGGACAGCCTACTTATCTGCCTTCGTAATAAAGACATTCAACAGTATATAGACGGAACAACAGCACAAAACTTGTGATCCAGAAGTTATGACCAAGCGGTCATAAGTCGCTCAGTTTATTTGAAATATACGCGCGCCAGGTCGGCCATCATAATAATATTGAGAGAATAATCTTATCTCACGTGATTTTTAACCATTCACAAAACATTCTAGGGTGTAAACTGTAATAATCGCTCTCGCATTGTAATAAGTGGTTGATTACTGATGTTTGAGATCAATTTTTGTACGGAAACTTGCTTGATAGCCTCTCTATAGTTAGTAATATTAACCCGTCGGAGGCGTCACATAAATATGTTCCATAAGCGTATGGGCCACCGGAGGCCGAACCGCCCGTGACTATCTACCTCGGGTGTACATAAGTTTTGAGACGAAATAAAAGTTGCATAACTTTTTTAATAATTAACTAATATTTTTAAAATTTTCAGTAAGCATTAAGTAGATAATAATCAACAATAACATATAATTATTATTCAAAATGACCACCCTTGTTTTTAATACAGGCCCTTAGACGATTGGCCAGACATCAATGGCGGCACGAAGCTTTTCGAGTGGAATCCGCTTTGGTTCTCGGACGAGGGCTCACTTCAGTGACTCTAAGTTTGGGAGGGACTTTCGGCAGGCCCTGAGCTCTAATTCAGACCACAATGAATAATCCAGCGGGTTGAGGTCGGAGCTGGAGGAGGGCCATTCGTCCGCGCGATGAAGGCTGGTATATTTTCCCTCAGCCCAGCTTGGGTGGTTTTTGTCTTATGGGATGGCGCGGAGTCTTGCTGGAAAACCCAGTACTTGTTGTGAAGTAAAGTACGTGTCAGGGGTTTCACAACAGGCTCTAAAATGTCATTTTGGTAATTAGCTTTAACCTTGACGCCATGTTGGCAGAAAAGGAGCGGAGTCACACCTTCATATGAAACGCCCCACCATACCATAACACTAGCCGGATGATGGGTACGCGAGACATTCCGTGCTGAAGCTGGGACGTCCTTGCTGCTTTTGGCATACACTTTGTTGTTTTGTTCGGTTAAACTTTTCTTCGACAGTAAATATTGTTTCGTCGGTGAAGAGGATCATCCTCGCATCGTGTCTCTTGAGCAGTACTGGACAACGTTCGCGTCGTTCGTATTAAAAACAAGGGTGGCCATTTTGAATAATAGTTATATTTTATTGTTGATTATTATCTACTTAATGCTTACTGAAAATTTTAAAAATATAAGTTAAATATTAAAAAAGTTATGCAACTTTTCTTTCGTCTCAAAACTTATGTATACACGAGGTACATCTCTTTGTTTCGTAAGCAAAAAAATGTAAGACGTTTTCCAGTTCATCAGATAATAAGTCCTAGTAGCCATGCTAACGGATGTTTGATGCGCACGCGCTTCTCCCTCCCCTCTACCCTCTATCCCGCCCCGCTCAATCAAAACAAACAACGGGACGCGTCAACCGCCCGTTTTGATTAATCACCCTCATAATACCTCCATATAATTTGATTACACATTTTAATGGTACATCTGATTCGAGAGCGAGTTTCTTGGTACATAATTAAATTTGTAACATGTCGAACGGCGTAATGAAGCTTTTTTTGTTTACACTATCGATTAATTTGGGCGCGCCGGATGCGACGGTTTTATTGGCCGGATATGTAGATTTATTACGTGTATGTGCGATCAGACATTTTTACGATGTCGCGGGGTTTCGGAGTTTGGACGGCGCGGTGTTACGTGATTACGTTGATGCGAACTCTTACGTTTGTTTAGTTTTTTTTAATTATGAAATAAGTGCGTTGTTATCTAAAAGGATCTAACATAAATAAAAACAAAATTTTCCTTTTTCATTATTACCATTAATATGTGGTTATTTACTGACTGCCTCGGTGGCGTGGTGGTATTTCGGTACGACTACGGTTCTGAGGTTTCGGGTTCGATCTCCGGGTCGGGCAATTGATTTTGTGATATTGGATTTTTCCATATCAGCCCGGAGTCTGGAATTTGTGCCCGATATGGCGATAGGCTCGCCCCCTATCACATCTGGGACGGAACTAAGCTCGGCGAAATGTGGGTGTTCTAGTGCGCTAGTGCGCCTCTGCCTACCCCTTCGGGGATACAGGCGTGAGCTTATGTTATGTTATGTGTTATGTTATGATGTTATGCTATTAACTAACTTCTTTACTAATACCTAAATTATATACAAAGTTTGTTCATGTACAAATGTTTATTGTTCCTACAACATTTTCAATTTTATGTCGAACATAGCACGTGTGCCACTTGCAGAGACTGGCAAACGAGCAGATGGGCCACCTCACACCTGATGATAAGCGATCTCCACCGCCCATAGTCATCCAAGACACAAAAAGAATCACGGGTGTGTTGCCAACCTAAAAGGAGGGAATGGAAGGGGAGGGAAAAGGGATTGGGAAAAGGAAGCGGGGAATTGGGCCTCCGGAAATGCAAAACGAAACGCGACATCGACTTGCTACTTTACGTCGGTTTTCTGTGATACAGTGGTATCAAATCGGTCGAGCCGGCCCATTCGTGCTGTAGACGTAACTGTTTACAGCGTGGCTCTACCACTCAAATATCCAAGATTTCAATGGTTTTGTTTGGCGTTATGAATATAAATGATGGTATAGTAGCGTTGCTGCTTGTGAGATATGCGAGGCGAGGTGCCGCGCGCCGCCCGCGGCTCTAAACTCGGAGGCTGCCGTTTTATTTAGTTTTTATACTTCGACGCCTTTTTTGCACGTCTACTGATGTTTTGTAATACATTGTTGTTGATTTATAGTGTAGACTGCAGAAGTTTGTTTTGAATAACTATGAGTATTTTGCTGGCAGAGTTTTGCAGTTACCTATGTACGTATTTTTTTAACTTCGATTGTTTTTTGTTTCATAAAAAAGACTTTTCCCCAGAGGCTTGACGTAAAGCAGACGGTCGGTTGTTAAAACGAGGTTGAATCCTTTCTACAACATGCTAAAAATTATGTTGCGCCGTGCCCGCGTTTTAGTGAAATAAGGGAATTCGGAAAGAAAGATTCGTTGAAAGAGGGTTTTGATTATATACCAATTCAACACAAAATGACCTTGAACCAGAGTTTGCGTTATCTGGCATTATCTCGGTCTAGTATCAATACCTTGGCTCTCATAGCTGCCACCAACACTTCTAAGCCGCTGCTTTATGGGTTTACGAGAATGCATGCCTCGTACAATCTGGCTCTGGCAATTGCGACCGATAATTCCGATTTCCGACTAACTCCTTAAAAAGCGACATTCCTTTAGTTTATATGCCAGGTCGATTACACCAAAATAACTACATTTGTAATTATTACCAAATAAGAAATCTAAGTATAACGTGTTTGAGCTTTCTCGAAAATAAAAAATAACCATAAAAAAAGTAGTTTCTGCAAAACAGCAATCAAACAACCAGTTACACACATACAATCAATCGTGATTTAGCCAAATTAATATGATTCTAATTGGCGGAAGACAGTATCGTTTGGATGTAAATTTTTATTAATACCGACCGTTTATTGCTTTAGACTCAATTTGTTTTACAGCTTCTTCGTCAGGTGTTGATTGCATCAGATTTAGTTTGAGATGTTATCGTACGATTAATTTACTGATTTTTCTAAAGGAAACGAAAGACTATCATGCGAATATAAATTAGTGTGGATTTGGGTCGAATCGTATAAAAATTGAGGCAGATTTTCGAGATGTTTTATTGAATGGCGCCGCTAAGTAATAAACGATACTTTGATGCTAAATGGCTGCCACTATCCAATCTCCGTGTATGAGATCCTTTACCGATGTTTGACAAAAGGGGGATTTGGATGGGGAGGTAAATGTTGTGCCTCTTATTTTATTATTTCAAATCCTATTAGGATAAAGAGTTTAGGATAAATTTGACTTTAAAGTGATCCATTCCATGGTTTAAAAAAATGTTTGGTGATGCCTATTGCCCGGAGGTTAATTACATCAACTTTATTAAATATCGATAAATTGTTACTGAATAATATGTTGTGGAATACGTTTGAATCCCCGAATACGCCTGTATCTCCGAAGGGGTAGGCAGAAGAGAACTAGACTCACTTTTCGCCGAGCCTAGATAATAACATCTACTAGAAAGAAAGAAAGAAAGAGTAAGAAGAAGTAAGGGATAAAACAATTATCGATATTAACTGTAATTTACTATTTCATATAACTTTTTACAACAAATACGAGGTTTATTTCATCCATTACACCCGGCCTTTAACAAAGCTCATGCCGTATGATGAATTTAAATTGATGTTTATAATCAACTTAAAGAGTCTTACAATACTACATTGGGCTAGTAATCCCGACCTACGATTTCCTCAACATACACATCCAAAACTGTAAGTTGATTAATTATCGTAATAAAACATTGCCATATACTACATATAATGTAGCGTTAGACAACAATTAGCGTGCGAGTGTTCAAAATAAAACTGGTAGTAGTAGCGTTTATAGGCTTATCCTTGTACCACCTAATTCCAAATTCCATAAGGTTGAAGTTCCCGTGGCATGGCGCGTCATGTTTGATTACGCGATCACTACGCACTACACGAAGTGGCGTCGCGTAATTAATTGTAATGTACCCAACACAGTTGGTTCGAGTGGCGCATGCGTAATGCACGTGCTATTGTACCAAACAAAACGCGAATCCGATGATTTATTGTTTACGTGCTGGACTTTGATGTGTGAATTGGGAGTGAAAGGATGTGAATTGGAATGCAAAAGCGTTTTTGGATGGATTAGGAAAGGGTCAACGTTTTGTAAGGAATAGAGCAAGAGATATTTTTTATATAGAAGAAACTGACAGACGAGTAGGTGGGTCACCTGATGATAAGTGATCTCTACCACCCTTAAACACTCAGGGCTTCAAAAGAATCCTGGGTGCGTTGCCAATCTTATAGGAGGGAGTTACTATTCAAATTAAATTATTTTGTCTATGACTTTTACGTAGTGATTTATTAGATGGTTTCTCTGGTTGCCAAGAACAACCACATTAACAGAGGAATAGTGGGTGCAGCGGCGTAACGACTGTTCGGGACCCGTGGCTAATTCATCACATGAGGCTCTTTTTGCCGAGGCTTTTCAGGCCGGGGTCTCCTTTCAGTCGAAGCGAGGGCCCCTAACGGTCGAGAGCCCATGGCATTTTGCCTGCCGTGCCACCCTGTAGGTTCGCCACCGCGTAGATGGCTGATAAAGATGAAATAATTATTGGTATTCGAGAGGTGTCAGATGATTTGAGATGAAATTATCCAGTGTGATTTAAATAAAAAACAGTGGTTCTCTGTGTTGGTAGTTGATACTAATAAAAATACTAGACTTCAGAAATCCGGATTCAAGGCTTTTGTTGATTTTGATTTTTGAGTTTTACTTGTTTTGATTTTATTTTCGACATAAAACGGATGAAGACTTGCAACACCTACACTTGTCTTGACTTCGTGTCACTGCGAATACATAATTATAGCTATTAAATCAATTAGACGTGAGATATAGCTTTCATTCGACACTGGCCCGCTTCGACAACTGACCGTTCCAGTATGGATAGACAGTTTCCAATTATTCCATCAACGGCAACATTTCCACCAATTAATGCGGTGTTTTGCAACGTTAAATCTGTCTGGTGGTTGTGAAGGGTTGGCTGATCCATGATTCGTAATATGGAGAATTCTGTCATTAAAAAGCTTATGTTGGTATCAACATTCTATGTTACAGACACAGTAAATGCATTTGTCATCAGTGAATACGTGAAATATGACTGTATCCCGGAAGGGGAAGGCAGAGGCGCACTAGCGATATAAGCAGCCATTGCGCCGAGCTTAGTTATGTATGTCCCAGATGTGATAGTGTCAAAGTGATATTGAATTTTTCCATATCCGCCGGAGTCTGGAATTTGTGCCCGATATTGCGATAGGCTCGCCCCCTATCACATCTGGGACGGAACTAAGCTCGGTGAAATGTGTACTAGTTGGCTAGTGCGTCCTTTGCCTACCCCTTCGGGGATACAGGCGTGAACTTATGTTATGTATGCTCTAAAAATAATCAAAACGTTAAATCTTAACAGACCGACTTTAAATCCAATCGTGACCAAATTTATATGGGACCACCCTTGAAATAAGCTCTATCGAATACAAAGAAATTTGAAAATCGGTCCACATTCGGCGGAGATGTCGCGTAACAAACATAAAAAATACAGACGAATTTAGGACCTTCTCCTTTTTGGAAGTCGGTCAAAAAACTAATAAATGCAAAACATCTCGTCAGTATCTACATCTGGCACCGTTTCCAAATTGCATTACCGCAGCGGTCGCCGGTCGCTCGTTGATTACCGATTTGTTACGCTCTCGAGTCGACTAAACACCCAACTCGTGGGCGTGGAATCGCAAGCTATTCGCCAGGTTGAAATCCCTGAGTTATGGGCCCGGTGTGAGTGAGTAATGAGCCTGGATGGATGGTGATTTTGGCTCGGAACTTGTTGTTTTGGCTATTAAGTTTTTTGTAATAAGGCTGTGGTAATCATGATTCCAAACTTGGTGTTCATAAACAAAGCCGTGTGTCTTGCATTTGTTTTTCTCAAAACAAAGCGCAAAGCCTACACACAAAACAATGCTTTTCGCTGTCTCCTCATATATCAATGGACCATAGATAAAAATGTGTAGCGAAACCATGTTTTGTGTAATGTTTTAGTGCAGTAGACGCGGCTTAACTTAAGTGTCTTAACCTTAAATTGTCTTTCGACCGACTTCGAAAGCAGGACGTAATCGTAATTTTTGTACGTTCCGCGATATTTTCGCCAGATTTTTAAGATTCTGCTTGTGTTTGATAGACGAGAGAGAGACTCTCCACTTGACCTGATTCTGACAAACTCTTTTGTTACTGCCTGCTTGGCTGCCTCGGTGGCGTGGTTGTATCTTGGTACCACTACGGTCCTGAGGTTCGGGTTCGACCCCGGGTCGGGCAAATTGATATTGGATTTTTCCATACCAGAAATCACATCTGGGACGGAACTAAGCTCGGCGGAATGTGAGTTTACTAGTTCACTAGTGCGCCGCTGCCTACCCCTTCGGGGATACAGGCGTGAGCTTATGTTATGTTTTGTTACATAACATAAATTCATAACACTTTAAACTTAAACTGAAGAAAGCTTATTGCCACGTATATGTAAAGAAATCTTAGGGTGCCTGTGCCTTTTATGATTATACCTTTTAATAAAGGTGTAATTCACGAAGCCATAGCTCCCGTGTTCCTGGGTGGGCTATAATCTCTCGTGTTCACATCCCGGGAAGGAAGTCACGAGACTCACGACAGAGCAAACAAAGGATGTGCCACGGATAACGCGTTCAAACTTATTTATACTACGTACAGGATCATGACTTAGGTTTATGGATGTGCTAATGCCATGAGGTTTTATAACGGCTTAATTGTAACTGCCTCGGTGGCGTGGTTGTATTTCGGTACGACTACCGTCCTGACGTCTCGGGTTCGATTCGTCGGGCAAAGTGATATTGGATTTTTTCATATCAGCCCGGAGTCTGGAATTTGTGCCTGATATGGCGATAGGCTCGCCCCCTATCACATCTGGGACGGAACTAAGCTCGGCGAAATGTGGGTGTTCTAGTTCGCTAGTTCACCTCTGCCTACCCCCTCGGGGATACATGCGCTTATGTTATGTTATGTATGTATGTTGATTATAACCAGTAAAAATGTTAATCCAGAGGGCTTTAACGTCAGGCAGCAGCCGGTCGTAAAAGCGAAGCTAAATCTTTTCTGCAACATCCTCGAAAAAGTGTGTTGCGCCGAACTTACATATAAAGTGGGATAAGGGCAGGTAGAAAGTAAGAAAAATGTTAATCTTTGAGTTTATTATGTGATGGATTCAGTTTTAATTTAGATGTAGTAGGAGTTGTGATAACAAGTAATTTTGAAATGGTAGCTTTATTTGCATAAACAAGTGGTAGAGCAACTCTAACGGCCGCTCACAAATCGCAATAAACTATCTCAATCGGAGTGTCTAGATAGATCACAAAAAATTCCAGTAAGAACAAAGTTTGAGCGTGACTTCAATTTACTTATTTTGGTTGGTTCAATTTCATGGTCTACGTTATGGGTACACTACCAATAGATCGCTTCAGCAGGTTCGATATCATATCGCAGAATTTTTCCTGTTATGGCCAATTGTCTGATGTGTTTCATCCGGTGAATGAAATTTCAAGTGAACTAAATTATAATATGAGACAGCCTCCGTGGCGCAGCGGGCGAATAGCCGGTTGTGAAGCGAGAGGCCGCGGGTTCGATTCCCGCACCAAGACAAATTTCTGTGTGGCCTACAGCCTTCGGGTCTGGGTGTTGTGATACTGAGAGTCTCTCGTAGTTTCTGATACCCACGATACAGGTTGTACCTAGTGTAGGTCAGGACTATGTGTGTGACTGTTGGGTGAATTTATTTAATTTATATTGTAACGCCTCACAATCCCAATCACTGTTTAATTTGATTGAATGTCTTGACTGTTGGTACCGTCTTTACCATCAGGTGAGCTGCTTGATTGCTTGATTGCCAGTCTCTCTTGTAAAAAATAGAGATCGATTTTTATCGATTTAGCGTTGAAGTGAAACTTTCGAACTCCCAAACTTTCACCATTATAGCTCTTTTATAGTAAATTTTTCGCAACAGAACTAAGACCAATAAATATATACAATATTCCGCGTATCTTTCTTTCTACCTGCCCTTATTCCACCTTAAAGCAGAAGCAGCAGAAGAAGGAAGCAGCGATAGCTCAGTTGGGAATGGTATGGACTGCCGAGACAAGTGTCGGAGGTTCGAGACCAACCCCAAAATGGAGCATACACCTCTGACTTTTCTATGCTAAGTGTATTTTCATTGCGAAATATCGCTTGCTATAACGGTGAAGGAAAACATCGTGAGGAAACCTGCATACCCGAGAATTTCTTCACAGGAATTTCGAAGGTATGTGAAGTCTGCCAACCCGCATTAGGCCAGCGTGGTAGACTAAGGCCTAACCCCTCTCATTAGTAGAGGAAGCCCGTGCCCAGCAGTGGGACAGTAATATTACAGGGCTAATATTATTATTCCACCTTAATATGGGGTCAGCGCCACACACTTTCAAGAATTTTGCAGAAAGGATTTGGCTTAGTTATAACGACCTTGCCTGATGTCAACTCTCTCTGAGGGATCCAGTCCCGGGCAAATTAAATTAGAAAATTAGCTTTGCTTTGGGAATCGAACCTAGGACCTGCTGGTCCACAGCCCATACATGCTGCCACTAGACCAAGGAGGCGACAATATTCCGCGTATCGACAATATCAAACGTTGTTCATCTGTCAATGGCGTTGTAACATATTTACTACATAACTACTTACAAGCAGATAAAGTTAAACATTGATACGAGCCATAAAGCAGTCGGTGGATCCGTGTAGCTTGGGCAGTGACGTGCATAGATATTCACGTTATGATAGGCAAATAAAAACTTAAAACGAATTGAAAACATCGTCCTTTTGAAGTCGACTGAAAACGTGTTAAATTAACTCTTGGCTCATCGACGCAGATTGAGAATGCGAAGCGTAGTATTTAAAATAATTTGTTTTTGATTGTAATAATGTTTCTTCGACTTCGACAGCCTTAATGGCATTGCGTGTGCAGTACGAGTACCGTTCTGAGGTCTCGGGGTCGAGCTATGTGATATTGATTTTTTCTATTCAATATCAGCCCGGAGTCTGGATTTCGTGCTCGATGTGGCGATAGGGTCGACCGCTATCACATCTGGGTCAGAAATGAGCTCGGCGAAATGTGGGCCGTGGGTGTTCTAGTTCTCTAGTTCGCCTCTGTCTACCCCTTCGGAGATACAGGCGTGGGCTCCATATATGTATCAAATGTATTTTATCTCCGTTTTATTCGCAAATTGTGTTTTTGTCTGTATGAACTGCACGTCATTGGGTTTAAACCGCCGTTTAAAGGCCGAGCTCCTGATCGTTGCCATAAAAGTAATATGCTCATAAAGTTATGATGCTGATGTACCAGCCTGTTTAAGGATCGGAGTTTATATAAGGGTCATGTAACCTTCATAGGCTTCGGATCAAATGACACCGAGACTTTAAATAACTCACTCAGATATTTCACATAACATAACATTACATAAGCTCACGCCTTTATCCCCGAAGGGGTAGGCAAAGGCGCACTAGAGAACTAGAACACCTACATTTCGCCGCATTGTGGGTCGGATTATAATATTTTAAGCAAGTTGCAAAAGGGATTCAGCTTAGTTTTTACGACCGACCGCCTGCCCTACGTCACCCACGTCTGTGCGATCCAATTTCGAGTTTTTTTACGAAAATTCTATCTCGGGAAATCCACTGATCCACAGTCTATATACGCTGACAAGAAGACAATCGGTGCAAAATCTCTCAACATGACATTATAAAGACTTGCATTACGATCAACTTATGTATCGTTCCAGAATTTTAAAAAGTGGAAATTTTCCATAGCTTTATCCTCGCTACAAAAGTGAAAGGACATTACTTTTAGTCAGAACAATTATGTGTACAATGTGTTTAGAAATCGTAGTAGACGCCGTCGTGGCCGTCGTGAAATTTGTCGTACATGCTCATTGCTCAGGCTACAGAGGCACAGAGTACAGACAAACGAGAGGCATGTAGTACGCCCGTACGCGTGTAGATGCGTGCCGAGATAACAGCGTCGCGGCGCGGCGCGGCGAGAGCTGAATGGCGATTGGATCGAATGGGCACACCGCAGTCTATGTAGGGCTGACAATAAAATTATACATAGAAAGAAAGAAAGAAATGTTTATTGCTACTAGGAAAACATGCAACATTAACATAAGATTATATATTCATTTAAACTAAAACTAAATACAAAAGATAAGTGTTGCATGTCCATACCGTAATAATTAGGGGGCCATCTCAGCATTAAGCTATGTTTTGACGTGAGCCACGGCACAGCACTGGTTTTCAGTGGCCCCCTAATATAACATAAATAATAATATTAAATAAATAAATACACTCAACAGTCACACACCTAGTCCTGACCCCACATTACCTGTATCGTGGGTGTCAGAGACTATGAGAGAATTTAGGTCGCACAACATCCAGACTTGAAACAAATATCTGTGGGCCACACAAACATTTGTCTCAATTCGGGAATCGAACCCGCGGCCTCTCGCTTCACAGCCGGCTACTTGTCCGCTGCGCCACGGAGGCTGTCAACATAACACCCAACAATCACACATATCACAAGATTCGTGTTTTGTGTCTTGGGTATCGGGAACTACGAAAGACTTTCGGTCCCAGAACACACAGAAACAATAATTTGTAAGTCACACATTCATACTAATTTCTTAGGTTTACGCGAATGTTATACTTTGAAATAAAACTATTTTTACGGATTCTATCACGATTAGGTTTTAATTTTGAAAAATTAAAAAAATTAAAACCAAATCGTGATAGAATCCGTAAAAATAGTTTTATTTCAATCACACATTCATGCGTTTTGATTCGGGGTTATGAATCCGCGGGCACTCGTTTCGCCACCATTGCGAGTCTAGATAGTAACATAATAAACGGGGGAGTATTTGTTCGACATACATATTATATCTATATCCTCGCGGATGGTAAGCGACGACCCTACAAAGGCACTAGGCACAGAGTTCAGAGTAGATTGGTATCGGACAGCACGCCGCGCCGCACTCGCTACGTGTGCACGGTGCAGGTACTGCTTACTGCCTACATTGTTCTAGATAGTTGTCTGTTACCTTATTTACCTTAATATATTCAATCTGGTAATATCTTCGAACAGGACAAGAAATTCAGATATAATTTGCCTTGATAGTTGCCACCGCTTTGCGAGCTGTTTGTCATTAAGGCTCAATTGCACCACTATTATTAACCTAGAGTTAGTCCTAACCGCAAGTTAAGTTACATGTCATTCATACATTTTCTGTCAATTTAGCTTGCGGTTAGGACTAACTCTAGGTTAATAATAGTGGTGCAATTGAGCCTAAGTCTGATACACTTTATATTGAAGCAAGTTAAAATAATGAAATCGGTAAAAGAACAACCCAAAGTCCAACAGTGATTCATCTAAAGTATTTTAAATCAGATTAGTGTTGGTTTGGAATGATGACAAGAAAATAGTACTTTGTCTTCCAATTATACGGTAAACGTTCCACAATTTTGTTTACAATTATTTCAAACTACATTTTAAGAGCATAACTGCGTCCAATGAGAGTCGGAACTCGGAGCGTGGGAATCTGTATCTATCCGCAGCTAGATGTAATCGCGTGTACTGTGAATGACATATCGGAACTGGCGTGTCGTGACCAACGAGAGCACGGCCGTGGTCCACGACCCTCGCGAATGTACTTAGATCTAACCACAAGTATATGGATACTTTAGAGACATAGTTCTGAATGTCAGAGGTCGCGGCTATGGTGATCACGAATTATAATAAGCAAGTGGAGAATCACGCTTTAAGCTAAACAATAAGCTTTCAATTCTTTTTAGATCTCTCAATTATACAAAAGTAAAAATAAGTGCTATATTGAAACCCAACTCAAACATTTGAGTCCATGTTATTTTGAGACTAAATAAAGTGTCGGTATAGCGCGTAACTATGAAAGTAGCGTTTAAAGTTGTGTAGCCTTTCAGTGTTCGGAGTTAAATATTTTAATATTATCCCACTGCTGGGTATGGCTTTTATCAATACGAAAATTTGCTTTTGTCCAATATCTAGTTAATTTTAGGTGCTGCTTTTGTTTGTCACATAATTTATAGTACCCAGCTTTGTCCCTTCTTTTTGCCCTTACTACGTACCTCGCCCCTAGCACAGGCAGCACTCGCCGGAAGCGACGATTTACAAGTCACGATACCACGACATCTCGATTGATAGGCTTCCGCCAACATTGGAGCAGTGGTTCCTTAACAAATTGTGTCTGTTCCATGCCAGAATTGTTTTACTATGGATAACAAGATGGGGCATATGTAAAAAAATCAATTGTGTATCTTAATATTCTGTATGCAATACAAATCTTAATCACATCAATATTATAAAGGCGAAGGTTTGTGAGTGTGTTTGTATGTTTGTTACTTCTTCACGCTTAAACGACCGGACCAATTATGATGAAATTTTGTATGGAGGTAGCTGACACCCTGGATTAACATATAGGCATATATGTATCTTTTTATCCCGGTAAATACATTTCCACGTGAACGGAGCCACGGGCAACAGCTAGTCGGAATTACAGTCGTATCTAGTTTTACATTGCTGTAATATTTTATCCGGTGTCATATCGACTAAGCGATTGCACACCATTTTCAACGACCATAAGTAGCTGTTACAATAATCCGTAACAATCGCTTCCAACAGTAACAAGTAGTACGTAACAAATTGTTAAAGTCCGCGCTGATTTATCATTTGTTACTACATGACAACACTGACAGATAGTGGATAATAGAAAATGAGACCGATTCAGAAGTAGGGATGTTCATTGCTTTTACAATCGGTCAGTTAAACTCTGCAATCGATTTACGTATAATCGATTTGGCCAATTGTGTTTCAATAGTATCTTTTGTCATAGCGAAGAACTATCACATTCACCACTTTAATAATTATAGTGATATTATTGACGATATACACCTGTCATGCATATTTTTATGGTTTCTATAAATCTATAATGTAATGTGTTGCAGAACGACATTCTGCATTTAAAGGTTCTTTTTCTGTACTAAAATCTTATTTCAGTATTATATTGATTCCTAAGTTATACATACATAAACACAAGCCTGTTTCTCGTTGGGGTATGCAGAGACTAAGGAGCGCCAATTGCTCTGATTAGATACACCTCTTTCGCTTCTTCCACAGTCATCAGTCTTTTCATGCAGGCTCGTCGGTTACGAGAACTCCTCATTTAGCCCTTTTTTTAAGTTATACATACCTCTATATGCTCTTATACAAGGCCATATACTTTTTGTGTCACGAATTTTAAATGTATTTTGAAAATCGATTTTCAGTCCTTAAAATCGATTAATCGTTTTAGGACACAGCTATTCATACCGTTTATTCTACTTCATTAATCACGTCGGTGTCGGCTGACACTGATGCCAAGTGTCGGCTGTCGTGTGACGAGAGATTTGTGACCTCGCCTCGCGCCTGCCGCCTGCCGCCTGCCGGCTAAACCGAAGGTGTCTGCAACATTAATCATTAAGGTGTGGAGATGTCGATGCGGCGCAGATGTGCGATTGCATACACTAATTTTAAATATCGTCGCTCACTAGGTTTGAGAGATAGACGCGACTCCATCACAAGCCTGACGTGCCTCCCTTAAAAGGATTGCTCTAGGTTTCTGGAATCGTGATCAAATAAACATTCAGTTGATGGAGACGGAGATAGTTTGGACACCATTGCATAAAATGGCATTTGGGTACTTAACAATTTTTAAATTAATTTTATATGAAATTTACGCCATCTAAAATATAGCACTGAAAGAATTATTGAAATATTCTGAAAAATAAAAAAGTTATAAGCATTTGTAATTTGGTGTAACTTTCAAACTGCGGAAAAGAGAAGTATCAGTAAAATCACGTCAGGGCCATAACGGTACGTGCGTTAGAAAGGGATAGCAAGATATCCCCACTACGTCCCCACTCTTGCTCATTGTAGAATTTAAAATATGAATTACCGACTCATTTTTCAATCAATTTTGATGCAGAATTTACAGAAGAGTTTCTTTTTTGTTTTATTTCCTAGTACATATTAAAATGGACGTCCTATGGCTGATGATGATGATGATGATGACATATTAAAATGTGTACACAATCAAACATAGTCAAGTACCTAATTGCCTAGTTGCCCTCAGCGTGTTAATTTGCGCATTATACTAAATAATCGTAAAATAAGTACATAATAACTATGGAAAGCAATTTCCCGTGGCGAAGTAAATGCGAAATCTGGCTGTGACATTTAATATGGCCATTAAAGATGGCTATAAAAGCCGAGACGAGTGAAGTCGCGGGGTTGTACGGTATAAATCATGTTTATGAGAGAGAGTGGTGTTCTTTTTGGAAATTATCGCAATTATTATGTCGTATCCGGTGTTGGGTTACAAAGATTTGTCTGGAGTTCATTGACAGCCTCTGTGGCGTAATGGAAGACAGGCTAGCTATGAAGCGTGAGGCCACTGGTTCGATCCTCGCATCGATATACTCCTAAATGTTTTTGTGACCTATAAATATTTGTTTCGGGTCTGAATGTTGAGGGACCAAAATTCTTTCGTAGTTTCTGATATCTACGATACTCACAGTGAAGACTGTTGTTATTTAATAGGTTTTGAAAATGTTCATAAAGCGAATTTCGATTTTTCAGCTCCACTGTATAAAACATGAAATTATATTGAGTTTTTAATTCGATAATAATTCGAGTCTGGGTGTTCTGTTATCAAATGAAGGGACGAAAATAGTAAATGAGCTTTATGCTATATCATCCCACTGCTTATTCTTCTTCTCATCCAATCAGTTGCGATTCATTGCTACTAAACCACTGTGACTCAAAAATCCATATATATTTATCCTTTTATATACTTTTATATTGTTGTTGTTTTATTGTTATCTGTTAGATAACGATTGATTTATTAAAATTAGTTAAACTGAACAGTGACAGCCTCGGTGGCGTGGTAGTATTTCGGTACGACTACGGTTCTGAGGTCTCGGGTTCGATCCCCGGGTCGGGCAAAGTGATATTGGATTTTTCCATATCAGCCCGGAGTCTGGAATTTGTGCCCGATATGGCGATAGGCTCGCCCCCTATCACATCTGGGACGGAACTAAGCTCGGCGAAATGTGGGTGATCTAGTTCGCTAGTGCGCCTCTGCCTGCCCCTTCGGGGATACAGGCGTGAGCTTATTATGTGTTAAAGTGAAGTATATAAATGACAAGTACTTGTCCTTTGGCTATCGGCCAGTGGATAACTACTTCCTTTTTAGACTTGGTTCAGTGATAACAACTAGTTCTACAAGTATAATATCAACATTATCAGAAACCCTATATGAAATATTCATTGTACGTGAACTGCATTATGTAATTTATCGACACTGAGTGTTAGTAAACAAAGAAAATTATATAAAACATAAGCTAACGACTGTATTCCCGAAGAGGTAGGCAGAGGCATACTAGCGAACTAGAACACACACATTTCACCGAGCTTAGTTCCGTCCCAGATGTGATAAGGGGCGAGCTTATAGTTATAATTATGTCTATAAATTATGATGAAAATCAACAAAGAACCATAGCCTCACTAGCACGGCGGTTTTTTTTGGGAATGCAAAACTAAGAGGCATTTATGGACGATAAGCCAGTTCTTTTTATCAAACCAATATAGAGGCAGATGCTGCGCTTGCCGGTACGTAGTCTCCACTCGAGAACTTTTCTACCCCATCGGCTATCAGTTCTACGAGCTAGGTCGCTGGATACAGGCCACTTCCAACAGGTCAATGTGCAAATCTTTGGGGGAGGCCTGTGTTCAGCAGAGGACGTCCTATGGCTGATGATGATGATGATGATGAATAAATGTGTTGACCCGCAGTCTCTCGTTTCAGTCACGAAAACTGTAATAGTATTCATCTGTTTTACAAAATTGTTTCATAATAACATTTTCATTATCACCATGGATATTGCATTAATATTCACATAATAATCCCATAAATATATGCACAGAGGCAAAATCCCAAAGTTGTAAGATATCGCATTATAGCGCTAAAAGCTCCCTATACACCATCCGAGACGTAGGATTCAATTGACTGCCTTATAAAGTTTATGCCTTCTGTTTTATCACCGCCTTTTATTGTCTACAGTTATGTGATAACTAAAAGATGTTGAATGTTCCCATTTGTTGTCCCTAATCTTCTGACTTAAATGTAGGAATTTTACTTCTTTTACATTTTATATCATACAGTTACACACATGAGCTTAAGCCTGTATCCTCGAAGGGGTAGGCAGAGGCGCACTAGCGAACTAGAACACCCACATTTCGCCGAGCTTAGTTCCGTCCTTGATGTGATAGGGGGCGAGCCTGTCGCCATATTGGGCACAAATTCCAGACTCCGGGCTGATATGGAAAAATCCAATATCACTTTGCCCGACTCGGGGATCGAACCCGAGACCTCAGAACCGTAGTCGTACCGAAATACCACTACGCCACCGAGGCAGTCAGTTAGTTAGTTAGTTAGTTAGCACCGCCTCAGTTACACACATGAGCTTAAGCCTAAAGCCCCGAAGGGTTAGACAGGCGCACTAGCGAACTAGAACACCCACATTTCGCCGAGATTAGTTACGTAAAAAATGTGCTTATCGCCATATCGGGCGCATTATACAGCTGTTTCGATGTAATTTAATAAGGATAGTGTGTTTTTGGGAAGTCCTTGGTATGGTTTCCAGGTCGGACAAAGCAACGGCTTTGCATCCTAGAGTAACAATTCTAACATGATATGCCCGAGACTGGACAACCCAGAGGTGGCTGACGTCAGGCAGGCAGCCGGTCGTAAACACATTGGCAGACATTGGGGTGTGAAAAGGGCAGGTGAAAAGGAAGGGTATTTTATACTCTATGTGCAGATACGAAATAATAATCGTTTTCGTATGAAATCAACTTAAGGCTGTATCCTTGAAGGTATAGGCTGGGAAATTTGTAATTGTGTGGCTACTGGTCACTGAGCTTTTATCATCTCATCTGTGCAGTTGACCAATTACAAGTTACGACCTAAATACTTTACTAAAGTTTGTAGTAACAAGGCGGATCAAATTTTTTATATGTTTTTGTGATAGTATATTTTCATGTAAAACCACGCACTGGTTGTTTATCATACAATGCTGATTATTGGCAAATAAAAACATATTTTTTTATATTCCATGACGCCTGTTTATTTACACTGAGTCGCGCCAACATTATGTTATAAACACAGTACAAATAACCGCGAAATTATTTGCTGTTGGTTAGCACATTATACGTGTAAAAACCGAAGATAATTTGATTTCTCTTTTTGATCTTTTTATGACACACGTCTGTAGCCGCTGGGCCATTTGATGGTAAAACCTCTCTAACGTTTACGAAGAGCCACATTACCAGAAGTTTCTAAGCGTTGTCGACCTTAAAGAAATTGGGGTTTAGGAATGAGACGATCTGTGTTTTTAGAACTCTCAACTCATTTGTGTTTCTGGAAATCTCATTCTGTATACAGATACATTTCGTATACGAAACGCTACAACAATCTGCCACCTTTTTTTTTGTGAGACATACATATATACCAAATATTTTTGTGAACATCAATCAACATCAATAAAATATCGTTAACTGTATTAAATTATACACACACAATACAAAACTATATTATTTAGAAGCGAACTCAATTTAGTCCTAAATATTAACTTTATTGAACACCACAATACTACTCAATACACGAACATAAAGCTCAACAAAGTACACCATTAACACGGCAACAATACACATAATTCGTTCAATTTAAATAACAAATCTGAACTCATTGCACGTACTTACCAATTCCCTTTCAATTGAGTTTGTCAGGCAAAGTATGATGGATGCGGCGCGTCTCGCGTCTCCCGGGACGTAGCGTCGCGACCATCTTCCTGCGATCATTCAATTAGGTGCGCAGGCTAATGCGGGCCCATTTGGACCCATTTGGATGTATCGGCTTCACTCTGATTGCTGGACAATGTACGTACGTCCTGTTTGTTAGGCAATGATATATGAAGTGGTAATAGGTTCTACGATGTGTTGTGATACTTAATATATCTTACATTGGGTTTTCGATGATCTGCTTAAAAGTTGTTAAATGCTTTGCTGATTGTAAGTGTAGTTTGATATTAATAGACTTTTCGATTGTGAATTATAGTATAACTGCTGTATAAACGATGAATGTCGTGTTAATTACACTCGCATTACTTGAGTAGTTGTTATTTCGGGTGTTTTTATATTTTTGTACAGACTTTTCCTACGATCTATTTACTTTGATATGATATAAAACGAATTTCATTTCAAAGAATATCATTATCTTGGGATTATTTTGATTTACTCATCTTCAAATATCTAATGCTAAGTGACCTGTTTGTTCCCTTTTTTGCTTTGAAATGTTATAACAAGCCGTGTTTAATATTGATTTCTTAAGTTTACGCGAATGCTATTCATTGAAATAAAATTACTTTTACGGATTTTATCACGATTTGGTTTTAATTTTTATTCCCGACGTTTCGAAGGCTTTGCAGTCTTCGTGGCCGTGTTTAACATTAGCGCTTGAAAATAATTCCGCAACATATCAAATTATATACGGTTTCTATACACTTGTTAAGAAAATAAAGATTTCCGTTCAGTGGTGAAGGATAGACATGGCTGTGCAGGCGTATAATGATCCGTAACATAAATCAGAAGTGCGGAGTTGTCCCCGGGCGTTGTATCTAACTCGCTTGGTAATGAAGTGGTGCTATTTACTGGTGCAGTGCTAATCCATCGTGAAGACAGTATGATATTGAGGAAATTTGAAATAATAAAATTAAATCTTTACGTATTTAACAATTATAGATAAAATAACAAGACTAAAAGGGTTAGTAAACGATGTTATAAGACTCGGGCAAGAAGGGAGTGAGAGAAAGACTCAAAGAGACACAACCAATACAATAATCATTGTAACAAATATGATAGGAAGCAACTGATTTTATTTTTATTTTTGCTAATGTCTCACGGTATGATGGGTGTAACTGTTTACATCCTTTGTTTTTATTCATATTCCAACTCCTA
This sequence comes from Clanis bilineata, assembly GCA_036417725.1. Taxonomy (NCBI): domain Eukaryota; kingdom Metazoa; phylum Arthropoda; class Insecta; order Lepidoptera; family Sphingidae; genus Clanis; species Clanis bilineata. The sequence goes on along the minus strand of CM071139.1, from coordinate 1,327,631 downwards.
TAATAACAATCAAATTTGACGCTATTATTCTACACCCAAAACAGAATACTACAGTGTCTATCTGAGCCTGCATATTGACAATCATGCAAAATTATTGCAATTTGTACGAACCGGCGTGGGCCGCTGCCTTGGGCTTAACTCTTGACGCGTTGCAATTTGTGAACGACAGTAATTCATGTGATTACGTCGCGGTTGGCACCTGCGGTATTGTCTGCGATATTAACTACAACATTGTGAGCATTATTTGCATCAATTCTGTATAGTGGAGTTGCAGTTTCGCCTTCATCGTCTTGATACAGATCTATGTGTTTGCGATGTGTTATTATAGGTTTTGAGTTGCGTTGTAATTCGTGCTGTAGGTTTATGAAGATTTGTGTCTATGCAGTTTGCAATATTCTTGACTTCTTTAAAGTTACTGCAATGAATTTTAATTCATTGTCATGGTTGATTTTATTTATTGTAGCCAAATCGTGTATCACTTCAGGTACCTAGTTAAAAGACTGTGTTTTAGTGTGTTAACTTTATACTAATTTGCCGTCCTTTAGTTGACCGCTAAAGCCTAATTCATAATATAACTCTTGTGTTTAGTAGACAAGTGATTATAAATTGAACAAAAACAATTTTTACGGATTCTATCACGATTTGTTTTATTTTTTATGCCCGACGTATCGAAGGCTTTGCAATCTTCGTGGTCACGGGTCAGACTGAGACTAACATTCGCGTAAACTTAAGAAATCAGCAAGTGCTTATAAGCTTAAAACTGTGAAAACGGATATAAATCACTTTTGTCTTATTGAAATATGTATGTAGAATGCCTAGTAGCTATATTCAAAGATGTTCAATTTAATGTTAATATTCATACAAACTGCAGACTATTACAATATGCAGTTATGTCCTGAAGTGCCACTAAACCATTTCTCACAGTTCTCTCCAATAAGCAATAATACATCCACCGACATTCCACGATAACCGCAGAACTATACTTATATGAGTATACTCGTATATAAAGGCTTTAGAGTACATGCGATCGGGCGCGGCCCTCCTTGTATAAATCCATTTCGTCCATTGTCCTGTCTCCACGCGCCACACGCAGCACTTTGTGAAGCCGAGTGTAAACTGCAACCCCGCTGCGATCGCCAAATGTAATGCATTAATATTGTTTCCGAAATTCGTTTGGCAGGCTACCAACCAACTGTGCCTTGGGATGGTATGTCTGGCTCCATTTGATAGCTATCGTGTAAGCTTTTATTAGAGAATGTACTTAGATGAGGGCTTAATGTCTTTTTTTATAGCAGTATCTGACAAACGAGCAGATTAGGTCACCTTATGATAAGTGATCTCCACCGCCCATAGACACCCAAGACACAAAAAGAAATGTCATCTTCTTCGTCTCCTTGAAAGTATCTTAATCTTAATTGAGTAAATTATTTTTAGTTTTGCCCTGATTCTTTGGAGCAAATTCATCATCAAACATGACCTGCAATTTCTTTCACTTGAAAGCGTCTACGCAGCATTATTTCATATCAGAGTTCGTGATAGATTAGCATTGTGACTAATGACTTCGGAGTTATTTCATGTCACAATGTAACTTTTTTCTCTAACACGAAATTTTACAGTCAAAATGTCGTGACCGTTGCCTGACTAAACTTATTACATTTTTATGCTTTTTACTGCGTCAGTTGGTGTTATATTCGTGCCGTCTTCCCCATAAAGTGTTCAAACGGTCGTTCATCTCCGAACACAATGCCATCAGAGCGGCCAATAAAATGTAGAAATATCTCTCACATCAATAATACGGCAACAATAAAACTCGTAAAAGGCTCCCATAATCCGATTTAAATAATAATTCGTGTATAATAAAATTCTTAGTAACAGTCACGGTGTGCCGTGGGCCCGTGGCCGTGGGCCCGTGGCCGTGTGGTCGAAGCTTTATTGCATACACACATAAATAATATCGTTCTATTTCTGATTGTGTCTAGTTTACGTTTTTGTATTTTGAATTCCTTAGGTTTTTAACCGACCTCGAAAATGAGGTTCTTACCTATGTTTATATACATTATGCGATATCTGCGGTAAATGTGATCGTTGTTAATGAAAGACAATAAAATGAAAAAAATCTGCATCTATTTCGTTTGATGCATTTTCATTGGATCTGTACGGACTACCGAGTCCGATATAGCGGCATGAATAAAATGGTTACAAACTTGTATATACCACTGGCGAAGGGTGATATTTTTGAAAAGGGAAACCGATGCTGCATTTTCTTCTGCTTAATGCCTATTTGTTAAGCCAATCATTTGGCAAAGGTAAGCCGGTAGCAATCGAGTTCTATGAATCTTCGCCAATGGTATATATGTTCACTTTTGTAATGAACACAACTTAAGGATTCTTTTTGGCAAGGAAAGTTTTTATTTTTAGTAATTTACGAGCTAGACATTATTATTACTTACTCTTTTAATACAGATTAAGATAATGCGTAAAATGATTCAGCTATTCTCTTCAAAATTATGACTATACAGACTGACTCATACAAAAATATTTATCATATAATCCCTGTAATCTCGGAGGACTAGACTGCAGGCTTGCTGGTCAACAATTATTTATTATCGATAATAAATCACCACGCAGCGTGTACCGCGTCTATGTTTTTTCCTCTCAGATAAATCACAAGCCACGGTTATTAACGCTTCGATGTGGAAACGTCGATAACGACGCCATCCATGTGTGTACAATTCGATTTTCACACTTGAAACTGGATAGTGATGGGTATTGGAACGGATTATGAGAATTAGTTTGGGAATTCGCTTTTTATTTTATTTGGGATAACGGCTTTGTTTTATTGCTTGTGTCTTACACGAAGATGTACTCTGGATTGAAAACTCCATTCTCAGTGGGTTAATCAAGTGGCTTATGCGCTAGTTGAATAGAATATAGCGTACTCTTATGTCATTCCCATACATTTACTATTCTATTCGACTAGCGCATAAGACACTTGGCTAAGCCCACAGGTATTATATACTACAATACTTGTAAGTAAGCTTCGTGAAATAAATAAATAATTCTTAGAGATATGGATTCAATGTAAGTCGTCCCTGGTAAAGCACAAAATTAAGTAAATTTGTCATTTCGTTGCAATTGGGTACTTGACTATGTTTGATTTTGTACACATTTTTATATGTACTAGCAAATAAAACAAAAAAGAAATCCTTCTGTAAAATCTGCATCGACATTGGTTGAAAAATGAGACAGTAATTCATATTTTAAATTCTGCAATGAGCAAGAGTGGGGACGTAGTGGGGATATCTTGCTATCCCTTTCTAACACACGTACCGTAATGGCCCTGACGTTATTTTACTGATACTTCTCTTTTCCGCAGTTGGAAGGTTACACCAAATTTCAAATGCTTATAACTTTTTTATTTTTGAGAATATTTCAATATTTCTTTCAGTGCTTCATTTTAGATGGCGTAAATTACATATAGAATAAATTTTAAAAAAATTGTCAAGTATCCAATTGTGGCAGGCCTGCGATGCTCAAAAGTATGGAGTTCCGAGAGTTCTATGGCTCTTCTGTTGTTCTTTTAATTAGAAAACGTTAAGGGCGATAATAGAAGCAAATTGTAATAACAAGTTATCGATGCAGTACACGCCTTTCCAATAAAACGAAGAATACTTTAACCAGTGCTTTGCTGTATTTATCACTACTATTAAGGCAAATCGCGCCCTTTTGTAGGCAATTCGCACGTTACGAGCAAAAGAAAGTCGAAACATGGATACGTCCGATGCGAATTTATCCGTTCTGGGAATAACGAGGCGAGGCGGGGCACATATGCGCGGAAACCGCCTGTTTACTTTCCGTTGTCGCATTCGAACAGCTCCTTTTACGTGTCTTGTTTATTCCACCCTGATCAGCGAGCACTCGATGCAATATTACAAGGGAGATATCTAACTACAGCTGTGGATACTCGAAAAGGCAGGACACTACTTTCGGTAACCTGAGCGTTTCGTAACACGCCACCGTTTTGGTGCAATTCAAAGGCATATCTGAAATGCTTTGTCCGCCTAGGTGAGGTCTATTGAGATCGGCGCGTTCCAAATATAGCGCGCTCGGCGGTCGTAGCCGTTAATTTATTTTATATGGTAATACGGCACGCGGCCGGCGGCTCTACAAAGCGAGCTCTTAATAAGGACGTGTCCCCTTAATTCCCAGCGGCGTGGTCACCGACATTCCTACAAGGGTTTGCTCTCCACATTTTTGTGTGTTCGGACATTTCCCACCTCGCGCCTTCGTCTTGGTCGGGAATTTAAACGAGCGCGCCGATCCCGATCGCTTCCCTCCGACGGTTTTATTCGTGTTTCGTGCGAGAAAAATTGTAACACTTTGGACAATTTAAAAATATCCCTGAGGTTTTACGACATTTTTTGCCTCTATGCGAGTTTATGTGTTGTTATCCCGGCGAACAAGTTGCCATTATGTGAACTATGCTTTTGATTTTTTTCTTTGAACACCACTTTTGTAGCTTCGCTTGTGCGTGCTCACGTTAAATATTAAGATATTTATCTATATCAACGCATATATTTATTGTGAATTTATTCATGAGCGTTCGGTATCGCATTGTATTGGAGCGGGCGCATAAAAATATGGCATCTCTCTGGTTTTTGTTGTGTGGCCGCGCTGGCGCGGTGGTGGGATTGTGCGTTTGTTTTGTTTTTGGGCGCATTGTGCGATGGACACGGTATTAACAAGTGCGTCGGCGCCAGGCGCTGCCCCACCCGCCTCGGGCTGAATAGCAAGTGTATATACTATAATATACCTTTAAAATCCTCCGGTACTTCCACCTGCAACACAAAATATGTTAGGTGAGATTCTATGTAAGTAGATCCACAATGTTGTTTCTTACCGATTTTATGGAATCGTCGTTAAACTTAAGAAACATGTGGGTGTTCTATTCCGCTAGTGTGCCTCTGCATATATAGGGTGCATCGGAGATACAGGCGTGAGCTTATGTTATTTAAGAAAAAAATTAAATTTATTACCGCTGGACTCATCATCGATATAAACGGGCAGCTTGCATTTCGTGCCGTGATTTCCGAATCTGCTTCCTAATTCCAATTCGTTTAATTTCATCGCTAGGCAGCAGCTGGACTGTGGCACTGTCGGTGTCCATGTAAGATGTTTACCACTTACCATCAGGTGGACCGTCAGCTTCCCTGCCTTCGTAAGCTAATAAAAAATACGTCTGCATTAACAATTATTTTTTGAGGCGACATCGACAATTCCCGCAACCCGCGACCCGCCGTAAAGAATCTCCGTAGCCGGGTCGCGTCTCTCGCGTCTCGCCAGATACCATCATTAACATATCCAGTTCGTGTGGAACAATGGACGCTCTTTGTAATTCATATTACCCCGTATGCCCTCTTAATACGTTGTTGTGTAAATTTGTGTTTAGCGGGATTATCCGGCGCGGCTAATTGACGCCGCGCGTTGTGCCTTCAAATTGTGTTTAAATATTTGCCCCGAGTACGCGTGGAGCGGTGGGCAAACACCCGTCCGCCAGTGTTTGCCCAGTCCAACGAGGCCGATGTTTGCCCCGGCCACGGACGTGATCTCGTCTCCGTTTTTGGTAGATAAAGTCGTCGACACGTATTTGGCATAAAGGTAAATTTGAATGTTGACGAGGTTTTGTAATCACGTTGTTCTTTTTGGAACGTGTAATTTCGGGGACACGTCTACTTGATGCGATGACTTTTATCTTGGGTTCATATTTTATTGTTTACGTGTGTATTGTACTTTCTAAATTTGAGTGGGTTTATATTGTTTATGAGCTATTGTTAAGAATTAAAATTTAATCGACACTCTTCGTAGAGCTGCGGCCTGAGCAGGAAAATTTCTGACAACCGTAAATGTATTCGAACTCGATGCGCGTCTATGAAATTTGTATGACATATTAACCAAACGTCATCAGTGCACAGCGAACTCGAATACATTTACATTTACATTAGTTTTTCGTGCTCGGGCAACAGTAGGCGTCTGCTATGAAGCGAGTAGCCGTAGGTTTGATTCCTCTAACGACGTAAATATACATACATATGTGTGACCAACAAATACTTGTTTGGGGTACGTTAAGTTAGCTCATGCGTCTTTCTAGTTCTGTCTAGTTTTTAATACACACGACACAAGAATAGTATCTTACTCTGGGGTCAGGAATATGCATCTTACTATTGGATATTGTTCATTATTTATTTTATTACTCCTCTAGTATTCTTTAACTCCAACCCAAAGCCGGTTTTTACGAAATTTAAATTAATTCCCGTGTTCAAAACCCAAACTAATTGCCTAAACCCAAACTTTTTGTTACAGGTATGTACAACTTCTATGTGTGATTTATTCCTTAAAGTTTGGTGAGTGCATTGCTTTTAGTACTAGAATGTCACTGCTGTGGAATAACAGTAGTTTTCTCATCATCATCATCATCAGCCATAGGACGTCCACTGCTGGACATAGGCCTCGCCCAAAGATTTCCAGATCGACCTGTTGGAAGTGGCCTGCATCCAGCGACTTCCTGCGACCTTTATCAGGTCGTCGGTCCACCAAGGTTGTACCATTACAAGAAGCAATTTATGTTGTGGTGTAGTGAAAAAGATTTTATTTTTCTACAAAATGATCATATTTACGTAAACTGTTTAATCCACATTTCTTTGACCGTTCACACATGCTATTCACGCTTTATAACAATATTTATAACTCTTTCACCTTTATAATTATTTTCGATGGTATTATTTGTGACGAATATCAATCAGGGATGTATGCGATAGGGACATTTTGCGACCTGTAGACATTTTTCGAAGTGGACATTTTGCGACTGACCCATACGTTTGTTGAAATAAAACTATTTTATACGGATTCTATCACGATTTGTTTTTATTTTTAGGCCCGATGTTTCGACGTTTTCAATGTATAACATTCGCGTAAATTTAAGGAATCTGTACGTACATTTGTTGTCTGTCCCTCGCGTCCTGTTACCTGTATTATTACCCCTTTAACTACTGCGTGACGGTGTTTTGTCCACAATTCTGATGATTCGTTCACGATGAACATAAATTCTCATACTTTTTCTTTCACTCGCTTCGTAAACACGACAAATGTGCTTGATTAAAGGTGAAATAAAAATTCCTAGAGCTGTTTATCGAAGCTCATTTTTTACTCTTGAAGCACGTTAAGTACGAGAGCGGTATTCCGAGTGGGATACGCATGCGCTAATTCGGGCTAATTGGCAACTTGGCATCCTGGCTATGTCACAATCTGGCATATTGTATGAGGTTTGGCGTGCCAGGTTTGAAACGTGGCTGAACTGGGTATAGTAATGTGCGGATTTAATTTATTGATATTTTCATTTTGTTTAAAAAGGTTTTGCGTATATGCTGGTTGGCTGGCTGCTAGGCCGTTTTTTTCATTAAACCCTTCTATATCTCTCACAACACGTAACAAATCGGAGAAAAATATCCTGAGAGGTATTTAAAAAGTTTTTTGTAATTAAATTTTGTATTTCCCACAACAAATCGGAGAAATACAATTCACAACGTTTTTACGTATTTAAAGTGTCCAAAACAAATTACCATTCGGTCATACAGTTGGACAATTGATGTGCAAAAACAAGAGGCGGATACGATCGCGGGTCACCGCGGTGCGGTGGCAGGAGTCAAGACTGGCAGGCCATCAATCCATCGCGAGCCGCCGGTCGTCGCCGAAACGGCGCGGCGCGCATAAATCTAAACACACATCCGCGACGAATGTTAACGCACTTTTACATGTTGCATATGCATGCGGAGTTAGAGATGTCCTGCTGACTGAACAAGAATGTATGAAGCCGTAAAAAAAAATATATATATAAAAATAAATTTGGAGATGGTCCAGACTCGGCGAAGTAAAACTAGCGTTAGGCCGGGATAAAGTAAGAAATAAATAAAATATGCCTGATATTCGCCTTTTTGGTTTAGTGGCGACGTACATATATGGGCTGTGGATTAAAAGATTCTGGATTCGACTGCCTGGTTGGGCAAAACGCTTCTTTTAATACGATTTGCCTGGGACGGAATTTCTCGGTTATGTTAAGCAGGCAGCCGTAAAAACTAAGCCAAATCCTTTTGTGTAGAACTACATTAAGATGGATAAGAGAAGATGAAAAACGAGACATATATAGTCCTCCATGGGTTTCTGCAACTACAGGTACGTTAGAATTACGGCAACGGAACTAGTCGCACTATACGATCATCTATTGGACTCCGAACCTTTAAACCGACAGACGACAACACCTCTATCACATATAATATCACATATCGTCAAATGAATCCCATCAGAATCGATTGTAATACTATTGACTGCTATGACGTGGGCTGTCGACGCTCGACGTTCGACGTTCGACAGTCTAGTCGCCTCGTGATACACATTAACCGTTTGATCTCGATTTGCATGTCACATTGTATTGTCATCTATGCAATATTAATATATAGGTACATAGTAACGCAGCGTCGTGACATGGCGACTTTATTACGTAGTCTATAAAGAAATCACATGTCGACTGGTCTCTGGGTGCGTGGCCAACCTAAAAAGAGGGGAATAGGGATTGGGAAACGAAGGGGGGTAATTGGGCCACCGGAAATCTCACTCACCGAACGAAACGCGACAGCGAGTTGCCAGTTGTACAGTGAGACAGTGGTATCAAACCGGTCGAGCCGGCCCATTCTTGCTGTAGACGTAATTATCTACAGCGTGGCTCTACCACTCATAAATATCTCGTATGTGAAATAATTGTTATTGTCGTGTAGATGATGATAATTGACTGCCTCGGTGGCGTGGTTGTATTTCGGTACGACTACCGTCCTGAGGTCTCGGGTTGGATTCCCGGGTCGGGCAAAGTGATATTGGATTTTTATATCAGCTCGGGAGTCTGAATTTATGCCCGATACGGCGATAGGCTTGGCCCCTATCACAACTGGGATGGAACTAAGCTCGGCGATTGTGGGTGTTCTAGTTGACTAGTGCACCTCTGCCTACCCCTTTGGGGATACAGGCGTGAGCTTATGTTATGTGTGTGTGTTAAAAATTGATGAGTGTTACGAAAATCCGAAACTGTAATGATATGTACTGATTTCTTAAGTTTACGCGAATGCTATTCATTGAAATAAAACTATTTTTACGGATTTTATCACGATTTGGTTTTAATTTTTATTCCCGACGTTCCGAAGGCTTTGAAGGAAGTCCAACCCGTGACCACGAAGACTGCAAAGCCTTCGAAACGTCGGGAATAAAAATTAAAACCAAATCGTGATAAAATCCGTAAAAATAGTTTTATTTCAATATAATGATATGGCTTTTAGCATGGGTCGTATGGTCACACGGTGCGCTAATGGTGTCATGTCGGTTAGCGTATGTACTGTACAATGTACAATGTACTGTATACAGTGCAAACTGTAGACTGTGCGGTGTGCGGTCGAAGAGGTACCGTTGCAAAACGCAAATAACGTACATGACTAGCCGGAGAGGAGGTTTCGGTGAAGGTAGGGAGCGGAGTATTACGTTTTAAGAGAAGTTTCTTGCACAAAAAACTACTTCAAACACCCAAAAAAAACAAAAAACGTGAACTGCAGGACCCTAAAAGAATGTAGAATAAAAAAATATGGTATGATTCCGGTAATTTCATTCAGCGTCACCCGAGAAGCCTGGAGACAATAGGCGAAGATTCTGTGCTTCAGGTCGGTGTTAGGATCCAAAAAATCTTGAAGAGCTTTGCACAGCCTAAGATTCTAACTCAGGACCTTCTGGTTCCTCCGCCCATTTACGCTGCCACTAGATAAAGTAGCCGACTACACTTAGAAAGTAATTACTTATGTATTACTACAAATATTATTGAGGTTAAAATTTAGACTTGATGTATGCTAGGAACGGTACAAACGGGCACTCCTTGTTCTGACAATCTCACAATATTAATATTGGTATGTTAATTAAAGTCAAATTAATCGAAAGCTTTGTGGCGCATGCCGGCGTGGCGCGGCGCGGCGTGCGAATCGTGTCCTGTCCCTCACGGAGCTATGTCGAGAATTCACTACGCCGCCGCCGCCTAACCAGTAACCTCACATACCTCAGCGTAATAATGTAGGTATGATCTATATAATTTGTATGTAAGATCTCGAAATTCGTGACAAGTTAATGTTATTTTTGTGTTAAATTGAAGCCACGTCTCCTGCACTAGTTTATCTCGAAATATTACACAAAAACACATAAGCAAAACAACGATTTTAGCTGCTCGTAGAACAATGAACCATAGATAACAAAATACATGTTTTGTGTAGGTGTTTTGTCTAATGTTTTAGTGAAGGAGAGGCGGCTTTAGAAGGGCAAACGATGGGCGTAATCTCAAAGCATCTTATTGATCTCTCGACCAGTGCGAGAGAACTGTTTAAGCTTACAAATAAGACGGTAGATCCTAAGAGTGAAAAGAGCTAATAAGAATGTTAATTTTTCATAGAAGTTTGCGCTTATGTCGTATCCCGATAAGGTAGCCAGATGTGCAGTCAGTGGTATACAGTTTTGCTTTTCATACATATAATCACAAGTTTAAAAACTTAACGGACCGACTTCAAATCCGATCGTGACCAAATTATATGGGACCACCCTTGAAAAAAGCTCTATCGAACACAAAAAGAATTTTGGAAATCGATCCACATTTGGCGGAGATCGCGAGTAACATACAAAAAAAAATATACCGATGAATTGAGGACCTCCTCCTTTTTGGGAAGTCGACCGAAAACTAAGAGAAAGCGTCAGGAAAATTAAATTCATATAAAATGAAAGACACTTTTCCAGCGTCCATATCTGTACCTACACTCATATGTTGTTTCCACTTATCCATATAATATTTTTTCCCAACATTGTTAGTTTATATTTCTCGAACAGTTATTTAATGTCAACAAAATAAATAGATTAGGATCGTAATAATAGGTTTACTGCGTGGATCGTCGTGCCGATAGCGAGGGACGTGTGGTGATGTAGATAAATGCTGGATGTTACAGAAATAAAGGCTCCATTACACGATCAGTTTTACCTTCAGTTCTGCCTCATCTCATATGATTTCGCACTGTGTCAATCATTAAGGCTTATGTGGGCATGTAGCGACTGAATCTATTTAATCATTTACAGTTTATTTTAACTATATTCATCAAATCACTCTTCACTTTCTCTAATAGTCACAGAATATAGGCATTATTCTACTACGTTGCACTGGCCTAAAATTATAACATAACATAAGCTCACGCCTGTATCCCCGAAGGGGTAGGCAGAGGCGCACTAGCCAACCACTACATCCACATTTCGCCGAGCTTAGTACCGACACAGATGTGATAGGGGGCGAGCTTATCGCCATATCGGGCAGAAATTCCAGACTCCGGGCTGATATGGAAAAATCCAATATCACTTATTCGACCCGGGGATCGAACCCGAGACAGTAGTCGTTCCGAAGTATAACTACGAAATAAACTTTACAGTATTTTATTACGATTTTATTTTGTTAACTGAATCATAATAGACCTGACAAGAGTATTTCGTCATCCGTGTCTATTCTATAAAGTCTTACTGAAGCACTTATCAGTTTGGCTTCTCTGTGTGTGGGGATCCTAAGGCAGTCATTACTCCATGCACTCACGCACGCCACCGACGACTGTAATTACGACAGGACAATACCGACGTGTGTGTTTTTATTGTCGTCTGATAAAATTACTGCACGGGAATTGATGTAACGATAACTGAGAAACTAATCGGTTGCAATCGTGATGTCGGCTTGCGAAAACTCTGTGGAACTCTTTCGAATATTATGTAGGGAGCCATGTGTCGGGGATTTTAGGAAAGCTCCCTTAGATCCTCGTTAGCGACCCGTGCCCAGCACTGGTCCACGACGACGTAAAGTAGCAGATTGCTATTACGTGTTGATGTGTATTCTTCCTATCTGCCTCCGTAAACCAATAAAAAACAGCCAAAATTAATTTTATTTATTATGGCTTTTAGGGCTTGGCGTACCCCGCATTCATCAATATAATATAACCTAGATACAGTTATTTGCAAATATCCTAAAAAGTGTTCTCAGGAATAAAACAAAGAAAAAGATCACAAGTTCTAATTAAACCAACACAAATATAACCCTATGCACGTGTAATAAAGTAGCTTTTTAAACGAAATGAGCAAGCGTTCTTTAATTTGAATTTTGAAATTTAGAATTCCATCGGCTTCGGACTGTATGCAAAACGAGTGCTTAAGCACTCCTTTTGCTGTCCCGTTATTCGACCGTCAAGTGTGTATCTAGGTAAATAATAAATCGATGCTAGCATTACTGAAGTCCATTGCCAGTGGTAACCGCCTACAATCAGGCGTGTCGCTATACATATGTACTTATGCAGAAACAATGTTGCTCTATCAATAGGCGACCGTTAAATTTAATCTATACAGGGTGTTTCATAAAGTTAATTTTCATAATCAATAATAATTACACTTACAGAGGGGATGGCAAGCATCTGGCGGTAAAGTTAAAAATTTTAAGGCTCAAGTTTTTTGAATAATGGAAACTTGAATTTGTGACAATATTTTTTTTCTGGCTCATTGGGTCAGCTGCAGTACATTAGCAACTATTGGATAATCAATTATTTTTAGCATATTACGACGATTTACAAGCGGCATTCTGATTTTAAAATCCCCACGCTTAATAATTGATAGTGATTAAAAAAATGAAGTACAATTTTTTTTTACTTTAAATCGTACGCTTTAAATCGTTGTCCCTGTATGTGAAATTGTTATTGGTACCAACTTTATGAAACACCCGGTATACAATCCACGTTAATTGAAATCAAAATAAACTGTACCGCAAACTCTATCTTAACAGAACTGTAATAAATATGAAACGCAAATAACCTCTAATGATTGGCTTGTTGACTGTTCAAAACAGCCGCTACAACGCTGCAACGGTTGAATATCACCAGGCTGTGGGCTTGTTGCACGAGCGAGCGATTTGCATACACATTATGATTTATTGATAACATTATCATACTTCAATGTAGATGGCGTTGAATTATGCATTGGTTATTGACGAATGGCGGTGGAGTTACCCGATCGTCTAATAATCCAACTGTTTAACCAACGTCTCCACAAGTAGTTCGTTTACGATATTAGTATTTTAAATCTGAAAAGTTTCTTTTTTGAACGCCCTAATCTCAAGAAATACTGCTTCGAATTGAAACATTATTTGAATGTTGTTTTGATCATTTATCACGCTATGACCAATAGTAGCGAGGAAAATTTGTTCACGCGAACGGAGCCGCGGGCAGCAGCTAGTGTTTGGCAATACCGGAGAGTTCATAGTGTTTTGATTTTATACATCAGTTAAGACTTGAGACAGGTCGAGGTCATGTTTGAGTGTTGGATTGCTGAACGATAGTGCCGGCGTTAATGTTGACAAATGTGGTAGGAATTCATTCGGAGAATAATTATGTTCTCCAGCTTGGTGATACTTTAAGTTATTTGTTGCTAATAACAGACTTATTAGGCGTATGTTAGAACTTGGCGAATGCGACATCCCAAATCTTTTTTCGAGACTCACATCATGCGACCTCATTGCAATCAAAGTTAACTTTCTGCAATACTATAAGATTACTTATATTTGGGACGCTTAGCTACTTTTGAATTATCTGCTAGCACATGGGTCGTCATTGCATGCATTTATTTAGCTTCTCGAAGTAATTAACCAAACTTCAAATCGCCGTCGCCACTAAGCTCAGAGCGTCAGGTAGGTGCGGCCAGCAAGCTCAGCGGCGGGCGACAGAGCGTGTCATGATCGGACGAGGCTATCTAGATCGCAGCCCATGCCTAGGCAGCAGGCAGCACAGCCGACAGCCCGCGGCCCCGGCCGTTCAACTCGCCGCTTCAATGACCACACCGATTCGGCACCAGCCCGTACCGATTGCGAAATAGCCTGCGTGTCTCCTTATTTGTTTATGGTTGCGTTCACGCTCAGATGGTCTAGATTTATCAGATAAGATCTAGTCGGCTGGTAAATGTTGATTGTGTAATTTATGTGGTATTTGTGGGTGCAGGTGTCGTTGTCGTGATTGTTGTCCCAAGCGTAAGATAGGACGAGTTGCGAAACAAATGTTTGAGCGATTAATAGCCGTTTCCGACCGACATTCAAAAAAAGGGGAGGAGGTCCTCAATTCGTCTGTATTTTTTCGACCGACTTCCAAAAAGGAGAAGGTCCTCAATTCGTCTGTATTCGTCCAAATGTGGACCGATTTTCAAAATTATTTTCGTGTTCGATAGAGCTTATTTCAAAGGAGGTCCCACCGAGGTTACGACCGGTCTGTTGAGTTATTAAAATAATAATCATTATCAGTCTATTTTCTATTTAGGTGGTCCCTAATATTTTAACTCTCACATACATCAACATAGAGTTTGCCTCGATTTGTGTTTGGAGACTATATGGATAAGGTTGATGAAGACTTTTCAGAGTTTCTTGCCCGTTCTTCTCTGGCGAAACAGCCTTCCGAACAGGCGGTAGAGTTAAAATTTTACGGAATCTAAATAATGTTTGAACATTTCATGGATTCAATAAATGATTTTGATTTGATTTTGATTTTGACTAGCAAAAAGACCGTCAGAAAAATGATCGACAATTACATTACTAACCTCTTATTCGTAAAAATCACCCGCTAAGTTGTGTATAATAAATAAATAATACAATACACCCAACCGAATAATCGATTGTACTATTGCGCGGTATTTAATCATGAAAAACTATCCAGTTAAACTCAACGCACCAAATACCAATGTGCCAATTACCCAGAGACGTTCTTATGTACAAAAATCCTTATTCAGAATCAAGCAGCAGAAAATTGTCACACAATACATTATCGTACAAAAAGTCGTAACGAACGGTGTCAAACAGCTCGTTTTACAAAGAAACGTTGGCTACAAAAAGACACCGGACAAGGTAAGAATTAACCGCGTCTCAACGTCGCGCGTTCACGGAATCCGCTCATTGTTGTCTCACAACGATGGAACCACTCGGAATTCCTAAAACCCATCGAGTGCCGAGTGCCGAATGCTATACTTCAGGGTCATCTGCTGTGCACATCTTTATTGCCAACGATGTGGTATATCTTGTTCCTGGTAATCTGTGATTAGATGCCAAAATGTAGTATAAGCTTGAAATGTTGAGACTGTCCTATTGTATAGCGACTGCTATTATATTGCCTATGTTGAGCAATGGACGTCCTATGGCTGATGATGATTATGGCGACTGTCTCCGAAATTAGCTAAATTAAATTATAATTTTATGCGATGGAAAATTAGATAATCAATCGTGAATTCAGGACTCACCATACGATAATAATAATAATAATCGTGAATGCTCCAATTGCTTCAGTTACTACTGCGTGGCGAATAAATGCGTATTAGAAATATTAACTAAAATGCATATTAATCAATTCGTTTAAAGCTTAAATAAAAATTAAAGAATGATTGATTTGAAAGCCTATAACACGAATACACAATCCCGTAACAGCGTAACACAATCTCCACAGGACATCAGCAGTCAAAAGGTTTTTGTTAATAATCGACGTCCAATTAATACAATGTCCGACCTTCGTTCCATCATCTGAATTATCATTAATCTGTGTTTTTCACGTCGTGTTCTCATTCGTCATGACCTCGAGAGTGGAAGTCGCCGCGTCGGGTACTCGAGAGCAGCGCGTGCTCGCGCTTCTACTTTTTGTACTACCCTCGCGCCGCCATCTTTCCCAGAATTGTCGCTTTTGTAAAAAAGGACGGCCCGAGCCGAATGCCTGACTCCGCTCGCCGAAGGTGTGAATATAATTAATGATATATCAAAGCGACCGCCCGTAGACTCCAGTTTTGGACTCGTCGAATTATTTAGACACTTTATCGTTTAGCCGCTTTACCTTTGTCTACTTTTTTGGTGTTTGCGTGTAATAGTGGACAGTGGGAGTAACAAACGGAGCTTGTTTAATTGATCAGGCCCAAATTAAGTAGATGTTCATAAATAAGTTTGATTCTTATACTGTACCTGCTATAATGCTAATAAATATAATAACATTTAATGGATAAATACAATAATTTCATTCCGAGTCAGCTGGTTCACAATTTTTGTTTTAAAAAACCTTTCCTCCTTAAACTCTTTTGAAAATTGGCACATATATCAAAGGATTACCGTCGCCACCGCGACTCGCCCCAATTCCACTGAAATTATGAATCTCATAACTACAAACCGGCCGTCGTAACCTCACTTTGAATAAATAGTCGTTAGCTTGTTCAAAGACTTTAATTTTGGACGTCATCAATCATGCGAGAGAGTGGAGAGGCGGCGTTTAATTAGACTAATCGTAAATCTCGACGAGAGCCATCGTTCTGATCCCGTGGACCCATTGCATGGTGTAGGGTGCAAAGCGCTGCTCTTAAGGTACGCTTCCGTATGTCACTGCAGCGGCAATCTTGTAAATAGGCACCAGGAAGAACAATTAAGACGATTGTACCGTTGTATTTAAAAGATATTGCGGCGAAAGCATGATTTCAGCCAACTCTACGAGACTTGGATGTTAGATACCTCGTTGTGAAACTTGGTTTGTGAACATTATTATATTTACTAAATAGTCCTTAGTGGATGGGGAGGACATAAGATGATATCCGAATATTTGAAATCAACATTCTCTTCAAGCAACTCATCGTATCGGCGTACATAACACGATTTTTATACATATCTGAAAACAGCTCAGCTCAGTTTTTTTTCTGTAAGCTATTAACGACATCTCAGTTTGCGCAAATTGTCATGTATACATGTTGTGTACATATTTATGATGTCTTAGAAAAAAATGCAAATTTATGTCCGATTTAGAAACCAAATCCTCTAGCTCTCAAACTTACAGCGCCTAAAACTGTCGTCTTAAAGTTGTTATAACAACCATCAGTATCGTATGCATCTGACGACTCTAATCCTCAGCTGCAGTTTGCATGTATGAGATTGTACCTTAAATCTATACTGGTAACGCTGTGTTTTGTACCACCATTACGTTGTGTGTCATATTTCAACGGAATGGTGATGTATCAGGTTGTGGGGATTGGAAGGCTCCTGTTCACATTCTGTTATATGAGATGTCTATGTAATATTGTCTTAATTTATCTTGACATAGACATATTTTTGTTAGGTTTTTCAATATTTGTAGAACATAATTTTGTCTCTTCGAATTCTTAATTCTACCTCTGCAGAATGGCTGCCTCGTTGGCGCAGTGGTATTGCGTGCGCGGTACGACTATCGTCCTGAGGTTTCGGGTTCGATCCCTGGGTCGGGCAAAGTGATATGGGATTTTTCAGTAGAGTTTGGAATTTGTACCATATATGGCGATAGGCTCGCCCCCTATCACATCTGGGGCGGAACTAATAAGCTCGGCGAAATGTGGATGTTCTAGTTCTCTAGTCCGCCCCTGCCTGCCCCTTTGGGGATACAGGCGTGAGCTTATGTATGTATGAATTCTTAATAATAGCCTCTTTTATTAAGACTAGGGGTAGGAGTTATGTCCTGTCATGTATGTTAGCCTCTACAAGTTGGTAGACATTAAAATTACATAATATAGAGAATTCTACGCCTTGCAAATGTTCTGTTTTCCAGCAGTGATAAAAGGACAACCAATGGATAACCATGGATGATATGTAAAATTAAGCTTTGTGTTTCTTTGGTGCTGACTGCTGAGTTTCAACCCACGACCTCTGTATTCCAGGCCTTGTCTTCAAGCCTATCGTCTCTCTCACTACTTGCTTGTTTGTCTTTTACTTGTCTGTAAGTCTCACATAATACTCTAGTTAAAAACTGCCACTTTCTTGCTTCCAAATAAACAATAATCGTAACCATACTTGATTTCGTGGAACCTCCATGTAGTGTATACCTTCACACGATCGTCAACGAGTCATTGTCGACCAGTGTCCACTGTACTTGGAAGAGCGGCCATCATCAGGTCAACAGCTCGACTGTAAACAATTACATTCAAACCAGGGCCGGTTGGCAAGCTTAAATAATTAACCGACTTCAAAAAAAGGGTTCGCAATTTTTATGTACATACATATATAACGTGATAATGCGTGCCTCGGTGGCGTAGTTGTACTTCGGTACGACTACCGTCCTGTCGTCGGGCAAAGTGATATTGAGTTTTTCGATTTAGTTTCAGCCCGGAGTATGGAATTTGTGCCCGATATGGCGATAGGCACACACCCTACGGTATGTCAATAGTGAGTCTATGCCTACTCCTTCAGAGATACAAGCGTGAGCTTATGTTTTTCAAAAGATAAACATAAGCTAAGGGGTTCGCAATTTGCGATTTTTTAAGTATCTTGAAATCAAATCTAAAATGATAGTTTAGACTAATGTTGACTGATTTTCAAGGTTATTTTTGTGTTCGATAGAGCTTACTCCCTAGAATGGTCCCATATAAATTAGTATGATGAGAGATTAAACCCTAAGGACGTTATACGAAACTATTAATTTAAAAAAAATTAATGACAGGGATGAAAGCTGTTCAGGAGTGTCTAACAACATTTTATTTGTCATAATACAAATCACTTACCCCGATATACTTGCACTTGTCTTTACCCCATTTACCGATTTCAATTTTCTATTAATAATGTTCACGTGGGCGGAGTCGCGAGCTAAAACTAGTATTCACTATGTATCATATAAGGAGATCTATATAGCGAACTTCGACTAATTCTAAGTCAAAGAAACGAACTCAGTGAGGATTTGGAATTTTTAAATCGAACTTTGACTTAGTCCGAGTTATTTTTTACAAAAACATTTTTGCTTAGCCTGTCTGTCAGTCTGTTTTTGTTGTAAAATAATGGCGCGAACTAAATCGAAGTTCAATTTAAAAATTTCAAATCTTCTTAGAGTTCGTTTCTTTGACTCAGATCTAGTCGAAGTTCGCTTTATAGATATCAGCACAAGAATGCCAATCTCTAGACTTGACTTGCGATGCCATCTTGTGCACTCAGCACTAAACCCACTGCCCCCGTCGCGGTCGAAGTTTCCGTTAACCGCGATGATTGTTTAGCACACGCATAACGCATTGACCGCGTTGGCGCGTTAACTTTACGCGATTAACGTAAACGTGTTGTCCGTCCGTGTGAAACGGCGATAATCAATGTTCTCACTTACAATTGCACAACTATTCCACATAACTGGAGAGGTTGTGTATTTTACGGTTTAATGTTTCGGTATAGGTACATACATACACTACATAAGCTCGCGCCTGTATCCCCGAAGGGGTAGGCAGAGGCGCACTAGCGAACTAGAACACCCACATTTCGCCGAGCTTAGTTCCGTCCCAGATGTGATAGGGGGCGAGCCTATCCCCATATTGGGCACAAATTCCAGACTCCGGGCTGATATGGAAAAATCCAATATCACTTTGCCCGACCCGGGGATCGAACCCGAGACCTCAGGACGGCAGTCGTACCGAAATACAACCACGCCACCGAGGCAGTCGGTATAGGTACTGTTATCTATAACCTGGATTGAAGGAAATTAGACGAGTATCAATGAACAATAGCAAATAATAATAATAAATACACACAACAGTCACACACCTAGTCCTGAACCCACACTAGGTATAACCTGTATCGTGGGTGCCAGAGACTATGAGAGGCTTTCGGTCTCACAACACCCAGACTTGAAACAAATATCTGTGGGCCACACAAACATTTGCCTCAATGCGGGAATCGAACTCGCGGTCTCTCGCTTCACAGCCGGCTACTTGCCCACTGCGCCACGGAGGCTGTCAATATAAACTAAATATTGATATACTGATTTCTTAAGTTTACGCGAATATTATACATTGAAATAAAACTATTTTTACGGATTCTATCACGATTAGGTTTTAATTATTATTACCAAATAATAATTTTATTTCAATAGATATTGATAAAAAAATTTAAGGAAACGAATACTATTTTGTCCAGATTTTGGACAAAATAATAACTTTAAAATATAATTGGATACCATTTGAAAAGGCTTACGATCAGCAGCGGGCAACAATAAGCTGAGTTATCAATTTTGAGCTTCCATTGCAAAAGATTTTTTCTTGTAACTACATACTATACAATACATTCTATGATCATATACACATGACTGATTAACATAAACGGCCGCACCTGCAGACCTAAAATCTGACAATAGCAGGTACCCTGCAGGTAGATAGTTTTTGTGTCCCACTCCCCACAGCCCCGAAATAACCCCCCATTGTTCGCCGCCGACGCCGTGTCTGCCAGATGCGAGATTTGTTCAAATCCGTGAAGCGAGAGAAAAACCCGCCTTTCTTGGAACCACATTCGTCACATGTGCGAGGGTTCTATACCTGATGTTGGCAGCTTTTGAAATGTTGGTTTTGAATGTACAATTATATAATAGAATACACAATTGTGAAGGGGTGCATAATTTTGGCTTTTTGTACAAATGTAATAGTATGTTTCTTGGTAGAGCTGTTTTTGTAATGATAATTATCGTGTGCTGTATAATTGTTGTGAAGCTATTGAATTAATATTTGTTCTTGAAATGCGTGCTTTGCAACATTAAAAAAAATAATTTAAAATGTTATACACCTCGCCATAAAATATGTATAAGTGGACTATGTCTATCATTCTTTACCAGTCAGCGTTGAGCCATAAGCAGATTATCTTTGAAAATTGCCTAGGTTATAAATATTAAGAGAAAGGTTAAAAATAATCCTCTTTATTCAAAAATATCGAGGTGTTTGCGACACGACTTGATGGTTGATTGGGGTACCCCCATACCCATGAGGGTACATCCATGTGTATGCATCGGTCATCCACCTGTCTTCCCGCTCCGTAGTGTAAAGTCGGGCATCATTCTGGTGACCATCGATAAACGCATTGTTTGTATATAACATAAACAAAACGTATGTACTCATTTTCAATGACGATATTTTTTCCTGCAATAAAAGTTTTTGATGACTAATAAACCGCATTAGAATGCACCTAGTTACAAACTGCGGTGTCACATGACGAGACACAAAAAGACAAGGAACGAGGTTCGACACAGAATTAATAATACATTTCAGTAGGTACCAGCTACCGGCATGCGCAACAGGAACAGTCGAACACCGCAACCACAGACGGTTTATATTTTAAATTATTTCACACGATTATTGCGAGTAAGTTCGCCATTTCTTTGTCGTTTTGGGTATAAGATTAAAATTGCGATAAAATACGTAAAAACAAGTTTCATTTCAATGTATAAGATTCGGTTTTGCAATTTACAAAATAACTTGAACGCTACATTGCATGTTGCTTTCGGTTATTTTTGCTACTCCCAAAAAAATTGGAGTATTGAAAATCTATATCTCAATAAAATTGCATTCAGTTCTTGATTCGTTGGTCCTATTTTTTGTAACCGAAATTTTAAAATTCACAACTTATTTTTTCTGCCGTCTAATTCAGTTTGCATAAAGTTTACGCGTGTTTTTTTTTTGTTATTTGGATACGAGGAATTTCATTTGTAAAATCCGCGAGGTATTTTCGTAAAGTGTGAATGATCTCGCAATGCGTCGCGGTCGTGATGATTCAGAGTCCAAATTATTTTTGTCGACGTGATCTAAATTTGAATATACTTACGTTAGTGTATCGTTTTCTATAAACGTGGCATGCCGGCGACCAGTCTGTCGCGCCCTAATTAATGAGACGACGTTGAATTGAGAATAGTTGTTCTTATTACAACTGAGGAAAGCGAGGATCCTGGCTTATGTAGTTGACCGGACCGATAAGTAGGTAGTGCATTCGTTGAGATTTGAACCTTTCGCACGATAAAGATACTAGGACATACGATAAAGAGACTCTCGTAGGAAAAGATGAGTATCATTTTTCATCATCATGATATTTGTCATTATCACCTTGTATTTGGGCGCCACCCGCTACATGGTGACTACTTTGGTCTACTTTGGTTTGCGTCCCATGACGGTCCGGACATATCAGTCGTCAGAATTATACCGGTCAGAAGTTACTGGATGTTCACCGACTGGTACGGAGACGCAACTCCAGATAGAGTCAACACGTTGATCATATATCACGATCTGACCATTTCATAAATACCCTTACATTAGCCTTTTATCAAATTTTAATATTTGTTTTTAGACGTAACGTTATAAGGTAATAATAGAGACGATTTTCGTGTTGCATCAATGTCATATATCAGTCTCCCCAAAAGTAGTGTTATTATCGTCAGTCCTAATTATAGTGTTGCATGGTGCGCATAGTAAGACGCAGACGGCGGGGCGCGTCGCATCGAGTCGATCGAGCGAGCCACACCGCACAAGGCAGACCGCTGCACTGCCGCGGCGCGCCACGCTGGCAGTGTACCGCGGATGTGCGATTTATATTTATCTGAACACCTGTGGACACTGGAGATGCGCTGTAGAGTGTAGGTTGATCTTAAACCTTGTGGATTATTGATAAATATGTGCCAATATTTACAGATATTTGCAGAGAAATAGTGTTCGCTATTTTGGCCATAGAGTTCTTGCTTCAGGTGATTGAACATTTATGGTTTCGATATTTGCAAATTTTAAGTATCAACGGATACCTGAAGATGGAAAACTAAAATAGCCGTGGCCTAGATATGAAATAATGTCATGCATTATTTTGGAGAATATTCGCCATATTATTATAATAATTGCCTGCAAGGCACGATCGACTATGGCTATGATGCACTGAAGCTCGGCGTTTCATAATATCCAAACGTCTAAACATAGGTCTATGGGCAAAATGAGTTTATCTCAATGGTCTCTTAATTCAAATAAATGCTTCGTATATATGAATTTATTGTAATACAGTCATCAATTCAACGATTTCTTCAAAAGTACTTTATAAACATTATGCATGAGATGTCATTTACTTTCTGCACATAAAGTATCGCGAGTACGCCTCGATTACAGTTATATTCGCAGAGTTTGCATCTCTATGAAATTATCAATATTCACCAGTGAACGGGACCTAATCTAGGTGACTGTGCGGGTGCAGGACCTCCCACGCTAACACCTTGGGCTCAGTTTCAATAGGATTGCATCTATTATTGTGCGCCAGGTACCTTGTTTCATATGCATCTTGAATGTTTTATGTATCTACTATTTTGTATGTTTAAATAAAATCCATTGGATTGTGTCATGCAATTATTTGTTTTATATATTTAGTCAAAAACGAACAACGGTTTTATTTGAATCCCCTTTGTGTTCAAAATATAAATAATTCCTGTTCCAATTTGTATTCTATTTCAAATGGAATGTGAGAAGTCTACGATAAATGAACTCGAATATCCTAAAATAGACCCCCCTGCACAATACAAAGTGCGTTCCCGTCAGCAAATCGACCGTGCATAGAAAATAATGATACGTCACGTCTGATTGAATTCAAAACTCATTTGGTGCGCAGTTGTATTTTTCTCGGGATCGTGTGTACTTATGGCCAGTCATATATGCGCGGCTGCCGCTTCGTTGCATTGGGGGTCATTTAAATTCAAATTATTCACCAGAATGCGTGTCTGTACGGTCCATAGAATAATGTATTAATTAAATTGAAGCTATTCCTAAGAATTTTGCGGTTAATCTTGCATCAGTGATAACTTACATGAGTTTGCCAGAATATTTAGTAAAAAATATAAGAATAATTTGAAATAACGTATGTTGTAAGAAAGTTTTTGTTATTCGAAAGATGTTTACAAGTGTGTGTTTTAGGACATTGTGTAATATTGCATTGATCAAATATTTGTAGTTGTAATTTGTAACATAATAGGAATATATAAGACAAAAAAAATCATATTACGTTAAAACACATAGGTATAACTAACGGTGTGGCAATAAGTATGTGAACGTATTTAAAGTTGTTTTGTTTATGGATATCCCCACGTAAAAGGTAATTCGTCAAATAAAAAAAAACAGCTTTTTTTATTTTACATACAAAGGATAGAGATAATCGTTGATTTTCTATGACACCAAGCTGCAATTATTTCAAATCGCCATCGCGTTTTAGAAAACAAAGCCCATTTTTATAACAAGCCATTTTTTCAATTACAAATGCTGCAGTTAAGCCACGCCAATAAAAATAATTGCATGTCTGTTACAAACTATCGTAAGTATCATATTCACATTCGCATTTCGCTCAAATGGCCCATGATGTGAATACCGAATTGCGAAATGGCGTATCTCATTTGACGCCTCCGCACGTCTGTTCAGACCCTGGGAAAACTTGCAAGTAAACAAGGCGTCTATTGGGACAGTCGACTTATGACCACTTCTAGTACTTGACATTTAAGTATTAAGTATTTTGACATGTCGCGTTAGAGACCACGTAAAATAATTTGTATGAAAAATATATATTCTCCACGTAACCGTTCGAGTCATGGGATTCGGGCGTTTGTCATACAAATATTTTAATTGGGGATTGTCGAGCTACTGATGTATGAAATTACAAAAAAATGTTTTAATACCGAATTCAAAATCGGTCTCTTAAAAGTCAATAAAGACAATTTCTTACTCTTTGGAGTCGGTGCCGGGGCGATGCTTATCAAACGAAAATGCACGGACTCCAAAAGTCAGAGTAAGAAATTGTTGGTATTATTTAATTGTCAATTTTCGAAGTCGGCTTTTACTGATAAACTTAATTTCAATTGTGAAACAAATTAAAACTGCATTATTTATTTTAAAATGGATTAAAATTAAATGATTATTAATGATTGAAATTCAATCATTATCAATTAACCGCGAGTTAAGCAACTCTTCCGCCCTGATCAAACAACTCATAAAATGCCATGTTCTCACGAGAAATTCGGCAATGCGCGGAGGAAATGACATCGACTTGGCTGCATGTAATAAACACAGTGTTGGTAGTATTCAGAGAGTTGCTAATTTCAACATTTGGTTCGGATTTGGCTGTTATGCAATCTTAAGTGGCAAGTGGTTCCTGATACTTCCGGTTTCATTTACCATATAAAAAAAGTGGTTCCTAAACTTTTTAACCAACGAATCAGTTAAAATAGCCCAAAACGAAAGACATTGCAATTTAAAATACCATTTTTTTAAACAGCTATTATCTTAATTAATTACGACGATTATGATTACGATTCGCGAAATGGTCGTGATTTTTACGGAACCCACTATAGATTCGTAAAACTATCGCGAAGGTAAAACCGCCACCAAGTAGTTGGTGTAGTATAAAATGCCATGTTCTCACGAGAAGTTCGGCGATGCGCGGAGGAAGTGACACCGATCCCGTTGTGCGCAGTGCGGCGAATGACAAGCTCACGTCGGAAACGGTTATCATCTCGGCTCGGCTCGACCGCATGACCAGAGGAATTCACCCGCATGAGAAATAAACGCGTGTCACTTGAGTAATGTTTGGAAATATAAATAATAAATAACACCCAACAGTCACACACATAGTCCTGACCCCACACTAGTCTTGTGTCGTAGGTATCAGGAACTACGAGAGACTTTCGGTCTCACAACACCCAGACCCGAAACAAATATCTGTGGGCCATACAAACATTTGTCTCGGTGCGGGGATCGAACCCGCGGCCTCTCGCTTCACAGCCGGCTATTCGCCCGCTGTGCCACGGAGGCTGTCAAAATAGTGGTGATTTTAAAGTGTTTATATTAATAAATGGAGACTTTGGAGACCTGCTTCGGTGTCTTTTATGTAAAATGGCGATACTTTCTGTATTTTTTTGCGGAATTTATTTATTTATGGGACAATTTGTTACTAAAGACTACTAACAAAATGAATGTGAATAAACGAGGAAATAATTTGAAAAGACGACTCGTAGAAAATACAGTTCAGATCAGGTGTTTAATCTTTTTTTACCCATAAATCTAACAAATAAACACCACCTTGTTTTAAAATAGCTTCGCTTTATTAACGTTTTTTGTGGTTTTTACCCGACTGACTCCCTCTGAAGGAGTATATTGCTTTGACAGCCTCCGTAGCGCAGCGGGTGAGCCGGTTGTGACACGTGAGGTCGCGGATTCTATTCCCGCACCGAGACAAATTTCTGTGTGGCCCACAGATATTTGTTTCGGGTCTGGGTTTTGTGAGACCGAAAGTCTCTCGTAGTTTCTGATACCCACGATACAGGTTACACCTAGTGTGGGGTCAGGACTATGTGTGTGACTGTTGGGTGTATTTATTATTATTATTTATTATATGATAAGTGATCTATTACTGGTCATACATTGCACGATGTGGAGCAGCATCTATTCAATTCTATGACATCATCCGTTCCGAATCGGCAGCGGGCTGGATCTGACGAGATCGCCGGATATTGATTTGTTGCCGTATAATTAATGGCTTCATCGGACTATGCTAATAGTAACTATTAAATGCTACAATGATGTTACCAATCAATGAACAGTCCAGGAAATTGTCTATGGGATGATATTAAGTTAACGTCGGAAGCGCCACAATAATAATTTATAGTCCTGACCCCATGTGTCTTGTATCCTCTGTGTGTCTTCTAGGACTTACGAGAGTTGATCTTTTAGTACTTAGATACGAAATAAACTCGGGTGTCTCGGTGCAGAGATTGAACCCGCGACCTCTCGCTTCACAGCTTCATCCTTACTGACTGCGCCACGGACGCTGTCGAATATGTAATCTTTCATTCTACTAGCCTTTCTCCCACCTTAATGTGGAGTCGCCGCAACACACTTTTTCAAGCATGTTGCAGAAAGGATTTGGTAAAGTTTTTACGACCGCCTGCCTGCTTGACGTCAACCCCCTCTGAAGGATCCGGTCCCGGTCAAATTAAATTAGAAAATTCGCTTTGCCCGACCTGGGAATCGAACCCACGACCTCCCGATCAAAAATCATCTTAAATTATTATTTTAAAATGTGTTTCAACAAAACTCATTACGCAATGCTATCAAATAGGATAGGACTGACACAATAATTTATTTGTTGTGAACTTGTGAGGCGTACGCGCACTGAGGAAGTGACGTCAAAGGCGCACGTCAACGGAACGTCTCGGCGGAAAGGACTATGTCGTGTATGTAGAGTTAGAACTATCCTTCATAAGACACATTTTAATGAAAATGTTATCCCATACATAAAACTGCGTGATATTAGATTATATTATTTTAGAAGAAAGGCAACATTTTAAGAACCCTATCTCATGAACTAATCGGCGTGATTCTCACAGATGTTCGTCCTAGAGACAAATGATAAAATAAATAAATAAATAACACACAACAGTCACATACATAGTCCTCACACTAAGATCGAGTTTTGTTTCGTGGGTATCAGGAACTACGAGAGACTTTCGGCCTCACAACACCCAGACCCGAAACAAATATTTGTAGGGCGTACAAACATTTGTCTCGGTGCGGGGATTGAACCCGCGGCCTCTCACTTCACAGCCACTACTCACCCGCTGCGCCACTGAGGCTGTCTGTCTGGCTGGCGGATATCGACCACATCCTAATCTCAATCTATTAACAACTTACTTCGGGAGAACACATCCGCTATCATAACGAAAAAGAGTAACCAATATCCGACCGAACTCTTTAATGTAGTAATAGCTGACTTCGCAAGGAAATTTGTTAAAATATCCGTGGGATACCACGGGCACCGTATATTTCCCGGGATAAAAAGTATCCTATGTGCTATTTCAGACTATAATCTCTGTGCCAAATTTCATTCGGATCCGTTCAGCTGGCGTTATTGAGTAATAAACATCCATTCATTCAAACTTACATTTATAATTTATGTAAGATTACAAAAAATAAACATCTCTATAGTCTATATACAGTTATACACATAAAACGTGCAGATTATGCATTCATAAAGGAAACTGCGCAAGATTTACTGCGTTTGCGTCCGAGAGCAGAACTCTGAGCAACTGATACATCTCGGAAGCTGTTAAAATTATCTATAAATATATTATTCTCCATATCGGTTAGCATTGGTCGATACTTGGTGCATGCTCGTTTTTGTCATGTCTAGATGGATCTGGTAAAGAATGGCGGAAATCATAGCTGTTTATCAATGCAGCGTTCTTTTCGGCGCAAGTCGCAACGCACTTTCTCAAGCATGTCGCAGAAAGGATTCCGCTTAAGTTTTTATGACCGGCTGCCTGCCTGGCGTCAACCCTCTCTCCCTGACCCAGTACCGGGCAAATACAAATAAAAAAAATTGTTTTGCTCGACCTGAGATTATATTAATTAACATTTAGTTTTTAACCATTTCCACAAGATGTGGTAGTTGTTACACTCGGTCCGTAAAAGGAAATCTAAGGAAGTGTATCGGAAAAATAACAGCTTTCGGCTTTGCGTATTTGTTAACGTCATAGTCAAAAAGGGAAATTTCGAAAGTCGATATTTGAGGATTGTTCGAATTTTTCTTATCGTTCCTAAATACGTCTTCCACATGCCCTTATCTCACTCCAGTGTTGTGTCGATGTAATAGAAAGGGTTCGGCTTAATTTTTATGATCGGCCGCCTGTGTGACCCCCGTTAGGGGTAAGGAAATCGGGAAAAAGCTATCGGGTTTAGAAAAAAAATTGTTATGATACGGTATCATCATCATTATTAGCCACAGGACGTCCACTGCTAGACATAGGCCTCCCCCAAAGATTTCCAGACCGGCCTGCATTCAGTTACTTCCTATAGACGGTATAATACGGTATCTAGACATGTTTATTCAATCCAAGGCAGTTCGGTACTGGTCGCTACTCTGTTGCATGTAAGCTTCAAATTGTTGCGGAAACACCGGATTAGATTGCGGAAGAGTGCGGACATACACTAGCTTTTGCTCGCAGCTTTGTCCATGGTAAAGCACGTTCCTCACATTCTCGGGATAAAAAATATTCCTACCTTCGTCATGGATCACTCCGTCTATTGGTAAAAACCGTTTAAAAATCTGTTCTGTAGTTTTTGAGTTCATCGCGACCAGATACATGTGGCGGTGGGTTTGAATTTATTTATTAAGTACCAGACTAAGTATAACACAGAATTACATTCATAATACACAAATTGTAAATTATTTATTATATCATTGTGTAAATCGCTGGATGCAGGCCGCTTCGAACAGGTCGATCTGGAAATCTTTGGGGGAGGCCTATGTTCAGCAGTGGACGTCCTATGGCTGATGATGATGATGATTGTATAAGATATTGTAAGGAATTCTTGCATAGCCTCAAGCATGTTTCCCAAGCTAGACTTAAAAAAGTGTAGTCTCTTCTTTCAGACTTCTACATTGTCATCTCAGCTGCTGTTAACTAAGCACGTATAAGAAAAGGCTTTTACTTGGATTTTTAGAATCAGCCTGGAGTCTGGAATTTGTGCCCGATAATCGCCATATCTCGTTATCATAGCCTCGGCGAATTGTGGGTGTTCTAGACTCTAGTTCTACAGACGAGGGCTTGTATGTATGTATGTATGTGTGTGTTACTTAATAGAATGGCTGTCAGACCACGCGAGCGTAACACGCAGAAGCTTTAATGAACCCGTACAGTACTTGATTGGTAGTTCCAACACATTATATACCCTTCGGCTAATCACTGAGGTGGTTCGTAACGGGCCCGTTAACTGTTACTGCGATTCCTGCGATGTTGGGGTAATCGAACAATAGAGATAATACACGTAGAGCAAGCAAAGCAAACTAATCAGAAATGTGATCTTCCAGTAGAGGGAAATGAAACTACGCTGTCTGTCTCTTTTATTTTTAGCAGGCAAACGAGCAGGCGAATCATACGCCACACCGACAGCCTCCGTAACGCAGCGGGCGAGTAGCCGGCTGTGAAGCGAGAGGCTGCGGGTTCGATCACCGCACCGAGAGAAATGTTTGTATGGCCTACAGATATTTGTTTCGGGTCTTGGTGTTGTGAGACCGAAAGTCTCTCGTAGTTCTTGATACCCACGACACAAGATTCGATCTTAGTGTGGGGTCAGGACTATGTGTATGACACTATGTGACTGTTGGGTGTTATTTATTTATTTATTATTTATTACCTAATGATAAGTGATATCCTTGCCTTTAGACTTCAACGCTACCTAAATATTTTTTAATATTTTCCATCCACTGCCAATAACATGGCGGCAAGGCACACACACAAGTATCTCTATGAATCGAAGTGTAAGCGAGCACAGGAAGGCGTGTTCATTAGTATGCCTCGTGTACGGCGCGAAGGGCCGTTTAGACCCGTTTACATGTAAAACGACAGTTAGGCGATCATTTGCATTGTAATGCTCTATACAATGTACCATACATTTGGACATAATTCAATCACAGTGTAATAATCGTATAGTCTCTTAAGCGTCTATTGTACGTACGAGGATATACATAGGTATCGGGGTCTAAGAGGAATCGCAATTCGCACGCGTCTCCTGTCTGTCTTCCTCGGCGTGACGTGGTTCAATGTCACTTGTATAGGTAATTTAATAGAACTAATCTAATAGAACTATACGCATTCCTTGAAATTTTAATTTAATCCCAAGTAGTTGCCATGGCTGGAAGCTACGGACTACGGTCATGCTTTTTTTTTTGTAATGCATCTTTTAATGAATGCGTTTTGGTGGAATTCTGGTAAAGCTGCAAAGTGGATGCACTGAAACTACACTGTTGCTAGTGGCATACGTCAAAGTACGACGCAAGTTGAACAAAGCATATTGGTAGGGTAACGATTAAAGACTAATTTATAAGCAACAACAAATGGTTTATCGGACTGTATAAACTGTGATATTTCGATTATACAAACACTATATACCATACGTTTGGACATGGACAAAATTAAATTGTGAACATTTGGCCAGGCCGCAGCCGGTTTCCAGTAATTGTTCCGTTTGGTACAGGGATCGTGGTGTGAGTTGTGTCGTGAATGTTTATTAACTTTCCGATATGAGTAATGGTTGGTTTTTCTGTGTGTCACGAGTCACGACTCACGTCACGGGCCCACGGGTGGTCTGATGTCTGATGAGACAGTCTGTCATCAAGATTGTATAATGAACATTGTGTAGCTGTTGTTATTTATACATACATAGGCTCACGTCTGTATCCTCGTATGAGTAGGCAGAGGCGAACTTGTGAACTAGAACACCCACACTTCTCCGAGCTAATTTACGTCCCAGATGTGTTAGGGCGAGTCTATTGTCATATCAGACTCCGGGCTTAAAATATCCCTTTGCCCAACTTGGGGATCGAATCCAAGATCTCAAGGCGCTAATCGTTCGGCGCCAAGTTTGTTATTTTTGTAGTATTTTTTTGTTCAAGTGTTATGGAAGACATTGTCCATATAGAGGGTGATTTTATTTTCTATTTATGAACTTTTGTGCCAATTTTCACATGTAGGTGGGGCATCTTTATCTGCTTTTGCGGTTGAAATCAAAATCATAATGCTTATTATGCAAACGGGTCATCTCGGAAAATTTTACATATTGAAACGTTCGTTCTACAAAAGCTTTAAGCAATGAGCTCTATGAGGCTGACATACAAGTTGTAAAAACCAAATTAAAGTAGTGTCGTAGTAACAGAGCAGTGTATAGGATCTGTCCTGAAAGATCACGGGTTTGAATTAAAGAGAATTAAATAATAATAGAATTAAAGAGGTCAATGCTTTTGCTACCGCGATTCCCCTGGGACTCAATCTGAGAGGGTTGACGGCAGGCAGGCAGCCGGTCAAATTTAAGTCAAATTAAAGTCCTTTCTGCAACATCCTTATAAAAATGACCCCACAGTAGATAGGATAAGAGCAGAACACAAGAATCGTAATTTAGTATGGGGTCAGGACTACGTATGTAACTGTTGAGTGTTATTTATTTTTGTTTACACTGACACATAATCAAATCGTTTATTAAATCCATAAAATGTCACACATTGTTTAGATTCCGTCTAAAATTTGTATTTTACCGCCAGTTCGAAATGCTGGTTCGCCAAAGAACGGACAAGAAACTCTGACGTTGCTCTTTTTGAGAATAATAATCAGTTTACAGTCAGATATTAATATACAACCAATATGAGAAAACAAAAAAAAAACATTAAATTGCATTAGATTCAAGCAGCCAATCTACAACAAGGTATCCTCCATGTGAAATAAAATCAATAAAGCGTACAATTTCGATTGCTGAGCGACTCCCACAGGCACCAATTTGCATAATTTCATAAGAAAAGGGTATCTTAGTATATCTAGTCAATTGTCTAGCAAAGGTTATCATGACGTAGTAAGTGTTAATGCAACGAGACTCGTAAACAGTAAACAATAGTCTAAAAATAGAACCGGCGCGTCCCGTCGTTTTCACTCTACTGAATCGGATTTCGTTAAAAAAATTAATGCACGTCAGTAATTATGATAGTGCGTTGACGGCAGAAGAATGAGGTCATCATGAATAGCTGTTAAACAAAAATTCAAGCAGATGTGAATGAACAATTTTACGGTAGTAAAGTAACTCTGTAGACTAATTCTCTCCACCACAGCTTCGACAAAGTCATACCTTATCATTGAAATAAAACTATTTTTACGGATTCTATCACGATTTGGTTTTAATTTTTATTGCCGACGTTTCGAAGGCTTTGCAGTCTTCGTGGTCACGGGTTGGACTGAGATGTTATTTGTCCAAGAATGTTTGTGTTACAAAATCTACCTTCATTTTAAAATTATTATACAATTTTTTTTAATATTGTATAATAATTTTAAAATGAAGGTAGATTTTCGTGATAGAATCCGTAAAAATAGTTTTATTTCAATGAATAGCATTCGCGTAAACTTAAGAAATCAGTCATACCTTATCACTTATGGAATGTGACTTTATCTAGAGGCTCAGGTCGTTACCAGTTACCACTTACCATTGTCTTACAGAAAACCAGGAGCAGCATGCTGTTGCGTTTCGTACGATAAGTGAAGTATCCAGAAACCCATATTCAAGTAAATTTCTCCCTTTTTTTCTAGATTGAACCTTAGGGTTACATAATTGAAGTGCTAATTAGAGAAACTGTAAATGTTGTAATGCAGAGACGATGACTTAGTATTACCGCCACCCCCCCTATGCTCTCCCTCCCTCCGCAGAAGCTGACGGGCGCGAAATGCACATCTAAACTCTCGCGGACCGCGGTAGTAAACATGCGTAAACGTCATTCATCGGGCCGAAGCGACGTGTGTGTGCGGGGGATCGCCAGGGGCAGGGGGAGAAGGGGGGTTCCTAACACTAGCTGCTGTGATCTCACTTCTATAACTAACGGACTGCGTTTAACTATTAGTTAGAAATTCGACGTGAACGGCGGTAGTTTTTAACATAATAGGTCAGATGATCAGCTTTATATATTGAAATTAAACTATTTTTACGGATTATATCACGATTTGGTTTTAATTTTTTTATGCCCGACGTTTCGAAAGCTTTGCAGCCTTCGTGGTCACGGGTCAGACTGAAACGTCGGGCTTTCGAAACGTCGGGCATAAAAAATTAAAACCAAATCGTGATATAATCCGTAAAAATAGTTTAATTTCAATGAATAACATTCACGTAAACCTAAGAAATCAGCTTTATATAGTTAAAAACCCACAATTCCTTTTCCATCCCACCTGTCTCATGCCACTTCATTATAGGGGTCAGCACAATACTGACTGCCGACACATTTTAAAAGTTGCAGGAAAGATTCGGCCTAGTTTTTAAGACTCTTGGTGAACCAGCACCGGAAAATTCGTGTTACAAAAACCTTTGTACAGGGTTTGACCTGAGGACCTCCAGGTCCACTGCTCATATAGCAGCCACTATACCATGGACGCCACGGCGAGCGAAAAATACACAATCCTGTTTTTTTATAGTAGAGACTGGCAAACGAGCAGATGGGTTACCTGATGGTAAGTGATCTCCACCGCCCTTAGGCACATGGGTGCGTTGCCAACCTAAAAGGAGCGAATGGAAGGAAAGGGAAAAGCATCGAGGAGGAAAGGGAGGAGGGGAAATGGGTCACCGGAAATCTCACTCACCGAACGAAACGCTAGCAAGCTGCCACTTTACGTAGATTTTCTGTGAGACAGTGGTATCAAACCGATCGAGCCGGCCCATTCGTGCTGTAGACATTACTGTGTACAACGTGGTTCTACCAATCAAACCTGTTCTTTGCATATTGTTAATTTTCTTACAATATTCTGTCTCTGTGGTTCATCAACCGTTTTGGTGGTCTCATATCTTGCCATAGAGTACTTTGTGGGCCTCTTAACGAGTAAAACACTTTACAATCAGATATATCATCCGTTTGAGACTTGATTAATGGATCACCGTATAGATAGATACGAATAGATGTTTTCACTAAATGATCAGTAAGCTGTAAGGTAAGCGTGGTTCGGCGGTCCAACATGTTTGTCTATCCCCATTGTGAGGTATTGTTTGGTAAATGAAACAGCTTGTGCAATCATTTGCAGCTCATTCATAATCATATGTGATC
Source organism: Clanis bilineata (assembly GCA_036417725.1). Classification (NCBI taxonomy): domain Eukaryota; kingdom Metazoa; phylum Arthropoda; class Insecta; order Lepidoptera; family Sphingidae; genus Clanis; species Clanis bilineata. Next base: position 1,293,100 of record CM071139.1, on the reverse strand, counting down.
TTATTCAAATGTGCAAGAAGCGTTATCGTACGGATCTTAAAATTAAGTGATAATGAGGTTTTTTAACTTACCCTGATTCTACTTCCTTCTAAATTCCTAGCAAGGAATTTCTTTCTGGATCTTCCGAGCACCATAAATAAAGATTTTACTCGTAGACCGTATGCCAATTATAACGGTAACCAAAATATCTAATATCAAACTAATATTATATTCTAGACATTAATTGACTTTGATTGATAAATTAAATTGTAAAATTGCAATTACATTCAATAATTTTCCTTGATCTGAGTTGGTTTGACCCGCAAATTATATTAACTCAATTAAGCTCTGAATCAATTTACTTGATTGTGAACTATTAAAAAGAAAGTTTGACAATCCTAACTTGTCGCGACTTGTCTACTAAAGTATACCTTAGCAAAGTTATCTGAGATGGAGGCGCCACTAGCGACTGACCTACCTACATAATATAATATGCTCTCGTACAATTTATGAATAATAGGTATGCAAATTTTGGCTGTGATATCATATTCTCCTCTTCTTTCACCTGTCTATAATATCATATTATTATAAATTTGAGGCCTTTATGCAGTCTTTGTCAGAAACATCAAATTATTTAAATCGGACGATAAAACCAATCTGTTTCCGAGTTTCGCCGCACGCAGAGATAATATTGCCAAGCCATAAGAGGTCGCGAGAGGCCAGGGACCAGACGGAAACGAGTTTGTTACGCGGTCATTTAAAATCGTACACACCCAAATATGGTTAAATGTCTGTGAGTTACAGTTGCTCGTTTGACTTTTTATTTCACGAAAAAAAGCCACCAAAGTTGTAAGATTATTGTGGTTTTATTAGTAGAGCAGACGCGGTCGGACCATGATTATTTTGTTATTTGTTGAAAAATCAAATGGATTGTTTGATAGGACTATCTGTGTGGCTGTTATGCAGTTGCAAATTTGGACGTCTAGGATGAGGCCAGGACATCACCCACTAATATAATACATAGTCCTGGCCCCACCCTAGATTTGATCTGCATCGTGATTCGGGATCCGATCTACGAGAGACTTACTTCCCATGTAACTGATAAACCACATCTGAAACGAACATGAATGGATCACATATACATTTGTTTTGATGCGGGGATCGAATCCGTGGCCTCTTGTTTCGATTATTCCTTGTGCTGCATGGCTGTCCCCGTCTGTGGATGGTCATAGGCGACAGTGATCACTTTTTTTATAGCAGAGACTGGTGTCTGAGCAGATGGTTCATCTGATGGTAAGTGATCTCCACCGCCCATAGACACACAAGACACAAAAAGAATCATGGGTGCATTGCCAACCTAAAAAGAAAGAAATAGGGATTGGGAAAGGGAGGGGGGAATTGGGCCACCGGAAATCTCACTCACCGAACGAAATGCAACAACAGCAAACTGCCACTTAACGTCGGTTTTCTGTGAGATAGTTTTTTTCCAAACGGTCGAGCCGGCTCATTCGTGCTGTACACATAACTACCTACAACGTGGCTCTACCACTCAAAACACTTAAGTAACTTGTAAGTTAATTAGCCTCCTATGTTATGAAAATAACTCAAGGTGTTCCATTTATAGTCACAATCCTAGGATATGTTTCTCAAGTGTCAACCTTGTGGTCAACAGATATTACTCGTAGCTTGACCACGCTAGTTCTGCAAAATTAATATTGTCCAATCATTTTTCACATCTAAAAACGTAACTTTAAGTGAGTGAGCCACGCTGTAGACAATACCTCTATATTCTTGTAGCATGAGTGAGTGTCACTGCTCGAATTATTACTTGTATCACAGAAAACCAACGTGAAATGGGAGCTCCCTGATACTTAGTTTTCATTGCTAAGATTTTATTACTTATATATATGTATATCTCGTACAACTTTGTTATAGAATTTACAAAGTTGTACGAGATATATGAACACAAGTTATGGGTTATAATTATGTTAAAAAACTTTGTTTGTAACAATTTGTACCTATATTTGATTGTAACCTGTTTTGTGTTTTAAATAAATAAATAAAAATAAAATAAAATAAATCGATACTTTTCCTAATAACCATTCTCTTGAGGTTGGCAAACGCATCTATTCCGGTGTCGTGGGTGTCTATAAGTGGTGGAGATTGAAGATTACTTATTGTTAAGTGTCCCACGTGCTCGTTTGTCAGCTTCTGCCAAAATGTATTGATTTACTGAGTTTGCGAAGAGTAATGACTATAATAGTGCTTTTACGTGTTTTATTTTTATACCAATTAAAACTTTCACAAGCAATAAAACATATCATCCATTTACAGACATACAGTAATAAATGTTATAAACATATGTATCTACTTGATAAATCTGCGAGATGTCCCTAAGGTACCGTTCACACTGCGCGGCGAGGCGCGGACGCGACGCGATTATTTCATAGGAAAAGTGTATCCAGTTCACTAAGGCTCAATTGCACCTCTATTATTAACTTAACTTGCGGTTAGGACTAACTCTAGGTTAATAATAGTGGTGCAATTGAGCCTTATTATAGTAACAGTATAAAGAGTCCAGGGATCAAAGCCATTGGTTGGTGATACACAAAAGAAATAGAATAGGGATAAAAAAGGACACCATAGGGAGTAAAGTAATATAGATTTAGGACTTCGGAAACCTTACTAACCATACAAGCCGTAAGTAAGCTGCTACTTTAGTTCATAGCCAAGCAGCGGTAATAAAAGCTCTGTCGAGCCGCCCCATTCATGCAATGAGTAAAATTACCGACATGGCTCAACCATTTAAATTTATGTACTTCAAATGCAAACGGCGTTACTATAGCCGTTTTTGAAAAAACGTCGTGCCGTGTATCGCCGCGACGCGATGTGTGAATGGGTTCTGATGGGAGATTCGGTCATAAAATTAATTCAAATCTGCAATATTTCTTTTATAGTTGTTCGAATGGGGCCAGGTCGCACACCTGATCATCAATCGGATTGTACACCGGCATGATATATTACTCGAAACTAGACAGGCTGTTTAATAAATTAAAACTTGTTTGGACCACTTGCTACCGTGTGAATGTACGATAGATGGACAAACGAATACTTGTTTGATTTTGTTTCGTCCATCACTAGTCTTTGTTCATTCATCCCAATCAAGAACAAAATATCACTAGATATCCCAAATTATTGATTTTCGTTCGCAGCACCGCGACTGAAATTCGCTATTCTCACAATGATTGTACAAAGTACAAACTCTAGGTTATAATGTAGCTTTTTTACTTGTAAAAGAATCAGTAATCTAACAAACCTACAACTTTATATCATTTACGTCTTCTATGATTGGTGAAGAGCTGAAGATAATTCATTACCTGAGGTGTGAGGTAAGGGAGAGGCGGGATTTATTGAATGAAATCCAAATTTAGAACAAATACTTTCATTCATTGACATGGTTACCTACCAACCACTGGCATGGTTCGCCCCGCCGCGCATTAGGAAACGTACCCATAGTACGTGACCCACTTTTTATAATTTTTATACCCATTCCCTCCCTCGGTGACCACCCGTAGCATATGCTAAGACCCCCTTCCCTCTCTAGTTTTCACATAATAATCTATAAATATGTTTTAAATATTTTTTTGTCGAAGTTAAAAAATATATCATGATGTGTTGCCACCTGTAACTTTAAAAAGTGCTAAACGCTAAACGCCATATTTGATATAGGTCGAAAAAGCACGAGATTTCTCTAGAGGATTTTGACTACGTGACGAAAATCTAAGCCCCCCTCCCGCCAGCCCCGTCACTAAGCGTGATATTTTGAAGACCCACTCCCCTTCAGAATGGGTCACGTAGTATGGGTATGTTCCTTTACCAGTCTAGTTGTACCTAAATCGTATAGATCTACTACGATCCATGACTAGGATGTGTAGGCTTTTAGGTTAGCCTCTTCGTTTATTTCCTCACTCAGCATGCAGCCTGAGTGACGACATGAGTTTCCTGATGTCGTATCAAACGTGCCTTCGTACTTAAGTATGTTCATAAACGATCCAACTGATCATGTAATGGAATTCTATACTGTAATGTTTGAGTGATGATGTAACCACTGTACAAACGTACATACGGACGAGTAACAATCATGAATATGGCCTATTGGGTACTTGACTCTGTTTGATTTTATACACATAAATAAATAAATAAATACACCCAACAGTCGCACACCTAGTCCTGACCCGACACTAGGTATAACCTGTATCGTGGGTGCCAGAGACTATGAGAGACTTTTGGTCTCACAACACCCAGACTTGAAACAAATATCGACCCAGGTGTCTAGTTGACGGCGAGTATGTAGGAAGTCGCTGGATGCAGGCTGCTTCCAACAGGTCGATCTTGAAATCATTGTAGGAGGTCTACGTCTACCTGTGGACTGTGGCTAATGATGATGATGTAGGAGTTGTGAGAGTCCGTAGGATCAAACTTTGAACTCGTAGGGTTGCGCCGAAATATCAAGTGTTTCTGGTATTCTGATATGAACAGACTAAAACATTATTATTACATTTCATAGACCTCATGGTTGGATGATGGAGGTTGATGGCTTCGATTATTAGTGAATTAAGTTTTTTCCAGAAAACATATTAATGTTTATTACAAACATGCCCAAAGAGGAGGGAAATGTTTTTGCTTCACAGTGACTTCTAAGTTGTAACACGTTATCTTACATCTCCGCTCCCATCATTTTAGTGAAAAGAGCCTGCGGCGTTAAAACCAGATCTCGCACAAGCAAATGATAGCGCAATTTGATTAAATAAAAAAATAATGGATCGGTCAGTGGTGACATAGCGTCGGCCGGTCCCACCCAACCGGTGCCACGGTGTTCAAATGATGTGCGATCATAGACCTAGCCGGTGTTAACTGTTCAATGGCTCGGTGGCTCATCAATGGAGCTATTTGCATACGTGTGTCGTAATCAGCGCCGCCCCGCGCCCCGCAAACCACCTCACCGCTCCCCCGCGCCCCTCCGCCGTCACAGACCAACATATTCATTCATCACATGAAAGTTCGTGTTTCACCTCGCAGACAAAATTAATTACAATACGCCACGTTAAAGCGCATAGTCTGGGAAACGTTTTATGACTTTTAATTTGGACAAAGCTTTCTTCGTTCTACCTTGCTTTAATTGCGTCTTCGCGTCAGTCTTTTTTACTTAGATATCCAATCAATTTTAATACAATCGAAATTGTTATTTCGTTGAACCTTGCGTTATTATTTAATACGCCTATATTATCTCGACGGAGATCTATACCTAATTTTCTTTGTCAACACTTGTTTTTGACCAATTATGACTTCCTGACCTGTTTTTTGGATTGACCAATTAAAATACCTTACTGGCGCCGGTATATTCAAACATTGTGTATTCACAAAGATATATATGTTATATTACTAACTATAGTGGACAACCAAGCAAGTTTCCATACATTTTTTTATCTCAAATGTCAGTAACGCCACATATCAATTATTTATTTATTTTATTTATTTTATTTTATTTTATTTATTTTATTTTAGGAAAACCAACAGTTACAACTTATAGTAATAAAAGAATAAGAGATAAAATACTTAATAACAGGTTCTCACGAGTAAAAATATATCTATGCAATTTGAGTGCGAACATATTAAAGCATGCACAATGAAATGTCTAAATTAATCTAAAAGCAAAGTGAATCCACATCGCAGGCACTCAGCCTAGTTACAAAAAAAAAAAAAATAATAACTATCTACTTTGAGAGAAAAAAGTCTCTGCTCAATTGTCGCCTTGCCGTGCTAATATTAGTACAGAAGATGTCGAGATCCATGCGCTTGCTCAGTTTATTAAAGTTATCACATGCTCGCCACAGAAAGGAGTTCTGTCTATAGTTTGTTGTCGCTACAGGTATATACAACGGAACATTGTATCGAATCTGTTTAGATGGGACATTTAAATTAATTTTATGAATTAGTTCGGGACAATCAATGGTGCCAGATGTGATTTTCAAAAGAAACAGTAAATCTGCTATTTCGCGTCTCTTGGAAAGTGGCAAAAAATGGAATTTTTGGCAAAGAGTAGTGTAGTCGTGATTGGAGTACGAGGTTTTTAGTCGGAAACAGAGATATTTCAAAAATTTTGCTTGAATTCGCTCGATTCTAGAAATGTACTTATCATATCTTGGGTTCCATATTTGGGAAGCATACTCAAGGTTGCTTCGGACGTACGTGCAATATAGTATTTTAAAAGTTTTAGCACAGTTAAAGTCTGTTGAGCTTCTCATTATGAAACCCAGAGCTCTTGAAGCCTTTGCAATAATAAAATCTACGTGGCTATCAAAAAGGAGTTTAGAATCATGTATTACTCCAAGGTCCTTGACTGCATTCACCCTTTGGAGAACCTCCCCTTTTAAAGAATATGTCGATGGTATGATATTTGTTTTTCTGGTAAAGGTTACTACGGAACATTTAGATGCGTTTAAATCTAGTTTGTTGAGAGTACAATATGCGTCTAATCTAGATAAATCACCTTGAAGTTTATTCGCATCATCCATCGAACGAATAATACTGAAAATTTTCATATCATCCGCAAAGCAAAGCAGTTGGCTACTATGAAAACAATTTGAGATGTCATTGATGAAAATCAGAAATAGCAGAGGTCCAAGCAGAGAACCTTGAGGAACGCCACTGGGTATACGTACCCAGCTGGAAATGTAATTATTTACCACAACTGCTTGGGTCCTATTGTCTATATAAGATGCAAACCATCGTAGCAAGTCCCCATTTATGCCCATAGCGTATAATTTGGATAAAAGTAAATTGTGGTCAATCCCATCAAAGGCCTTACTATAGTCTGTATAGACTACGTCCACCTGGTTTCCCGCAGCCATAGATTCTGTAATATATTCATTGAAGAGCACAAGATTAGATGTAGTCGATCGGCCCTTTAGAAACCCATGCTGAGAAAAGTGGAATGAGCTAGACAGAGCTGAGTACACCTGGTTGTAAACTAACCTTTCAAAAACTTTTGCAATAATGCAAAGCTTTGAAATTGGCCTGTAATTGCTAACGTCAACCCTTGACCCTTTCTTATGTATGGGTGTCACGAAGGCAGATTTCCATATGCTGGGGAATGTACACGTTGAGATTGATTTCTGAAATAAGAGGGCTATAGGCAATGCAATGTTTTTAGCGCAGCCTTTAAGAAATATGGGACTGACATGGTCGGGACCGGCTGATTTTGATGTGTCAAGTTGTAAGAGCTGGGTGTGGACGATTTCTGCATTTATTTCAATGTGTCGGATATCGGATATTTGTGAAGCATGTGTTGTCTCAGAAAATGCGGCAGTACAGGAGTTATCCTTTACACATAGAAATGTAGAAAGAAAGTAGTTTGAGAATACATTGCAGATTGAGTCGCCGGTTGTAACCAACTCATCTTGGTACTTCAGACAGCTAGGTATGCAATTTGATTTAGAGCGCGTTTTCAAATAGGACCAAAATTGTTTCGGGTCATTTTCAATGGCATTTTCTATTGCAGATAAATATTGCTGATATTGTAGTTTTTCCAGCGATTTCACCCTATCCCGTAGGAGCTTAAATGTTTCCAAGTCAGCTTTATTTCCATAAATTTTTAATTTGGTGTGGTATTTGTACTTTTCTTTTATCAATTTTTTAAGTGCAGGTGAGTACCATTTCGGATATGAATCATTTTTCACGAGTTTAACAGGAATATATTTAGATTTTAACTTTTCTATAGATGAATAGAAATAGTCAACAGAGGCATCGAGTGATAAGCGTGATAGTTCTGCGTTCCAATCGATTTCATTCAGTTTGTCATTAATGGAGTAATAATCGCCTTTGTTATATAAATATTTTAAGTAGCTTGCTGACTTTAAAGCGGAAATATGAAGAAATTGAACAGTCACTATGAGAGCCTTATGATAGGGATCGATGGTTACCAGCGGTTCAATACATTCATTCACTAAGATATCATCGTTTGCTAATACCAAATCAAGAATTCTTCCGTACATGTTACTCACTCCATTGTATTGACGTAAATTGTGTGTGTTTAGATCATCGATAAGAAGATGTTCATCATTGCTACATAGATTGGAGGGGCAAAAATATGAGTAACTGCTTGATTGCCAATTTATAGCACTAAGGTTAAAATCACCAATCACAATGAACTTATCAGATGTATTAGATAACATTATATCATTTAATTTACTTAGAAAATTTCCTAATTGGACAGAAAAAGAAAATCCTAAATTTTGATTGCACAGATAGATACCACAAAGGTGTATTCTAATAGGTGGCCCCAATTTTTGTTTAATTGTTATCAAAATCCAAATATCCTCCGCCGAAGAATGGTAGGCTGTTTGAGGTATTACATTAAGATCTTTGCGCACAGCTATAAGAACCCCTCCACCTCGTGATTGGTTAGTAAGACTATAATCACGGTCCCTGCGCCACACAGTGTATCGGGTATCAAAAATTTCAGAATTTGAGATACTATCCAACAGCCATGTCTCAGTTAGAATTAAAATGTCATACGAGCTCATACAAAGATTACGATAAAAAATAGACGTTTTCGTTCGAATGCCCCGTACATTCTGGTAATAAATTTTCAGCTTATTAACCGTATCAACCATTTTCAAATAAATAAAAACAACGGCATAGAATAATTATTAGAATACAATCGAAACATGTGATTAGTAATGACAACTTACTATTTGCAGTTACCCACAAACTCAAGAAAACAGCGTTGCTAGTACAGATCTTAGTCGAAATTGTAAAACAAAGCAAGCGACAAGGGAAGTCGAGCAGCAGATAGGCGAAAATGATGCATAATGCTATACGCACAAATGTGAATTTATTGTAAGAAAAGGATGAATCAAAGCAATTTACGATAGTCCGCATAGAACAAAAGCGAACCGGTTTGGCTCGGTCGACAGTCAAAGCAGGGATAACAAACCTTTTTTCTACGCGTGCAGGCAATGTACGAATGTAATATTTTGACACGATTACTAATGTTATAGTAAGTCTGTAAACACGGTTCAGTTTGGAGTTTGGCTGCGTATGAGCAATTATGTAGAAACAGTCTATACAATTTTGTTTAAATCACTTTCTGTGCTCACGATAAACGCTGGAGAGGTGTCGTTTTTACGTACGTGGATCTTCCCGAACTTTACCCACACGTAGCTATATTTTCTTGAGTTGGCAGTAGACTTTGCTTTGTTCAGGAGATTTTTAGATACTGCATTCAAATGGTCATTCACAAAGATTCGTTGATTTGATCCCGTAAACCCAATAGTGGCAGCCGAAAGTGATTTGCATGCTCGCGCCGACGCAATGAATTCTTCTTTGGTGTAACGATTAATGAAGCTCACAACGATAGCCTTCTCTTTCGAATTATGAAGCGGCACTCTGTGTAAATAGTTGATTTGCCTCTTATCAAAGCTATAGTTTGTGGTATTGCTGATCGCTTCGATGATCGAGAAAAGGTTTTAATTTTTCTTAAGCGGAATCCCTTTAATTTCAACGTTGTTGAGACGAGCTCTCTGATCGCTGGCGTTAAGCTGAGACTTGAGCATCGAAATCTCACCCTCCAATACGTTTACAGATTTCTGTAGCAGGTCGATTCGAGATATTTTGGTTTCCATTTCTGAGATCCGATTTGTAAATTCATCGAGTCTGCTGTTTACGAATTCACAACTCGATTTCAAGTCACACAGTTCATTTTTTATAGACTTGACATCTTCAATCAGAGTAGGGAGACCGAGTAATTGACTCTTCATACCTCGAACCTCCTTAAGTACTTCGTCTAGTGTTGCCTGATCAGTAGCGGGCACATACGGTGAGGACTTGCAAGTTGGGCATTTCCATAATGCTCTTCTATCATTGCCCAACTTTTTCCAACCCGCTTCCGATATTTGAGCACATGCAAAATCAAGATGCTTCCTACATGATGTACATTGTACTCCGTCGTTGGAAGCGATACCACACGCGGAACACTCCCATTTGTAGAACGTAATAAAACAGACCAAACGTTTGCAATATATGGAACAATATTCACTCCGATTGTACGTGCTCCCTTAGCGAATGCTCACACTGCACTGATTATTACAATGTTAGGGCGCTTATTACAATTAACACTCCAGAATGTTATGTGAATGTTCAAGAATCATGTAAGACAATTTTAACGTCTAAACATTATTACGCTGGCACGACTTTGCATGCTTATGTTTCAAATACCACTGAGTGACTTATCACCTTATAAGGTATACCTAATGCCGGGCCTCCTGAACTAGCTTTTTCGAAACAAAACACTAAAAATACATACGTAAAATAACGATTTTAGCTGTCACCTGCTCATAGAACCATTGTTCTATTGACCATACATAAAAATGCATGTTTTGTGTAGGTATTTTGTTTAATGTTTTAGGAGACTCGGCTTTATGGTTATAACTTTTGGATCACAAGTTTCGCGTTGTTGTCCCGTCATGTACTGTTGAATGTCTTTGGGTATTCAAGATAAATAATATTAATGTGGCTTCCTTACGCTTATCGGTCTGTAGTTTCACCTTGTATTAACATATTGTATGCGTCGGTTATGTTTATGTACCTTTTAATTGACTGTGAAATTCGATACTTTATTATTCCTAGCATCTTGGCTCTGTGTTATGGCTTTTTATGTGTTTCATTTGGTTTTTCTATTAATTAGTGTTGGTGTCTTAACTTGTTTAAGTGGCTGTGGTTTTCTATATAGGGAAACCATTATTTTTCGACGAACCATAGTAATGTTGCCCTCGCGGAATGCTATCATATTACTATTGAAAGTTTCTTCAATTATTTTGTTGTTATTTTTGTCCGTAAGTATAAAACAATATTCAATAAATATAAGTTCCAAGTGGTAGAGCCACGCTGTAGACAGTAACGTCTATAGCACGAATGGGCCGGCTCGACCGGTTAGATACCACTGTCTCACAGAAAACCGACGTAAAGTGGCAGCTTGCTGTCGCGTTTCGGTGAGTGAGATTTCTGGTGGCCCATTTTCCCACTCTCTTTCCCACTCCCCTTCCATTCTCTCCTTTTAGGTTGGCAACGCACCCATGATTCTTTTTGTGTCTTGGGTGTCTATGGGCGGTGGAGATCACTTACCATCAGCTGACCCATCTGCTCGTTTGCCTATCTCTGCTATAAAAATGCCAGGCAGAAAGAAAGATTCGTAATATATTGCATAGAAATTTGATTACATTTCGTACTTGTCGGTAGGAATAAGATAAATGCATTATAGCTCTTTACACAGACATTGTTTATTTTTTGCATATGGCATGTCAAGATGAGAAATGTGAAAATATTGCAAAAAGTACTTTTGGCTTGTAAACAGATTCATCTCATTGTCGTCGGACGTCTGCGCGTGACTCGACTCTTCTCGACGCCTCTTCGTAACAATCATCGAGGCTATTTTTTCACATCATGAATAGATATTTGGGCCAATGTGTCTTTCTTAAGAGCTTTTCGTTTGTTGTGAAATAAATTGCAACTGCAGAGTGGAAAGTAAAAAACGGCTCGCTGTGAATCTTTCGAGTAGAATTTCTTAGACATTTTGTTGTAGAATAAAGAAGTGTAGAAGTGTTCGAGACTGTCCCACCCACACACCCGCTACTGTAACTCCTGTAAGCCAGGATCAACAATGGCACACATTTTACGACACCGAGCAATGAAGGTCGGCGAGTCTCACATAATGCAAAGTTGTCTTCATCCCGCAACGAAATTAATCAAACAGAAAGTTAGGGCGGAGTTGGAATAATAAGGTTTCCACTTCTCTCCGTAAAAACGTAGGATATAATGTAGTGAATTAAAGAAGCATTAGCCTCATACATTGGGATATTTACAACTGGAGAGGCCAGATGTAAAGCACAACGGAAATAATTTTAGTGTAGAAGTGTAGACTACTACTTACGATATGCAAGCATCTACAATATGGCTTTAGCTACCACTTGCGTAATCTTCCTGACTATCCTCAGGCAACGTACCCATATTCCCTCGGTAACCACTCGTAGTATATGCCAAGAACCCCCATCTAGTTGTCACGTAGTAATTTATAAATATGGTTTTAAATAATTTTGTGTCGAAAAAAAGTTAAAAACTATTTTTTATAATGTGTGTCGTGAAGTCCCTCCCCCCTCGGTGATCACCCGTAGTACCTCTATATGCCAAGACACCCCTGCCCACCTCTTGTTGTTTTCACGTAGTCATTTATAAATATGGTTACAAATCATTTTTTGTCGAAGAAAAGTTAAAAAAAAATGATGTGTTGCCACCTGCTACTTTAAAAAGTGCTAAACGCTGCGCGCCATATTTGAATATAGCTCGAAAAAGCACGAGATTTCCCTAGAAGATATTGACTACGTGACGAAAACCTAAGACAGAGCCCCCTCACGGCCTAGGGACCAAGCGTGGTATTTTAAAGATCCCCCCCTCCCCCTAGATGGTTCACGTAATATGGGTACGTTCCCTTAGCTTAGGTCTTGGCACATATCGGTGCTGAATTGTCGACATAATAAATGCGTTTTCACCATGTGTACCAGATAAATGTTACAATTAGTAGTGTAATGTCGCATTAAACTTCATCTGGCTTCCTGCCTAATTGCAATTGTATTTTGAAACAAGCGGACGTGGCGTGGGTGCATCCAAAATTAACACTAGTGCATATTGTCTGAACATAACGGACCTACTTCAAAATGTATTCGACCGTGACCAAATTTATATGGGATCACCTTTGAATCCTGGATAACGGTCCACGTTTGGCGGAGATTTCGCGTAACATACATAAAAATAAGCTCTATCGAACACTTTTTTTTTAAATCGGTCCACATTTGGCGGAGATATCGCGTAACATACATAAAAAACAGACATCAATTCGTGTGTTTTTTGGACCTCCTCCTTTTTGGAATACAGTCGAATTCATTACCTCCGTTTAAAATCGGTCGATAATCAGATCGCATTATAAGGACAACAAACATTCGTCTTTTTCACACTTGGTGTAATTTAATAAATTACTAGCAGTAAAGTAAAAGAGATAGAAAAAGTTAGGTACTCTGTGTCGAGGATTCAAGCTAAAAGCTATTTTAATACCAAATGATACTGCATTATAGAAAAGTGTGTTAATTTTTAGTGTGGACTGCCTCGGTGGCGTGCTGGTATTTCGGTACGACTACGGTTCTGAGGTCTCGGGTTCGATCCCCGGGTCGGGCAAAGTGATATTGGATTTTTCCATATCAGCCCGGAGTCTGGAATTTGTACCCGATATGGCGATAGGCTCGCCCCCTATCACATCTGGGACGGAACTAAGCTCGGCGAAATGTGGGTGTTTTAGTTGGCTAGTGTGCCTGTGCCTACCCCTTCTAGGATACAGGCGTGAGCTTATGTTTATGTTTTATAGAAGTGTGTTAATTTTTATTGTCAAATTTGCAGTGAAACTTTTTCTTTTTTTATAACGAGATAGACATATATGGCTATGGAATGCGATGTGAAATTTTATGTCACATAATTTTATTATTGTTTTGTAAGATTTTAGTCCAAGAGACGTTTGCCTTTATCTTGAATGGATTTAATCGTGTGATGTAACTTGTAAGGCACTTTATGGTGGACATTAATGGGCTGTTTTTTTTTTATTTTTTAAGTCACTTTCTAAAACCTTACCTTAACCTTAAGTCGAGTCAGTAGAGGTATATCTCATCATCATCAGGCACAGGACGTCCACTGCTGGACATAGGCCTCCCTCAATGACTTCCAGATCGACCTGTTGGAAGCGGCCTGCATCCAGCGGCTTCCTGCGATCTTTATCTCAGTTATAACATTTACAAAAACAAGAGATTTTGAACTATTTTATTACTATGGTACAGGACGAATGAAATCTTTGGAGGGGGCCTATGTTCAGCAGTGGACATTCTGTGGCTGATGATGAAGATGATAGAACAGCATCTGAGCGCTACAGGAGACCATACACTGAGATAAATGTTTGTATGATCTGCAAATGTTTTATTTTGGTTTGGATATTGAGTATTTTGAGACCGAATGTTTCTCATAGTTTCTGATACCCATGACAAAAGTCTTATCTCTTGGTATGGGGCTAGGAATATGTATGTGATTCTCGGGTTTTATTTACTTATTTATTCTACTATTAAAAGAGAATAATATGCAATAGAATACCAGACCAAATGTCACGTATAACTAACTCAAATAACAAAGAAACGTGAAGACAACAACGTGTGGGTCAAATAAATATTTGCTTGTGTTGTGAAAGCACGTCGCAGCGGGCGCACGAGTCGACCTCCCACGTCTGCGCTCTGCGCTCTGCTGCCGACCCCGGGCACCGTTAGTCGTGAAGTTGTCTTCATTTGTTGTGATGGTTTATTTACTTCGGCTTAATTGCTATAGAATAGTGTGGGATGACATCCCACTGAGTGAACTTATTGTGAAACTAAGAAATGGAGGTGTTACGTAACGTTCTTTGTGAAGGAGGTTCAAATGAGTGAGAAATAAAATGAAATTGGGATCACAGTTTATGACACTCAAGATTCTAGTTCTACAGACCTGGCTATGCCTGAGACGCCCCTAATCCGATGGTATAAACCATAAAATATGAAAAGTTGCTGGAAACATATGACTTTCCTTTGGGGATCCAGTCCCGGGAAAGTCGTTAGAAAAGCCGCCCGACCTGGGATTCGAATCCAAGACCTCCTAGTCCACAGTACATACGTTGCCACCAAACCAGGTGTTACCATATCATCCTGTCAGTCCATTAAAGTACGGATCAATCTTTGAATCTGGTTAAAAAACAAACCAAAGCCGAGTCTGTCACTAGTCACTACCTTGGGGTCAGTTGCGTATTTGACCCACGATATCGGACCTCATATATTTCACTCCATTCATTGCTTTCTGATATCGGACGTTTATTTTTATCTTTTAATAGACTTGTCTGATGATAATGGTTTGGATTGTTTTTGTTTTGTTTCATTATTACGCATGATTTTGATTGGTGAGTTAATGCATCCAACAGTTATAAACTAACCTCATGTTACGTTTATATCATAGTTATGCATTCCAGAAGAATCTGTGCTTTATCGGCCGACTTCCCAAAAAGGAGGAGGTCCTCAATTCGTCGGTTTTGTTTTTTTTTATGTATGTTACGCGATATCTCCGCCAAATGTGGACCGATTTTCAAAATTCTTTTTGTGTTCGATAGAGCTTATTTCAAGGGTGGTCCCATATAATTTGGTCACGATCGGTAAATTGGAAGTCGGTCAGTTAAGTTTTTAAACTTGTGATTCTGTGTATAAATGTGTGGCATTGTTGATCCTGGATTAGTGGAAAAGAAAGTAAACCTGGCGAAGTGGAAGCATTTAAATAGAAAGGCAAACCCTGGCAGAAGGCCTAGAACAACGCCGGGCAGAAAGAAAGATTGTTGATCCTGCCTTACAGGAGTTAAACTCGTATCCCTTTGGGGATATACAGACGTGACTCACGTTACACGAGCTTATGTATGTATCCTTACTTATATAAACGGTTTAGCTGAGCAAATTACTAAGAATTGTCTGTCACTTTTTTCTTTGTGTCACAATGTTTGAAAATAAAAGAGACAGACTATTATTTTCCATTTGCTCAGTTAAACTGTTTTTATAAGTAAGGCCCTATGTGTTTAAATGCGTGGCATTGTTGATCCTGGCTTTGTGGAAAAGAACGTAGACCGGGCGAAGTGGAAGCGTTTAAATGGAAAGGTAAACCCTGGCAGAAGGCCAAGGCAATGCCAGGCAGAAAGAAAGAACGATTGTTGATCCTGCCTTACAGGAGTTAACCTCGTATCCCTTCGGGCATATACAGACATGATTCACGTTACATGAGCTTATGTATAAAAACCTCCGTCATATTGAATATTGTTCCGTATAAGTAACCTCTAAGATGTGTGGATTCTAAGCACGTCTGCAGTAATTATTGTTTCGCAATAAGCACCAGGATATAGCAGCTGCTCTCAACCAATAATTTGGCAGCAAAAAGTCTCGCAAAACAGCGCCCGTGCTTCATTATTGTTTCATTGTAATTGTTATGAAGATGGTGATGTCAGTGGTATGATAGTAAACTGCCAGAGAATTTAAATAATAACATAACGTAAGCTCACGCCTGTATCCCCGAAGGGATAGGCAGAGGCGCACTAGCGAACTAGAACACTCACATTTCGCCGAGCTTAGTTCCGTCCCAGATGTGATAGGGGGCGAGCCTATCGCCATATCGGGCACAAATTCCAGACTCCGGGCTGATATGGTAAAATCCAATATCACTTTGCCCGACACGGGGATCGAACCCGAGACCTCAGAACCGTAGTCGTACTGAAATACCACCACGCCACCGAGGCAGCCTAATAATAAGGCTAATAATTGAAATTAAACTAGTTTTTACGGATTTTATCGAGGGTCGGGTCACGGATCGGGCAAATCACGAAGGCTGTAAAGCTTTCATCTTAAAATAAAACTTAAAATCGCGGTAGAATCCTTAAAATCTAGATTTATTTCAATGTATAATATAACATTAGCGTAAACCTAAGAAATCATTGAGACTAATAAATTTTTGGTCTAGTATAGAAAATTATACATGAGCTTTCTGAAATATTTGTATCTTTTGTAGCTATAAGCACGTCGTCTATTATAGTTTGTGCATTTAAGGACAACATTATAAAGACGCATTATTTACTACCTCCATCCAGATCTGTAATCTACTTATATCATAACTGTGTAATTACGATCCTCATTACTTATGTTGTTATATGTATTAATAAATATTTAATTTGTTCACAGGTAAGTTCCTAACTTTGTTCAGCCGATGATCCTACGAACCCTAAGCTGGCGATATAAATAAACCACACCACGCCGTTGCTTAGGAAACACCTACGTGTAAGTACCTTTACTAACGCCAACGATGCCATTCAATTTTCAATCTAATTGCTTAGAAATTAAAGTGTTTCTAGGATTGATGTTGCAGGTCATTTTAGATAAGAACATTGGAGTATCACATAATATATTAAACTCGACAGAGTTGTACAAATCATGTCATCGTAAACGACACCATATATTTGTGATATAATTAAAATTCTCTTGTGATTTATCCATCTTGTGATTAGGGTTGTCTGATGGCTCGATTTGATATTAATGTTTGATAGGCGACACGACATTACGAACATGTATACGGTCAAATTTAGACCCTCTTGCTGTTCAAGGCCGTTTTATACCCTGTTGCACGCGGTTCTGTCTCTCCAAAGAAATCCTTTACTAGAATATGATAAGTATGTCATTGATGAGGAGGTCGATGGCTGGCATATGCATCATGCTCGTGAACGGGTGCTGCTTGTGGAGACTGGTCTGCTTGGACTGTTTTGTTTGCTCGTGTCAATATAACTTGCCGTGGCTGTGGGGGTCGCTCTGTGTATCTTGTATGTTACTTTGTCCTATATTATTAGATATCTATTGTTATCATGGTTTAGCTGCTCAAATTTAAGGTCTTTCTGTATCTGTAGCTGTACTGTATTAGTAGCTGACTGTAAATTGATGTTAAAAAGAAAAAACTTCAGAGTTTCTTGTCCGTTCTTCTCTGGCAAAACAGCCTTCCGAACAGGTGACAGAGTTAAAATTTGTCGAAATTTTAAATGGTGTTTGAACATGTTATGAATTCAATAAATGATCTGATTTGATGGATAATGAAGCTTTCAGTTACTGAGAAAATATTAAAATTGGTTCATTATTATCTTAAACTATTCATTACGCATCAATTAATCAATTGAATTTTTCCTCTTTGTAATACTAGTACAGGTTGGTAAACACACTCAGGGTATCTCGTTTTTAATAGATCTTAAATCCTATGAGTAAGGGCTACTTGCATTACTATTACTAATCTAGAGTTGGTACTTAGTAGGTACTAAATCCGATACTGTAAGCAAAATTGTCTACAGCATCAAGCATGGCTCTATCACATTCATTCGTAAAACAAATAGTGGTGTGGGCTCCTTTGTTCCCACTCAGCCGCAAAAAGTGAATGTTAAAAAAATAGTACAAACAAAAATACTTCAACAGTCAATTTGTCTTCATATTGTGATGTAACAAGTGGTAGCCCTAAACGACGCGACGTGTAGGTGTAGACGGGAGTATCGGCTCTACCGAAATTCATTGCTTTAGAAAGCACATTATGATTAACATGTTTTATGTCGTATATTCTCAATATTGAGTTTTACTGCCATGGGCTAATGTGTCTGTCACTTTTTAACTCATCATACCTAATAGGTAAACTATAAACATATTCATATCTACTTTATAATTTTGTGGAATTTGTGGACTTTGGACTGCAAAATATTGGAATATACTGCGCAAGGAATATTTCTACCGTTGTGAGTCGTATTTATCGCAGAAATGGGCCGGCTCGACCGTTTTGATACCATAGTCTCACAGAAAACCGACGTAAAGTGGCAGCTCGCTGTCGCGTTTCGATCGGTGAGTGAGATTTCCGGTGGCCCATTTCTCTCCCTACCTTTCCCAATTCCTTTTCCCTCCCCTTTCATTATCTCCTTTTAGGTTGGCAACGCAACCATGATTCTTTTTGTATCTTGGGTGTTTATGGGCGGTGGAGATCACTTACCACCAGGAGACCCATTTATAGCACAATCGTATGTCAGGAAAATCGACGAAAACGAAGCAGTATCAATAAATAATATTGTTAAACTAACTTATTAACTGACAGTCTGAGGAGGACCGAATTGAATTTTGAATCATATTATGGCGACCTGTTAAATTATGTTAACAACGCGGTTTTCCGTTACTTGAGATTGGTTTTGAACCCAGAATTTGCTGATTCACAGCTTCTTTAAGCTACGACTAGATTAAGGAGAGTATACTAATTACTCATGTATTTAGTATTTATAATTAATGGTGTCGGACTTACTTTCAAATATCCGTTCTAAACCTCTATGGATTAACAAGCCCTCAATTTGTGCACGTCATGGTGGCAGGAATTAGTAAAATAAATGTTTTTTATCCATTAATCATGTCGGATTATTAGTTTTAGACAACTAATAACTATACAGGTAAATAATAACTATACAATAATTTCTAACGCTCAATTTCACAACTTTGTTGATAGAATGTATACTCTTAAAATAAAATTAAAACCATATGCATTATTGTGATAATTTTTAACACATCACTTACTGTTTTAAGGTATCAAATAGAATAAAAATACATTGATTAAAAATCAATTACCGTCAATAAAAGCAATGTTGTATTTTGAGATAACTTCATAAAAGTCTCTAATATAGTTCTAACTGATTTCCTTCGTAATTGTGATCATTACGTGCATAATAGGTGTGATGAACGCCTCCATCATTACTTTTTATTACCATTCCCAATAAAAGTTTCACACCACGGCCTTCTTTTATCAGTATTATTTCGAGTTGAGCACGTAGTCCAATCGACACGGCAAGAAATGTCACATTATCACCAAACGACTAACATTCTGAAGCCCACCTCCACATTATTTGGCAATAATCATCAATTACCATTGTAATTGGTAGGAGAACACCTCGAGGGCCCTCCGCACCATATTTCCCAACAGTTCGTGGGCGATGTGACCCCGCGGCACGAGTGGGCGACGCTTTCTATGCGCCCGACGACCGAGTACCAGATCGATCTAATGGATGTCCCACTATGCCTTTATTGGATTTCCTGTTTATTGTACTTGTGCATAGGATCTATTGTTGGTAAATGTATTGATTTATGATCGAATTGATCTAGGAATGAGTATTGTATTGATAATATCTAAAATGAACTTTATGCTCATTTTGCAGATCAGTGGGGTCTACATATCTAGTTTCTAGAAATGATGTTCTTTTAATAGTACTTAATTTTGCTATCAATGCTTCCACAGGACGCGTAAACATTCTCAACTAAAATGTTTATAAAATCTTCATTAGGTACAAATGCTTGTTATCATACTAAAATTCTTGTTTGGCACGTATCAGGTTTTCTTTGTACAATATCTTCATTGGAGTTTCTTGAACGTGAATCAGGAAAAACAACAAAAGCACATTAAATATGTAAACAATACAATAACGAAGGAAAACTGCTATTAATACGGTCATAATGTTTACGAATGTTGAAATATTTTCATAATTAACAGCCAGTTACGTTTAAAGACATTATGTTAACCTATAATTATGGTCCGAGGAATTAATTCACAATGAGTTGTGAGTTGTGACATTCTCTTAGCGTCGCGAGTCGATGTAATTTGATACTTTTATTTGTGCGCGTGTTTTTACAATCATTAGTGTCTCAAAAATCGCAGTTGATTACACCGCAGCTGTCAATTGGTCGTCTTTAGTTACACAATAAAAAACAAGTATCACTTGATGAAACAGAATTTTCCTCGCGACGCGACGCGGGCGCCATTTTAGTTATCCTTCGAGCAGGATCAAATGTTTCGGTGATAAAATATCGTGTTTCGGCCGAAGCACCAAAGTGTATCGGATTATTTTACATGAACTTTTTATTAAAATAGCATTTTTTGTGGATATTAATACAGATTGTTTTTGTTTGATGTCGATTAAAAAACGTTTCAATTAATTTAATACGGCGACTACCGGAGTCATCACGTGGTCACGTGGGACGTCGGCGGTTGTATTGTGTTTTATATTGTGCCCAATAATTTTGTATCGTCGCTGAGATTTCGTGCGCTATTGAATCTGAGGCCATTATGGGAAATTATAATAGAAATGGGTGTCGTGTGTCAGCGCAGGGTCCGCCGTTAACGTCGGTTTATGTCGCGGAAGTCGCCTACGCGCCGCGATTAAAAACATCCAACCGCGTTATACGAGACAGTTGTAATATGTGGAGACTGGAGACTCTTATTTGTATTTAATTAATTTCCCCTCTCGCCACTCGGCTCAGATTAATTTTATTTTAATTACTGGTGATTGAGTTTCTACGTATTTGTCTAGAGCGTAGTAAATCGGTCCCTAATTAAGTAATTAACCTCTTTTTAATAAATTGTTAATATTTATTTTTAATGCGTCATAGATAAAATAAAATTTTGTTAATAACTAGTCACTCGTATAACAAGATGGTAGTAAATATAAAAACCAATAAATTGGATTTATTGAGCAATAGCTTTTTGATGAAATGAAAAAGGCCAACAAACACTCAATTTATCGCTTCAGTTTAGTATCCATAATGTAATAATAGTTGAATTATGAAAGATGTAAAGCACCGCCTACCACCATAACATTAAGCGTGAAATAATTCAATATAACACATCTTCGATGTATATCGTGCGCAGTTTCGTTACACTAAATTTATATTTTATGAAATATTCAAATGAGACGGTATTTGGTTGCGCAAGAGCATGGCTCCGTGGTGGAGACTGGAGACTGGCGTCTTGACGGTCAAAAGTTCACCGTTACCATAGCACTGCCCACGCCGATGTCGAGCATTTTTGTATAAACATTCCATTATTGTTCGTGAATAAGGCAGTGTTTAAATCTGGAAATCTTTGCGGGATATCTATGTTGAGCAGTGAAAGTCCTGTTGTTGGTGATGATGATGTTTGGAACTTTGGAAGTGATTGCTTGGGTAAAAGGTAGATGAACTAAGTGAGAACTAGAACCGAGTGTGGTCTTCAATCGTGTATCAGCTATAGTAGGTGGCTTTGATGATTGAATGATTCGATGTTAAGTAATGCCTGTTCCGTTTAGATCTATAATTAGAATTAGCAGTGCCTGGAAATAAAACTTAACTAATACTAAATATGCATTTAGTCGCAGCTTTCTTTAAGTATTTTGAATTTTTCAGTAGTTTCGGAGATTTCCTCAAATTGTGTCTTACGCAGATTCAACATTGAAGTGGGAAAAGGACAAATAGAAGAAAAATAACAAAACATTGTATCTCATCGCACAAAAATAGATGAAGGTAGCAAATATGCGTGTATTTCAATTTGCAACAATAGAGTGGAGTGGCGTCGGGTGTTAACAATATGCCCCTTAATTATAAAAATATTTAAGTCCTGGGGGGCTACTACCACCTCTTATGGCAATATTATTACAATCTTGCTTGTTCCGATTCCCGTACAAAAAAAACGTAGTAAGATTATAATAATACTGCTATAAGAGGTGGTGGTAACCCCCCTGCTTATCTTTACCCATAGGTTGTTCTTTTCATTTTTAAACAAAGTAACGCAAGGAAAAAAGTGACAGACTATTCTTAGCGAAAATATAAGCGAAAATGTTTTTATAGGTAACCCTATGTTTGCACCCTTAACATTACCGCAAGTGCTCAAGCCTCAAGTCAAAACAATTTAACGTAATTATGACGTCACGTAACTGCCCGCAATTTGCACCGGTTGGGGTCAACAAGCTGCACGTAAATCTGTGCCTAAGCTGTTCCGAAGCTGGGGGTCAGAGAGTCAAGTGCAGTGCGCTCAAACTGTGGCTAATAACACCAAGCGGTTTAGATACAGTATTATGATGCTTAGTTGTTTAGCCATTTTCAGTGTTCCGTAGGATTGTGGATTAGTTCGGATTGACTGTTTGATCGTATGTCACAGCTGCTTTATGCGTTTTCTTAGATTATCATCATCATTATCAGCCATAGGACGTCCACTGGTGAATATAGGCCTCACACAAAGATTTCCAGATTGACCTTAGATACATAAATATAATTTATCTAGCTTTTAAGAGTGAGAGTCGGGCCCGTCGTAGGGGGTCTTAGGAGAGGAATTTCCTAAAATCCTTTTTTAGTGTTTGAGATCAATTTGTATGTAAACTTGCTTGATAGGCCCTCATAGTTAGTAATATTAAATCTCTTTGTTCCTAAACTATGGTTCTCTATGGCCCCCCGTCATTTTGTTCTCAATTTTGTGCAGTGTGAGGTGCGGCTATTAAACCAGATTTCTACTTTACGCTGAGTATTTTTTAAAAGTGAAAGCCGCTGTAAATTTCGTTGAGTTAAAATTTTCACACACTTAACATGTCTGGTCATGTCTGGTTTCCAAAATAAATATGTTTGATAATGTTTATTGATTTGTTAATAATAACTTTGGATGGATATTTAGCTTTATTATTTAGATAACGTATACAATGAGATCAAATCCAACCAAATCAAAGCCAAGTTCTTTGCTAAAAAAATGTACTCTATTGACCCTACATTAAAGTGGACACGTGAAAGAGTGAGACATCACTCATCATCATCAGCCATAGGATGTCCACTGCTGTACATAGGCCTCCCCCAAGATTCCCAGATCAGTCACAGACAGTTAAATATATGGAAGCTCAAACATCCTCTTCCTATCTTCCTATTTCCACTATAGTCAGTACCCTGGCTGTGCCTCTGGCATTTCTGATTTTTATGATCAGTTTCAGACGGTCTACCTCAGAAGCTAATAAAAATTTAGTCTTAAACGAACGTGTTTTGGAACTCCATCAAATAACATGATACGGTGTAGTTTTTTGTTGCCCATCATAAATAATATAATATTTTTTGTTGCTCGTCTGTCAGATCATGTGATAATATATAAGAAAGCGGGGATTGTTCGAGTGATGGAGGCTGTATGAATGTTTCGCAAACAATATTATTAAATGATGCAGCAAAACAAAAGAGTCACGATCTAACAGCTTTCAAACGTGTCAGCATAGCCGGGTGTTCGTTGAAATGTTAAATATCACGACTATTGGTTTAGATTTCTGTATCTATTATATAGCTCAAGATCTGTCTCAAGATTTTTATTGCAGTACAAGTACCACGATATAATTAGGATAAAGCAATTTATCTACATATAGGAATAATAATAGTACTGTGTAAATGTTTTGGGTGAAAAATAAAATAAAGTAGGTCCCTACAATTCTAACAATCATATTTTTTTGTTTCGTTTTGCTGTTAAGTTTCCTATATTCGACAATGCGTCCCAAGTTTAATTCCATCTTCTCCATTATTGCCGTCAGAACTCAGAAGTCGTCTGGTATTTTTGATATTCAAGTAAGGTACTGGTCACTTACCCACGTAGATGAGGCTTCTATGAAAAACGTCACATCAATTCTGTTTTCATGCCATCTAGTAACTTTTTTTAAAATAAAATTTAATGTCACTAGTTCGTAGTCGATTTCACCACGAGTTAGCTCAGGAGCCTCTGGCATTATATCAAATGTAATTTGTAATTAGTCACGGCGACTTAAAATATACGGAACATGGCGTGCCTCATTAGCTTTTGACCCGACATTACATGTCTCTGAAGAGAAGGCGTTGCGCAAACGTGGAAACTTGTCGACACGAAACAGGACCCTGTGTTCATTCAGGTATCTTAACAGGTAATACGAGCAACACACGTGACAGTTTTTTTCTTTGCGTAAATATATTTTAAACTTAAAACATTTCGTCCACCGACGTACGCATCTACGGCCGTCGCACTGAACTTATTAGAAATCAGCGCTGTATAACAGTTTAAGTTGTACACTTAAACTGTTTTGCAGCATAATAGCTGAATAAAGGATTGAAATAATACTATTTTTACGGATTCTATCGATTTGTTTCGAAACGTCGGGCATAAAAATTAAAACAAATCGTGATAGAATCCGTAAAAATAGTTTAATTTCCATGTATACCATTCGCGTAAACTTAAGAAATCAGTACCTGAATAATGTTTTATTTTTATTAGCCTACCTACGAATGTATGTGTGATCCACAGATATTTGTTTCGGATCTGGGGGACGACTCAATACTCGTATCTTACTGTCGGGTCAGGAATATGTGCGATTGTTGTGATTTGTCATTTGAATGCGACTCTCATGTAGGTGTCATCTGTACTTTACTGGTCGACACCTGATGATATAACATGAAAGCTAAAGGTCTTCAAATATTATGTTTACTTGTTGCCAACCTGTTCTGACACACTCCATGTCTGCTAGTTGGCGATTCTTATGGTCCTGTTCGATGAAAGTCTCTATGTTTGTAGAACACCTAAGTAAGACCATTCAAGTCGCCGGCGGCACTACTCTGAGTGACTTTCACGCGCACGTGGGCGACACCTGTAGACCGTAGTGCTTTACCGATACACACCAATATTGTAGCGGCTTAAGAACACATTCATCCAGGTTTTGCTGTTTATTTGGTTGTTTTTTTGCTGTTGTAGACAGGACGTTAAAATGTATTATAATTATTGATTTTATTTCCTGATTGTGATAAAGTTACTAAAGTGATGTTGCATGCGTTTAGTGACAATAAACATTTTCTTTCTTCTTTCTTTGTAACATTACATTGTTGATCGAAATTAATTACGATTGAAAGGAGTTCTTGAAGTGATAGAGAACTTTAATCACCTATAATAATATACATCATCCATTGAATGTTAAAAATAAAAGCTTATCAGAAATTTCACGATGGCATTACATAAGCTTTAGCTTACAGTGCACTAAGTATTTTTGTGTTAGGCTGCATTGCATTGTTGATGCTTATAGATGACGCGAACCACTTACCATCTGATGAGCTCTCTGGTTATCTGTCTTCGAAGACCAAGTTAAAAATGCAGTAACTTAACCCTATACATAAAATATGAAGTTAACTAGCCGCAACTTGACATCTCAATAATACTGTGTTGCTGTTTGATAATTGAATATCCCATTATAAATTCAATTGGTGTACCAGTTGTTATGTAACGTTAATCGTAATCCATTTTAATGTTACATACGATTAAGTTGTACAAGTAGATATTTAGAGCTGTTGCGAAATTAATAATTCAGACTTGGAATATGTTTTGTAACATGTCACACTAACACTATTTGCTCGCTTTACGCCCGAATGGTCAAACGCTGCTCAACTTTAATGGCTTCTTATATTGATTTTCGCCATACGATTTTGACAGATAAGGCGCCCTTAAACTACATAAGGCGACCTTAAGTGTATGAACATTCGGCGGTAACTGTCGTTTTTTGAGATTAAGTAGCATATATGAGGATAGCGTAGCTTTAATGTTGAAGATTTTCGCCTTGAACAAAATTTACTTCTGTGGATACTTTCTTTTCTTTCTTTAGCTGGTGCTGGTGATGATGAGAGTGATAATGAATAATTCTTTCTACCTGCCTTTATCCCATCTTAATGTGGGGTCGTAGCAACACACCTTTTCAAGCATGTTGCAGAGAGGATTTGGCTTAGTTTTTACGACCTGCTCCTGCGGCTGCCTGCCTGACGTCAACCCCCTCTGGGGGATCCAGTCCCAGGCAAATTAAATTAGAAATTTCGCTTTGCCCGACATGGGAATCGAACCCAGGACCTCTCGGTCCATAGCCAATATATACTGCCACTAGACCAAGGAGGCGATGGTGATAATGAATAATGATGGAGCTAATTAGAATGTGACCAAACGTTGAACAGTTGATATGTTCACATTAATAATCTAGAAATACTGAAGTGTAATTTTTTTCTTGAACAAATTTAAAAATATCGTTAATCGATGCGTCATTTTAGATAAAGATCTGTTAAAACTATAACGGTTAAAAAATATCTGCAAATATTAATGTCGTGGAAGGAACAATGTAATTAATTGCAAACGTTAATGAATCTCTTTCGTTCAATTAAAGCACATACGGATTGATTAAAGCCGACCTACATCAGATATGATTCGGTCGGTGTTAACACAAACACAGCCTGTCGGAGTGTCTGTCCATCACTCTATCTACCCACGTGATTCGCCAGATGAGGAAATAATATTTCCGGATATAATTCTTTAATATAATATGTAGTTAATACTAATGACTGATACTTAACCTGATAACAATGGGTCGTGGTGAAGCGAGAGGCCGCGGGTTCGATTCCCGCATTGAGACAAATGTTTGCGTGGGCCGCAGATATTTGTTTTAAGTCTGGGTGTTGTGAGACCGAAAGTCTCTTAGTCGCTGACTCCCACGATACAGGTTATACCCAGTGTGGGGTCAGGACTAGGTGTGTGACTGTTGAATGAAAAGAAAAAAACAAAATTCATGCACTGTGGATGTAACTAACTAAATAAATAAATAAAATGTATTTTAAACGGAAATCTTTGGGGGAGGGAAATCTTTGAGGGACCTGTTCTGCAAAAGCTGCTTCAATTTAGAATTCCGCGCAATCAAAAATAACAATTTTTGCATTAAACTTCGAGGGAATAAAAAACTATATTACGTTTAAAAGATTTGGAACTTTTTTTTATCAGAAATTAAATATTCCCTACGACTATATTATCTGCATTCTAGATAGTCGAATTTCAGAATGTGTCCGGAAAATTCCGACCGTGTGGCGACCGTCGATTGCAGTGTTTGTCCGCCCGGTCGCCCACGCCGCGCCACGCCGCGCCGCGCCGCTTTTTGTTTCACCATTATAACACGATTGTACGTCTGTCTGTCTGTTGTGAATTGCGACACAAATATCGTTTTGATTGACGTTATTTGTGTTTTCTATTTGTATATTGATCGCCCACTCCGGGTTTTGTATCTTTCTTTAAGCTCTCTTATAATATGACAGATGTTTAATTGCAATGGTTTAGTCTGCACCCACTGCCTCGGTGGCGTAGTGGTACCACTCTCGTCCTGAGGTCACAGGTTTGGTCCCGGGTGGGGTAAAGTCATAATGGATTTTTCAGTATCAGTTTTTTGAGTGGTAGAGCCACGCTGTAGACAGTTACGTCTACAGCACGAATGGGCCAGCTCGACCGGTTTAATACCACTGTCTTACAGAAAACCGACGTAAAATGGCAGCTTGCTGTCGCGTTTCGTTCGGTTAGTGAGATTTCCAGTGGCCCATTTCCCCCCCTCTCTTTCCCAATTCCTATTCCCTCCCTTTTCATTCCCTCCTTTTAGGTTGGCAACGCACCCATGATTCTTTTTGTGTCTTGGTTTTCTATGAGCGGTGGAGATCACTTACCATCAGGTGACCCGACTACTCATTTGCCAATCCCTGCTATAAAAAAAGCCTGGGATTTGGCCTGATATGGCGATAGGCTCGCCCCCTATCATATCTGGAACGGAATTAAGCTCGGGTTCTAATTGGCTAGTGCGCCTCTGCCTACCCCTTTGGGGATACAGGCATGAGGTTATGTAGTATATTTTTTGATTCCTAATCCGCTTGGATAATCTCGTTGATACCGGATTGTATTAGAGTAAATTACGTGTCTTTTGTATTGGTATCTATTGATATGTTATCGGTTATGTGTACCGAATTTTACTGCGCAGTTCGATAGCCTGCGTGGCGCAGCGGGCGAGCTGGAAGTTACCACCACCTCTTATAGCAGTATTATTATAATCTTACTTCGTTGTTTTGTACGGGAATCGGTCCAAGTAATATTACAATAATACTGCGATAAGAGGTGGTGGTAACCCCCCAGAGCTGGGAAACTAGAATCCTTGGAATTAATCCCCGCGTTTTCCACACATATTTGTTTTGGGGTGGGTGTTTTCAGACCTATAGTATTTTATAGTTCCTAGTAAATACGATGAAAAACTAGTATCCTAGCGTGGATAGGAGGACTATGTGTGTGACTGTGATTCTTAGGTTGAGATCTATGGAGTGAACTGATGACAGCCTCCGTGGCGCAACGGGCGAGTAGCCGGCTGTGAAGCGAGAGGCCGCGGGTTCGATACCCGCATTGAGACCAATGGTTTTGTGGCCCACAGATATTTGCTTCAAGTCTGGGTGTTGTGAGACCGAAAATCTCTCATAGTCTCTGATACCCACCATACAGGTTATACCTAGTGTGGGGTAAGGACTAGATGTGTGACTGTTGGGTGTATTTATTATTATGTACTATCTGAATGTTTTCTAAACACTTTACTGTATTGGGCTTTTAGGAATGTGCCTAGTAAAAACTGATGACTGATATCAATAGTCGGATTTAATTTCTTTTAGTGCTACATACAAAAAAACATTTAAAAAACAAACTTAATAATTGCAAATCCTCACTGAGCTCGTTTCTTCGAATTATGTAGACTTAGTCGAAATTCGCTCCATAGATCTCAGCCTAAGAATAACCTTTATTTTCTTTCTTTCTACCTGCCCTTATCCCACCTTAACATGGGGTCGGCGCAACACACTTTTTTAAACAAGTTGCAGAAATGGTTTGGCAAAGTTTTAACGACCGGCTGCCTGCCTGGCGTCAACCCCTTCTAGGGGATCCAGTCCCGGGCAAATGAAATTGGAAACTACGCTTTGTCCGACTTGGAAATCGAATCCAAAACCTCCTGCTCGACAGCCCATATAGGCTGCCATTAGACCAAGGAGGCGACATAACATAAGCTCACGCCTGTATCCCCGAAGGGGTAGGCAGAGGCGCACTAGCGAACTAGAACACCCACATTCCGCCGAGCTTAGTTCCGTCCCAGATGTGATAGGGGGCGAGCCTATCGCTATATTGGGTACAAATTCCAGACTCCGGGCTGATATGGAAAAATCCAATATCACTTTGCCCGACCCGGGGATCGAACCCGAGACCTCAGAACCGTAGTCGTACCGAAATACCACCACGCCACCGAGGCACCACGCCACCGAGGTACGCCACACGACACTAGTAATAAATACGTTCTCCTATTCTTTAGCTGTATGTCTACTTAAGAGCCTGGACTTATGAATAACACCGGATGTGTATAGATCAAAATTATCGCAATATTAATTAATTAGCGTTTAATCCTTCGCAAAAACAAAGTATGAATCACCTCCTACAAATATTGACATCCCTATTATCGTGATAATTCTTAAATAATTATCTTAATCCGATTTACGTTTGCATAATATTTTAATCGTTTCAGGTTAATCTTGTGTCAGGGTTTTAAGGGTCTTGTCACAAGCGAAGAAAATGAACTCTAGGTGATATATAATATAGTAATATTAGCTCTGTAATATTCCTCCAGAGGGGGGTTAACATCAGGCAGGCAGCCGGTTGTAAAATCTAAGACAAATTCTTTCCACAAACGCCTGAATAAAACATAACAGACTGACTTCAAAATGTATCCGATCGTGACCAAATTTATATGGGACCACCTTTGAAATAAGCTCTATCGATATCGCGTAACATACGTAAAAAAACAGACGAATTGAGGACCTTCTCCTTAATGATTTCTTAGGTTTACGTGAATGTTATTCATTGAAATTAAACTATTTTTACGGATTATATTTGTAGTCTGACCCGTGACCACGAAGGCTGCAAGGCTTTCGAAACGTCGGGCATAAAAATTAAAACCAAATCGTGATATAATCCGTAAAAATAGTTTAATTTCAATGACCTTCTCCTTTTTTGATGTTGGTCGAAAATACGCTCTATGAACTAATATCACTTGCACATTTTCTAAGGACTTCAAAAAAGGAGATTCTCATTTCTACTGTTTTTTTATGTATATTACGCGATATATCCGCCAAATGTGGACCTATTTTCAAGATACCCCACTCCCAAATAGATCTGTTTACGATCGGATAACATTTGAAATGAGTCTGTTAAGTTATTAAACTTGTGATTATACAAGTATCAATAATCCATTGAAATAAAACTATTTTTACGGATTTTATTTCTTTGCAGTCTGACCCGTGACAACGAAGACTGCAAAGTCTTCGAAACGTCGGAAATAAAAATTAAAACCTAATCGTGATAGAATCCGTAAAAATAGTTTTATTTCAATGTATAACATTCGCGTAAACTTAAGAAAACAGTATATCAATAATCCATTTAGAAATACATGCAATACTTACGTTTCACAGCCCTAACATGTCACGTTTCAATAACACAGCACATCATTCTCGAACACCGTGATATCCGACCAAAATAAATCGGTTATCAGTTGATAGAGCGATCCGTGATAGCGTCCCACCGATACCGGCCGCGCCCCTTCAATTAAGATTATCGCCGCGATTAATAGATTACAAACGGCCTCAAACTGTGCAATGGCTCAGTTTTTTTATTTAGGATCCAATGGCAAAAAATGTAACATAACATAACATACATAAGCTCACGCCTGTATCCCCCAAAGGGGTAGGCAAAGGCGCACTGGCGAACTAGAACACCCACATTTTCGCCGAACTTAGTTCCGTCCCAGATGTGATAGGGGGCAAGCCTATCGGCATATCGGGCACAAATTCCAGACTCCGGGCTGATATGGAAATAAATCCAATATCACTTTGCCCGACCCGGTGATCGAACCCGAGACCTCAGAACCGTAGTCGTACCGAAATACCACCACGCCACCGAGGTAGTCAGGCAGGAAAAAATGTAATTTGTTTTAATTTCGCCATGTCTGTATTACATATCTGTATTATATCATTGTACCACAGCCATTTTACTGAGAAATCATTGGTACGTAGATGAAAGTTGCATGACAGATGTGTTTTATGATAAGGTGTAAAAAGGTGTACTGAAATTAGGAACATACATAGACACACGCCTCCATGGCGCAGTGGGTGAGTACCCAGTGTCAAGCGAGAGGCCGCGTGTTTGATTCCCGCGCCCAGACAAATGTTTGTATGACCCACAGATATTTGTTTCGGGTCTGGGTGTGGTGAGACTAAGTTTCTCGTAGTTCTTGATACTCACGACACAAGACTAGTATCTTACTGTGGGGTCAGGACTATGTGTGTGACTGTTGGGTTTTATATCGCCATCGCCATGGGTTAGGCAAAGGCGAACTACAAAAAAACTAACTTTAGCGATAGGCTCGCCAATATCACATCTAGGACGAAATTAAGCTCGACGAAATATGATTGTTCTCTCTTGGGGATAAAGACGTGAGCTTATAAAAACATAATCTCATCGCGTGTAACGCCTACCAAATTCCAATAACGGATTAGTTTATTTGGGCCATCTAAATGTGTCCAGTTGTATTGCATGTGTGCATTGACACGGCGGTTATCGCGCGTTGACAATTATTATGTGTAATCGATGGACACACGGACATACCACGCTCATTCAGTTACAGATAATGCTCCACCAATGTGTTTGTTGTTGTTTTCAACTAAATGGAGCATATTTTTTTGGGCTAGTGTGGTGAGTTTCGCAATGAATAAATAAATAACACCCAACAGTCACATACGAATAACATAGTCCTGCGGGCTCAGCCAACTGGCTTATGCGCCAGTCGAATAGTATAAATGTATGGGAATGACTTATGAGTACGCCGCATTATGTCATTCCCATACATTTATTATCTTCGACTATTCTATTCAAAGTCTTCTATGTATACTACTGTAGACAGGCTGTTCGGTACATAGAATTTGCGCACTAAGTTTCCGTCAATTGACCGCAACTTACTATAGAAAACTCATCTTTTCCTTAGACGTTAAACGTCAAACACTCGCCGTAATGTGACACAATTTAACTTTTAAACAGCTTGTGTAGTAATACATAGAAGTCTTTGATTCTATTCGACTGGCGCATAAGCCACTTGTCTAAGCCCGCTGACTTCAGAATCCACAGTAAGATTTGTGTTTTACGTTCTGGCTATCAGAAATTATAATACATTTTTTGTCTCACAACACCCCGATAAATGTGTATGCGATACAAACATTAACATCAGCGCGAGGATCGACATCGAACCCGCGACCACGCGTTTTACGGCTGCAAATATTGCGCGTCCAGTAAAAAAACAATAATATACTCGTACGTGGTATATTCAAAAATCGGTTTGGACAGCCTCCGTGGCGCAGCGGGCGAGTAGCCTGCTGTGAAGCGAGAGGCCACGGGTTCGATCCCGCACCGAGACAAATGTTTGTGTGACCTACAAATGTTTGTTTCGGGTCTGGGTGTTGTCCGAAAGTCTCTCGTAGTTCCTGATACACGACACAAGACTCGATCTTAGTGTGGGGTCAGGATTGTGTATGTGACTGATGGGTGTTATTTATAAAAAAAAATTGTTTTGTCAAAAGAGAACGGGCAAGAAACTCTAGCGTTGCTCTTTTAAAAGCTATTTTAAATGCATAGATGTGCTTTCGCTGGTGTCGGCTGTAATTGGCATCTCACAATCAATCAGCGTTCAATGCGGAACTAATTTAGCATAGCTTGTTGACGACATTGAGTCTGCAGCAAGGTTGATACTTGTAACGTCTTTTAAGACTTTCGTATTACATCGAGTATACAGTTTTAATATCATCGGAATAGATGTTTTCACTGTTTGCTAAATTGAAATATTCAATTCTTTCTCTCTGCCTGGCGTTATCCCGGCCTATTGCCAGGGTCCATCTTCCTACTTAAACGCTTCCACTTCGCCCGGTCTTGAGCATCCTCTATGATGAGGCCATTGGTTCTCATATCTTCCTCCAGAAATTAAATTAAAATTATCAATTACGAGAAATACTTGTCCGTTTATTATAACTGCTATAGATTAATCGTGAAAGTAGGAGCTTATGGTGATCAAAGTGCTGATTAAATCAAGGTCCTAAATCAATAATATCTAATAGTCCTGTCCTGATCCAAAGTTAGCTGCAAGTCTGGTGTCTCAAGTATCAGGAACAGGTACTATCATTCTCAGACACCCATACTTATAACAGATTTGTTCCTATTTGTGTCCCATATTTCCCTAGCTTCACAGCTGTGATATGATTTTTGAGGACATGTTTATATACGGGACAAACGTCGACGCATCCATGTCAAGTATAAAATATCACCATTAGCTTACATCTCACGACGACCTCGATCACGACCCAAAACATATTTGGCGAAAAATGACGAGAAGTGCCGACCCCAAATGAAACGGGGTAAGGCTACAGAACGAAAATGTTCCAAAAGAGCAGGCAGTTGCGGGTTTAAGAATTTTTAGATAAATAAATAAATACACCTAACAGTCACACACCTAGTTCTGACCCCACACTAGGTATATATCGTGGGTGCCAGAGACTATGAGAGACTTTCGGTCTCACAGCACCCGAACTTGAAACAAATATCTGTGGGCCACACAAACATTGGTCTCAATGCGGGAATTGAACCCGCGGCCGCTCGCTTCACAGCCGGCTACTCGCCTGCTGCGCCACGGAGGCTGTCCAGATCACACACATCTCGCGAAGGTTATTTCCGTAGGTACTCCGTCGCTGTTTCCGTCCCTTCATGTGATAGGTGGCACAAACAACATTTATCTGATGGTCACTGCTCACTATCCATTTGTGTATATATAAAGTGCGAACAGTTTATGCTAATGCCGGTGTCTGTTTATAAATCACGTTGACTACTGACCGCATCGGTTTATTACTCGCTTAATTAATTTATGTATCGAAAACTTGTCCTCGGCCATCTATGTTTTACATTTTAATCTATCCGTATATTGAAGAGGGAAGTCATCGAGTCTATATTTGGAAATTATTGGGCGACTATACACATTAATGTCTGATAATATGTGTACTGTAATATAAACTGCGTCCTAGCAATTTCAAATAGCGAGGATTTTTGTATCAAAAAAAAAAAATTGTAGATCATGCCATGATTTGCTTCTAAGTAATTTTATTTATTATTGAACACATAACATAAGCTCACGCCTGTATCCCCGAAGGTGTAGGTGAAGGTGCACTAGAACACCCACATTTCGCCGAGCTTAGTTCCGTCCCAGATGTGATGGGGCGAGCCTATCGCCATATCGGGCACAAATTCCAGATTCCGAGCTGATATGGAAAAATCCAATATCACTTTGCCCGACCCGGGAATCGAACCCAAAATCTTAGGACGGTAGTCGTACCGAAATACAACTACACCACCGAGGCAGTCGATATTGAAATAGATAGTTATTCGCAAGGGTATTCGAATTCGCTGTAAAGGATTTGAATTCTCTCTTGAGTACCCCAATTTCTTTTATTTCTTTTTCGTTTATCAAAGCTTTTAGATCTTGGTTAAAGCTGCACTTTCTTACACAACACTTTCGTACACAAAATAATAACAAAGCTGTAGTAAACTCGTCTACAGATGAATATAAAACGTCACAAAGATCTAGTACATATCCATTAGCGTGTAATCAGCACGGTCCACGGTCCGCGGAGCCTAGGGGATCGATCGGCATGCAAATGCGGCGGACGCGACCGACAGGCTCCTCAACTCGGAGCAGTGCCTCGACGGTTTAATGAGCGGCTATCACCTCGTCTCACGTCACGAGGATTAATTAATTGCTGGCTCGTCTGGTTGAAGAACGGAGATAGGTATTGGCCTAGTTTGTGAACTTCATGGCGAATATGTTGCCTTGTTGCAAGACGCGAGTCCCAACCTCACACGCAATGTATATCACCCTCAAATATTTTGTCTGGATGTTGTGATACAAAAAGTCGCTCTTATTCATGATAGCCGTGTTGCAAACTAAACTAATCTTATAATAGAATTATTTATTTAAATATATGGAAAACTTACAGCTATACAAACCGAAGTAACTCAAAATTACATGACTGATAGCCAATAACAAGCCTTCACTTATAGTAATCTTATAGCTAAAGATGAGCAAACAAGTACGGCAGCCTAGCCGCTTAGCAGCTTAGCTGTTACTAATATACAAGAAATACAAATGTTTATAGAGGTATATATAAAATCAATTGTGTAGTAGTACTAACAACATTTCCAAAAACAATTATGTGCGTGAATATTGGGTATTATCTTTTATTTATTGAAGATTAGGATGCTGGTGATATTTCAAGACAATCCACTAACACTAATTTTTGAGTTATAATCCAGCTTACTACAAAAGCACAGACTATAGTTACTTTCAATCGTAACTATGTATTTTGACAAACGTGCATATAAGGCAATACGAACATCCAATTGATATAAAATTACATTATCATAGTCTTGTATTTATATTGTTTTACATCAATATAATATACCCTAGATGCACAGTTCTTTGCAAATATCCTCCTAAAAAGTGGTCTCAGGAACAAAACAAAGAAAAATACCAAAAGTTCTAATTCAATCAACACAAATATAACCCTATGCACGTGTTATAAAGTAGCTTTTTAATTGACATGAGCAAGCGTTCTTTCAATTTGAATTTTGAAATTTAGAATTCTATCGGCGTCCGACTGTAGGCAAAAGAAGTGCATAAGCACTCCTTTGCTGTCCCATTTTCCGATCGTCAACTGTGCACCTAGGTAAATAATATATCGATGTTATTTTACTTAAGATTTCGAAGAACATCGATGATGTACTAACAGTATCGAGTATTTACAAACTGCAACGTAATCGCAGATTAATTACATTTGTCGATAAGGTGCGCTCATGTGTTTGGTCACGTATTAACTGCGTGTAATGTGACAACTAACGACTCTACCTCTAATCATCCAGTATCCATATCTACTTATCAACAAATATAAATTGAAAGGGGGCATTTACGCCTGGATATTTTTTTCAAGATGTCTGACTAAGCTATTTTTTTGAGTAATGGATTTATTAAACACTGTCGTTGGCAAAATCATCAAACTTTGATGGAGGCCATATTTTAAATAAAGAAGAAGAAGAAGAAATTGAAAGGGGGGCTGTCTCATGTGCACAGGCCTTCAAATTAAGGTAGACAAAAATCTTTGAAATTAAACTATTTTTACGGATTATTTCACGATTTGGTTTTAATTTTAATGCCCAACGTTTCGAAAGCTTTGCAGACTTCGTGGTCACGGGTCAGATTGAAAAAAAAATAAAACCAAATCGTGATATAATCCGTAAAAATAGTTTAATTTCAATGAATAACATTCACGTAAACCTAAGAAATCATTAGACAAAAATCTTGCTATTTCCTATTCTTCTATCACCATCATCATTTCAATGACGATTTATAATATAGGACCGACGCAGTTTTGAAAATCTGTTTGATTGTTATTGTTTTTCTTTATTTAATTAGGAAATTATCCAGGCAGAAGGTGTATATTTGGCTGTGTGGGTCACTTAGTTCTAAGTTCTGCAACCAATCGAATAATGTTTTGTGGATTTATTGCAGGGTAAACTAGTCTTGTTTTCTCTTATTCTTGTCATTCAGAACAGCATTATGCTCCTTTTGCTTTTCATCTGCTACAAATTTGCTGCCGTCCTATATAATGACATAAGCCTACTTCGTTAGCGTCTTCGAAGTATTTAGATATGTAAGTGTTTTGTAGAATTATGTTATCTGTGATGCGCTGCACGGTTATTAAGAGATTTATGTAAATACCTTAAACAGTGATAACACTTTTATATCTGAGGTACTTTCAGTAATAATTATATTGCGTAACTCGATACCTATTATCAGGTGCTTCCGATATACATATATTTTGTTATTTCGTTTGTGTGTTTCCCATGCATTCGTTTTGTTATAGTTTAATTGGACTTCGATGTTGAGTTTTGCTTTTTATTACTAAGGCTACATGTTCGTAACTACATATGATCAATTAATCTTGAGGTACTGCTTCATCGCTTGCTGGGCCTCTTCGCAAATTCACTACTGGCATGGTCTTTCCCTGCCACATGCGATCGACGTAGTCCCTTACTAATTATTTATTTCTACTTATCCTTATCCCACTCCAACTAGTAGGATAGACTCAACACACTTTTTCAAGCATATTGCAGAAACGATTCGCCTTAGTTTCCAAGACCGGCGGGCTGGCTGACGTTTGGGAATTCTACACCAACAACTCTACTAATTACTCTTTCTTTTCCTTAATGTGGTGTCGACGCAACACACTTGGCTTAGTTTTTATGACCAGCTGTCTGCCTGACTTCAACCTCTAAGGGATCCAGTAGCGGGCAAATTTTAATTAGAAAATTGACTTTGCCCGACCTGGGAATCAAACCCAGGACCTCCCACAGCACATATATGCTGCCACTTGACCAAAGACTATTAATTACTCTAATGATTTTAAAAAATCTAGAAATTATGACATAGCTTCACCTTCTCATTTAAAATTGCCATAAACATAAATGTTATTTTGACTGGTATATAAAGATAATGTGGTAAGGTATTCTCACGTCCACGTCATGTCAGGTACAGAGATAACGGTCGCGATTGCACGCTTTTTGTCAATATTGAATCACTTGTCGACCGATATCGTTGTTACGTTGAACCCGAGACATCGGGGTGTTTGACTCGGCTGCAGTGGATTCGCAATCTAATGTTTGAACACGAATAACAGTCGAATAAGTTGTAACAGTTTGTACAATCATTTAAGAAGGGACGTCGCTGGATGCAATGTATGGAATTCTTTGGTGGCTTTGACTGATGATGTATTAAGTAATTCGAATCAAAATATATTCATCTTCACACCTCACCACTTCAATTCACCTGCGTTAGGAATAAAAGCATGACCCTAACCCACGAATACTCATTTCATGCAATTTTGATAGAAAATGACACTGATTTCTTAAGTTTACGCGAATGCTGTTCATTGAAATAAAACTATTTTTACGGATTCTATCACGATTTGGTGAAAATGAGACCTCAAATTACGTAGACGACCAACTGTTTGAGTTGCATTCCAGTATTCGGGCGTATGTTATTTGAATAAACTACAAAGTTTAGCTAATGTCTATCAGTTATAACTAATAATACTAATAATATCTAAGCGTGTCAAGTGGTATCACGGTCGACTGGTTGCATATCTACGCTTGACTAATATTAACTGTTATTTATATAGATTTAGGCTCAATTGCACCACTATTATTAACCTAGAGTTAGTCCTAACCGCAAGCTAAATTGACAGAAAATGTATGAATGACATGTAACTTAACTTGCGGTTAGGACTAACTCTAGGTTAATAATAGTCGTGCAATTGAGCCTTAATAATATTTATCATAAACGATGCAGGTTGTATAGACAACGTGCAGCGGTTGTCAACAAGCGGCCCGCAACCTGCGACCCATTGAGACAACCTTATTTTTGACTATATTTTTTTGTATTATCATTCTTACTCGTCGCCTCTTTTAAAGCAAGCAACATAAATAGGCTGTCATGGGGGTTTGAATACCAGGTTGAGTTGCCTGGGCGCTTCTGGCCTAGGGAAACCCGGGGCTGTTCCTAAAGCGCTGAAGAGGACCACCGTGGGGTTTTTAGTCGGTATTGGCGGTGTAGGGTGTATATAGTGTTAGGGACTCGGCCCAACGGTCTGGATGCTTACCATCTCTCCCGGACGGCTTAACATTGGGTGTTAAGACTGGTGAACCCGACATAACAGTCACGCTTTTTCCCGCAAAAAAATGCGATGTTGCTATCACGAACACGATTTGTCTAAGATGCCGTAAAACTTAACCTGAATTGTTTCTGCAATATGCTTAAAAAGTGTGTTGCGCCGAACACAAATTGGAGTAGGATAAGGACCGGTGGGATAAATCATTATTCTCACTTATTCATAAGTAAATCCGTACGTCTCTACCAAACAAACCAAAACATCATACACACACCGCCCTCCTTGGTAATTATGTTATAACTTATGTCTGCCAATGGTTGGTCCCAATAAACCAATATAGATCGCGAAAATGAATCAATCAAATTAAGTAATTTGACGATGCCACGTTCAAACTTTATTCTTATTGGCTAACTTTGGCAATCAACGCACTCGGTTTCAGATCGCTTATTAGAACCATTGGCATAAATGTTCAAACCTTCTTTTTATTGGCTAATTTTTCCGATCTGTCTATCTACGCACTCGGGTTGTGATATCTTTATTAGAACAGTAAAATGTTGCCGACCACTGGTGTATAAAGTATGAAGTATCGACACCGATGACTGTCTCTGTCCACACCCCACGTTCTGCAGTGTTAATATTTACGTTCAACTCATCGCGTAAAGGTGTTTTATCCAGTGTTTGTTGGAATGACTAACCCAGCACAGTCATTATACTTGAAACTAAAAGACTTACTGATTTTTAAGTTTACGCGAATGCTATACATTGAAATAAAACTATTTTTACGAATTCTATCACGATTTGTTTTATTTTTTTGCAGTCGGATCCGTGACCACGAAGACTGCAAAGCCTTCGAAACGTCGGGCATAAAAATTAAAACAAATCGTGATAGAATTCGTAAAAATAGTTTTATTTCAACTAAAGGACTCATTGCATTTACTTTTTTGTCACTGCATGTATATTGTTCCTGATAGTACAGTAATTTCCAAATATTAATTCGATACAGCTATTATTACGATCCTACCAAAAAAAATTCAGAATTATGCCGGCCTGAAGAAATTTACTATCGAATTTTATTGACCGACTTCCACAAAAGGAGGAGGTCCTCAATTAGTCGTTTTTTTATGTATGTTACTCGATATCTCCGCCAAATGTGGACCGATTTTCAAAATTTTGTGTTCGATAGAGCTTATTTCAAGGGTGGTCCCATATAAAATTGGTCATGATCGGTAAATTGGAAGTCGGTCAGTTAAGTTTTTAAACTTGTGATTATTTGGTTTGCAAACAGTGCTACAAAAATCGCAATCACCCAACGAATCGTAAAAAGGTTTCACATCACGTCTGTTTCCTGTAAGCTACTACCAAGATCAAGCCGGTATATGCTGTCGACAAAACTGTTGACTAAGTCAAAGTCACGAACTCAGGGGGATTTGTAATTGTTAAATCGAACTTTCACTTTGTCCGGGTCGTTTTTTTTACAAGAAAAACAGACTGACAGACAGACTAAGCAAAGATTTTCTTGTAAAAAATGACTCGGACTTAGTAAAAATCCTCAGTGAGTTCGTGACTTTGACTTAGACTTAGTCGAAGTTCGCTCGATCGCTATTCGCTCTAGTATAGTGACTAGCACTTTACAACATTTTTGTATATTTAGTCACATTCAAGTTAGAACCTTTACTTTCTCAATGTTGATCCTATACGACATGGGAAGTGGTCCAATTCATTTTTTTTTGTAGTGTTGGAACTTGTGTCCTTAGAGCGTTAAGACACTTCTGTTTGTGCATAGTTGATAGCGTTTTCGGGTGTGTGTGTTGTGAGACCAGAAGTCTCTCGTAGTTCTTGATATTCAACACACAGGTCTCAAATCATTCTGTTGAGCCTTTGTTAGGAATATCAAGTGTGACTTGGGTGTTATTTATTAGTGGTTCGCTATGAAATCTTTCCTCAAGCCATGATTTCGTATAAATAAACCAGTCCACATAATAATGTGTCACTGCACAACAAAAAATAAAAATTCATAAAGCCGTGAGAGATTAAGGGCGTGTAAAAACTATTATGTAACCGACGTTTAACCTGATACCCCTTAATCCTGAGGGCACAAAAAACATGGGATCCTGTTTAGAGAAGGGACTACGGAGAGATGCGCGCGCGCACGGTCTCTGCGGGTCGCGGGAGTCGGCGCGGGGCGGGGTGCGAGGGGCATGCGCCACACTGCCGCCGAATAAATTATACCGTATCGGTTGGACCTTATCGATCGAGTCGGATAATCCTAGAGGTCGCTAGTTGAGCGGGCAACGGCGCCTGCGCACCACGGAGATGACCTCTGTGCCCGCCGTGGCCCGGAATGCCTCTACAATCTTCGTACTACAGTCACGACCAAATCGCTCTGATAACGCGCCAGAACGGGGGGCGGTGACGCCACTTTATCAGTTTACATCATGTACACTTTCCCCCCTTTAATTTGTGTTTTAACTGATCATTGTTGTCTCATTCTTTCTTACGTCGAATAAAGCGTGTGAGAGGGACGATTTATAAAGTTTATCACTGATTATATTCAATTCTTTGCAGTAATTTTTCTGCTTCTAAGGGTCGTATTTCGTAACACGATGTTACGTATCCCGATAAACCTTACTTTATAAAAAATCACAGGTTTCAAAACTTCAAATCCGAGCGTGACCAAATATATATGGGACCACCCTATTAAACACAAAAAGAATTTTGAAAATCGATCCACATTTGGCGGAGATATCGCGTAACATACATGTAAAAAATACTTACGAAATTGAGGACCTTCTCCTTTTTGGAAGTCGGTCGATAAACTTTAACGTGCACGATAAGTTTAACGATTTTAACGCGATCTTCGGGTATATATTTCCCCAAAATACTGATTCAGTGTTTTAGAGTAGCGGTCGACAACACGTGGCCCGCGGGCCGCATGCGGCCCGTGAAATCCTATATGCAGCCCGTGATTGTTTTGTAAATTAGCCATAAATATCTAAAATGTTATAGATTATACCTCTATAGATAGAAAATATGAGGTGAGGCCCGCCTTTACTGTATTTTGCCACCTTGCGGCCCCTGCCTGCCAAAAGGTTGCCGACCACTATTTTAGAGGAAACCACGAGAGCCAATATGTATAGGATGATTAAGATCGGGAGGAGTGGAACGTTGGAAATTAGGAAGCCATCTAGTCGAATAAATCGGTAAGGCCGGAGATGTAGAGTTGTAGACAGACTCCCTGAAGAATCCAGTTGATGTGAAACGAGAGGCGACTAGCTCGAGTACAGAATCTAAATAAATATGTACATCGACAGCCTCCGTAGCGCTGCGGGCGAGCAGCCGGCTGTGAAGCGAGTGGCCGCGGGTTCGATCCCCGAATCACACAAATATTTGTGTGGCCCACAGATATTTGTTTTGGGTCCGGGTGTTGTGAGACCGTGCGTCTCTCGTAGTTCCTGATACCCACGACACAAGACTCGATCTTAGTGTGGAATCAACAGCGTTACCACCACCTCTTATAGCAGTATTATTATAATCGTTCTTCATTTGTTTTGTATGGGAATCGGTACAAGTAAGAAGATAATAATACTGCCATAAGAGGTGGTGGTAACCCCACTGGACTATGTATGTGACAGTTGGGTGTTATTTATTTATTTATTTACATATATGTGATCCACAGACATTTGTTTGGGGTCTATGTATTATGAAACCGTGTGCACGTGCTGTTGTAGTTTCTGGTATTTACAATACAAGACTAGTCGATAATCAGGACTATGTGTGTCTCCTTACTATATTTATTTATTATCTTTCTCTTTGTGTACTAAGCAGCTAGTACAATGCAGGTGTAACTAGTGATGTTTATCACCGCTTTCGCTGGCTATTTGTATCTATATCGATGATCGATCGTCGTTTTACATCGGTATCTGACGGAACGGCGCACGGTGTCGTAGTGTTGCGAATACTCGTTGTCGATGAGTAACATCTGCGATATGAAACGAGTTTTGCACGTGTTCGCGACCGAGGCAGCAGCTCGCCTCGGCTGGGCTGTGAGGTGACGCGGCTACCTGTGAAAGTATATCGTATGATTTATTTAAACGCTTTACGTCGCCTTTGTATTGGGGTTGCGATATTTGCTGTCTTGAATTCTAACGGAATGAAGATTGAGTGGTAGAGCCATCCTGTGGACAGTAATGTCTACAGCACGAATGAGCCGGTTCGGCCGGTTTGATAACACTCTCTCACAGAAAACCGACGTAAACTGGCAGCTCGCTGTTGCGTTGCGTTCAGTGAATGAGATTTCCTCCACTCCTCATTCCCCTCCTTTTTCGGTTGGCAACGCAACCATGATACATTTGTGTCTTGGGTGTCTATTATGGGCGGTGGAGATCACTTCCATCAGGTGACCTAGATGCTCGTTTGCCAATCACTACTATAAAAAAAGACAAAATTGTCTCTACAGAGTGGGTCTACCACTTTTAAAACGGAGCATAGTCCTTTCTCATTTCCTGGATGTCGGATCATGACGGCTACAAGTCTGTACCACCCGTAACATCCACAAAAGGAAAATCATCGTTGCGTTGCGAACTTTTATTTATTCATTTACACAAGTAACTTATAGACAAATACGTTTCGTATCAAGGCAAAGCTAAGGTAGACCAACAGTAGTAATCTAAATGTGCCGACCTTATTATAAAATATATCTAGTTCTGGGTGTTGAGCTAGCATATCGTTAAAAAGTGCTATGACTCTCGCGGTGGGGGCATTACTTGCGCGAATAGAATGAATACCGGCAGGTGCAGTCAGCAGACACTGTCAGATTTATTTAGCAATAGAGCTTTGGAAGCGCTTCGCAGCCTGCAGTTCGCACAAACCCGGAATAGCTCCGCGATCAGAAGGCCGGTCGCGC
The DNA here is from genome assembly GCA_036417725.1 of Clanis bilineata. Classification (NCBI taxonomy): domain Eukaryota; kingdom Metazoa; phylum Arthropoda; class Insecta; order Lepidoptera; family Sphingidae; genus Clanis; species Clanis bilineata. The sequence continues at coordinate 1,249,060 of CM071139.1, read as the reverse complement.
CTCATATTAAGCTAATGGTTTCGATTATTTGCAAATGTGCGTCTCGGAAGCATGGGCACAATGGCATGGAGTGGGTGTCGCCGCGTACCGCGTGCCGCGCGCGCGTTCCTTGAATTCATAACACTGTTGTTGTACTGGGTTTGATGTTCGGTGGTTGGTGGTCACGTGCCGCGGACGCGGATCCCGCAGATGCATTAGTGCTGAGGTACTGTTATGGACATACGCACTACCGTCCTCAAGCTAAAATGCCGTTAAGTGAGTAAACCTAATTTTGAGATGTCTCCAAAAACGTGGAAAATGTGGTCCCTAAAGATTTCATAGACTTATGGTTATTGATACTGCCTCGGTGGCGTGGTGGTATTTCGGTACGACTACGGTTCTGAGATCTCGGGTTCGATCCCCGGGTCGGGCAAAGTGATATTGGATTTTTCCATATCAGCCCGGAGTCTGGAATTTGTGCCCGATATGGCGATAGGCTCGCCCCCTATCACATGTGGGACGGAACTAAGCTCGGCGAAATGTGGGTGTTCTAGTTCGCTAGTGCGCCTCTGCCTACCCCTTCGGAGATACAGGCGTGAGCTTATATATAATCTTAAAGTAAACAAGTTATTAAGTTTATTAAATATAAAAGCTACAGCCTAATAAACCTCTAAGGATAATATTTTCCACGTATTTTGGATACATCTCAAAATTAGGTTCATCTCAAAATTCCCTTAACGGCATTTCAGTTTGAGGACGGCAGCGCAGGTTTATACACCTAAAGACGCCGCATATGGAGCATGGCACTGACTTTTGTTGTAAGATCTGTAGCTGGACCATGGACTTTTTTGACTATTCACACTAGCGATTACGTAAAATAATTTGTATCAAAACATCAGTTCCCCATGTAGCCGCTAGAGGCGCTAGACACGGTCGATTTGGTAGAAAGATACACTTGGACCCGTCTCTATACTTAAGTGTATACTGGTAACGGGGCGCCCTGTCTTGTACTCCTGTATGTGGATGTCTACAGGACATGTCGTGATGTAGGATGACGTCGCTCACTCGCGCCATATGTTCACTACGGACAATCATTTCGCAACACTACACTGAGATATGTGTGGGGACGGATTCAGTTCTTTATTGTCAGGATAAGATCTGTTATGATATAAAGGGACACTGAACTCGAATCGAAAAGTCGCGAGTTATTCATACGGTCTATTAATCTAAAGTTAGTTCTAGACTCGATTTAACCTACAGCGCGTCCTTATATCTAAATTCAAATTTCCTGCAAGTAGTTCTTAATATGGTGTATAAAGTGGAATCTAACTCGAAAGCCATTCTTTATTGCTCTACCTGTGATTGTTGTAGATACCACTTCTAGTAAACAACTCTAGTGAGAGAATAATTTGAAGGCAATTACGAGTATGAGGGGGTGTCGGTCCCTTCAAACTGATCCCACCCTGTACTGGAAGCACCGCACGATCGCGACATATCACACAGGACCACCCCTGCATATTTCTTTCCCGAGAAACGAATAAGCGAGGATATTAAGCGTACATCACAGGAATTGATCGCGGAACGGGTTAATAAGTACAAAACGCTGATATATGGTGCCGCTATAAAATATTAAGGTTAGACGCACAAGATCAATCGCTCACGAGTTACGACTTATTTACGCAGTTTTGTAGATGTTTTGACAGTATTTAGTCGGGATACCCGTTTGAATTTTTAAACATTAAGGGTGACTTGCAGCTAGGCGATAAACGACGTTTAATCGTAAAATAAACTCCATTTTGGCATCATTTCAGTTCAACGTCTTGCACGTCGTGGTTTTACCCTTCATCTCGATTTAAATAAACGTTTAACTTAAATGGGCATGGCCGCCGGTTTAAAGTCGCTAATCTTGATTTTATTGACAAACAACCAAAGAATTTAAACACAAAAAACATAACCTTTTCACATTATTTCTTGTTGTTTAATGAAAATCTATGATAAAAATGGCTTTGTTTTTTACACTGAACATGATTTGGTATCAAACAAGGATGATGAATTCGTAAAATATATAAAAACTCAAGTTTTTTTACGAAGAGTATATAATTATCAATAACCCATACATACACCTTACAAACTAACATTGTATGTACATAATCTCTTGAAAAACCACATAATTACAACACTTCACTATTATGCACGATATTTGTGTGCGCACGTGTGGCACTAGTCCTTGGAAGCGGTGGTATACCAACCACGCCCGACCCGGCACTGCAGTCAAAAGTTTTCCTCAATGTCTCGTCGCACCTCGGTGCAGGATAGGTTTCGGCACACGCATCACAAACGCCTTGTAACTGGTGCAACTCCACACTTAGTTCATCACCATCAACGAGTACCTTGTTTTCTTGTGCACGCTCGCATTCCGCAATGTTCTTCTATTACAAAGTACATTAGTTATTCTATTTTCTAGGAGAGCGTTGTTTTCGAGATGACAAATTTCACTTAAGTTAACGAATTTCAAAGTTACTTCTTGATAAAATTTTATTATACCTCTATTATAGAAATTACCATTGTTGACAATAGATTTATATAGATCGCGAACGAACCAGTGCGGAGGACAGCTCCCACAGAAGAAATTAACGAACTAGTTCCCAGATCTCTCGTTCTTTAGTTCGTTTGATAAGTTAGATAGAATCTAAGTCTTGAGTATCGTCCAAAGTAAGACCATTGGTTCTCATATCATTCTCTAAAAAGTCCAGCCAGCGCTTTTGAGGTCATCTGGATTTCCTTAAAATAACGCTGACAGACCACGTATCGTACATATACACAGAAGTACTGGCCAAATTATGGTCTTGTTTTCGTAACGTAGTCAATAACCACTAGGGAAATATCGTGCTTTTTTAAGCTATATTCAAATACGGTGCGCAGCACTTTTTAGTCTCACAGATGGGAACACATCATAATATTTTCTTTTACTTTCTTCGATAAAAAATATTTGAAAACATTTATAAAATACTACGTTTACGCAACTCATGTACTTGATCTTTAGCACATTTCCTTTCAGTCGACCATTTTCAAGCGGCCCCTAGACGCTGTTTGTCTTAGACATCAGCGTACATGAACACCCACGGTGGTTGCTGAACCTCCATAGTGAACGGGAAGGGTGTGGTGACGCCAAAAGCAGTCCGAATCAAAGACTTTGATCGGAAGAACATGTCTTCGATAACGTCAACATAAGCTTCTGGCACCCCTTTGAACCTTAGGGCCCACCAGACTACCCGTCGGGACACAAAGTAAAAAGCCTTCTGCAGATCCAGGAAAGCGATATGCAGAAGCTTTTTCTTTCAACATGCATGCCTCGCAAAACGATCTAATAGCAAACATTTGGTCCCTGGTCTGTCCCCCATACCCTGCAAGGCAAGAACCCAGGTTTCGCCAGCACCTAGTCCGTTACTCAGAAAAGTGTACCACATGCAGATAAGGTTGGCTTAAACCTAAAGGTGTTGGTGGCCTACTGTGTAAGTAGGCCACCGTCATCGTTGGGTTCGTTTGGTAAGGGTTGTCCCTTAGACGCCGTCACTATTCCCCAAGTATGTACAAGTAAAAAAAAACAGCAGCATATTATGAAAGAATAAAAAATAATTAATCCGGGAACATACATAAAAAAAGATTCCAACGAATTGTTAACCTCCTTTTTTTTAAGTCGGTTAATTCACCTCCTCCTTTTTTGAAGTCGATTAATTAATAACCTCCTCCTTTTTTAAAGTCGGTTAAAATTCGTGCAAATAATATTTTTTTAGCCTTTCTTTGGTTCGAGACGTGAACTGAAAAAACGAACTAGTTCGTTGAGGAGCCGCGAACTAAAGTGACCATTCCTTATCGCGAAATATTATACGTATGTCTAGTTGACAAGTCGTAATCCAGACAACTGACACTAATTATTTTTTTTCAATTATGCCTTTCATCAATTAGGCCAAGGAAGCAACCACATACAGCCTCGTCGTATGTGTGTTTATATTACATGTATTCAAACTGAATTAAAACTAAATATTTGCCAACTATTGACACAAGAGAATCTATTGAAATATCATGTAAAATAAAATACAATTCTTTATACGCGAAATTGTGATGATAGATGTTGCGAGACGGCACTATAGATAATAATATGAAATTTACGGAACGTAAATAATGAGTGATTGTTGGGATTTATTTTATTTTAAATTGCAAAAAATATTTTTTTATGCGGAATTGTGATTGTGGTTATATATTTTTTGTGAAACGGAACTTATGAATTTGGAGTAGTGAAGAGTGTAGGCATCTTGCCCGCGTTGCAAAATTTCCCGATTTATCGGGATATTTACTGATTTTGGTCATTGCTCACGATGTCCCGATGTAGCAGTCCTATCTGCCGAACTTTTGGATTTTCAACTAATGTAAAATAATATTCTTATAAAAAATGGAACATAATATTATTAATACGGCAAAACTAAAAGAAACCTGTAATACAATACAATACGGCCTATACGACAATACTACATACAATAAAATACGGCCATTCAACTTCGCGGTATATTAAAGCAAATTGTACTAAAATACCTTATAATAGAGTTTATTATTGTCTGGTGAGTATACAAGGGAAAATAAATAAATAACACCCAACTGTCACATACATAGTCCTAACCCCACACTAAGATCGAGTCTGGTGTCGTGGGTATCAGGAACTACGAGATACTTTCGGTCTCACAACACCCAGACCCGGAACAAATATCTGTGAGTCATACAAATAATTGTCTCGGTGCGGGGATCGAACCCGCGGCCTCTCGCTTCATAGCCGGCTGCTCGCCCTCTGCGCTACGGAGGCTGTCAAATGTCTCTCAAGATAACTTCGTTCGGGTTGTTTCCCAAATTGGATAACTTATACTTGCTTTAGTCGTTCATTATAGTCCATTCATAGAATTGCGTGCACATGTCATAGAAATATAACACATAGAACGACAGTACACGGCCGCGGCGTGAAGGCTTTCCAAGTGAGACATTATTGTCTCACTACGTTGCACGGCGTCAGTATCCAAGGTTAAAACTTAGTTACGAAGAGCTCGCACAAAAATAACGGATTAAACTTTCCACTAAGTCAATGGTAGATCTTCTGCACACAAAATGATGTATAGAAAACAACAATCAATGTTGTTACAATTTTAATAAATATGAGAAAATGTTCACGAAAATAAGTAGTAAGAGGTGGTAAGAAGACGAAAATGATTAATCAATGTACAATATATCAAACTATAAATGATTATATGTACTAATTATAATTAAATAAATTAACGCATTATTAATATAAACTACTTGTGTTTCATTCCGTATAAAAATCTCCCGATTTTCAGATGCCAAATCTAACGAGTTTTAATTTTACACTTTTGCAACACTGCATCTTACTCTATTCGCCGTTTTATTAATACACGATTCAGTCCTAAATGTCATTTAAATCAAATGTCCCATTAGTTGTCTTGCACATACACATTTCTGGTTCGATTTAAGAAATCCGAGTGTAGATTATTAATCCGCGATTTCATTACTTCTACTCATTCTTTACGTTCCATTAGATTCATATCTAAAGTTCCGTATCAAAACATCTATCATAAAAATTTTGCATAAAACGAATTCTAGTTTGTTTTATATAATTTTTCAATAGATTCTCTTAAGTTAATAGTCGCCAAATGTTCACATGTAATACGAACACACATACTATGAGGCTAGTTATTTATATTTATTAAGGAGTAACTAGGAGTAACTTTGCACTTTGTTAGCTCAAGCGGAATTTATCATCTCGTAAACAACTGCAGGGTTAACACCACCTCTTATAGCAGTATTATTATAATCGTTCTTCGTTTGTTTTGTATGGGAATCGGTACAAGTAAGATTATAATAAGACTGCTATAAGAGGTGGTGGTAACCCCCTATCTCCTAAAAATAGGAGAACATCGCGGAGTAGGCACATGACATGGTAGGCATAGGACATGGTAGAAAACATAATATAAGCTCACGCCTGTATCCCCGAAGGGGTAAGCAGAGGCGCACTAGCGAACTAGAACACCCACATTTCGCCGAGCTTAGTTCCGTTCCAGATGTGATAGACGACCACACAGCCGATAAGGCTATCCGATAAGCGAGAGGCCGCGGGTTCGATCCCCGCACCGAGACAAATGTTTGTATGACCTACAGATATTTGTTTCGAGTCTGGGTGTTGTGAGACCGAAAGTATCTCGTAGTTCCTGATACCCACGACACAAGTGTGGGGTCAGGACTATGTTTGTGACTGTTGAGTGTTATTATTATTATTATTTTCATAAAACAACAAGAAATAATATGAAAATGTTATGTTGTTTGACATTCAATAATCGCGATTAGCCATTTAAACCGGCGGCCCCGATGATTTAACTTTGTCGTTTATTTTAATCCAGATAAGGGGTAAATCGACGACGTGCAAGACGTTAAACTGAAATGATTCCAAAATGGGGTTTATTACAAGATTCATCGTGGTTTAGTGCGGAGCTGCGAGTGAATTCGGGACAACTAATATGACATTTGATTTTAATCAAGTTTAGGACAAAGTCGGGGACTAATAAAATGGCGATTATAGTGAAATCCCTGCAAGTCGCCCTAAAAAACACATTTAAACATGAAAAGTATCCGTTATTTACTCCACATATTTTTAAATTCATACAGTGATGCTCGTGTTGTCTGAATTCAATCAGCTAAATAATTATTTTTTAAGCTGAGCCAAAAATGTAACTGGTAAATCTGTCGGCTCGCTTCGTGTAATCCGAAACAGGTTCATGTGTACGCCATGTGGTCACCATTCAATATTCATTCATTCCTTTGTTCATTTAATACCTAATTATGTTTCATTTTTTATTTGGTCATGTGTCATGACTTTCCTAACTTTAGCTTCCTACGAAATATGTCAACTCATATCAGATACTCTACACATATAGTATGACTATGATAGTATCACTTTATTATGAATGGTAAATGATGGCATGAGGAAACCTGCATATCTGAGATTTTTTCCTAATTTCGTAATAGTGTGTATTTTGTAATACGCATATTAGATGATGGACTAAGTTCTAAATTATCTTTTTACTACAGGAATCCTGTCTATTTATTAATGAACCACATCATTACTAAGAGGACGACAAATAATCGCTCGATTAAAAATCGATCGTGTACAGGTATCTTATAAGGCACGATCGACTGGTGTCGTATGGAAGTGGGATTATAAACGCACATCGTAAACTATAAAAAGCATCAGTTTCCGACAGATGTTGGGCATCAAGAGTCGGCGGGAAATTTATGTCTCTTGCTAAAATTATACGAACGCCTGTGCCGACCGATTTCTCTCGCCTCACCTCTGATGGATTCGGATGAAATATGGCTTGTGAGATGTAAACTATCATATCGAATCCATTTAGAGTGTTTTTGTTAAATCGTTGTTGGGTAAGAGCGTACTTTTGGAACGTTGTGCAATAAGCTTAATAAGATTTTGTAGTTTCTTACTTAAGTAGATCTGAGTTGATGGTGAATGAAAACTCTTAATAAATACACGAGCAAAATACCTCTGAGGTCAAAATTCCTCTACCTTAGTTTCTATTCCTTGATTCCTCCTAGCTAGGAGGATATACATGGGATATGGTAACTACATACCATCGAGTGTTCCGTCTACTTTCGTTCTGTTTAAAAAGGGGTGAATCGATGGGAATTTGGCAGGGGAAATTCATTCAATCACCCGGCAATCACACATATCGTGCAAAATCCACAGCAAGCTGCAACTTTACGTCGGTTTTTTGTGAGACAGTAATCCACTCGAGCCGGCTTATACACACTGTGGACAAAAATGTCTACAGCGTGGTTCTACTTGTCACTAAGTGGGCCATCGCGTCTTTTCGTAAATCTAAGCGAAAAAAATCACTGCTGAACCCCACACAAATGTTTTAGTTTATATTATTCGTAGAAGGGATTGTTAAAATTCTTTAAAAAAATATTATTATCCTGCTGCCTCGACTGCCTCGGTGGCGTGGTGGTATTTCGGTACGACTACGATTCTGAGGTCTCGAGTTCGATCCCCGGGTCGGGCAAAGTGATATTGGATTTTTCCATATCAGCCCGGAGTTTGGAATTTGTGCCCGATATGGCGATAGGCTCGGCCCCTATCACATCTGGGACGGAACTAAGCTCGGCGAAATGTGGGTGTTCTAGTTCCCTAGTGCGCCTCTGCCTACCCCTTCGGGGATACAGGCGTGAGCTTATGTTATGTTATGTAATTATTATTATTTTTAAAATACACAATTCCTGAGAGACATAGACATTTTTTTCAGTCAAGGGAGCAGATCTGCCGGCAACAGCTAGTGTAAATACAAATAGAACCCCATCTTTATATGATTTATCATCGACAAATGATTTTGCAACTTTTTTATTGATGAACTTTTCGCTGAGAGGTTTCCTTGTATCCCAATTATTTATCGGAACTCTTGTGAAGACTTCCTCAGTGTTTCTGTGAATGGGCCTTTTTTTCGGGCGTACTTATCGCTTCCGTAGTTTCTTATACAGTTAGTATACTGTTCTTGTTTGATGATTGTGATGTTTTTGTGAATAACGCCTTCTGCAGTATATTGATAAAGTTTTTTAGGTATAACGGACTGGCTGTAGAATAGTAAATTATGTATGTATAAACATTATATAATGTTATGGATTCAATAAATATTTGTTTTTGATTTGATAACTGATTGTGGTTAAGTACTTTAGTACGTTCTAGTTTGCTGTAGCTAATTTTACTTGAATGGACCGCTTCGACTCGATAATTACCACTAGTTCTCAGAATTTAAGCAGCAGTTTGTTTCTTTTCGTACGGGGAGATTTTTGGAAATACAAATGCGCTTTCCCAATATCAGTCGAAGGTTGTGTGTGTGTTTATAAATAAATACACCCAACAGTCACACATATAGTCCTGACCCCACACTAAGATCCAGTCTTGTCTCGTGGGCATCAGGAACTACGAGAGACTTTCGGTCTCACAACACCCAGACCCGAAGCAAATATATGTGGGCCACACAGACATTTGCCTCGGTGAGGGGAATTGAACCCGCGACTTCACGTTTCCCTGCCGGCTACTGGCCTGCTGCGCCACGGAGGCTGTTTATGTATGTGTCCTCAATACCCAAGGTGTGTAGGCGCGATAATTTCAATAAAACTTTTGATATCATGTAAGTGTATATAGCAGCGATAGCTCAGTTGGTAATGGTACGCACTGCCGAGGCAAGTGTCGGAGGTTCGAGACCAACCCCAAAAATGGAGCATACACCTCTGACTTTTCTATGTTAAGTGTATTTTCATTGTGAAATATCGCTTGCTATAACGGTGAAGGATAACATCGTGAGGAAACCTGCATACCCGAGAATTTCTTCACAGGAATGTCGAAGGTATGTGAAGTTTACCAACCCGCATTAGGCCAGCGTGGTAGACTAAGGCCTAACCCCTCTCATTAGTAGAGGAGGCCCGTGCCCAGCAGTGGGACAGTAATATTACAGGGCTGATATTATTATTAAGTGTATATTAACCTAGCTGTTCCCCCCGGTTCTGCTATACTCACCTACCTACCTAACATATACATCTATATCTAAAATTACAATGTCTACTTCTACACGTTATTAGTATGTAGATGCTACTTTGTGAAAACCCTATCACATACAAGTAATTGTGGCGCCTGCGATGTTTGCACACACACACACGCGTTGTCTGTACTCCGTACGTACACAGCTTTACAGAGTCAAAGTTGAGTATTGGAACCTAACTAGGAGTAGTGTTGGCGTCAATGGACAGTCCGTACGCGCCTCGCCAGCTCACAACTTACGAGATATCGACTCCTATCTGTACGGCCGCGGCCATGTGCAGTCGGCAGTCGGCACTGTGCACCGTACTCGCCGGGTTACCCACACTAAATCTAACTGCGGGAATCACACACAGTACGATAGAACAGCTTGGCTTCGATCCCCAGATATTTGTTCCGAGCCTGGAGGTTGTTGGACTGTGAGTTCCTCGCAGTTTCTGGTACACATGATTTATTTTTAAACACCCAACAGTCACACACCTAGTCCTGACCCCACACTAGGTATAACCTGTATCGTGGGTGTCAACGACTATGAGAGGCGCCCGGTCTCACAACACCCAGACTTGAAACAAATATCTGTGGGCCACACAAACATTTGTCTCAATGCGGGAATCGAACCTGCGGCCTCTCGCTTCACAACCGGCTACTCGTCCGCTGCGGCACGGAGGCTGTCACATGTTGCGGGTTAACTTAGAAGTTTGGGGTCAAGACTATGTGTAGCACTGTTGGGAGTTGCGGAAACCATAATATTGTAGATAATTTAATCGTTATCTAATCCAACTCTCATACAACCGATCTCGAGGTAAAACTTATCGAAAACAAAAATAATATCCTAATCCTTGTTCATTAGGAGCTAACATGTTTTAGAAAACCAGAAAAGTTAGACATAATAATATAACCAAGAGACTATAATCTACACTGATTGTAAAAGTTGGTATGGAAAAGAGAAAATGTAGAGTCGGTTCTTAAAATACAGGGATCTTCCCAAATTGGACAAGATCGATGGATGAGATAGCAATTCTAGACAATGTTATGGTAACGTATTATGAAACAGTGATGTAGTTGTTATTGCAAGTATATTAAACAACTATTGTAGAGTCAACGATCAGTTTAAACACTTGCGGATTATACAACACGGCTAGTGTCTACAATAGTAACTACAATGTACACATGCGTCTTAACTCTGACTTGTGATAATAATCTACAATATGAAGTTACTGCCAAACATCCTTCCAACAAGTCCAACAAATCCCGAACTGAATGAGGAGTTGGCAACACCTTCAGAGCCTGTGCACTGGTGCATACTGCACGGGGGCGTGCGGCGCGGGCGGAGGGGACGGAGGGGGCGGGCACGGGTCGGTATAGGGGGGAGGTGGGCAGGGTGAAGGGGACGCCGCTCCGCCCGACACCAGCATTCGCGCGGCACGCGTCCGCAGCGTTAGACGTGTGTACAAACTGCGTGCGTAACGTGATCGTCTCCCGCGAGACGGCGTGCGTAGACCCTCGTCACCGCGTACAATCTGGTGTAAAAATAAAGCCGGCGACAGACGGCGGACCAACAAGTTATATTTAAATGATAGCGACCGGGATCGCGGCCGCACTCCGACGCCATGAGAATAAGTACGTCAAACATGGTATTATGTACTAACTACGGTCTAAGAGGCTAGAGTCGCCAATGGTTGTGAAGTGTTCGTGGTCCGGTCCGGTCCGGTCCGCTGGGGCACTGTTTCCGAGCGGATTTGTATAATGAGAGGACGTGCACGTATATTCATTGATCGTTTCCCGTCATTGTGGTTGTTTGCATCGGTCGTGCTCGTGCAGTGTGCAGTGTGTGAGCCGCGGACACCCGACACAGTGTCGCGGTGCAGTGTCGACTGTCGCCTGTCGGCCCGTGGTAGCGTCGCATCATCGTTTCTACTGTTATTGGTTGCATATTTGTTATTGGTTGTATGTTTATGAAAATTGTTTTGGTAAGGTGTTAGGTTAGTTATCATTATTCCGTAAAAACTCGAATGTTGTTGACCCATACTTGCTACTTAAATTCGAAAAAGGACTCGAATATTTGCAAACAAAATATGTACCTACATCTTATTCTAAAGTTAAATGAAAATGTAGAGTTGTCCGATTTTGATACCAATAGAATGGTCACGTCCTACACAATCATGTCTCGTTTTAAGTCCAATAAAATCCTACCATAAGTGTAGGACGCAGAAATTTACCTTTTATCTTATTGCTTTTGTTTTTAATTATGGGCAATTTAGGAACTAAATGCTTTCTTAAGCCTGTCGTATATGTAATTTTCAAAACACACTAGACAGTGTCAGTCGCTCCACACTGGACAGTGTCAGTCGCTCCACCCTGGACAGTGTCAGTCGCTCCACACTGGCCAGTGTCAGTCGCTCGGGTAGTCGTGGTCAACACAACCTTGCGCCTACATTCATATTATGTTTACACTGGTGTGAGTTGTGGGTTGTGAGTTGTGACTCGTGACGCGGAGAAGGTCGCAAACACCGCGGCCCGCGACCGATCTATGCTCATTTTATGATGATTTTCTCGGTAAAGTTATTTGAGGTGGAAATTAATTAAGGAAGGTTATGTCTATTGGAAAACGTACTGGAATACATATACTCACGGTTGTATCCTAGAGAACAACACCAACATTTTGCCGAGCTCTTTCGCGGAGTCGAATGTAGATAATTCGTTATAGGGATGAATAAATATGGTGTTATAGTTCGCTAGTACTTCTGGCTACGCCTTCGGGGATACAGGCGTGAGCTTATGTTATGTTAGGGATCACTAAATAAATCATGTTAGGAAATTGCAATAACAACAGTATTTTTAAATATTGTTTGGAAATTGTTAATTTACTCTATAATTTATAAAGTATTTATGATTTGCGTGTGTTTACCAAGCGTAAAAGTTACATCTCGAAGTACTTAAACGATCAAAGTTTATAAATGTCTGATATACGTGAGGTCACGGGTTCGATTCCCGGAGCGAATCTAATGTTTATGTGACCCATCACCCACACTAGGTGTCGCGTTATCAAAGACTCTACTGGCGTCTGATAAACGATAACAAACTTATATTGAAAAGGGATTGTTTACTACGTTTTATTGTATTTATTTATAAACTTTATACTAGGATTTAGTGACATTTATTTGTAACAAAAATTTAAGCCATAAATAACCAATCAAGTTGTATATCACGTTAAATCATGTACACGTGTATTTAAACATATAGTAAGGATTTCGTTATCATTATAGTTTTATATATGCAATGTCGTTTCATAAGGCTCATTATATGTTGATGTCTCACGTATTGATAAGTTATCTTTACTAGTTCATATAATAGGTAGGTCGCCTCCTTGGTCTAGTGGAAGCACCGGGAGGTCGTGGGTGTGATTCCCAGGTCGGGCAATGCGAATTTTCCAATTTAATTTGCCCGGGACTGGACCCGTCAGAGGGGGTTGACGTCAGGCAGGCACCCGGTCGTAAAAACTTAGCCAAATCATTTCTGCAACATGCTTGAAAAAGTGTGTTGCGCCGACCCCACATTAAAGTGGGATAAGGGCAGGTAGAAGAAAGATAATAATATAGAAATTTAATTGTTCCTAGCTTAAATTAAGCTATATATTTAACTAGTAATTTTTTTAAAAGTTATGACACAATAACAAGTTAAATTATGATATAGCTTAAAAATATATTTTACTAGTTAAATATATAGGTCAATTTATGCTCAGAAAAATAAAAAAGCAATTTCGATTCATTATCACATGTAACTTTATTCTTTTCATAGGTCGCAATGAGTACCATATTTCAAAAGGCTCTCTTTGATTTGGAAGGTTGTTTTTTTTCTTGAAAACGTTTAAGTATCTCTATTTTAGTGGGCATGGTTTGGACTTGATTTCATATTTAGTCTTTATAACCCCAAACTTGTAAATATACCTTGAATCGCTATTTTATTCACGTTTATATCTATATGCTCTATGCTAATAAAATAATTCTGCGCAGTAGTTAACGTGTGTTTACGATACATCGTAATTTGACAGGAAAATGTACTAAGGTCAACATAGATTATGTATGTCGCCGCTCTTCATTAATTCATCACTGATAACGTGATACGCCTTAATCAACCTGTAAGTTCCATAAAAAACTGCTAGCTCGCAATAATCTACATGAAATATACCACTGGACACGCCTTATGTATTTGGGTTTTTAGCTAGACAAGTGAATTTGAGGAATAGCATTGGATAAACATCTTTATAGAACGCATTATGTTGGAGCGATATTGAAATCAATTTCAAAAGCGTTATGTAGGTTACTCCAAGAACAAAAGTGAATTCATCTGTCTCGACATGAGTAATATAAACTAAAAGCACTTTTTACATAAATCTGTCCAGCCCACACAATACAATTGTTTACCGAGAAACAATCTAAACAGAAAAGTTATGATTAATACGTCTCCATCGAGTGTCGACATTGGTCGTAACTCTCGGCCCCAACACAATCGCATATTATATACACGAATGCACTGGTCTGCTGCCTGCACTTCACCGTACGTCATACGCGTTTATATTCCTATTGTGTAACACGCAACGATGATTGAAATTCCCCCCGAACATGTGTTGATGTACGAGATTTACCTGCCTCGAATGCATTGTGAGTGCACGCAGCCGCAGCGCCCGGCCCGCTCCCGACCTTTTTCCATTGTCTGCAGCTTTCCGACCGAACGCCTTGGTACCTGTGCCCAACTAAAAAAAGGAATAGGATATTTTTTCTATCCGGTGGTGTTATGGCCAGTAATATATTTTACGTTTTTGGAATTATAAATATTACATAATGAATATTTTATGGAGGTATGTTTTTTTGGCCAGCAGTCAGTGGATGGACTGTTGGACTCTATTAACAACTAATTTATTTAAAAAAATGAAAATGTTTTGTACATAATTGCTTTACGTTGCGGAAAAAATTGCCTATGTCTTAGTGAGACTGGCTTTCTGGAGTAAAATTAGGTTCAAAATCGGTTCAGGCGTCCCAGCTATTAGTGCTTTCAAAGAAACTAACAAATATTTTTGCTTTACTATAAAATATAAAAGTCTTTCATCTTCATCTTCATCCACAAATTGTGTTTTTTTATGTTAATAGAGATTAAAGAGAGCTTAATAACGATTAAGGACCCATTATGAGTACAGTTGGAGTGGCCACTGTGATTATAATTTATAACTTGCTATCAAATTAAATGCGCAGGCGCAGTACATCGGAATTAATTCCCATGCTAGGTAGTTTTGCATGGGAATCGGGGTGGGCCTAGCTAATTCAATCTTGGATTAACCCAATTTTTTAATTCGTTTTAAATCTTTTGTAGTTTAATAACTGATATTAAGATGTCTCTTATTGTCGTAGTCCTTTATTAATTAAAGGTACTTTTATTATGTTGAGGTCTCGACTAAAATATTTAATAGTCTTTCAAATTGGGGTTTATTTGTTTAGGCTATAGAATAAAGCATGATCTATTAAGTATAGAGGTAACAAAAGCGTTAAAGATTTATATGGAACTTGTGACACAGAGTGTAATGCCCTGGTTTAGGACATAATGGAGACCATAATCGGCAGCCACCGCGGTGCAGTGGGCGAAAAGCCGGCTGTGAAGCGAGAGGCCGCAAGTTTGATTCCCGCACTGATACAAATGTTTGTATGACCTACAAATATTTGAAACCAAAAGTCTCTCGTAGTTCTTGATATTCACGACACAAGACTCGTATCTCTATTTATAAGAAAATTTTCTATAGCAGACACCGGCAAATAAGCAGGTAGGTTGCTTGATGGTGAGCGATCTCCACCTCCCGTAGATATACACGGTACGAAAAGAACCATAGGTGCGTTGCCAACCTTGAAGAAAGATAATGGAGATTTGGAAGGACAAGGTGATATTAGCTACCAAAAATCTCACTTATCGAAAAGATATGCTACTTGAAGTCAGTTATCTATCGGTGGTAACAAACCGGTCGAGCCGGCCCATTAGTGCTGTAGATTTCAACCCCATAGGACGTTCCCGTTGTATACGACTTTCATCCGGACGGAGCAGAAAATATTTGGTTTAGTTTTTACCGGCTGCCTGTCTGACGTCCACCCTTCTCTGGCTAATCGAGAAAATATTGTTTTCTATAAAAATCTTTACCATAATATCGCCAACCAAAGCAGTATAACGAAACAACGCTGAATTGAATTTTAAATTACAACACGGACCACGGAAGTAATTGCTCTTCCACAGATAAAAA
The DNA here is from genome assembly GCA_036417725.1 of Clanis bilineata. NCBI lineage: Eukaryota > Metazoa > Arthropoda > Insecta > Lepidoptera > Sphingidae > Clanis > Clanis bilineata. The sequence continues at coordinate 1,233,143 of CM071139.1, read as the reverse complement.
AATCTATGATGTCAAACGCTATTGTAGTCATTGTTGAGGTCTATAGTGATTGCTTCTGAAGGAGTCGCATAAAAACAATTAGTAATGAGACGCTGCCAGAAAAAAACATCATTGTTCATGATTTGGTCAGTTCGAGAATATTTTCAATCTGATGCGCATTTTTTTGATTTTATATTAATTATATTTCATTCATTCTTGTCAAATCTCGGAAAAAGTGTTAAAAGGCTTTCCCTGTACATGTTTTTTTCGAAACAAAACACAAAATAATCACAAGTTTAAAAACTTACGGACCGACTTCAAATCCGATCGTGACTAAATTTATATAGGACCACCCTTGAAATAAGCTCTATCGAACACAAAAAGAATTTTGAAGATCAGTCCACATTCGGCGGAGATATCGCGTAACATTCATAAAAAAAATTAAGACGAATTGAGGACCTTCTCCTTTTTGGAAATCGGTCGAAAACAAGGTTTTTCATTGTCTTCTACCCATGAAACAATGGACCGGAGACAACAATTTTTAGAATTACCATGTTTTGTGTAGGTGTTTTATGTATTCTTTTAGTGCAGGAGACGCGGCCTAACATAAACGAACATAAGTTTTTCTGTGCGTGCGATGAAATAACACCTTTGTTTTATTGCCTATGGAGAATAAATAAATATGAAGACACCCAACAGTCTCATAGTTCTGACCCCACATTAATATACGATCATGAATATCAGAAGCTAAAGATTTTTGGTCCTTCGTATCCAGACCTGATGTATCTTATTTTTATGACTACGGCTTCTACGGATAAAGCTGTATAAAAATAATGATGTGCGCAAAATGAAATGAACTATTTATATGTCTGATTTTGTATTAAGTTAACAGAGACTGCCTCGGTGGCGTAGTGATATTGCGTGTGCGGTACGACTATCATCCTGAGATCTCAAGTTCGATCCCGGATCGGGCAAAGTGATATTGGATTTTTCAGTATCAGCTCGGAGTCATGAATTTATGCCCGATATGGCGATAGGCTCGCCCCCTATTATCTGGGACGGAAGCTCGTCGAAATGTGGGTGTTCTAGTTCGCTAGTGCACCACTGCGTAACCCTTCGGGGATACAGGCGTGAACTTATGTAAATAGTGACTTAAAAGGTCTGGCGTCCCCATGATCTGGCGCCTAAGGCACGTAACGGCGGTTGGCGGCACTATCTCGATTCCATCGACTTAACTAACACATCAGATTGAATCTAATATAAATATTAATGTCGATAGTCGATTGTCGATAATGTTATCTACAATGACACGCACTGTCAACCATCCCACCACTCTATAATGTATGCAATAAGATTGAAAATACAATGGCGGCGTGCGGCATTCAGATAATGAAAACTCTAATGAACTTATTATAAAGGTTTTCTTTATGGAGATTGGTTTTAATCCCTCCAAGTAGAGATAATGTTACGGTTAGTTAATTACGCGGTGCTTAGCCCTAGTACCTATTTTATGTTTATTACGGCTACATTATTAGTTGCATAGCTCAATCGAGATGGAGGTTTAGCGAGTTCTCGATGCAAAATGGTAATGAGATAATAGTAGCTAGATGGAAAAGACTCAGGCTGAGATCTATAAAGCGAACTTCTGCTAAGCCTGAATCGAAGAAACGTACTCAGCGAGGATTTGGAGTTTTTAAATCGAACTTCGACTTAGTCCGAATCATTTTTTACGAAAAAACAGACAGACTAAGCAGAGATTTTCTTGTAATAATCACAAGTTTAAAAACTTAATGAACTGACTTCAAATTCGATCGAGATCAAATTTGTATGGGACCACCCATGAAATAAGCTCTATCGAAAACAAAAAGAATTTTGAAAATCTTAAATCGTTTAAACGAAGTTATTAAAAGACCCGCTTTACTCGCAGTGGAAGCCTCATATGACAATTTGTTAAAAATATTATTATACATCTTCTTATTTTTAAAGCAGAGACTGGCAAACGAGCAGATGGGTTCACCTGATGGTAAGTGATCTCCGCCGCCCATAGACACAAGAAGAATCATGGATGCGTTGCCAACCTAAAATGAGGGAATTGAAGGGGAGGAAAAAAGGGATTGGGAAAGGGAGGAGGGAAATGGGTACCGGAAATCTCACTCACCGAATGAAACGCGACAGCGAGCTGCCACTTTACGTCGGTTTTCTGAGAGACCGTGGTATCCAACCAGGTTGAGCCGGATATTTCATGCTGTAGACATTACTGCTCCTACAGCGTGGCTCTACCACTAAAAAAAATATAAAACGTGATTATTTATGGAAAAGTTTGTTTTGTTATCAGGCGTCATTTTGACTGTAGTCTGTAACATTCAAAACTTGCCCTTTCGAAACAACGCAATACCACTTGATAACGTTGATAATATAATTGTGCTTATCTAGAGCTTATCTGTATCTAAAATACAATAACTTGATGAAATCTGATATGTGACGTATAAGAGACGCGTAGTGCGGGTGTTATCGTTTCTGATGTCCTTGCAGTAGTAGGGATGTCATTCTAGACAATTTTTGACCGACTTCGAAAAAGGAGGTCCTCAATTTGTGTGTATTTTTTTTGTATCATTACCACTTTCTCAAAGGCTGAGGAATGCCATAATTAGATGAACAGCTGTCAAATTATGTCCAGTTTAGTTAGGGCGACTTGCATCACCTGGCAGGGTCGCCATATAATGGTGGAAGAGAGAGATGAGAAGTGTGGTTGGTTTTAGTCTTTATTTACGACTGTCTTAATTGCCATTTAATTGCCATTGACTGCCTCGGTGGCGTGGTGGTATTTCGGTACGACTACGGTTCTGAGGTCTCGGGTTCGATCCCCGGGTCGGGGAAGTGATATTGGATTTTTCCATATCAGCCCGGAGTCTGGAATTTGTGCCCGATATGGCGATAGGCTCGCCCCCTATCACATCTGGGACGGAACTAAGCTCGGCGAAATGTGGGTGTTCTAGTTCGCCAGTGCGCCTCTGCCTACCCCTTTGGGGATACGGGCGTGAGCTTATGTTATGTCTTAATTATATGTTACAATTAACTTATATACTATGATTTACACACTACACTATTACTAACCTACAGTTAGTCCTAACCTCAAGTTAAATTACATGTCATTCATATATTTCTTTCTCAATTCGCCCTTAGAAGCGTAGGCAAACGGTTTTTAAAACCAAATGCATTATTGAATAAGTCAAAGTTTTTATGGTTACAAATCTCCAATGATACATGAAAGTCTAAGATACATAGCACTGAATTAATGTTTTGAAACAAATGAGATCCAGCACTCCCACAGTCGGTGCTCGAGACCATGCGAAGAGAAATCGCATAAGGAAGACGATGCGTACAATCATCAGGTCAAAAATGCCAGAAAGAAACACCGAAATTTTAGGATACAAAGAATTCTTACTAAAGCTGTGATATAAATGAGAGGCCAGTGAGTCGAATATAATATTTCCGAACTCTATGTCGGGAATATCCATAAATTAATCCTTCCCCGTGTTAACAAATAAAAAAATAGTATCTGCACCGCAATTCCGATTTTGTATCCAATAATACACTTTTTTCTTTTTGTTTTATTTCGCGGGGAAAAGCGTTTACCGCTACCGACACGCTTGTGGGGGAAACGTGACGGTTATGTCGGATTCGCCGGTCTTACGACCCAACGTTAAGCCGCCCAGGGGAAATGGAAAGCATCTAGGTCACCGTTGGGCCGAGTCCTTAACACTATGTTCACCCTACACCGGCAATACCGACTAAAAACCCCGCGGTGGTCCTCTTCGGCGCATTGGAATGGCTCCGGGTTTCCCTAGGCGAGAGGCGCCAAGGCTTCAGCTGGAACCGCCTCTGCGCGGTGTCGCCTCGCAGCCTATCTTCATTGTAGGGGGCTTATAAGCCCCCGGCGTCGAAGGACGTTCTCGGCGTCACGAAGCCAACCACCCGTGCTGCCGTCCATCTCGGGGTCGCATGTACATCCAATAATACCAATAACTGGTATATCGCGTCCACACACCACACCTGATACGATTACGTCGCGACTCGTGTATATTTTTAGTTAATTCCGCAGATAACAAGTGCCTCATTAACAATACAATAATTATAACGTGTCCTCATTCGGGTTATGCATAATGCAACCAGTTTTTGTTCGGCCACACATTAGAAACCGCTACTTTAGTATCAATCAATCACTTATGGTACTTTTGGGTTTGTAACATATCGCACGTCAATGTGAAAATAAAGTTAGAAATTGTAGTTTTATACTCACGTTATGACTTTTATTATAATAGGTGTATGCACGGACGGAAAAAAAAGGGACGGAGCGCTAGGAATATTGAATTCGATCGATTCAGACAGACAGATCCATTCGATATATCGACATTCGACACGTGATGGCGGTGACTGGGCGTGTTATGAGTGTTCATGTACATTTTTACATTTTCATGTACATTTATTATACAGGCGCGTTTGTGTGCGTGGCTTCTCCGTGGCGTCCGTTTAACTATAGGCGAGATGGTGTCCTTCTTTTTTTACGTCCGCGTTTAACACCTTCATTAATCTAAGGTAGTGTCCAGTGTCCACAGAAGCATATGCCATAATGAATTACAGGAATAATAAATGAATATTGGATTCTTAATGTTTTAGTTATTACTCATTACCTCTATACAGGAAGGAAACTAGCATGGTTTTCGTGTAGATGATTTTCCATGATTAACTTGAATATGAATCACGTTGTAACGTGGATTTTGATCGGATACGGGTAATCCTGTTCTTGGTTAAATATTTTATATGTTTTTGTTCTATCTTAATAATATAATATTATTTCTTGTAGTTGTATACGTTCAGTATGTTACTGTAGGCGAATTTTGAGCTATTTAAAAATTACTTTTTACTAGATTTTGAGATTTAGTAAATAATTTCTTGTCGTTTTATCTCCAGATTTGTCTACAGTTTTACTTAATACTTGGTTTTCTTGGTCTGTAATCTATGGTTACCTTTTTAACCGATATCAAAACAGAGAGGTTCTAATTTAGCTTTTTTATGTTTGTTACTCGATGTTATCTCCGGCGAATGTGGACCGAATTTCAAGATTATTTTTGTGTACGATGAAGTTTATTCTTGGTGTGTTACCGTATTTGGTCAAGATAAATAACATTTGCAGCCTGTTTTTATACTCGTAATTATTTATAGATTATATTCAATTCGCTGCCTCGGTGGCGCAGTTGTATTACGGTACGACTACCATCTTGATGTCTCGGGTTCGATCCTCGGGTCGGGCAGTCATAGTTGTTTTTTTCAATATCAGCCACCTGGCACCTAGCATGCGCGCTACGAGAAAATGTCTACGCTTTTGGTCCTGTTATAACCGGTTTTCTCTATTCTTCTACGGACACTAACATGCGACCTCGCTTATTGTCATACAATATTGTAGACAACATGAACACAACATCTCGACAGTCGATTATCGAGATATCTCGTGGCGCGCATGCTGGATGGGGTTGGTGTCTGGAATTTGTGCCCGATATGGCGATAAGCTCGCTCTTTATCACATCTAGGACGGATCTAGACTCGGCGAAATATGGGTGTTCTAGTTCGCTAGTGCACCTCTGTTTAATCCTTCGGGGATACAGTTAACTAACGTGGTGCTGTGTTGTGTTTCAGGTCGGGGCCTCCGGTGCGAGTGCGGGGGCGCTAGCGCGTGTCCGGACGGCGCGGCGAACGGCACCTGTCTCACGCAGCCCGGCGGCTACTGCTTCGTCGCGGTCGAGGAGGTGCTCGACGACAATGGACTGCTCGTACTCGACAGGACCTCCGGCTGTCTGCCGCCCGGGGAGTCCGGGTTTATGCAAGTCAGTATACTACTTCAACAGTATTTCACTTTTTGATGTGAAACGTCTAATGAGTGTGGGTCACAAAGGCTGCTGGCGTAGCAACGCTAATTATCTAAATAAACAATATATTTTCCTCAGTTTTACCGCCGAATGTTCATACACTTAAGGTCGCCTTATGTCGTTTAAGGCCGCCTTATCTGTCAAAAATGTATGCCGAAAATCAATGTAAGAAGCCGTTAAAGTTGAGCAGCATTTGACCATTCGGGCGTTAATATGATAAATCTTTGATTTTTCATTAGTAAAACTTACGATTTGTATTCTATTGTTTCGCATCAGCCAGGCATCACACGACGGTTCAATTTTTTGTATGTAATTTTTCTTTTTAGTATATATCTAATTTTAATAATATTCTCTTTTCAGTGTAAAAGCTCCCAGGTGCCCCATCTGCATCCAAAGGTGATTGAGTGCTGCTACGATGAGGACCTGTGCAACCGTCGCCTGCAGCCGCAGCTGCCGGTTCCCCCTCCCGACGCGACGGAGGGCCCCGCGCTCCGGCCCCCCGCGCCCGCCAGCCCCACGCTGCTGGTGGCGGCCGCGCTGTGCGTCGCGCTCGTCGCCTTCCTCGCGGCGCTGTTCCTGCTGCTGAGGAGGCGTCGCCGCGGCTGCAAGCGGCCCCCCTCACCGCCAGCGCCCGCTCTCCTACATGAGATCTCCTCCGGCTCCGGCTCCGGCCTGCCGCTCCTCGTGCAGAGGACCGTCGCCAAGCAGATACAGATGGTCGAGTCCATCGGCAAGGGGCGCTACGGCGAGGTTTGGCTCGCGAGGTGGCGCGGGGAGAAGGTCGCCGTCAAAGTGTTCTTCACCACCGAGGAGGCGTCGTGGTTCAGGGAGACCGAGATATACCAGACGGTGCTGATGCGCCACGAGAACATACTCGGGTTCATCGCGGCCGACATCAAGGGCACCGGCTCCTGGACCCAGATGCTGCTCATCACCGACTACCACGAGAACGGTTCGCTCCACGACTACCTGCAGACGGTCGTGCTCGACTCGCACGGCTTGCTCACGATGGCGTACTCGATAGTGAGCGGACTCGCCCATCTGCACATGGACATCTTCGGCACGAAGGGCAAGCCGGGCATCGCCCACCGCGACATAAAGAGCAAGAACATCCTCGTGAAACGGAACGGACAGTGCGCGATCGCCGACTTCGGCCTCGCCGTCAGATACGTGGCGGAACGGAACGAGGTGGACATAGCGCCGAACACGCGCGTCGGCACCAGGAGGTACATGGCGCCGGAGGTGCTCGACGAGAAGCTCGACACGAGCAACTTCGAGGCGTTCAAGATGGCGGACATGTACTCGCTGGGGCTCGTGCTGTGGGAGCTGTGCCGGCGGTGCGCGAGCGGCGACAAGGCGCAGCTGGTGGACGCGTACGCGCTGCCGTACCACGAGCACGTGCCGCCGGACCCGTCGTTCGAGGAGATGCACGCGGTGGTGGTGGCGCGGGGCGTGCGGCCGGGGCGGGCGGCGCGCTGGCGCGGGGCGGAGCCGCTGGCCACGCTGGCGGCGCTGATGGCGGAGTGCTGGCACGCGAACCCGCCGGTGCGGCTGACGGCGGTGCGCGTCAAGAAGACGCTCGCCAAGTTCCGCACGGAGACGCCGCTCAAGCTCGTCTGACACGCTCACGTCACGGTTCCTTTGTATTTATTTGTTCCATGTTGAGCGGTGACGCCGGACTGTGGATGCACGATTTGCGGACTCGTTTGCCGAGGGAAATAGGAAGAAATACATGTAGATTTTTCGGTTATATCGTGTTTGTACATTATGTACTTGTGTATTCACTGTTGAAAATAAGATAAATGTGAGCATATTATTATGTATTTTCCTATTTCATAAGTGGCGCGAGTTACACGATCGTGCCGTGGTGTCAGTGTCATGTAAAATCTCAGTATTGTTAAGTGTTTGCGGCTCGCGCACCAGTGACTGTATTTACGGATAACTTATGAACTAAAATTATACTGTCTGGAATCTCTCCTGAACTCATGATTTCGGTTATAGATTTTTTTTTCTGTTCTAAAAATATGTTTTATTTTATTACTGTTGTTTAGAATTATAAGGGTGGGTGCACCTATTTGCGACTATGATTATGAAATCAGTATAAATTTGGATATTTCGTCGATAAATTACAAAAATACAAAAAAAAACATAATATTCAAACTATTTCTTGACTTTAAAAGGTGGCTTCCCTTTAAAAAATGAAAAATAAAATAAATGTTACACTACGTCAAACGCAGAACGTCTTTGCAATTGAATTGTTTGTAATTACTAATGATTCACAATCGCAACACCTCGCTGACACTATTAAGACGAAGGTCCATCTAATATATAAAAAAAAATCGCGAATAGGTGTACCCATTCAAGTGTTTTATAAATAAAAATGTGGTCTTCCGTTTCGTATAAGCAATCGTGTTCGAGTGTAGGCAGCTGAAGCGGCGGCGCCGCGTGAAAATTGTGATATTGTTGACAATAAGACGCCTTTACATTTGTACAAACTTTTACTGTGCAACCGCGACGTTACATCGATCTCTAGAAATACACAAATGATAAGTTTTGTAGTAAAGTAGCACTGTGGCGTTTATAGTGCCCTTTCCCCTTATATCTAACAAACCAAGTGTTTTTTTTCCTAGAAATGTTACGTATTTAGATACCGTTATAAGATCTAACTGAAATATAACAGGCACTGAATATTTGTTTATTATGTAACTTTGGTACAAGTATGGTGGAAATCTATTAATGTAACAACCTAGTCGTATTTCGCTAGGCAAAGTCCTCCTGCATTTTAATCTACTTGTCATGCTGATACAATGCCAGCTAATCTATTGTCTTGAACTTGGGTTGTCCGTCAAATCCCTTGCGTTTCTTGCAGTTAAAATTAATTCGAAAAACGTCGCGTTTGCACTCAACGAAATTGTCACTGCAGCCTTTAGAACGCGTCATATACTAGACAGGTGTACGTGTTGGACTGTACTTAATGTTAAAAGACTAGTGTCGTGTGGTATTAGCCGAGACTCGAGAGAGTGAGGCGGCGCGCGCTCCTCTCGCTCACTCACCATCTGTAGACATGTCTTCAGGGACATCCGTTCGATAGCATTGTTTCACAGAAAAAACAAGTGAAATGTATATTATGCGATTTCTGGTGGCCCAAATCCTGGGCCTTTTAAAAGGTTGGCAACACAGCCATTATTATTTTGGTACCGTGTCTAAGCGGTGGAGATTTTAATGAAGTGACCCACCTGCTCGTTTGCCATTATTTGCTATTAAATAATGCCGGTGAGACGAGCGGTTGAGCGTGCGTCGCATATAGTATTAATGTCGTTTAGGATTTTTTGTAACGCAACAGACTGAGAGTACTGCACAAACTTAACTTTAAAAATATCTATGGATGAAAATTGATCAAATGATTTCGGAATATTTATGTACATGACAAAAAGTGTTATATTTATCCAAAGACATTCAACGGAATATAGACGACAACAGCACAAAACTTGTTATCCAAAAGTTATGACCATATCATTAGTGGTCATAAGTCGCTCAGTATATTTGAAATATATGGGCGCCAGGTCGGCCAGCGAAATAATATTGAGAGAATAAACTTATCTTACGTGATTCTTAACCATTCACAAAACACTCTAGAGTGTAAATTGTAATAATCGCTCTCCCATTGTAATAAGTGGTTGATGGCGGTACTGAAGTTTGGATCATTTTTTGTATGGAAACTTGCTTGACAGCCCCCTCTATAGTTAGTAATATTTAATCTCTTTGGATTTATTTTAAAATTCATACAATGTTGTATGTAAATAACTAAAGAGTAAGGGTTGTGCAGTACATTGCAGTGACGCGTAGCATTTACGAAGCGCTAGGGCGCGCCTGTACAGTGTCGTGTAAATATAGACGGTAGCTGATTGCATAGTGTCTAATTCATGTTGATAGTTAAGGTTATGAATAAAATATAATGGACAAAACATTACGGGAATTTTATTGCATCACCATGGATTTATCATTTATCAGTCGACTAAAGTACAATATATAATAGTGGCGAAGTGTGACAAGTTTCAAAAACGAATTGTTATCGCTTTTGAAACTTCTCACACTTCTACTGCTACTTTCCCTTCTATATATTACCTAGATAATACTTATTTATTAGCCAACAATCCGACATAGGGAAGCCGGTAGGAATCGAGTTATATAGACCTTTCGCTAGTGATATACAATACAATTAAAATTGGCAAATATTTGAGGCAACATTTTATAGCAGTTTGCCATCCCCAGAGGTTTGAAATTAGACAGTTGTAAGAACTAAGCAGAATTTAGAAATGACTGTTCAGTCCATTACACATAAGCTCACTCCTGTATCTTCGCCTGTGGAGACAGGCGAACTAAACCAGAACAGCTAGAATTCGCAGAGGTTATATTCGTCCCAGATGTGATATGGGGAGAGCCTATAACCATGACTAGTACTTTGACTCTGGGGTGATACCCATAGATGTATCTGTCGACTAATAGACCTAACTGAATAGTCTCAATATCACTTCACTCTTTCTATCAACCCTAATCCCACCTTAATGTGGGGTCGGCGCGACACACCAAGCTTGTGGAAAAAGATTTGGCTTAGTTTTTATGACGTCGACCCCCCCCCCCCCCCGAGAGATCCCGGGTAAATTAAATTAGAAAATTCGCGTTGCCCGACCTAGGAATTAAACCCAGGATCTTCCGGTCGACAGACAGACCATTTTTTATGCGAGTTAGTGGTGTCAAACCGGCTGATCCGGCCCATTCGTGCTGTAGATATTACTGTCTACATCATATATTCACTTACATATCTTTCTTTAATAAGTTTAAGCTTACTTTTTTGCATAATATCTTCACTTACATATCTCTCTTTAAACTTAATAAGCTTACTCTTTTTTTGTTTACATAAATCATCTACTACAATACCACTAGGGCGGCGCTGGACAATGTATGAATAGAATGACCAAAACTGAAAAATAAATATGCTATAGTAGCGCCATCTAGTCAAGTAAGAAAAAGTTAACTTTGTCCATCACTACAAGACACAAGTACACAGAGTAACTTGAATATACTTGTACAAGTACAATTTATACTAAAATTTTTCATAGTTCAGATATTTTGAAGTATCGTTTAAAAAAAACGTATAAAAGGTCTATTAAAATCATTCAAACTTTTTAAAAGCATTTGGAAAATGTGCCAACAGTTGTGTAACTGTTAACAACAGTTTATCTTCCGCGCTTCGGGCGTTTTTGGCTATTTAAAGCATGACCTCAATTAGAAATCGGTTTCGTTAAAATGTTCTTTGTTGTCTGGTGTCTTTATACACTAGTACAGATCAACGTTGATATTATGAGAAAATCAACTTAGGTCTGACTTTTCCATAGCCAAATAACTTTAATTTTAAAAATATCTTAAATCAGTTATCACTCATATAAAATTTATCTGGTTTGAAAAACCAGTCCATAGTAAATAACGGAGCAGTGACTAGCAAATATACACATTAAAACAGGTTAAATGTACTTAAAACGATATTTATTTAACTTATTTACATTCCATCACAAAATACAGTCACTATACGCAGTCATACATTCACACATTGTGGAAAAACATGTCAGTCACCCCTATCCAGCTTAAAGATAAATTTGTCTATAAAATATCTAATGATTTGTCGGACAGTCACAATAGTATCGACAGCAATGTTTCAACATGAGCTTATGAGAACCAATTTTTAACATTAATAAGGCGCGTATCTTCTGGATGGTGAGGGGCCTCGCATGCCCGGCCTGTGGACAATAACATCATGTTAATATTTTCATAATAAAATATGCATTCTTTTGTTTTTCTGAAAATGTTTACATTTTATAATAATAATGCATAAATTGCCAATAGAGAATACTACATCTATAATAATTTTATGCTAAGATATTCTATTTACTGTAATGTACTGCTGTGTTAAGCAGTGTTTAAAATCAATATTACCTTCTGTCATCAAATGTGTCTCTGCTGAAATCTTCATACATCCTGTAATATAACAAAAGTTATAATCTCCATATGGCGATAAAACACACAGCTAAAGGATCAGGATGAGGTGTAGAAGTGACAAAATAAAATTAAAGATGAAGCTACAAGGTTGTCAAAAGCGAAACAAAATATTTACAAATTGTACAAGATCGATAAAAAATAAAAGTTTAAAAGAAACGGGAACCACATCAGTGTTACAAGTCAAATCTCACCCCCGGGACATCTGGGGTCCTGGCGGGGGACTTCTTCTGCTGAACATATCATCATACGACGACCTCATTGATCCCATTCCGCTCCTCATCGGCGGCAGGCTGGGCATCGGGGGCATCGGCTCGCGGCGCAGCGGCGGCGACACGAACTCCCCGCGCGAGCCGCGAGACCCGCCCAGCTCCAGCCCGCGCGACCCGCCCACCGGGTACCGCCGCTCGAACAGCTCGCGCGGAGACTCGAACCGCGCGCGCTCGTAGTACCCATCGTACGGATCCTGCGCAACACACGCGACACGGTCAAACAACGAGCCCGCTGGCTGTACACGAGGAATATCTCAAAACATAGTGTGGCATGAGTGTGTTAGTGAGTATACGGCGCCGCGCGAGAACAGATCCACGCGCGAGGCCTACGTGATGCGGGGGACAGGCGTCAAGCGAACAACCGGCGTATCGACATCGGATAGTAAGAGTGGAACGCGTTACCCCAAATCCTCCCATCATGCGATCGCGGAGGAACGGCGGCGGCGGCGGCGGGGGGTAGGGGTCGCGGCCGAACGCCCGATCGCGGAAACCGTTCCGGTCCGGGCCCAGCGCCTTGGGGCACTCCTTGGACCAGTGTCCGCCTCGGCCGCAGCGGTAGCACTGCTCGGGGTCGCCCATGCCGGGCCGCTGGCGGACGCGGCTCGTCGACAGCTGCACCTTCATGGGCTGCCCGTCCACCATCATACCGTTCAGCTCTTTGATCGCCTCGTTCACGTCGCCCGACGCGTCCAGGTGCACGAACCCGTAGTTACGCACGATATCGCACTCGACCACCGTGCCGAACTTCTGAAACAGCTCGCGGACCTCGGGCGCGCGCGTCTTGTCCGTTAGGTTACCCACGAATATTTTTGTCGTCGGCGTCGACGGTGCCTTTCGGCTCTTGGCCGCCTCGATTTTGATCGCTTGCCCATGAACTATCTCGCCGTTTAGATTCTGAATGGCTTCGCGGCCGACTTGCTCGTTTTCCATGTGCACGAAACCGTAATTTCTGACGATATCGCATTCTACGACCGTACCGTACTTTTCGAATAGCGGTCTAAGATCGGCATCCGTTGTTTTATCGGAAAGGTTCCCGACGAAGATTTTGAAAGTACCGGCGCCCGGCATTTTTATTCTGAAACGCATACACAAGTTGGCGAAATGAGTCAGTAGCGTCCATTACGGTATAACTCGCATTACCGAGAGAAAGGATATTTTATATAGTTTTTCTTTTTGGGCACTAAATTATTTTGTTGCACTTACCTATTACCTCCGACACAAATAAATCAATAATCTAAGAAAATAACACAAAAAAGACAGCCTCTAACCACCACGCAGTAACACACCTCGGAACCGAAAACAAAATGGCGTTCCGTGAAAAGAAAGAACGAATGATAATTGGAAACAATGTTGTTGGCACTTGGCACCAAAGAGCATGTAAACTTTAAGAGACGGGACTCCCATAGACCGATTTAAAACGCTTTTTTATCTGTGTACGGTATGTCACGATGACTTACGCTAGAAAATGCTACCACTCTGGCAACACTTTTAGTGCCACAGATTTTATACAGATGCACATAGATAATATCAGATGCACGCATTTTAGCGCTATTATGTTGGTACTTACGTAGAGATGGACCACAATTTGATAAATAAAAGTTTATCGACATCGATAATTTTTTAGGCAGGTATGCCATATATTTCTTGAATTAAATTGTATTATTTATATTAATTAAAAGATACAATAACAAAGACATACATTTTATTAAATATAGTAACTTACAACATGAAATATATGTACAAAATAGAAACTGACAAAATGTGACACCGGAATCAATCAGTTCTTACACCTGAAAAGGAATAAAAAAATAAATATACAAAAAACGAGTAAAGTCGGGTCTCCTGCACTAAAACATTACACAAAACATGCATTATTTATCTGTGGTCCATTGTTCTACGAGCAGATGACAGCTAAAATCGTTGTTTTGCGTATGTGTTTTTAGAGTGTTTTGTGTAATGTTTTAGTGCAGGAGACCCGGCTTAAGATAAGCAGCGTCTGCTGCACATGTTTTTTTCGAAACAAAACACAAATACACCTAATAAAATGTTCTTCTCTGTCTCATGTTCAAGGAACAATGGATAACTAACTATGCCTAATGGTTTTAATTATGTGATTTATTTCTGGCAGTACGTTTCTAAACAGAGCTGGTAATATTAACTTTTTGTCAGATTATATATATGTCTGCTTTAGATATATAAATCTCATCTGGTAGCGTTTATCGATATATTCAATACTACTGCATACATCCCTAAACAAAATGTTTCATTAATTTTTCTGTATAATTTTATATCAATTCATAGTTTAACCACTATTATATAATTTGAATGCTTACTTACCGTAATTGCTCTAATGGAAATTGATCCAAAAACAAACATTTTTATGTCCCCATCTCCTCCACATTTTTGTAGTATGCTTTCGTAGAATTTGCCTTATAACTACAATAAACAGTAATAGTATTGGATTTATTTTACGATTTTCACTTTTAGTCCATTTTACTCAATAGAAAATCAGTAAAACAATAAGAGAAAATAGGTACGTAGAAATTGAACTATAACCGCCATACAAAGCCGGCATATAATTTTTAACTTTGACATTGAAAGACAGAGATAACTAAACATAAATGTCTATGAGCATAAATGCGACAAAAAGTATCCCTCATTTTCTTTTTTTCACAGAATGGCTCCACCGGAATGTTCGGTGTTTCAGATACCTGATATATAAATACAGTGAATGAATAATTAAAGTAATTAGTATGGATTATGAAAGAAATATAGGTTTAGGAGAAAAAATTAAGTTAACAATAAACCAAAGAGTTAAATTTGAGTTAAATGATGAGTAAAGGTAAACATAGGCGATTATAAAAGTCTTTGTAGTCGATATCTCTCATTCATTATAGGTTTAACCCAAAGAGAATGTATTCACTACGTTTGGAGCATGGTTTAGAGTGGTCCATGACAATGTCATTGAGATAGACAGATGCGCAAACTCCATACATCATTTTTTTTGTACGTAGTTGCGACAGGCTGCTTGGCACATCGGCTGCATTTTTTTTTTTTTTTTTTTTTTAAATATTGTTCATAGCCATGGATACAATGTCCTTCAGCCGTATACTTTTTATTATTTATTACCCTTTTTTCCTATATCTAAGTTTTCGCAAGTGCATTGAAGTCGGATGTGTTCGATTTCAAGGCCCTGCTGGAGTTTTGGCGTCAATTCTTTCCAGTTTGATGCTTTTTAGACGATTTTCTCGCAGCGGAGGAGTCGAACATGGTCGACCCAACCACCCGATAAAAAGCGTCCAAAATCACTTATTTCAAAGCTTCCACATACTGTCCATCTTCGTTGATGTTTATCGCTTAGATTCACATCACATTTAAACCACAAGCACAACTTTAGACTAGAATATGAAATCATTAAAACAAGCGATCACCCGTACCGTCAGAATTCCCGCCAAAACTCTCACATCGGCTGCATATCCGGTAATGTTGCTGTTTAAATAAAATACCATAATAAACTATTTTATTTCAATTAGTTCCACGAGGAACCGGCTAAGGTCCGAGAACATGCTGCCAATACATAATTTTAATAGCACATAATATACCCTAAAAAAATATTATACCCCATAGAAAGGGATTATGGAGCTTGCTTTCAATTAAAAAAAAAGGTAACGTAGGTTTTTTAGGGCGACTTGCACCACTATTACTAACCTACAGTTAGTCTTAACGTCAAGTTAAATGAAAAAGAAATCTATGAATGTCGTGTAATTCATTACATGTCATTACAGATAATATATGACGTTTATTCGTTTATTCATATATTTCTTTTTCAATTAACATGAGGTTAGGACTAGCTATATGTTAGTAATAATGGTGCAAGTCACCCTTAATGTTAAATAGAACTTATTCCACTGAAACAGGAAACCACTGATAACTGGGAACCGGCTAAGGTTTGAGACCTTGCTGCCATGTCGTACAAATATTTTTTTTTGTAACAACACAGTTTTATAATGTCAATTACTGTCAAAGTCAATGTCCGTCGTCTTGTCTACGTTTTTCGGATAAAAATATTGAAAAAATATCATTCTAAAATAATTTTGTTGTGATTTGTGCGGTTTTGTGTGAAAGCAACCATTGTTTTACTATGAAGATAGCCTGAGTTGACTTGGTAAGTGCTATGCATGTTCTCACATTTCACCGAATGTAGGATGCGAAAATAGATCGAGTGGCATTTTGAATTATTAAGTTATTGGTGTTATTACTAAATTTGTTAATGATTGTGAGCTGTTCAGCTGGGTTAGACCGTCGTACGCTGTTTATGTGATAATGAATAACTTCCTTGCATTCAAACACGCTAATTTCCGTGAAATGCACGTTTATTATTATAATATTGTTCCTGAGATGTGTATAGTGACAAATGATCGCAGCCGGCCTTTGGAATGTATCAACTACGTATTCTATGTATTTTCCCGTTGCTCTGCCAGTATTTCAGCATCTATCCACACTTCATTGCCATAGGATTATGTGAAAATGTTTTAGAACACTATGAAGTACTTTAGACATTATTTAATAATGACTGATGCTGTAATTGACGTAAGTTATCCATATGTAAGAAGTGAAAGTGGGTTTTAAGTTTAGAGGATGTGAGTCATGTTGTGACACAGTTTTTTTAATTACATTCAGATGATGATTGTACTTACTGTCTAAATATTGTCAGTATGATACATGTCCTGCTAGTCTTTACGTAATTCCTGTAAAGCTAACCCTCTTACAACCAGAGACTGCTCATTTCAAATCTTGTGGAAGCTCTATTATTTGAAACTAAAGGTTTACCCTCTTATTCATAATAACTTAGTAGAGAGTAAAAAGACCACAATAGTATGTTTCATAAGAATTGTACTCATAATTGGGTACTTGACAATAGTAACCAATATCAATGAATTTCTGTAGGAACATAGATTTATAATCTAAATAATGTATGCAATAGGAATTTATTAAAAATACTCCAAGGATAATTTTATTTTAGTAATTTAAATGCTTAATTTTTTATCTGTGCGTCACATGACAGTAAACACCAATCACGATGCATGATGTCAGATTACTCATTTTTCTTGTTTATTTGCGCCACAAGGGCCTAAGACCTAAGATCAAAAGTCATACTGCCAGGTTATTGGGTAATTTTTTTCGTATTTTTATTTAAATCTCAACTTAATATCAATGCGGATGTGATCGACGATCAATATCTGATCAACAAAATATCCGACCCGTTTTTTTTAGTTTGAAATCATAAATGTTATTTCCTCAATATCTTTTTTAAAAGCGATTTTGTATCTATGGTAAGAAACAATGACGTCACCCGTAGCTACAGTTAACAGGTAGCGCTTTGGCGGCAAACTAAATTATGCATATTAATTTTTGCTTTTTTATTTAATATGAAAATAAATTATGATTTTTTTTACATGTTTAGGATAAACTAATAAATAGCCCTGTGTACTTTTTAAATAATTCAAGTACCCAATTGTTCAATAAAGTTAAAACATTCCAAGGTGGGATAGTGAAAACATGGCCGATTCTGATCAGCTGTTTCAAGTTTGATGTTCTTTGTTAATGACATTAATTTTGTTATAGTCTAGGACCCCATCTAAGATTGATGAATTTTATTTGATAGGCCATTATAGCAGTTTAAACCTCATTGTAGGCAATGTCACTTAACAATAATTAAATGATTTGTGCATATTTTAGGGCAACTTGCAGCATTATTACTAATGTACAGTTAAACCTAAACTCGATTTACCCTACAGCTGACTTCTATCTTTAAATCAAGATTTGGAATAGAGATTTTTCACAGAGCTGCAAGTGGCCCTTAATATTTTTGTTTCTGGTGTGTTTATTTGAGACCTAGTTCTATACACTGAACTAAAAAAATTATATGACAGTTCCCTATTCACAGGGATACGGCTTTCCTCACAATATTTTCCTTCACTGTTAAAGTATGAATACACAGTTATAAAAGTCAGAGGTGCATGGTCATGGGTTTGTTTTTGAATTTTCAAGTCATTTTGACAGTCCATACCACACTCAATTTAGCTATAGATGGTTATAAGTTATAAGATAAAGTTAAATGTTTTCCAAAACAGTTCTACTGTAGTAAAATGATAAGCTTTCCCGAAAACGATATATATCCCGGATATTTGTAACAAAGCTGAATATTATATTAGTAAAATAAGAGTGAGAGATCTGTGTGCTTATCTCTTAAAGGTGTTTACAATTTACTATTAATTAACTTTATTGTAACTCTTATTTAACACATAACATAACATAACATAAGCTCACGCCTGTATCCCCGAAGGGGTAGGCAGAGGCGCACAAGCGAACTAGTACACCCACGTTTCGCCGAGCTTAGTTCCGTCCCAGATGTGATAGGGGGCGAACCTATCGCCATATCGGGCACAAATTCCAGACTCCGGGCTGATATGGAAAAATCCAATATCACTTTGCCCGACCCGGGGATCGAACCCGAGACCTCAGAACCGTAGTTGTATCGAAATACCACCACGCCACCGAGGCAGATTACACATGGAAAATAAATTATATGGTTCACTACCATTACAAATCTTTATTACGTAACTATTATTTATTTTGTTTAAATTAAACACCGCGTCTCCTGCAGATGTACAAAACACCTACACAAAACAAGGTTTTTTTTGTTGTCACAATAGACATAAATTTAGAAATATATTTTGTGTAATGTTTTAGTGCAGGAGACGTGGCTTCATGCATTTGTGATCCATAACATACTTCCAAATGCTACATTAAAACAAAATATACTCTACAAACAGCAGTCCGCTCCTGAATTTACTAACGCTTTTCAATAAAGGCTAAATGACATTCAAGGCTTGTTGAATCATTATCTAGGTACCTATAAAATTTGACTGAATGTCATTACTCAGAAAAACCCAAAAAACAAATCCCAGTCTCTAAACACGTAATAGCGAACTATATTTAGCAGCTACCGTATCATTGTCATACCTTACGTTAAGATATTTTTTTCGCTAACCTCACAGCCTTTCCCTCAAGATCGATGCCTAATCGGAAAATATTGTACGACGTACATTGACGCGCCTGTATGTATATGATAAACGTGACGAATTGTGACCAGGCGATGGATGACGAAGTGTGAAAGGAATCGCGGAACCCTGGCTTGGTGGTTAGTAGTACTTCCCTAGGTAGTGTGACAGAGAGGTACCGTGCGAAAGGGACGCACGCCGCTCGATACGGCTTGGAGGGTGGCCACCCCGCTACTAGAGGCTTATGTAATTCAGTGTACCATGGGAAGTGGTAGGTACCCCAGATATAGCAAATTGGCTCGTGTTTTGCGCGATTTGAGACGTGCCCGACATATTCTTGACGCGTTTGCGATGATTATCTTTGGGTATATTTGTTTAGTGTCCTTAAATGTTAGAAGTATTAAGAATGGTTCTTATAAATGAAACTAGAAAACTATATATGTAATTATCATTTATCCTAATACTGGCACAGTTTAGCTTATTAGAAATTATCCTTTTTGCTAGTTTGGCAACTAAATTGTAATATGTGAGGTAATTTTGCAGGTACTGAACCGATTTTTAAAATTGTGTCACTGATAAGCTCTACAATGCCTGATAACAGAAGGAAAGGACTCTGAGAGCCCCAAGTCAAATATCATGTAAGATTTGAGTCATAGAGCCATGCTGTAGACAGTTACGTCTACAGCACGAATAGACCGGCTCCGATTTGATACCACTGTCTCATAGAAAACCGACGTAAAGTGGCAGCTTGCTGTCGCGTTTCGTCCGGTGAGTGAGATTTCCGGTGACTCAATTCCCCCCTCACTTTCCCAAACCCTTTTCGATGCCCTTCCTATCCCTCCTTTTAGGTTGGCAACATACATGATTCTTTTTATGTCACTTACCATCATTGACATGGTTTTATAATAAAGATATTCATCTAGATCCATTAGGGCATTTTGACCATTTTTTCCACTCTTTATAGTAGTGAATTTTGATCTAGTTCTCTAGTTCGCCATTATGCCAGTAATAAATATAGGTTCCGTAATTCATAATATGTAGAGGTAGGTATCTAGAATATTTTTGTTGTAGATGTTTGTTGTTGCGTAAATTATCTCCATCGCACATAGACACCCAAGACACAGAAAGAATTATGGGTGCGTTGTCATACTAATAGGGATTAGGAAAGGGAGGGGGGAAATTGGTTCACCGGAAATCTCCCTCACCAAACGAAACACAACAGCGAGCTGCCACTACGTTTGTTTTTTGTGACAGTGGTATCAAACCGGTCGAGCCGGCAATTCAGGCTGTAGATTACCGTGTACAGCGTGGCTCTACCACTCATATTATGTTCTTTGATATTAGTTTATGCAGAAAAGCGTAAGGACGTTAATACTACCCTTACTAAGGATTCATGTATGCAGCCTCACCACTGCTCGTCATATTCGCAGCGAGGTCGAAATGTGGATGAATTGGAAATGATAAGACCGCGGACACGAACTCAGCGGGAGCGGAGCGGCGGCGGTGGCGGCGCGGGGAGCGGTGTATTAAGGTACTACGGTACGGTAAGGTACTACGGTGTATTAAGGTAGACCGGTCGTACGCCGCTCTCCGCGCCGCGGCCTTCGAGGCCAGTGGGCTTAGACGAGTGGTTTATGCACTAGTCGAATAGAATAATAAATGTATGTGAATGACATAAGAGTACGCTGTATGCGGCGTTCTCTTATGTCATCCCCATACATTTACTTTTCTATTCGACTAGCGCTTAGGCCACTTGTCTAAACCCGCAGTTCTATTCAAATCAATGCAGTGAAACGCGCCACTCCCCGCGTCGCCGCCGCGCCGCCGCTCTGTTTCCGCTTAGTTCTTGTCGGCGGCCTAACGTTTATCTGTATGACGCGTTGTTTTTAATCAGCTGACCGCGCGGTCGTCGGCGTCGTCTCTGCTCCGGAAACGCTTCGCATATTTTACTTTTTATCTATGTCGAACGGTCGTAAAGCGATACTACGCGCTGTAATTCCGCCGCTAATCTGGATACAGTTCACTACATATAGATTTAATATTACTACCTATAGTATAGAGGGGCTATTAAGCCAGTTTCCATACAAAAAGAATTATCTTAAGCGTCAGTAACGCCATATACCATAAATTACAAAGCGATGGCTCTTATTACAATTTCCACTCTAGGGGCCTTACTTATAAAAACATTTTCGCTTATCTTTTCGCTAAGAATAGCCTGTCACTTTTTTACTTGCATTATATTGTTTAATAATGAAAGGGACAACATAAATGGTTAAAGATAAGCAGCGCTTAAATATTTTTATAAGTAAGAGACTAGAAGTCGAGAATGTTTTGTGAATGTTCAACAATCACATAAGACAATTTTAATGTCTAAACATTATTACCACTTATTACGCTGGCACGACCTTGTATATAATACGACTGAGTGACTTATGACCACAAGGTCACAACTTTTGGATCACAAGATTCGCGCTGTTGTCTTGTTCTATGTTGATTGTCTTTGGTTTACTAGTACGAGAGAGTTTCAACAGTTTTTTTCAATGGGCCACAGTAACTTACGATCAGCTCGTATGATGTTGAAAAGATTCTGCTTAATTTTTTCGACCGCCTGACTACTTGATATCAATCTCTGAGACATACCCGTCATACATGATAGTCCCGAGTAAATTGTGTGGGGCAAATCGCATTGCCAGACTATTGGTATTGGAACCCACGACCCGGTCCAGAGCTATATTCGCTGCCGAAAACTCGCAATACAGTATGCAATGTGAATTGCGTGCAATGCTCTTCAGTATTGCTGTAACGTGCCCAATGCCAATATTTAAAATGGAACCGATATGGAAGCGGGTAAACGGTAAAGGGTAACGGGTAACGGGTACTAAGTGGGTAGGTAGGAGTTCGTTTTACCCGACCACGTTGCATGTTATGCACTCGGATGTTCATTTTGAAGTGCCACTGTTGATATCAATTCTTGGGGACTGCATTTTGGTATATCTTGTATTGAGTTGCAAGGTTAGCTAGAGAAATGTTTATTACGTTTTTTTAATTTTCTAGTTTAATAAGTTTGAGAAAAATATTTTCAGAGACATTTCAGTTTTATAACAATATTTTTTTTTACCTGCCCATACCCCACCTTAATGTGTGGTCGGTGCAACACATGATGTTGCAGAAATGGTTTGACTTACTTTTTTGAAATCGGCTACGTACCTAACGTCAACCCCCCTCCTCCTTCTGGGGATCCAGTCCCGGGCAAATCCAATTAGAAAAATCGGTTTGCCCGACCTCGGAATCGAACACTACCTCCAAGTCCTCAGTCTATTTATACTAGAGATGAAACGGATATCCGGTAACTATCCGTTATCCGGCCTATCCGGCACTGTTTTCACTATCCGGCCGGATACCGGATAGTAATTCAGTATTCGGCCGGATACCGGATAGTAAAATTGAAAAAAATCTCATTATTTTACCCAAGGCAAATCATACCACAAGGTTATGGACACCGTTCATTTTTATAATCGCATGTCAAAAATGATCGTTTTATTAAATAGTTTAGTATTCAAAATTAACAAGTGGCAAATTATGGTGAAAGTATACAAAATTTTCAGCATTTGTTGGTAAAAGGCGCTTGGCTGGCTTCGTACACCAGACCATCTTCTGAAAACGCTTTCGCTGTAAAAGCTACTGTCAGGTGCTGAAAGATAAATTCTAGCAAACTTTGACAACTGCGGGTACTGATTCAAATTAAATGACCACCAAATTTATAGGTCTTCATTGCGATCGATTCAAGATGTCTTCAAGAAAAGTCAATCTCGTTAGCAATTGGACTTTGTTTTCTTGGTCAAGACAATTACTACTATTACCCTTTGCAGTGGCAAAGGATAACAGTAGTGATTTGCGACTGTGTCAATAAAGTGTAATTGACACATTCCCAAAAAATTACATGATGTTCACGTGTAAAGTTGAATCCAGTTTCATCTTCTTTTATTCGTTTAGCAGGCGTTGAAGACGGCGATGGTATGTTACTGTCAGAAGAAGATCTTTCATGATTTTCTGTCGGGCCTTTCCCGTTTTAAGAACTCCTAAATAGTCTGACTTGAACCTTGGGTCTAAAAAAGTAGCGATTAGGTAGTTTGGATTCTCTCCTACAGATTTAAAAAGACTTTTCAATTCAGCTTTCAACAAAGCTATCGTACGAGCTAAGTCCGTTGTTCTTTGTGCAGTCTCGTTTTTGTCTAAATACTTTTTAATGCAGAATTTAATGGGACGGGACTTGCTCATTACAGGAACGCAAATTAGACATGGCTTTAATTCGGCCAAACGAGGAGAGGCCCGGACTCTCGGCTTAAGGCACATTACCGATTTAGATAAATACGTGATCAAATCATTTATTAAAATGTTTAAACATTATTCAGTTTCTGTCAAATGTTAACTCTACCGTCTGTTCGGAAGGCTGTTTCGCCAGAGAAGAACGGGCCAGAAACTCTGGCGTTGCTCTTTTAACACCAATTTACAGACGGCTACTAATACAGTCAGCACCAGATACAGAAAGACCTTAAATTAGAGCAGCTAAACCATGATAACAATAGATATCTAATAATATAGAACAAAGTAACATACAAGATACACTGAGCGACCCCCATAGCCACGGAAGTTGAATTGACACAAGCAAACAAAACAGTCCAGGCTGACCAGCCTCCACAAGCAGCACCCGTTCACGAGTATGACGCATGTGCCAGCCATCTACCTCCTCAACCATGTTGCAGGGAAGTGATCGACCCGGCACATGACGCCGCCACAAGCATAGACCTTAAGTGAGCATGACTACCTAGACTGATAGCAATGGGCGTGATGATGTGAGGTCTAATTTCTTCGTACCTTGTGTACTGTTCTACGGTTTGTGATTTTTTAATTTTTGACAGCCTGCGTAGCTCAGTAGGCGAGTGGTCGTCTGTAAAACAAAACGCCGTGGGTTCGATCCCGCACTGAGACATAGTTGTAGGATCCGAAGATGTTTGTTTCGGGTTTGAGGTCAGGAAATTGGGTGTATTAATTTATTTGTATTTAATTTCAGGGCTAGAAGGCATTTTTAGTTATTTGCGATCTTATTTTCCGATGTAGTAAAGTTACGATCAATTTCATATTTTTTATGTTTAACTAACATAGCGTCCTTCGTCGCCTCCTTGGTCTAATGGCAGCACATATGGGCTGTGGACTGGGAAGTCGTGGGTTCGATTCCCAAGTCTAGCTAATTTTCTAATTTAATTTACCCGGAACTGGATCCCTCAGAGGGGATTGACGTCAGGTAGGCAACCGGTCGTAAAAACTTAGCCACTAGCTGCAACATGCTTGAAAAAGTGTGTTGCGCCGACTCCACATTAAGGTGGGATAAGAGCAGGTAGTAAGAAAGCCAACATAGTGTCCTTCCCATATTTGCTTTATTATTTGAGATACTCCGTTACTCTGTTATCTCTTTTTCTTTTCTTTCTTTCTTTCTATATAAAGAAACAGAATCTAAACCCTTTTTCACGTTGCTAATCGCGCTTCAACCTTCTTTGTTCAAATCCTTCGCATTAAGATTAGGTGTCGGTACTCGGCGCTGATTTGGCATTCAGTGCGTGCACGCGGATGATTTATCGTCTTCTAGATGAGGGGCGCCTTTCGCTTGTCATCATGGTAGACTTAAAGATCACCTCTTTAAGGGACAGAAGTGATATACCTTTATGTATTTTAGATGTGTTTTGGGGCCATTTTGAGCAGGCAGGTCCCAAAAATGAACCAGATGATCAACTAAATTGATTTTGATCAATAACCCAACAGTCACAAACATAGTACTGACCCGGCACTAGGTTTAACCTGTATCGTGATACCAGGAACTACGAGGAACTTACGGCCCCATAATACCCAGACCCGAAACAAATATCTGTCGGCCACACAAACGTTTGTTTCGAGCCCAAGGACCCTCGTTTCACAGCTATCTGTCCGCTGTGCCACGAAGGCTGTCAAATAGTAGTAATGATGCCGCGTCCTTGTGCTATTGGAGCGAATCTGGACTATAGTGGTCAACAGCTCACAAACAAGAATGTTCAGAGGTCGGAACGGAGGCACTGGGTTCGCATACCAGATGAGGCAACGTGTTTTGTTTACTACGATTTATCTGGAACTTGATCCCCCAAAGGGTCTGACGTCAAACTGCAACAGTTAGTAAAAACTAAGGTGACCTGTTTCTGCAAAATGCTTAAAAATGTATCGCTTATCCCACTTTGGAGTGGGAGAAGGGCAGGGGGAATAAGTCTATTTTGGAATAATAAAGTTTAAAAACTTAACAGACCGACTTCAAATTCGATCGTGGCCAAATTTATATGGGAGCACCCTTGAAATAAGCTCTATCTACAAGAAGAATTTTGAATATCTGTCCACATTTGGCGGAGATATCGCGTAATATATGTACATAAAAAAACAGACGAATTGAGGAAAGGAGGAGGCCTTTTTGGAAATCGGTCGATAAGACATGTCGCCGATTTGTAGTCAAATTACAATAAATTATTTTGTTCCTATGTTGAACATCTTTCTAAACATAATAGAATTTGTTTCTAATGCAAAAGGGACGCCTGCAATAAAATATGGAAGGAAATATATCACAATAAAGCTAATAGGTTCCGTTAGGAGTCCACCTGTGTCCAATAACAACGTCTATATGACGTCAGACAGTGGCGTGCAATCTCTATAGACAAAGAGACACTGTCTACCCTGAAAACTTGTTATTTCCATAAACAATAAAAATCATGACTAAATACAGATTGTCAAAATAACAATGGTCGGCTTGCGTTTTAAATCGACGCGGAGAGGATAATAATAGTGATGGTGCCGCAAGAATTGAAGAAAATAGTTGTGCAAGATTTTTGTCTACACTGATCGAAATGCCTGTACACGTCACTACCTCTACATTTAGTAGATCTTTTAAAACATGTTGCAGGAGGGATTCGGTTTCAGTTTTAACGACCGGCCCCCTCCCTGACGTCAAAAAGTGATGATCCTGAATGAATCCCAAGTTGGAACATCCGGCCCACATCTCATATTGTCAGTACTTAGTTCTTTATTTGAAAATGTTTTTATTACATTTTAAAAGAATAATTATTTGTAAAAATACATTAAAATATTTCCGTCCTGGGTGGTGTGGTTGTGTTTTGGTGCGCATATGATACCGTCCTGAGGTCTCGGGTTCCATCTCCGGGTAGGGAAAAGTAGTATTTTTTTCAAAGAACGGATTCTGAAATTTGTGACCGATGTGGCGATAGGCTCGCCCCCTATCACATCATGGGACGGAACTAAGATCGGTGAAATGTGGGTGTTCTAGTTCGCTAGTCAGACTGCTTGCCCATGTGCTTATGTATGACTCAAGCCGGGAATATTATTATTATTAAAATTATTTATTGTAAACTCAAAGGCCTTTATTCATAATAAAACCCTTATCGAAGATATAAACTCATATTGGTAAAAATGCATTTTAAGCCTATCGAAGGTTCAATAAAATTCTTTATTCATAATAGTTTACTATAGCTTCATTAACTAAAATATATTTACCGAGTCACAATGTTGCTAGTACATAGATAAAACGTGATTTTAACAAGTTTTGTCTCTGGAAAGTCATGGAGCGATGGCCTAAAAAAAACAATCAGTCGCGCGCGACCATGGCAACCATGGCGACCAGTTTAGTTTGTTTATATATTTATTTAATTAATTTAATCAAAGTAAAACTATGTTTGTTGCATGTGAAGTGATTTTGTTTTATGCAATACCTAAACATCAACGAAGATGGGTAGATTATGGATGTTTGGAAATGAAATTTAGATTTGGAGGATATTCCTTGGAGCGTATGAATGAAAAGAAAGGGGGCTTTCAAATCGTGTAAGAAAAATACCCTGCCTTCTCTGAGAATGGAATTCAGGACCGGACTTTCCAGTTCACAGCGGCTTCAACAGAACCGTCTAAAACCCATTGTATTGAAGAATAATTAGGCAACATGCGTGCATAAGTATTTTTTGTTAAATCAGATTTAATAAAATTCATCATTGTATTTTTGAAGTGTTTTATTTCTCATGATTTATTCATGTGACGCTATATTCGTGTTTAGATAATGATGATATTGAAGAAAAATATGTTTTGTTGAAATCAAGGTATGTAATTAAATACCATACGGAAAATATTAAATACTAGCTGACTTCAAACAAATCTATCCTACGGAGACCCTACATTTTCTGGAAAAAAGTAGCCTATGTGTTATTCCTCTATAAATAAATACATCCTAGAATGTAATGTTCTGTGAATGGTGAAGAATCACTTAAGACAAGTTTATTCTCTCAATATTATTACGCTTTCCGACCTGGCGCGCGTATATTTCAAATAAACTGAGCGACTTATGACCATGAGGTCATAACTTTTGCATCACATTTATTTGTCCTGTTATCCTAGACATTTTTATTCTAGACCATAATCCATTTCTTTACCGAATTAAATTCAGATCCGTTCAACCATTCTGGTGTGAAAGAGTAACAAAACACCCATACAACCTCACAAACTATCGTCTTTATAACATTAATTGCATTTGATAGAAGTCCCTTTGAAGTCTAGAAGACTGCCTCGGTGGCGTGGTGGTATTTCGGTACGACTACGGTTCTGAGGTCTCGGGTTCGATCCGCGGGTCGGGCAAAGTGATATTGTATTTTTCCATATCAGCCCAGAGTCTGGAATTTGTGCCCGATATGGCGACAGGCTCACCCCCTATCACATCTGGAACGGAACTAAGCTTGGCGAAATGTGGGTGTTCTAGTTCGCTAGTACGCCTCTGCCTACCCCTTCGGTGATACAGGGGTGAGCTTGTGTTTTTATGTTTATGATAGAAGTCGCAGGCACCCTCAAATTAATCTCAACCAAAACGGGTGGAACGTCAAATACGTATCAGCTGATCGAAATCGGCCATATTTTTTGCTATTGAAGCGTTAAAGTAGGGTGCCAGCTTCTATAAATTGCAGACATTTTATGGGAGATTTTGGGAACGTTTTAACGCTATTGAGCTATTATGAATAACAATTTTTAGGAAAAGTCCTACAGCGGTATTATAGCGTCCCACTAAGTTATTATGAATAAAGGCCAAAGTAGTTTACTATAACTAGAGGTATGTTACTCGATATTTACCAGCATTAGATACATTATCACGTCGGCTTTCCACTACGTTAACATTTATCGCGCCCGGTTCATTGATAGACCTTATTACGGCCTACAGAGCTTACATAAGCTATGTTTACACACGTTACTTTAATGGAGTTAATAATGCGTTTTAATACGTATTGAAAGAAAGAAAGAAAGAAATTTTATTTGTCCATATACAAGCCACAAGTACAATTTATTAGTATTATTATTTACAAGTTTTGGTATTACGCACATTATGAAGTATAGTTTTCATGCGCATATCTTCTACCTGCCCTTATTCTACTGTAGAGTCGGCGAACACTATCAAGCACGCTGCAGAAAAGATTCTGAAAAACGCCTTTTTTTTACTGCTACCTACCGTTAACTCTCTCGGGGCTTCAGTTCCAGGCTGACCTTTAATTTCAACCCAGAACCTCTTTGTCCACAGCCCGTATACTCTGCCACTA
This sequence comes from Clanis bilineata, assembly GCA_036417725.1. NCBI lineage: Eukaryota > Metazoa > Arthropoda > Insecta > Lepidoptera > Sphingidae > Clanis > Clanis bilineata. The sequence continues at coordinate 1,204,200 of CM071139.1, read as the reverse complement.
GATCCAGTAGGCGACAACTTTTATGCAATATTATCTTTGTATCATAAACGTTACAAATGGTAAGCGACCTGTTGCCTGCCTAACGTCAACCTCCTTCTGGGGAATCCAGTTCTGGGCAAACGTCCCGCCCGACTTGGGAATCGAATCCAGAACTTCCCAGTTCACAGCCCATATACACTGCACCTAGATCACAGAGGCGATATCTACACGGATCTAACACCATTGTAAATACAATAATCCAAGACGCGGATCATAACCGATAAAGGTTCCAAACCCGAATTAACTTCACTCCGCATAACTTACCGATATTCAAAGCGGTTATCAATAAACTTAATTAACATGGCGTTAAATTTACGCCGCGTGCGGTCCGTAGCTCCTCCTTCCCTTGCATCCCTGCCCCGCGCCCCGCTGTCCCCGCGGGGTGATACGCGGTGCGGGTCCATTGATCGCGCGTGACGTCACGCCGCTGCGACGGTCGCCCGGGCTACTGCTGGGCTGATAGTAGCCTGGACGAGGCTGTTTAGTCACAATTATAAAGCATTTTAGCTCAGTAAATGGTTAAGAATATTCTGTCACTTTTTTCTTGTGTCACATTCTTAACCATTTGCTCAGGTAATTTGTTTTTATAAGTAAGGCCCATAATTTCTTGTACTAAGGTTAATTAATGTATTGGAATGAAATTCAGTCTTTGTAGATTTGATTGGAAGATTATTTTTTGTATTGGTTTTATAAGCTCGGGCATGTGTCTCGGAAGGATGTAAAAGTGATGAATACAGAAATTGCTAATTAATTTCCGTGCCAAGATAGAAAGCGAGCCTACTTGAGCTAAGTATAACGACTGTCCATAAAGGAACCATAATGGTTCCAACTTTAAGCTACCAACACAGGATTCCATTCCAATACATTAACCCACGGACGTAAAAAAAGATGGATGGAGCGCTAGGAACACTGAAAGTGAAGTAGGATTTTCGGCTCATTTTACCTCAACACGTAATCGCGGCGACTGATCGAATGAGCCGAAAACCCTGCTTCACTTCCAATGTTCCTAGCCCTCCGTCCATTATTTTTAATACGTCAGTGCATTAACCATAGTACAAGATATCTTGTGACTAAACAGCCTCGTCGATGCTACTGCCAGCCCAGCAACAGCTTAGTATATTAAAAGGTTTAAACGGTTTATGATCAGCCACCTGCCTGACGATACCCCCCTTTAGGAGATCCAGTACAGGATAAATAGTGCTAGAAAAATCGCGTTGGTCCAGCCGAAGCCCAACTAAGACACTTTTGACATTTCTCCCTACCGACTACGGAAAATAATCTGTGTGAGCAACGTCTACGTAGAACTTTGACGGGAAGTCTGACAGGGTGGGCGTCGCTTGTTAAAATTATTCCATATTATTCTCTAGAGGTGTATTTTATTGTCTTTAAGTTGTGTGGTTTAATGGATCAAACTTCAGTGAAGATGAGCAGTATAATGTGGAAAATTTTTAACCGGTGATCTTTGATGAGTTTTGCTTGGTGCGTTGGCTGGCTTTGTTCGGTCGATTCGCCGTCATCTAAGGGGCATCGCATTGGAAGGATTTACCGCCATAATCCCAGCAGGACCTTGAGATCATCCACATCGGGGTCTCATGGTCATTGTGAAAACATAATTGCTCTATTTACCTTGACATTGGCTAAATCATTGCATATGCGTGGAAGCCATTATTTTTAAAAGAAGAAGAAGAACGTGTACTTAAACCCCATACAAATATTTTACATTGTCGTTAACAGATACATACTCGTATGTTAAAACTCATGGTTGAGCGACTGGGAATAGAACCCAGGACATCCCGGACCACGGTCCATATACGTTCCCACTAAACTCTAGAGCCTAGAGTCTAGACCAAGCATTTAACATAACATAAGCTCACGCCTGTATCCCCGAAGGGGTAGGCAGAGGCGCACTAGCGAACTAGAGCACCCACATTTCGCCGAGCTTAGTTCCGTCCCAGATATGATAGGGGGCGAGCCTATCGCCATATCGGGCACAAATTCCAGACTCCGGGCTGATAAGGAAAAATCCAATATCACTTCGCCCGACCCGGGGATCGAACCCGAGACCTCAGAACCGTAGTCGTACCGAAATACCACCACGCCACCGAGGCAGTCACCAAGCATTTAACGTTTATCAAATTGTATGTATCCTGGGCCTTGACGACGGTTACCCAGAATCGCCTTGAGTTTTATACGAGTCCCTCAGGGCCTCAGGATAGATCGTATTATATTCGTAGCTAAGAAAATATGCTTCGAGATAAGTGAAATATTGTTTCATGAAAATACGAAATTATTTTAAGATATTCTCGAAGTAGATAAGATATGGAAATAAAACTATTTTTACGGATTCTATCACGGGTCTGACCCGTGACAACGAAGTCTGCAAAGCCTTCGAAACGTCGGGAATAATAATTAAAACCTAACCGTGATAGAATCCGTAAAATAGTTTTATTTCAATGTATAACATTCGCGTAAACTTAAGAAATCAGTAGATAAGATATTTTATCTCGAAGTGTTTTAAGTGTTTGAAATGAAGTTATCTATTATTTCCATTTCATTATATTTTTGATTATTTAAAGTGTTGGTTTGTTGCGTGGCTAAACATAATGGGCCTTACATAAGCCGCGTTTCCTGCACATGTTTTTTTTGAAACAAAACACAAAAAACCACAATGTTTTTCTCTGTCTCCTGCTCATGGGACAAAGGACTTTAGTCAACAATGTGTAGCGAAACAAAGTTTTGTTTAGGTGCAGGAGATACATAACATAAGCTCACGCCTGTATCCCCGAAGAGGTAGGCAGAGGCGCACTAGCCATCTAGTACACCCACATTTCTCTGAGCTTAGTTCCGTCCCTGATGTGATAGGGGGCGAGCCTATCGCCATCATCATCATCATCAGCAGCCATAGGACGTCCACTGCTGAACATCGGCCTCCCCCAAAGATTTCCAGATCGACCTGTTGGAAGCGGCCTGCATCCAGCCTATCGCCATATCGGGCACAAATTCCAGACTCCGAGCTGATATGGAGAAATCTAATATCACTTTGCCCGACCCGGGGATCGAACCCGAGACCTCAGGACGGTAGTCATACGGAAATACTACTACTCCACCGAGGCAGTCAGTAGGCCAAAATAGAGTAAGTTATTATTGACATGATTTTAATTTTGAAGAAGCTATTTTTACTCACTTATTCAATACTTGCTACTGAACAGTTTCACACCACCTGTGCAGTTGACCCCAATTTGTGAAGTTTGTGATTTAAAGCATAAAGTTTAAGGGCGTCAGGTTGTGCCGAGTTCCGAGGACTAGTACATCATAAATCTTTGATAACACTAAGGTTAATTATTTCTCTAGAGTATGATGGTTTTAATAAATTACTTTCTTGTAGGTAGGTCGAATCGAAGTGTTTCTAAGGTGTATACTATAGACTAATAGAGTTTTAGCTTTTGCATAACATAAGCTCACAACTGTATCCCCGAAGGGCTAGGTAGAAGCGAACTAGAACACCCACATTTCGCCGATCTTAGTTTCGTCCCAAATGTGGTAGAGGGCGAGCCTATTGCTATATCGGGTACAAATTCCAGTCGCTATGCTGATATTAAAATAATCCAGTATCACTTTGCCCGACCCGGGGATCAAACCAGAGACCTCAGGACGGAAGTCGTTCCGAAATACATCGCCATCGAGGCAGTCTCCCGGCTTTTGCGTATAAAAGATTGTTAGGCGCCTCGGAAAAATATTTTTTATTTCATCCCTTCAGGTTTTGAAAACAGTAGGTAGCTTATGTCCTTATTTAGGGTTCATCAAATTCGATTCATTGTTTAATCATGAAAACGCAACAAATTGAGATACTTTCATAATTATAATATTTGTATTGTTTTTTTATAGCGGATGGGTCACCTGATGGTAAGTGATCTCCACCGCCCATAGCCACCCGAGACGCAAAAAGAATCATGGGTGCGTTGTTAACCTAAAAGGAGGGGAATGGGGATTGGGAAAGGGTGGGAAGGAATTGGGCTCCCCGAAATCTTACCGATCGAAACGCGTTAACGAGCTGCCAATTCACGTCGATTTTCTTTGAGACAGTGGTATTAAAACGATCGAGCCGGCTTGTTCGTGTTGTGGACGTAGCTGTCTACCATTCAAAATGTAAATAAATAAATACACCCAACAGTCACACACCTAGTCCTGACCCCACACTAGGTATAACCTGTATCGTGGGTATCAGAAACTATGAGAGACTTTCGGTCTCACAACACCCAGACTTGAAACAAATATCTGTGGGACACAAACATTTGTCTCAATGCGGGAATCGAACTCGCGGCCTCTCGCTTCACAGCCGACTACACGCCCGCTGCGCCACGGAGGCTGTCAAAATGTATGTAATGGTAGTGGATATCACCTATCACTAGGTGACGCATCTATTCGTCTGTCACACTGTTGAAACATCTTTGCCTACATCCTTATACTTACCACAATATCAAAACTAACCCCTCAATCTTTTTTTTTTTTTTTTTATTTATTCAGGATAACAAACAGTAGTACATTATACTTATTATATAATATATACATACATTTTGAGTTGGCTAAATATACTACCCACACCGTTATCCACAGATTACATAACATAATATTATTTACAACAGCTAGTGACGTGATTGACTATGAATAGTACAGTGTTTAGCTAGAACTCTATGGCCCTCATTCACAATGAAACCCCTATTGAAGGTAAAAAGTTATTTTAGTTAAAATATGCATTTAAAGCCTTAAAAAAAATAAAAAAAAATGGAACCCGAAACTTGAAAACGGGTGATCGTAATCGGCCATATTTTTACTATCGAACATTTACAAGCTCAAATAAGTAAATTACGTGCTCCAAGAAGTGAATCTTTCAATTTTTAAGCATTTACTCTTTCTCGTGTTAGCTAAAAATCAACCCGCGACGCTCCCAACGTTGCCCTTGAGCTTGTTTCAATTTTATCCACTCTAAAGCACTAAACCACTAGGCCGGATAACTTTGTTATAGCCCCGAGGCCGGCCATTGTTTAGCCACTAGCTAACTGAAGCTACCGATATCCGTTGAGGGTTAATTTTTATTTTAGGGTTGATAGTTGCGACATTGACATTTGAGGGTTAGGTTGTAAAATTAAATTTCTCTGGACAGGAACTGATGCGTGTTTTGTCGTCTCCTTGGTCTTGTAGCAGCTTATATGGGGTGTGGATCGGGAGGTCATGGGTTTGACTTTCCGTTTTCTAATTTGATTTCCCTGGTCCACACCAGAGCGGAATTGACGTGAGGCAGGCAGCCGATCGTAAAAAACATAACATAACACATAACATAAGATCACGCCTGTATCCCCGAAGGGGTAGGCTGAGGCGCACTAGCGAACTATTATACCCACATTTCGCCGAGCTTAGTTCCGTCCCAGATGTGATAGGGGGCGAGCCTATCGCCATATCGGGCACAAATTCCAGATTCCGGGCTGATATGGAAAAATCCAATATAACTTTGCCCGACCCATCAATATGCTTGAAAAAGTGTGTTGCACCGACGCATCATTAAGGTGGGATAAGGGCAGGTAGAAATAAAGTTTCTTTCTTATAGAAACCGTAATAGAGAAACAGCTCTGCATGACATGGGATTCAAACACAGAACGACTCTACCACTTATAAAATTCTTCTAATTCTCAAAGTAACGTTGCTAGAGTGTATTAAACGCATACAATGTTTTTCTTTTAACACAGCATAAACGGAATTCCAGTTTTCATGGAATATAAAAACCTACGCGTGTCTAACCACACAGAGCACTAACAAACGTGTTTTTCACGAATTAAAAGCTAGGTCAGGTGAGCACGAAGGCTGCATCACGCGACAACAGGGGGGTCAACGACCTCCTAACAGCTGGCTTGCTTTGTTGCTATATGAGCGTTGCGGGGTGCGACAATTAGGCTGAGATCTATAGAGTGAACTTGGACTAAGCCTAACCGCCGAATGCTCATACATTTAAGGTCGCCTTATGTCGTTTAAGGCCGCCTTACCTGTCAAAATTGTATGCCGAAAATCAATGTAAGAAGCCGTTAAAGTTGAGTAGCGTTTAACCAGTCGGGCATAAGACAAAGAAACGAACTCAGTGAGGATTTGGAATTTTGAAATCGAACTTTAACTTAATCTTGTTTTATAAGAAAACCTTTGCTTAGTCTGTCAGTCTGTTTTCTTTTAAAAAAAATAGCTGGATCTAAGTCGAAAATTGATTTAAAAATTCCAAATTCTTACTGGGTTTGTTTCTTTGACTCAGACTTAGTCGAAGTTCGCTCTATAAATCTCAGGTTTAGACTTAGCTCAAGTATGTGTGTGTATTCCTGAGAAGATATTCCGCAACAAACTCAGGCCTTATCGTCTTTTTAAAGTACAAACCATTATTGTTACGTTGAGATACGCAAGTGATGGCGATTTACAATCATCCTTCCGTAAATACCAACTTCGCTTCTAAAGAAACTAAAGCGACGGAGTTTACCGACCGTCTAATACCGAGCTAAGAATGGTGATCGTCAAAGGATATTCAATTAGTAAAGGGACGCTCGCCGCCGCTTTCACCACCAAATAAAAAATATATTCCTCGCGACGCTCCGTCGGACCAGTACCCTTTTCATACGCGAAAGATATTCAACGCTCAAGACGTAGACTAGGAAAAATAAACCCTAAGTTTTATGAGATAAGGTTGGTAATAACTTGAGCTGGTATACTGGCGATTTCCCGCATAGTGTACCGGGGTTTAGCCCCGCACGTTGCATGCCCAATAAAACTCTTAAAGTCGCCAGTTTTAAAGTTGCTGAAGTAGGGCTGTATGTACTTGTGTATGGCATGAGCGACCGTATGCTAAGACCCGTTTTTTATTGTCAGTTTTTTTTGTAACTGAAGGTAGCGATCTCCATTACCCATAGACACGTGATACTTAAAGAAACATGGACGCCTTGTCAACCTTAAAGGCGGAAAATGGGGATTGTAAAGAGGATTAACTCCGAATTAGGCCACCCGAAATTACTCACAGAACGAAACGCAACAGCAAGCTGATACTTTACGTCGGTTTTTTGTGATACAGTGGTATCAAACCATTCGTGGTATCGGCGTTATTGTCTGCAGCGTAGTTCTACCACGCTCTACTCTAATGACTGAAGAAAAATAAGAGGACGAGGCATAACTACGAAAAAATTTTGCATGCCTAATGTATAGAGAGAAACCAAAATGGCGCCTTTGCGAAAGAAAGATCCCATTAATATATGTAGTTGGTATTATTATTTTCACATTCCGAAAATAGTTTAGTAAATAAAACACCGTATTTACATTAAAATGATTAAGTATTTATAGGTTATTTCAATCTTTTGACACGGTGACAACTTACATGTAAATAGATCGTGAAACTAACCTTGACTGCCTCGGTGGCGTGGTGATATTTCGGTACGACTACGGTTCTGAGGTCTCGGGTTCGATCCCCGGGTCGGGCAAAGTGATATTGGATTTTTCCATATCAGCTCGGAGTCTGGAATTTGTGCCCGATATGGCGATAGGCTCGCCCCCTATCACATCTGGGACGGAACTAAGCTCGGCGAAATGTGGGTGTTCTAGTTCGCTAGTGCGCCTCTGCCTACCTCTTCGGGGATACAGGCGTGAGCTTATGTAGATCGTGAAACTAAAATGGCGGAACCGACTTCACAGTAAACACGTATTTTTCGCAATCATGCCGAGTTTGTATAATCTTATTTGGTCATTGCACTACTCGTAACTCTACTCTGTCTACGTACAGACAGTTTCGATGCTTGTGCTGAAAATGAAATTATTTTGAAAGATCTCTTTATTCGAGGCTTATTAATTACTTTTTGTCGTATTCGTTTGCATTGAAATTGGTTTAGACCATAATAATACTATGTCACTGATTTCAATTTCGATTCAATAAGCTAAAAATATTCCTCGACATTCGATTCTCCACGTTTAATATGGATCCATAAATCTTTATTAAAACACGGGTGCGCCACGCTGTGCAGGTGTGCTTCGTGTGGAAAAAACGTTAATGCCCCACCTTTCCCTTATTCGATTTCAGAATGCCCAGTTGTAAAATATAAGTGTTTTCTTGTTTGGATTGAGGATGCATGCCTTGGTAAAATGTATAGCCGCGTTTCCTGCACTTGAAACATTACACAAAACATGGTTTCGCTACACATTTTTTTCTACGGTCTATTGTTCTACGAGCAGGAGACAGTGAAAATCATTGTTTTGCGTATGTGTTTTTATGTTTTGTTTCGAGTAAAATAGATGCAGGAGACGCGCCGTTAGTAAACACATTTATGTTTGGATGGAAATGGATTATCAAGATAGAAAGAGTGTCGCTGCCAAATCAAATCATTCATTGAATCCTTAAAATGTTATACATTGTTAAGATTCCGTAAAAAATTTTACTCTAGCGCCAGAAGTAGCCCAACGTACTTCTTATACCATTTCAATGTCGGGTTGGCGCCACACACTTCAGCCAGTTGTAGAAAGGTTCCGGCTTGGTTTTACGACCGGCTGCTTATGCATATCAACTCCACTGTGTCGCATCCCGTCCGTGAATCCTGTTAGTAAAACCGCACTGTCTGACCTACGATTCGAACTTAGTACCTCACGGTCCACACACACTGCCACCAGACCAAGAAGACGATTTCTTAAACAAATATTCCACCAAATTAAAAACTAATGAGGAAAAATATACTAACGCAAGAAATATATTCAGAAAACGCGTCGCGACGTCGACGTAATAATGTGATTAAAGCCAAGCTTTATTATGAAGCATTTATAATTATGTTGCATTTTACAGATGCTCAGACGTTCAGGAATGTGGTCTAAAAATATTTCAGTTTGTCATTCATTGTACCGATTTGTCGTCTTGATCTAGTGACTAGAGACAGCGTATATGGATTGTGGGCCGGAAGGTCTCGGGTCCAATCCAAACTCGGACAAAAATAAATATAATGTATTTTCGAAACAGAACAATAAAAACCACCTACACAAAACACGGTTTTTCGTTGTCTCCTGCTCATGTAACAATGGACCACAGACAAAAAAATTGTAGAAATATTTTGTATATTGTTGTAGGCGACGCGGCTTAACACGACTTGCCTGTGACTGGATGCCCCAGAGGAGGTTGATGTCAGGTGGCTGTTTGTAAAAACAAAGCCGAATATTTCCCGCAACATGCTTGAAAAAGTGTGTTGCATCGTCCCCACATTAGAGTGGGATAAATTCAAATTCAAATCATTTATTCTGCAAATAGGATATTTTATACCACTTTCACATGTCAATTACGAGTATATATTGATTTTAAGATATTGATAAAGTAATAAACGCGTCGGCATTTCGTGGCTATCCCTGAGAAGAAATGCCGAAACAAACTCAAGGAATAGGATAAGGATAGGAAGTCATTGTGATTTCTTAAGTTGACGGGAATGTTATAAATAGAAATAAAACGTTTTAATTCAACCAGTCCAGTCCAAATCACGTGGATTTAACATAAGACACTGGTAACATAACATAAGCTCACGCCTATTTCCCCGAAGGGGTAGGCAAAGGTGCACTAACGAACTAGAATACCCACATTTCGCCGAGCTTAGTTCCGTCCCAGATGTGATAGGGGGCGAGCCTATCACCATATCGGGCACAAATTCTTGACTCCGAGCTGATATGGAAAAATCCAATATCAATTTGCCCGACCCGGAAATCGAACCCGAGACCTCAGGACAATAGTCGTACCGAAATACAACCACGCCACCGAGGCAGTCTGATCTGTCTGGTAACAGTTTTACATACAATAAGTGGGATTGACTTGTACAGCTGTAGACCGAACTGGCTACAGTATTGGCCATCCTTCAACTTTCATTAACTAACAACTTTTGTAATAAAAACTTAACGGGCCAACTGCACAGCTTATCCAATCGTGACCAATACGAGACAACCCTTGGAATAAGCTCTATTGAACACAAACAGTATCTTGAAAATCGATCCACATCTGGCGGGGAGATATCGCGTAATATACATAAAAACTGGCCAAGTGTGAATCGGACTCGCGCATCGTGGGTTCCGTACAAACCTGTAGGACCTACAGTGTAGGTATATAATGAATTTTTCCTTTATCTGTGCTTTAAGACGTTGCTTCATACCAAATTTCAAGATTCTTAGTTCACGGGAAGTACCCTGTAGGTTTTGATTCCCTTGCGAGTCGAAAATTTGCAGCATAAACGGCTGTATCTTTTGATTGCCTTGGCTTAGAAGTTTGATTTTTTTCACAGCTCCAAGGGACAGTGACACTGCATCGGTGGCGTGGTGGTATTTCGGTACGGCTACGGATTGAGGTCTCGGGTTCGATCCCCGGGTCGGGCAAAGTGATATTCGATTTTTCGATATCAGCCCGTTTGTGCCTGATATGGAGATAGGCTCGCCCCCTATCACATCTGGGACGGAACTAAGCTCGGCGAAATGTGGGTGTTCTAGTTCGCTAGTGCGCCTCTGCCTACCTCTTCGAGGATACAGGCGTGAGCTTATGTTATGTTATGTTCCAAGGGACAGTAGACCTGAGTATTTGCTATGAATTTCAGCTTGATACCTTCACGCGTTCCTGTGAAAAAGGGTCTTGACAGACAGACATACAGATAGACGGACAACAAAGTGAAATAAGGGTTCCGTTTTTTTCCTTTTGAGGTACGGAACCCTAAAAATCGACATACGACATACGTATAGGACGATGCTCAAAATGTTACAGAACTAACGCCCGAATGGTCAAACGCTAATCAACTTTAACGGCTTCTTAAATTGATTTTCGCCATACAATTTTGACAGATAAGGCGGCCTTAATCGACATAAAGCGACCTTAAGTGTATGAACATTCGGCTGTTAAGGTATTACTAACTTTAAGGGACTGAATAGCCTTAATAATAAATACTAAAAGTCTGGGTTCATTGACCGTCCAACTTTAGTAAATACTCCATGATCCATCTGAAAAGTTGATGAAACAGTGACTTGACGATTTGGTACACTAAACTATCCGGGTAACTTTAATTCAATTTAGCAAAAAGACGAAGTTAAGGAACCTTTTTGTTCATCATAGGACCCATAGACAGTTTTGATGAGTGTGCTAACTTAATCAGAATAGTAGTACTTTACTCATTTTCGACCGACTTCCAAAAAGGAGGAGGTCCTCAATTCGTCGGTTTCTTTTTTTATGTCACGCGATATCTCCGCCAAATGTGGACCGAGTTTCAAAATTCTTTTCGTATTCTATAGAGCTTACTTCAAGGGAGGTCCCATATAAATTTGGTCACGATCGGATTTGAATTCGGTCTTCTTATTTTTTAAAACTAGTTTCTTTACTGCTTCGGTGGCGTAGTTGTATTACGTGGGCGCATGCGTAATGCGCTTCCCTAATTTACAGCAGAGGTATCGTGTTTGAGCTCATTGTGATGGTCCCAATGAAACTTATTCATTTAGATATATGATCAGGGATTGATGATGGAGCAAAATGGGTATCGAGGAAACTGGAAACACAGAAAACCGACGTAAAGTGACAACTTGCTGTCTCGTTTCGTTCTGTGAGTGAGATTTCCGGTGGCTCATTTCCCCCTTTCCTTTCCCAATCCCTTTTCCCTCCCCTTCCATTCCCTCCTTTAAGGTTGGCAACGCACCCATGATTCTTTTTGTGTCTTGGGTGTCTATGGGCGGTGGAGATCACTTGCCATCAGGTGACCCATCGGTTCGTTTGCTAGTCTCTGCTATAAAAAAACTGGAAAGTAAAACTGATATTTTTTTATCTGGGGTGTTTTATATTTTTAACTTGTCACCGGGTAGGCCGTCTCCTCGTCTGATTTTGTAACTCAATAAAAGATCATACAACCTATTTCAGATTTCACACAAAATCAACCAAGCATTATCCCGTTCTGCTTGTTCAATTGATAACGAAGTTCATTGTGTCTCCCCTACCGGAGTGAAGTTATCACCGCAAGTAGCAACGCACCGTATTTCTCCGGGGAGCTGTTGCGAATTGTCGGGAAGTTGAATGCATTGGCCGTGCTTCGGTGGTGCGTTCACATCGATTTTTGAAGGCGTTTCTTGATTGGTCAGCGTCCCAGTTTAGGTTATAGTATGTGCTTTTTGAGGCGTTTCGGGTGAATATTGTTTTGTGCATAAAAACTGTTAAAGACTTTTGCTTTGCTTGTTTTGACCAGTAAATTCTAGTTATTAGTAAAGTCATTTTGCAATCAACCAATACCAATACTAATAATTGTGTATAACAATTTCGGCTTTAACGTAAAAACGAATAAATAAATACACCCAATAGTCACACACCTAGTCCTGACCCCACACTAGGTAAAGCCTGTATCGTGGGTGTCAGAGACTATGAGAAACTTTCGGTCTCACAACATCCAGACTTGAAACGAATATCTGTGGGCCACACAAACATTTGTCTTTGCCGGAATCGAACCCGCGGCCTCTCGCTTCACAGCCGACTATTCGCCCGCTGCGCCACAGAGGCTGCCTGCCTTGATATTTATTGGACTGTTGTTTATTTTTGTTGTGTAGACACGTTACAAAACATCATCCATCATCATCAGCCACAGGACGTCCACTGCTGGACATAGGCCTCCCCGAAAGATTTCCAGATCGACCTAAAAACATATTATGTATTTATTTCGTGATTGACAATAAGAAAATTGACAAGGGTCTTTATAATTGGCCCAATAAAACTACTGTCCCAATGCTGGGCTTGGACTTCTTCTAATAATAAAAATTCTTGTAAAAAATACTGATTTCTTAAGTTTACGCGCATATATACATTGAAATAAAACTATTCTTACGGATTCTATCACGATTATGTTTTAATTATTATTCCCGACGTTTCGAAGGCTTTGCAGTCTTCGTTGTCACGGGTCTTAAAACATAATCGTGATAGAATCCGTAAGAATAGTTTTATTTCTTGTAAAAAATGTTTATTCGTGCTAATTGATAAAAAAAATTACTATGTTCATAACTTGCAATAATACATCTCTATTTGCTTAGCTGAATATTGATAAATTGTTTGCAAGGGCAAAGTCGCAATACTCTATCATCGATATTTTCCATCGCATTTTACGATCCCTTGTGCTCATAGGATACTGGTTTCATTTTACGGTACTACCGCATGAGTGGGGAACAAGTGCCTTGTTTCACGAGATTTATTGGAAATGGTATTTTTGTGCCATATTTCAGCACGACTTTTATTTACACTGACTGGTAAACCAGCACCTCATAGTCAATGACAGACTTGCGTGATGCAGCAGAGAGGCTGAGAATTTAAATTGAGAAGACGCGGGTTCGATAGCAAGAATAAATACGTTGTTTCTGTCTAGTCCTATGGGAAAAAGGCGTTTGTCTATGTATCTATAAAACAATTTAAAACAATAATATTAGCCCTGTAATATTACTGTCCCACTGATGGGCTCGGGCCTCCTCTACTAATGAGAGGGGTTAGGCCTGAGTCTACCACGCTAGCCTAATGTGGGTTGGAAGACTTCACATACCTTCGAAATTTCTGTGAAGAAATTCTCTGGTATGCGGGTGTCCTCACGATGATTTCCTTCACCGTTATAGCAAGCGATATTTCACGATGAAAATACATATAGAAAAGTCAGAGGTGTATGCTCCATTTTGGGGTTGGTCTTGAACCTCCGACACTTGTCTCGGCAGTCCGTACCATTCCCAACTGAGCTATCGCTGCCTATAAATATATATACCGAGTCAAAAACCATGTTACTCCAGCCGGACTCTCTACGAGAGTTACAATAATAACTCACTTGCTAAACGTCGTTGGAGACGTAAATAGGATGCCTTGAGAGGTTTCACTCTTGCCCGAGACTTGTTTTGATGCTTTATTTTATTATTTTCTCGAGGTATACATAACAAATCTATTCATGTCTTTTATTTCATGAGCCCGTAATGTCTTAAACCAAGGAAACGCTGCGATTATTTTAGTGGGTGAAATTTCCGGTGTACTCAAACCCCCCTTCCCTCCCATTTTCATTTCATGTAAAGAGTGCAGAAGGCAAAGCACCCATGATTATTTTGATACCACCTATCCAAAAAATAAAATTACCTACATACATGATAATGAATCGAAATTGCTTTCTTATTTTTCTGACCTGTATATTTAACTGGTAATTTTTTTTAAGCTATATCATAATTTAACTTGTTATTATGTCATAACTTAAAAAAAAATACTACTTAAATATATAGGTCAATATAAGAAAGAAGAAAAAAATATCAGAAAAATAAGAAAGCAATGTCGATTTATTATCATAAACATAACATAACATAAGCTCACGCCTGTATCCCCGAAGGGGTAAGCAGAGGCGCACTAGCGAACTAGAACACCCACATTTCGCCGAGCTTAGTTTCGTCCCAGATGTGATAGGGGGCGAGCCTATCGTCATATCGGGCACAAATTCCAGACTCCGGGCTGATATGGAAAAATCTAATTTCACTTTGCCCGACCCGGGGATCGAACCCGAGACCTCAGAACCGTAGTCGTACCGAAATACCACCACGCCACCGAGGCAGTCATTCATTATCATATGTAACTTTATTCTTTGGATAGGTCGTAATTATGTCCATGGGAGGTGGAGACCACTTATTAGGTGACCCAATTATCGGCCCGTCCCTGCTATAAAAAAGCTTTTGTCTTCGATAATAAGTACATCAAATATAATATTGACACTAATCACTCTTAGATAATATATAATATATTCAAATCTAAACGCAGCCATTACAAGATCCGGAATTCTCATCAGAGGTCCTAAGTATTGAATCCATTAGACATCGTACAGTGGCCTATATCGAACAAGTTTCGCCAGTATTAGGTCAATAGGGCTATACAGCCTGTGTAGGAAACTAGAATTGAATTTTCCACGCTTTTCTTTTATGTAAAAGCTGTGTTCGTTGTGCGTTAGTTTGTGTTTAATTTATGTAAAAACATGTTTGTGAATTGTGTTTTTGTTGAGAATTGTTATAGTTTATTCCTCGACCATTGTAACTTGTTAATTGAGTTTATTTAACCATTTCTAAATATATTTTCTGCATCTACATAAGGCGGAAGAATGTGGTCCTTCTATCCGGATATTGTTTCAAATCACATTTACTTAGCAAATAGGACATACATTTCATATTATAATATACAGAAGCTTGATATATTTCTAAAGGGTCAAATACTCCTTCGCCTTCCATTTCTTAATCAACATACTTTTTGTTTTCACGTAAAGCGTCGGCTTGGCTTTGTCGGTGTTCATGTGCGACTTTAATCATTTAGCATCAGGTGTGCGTACTGTTTGTCTGTCTTCGTAAGCAAATAAAAAGTTCTTGGTATATGAAAACATTTTACACTCAGTGTCCCATCTAGCGCTATCTGCTCTTTGGGGGTGAGTCGTAACGGGGTTAGGTTTGGCGCGCATGGGCGTAGATTGCGCCGCACCAGTCAGCCCGACGCATCGGGCCGGAGCGCACGCACTCACCCCCGCGCGCTTTTTAATTCTCAAATTAAATCTCTGTTGAGTGACTCTGTGCTACTTCTGACTGACTGTATTGTGATTGTGGATACTATTTTGGTGAGTTGACGGTACTTGTCGCCCGAGTGCCCGGTTGTTACCGGTAGATGGCGCTTCGGCCGCTCGCGTCCGTATTGCAGCTATAACTGTGTTGTAACTTTTCAGTGCTTGTTTATTATGTAACTTGGTTTTAATGGACCTTTGTGGACATGTTTTAGGTAATACGACGTATTTAGCCATTTTTGTATTATAATGACATAAACAATAGGAAATATAGGCATTAAAATTAGGGTTGTTAGTAAAAAGAAAATGCGGGTATAAAAAAATTCGTAAAGATTTTACTTCGTAAGTATTATGTTTTTCATTTGTTTCCTATATTATATTATGTACTATAATAGAGATAGAACGTTAATTCAGTTTTATTTGAATAAAATGTTTTTTTAATGAATTCCTAAGCCCTCTTGTTTGAAATCAAATTAAATTAAATTATATCAAATTGAAATTAGGATTATTTTTTATGATATATTATTCGCATAACACATGTTTTATGCATAGAACCTGTTAACAAATGCAGGTATTATTCACAGTTTAGGTACTAGTTTTTTTTTTCTGAGCGCTCTACACGCGTCTTCATCTGTTTGTCTCTACCTTCGTATTTTCGGGATTACAATTGACCCCGTACTACTTTTAACCTGTGTTATGGATATCAGGAACTTCGAGATACTTACGGTCCCACAACATCCAGACCAAAAACAAATATCTGTGGATCTCACAAATATTTGTCTCGGTGCGTGGATTGAATCCACGGACTCTCGTTTCACACCCGACTACTGGCGCGCTGCGTCACGGAGGCTGAAAAGATATGCATACATAAATTCACATCTGTCTTTCGTTGGGGCAGGCAGAGATGGTAAAGCGCCGAGTGGTATGGTCAAGTAGAAATACACTGAGTGATAGAGCTACGCTGTAGTCAGTAACGTCTAACGACTCAGGACTAATGGGCCAGCGAGTTTAGACAAGTGGCTCATGCGCTAGTCGAATAGAATAAATGTATGGGAATGACATAAGATTACGATATATACGGCGTACTCTTATGTCATTCCCATACAATTATTCTATTCGACTAGCGCATAAGCCACTTGTCTAAACCCGCTGGTCGACCGGCTTGAAACAGTCTCACAGAAAACGGTGATGTAAAGTGGCAACTCGCTGTTGCGGTTCGTTCGGTGAGTAAGAAGGCAATCGAATTCCCCGCTCCTCTTCTTAATCCCTATTATCCTTCCTGTAAGGCGACATCGCCTCCATGATTATTTTGGTTTCATCGGTATCTATGAGCGGTGGAGATCACTTATCATCATGTGACCCTTGTGCTTGTCTGCCAGTCTGCTATAAATAATTACAAGTTTAAAAACTTAATGTATTGACTTCAAATTTGTATGGGACCATCCTTGAAATAAGCTCTATCGAACACAAAAATAATCTTGAAAATCAATCCACATTTGGCGAAGATATCGAGTAACATACATATAAAAAAAACAGACGAATTGAGGACCTTCGCCTTTTTGGAAGTCGATCCAAAATAACCGCTTCTTTATACTCATTGTATTGATTTTATGTGTGTGGTTTGGCGCCGTGCTAGATTTTGTATTGGCGTATATTTCATTAATCTAAAGGTAAATGTTTATAAGCCGTGATAGCTCATTTAGAAGAGTATGCTCCACTGATTTTTCTATATTAAAAATGCTATAACAGGGAAGAAATACTTTGTGAGGAAACCTGCAACATTTGTCTACAAGAATTCCGAAGATGTGTGAATTCTATCAATCCTAGGGTTGTGGGTGCGGCTAGGTGCTTTTTATTATTTGTAGCCACTGTCGTTTGTGCAAAATTAAGTATTTTTGTTATTGAAATATTTTTATGATAATCATTAATTCCCCATGTAACCATTAGAGGCGCTGAGGTGTTTGTCATGTACGTGCAAAGTATTTATAGATCTTCTTCTTTTAAAATATGGCTCCACCGGGCCAGCAGTGATTTTGCCAATGTCACAGTTGATGAAGATATTCTTGATTCGTCGATACTAAAGTTGAGTTACTGCATTCACCTGTCACTGTCTTCTGTACGCCACAGTGATTAACAATGTTATAAATACCCTCAGTCAATCGGCTACAAACAAAGGGAAGGCTGCACCCCGATCCACCCTGTTTAACCACCGTGCCATTAACCCCATTTAACTTGTCCTCAGTCCTCACGCCCTCTGTGCATTAGGCCCCCTAGATTCGGGTGCAGGTAGTTGGGACAACAATAATGTTGAGACACTGTCTTGTGTCTTTGAAGTCATTTCGTCATTTGGGCATTACAAATATTGGCCCTATTTATAAAAAAATATTATGGTATAATTATAATAAATAAATAAATACACCCAACAGTCACATACATAGTCCTGATCCCACACTAAGATCGAGTCTTGTGTCGTGGGTATCAGGTACTACGACGAGAGACTTTCGGTCTCATAACACCCAGACCCGAAATAAATATCTGTGGTCCACACAGACACTTGTCTCGGTGCGGGAATCGAACCAGCGACATCACAGAGGCTATCAATATATAATAATCAATGTATAATGTAAAAAATATTAAGAAAGGAAGCCTTTTGAATATAAACACATTATTAATCTTTTAAACACTCAAAATATAAATGTTCCCAAAATATAATAATTCAAATATTTGACACTGAAACCTAAATGGAATAAATTATTCTCTATTATATCAAAATGTAAAGAGCGCGTCTCTCTGCCGTGTGATTAAACTTTGACCTAAATAATTAACAACGGTAATATGAGTGTAAATCATTATTAAAACTCGCTCATGAAGCAAGTAGGCGTACAAGTTCGAGGTAGAACTTAATATTGCAATAATTTGTACAATTTCCCTCTAATTACGCGAGCCGGCCCGCCCACTTCTTAATAACTTGTAGAATATGTATAGTTTTAGGTGAAATATAATTATGTAATTGAAGACCCGTGTTATTAAGTAACTAATATATAGGCTGAGATCTATAGAGCGAACTTCGATTAAGACAAAGTAACGAACTCAGTGAGGATTTGGAATTTTTAAATCGAACTTCGACTTAGTCCGATCCATTTTTTACATGGATAACAGACTGACAGACTGACTAAGCAAAGATTTTCTTGTAAAAAAGGACTGACTAAGTCAAAATCTTCACTGAGTTCGTTAATTTTACTTAGACTTAGTCGAAGTTCGCTCTATAGATCTCAGCCTTAGTCTGAGTTAGAGAAACGAACTCAGTGTGGTTTTGAAATTTATTATATAAGAAAATCTTTGCTTTGTCTGTCAGTCTGTTTTTCCTGTAAAAATGTCTTAGACTTAGTCGAAGTTCCCTTTACATACCTCAGCCTGTGTGTGTCAAGTGTATGTACGTACTTGCTAGTATGAAATGTCAAAAAAACTCATGGACGAGCTACAGAATTACGTAACGTGTTACGTGAGACAACAACGTATGCACGCAGTGACACTCGTTACTATGTAATGACGTCACGGGTGCTGTGGGCGCACCCCGCCGCGTCGCCGTGTCTCCACGCCTAACTAACGAACCTACGGTGCAGTGGATCGTACCTACGAACTACGAAGGTGCAATTACTAGTGTTGCAGTGGCGAAGGGTGAAACTGTTTAAAAGGAAAGACGGATAAGAATGAATATATGTGGAGTCACCCTTGCTGATCATGTAAGGAATAACATGATAAGGGATCGCAGTAAGCTGAAGGATGATGTAATCATACGCTCACGCTTGTATCCCCGAAGGGATAGGGAGAGGTGCACTAGCGAACCAGAACACCCACATTTCGCCGAGCTTAGTTCCGTCCCAGATGTAATAGGGGGCGAGCCTATCGCCATATCGGGCACAAATTCGGGAAGGATGATGTGGTAACTAGAATAAAGGTATGTACAGATGGTTTGGGCGTGTGGAGACGATGGATGAAAGGCGACTTACGAAAGGTATAATATCGTGCGAAAGCGAATGGAAAGGTCGGAAGATGGCTCCCGAGGATCATATATAGGAATCAAATAAATGACCTTTTCCGAAAAGGTCAAGTGAGGAGTAACCTCAACCGGTGGAAATGTATGAAAAGATGCATGGGTGTGGAAGAGAGAAGAGAGGAGTGTCAGGATCGTAGCTTGTGACGCTCAATAGTCTCTGCTTAACTCCATGGGATACCGGCCTGAGTGTGTACTGTGTATGTATGTATTCATAGAAATTGTGTTGTATGAATTCTTTATTATTGGTATTATTGTTTTTGCCAAAGTTTTTGATTGGTGATAACTGGCGATAATTAAAGTACTGTGACAGTGATAGAGCCGCGGAGATCTGATACATTATTTACAAACTAATCAGGGTTCTAGTGATGATATTGTGCTCATTATAAAGTGTATGATTTTTAATAATAGGTATGAAATTCAATAGTCCCTAAATGTTTATTACCGAAACGCCGATTAAATTTTATTATTATGTAATAAATCAGACTGAGTAACGATAACATTTATCAAGAACTTTAGAGATTTAACCTATTTCTTTAGGCATTTAGTTTTATGATCGAAAAATTCTTTAAAGGCTTTTATCAAATAAAATCTCTTATCTCAAGAGATTTTCAAGTTTCGCATAGGAATTATGTTACAAAAAGTAATGTAGAAATATGAAAATATTTTTGTAGCGCTATAATTATGAAACGCTTTCGGTTGTAACTTGTACTTTTTGGTTTGTTGCCAAATGTTATCTTTCATAGAGGCGTTAGCAACAGAATATGAAAAATAAAAGTCAAAAGCTGTCATTATGGAAATCAGAGTTAGATTTGTTTCCATAACGATTTTTATTTCTATAAAGTCGTACATGTTTATAAGGGCACTTTTATTAGATACATTCGAATATTTTACTATTAACTTATTTTAAAGGTTCCTGACCTTAATATAAACCCACTTATGTCCACTGCCAACTACGGTGCAGTAAAGTCATGCCTTGGAAATTAAATTGAAACCGGGTACCGACAGTATTTAATACTCATCCCATAAGTTATTAATTTCTATCGGATTACGTCGAAGCTAATCTTTAATCTAATCTAATCGTAATTTAATGTAATCCCATAAAACACAGACCGCACTCTATGCTACGATACTCTACACTTCTACACAGTCGACAAGGCTACGACATCATTGCAACATACTACGAGCTACGATGTACTAACACCGCTACGACGTAGATGCAGCTACGTACGCACTACGCACGCTTCGTATGCTCTCGATGGCCACTCAGCGGTGTAAATGAATTACGTGATGTGATTATGGACAGTAGCTCCTCAACTTTATCACTGATTAAATGTATGGAGATAGCTCGTTAGAAATGGGATGAGGATTTTAGTTGAGAAAAAGGCATTCATGAACATTGCTGTAACATTCTGTGAACTCAGCCGGTTAACGGCTTTTATGAGTTGTAGTTTATGCACATAAAATATTTAAAAACTCAATTTTATTTAATAATAATAACACCCAACAGAGCTGCACGTAGTTCTGATCCCACAGTAAGTTTAATGATTTCTTAGGTTTACGCGAATCTTATTAATTGAAATAAAAGTATTTTTACGGATTATATCATGATTTATGTTTTAATTTTTATGCCCGACGTTTTGCCATTTTGCAGTTTACGAAATTTATACATTTTGCTATATCCACATTTTAAGCTTACAATTTTTATTATTTATTTATTTATGAGCCTGTTTTGTCCCACTACAGGGCAAAGGCCTCCCTTCCTTCCTTCCACTGATCCCTATCGTAAGCCTGTGTGGACCAGTTTTTCTTGTAGGATTCCAAATCATCTCTCCATCTTCGCTTCGGTTTGCCGCGTCGTCTTTAAGCTTACAATTAACTAAATTAATCTAATTCTAGTGCGACCTTTATTTTAAATGAGATTGGTTGCTCGGTGCTCCATATAGATTGAGTTTACAAACACATTTTCTACACACACATCTTTCTAAAGGATTAAGGGTAACAGAAATAAAATTAATCAGGCTTACGAAATTCCATTAGGGTTCCAATCTTTTGAAAATGTGAGCTTATCGCTTAGTTCGCTACATCCTTGCGTGATCTCTATGTAGATGAGAATTGAGATGAGATTACTTTACCGCTCTATTTAATCTTTTAATCTAACATAATGAAGAATATTCATGTTGTATACATACATGAGGATTTGGATTTTTCCATATTAGCCCGGAGTCTGGAATTGTGCCCGATATTGCGATAAACTCGCCCCCTATCACATCTGGGACGGAACTAAGCTCGGCGAAATGTGGGTGTTTTAGTTCGCTAGTACGCCTCTGTCTACCCCTTCGGGGATACAGGCGTGAGCTTATGTATGTATACATACATACATACATACATACATACATACATACATACAACATATGTATATACCTCTACATTTTAGGGGTAAAACATTAGGAACATTGAATGTTTACAAATATTAAGTGACATTGAAAAGATACTTTTATACGAATAATAATTTAATTGACCAGTTGAATAATGCATACATACTAAGCTGTTATCTCTGTCGTGGCTTAGCGAACTTCAAAACTCTGTCTCCCAGAGACAGACTATGCAAAGTGTTGTAAAAATTACTCGGGCTAAGTCGAAACTCGATTTATATATTCCAAAACCTCACTGAGTTCGTTTTTTTCTTTGACTTAATCGAAGATCTTTCAAAATCTCGGGCTTGATTATTGCAACATTAGTTTTTCTACAAGAAATGAATTTGTTTTGATTCTGGGTGTTACGAGAGTCAGACGGAAAGTATCTTGTAGGTCCCGATGCCCACGACACAAGTCTTGTATCTTTGTGTGGAATCAGACCAATGTGTGTGACTGTTGGGTGTTATTCTTATTATAACTTAATATTAAAGTTATTGTATAGGCGCTACACTGGAAAACCCTAGTTTTCCAGTGAAATAAACATATGACCCGTTCGTTTTTTACGACGTAGATGAATAGTAAGTAGTAGTAGTACTAACCCATTCCACCATTTCTTCACCCCGCACTGCCATCAAAGACGCCGCGGCAAGTAGCCGATATTGTGTGAAAGGTTTGTCATTACCGGTTCCAATACTTCATTAGCTAGGTTAACCCTGTTTGTGGACGTTCATGGGCCAAATGGACGTGATATTGCATCACCATGCGCATGTTCGGAGTTGTGACGTAATCAAGTTTGTGATATGTGAGTCAATTTGTAGGGATGGTTTGGAATAGAAGTTCTTTGAGTATTTATTTATTTATTTATTAAACTTTTTACACAAATTATGTAAAGGCGGACTTAATGCCATAGGCATTCTCTACCAGTCAACCTAGGATGGTGCAGAGATTGCAGACAGTAGGTGTGTAAATTTAATATTTAAATGAAAAGAGATAAGGATATTTAATATTACTGTTACATACACAATACTTAATTATAAATACAATACAATATAAATATTACATAACATACTATGTTGAATGAATAATTCATATATATGGTATGGTGAGTATGGTGTTATGTAATGTATGTGGGAATTGGGTATGGAACAGAGTGTATATGGAACGTGAAAGTGAAGAAATGAGAGAGCAATATGTGTGCGAGAAGGATAGAAAGAGAGAAAAGTAAGATGGCGAGATAGACGACGAACGGCTAACGAGTGAGTGTGCGAAAAAAGAGATTTTTAAGAATAAACGACGAAAAGTAATCAAAGTGTTTGATTTTTGCCAAACGAAATCCCACATGTATGTATATAAATGTATTTGATTGTGGAGTAAAATAAAGTTAATGGTAATAATAATAACTTTAAAAGAGGCCATAACCCTTGAGTTTGTTTCGGCGTATCTTCTCAGGGATAGCCACGAAATGCCGACGCCATTATTATTTTTTCAATATACTCGTAATTGACGTGAAAGTGATATGAAATATCCTATTCCCAGAATAAATGATTTGAATTTGAATTTAACATTATGAGAGCTTTATCACCAAATATATTACCTCAATCATTTTCGACAAGGTACTTTCATCTTTTTATGTCACAGTGTCTTCGTCTGTTGTTATTTATAGCACATTAAACTGTGTTGTTTTATGTTGTTGTATTAATACATTTTTAATTTGTTCACAGGTAAGTTTCTAACAAGAATTACGTAAGTCTAGTCGCTTGGGGAGTATAATTTTTTTAAAACTGTTAATGCAATAAATAAAGAGTGGGCGAATTTCCATTTTCCCCAACGGACGGCAGAGTTGTATGAAAACTTCACAAAGTTTACCGTGGGTCTACGCGCTACGGAGATACGTAGCGCCTCGTAGCACTCTGCTACGTCGCGCTGTTTGTGTAGTAAAGTGAGTTACTCTTATAGTTTTGCTCAAGTTGGTATATATTCTTATTTATTTTATAGTCATTTTGAATTTATATACTACTTACAATTCCCTTAATGAATCAACACTTTGGGTTACATAATTTTTTGAACACTATTTTCTCGAGATTAGGTGCCTTAAAATGGGTTGAAAGTAAACAGGCAGCCGGTTGTAAAAACAAATCCGAACCCTTTGTGCAACATGTGTGAAGGTTTTGCGTCGACCCCTCATTGGGCCAACTCAGTGACGTGTTACTACATGGTAAGGCAAGGATTATGATAGGCAAAGCTTAAATTACAGCCATGATCGTTGGATCTTTTGAAAGATATCCTTGTAATTTGCCATGCTTCATCAACTGTAGTCCTAGTTAAACAATCAACAGCCACAAGATATCCAGTGCTGATCATAGGCCCCCTAAAAAAAATCCTATTGAATATTTCTTTAAAGTTATGTACTAGAATAGTTATAACTGTTGTGTGTAACAGAAGCCTTAAGAAACAGGTAAATAAAAATAAAACGCGATATAATCACAAGTTTAAAAATTTAAAGGACCGACTTTAAATCCGATTGTAACCATGTATATGGGACCTTGAAATAAGCTCTATCGAACACAAAAAGAATTTTGAAAATCGGTTCACATTTGGCGGAGATATCGAATAACAATAACAATATCAATAACCGAATGGGTATCGCGTAACATACATAAAAAAAATACAGATGAATTGAAGACCTTTCCCTTTTTGGAGGTCGGTCGAGAATCCGAAAAAAATAGTTATATTTTAATACGTATATGGTACTACCACTTTATAGATTGATTTACTTATCAAAGACTGCCTCGGTGGCGTGGTGGTTCGATCCCCGGGTCGGGCAAAGTGATATTGGATTTTTCCATATCTGCCCGGAGTCTGGAATTTGTGCCCGATATGGCGATAGGCTCGCCCCCTATCACATCTGGGACTGAACTAAGCTTCGCGAAATGTGGGTGTTCTAGTTCGCTAGTGCGCCCCTGCCTACCCCTTCGGGGATACAGGCGGGAGCTTATGCATGTAAATAGTTATACTGTAATACGTATATGGGACTACCACTTTATAGATTGATCTACTTATCAAAGCTTTTGTTTATATACGGCATAAACACGACTAGACGAAGACTAATGATCTTATAGATAAATTGATTGACCGACGTCGTAAGTTTTGTATGAGAAAAGATGAATCACTCTATGAAGAAAGCTAATGCATCATTTATTAATTACCGTTTGCTTGTTCGGATTTTATGTGTTACGTTGTATTATGTGGAGTGAAATTAGTGACGCGTAATATTTTATTTTGTTGTTTTTCGACGCGCAATATCATATGTAAATGATGTTAAGTTATATCCATAATCGGACAAAGACAAGCCATAGACTTATATATTGCTATTGGAGATTTAGGTTTTCCTGCAATTGCAAATACAATACAAATATTCTTTATTGTAAACCATTTAAAATAAAAATAACATTAATATACAATAGCGCTTAATCTATGGTTGACAATGGGCGGTCTTATCGCTTAAAGCGATTTCTCCCAGACAATCTTTGTATGGAAAGAATTAACAATAGAGAAGTAGACAGTGGTGAACAATAAGAAAATTAAAAAAAGAAGAATATAAAAAAATAGAAATTACTCCCTTTTCGTAGTCTAATTTTTTGGGGTGATTGGCATAAAGAATTTTTAGGCACTCTTGAACAATATTATTCCCTATTTCATCCCCGTTTGAAATAAATAATAGCCAAACTTTCCTCGGATTCAAACCTTCGCCGTAACAAATTTCATCGAAATCGGTAGTGGTTTAGACGTGAAAATGTAACAAAAAGATACTTCGCTACACCTACACCATAGATGATAATGATTTTATATTACGTTATGCTCTACGATTTATTTTTAATATCCGTTCCTAGTACTTACATTAGTAGTAATTATCCAAAATTATGTGGCGTACATAATTAACAAAGAATTTGCTCAGTCATTAATCTAAGATAATTAAGCACAGATGACGCATTGGTTTCTAAAATCTAAATAATTTGTTATTTATTAATGAAGCGACACTTCATTTAATTTCGAGCCTCGCCACTCTGCGACGTAATTTAATAAATTGAGTAGTAAAAATATAGGCCAAGTTACACACTCGAATTATTTAAAAACTTAAAAGCGACTTCAAAATATCATCACATCTTGGCCAAAAAGTTGGACCACCATTGGAGTAAGCATTATCGAAAACAAATATTGAAAATCGGTCAATATTTGCCATAGATATCAGGTAACATAACACATAAGCTCACGCCTGTATCCCCGAAGGGGTAGGCAGCGGCGCACTAGCGAATTAGAATACCCACATTTCGCTGAGTTTAGTTCCGTCCCAGATGTTATGGGGGCGAGCCTATCGCCATCATCATCATCAGCAATAGGACGTCCACTGCTGAACATAGGCCTCCCCAAAGATTTCCAGATTGACCTGTTGGAAGCGGCCTGCATCCAGCGACTTCCTGCGACCTTTATCAGGTCGTCGGTCCACCTTGTAGGTATATCGCCATATCGGGCAAAAATTCCAGACTCCGGGCTGATACGGAAAAATCCAATATAACTTTGCCCGACCAACACTCAGGTATCACTCATAAGTAAATACCGTAAAATTGAGAACTTCCTCTTTTTGAAGTTGGTTGAAAAAGAATCATTCTTTCTTCCACCTGCCCTTAACCCACTTCATTGTTGGGTCACTTTATCAAACATGTTGAAGAAATTATTCAGCTTAGTTTTTTACTACTGACTGCTTGCCCAACGTCAACCTCCTGGGGGATTCAGTCCCAGCCAAATCGTGTTTGAAAAACCCCATCCGACCTGAAAATCGAACCCAGGAACTCCCGGTTATTGTGTAACCGGGAGTGTAAAAGTGTATATATACTGCCACTGAAACAAGGTGAGCATAACGGTTCAACGTCTGTTAAAAACGTCTTTTTTTATAGCAAAGACTGGCAAACGAGCAGATGGGTCACCTGATGTTAAGTGATCTCCACCGCCCATAGACACCCAAGACACAGAAAGAATCATGGGTGCGTTGGCAACCGAAAAGGAGGGAATGGAAGAAGAGGGAAAAGGTATTAAGGGAAGGGAAGGGAACGAAACGCGACAGCAAGCTGGCTCTTTACGTCGGTTTTCTGTGAGACAGTGGTATCCAACCGGTCGAGCCGGCCCATTGGTGCTGTAAACGTAACTGTCTACAGCGTGGCTTTACCATTAAAAAATGTTCCTTTATAATGCAAACGATTCACAAAGACACCCGAGTATCTGCCCGATATACCGTGATAAATCTTACTTTTGTTGTCAGCCAGCCGACGCGCGGCTCTCGTTTGAAAAATGCTGATTGTGGCGATAAGCGGCAGATTTATCGCGAGCTTAGATAGCCTAGACAGGCCTTTGTGTAGGGCGTACTCGGCAACATCTGGCCTGTACTGATGTGCCCGTAATCTTTGTGCAGATTACGGTTAATGATCTAGGCCTATAGGAATCTAGGAATTTAGCCTAAAAATATATAAATATCACGCGATTAGGTCCGTATCAAATACTCGGTTAAATCGATATTACATTATTAAACCAAAGGCTATAACTTTTCGAAATTCGTGAAGAGAATTTTATGGTTTCCTCGCGATGATATATAATTCGTTAAAAGCAAAGGCTAATTATTTCACGAATACACGGTTAACTTAGAAAAGTCAGCGGTGTTATTGGATTTGGTTTCGAACCTGCGCCAACGGTCGCGACAGTCTGTACCACTCCTAACTAAGCTACAATTGCTTCTTAGAAATAATCCTTCAAATTTTACTTTTCCTTATTAAAAAGTAACTTTTCCGGGCACCATCGTCGGCGAGTGGGCTGACCCCACTCTAAATTGGAAAATGTAGGAAGAAATTAAATTCCGTCCGCGACCCGCCGAGCTGTGAGCCTGTGATTACGTCGTCGGTGACCTGTGAAACGACCTCGAACGACGTACACGGTCTCGTATTATGATTTATATGAAGGGACACACTAATATAGTTTATAAATATTATTTGAGTCTCATGGCATAATGTGGGGATGCTGTTGTTGCTGTTAAGATACCAAATGTGTAAATGCGGGATATGACCAATATTTCTATTATTTGATATAAATTATAAATTAATACACCCAACATTCACACACATAGTCCTGACCCCACACTAAGATCGAGTCTTGTATCGTGGGTATCAGGAACTACGAGAGACTTTCGGTCTCACAACACCCAGGCCCGAAACAAATATCTGTGGGCCACATAAACATTTGTCTCGATGCGGGAATCACACCTACGAACTCACGTTTCATAGCCGGCTACTCGCCCGCTGCGCCACGGAGGCTGTCGGATATTCTTTCTACCTGCCCTTATCCCTCACCGGGATGATCCACCTGACTTGCGCGGGGTCGGCGCAACACACTTTTTCGAACATATAGCAGAAAGGATTTGTCTTAGTGTTTACGACTGGCAGCCTGCTCGACGTATGACAAATAACTTTATATTCATCCTAGCATAGCAAAGTGACTACACTAGACGGTGATGATAATGATAAGTGCAGTACATTCCAAAAAAACAGCGACCACCGAAAAATAATGGGTTTCTCGGTGGCAACCAGAATCATACTAACCAGTACCCTTAGTACGAGTTTTTATCGATTCTCGAAATCGACGATACTTTTCAGTTTCTCCATACATTTTTTGGTTTGTTGTAGTTTCCGCAAAGTGGCGCTGCTAGTCAAATGTATGGACAAAACGCAAACTGTCGTCGATTTCGAGAATCGAGAATTGTCAAAATAAACTCGTACTAGGGGTACAGACATCGTAGCATTGACAAATTATATTCCTAACATAAATGGGCCAAGTAATATGTTTTCAGCAAATAAATGTTGCCGCTGTAGTGACTAATTCGAGCCCCTCCAATATTTTTTAATAACATTGACGTTTCCAGGAACATTGTTGGAACAAACACCCCCGCCTGTCCTATACATAGGGTTGCCATACGTCTTCGTTTCCCTGGATTTTTTTGTAAGGCGTTTGTATACATAACAAAAGGTCCTGCCGAAAAGGTAAGCAGAGGCGCACTAGCGCACTAGTACACCCACATTTCGCCGAGCTTTAGTTCCGTCCCGGATTGGATAGGAGGCGAGCCTATCTCCATATCGCGCTAAATTCCAGACTTCAGGCTGATACTGAAAAAATCCAGTAGCACTTTGCCCGATAAAAGGGTGTTATATTTTCATTCGTTCGTAAGTTAGAAGATGGCGATAGGCTCGCCCCCTATCACATCTGGGACGTAACTAAGCTCGGCGAAATGTAGGTGTTCTATTTCGCCTCTGCGTACCCCTTCGGGGATACAGTCGTGGGCTTGTGTTATGTTATCATCATCATCATCATCATCATCATCATCATCATCAGCCATAGGACGTCCATTGCTGAACATAGGCCTCCCCCAAAGATTTCATGTTATGTTAAACATAACATATGCTCACGCCTGTATCCCCGAAGGGGTAGGCAGAGGCGCACTAGCGAACTAGAACACCCACATTTCGCCGAGCTTAGTTCCGTCCCAGATGTGATAGGGGGTGAGCCTATCGCCATATCGGGCACAAATTCTAGACTCCGGGCTCATATAGAAAAATCCAATATCACTGCCCGACCCGGGGATCGAACCCGAGACCTCAGAACCGTAGTCGTACCGAAATACCACCACGCCACCGAGGCAGTCATGTTATGTTATATTGTTTATATTTTAATGAAACTTGTCGACGTCAGCAGTCCATTAATTTTACTTAGCTGACCTCTGTCTTCCTGTTTGGAGTTATCTTGGCTTAATACCAGAGTCTACATTCCTACACAAACGCTTCCATTTCCTCCGGGCTACATCTACCTATACACTGAAATCCCCTTTTACACAGAAACGCTATTCACTGAACTCAAAAGCTTGTTCGAAGTTTTCCGCAACCCTAAAGTTGGCGTTCACTGCCGAAAACCGGTAGACGTGTATGACGTGTTCGGGCGAATGTTTATTGTAATGCCGTGTATATGTATTGTTATATAGTTCATGGAAGTATGGTGTGTATACCAAATGCAGTGATGGAAATATGTAGCGTGTTTAGTATCAATGTGACCGAATAAAAATGTCCTGAGGTCTCGAGTTCGATCCCCGGATCGGATAGTATTGTTTTTTTTTACTCAGTATTAGCACAGAATCTGTAATTTATGCACGGTAAGCCTGTAATATATCTGTTGATATGAGTGCTTGAAAATCATTCTTGTCTTGTTTCTAATAAGGTATATTTTACAAACCGGTCAACATCCAGCGTTTTAAAAGCGCCGGCGTTCGAAAAAGTATACTAGAACTCCTTTGTTCCATTACAACGCTTTTTAACGCGCGTTGAAAAAGCTCTCGTGCGAATGAGGGCTAAGGCGATAAGCTAGCTCCCTGTTACATCTGGAACGGTAATAAGCTCGGCATTATGTGGGTGTTCGAGTTGGCTAGTTCACCTCTGTCTACCCCTTCAGGGATATAGAGAGTCACAAGTTTAAAAACTTCAAAACCGACCTCAAAACCTCATCACACCTTGACCAAATTAAACAGAACTATCTTTGGAGGCTCTATCGAATACATAAAGAATCTTGAAATTCGATCCACTTTTGCTGGAGATATTGCGTAAAAAACAACGAATTACGAACCTCCTCTCTTTGAAGTTGGTTGAAAGGAATACGTGTCTCAGTTCCGTAGAATTGTCCTGCGACATTTTCGAATCGTTTCCGACTCGTCGCATATCTCGGTCAAGCCCCTCAAGCTTGAACGCTACTTCCTCAGAGGCGCCTTCAATGCTCCCTACCCACTATGAGTGCTCTGTTATCAAATATGACACCTGGGGGGTTACCACAACCTCTTATAGCATTCTATCTACTATCTTAATCTATATCCATACTCTATACCACTATATAAAGAGGAAAGTTTTGTTTGTAATGAATAGGCTCAAAAACTACTGAACCGATTTTGAAAATTCTTTCACCTATGGAACGCTACGTTATGAAGTGGTAACATAGGCTATATATTTTATGTATTTTTTAGAAATAACTTATAATTATAATGATATTTGACACCTAAGTCGGCAAGCTTCTTGAGAACTTCCTCGACGTACGCCTGGGCCATATTAAAATAAAAAAAATAGTAGTAAAATTTTAAATTATTGTTCGTCTCAAAAAGATCTAAAAAAAAAATCCGCAATAGCATTGTCTATCTTTTAAGGATAATATTTTAATAATCCCACATCTTACTTTCATGAATTTTTAAAAGATTCACTGTTCGATTGGAATGGGAATAGGGTAGTGCTGTGGACAGATATGTCTACAGCACCAGTGGGCCGGCACGACCGGTTCGACATACCCATTTATTTTTTATTTATTGGAACAAAAGTTGTTATAAATGTGTTATGTACAAGCTTTCATAGAAAAAATTCCTTTCAAATGAATCAAAAGTTTTTCACTCTCTTAATATAAGAATTAAACATTTAACTGTAATGTATGCAGTAAGTTTGAACTTTTAATCATTATGCCTTTAAAACGGGCTCAAAAATACGAACGCCATTCACTTCGCTCTCTGAATGGCTCTTCACAATGTAATTAAAAAATTGCAAATGGAGACTACTTCGTTTTTATTTAATCACTCCGTTGAGATGGTTCTTTCACTCTTTTTTATACGAGTAGCTTTTGTTCGCGGATCCGCTCGAGTGAAAAGTTTTTCTAAAACAGCTTCCTTCATATAGAATTTAGGTGATTTGCCTGTCTGCAGATTTTTTGGTAGGTGCTTCGGAATCATATCGTCATGATCTTTTATATCATTAGATCTTTGATACAAGTCCTGAGGCATCCTATGTCTTTTCTTATACTTTATGTTTTATTATATAACAAGACCTGAAACTGACGACTTATCAAACTCAAATATTGTTATATTTATTTGTTTTTAAACGAGCCACCTGATGGAAAGCGATCACCGCCGCCCGTGAACACCCACGATATGAGAGGAATCGTCGATGCGTTGCCGCCCTTTGATGAAACTATAGGCTCTTTTCTTAAAGTTTCTTAGGTGGGATCGGTCAGTACCATTAGTACGAGTATTTCTCGATTTTCGAAACGATGATAGTTTACAGTTTCTCCATACATTTTTAAGTTCGTCGTAGTTTCGGCAAAGTGGCGTTAGTCAAATGTATAGACGAAACGCAAACTATCATCGATTTCGAGAATCGAGATCTGTCAAAATAAACTCGTAGTAGGATAACAGGAAATACTTAACTATAATATCTACATATCACAGTAAAGCTCACAAAGGTCTCAACTATTTTCAGCAATTATTCCAAGAAAAACGTAGCCAAAAAATAAGGGTCGTCCTCCGCCAGTCTGAATATATGAATATTATACGTCGTTATATTGTGAGCTTGAGATGTTTATGCGACGCGCTGGCTAGCGCAGCCCCAAAGGTTGTTGACTTGCCGCTTGACTGATGATGACGAATAAATTTAGTTAGCGACCCTTGTAGATATAAAGATAACTTTAGGCTTGACGAGCGATGGTTATTCAGTGATATCTTTAAAAATCCCCTTGCATGAGAGTATTATTATTGTTTTTGCCTCGAAAATGCACTATTGTTTACACCTAGCAATTAGAAAATAATGCTCTTGTTCTGACTGCCTCGGTGGCGTAGTTGTATTTCGGTATAACTACCGTACTGAGGACTCGGGTTCGATCCCCGGGTCGGGCAAAGTGATATTGGATTTTTCCATATCAGCCCGGAGTTCGGAATTTGTGCCCGATATGGCGATAGGCATCACATCTGGGACGGAACTAAGCTCGGCGAAATTTGGGTGTTCTAGTTCGCTAGTGCACCTCTGCCTACCCCTTCGGGGGTACAGGCCTGAGCTTATGTTGTGTTATGCTCTTGTTCTACAGTCACATAAGCTAAAAAATCGCATTCCTAGGTAAACGCCATTCAGATTAGGGCAGGGCGGTCGGGTATCAACTTGTATTTTTTTTAAATATTCAATGTTAAAGATCCCAAAAAGTTTTTAACTGATCCTACTTATTTACGACCTAGTCTGCCTGACGTCAACCCCATTTGAAGGACAAAATATCAAGAACAATTAAAGTTCAAGATTTTAATCAAACTTATACTACAAGTTTAAATTAAACATTCAACCCGTGTCCATTCGCTCTTATATTTAATAAATGACACACATCTAATTTGCAATAAACGAGCTCGCGTTCATATGTTTATTTGATGTTTTACATAAACCTCGCGTTAGTTCAACTACACAGTTATTCTGAGTGCAACGGAACGTAATATGCATATGGTATGTTTATTTACAAACGTTATATGCCAGCGACGAATGGAACGCAATTTTGCAGATGTATGTTAGCTGAATATACATATCATATTTTTATCATTCTTAAAAACATATTGCAGTCTTTAATATTTATTTTGTTTTTTTTTTCCGTATAAACGTATAATTTAAATGTATAATTTGTTCAAGTTTCGCCAAGGTGGATTTATGCCAAAATGAACTCAATTTGTCCAAATTCAAGTAAGTTAGAATTGCTTTGCTAGAACCGCGTTTATAATGCTATTGAATTCAGAGACCCTAGTGGTTTTGACCACCGTGTCAAGAAGAAAGGTACCTTTGGTGTCGCGGATGTTATGAATGGGTTTAGTCAACTCTCCACTGCTATTGCATAGCCTTAAGCGTGATTTAAATCGGCTAGACATGCATACGAAGTCTGAAATCTATAAACCATTCAAACCAAGTCTTTCAGAAATCTAGAAACAGTACGTAAACTTCGATATGAGTGCATAGAACTCAACTTTGTAAATATAACAGAAGGCTCATTTCACCGAGTTAATTTTGCGAAAAGTGTTAGCATTTGGTCATAAACAATTTGAATATTACTTGCCAGGGAGGTAACGATTCCAAATCAACACCTCACGGACCACATACGATGCCACTACAAAATGAAAACATTATGGATATAACTAGAAACAAAATTGCATCTTAGAGTCACTACTGTTCACTACTGTTATTAACAGCTTTACATATACCCAATCCACTTTAAACCACAACACCGAACGTACAAGCCTCTAAAATTTAATTACACTGCCTACCCAACCCGACAGCGCTGCAGCATTAGACAAGTCGTGTTCCATATCCCTCGGGCCATTACCGTAGTGTAAAATATTCAGACACTGAGGCTTGTTGCGGCCGGCGCGGCTGGAGCGCTGCAGCGCTTCATTAGCCGTTGAATTTGGATCCTTCGAGCCGGAGAGAGACGTAACGCCATGTGACGTAAACATGAGATATGGATGTTTAGGTATGAAATAAAAGTTGGGTTTTTGTGTTGTTTTATTTTTCTGAAGTCGATGTAATCAAGATGTCTAACAATAATAACAAAGGCTAATACTATAAAAAACGATTATCCTCCTTCGAAACAGTCGGGCAAAAACAGTCCTACACACCACAAAAATAATCTCAAAAGCCCTACCTCCCCAGTCTATTAATCCTCCTCACAATATGAAAACCCCAGTGAATATTTCCTCGTATATTTTAATAGATCGATTTCCATGTGTCTTTGTCTGCCAGCGCCGTATCTGGCGCCGTCCGTCTAGACTGGTAGACGGGCAGCCCGTGCCGATCACCTCTGACGTCCACTGCACGCCTAGCCTGTCTCATACCCTTCTAGTTACTAACCATTCGTGAGAGATGCTATGTGCTAGTGTGGACAAATGGCTTTGGTTATTTTTTTTGCTTTTACTGGCTTATAAACTATATTTTCTGCCTTTTTTCTTGACGTCATCTGTAGGTACAGAAAGGCTGGTTAGTTAACCAGGATATGGTTTTATAGGATTCGTCGGTGTGGGTCACGGAGCGACGTGTTGTTCATTTTCCTATTCAATTCTACTAGCTTTCAATATTTGCCGCCATTTCCCTGCTAGCGTTGCAGAAAGGATTTAGCCTATTTAACGTCAACCCCGATCTGGGGTATCCAGTCCAGGGAAAATAGTGTTAAAGAAACACCACGCCTGACCATAGAATGTAACTCAATACCTCCTGTTTCACAGTCCATATACACTGGCACTAGACCAAAGAGGCGACACAACGGCTAAATAAAATACTTTATTTCTGATACTACAGTAACTTCAAAGCAAAAATAAGTAGTAGTTTTGAAATTATTTAACAAGTAAAAAGGCAATCTTGGCTAAAGTTTTCCAGACTTGAGCAGGGTGCATCTGCCCCTAAACACACGTTGTCCCACCGCAGTGTCCGTCTGCAAGTCTACCTACCATAATAAAACAATGTAACTTCTACCACAGTATTAAATCTATACAGTCTACCAACAAAGACATTTGCACTGCAAAGTGACTACACTGCACCTGATCGTGAGCGTAGTGCAGTCCAAAAAAAAAACTAGCGACCACTGTGTACAAACAATGGATTTAAAAGTGGTCGCCAAAATCATGCCGGTCTATTTAAGCTTCTTCACACTCCGAATCCGAAGTGGAAGAAGCAAATCGAGGAGCTACCGATAAAACAGGCGGATGACCGATGCAGACACAGGGAAACTCCTGTATCCGTCCCAACCATCAAGTCATGCCGCAAGCCCCTCGAGAAAACCGGAAGTACACTGGCTGAACCACACACGGAGTGTGGGTCGCTATTACAGGTTTTAGCACCATGTACATGATGGGCGCCATCCGGTCTGATACGAACATCCTACCACCAGCATACAGAGTAGTTCGTTTAATTGTTAAAAAACAAGCATACAGAGAAATACAAAGTATATTTTTATTTACTAACTATGTTTTTAAGCAGTCCTCTGAATCTGTCCGTGTTTCGTCAAGATAAAACGCTTTGAAAGGCTGTATGCTTTTCAGCCTGTGATCCCCACATCCCTTAGTAGTTACCACGGAGTATGGACAATCCTTATGTTTGGCTGGCGGGACACGCGCCGCGTATATTTCGAGTCTAGACACTTTCGAATATTAGGGAGGGAATGCTTAAACCGTTCAGTATATGAAAGTTTCACTTTGTGAAGTACGAAATTGTTTTGGAGTAAATACTTTCATCACTGACTGACTGCCTCGGTGGCGTGGTTGCATTTCGGTGAGACTACCGTCTTGAAGTCTCAGGTTCGATCCCCGGGTCGGGCAAAGGGATATTGGATTTCTACATATCAGCCCAGAGTCTGGAATTTGTGCCCGATATGGCGATTGGCTCGCCCCCTATTACATCTGGGACGGAACTAAGCTAGGTGAAATGTGGGTGTACTAGTTGGCTACTGCCTACCCCTTAGGGGATACAGGCCTGAGCTTATGTATGTATGTATGTACTTTCATAACTATAAAATCTTCAAAAATATAAAACATATTCACTGAATATTGAAGCCTAAGATTTTCTCGAAACTCCTTTCAATCCAATTTTATTCTGTTCTATTTTAGAAACTTTCGAAACGTTAATTGAAGTGCTTTTTTAACCGCTTTGGTTTGACGTCAAACGAGTTTAATAAAGTTATCGGGCATTATGGGCGAACGAGAGGCTGCAGTCTCTCGGTTGGAAGTGGCCTTAATTAGCATAAGAGCCCAGAGTTTCAGGCTTTGCTGATAGCATCGAGGCATGCTTTTGAAACGTATATTAAATAACTACTACTTATTTTTAAGGCTCGTGCCATATTACGAACGAAGGCCTCATTCGCAGAGGAGCTTTTTCAACGCGCGTTAAAAACCGTTATAATGGAACAAATAAGTTCTAGTATAGTTATTCAAACGCCGGCGCTTTTAAAATGTGGCGGTTTTTTTTTGGCGGTTTGTAGAATATACCTTATTAGAAACAAGACAAGAATGATTTTCAAGCATTCATATGAAGAGACACGTTGAGACGTTGTACGCACGTTGATAAAGCTCTCGTGCGAATGAGGGCTTAGAGGACCGGCGATGTTCCATTTTTAAATGAAATTTGAAAATGGAACGTTATACAATACGCCATGGTTTGAAAAGAGGCTTAGCGGCGGTTGAAGTTACTGGCAACCTAAAGTCTACAGTCTCGCATTTGATCAGTGTGCTCTCATTACTAATGAAGCCCTTAATTATAATTTGATTTAGGGCCTTACTTATAAAAACATTTTCTTCTTATACTTTTTATAATAAATGGCTTCCACGCATTTGCGATGATTCTGCCAAAGTCAAGGTTGGATCGCACCAAGGTTATAATTACAGAAAATTATATAAAAACATTTTAGCTCAGATGAGTGAGAATAGTCTGTCACTTTTTTCCTTGTGTCACATTGTTGGAAAATAAAAAGGACACAGACTATTCTTAAACATTTACTCAGCTAAAAATTTTTTTATAAGTAAGGCCCATAGTATTTTTCACGCATAGTATTTGAACGTATACCCTGCATTGTTCTGTACAAAGCAATGTGCCCGAGACTCGGT
Organism: Clanis bilineata; assembly: GCA_036417725.1. NCBI lineage: Eukaryota > Metazoa > Arthropoda > Insecta > Lepidoptera > Sphingidae > Clanis > Clanis bilineata. The sequence goes on along the minus strand of CM071139.1, from coordinate 1,166,595 downwards.
TATTGATTGCCGTTATTCCAGTCACGCGGCGGGACTCGTGACGTCAGACACCTACCCCCCTCTCAACACTAAACAACACAGAGGTGTCTATTCTGAATACCTTCACATTCACGTTTTATTTTTAGACACAGTTTGGCTATCTTTGAAGTAGAATATTGCAGTGAGTGGATATTTTTTGTTAGTTTACGAAGGCAGTCGAGCACCTGCACCTGATAATAAGTGTTCACCGTGCCACTGCCGACCGTGGAAAAAAGGCATAGGGTTTGGAAAGGGACAGCTCGTTTGGAGACAGGATTTAGGGCGTTCGTAAATCTTTCCGTACGAAACGTAGGGCTGTCTTAAGGCAAGAACACAACAGAATTCTGAACACAAGAATTCAGGGGAAGAGCCTCTTGGAGAGTAACAATAATTGACCGAAAGAGAATGTAAGTCATTATCAGCCTTTCGGAGGCACCGTGAGGTTGGAGTCCCCGGGCCCCGGGTGCCCTTATTGTGAAGACGAAAAGTAACAGAAAACTGCCCCTTGTTTGGGTGTCCTGGACGTCTATGGGCGGTGAAGATCGCCCATCTAGTCTCTTTCCAATATCCGCATCAAAATAGTTTTAACAAATATATAATTATCTACGGGCTAGTCTACGTATATTTTAACAATGGAACTCATCAATCGATACCCCATTGTTACTTCACTACACAATTAATATGAAATTTTTAGTAAACTATAAAGTACAAGATTACCTTAAATATTCCCGCAGACTTAGTATTCTTTGAAAACACTATAACCATTTACGCAGGTGTTCGTTCGATAAATATTAGATGCGTTTACAAGTCGAGGTTAGTTCAAGTATCGTAAAGGTTTTATTTGTTAAACACGCGATGGAACTGTTCATGTATTAATGAAGTTGATTTCAACTTCGATTGATTAAATAAGTTCATTACCGATGATAGTTGCCGTTGTGGGCAAATAACTGGCTGTGAAAGGAGAAGCATTGTGTTTGGTTCTCGCACCGCGTCCCATTTTTTTTTATAGCAGAGACTGGCAAATGAGCAGATGGGTCACCTGATGGTAAGTGATCTCCACCGCCCATAGACATCTAAGACACAAAAAGAATTATGGGTGCGTTACCAAAATAAAAGGAGGGATTGGAAGGGGAGGGAAAAGGGACTGGGAAGGGGAAGGGGTGAAATGGGCCACCAGAAATCTCACTCATCGAACGAAACGCGACAGCAAGCTGCCACTTTACGTCGGTTTTCTGTGAGATATTGGTATCAAACCGGTCGAGCTGGCCTATCCGTGATGTTACTGTCTACTGTCTAGAGACCCAAAACACTTAATTAGCCGAGCTTATTTCCGTACAGATGTGATAGGGGGCGGGCCTATCGCCATATCGGGCGCAAGATTCCTCATATACACATAAAAATACATAGAGGTACATTCCATGCAAACATCGCCTCTAACGGCCTTCCGAAGTACTTTACCCTCCCAAATCCCAGCTAAACTCACGCAATACGAGTACTTAAAATAATTTTAAACACACATCCAGCAAACGAAGTACGAGACAAAATTACCCATTCAGACACCACCGTGTACCGTAAAATTAATTCAATTTTACACTAAAAGCAATGCGGTGTTCACGTCAAATGTAAATATTATACTCCAGCTTGCGTTGGCTCGAGTTGTGAACGCGAACTGGAAACGGTCAGTCTGTGTCGTTGTTTGCTTTGGTCGTTAGTTTGTTTTCTTTGTCCGGGCTAGTGTAGTGATTTTTGTTGGCTGGAATTTGAATTGTAAACGACTAAATAATGAAACTTGTGATACATTTACACACACCAACGCACGCACGCATGTACACACACAAATACACACACATACAAATAAACACAGACACACATACATATACACACACACACACAGAGAGAGAGAGAGAGAGAGAGAGAGAGACAAACACACACATACACACATATATGCACATACGTCACGTCTATAATCCCCAAAGACTTAGGCAGAGGCGCAATTACCAAATACCTATCACAAATGTAAATAATGTCCAGATAACAAATTAGTATTTCTTTAAATTAGTGTCTCTTTAAAACTGTTCGCCCTTAACTCCACCGCCACGTAAGGCTCGTCTCCTGCACCTGTTTTTCTCGAAACAAAACACATATTACGCAAAATACATTATTTTATTTGTCTCCAGCTCATAGAATAATGGACTATAGATGAAAATGTGTAGCGAAACCATGTTTTGTGCAGATGTTTAGTGCACAAAACATGTTTAGTGACTGCCTCGGTGGCGTGGTGGTATTTCGGTACGACTACGGTTCTGAGGCCTCGGGTTCGATCCCCGGGTCGGGCAAAGTGATATTGGATTTTCCATATCAGCCCGGAGTCTGGAATTTAAATAAAATAACACCCAACAGTCACATACATAGTCCTGACCCCACACTAAGATCGTGCCCTATATGGCGATAGGCCCGCCCCCTATCACATCTGGGACGGAACTAAGCTCGGCGAAATGTGGGTGCTCTAGTTCGCTAGTGCGTCTCTGCCTACCCTTTCGGGGATACAGGCGTGAGCTTATGTTTAGTGCAGGAGACGCGGCTTTCAATTTGCAGTTTTTTCACAATGTTTTCTGTAGCTCATAAAAGCTATTAAAATGGTCAATAGCTTTATAACTACGCTGCGAGTTGTTCAAGATGCTCCATTAACGTTGTCAACCATAAATAACGGCTTCTATAATCAGGATTTTGTGTCTTTTTTATCAATGTTTTATAGAGTGGGAAGCTTTATGGACAAATTGCGTGTTTATGTTTATTTTGTATTACCCGTTTCATGTTCGATATTAAGATGTTATCGCCTATAAATTAGTTAACAGGACGAGAAGATTTATTATCGTTTTATTGTGTCATTATTTAAAGTAGAAAGTGGGGAATGGGCAAATGTCCTGTAGGGGCGCCTTGGTAATTAACTGCCGTCGCCCCTGAAATACTTCTTAAAATACTTCAAAATCGCTAATCCATTGTGGATATTGATTATAGGAAACGGGGATTGAAAGTTTTGGGATACCAATTACATATTTCGTAATAACAAAGACTGGCAAACAAACAGGTGGGACCTGATGGTCAGTGATCTCCAAAAAATCACGTATGCTATGCCAAATTTCAAGGATGGGATTAGGCATTAAGAAAACTGCTCTGTATTTTAATTTTAGTCCTTGTTAATATTTCCTTCAAATCCGTACTGCAGCCAATTGAAATGGTTTTTACCCGACTGCCCCGGAAGGAGGTATTGTTTTTCATCACAATGCTAATGCAGCCCAATAGTGGCGAAGAGTGAAAATTTTCAAAAGGGAAGCCAATGCTACTTTCTCTTCTAGATAACACCTAGATAATTCTTATTTCTAAGCCTACAATTCGGCAAAGAGAAGCTGGTAGGAATCGGGTTGTGTGGACACTTCGCCACTACAGCCCAATAATGGTGAGGTCAAATCATAGCTCTGTTGCCTTGAAGTAAATGGATACAATTAGTAGGCTGCCATGGCAATTGAAGTAACGAAAAATGGCCTTCAGGCTTTTGGTTTAAACACCAGGTTTCGTCGAAAAACATTATAGCCAAAGCAAAACTAGTGAGAAGCCTTGAACGCCCCTCCGCTTTATGAAGGGCACGTTAATCATAGCTGTAGGTTATTATACGTTTTTACAAAGAATATTGGTAATTTTTCCTGCTGAGTTTGTTTCGCCGATTCTTCTCAGGCAGGGCTGCGTTTATACCCGGTAGTAGTTTTAAAAAATGTGACGTATTGGAATCTTCCATGGTCCATACTAACTCCTTATACTTCATTATAATAAATAATATACAATAGAATTACAATGTAAATAGAATTTTCCAATTTTAGGCGTGAGCTTATGTTATGTAATGTAGAATTTTCCAAATATATTTTTAAAAATCCTGTAAGGAAAGTAACTAATATGTTATCCTAAAAATATACATAAGTTGATTTATATAATTCTTTTTTGTTATATTTTAATGTATTAAATTGTTATAAGAGCTATTTGTTAGCCTACGTGATTAATAAATCATTTAATTTCATTTCGTATTTGACTTTGTCAGTAGACCTTCGCAACGTGGGATATCAAATGCTTGCTACTACATAAAAGACCACATCCACGTGATGTATAATCACAAGTTTAAAAACTTAACAGACCGACTTCGAATCCGATCGTGGCCAAATTTATATGGGACCACCCTTGAAATAAGCTCTATCACACAAAAAGAATTTTTAAGATCGGCCCATATTTGGCGGAGATATCGCGTAACATACATAAAAAAAATACAGACGAATTGAGGACCTCCTCCTTTTTGGAAGTAGGTCGATAATAATTCATGTAATCCAATAAAAAGCTTCCAAAACGTGGTAATTTATCGTAAAGATTTATATCAAGTATATGAGGCATGTGGACAATTTGTTGTCACGAGTCACGACTCGGCGAGCCACGGCGGTCGACCCGCAGTGTTTGCGTCACAACTGACGTCACACGAGTATGAGGATGAGAGATAGGTTACATATCCTATATATAATATGCACGTTATCAAACGTATAGTTTATCTAGGTGACTATATAACCTTTGTTACTGTATAGTTGCAAAAAGGTAGCATCAATAATAAAACACCCGGAAGGGATAGGCAGAAGCGCACTAGCGAACTAAAAACACCTACATTTCGCCCAGCTTAGTTCCGTCTCAGATGTGATAGAGAGCGAGCCTATTACCGAATCGGTCATAAATTTCAGACTCCAGACTCCATACTGATACTGAATAGAAAAACCAAATATCACTTTGTCCGACCTGGTGGTCGAACCCGAGACCTTAGGACTATAGTCATATCGCGCAGGCAATACCACCACTCCACCGAAGCTGTTTTCTAATATGCCTCCAAATTCCCATGAAATAAAACGAATTCGTGAGCAATAACGACATGCGATCCGCATCGTGCTTGCGTCATCGTGCTGACGTCACAGCGCGGCGCGGCGCGGTGTCGTCAAGCGACTTTCCAACTGCTTATTGCCTCTTCTTTGTTGCCTCTATTATTATTGGATTCTTTACACCTCTCCACTTGTATAAGTAATAATATGATTTGGGGGTGCCATTTACGAAGGGGTATTAATCGTTTAATTGTCTATGCAGAAATTGTGTTTGTTTTTCACTTCGTAAGGGAGACATAAACCTTAAACATAAACTTACACGGCCTGATAAAGGTCGCAGGAAGTCGCTGGATGCAGGCCGCTTCCAATAGGACGATCTGGAAAACTTTGGGAGAGGCCTATGTTAAGCGGTGGACGTCCTGTGGCTGATGATGATGTTGATGATGAAGGGAGACATAAGAACACATTTTCCAATAGAACAATATAAAGTAACCGGCTGTGAATCGAGAAGCCCCGGGTTCGATACCTGCACCAAATGTTTGTGTGTCCCACTGATATTTGTTTCGGTTCTGGTTTTACTAAGACCGAAAGTCTCTCGTAGTTTCTGACACAGATAATACCTAGTGTGGGCCATGTGGGTAAGGACTACGAGTATGTATGTGACTGTTGTGTGTATTAATTATTATATTTATAAAATGAAATTTCAATACAATTTAATAATATTTTCGGCCGACTTCCAAAAAGGAGAAGGTCCCCAATTGTCTGTATTTTTTTATGTATGTTACGCGATATCTCCGCCAAATGTGGACCGATTTTCAAAATTCTTTTTGTGTTCGATAGAGCTTATTTCAATTTAATATAAATTTGGTCACGATCGGATTTGAAGTCGGTCCGTTAAGTTTTTAAACCTTGATTATATTTACTCAATTTACATTCCCCCGGAACTCTATATACTCGTTTATCCACATAGTTGTTCGAAGCCAACGGTACTCAAACCTCGGTGAGGGTGACAGCAATCATACGTAGCTCAAACATCCATTAGCGAGCGGGGTTTAGCGGTTGAAGGATAACTATCGGCGTTTATAAACGTGTTGCTGGGTGAAACATTGATATATAACACGCAATAGGCACAAACGTGATTGATGCAGGTATAGAATTTATTGTTACGTAGATCTAAGAAATCGTTTGAAGATTTTACTTAAACCCGAAATTGAAATTCAGCACAAATATGTCCTTGTAGGGAGATAAATGTTTGATTTGATGATATTGTTACTGTTTAGGTAAGTTACTGTTTTTACTGTTAAGGTTGCAGGAAGTCGCTGGAGGCAGGCCGCTTCCAACAGGTCAATCTGGAAATCTTTGGGGGAGGCCTATGTCCAGCAGTGGACGTCCTATGGCTGTTAATGATGATGATGATGATGATTGTTACTATTTTGGAAAATGTAAACCTTACTAAATGTTCTTATATTTGGATAGGCGATTGAGTTTATTGAATACAATGGAATATTCTTTAATGATCTGCTTCAGTCATCAAACAATCAATTCAAATAAAACAAAATAAAACAGTCTAACAGATCACACGAGAGACTTGGAAAATCGTTTCCGAAAATACAAAAAGCGGTACACACAGACCTACCTTCATACAATATTTATGGCAGTCTGACCCCAGCTCACGGTATAAATAGCACCCGCCCCGCCTCCGCTCCGCTTTAGGGCACAGACCCTTTAAAACAACAATGCAGCTTCAACAGACGTGCTTAGGGGGCGTTATGGTCACATGCTACGTTGCCTTTTTATCCTTGTAAGGGATAAAACCCTGCACCTGAAGATAGATTACGTCCCTCGACAACCTCTTTGAGCCGTGGTCACACTAACTTCACTAAGCAAAAACGAAGCTAACTTTTCTGAGCTAGGTAGCCGAAATAGTATTGATGGGAGTCTAGCACTGTAGTGCGCAGTGTAAACTAAAGTTTAAAAAGTTGCCGCAGTTACATGAGCTTTTGTGGCGGACGATTTAGCGAGGTATTGCCGCTTGGGTTTTTAAACATCTTTATATGGAACGTGAACAAGCAATTAAGTGCAAAGCACGATGGTGTAATACTAATTAGTTATGCGTTAAGAATGTTTGATCTGGCTGAGACTGCACTATCTGTATTTATAATCGGGGGTGTTACAGTAAATTTACCGAGCTTTTATCACGTTTCTTTTAACCGTGTTATTTAGTTTTTCCCTTGTTAAAAACGGCTAGAAAAACGACCAAAACCCATATGCAGACGAGGCCTGACAGACCGTTGGGAATGCGTCTGACAGACACGTTTCCTTACCACGATTAACCTGTCTTATAAGGGGGTGGGGCCCTAGGGACCCGGCTTGACAGGCGTTGCCGCCGTGATGAAAGTATTAAACGAGTAAAAAAATGTCTACCTGATATTTCCCTACTAACAAGACACAAAAACGAGCAAAATTCTGTGTCTGGCGGACCGCCGTGCATGCATCTGACAGGACGTTTTGCTCTCGTTAGATTAACCCTTGTTATATCGTTGAAGAGCTGGGCATGACACAGGATCTATTTTAGGATAGTGTGCTTCGACCGTTAGCGAAGTTGTCGATAGAGCTTTGCTGGACAAGTCTAAAAGAAGTGTTATTTTTTAGTTCCATATTAATAATAAAGAAATATATATTAATGATAAAGAATTACATTTAACAATAGAATTTGAGATTGAATTTTTCTTGGTCTAACTTACTTACTATGTATTTATGATTTTTATTATGACAAGAAAGAAGAGATTCAATATGAAATTCTTAAAAAAGCTAAAATTCGATTGTTTTTAATCAAAACTTATGTTTATGCACGAATATCACAAATTATTTGTTGCTGAAAACTCGAATCATGTAAAATGTCATAGTCTCTGCCTACTCTTATAGTATAAAGCCTTGATGTTAATCGTATGTAAGCTCAAAAGAACCTCGAGTACCCAAAATATAAATCTGACTAAATCGAGACAATAACGTTATAAATATAGCCCACTTTGTATAGCAAATGTTATCAAGCAACAAAGATCGCTGCCCACAAAGGATATCCGACGTGAAGGGGTCATTATTTTCGCCAGCACAAAGCTGAGTGCGGTCTAGAAGGTTGCTAGTATCCACTGGCCATTCGTTTATGTGGCCCTGTCTTGTGTTTGTTTAATCTCACCTTGATTTGGGTATTTCTATGAATCTGCCTATTAAGCAATAGCTGATGGCAAGCCTACACTAGTTTTTTGTCCTATGTTTAAAAAAAATATATTGAATTGAAAAAACATGTTATATATTCGTGATTTAAAGAAATTATCTCGGGTTTTACTTCAATCTACTCCTCTATTACATAAAAAATAATGACATATAGATATAGTTCCAGCTATAATATGTCAATAATTATATTGTGTATTTTAATAAAATAACAATATTGTAATCTTACCGCTATAATTCGAGATAGGTCAGATAGTATAAAAATAGGATGTTACTCTAATGAAGTCGTTATATCCGTTCTCACATTCGTCGATCCGAGCCACGGCTCCTAATTGATGTGCCGGCACGTAACGTCCTCAAATACCGCCCTATTAACGGATCTACACCGTCTACACGTGTCTACGCGTGTGCTACGACACTACGACCACGTAGGTCCGTAGGTATAACCGCTACGGCGTAGAGTTTTGAACTGAAGTTTATGACAGTTGAATGTCTTTTGAGAAGTAAAAGCGGGGGAATAGGCTTAAATATTTATGCTGCATTTCTATGTACAAAACTGAATTAGAAAAAATAATATTAGTATTAGTTTGTATTTTTTTGTTAGTAGTGGGTGGTAGAAACCTTCATAAAAGCAAGCTCTATGTTTTTTTCAAATTATGGTAATTTGTTACAGATTCTCGTGTACGAAAACTGAAGATTCTAGTTTGGTAAGTTGTTCTACAGTATTTTAATAATAATAATTGCATTTCTTATTCAATTTTGAAAATGTTTTGATCTTGGCTGATTTTTTTTTTTGTTGACTTGATTTAATGTTTTAAAAATTAACTTTTAAAGTAATATGTATTTTTTTTGTAACACTTTCTCGTATACACTCTTTCTTACGGTACGATAGCTCATTATTTTTATCTATACATGTTACAACTTAGCTATTAAGTTATTAACTCCATCATAAAAACTTGCAATATATCCCCTACTACCTTAACGAGTGCGACCTCTCACGAATGGCCTTGAGCCAGTTCCTTTCACTTTTACATAGCTGAAGCGCTCCACCCAACGTGGTGAATAGCCACCGCCGTCGGCTAACTACCCTCCGTTTGAAAGAAACGACTTGCGTTGCCAATTTACTATTCTAACTGCGACTGCGGCCGTGGAGGATATTTTTGTCTTTTATACCTTATACGCTGGACCTGATGTATGTAGATTAAAAATATAATCGCAAAATAGGGAGTTGACGTCAGGTAAGCAGATGGTAATAATGAGTAAGCCGAATTCTTTTTGCAACAAGCTTCGAAAAGTGTGCTGTGCTGAGCCCAGGTAAGCCCGAGATAAGGGCAGATAGAAAATAAAACATAAAGCGCTGTAAATAAATAAATAATAATAGCCCTGTAATATTTCTGTCCCACTGCTGGGCACGGGCCTCTTCTACTAATGAGAGAGGTTAGGTAAATAATAAAAGGTAATGGTGAATAAACTAAAAAGCCTGTCGAGGATCTGCGCTACTGGTTGGAGTTAGGCTAGCTTAATTTCTGATATGGCTAAATCCTGAAAAGGACCAAAAATTCTGGCGATCAATTATAGACGCAGTTCGTCAATGGTCACCGTTATTCATGGACTGCATTACACTTACCATCACTGTATTTACACAGTGTATTCTTAGTATACATTGTATACAGATTGACTCAATCAAAGACTATCTAAATAATCTTAAAACGTTGTATGTGATTTTCAAATAATCACAAGTTTAAAAACTTAACAGACCGACTTCAACATGGGATCACCCTTGAAATAAGCTCTATCGAACACAAAAATAATATTGAAGATCGGTCCACATTTGGCGGAAATATCGCGTAACATACATAAAAAAGTATAGATGAATTGAGGACCTCCTCCTTTTTGGAAGTCGGCCGAAAATAACGAATCGAATCCCCTGCCCATGATGTTATACTTTGAAAAGCATAGGCGCACTTACAAAAAAGGCAAATGCATATAAAATAATAAAGTTTCCCTTATGTGCACTCTCTTATAAATCACATTTCAAGAGGTGACAAGTCACTCAGCACCCTCTCACCTTGTCATCCCTCTGAGTTGGAATTCTTATAAATAATTCTCTTTTCGTCACCTCGCATCAAAGTGCCATGATTAAACGCATTGCAGCCAACGCATGCATAATCAAGATCGCTTCTTAATTATATCGCGCTTCTATTGGGGTCAGTAACAAGTTTAGGGGAATTTGTATACAAATAAATAAATACACCCAACAGACACACACCTAGTCCTGACCCCCACACTAGGTTTAATCTGTATCGTGGATTTCAGCGACTATGAGAGACTTTCGTTCTCACAACACCCAGACTTGAAAAAATATCTGTGGGCCACACAAACAACTATGCGAGAACCAAACCCGCGGCCTCTAACTTCACAGCCGGCTATTCGCCCGCTACGCCACTGAGGCTGTCACATGAATTGAGGAATATATTTTTTTCATGGTTCTGTTCTGACACTTGGCTAACAATATCCCAAAATGTAAGAATGTTTTTGCATATAAAATGAGAACATTTTGGGATTTTTTTACCTGCTAGCTTGTTATTTTTGAGTTAGTTTACATAGAGGGCTGATAAATTCTACAATATATTTTAAATTGTAATGGCGATATAGATGACTTTGTGAAATATGAAAAAAATGGCTAAAAAAGCTTATACCACTTAAGAAAAAAATACTATAAATATTTTAAATATCATTATAAGTAAAAATATGAATATAAAAAAGCATCGTATCATACATAATATTACAGACCTGCATTAGTTCAACATTATCGTATTCATGTCTCTAAAATATACCATTAATGTTGAAGTGAATAATTTGAATATATCCATGATATATCCCTATTCATCCCAAATCTTGATTTAAAGGTGGGAGTGAGTTAAATCGAGATAAGGTATAACTCTTGATTAGTAATAGCGCTGCAAGGCGCCCTTACGGACGTAACTTCCATATCGACGATTAAATATCTATTAATGCGAGTTCACCGGAATGTAGCATAAACAAAACGTGGCTATAAATTGCCGACTCATCAATACCGGCACGATCAATCATTGCCCAAACCACCAGGGTATGCACCTCCATACAAACACCCACCCTCGTATTATTAACATAAAGTTCACATTCAGTTGTGCACATGTACGCAAAAATTATAACAAATTTCAAACGACCATAGACTTTATTACGCAAAGGACAAGATCGTAATTTGAGTGCTGAAGCTCCTATTTGCGCAACCCCTTTACGTTTAATTTGTAGAGAGGGATAGAGTATATGCCGTCCCTTTCTCGTCTTAAGGCCGCTATACATTTTTGTATAAACGCTACATTAGTGAAATTGTTGGTTGGTAACCCTTTTGTGATTTGGTATTTATTACAATTGTTCTATTGTATACATATTGGAAGGGCGGCTTTATTTGTGGGGATAATTCGGTGTATAGCAATTTTAGTATGGCCATTGGATGTTAATTTGTACAACTTAATTTAATAGATAAATGTATTTCATTGTCGCATTAGTTTATTGGCAGCGTATTGTGCTGTGAACCAAAAGATTCTGGGTTCGATTTCCAGGCGAAGACAGTGTTTTCATCAGGCAAGCAGCTGGTAATACGTCTTGAAACCAGCCGGTCGTAAGAAACTAGGCTGAATCTTTTCGAAATGCTTCGACAAGTGTGTTACGGCACGTTTAAGTGAAAAAATATACATAAATAAATAAATACACCCAACAGTCACCTAGTCTGGACCCCACACTAGGTATAACCTGTATCGTGGGTGTCAGACACTATAAGAGACTTTCGGCCTCACAATACCAAGACTTGAAACAAATATCTAAAACCAAGAAAGAAAAGATAGAAAACCAAGAAAGAAAAAATCGATAGTTTAAACATTAAGGTTATGCCTCTATCCCCAAACGGATAGACTGAGATGATTTTTGGTACTTTTCCTTTCCTTGTACTCACCTTTACATATAAATTATTGTTTTTTGTTTTGGCGATTATTTTGAAACCGTGTTTTTTGTAATAACCATTTTTTTACAGTCGTCCTCATTTTACTTCAACTGTTGAAAACTTTGGTTTTGTGTATAAATTTCACCAATAATTAATTCAGCGTTAATACGCTTAATACCAATTTGCTCCCTTCTTATCACCCCTCACTATAACAAGCAGGTGCTGAAACAAAACATTGTGACTGTCTCCCCACCCCTCCTCATCTCCCCACTCATGTCGGTTGCCCGACAACGCCCTCTATCCTGTAATTAAACACTATTATATCACATTAAGCTAAGATAACTACGCTTGAAGAATTAGAGTTCCCGTGAAACCGTTACGGTCGCGTCTATGGCGATGTCACTTTTAAATGGTAATGAGGGTTGATTTTTAAATTACTAGACAGAATTAAAGCGGTGGCAACGGCGGTCCCCACCGCATTTTGCCGTGTAAAGTATTTTGTTTTAAAAAGTATTGGACTGCCCATAAAGCGCTCGTTGGACGTTCTGTTGGAGGATTTGAGAGCCAGAATCACCTCCTTGGTCTAGTGGCAGCATGTATGAGCTGTGGACCTGGGTTCGATTTCCAGGTCGGGCAAAGAAAATTTTCTAATTTAGATTGTCCGGGACTGGATCCCTCATAGGGGGTTGACGTCAGGCAGGCGGCCGGTCGTAAAAACTAAGCCAAATCCTCTGCAACATGCTTGAAAAAATGTGTTGCGCCGACCCCACAATAAGGTGAGATAAGGCTAGGTAGAAAAAAACACTAGAGCCATGTTGCGGGCTGACTATCGGCAGTACAGTCAGGTGATCTTCCTTTTTTTTTCTTCATTCCTACTCCTTTTTTAGTCATATTAAAAAGCTAGCGATGGTATAATGAATAATACACACTCAAATATCCAAATGCCTCAAGATCTCTCGAAATCTCGCTCGTTTTTATGAGATCGTGCTGGGAATCCAGTCGAGCCGGCCCATTGTTATTTGCCTTAAGTCTACCTCTTGTAAAACATATTTTCCGTAGTTATTGAAGCCGTTGTTAGAGCTCATTATGTTTTCATTCACCGACATCGGCCGAGTGATGCGTTCATTATAAACTTGTTCAAAGCGAACTCGAGACCGCTCCGAACTTCGTTAAAGCTGCGAGCTTTAAATTATAGTCCAGTTGGTTTTCAAGATGTAGTTTAAATTTCAACTCACTTATATAGAGGTTCTTAAATTAAAATATTTTATATGCCAGTATTTTTTTTATTTTTTTTTTTATGCGATAGCCTCCTTGGAGTAGTGGCAGCATATATTGGCTGTAGACCGGGAGGTCATGGGTTCGATTCACAGGTCGGGCAAAGCGAATTTTCTAATTTAATTTGCCCGAGACTGGATCATCTAGAGGGGATTGACTTAACCAAACCCTTTCTGCAATGTGCTTGAAAAAGTGTATCACCGGCCCTAGATTAAGGTGGGATACGGGCAGGTGTAAAGAAGAATGCGATATATCCGCCAAAAGTCGACCATTGGGCTATGTGTGTTAAAAATGAAATAATCATCATGTTTGTATGTATTATATTTGATGAGATTGATTTAAATATTGATCATAATATATTCAAATTCTGACGATAAGTGAATTGAAAATTATTATTGACATCAATATTTATAATGAATTCAATTATCTTGACGTCAATATTTGTTTCTTTTTACAGGTTAGACCTTTCTTGTATAACTGCGTCCCATTTTCATAATTAAAAATGATGTTACAAAAACGAAGTTAAAAAAAATATAACCCGTTCTTTTTATGATACAACATAAAATATTCAACAACGAGGCCCGGAGAAAAAATTTTCCCTGAATTTATTTCCACTAACTAGATAACGCCTACCGAAGCCTACCTTTCCTTATATTTATTTATATACAACACAAAGCCGGACTCAACAAGGCAGCAAATTGAAAAGGACAGATCGTTTCCTCGTTGCCTAGATATTTTTATGGTGGATAAACAATTCACGGTATTGTGTATTATGAGGTTATTTTTGGTTTTAGACGGCTACGAACGAAGTCGTACGTAGATTCACGATGGATTGTTTCAACTATCGATTACTTCACAAAGGATCTGATAATTCAGAATAATGAGAATTTGTTTTTTGTTTAGAAAAGTCATGCATCAACTATAGAGTTGGCATGATATTATTTCACGAGATCAGCTGATGTTTTTATGACTCAATATTCTGACGTAGATGTAAATCAAACATACGAGGAAATAATGATTAAAGTTTAACAAAACGGAAAGGAGTTCTCGTAACCGACGAGCGTGCATGAAAAGACTGATGACTGTGGAAGAAGCGAAAGAGATGTGTTTGAACCGAGACAATTGGCGCTCCTTAGTCTCTGCCTACCCCAACGGGAAACAGGCGTGAGTTTATGTATGTTTAACAAAACTGAAAACCGACTTCAAAAAGAACACTTAAAAGTAAAAAATAACAACAATTTCTTACTCTCTTTGGAGTCGGTGCTGAAGATGAAGCAGATTAAAATAATTAATTATTATTTATCTAAGTTTAGTTCAGTAGTCTGTAATATTGAAAGAATTATCCACCAACTCTTAATAGTTAAGGAGTTATATTTTCCATCATCAGCCCAGCAATATGAGATGATGAGTACCAGCCGCAAATACCTGAATAGTTTTAGAAAATATGTAAAACCAGGCGTCTTCGAGAAATCTGGGAACATACATAAAAAAAAAGATTCCGTCGAATTGTTAACCATCATATGAAAGGACGGAAATAAGTTCAGCTAAAGTGGTTGCAAGTTAGGCTTGTAGAAGCAAATACACTATTGTACATAATACCACGCCTGTAAATAACAGGAGTATGCAAATTTTATCAATCTTCTCTATCTCTATTTGGTAAATAGTTACCACCTTAAATAAATAAATAAATACACCCAACAGTCACACACCTAGTCCTGACCCCACACTAGGTATAACCTGTAATGTGGGTGTCAGAGACTATGAGAGACTTTCGGTCTCACAGTCACAACACCCAGGCTTGAAACAAATATCTGTGGACCACACAAACATTTGTCTCAATGCGGGAATCGAACCCCCGGCCTCCCGCTTCACAGCCGGCTACTCGCCCACTGCGCCATGGAGGCTGTCACTTTAGGAATGCACGAGCTCAAGTTATGTACCAGCAATAGTTTTCGTGCGTAATTCAAGTCCATAGATTCTGCATACCCCTGTTGGACCCAGGCGCGATTATATGTGCAATAGTTGTGTATAAGGCAAAGTGGTCCAAAACTTTCATATCCGGAATGGTTAAAGCGCTAACTTTTAGTTGCATTTCCTGTGCATGCCCACGCTTTAAGTTTGCTTCCGAGGGTGTGGGCGACTTAGCTCGGACCTGCACTATTCTCGATATTATTTTGTAAGAAGATACATAACGTTGAAAGCGTGGTATGACGTAGCACAGCCGTAACATGGTTTTGTAATGATACTAGATAAATTAATAACACCCAACTCACATGTTCCTGACCCCATACTTAAATATGAGTATTGTGTCGTGGGTATTAAGAACTACGAGAGACTCTCGGTCTCATAACACCCAGATCCAAAACAAATATAGGCCACAGCCACTCAAACATTTGTCTCGGTGCGGGAATCGAATCCGCAGTCTCTAGCTTCGCGCCACGGAGGCTGCCATACATGATGTGTATGTATGTTGGATCAACATTGTAAACAGTAACATCTACAGACCAATTGGACCGTGTTGTGCAGAAATGAGCCAACACACAAACTATTTTTTTACATCATTCATCATCATCACCAGCCACAGGACGTCCACTGCTGAACATAGGCCTCCCCCAAAGATTTCCAGATCGATCTGTTGGAAGCTGCCTGCATCCAGCGACTTCCTGCGACATCATCTTTACATCATTATGGTCTATTAATGGTTTAGAACATGTTGGCATAAAAAAAAACTTTTTTTGTGGGTTGGCTCATTTCTGCACAACACAGTCCAATTGTCCGGCTCGATCGGTTTCATACTGACACAGAAAACCCACACCCACACGTGGCAGCTGGCTGTTGCATTTCATTCGGTGAGTTAAATGGCACAAAGTTGAGGGGGTTGGCGTCAGGAGGGCAGCCAAACTAAGCTAAATCTATTCTTCAACATGCTTGAAAAAGTGTGTTGCGCCGACCGCACATTAGGTTGGGATAAGAGCAGGTAGAAAGAAAAAAAGATGGCACAAAGCTCCTCACCATTTCTCAGCCCCTTTCTTTAAGCTTGGCAACGTCTCCATGGTTCTTTCAATCTCGTACCTACGGCATTCCACTTTATTATGTTTAAACAGCAAATATTACCTTTAAATGTTATTAATGTCTAATATGACTGTATATAATATTTTGAGTTATGTTTCCGCCCACGTTCAGTTTACCTTCCTACGCCATTTTCCCTTAATAAAATTCATGTTAAGATCATTTCAATATTTGTAATAAAATCCTAATATTATCAAGTTATACAATCTCTTTGACTTCCCACGCATTCGTCAGAAACCTATACCGTCTCTTTTACCCTGATTTTAACCAACGTGGGCTCGGCACAGACATACTTTTTTTGACAATGTTGTAGAATTTGGCAATTTTTTACGACCGGCTGGCCTAATTGACGTCGACTACTTTATGAGGGATCCAGTACCGGGCAAATTGTATTGTAAATACTTTGCTCGACCTGGAAATCGAACTCATGATCTCCCGGTTACAGCCCATAATTATATACTGCCAATAGACTGAAGGGACTGAGGAGTTGGGGATTCGGTTCCGGGATCTCGATCATATTATAATCCATTCTCGAGTCTGGAGTACGACCGGGATCCCAGGATTGAATCCCCTAACCAGAACTATGTAAGTGACTGTATTAAAAAACAGCCTCGATGGCGTAGTGGTATTTTGAGCGCAGTTGGACTACCATCCTGACGTCTCGGATTTGATCACCGTGTCGGGTCACGTGAAATTGGGTTTTCTGCTCTTGGTGTATATTCTATAAAACGTTATTGGATGAGCGATATCGAACCGATACTCTACCGCACAGACTAATATAGATGCATGTGGATCAAATAAATGTCAAACACCGAAGAGTGGGCTGCCAAACGGTTTACAGCATAGCATTCTCCGAAACAAAACTAATAGCACCGATAACGGTTGGACGCGTGAGCCACATAGAACAGCAAAACGTCTGAAACGAAGTCCGCAACTGCTGATTTCGTTTTACAAACTAGGCCTAGGCTACAACTAGGCTACAAATTAGGCTTATTCCAGACTCAGGACCTATACAGGGGTATAGGTCCTGAGTCTGGAATTCGTTTCTGATCGAGCGATAGGCTCGCCCCCTATCACATCTAGAACGAAAATAAGCTCGGCGAAATGTGCTGTAATTCTCTAGGTCGCCTCTGCCTCCCACTTTGGGGCTTCCCACTTCGAGGATACAGGCGTGATCATATGTATGTATGTTTTAAAAAACAACAGCTGTTCTAGTCGTGTCCCGCAGCCGGAACGTATTCCCGAAGTCTGGACGTATCAGTTGTCACCGTTAATTCAGTTAGCGCACGTCGCTGCCGCCTGCCGGCTCGCCGCGTGAATTATTAAGCAGTATCGAACCAGTAAAACTAGCTTCATTTGTTTTGATCGTTTAGTGTGCGCGTTTGTTTGGTATTGAAAGGGGTTAGGATTGAAGTTGGTGATTTGGCAGGTAGAGCTTTTACATTGGACGAAGACGCGCCCTTTCCGCCATTTTACTTTTGTCTTTTTGCTGCTAATACAACCTATTAAAACAAGAGCTCGTAAAACTAATATTTCAGAAATATTTATAATAATCTGATATGATGATTGCCTCGGTGGCGCAGTTGTATTTCGGTACGACTTCCGTCCTGAGATTTCGGGTTCGATCCCCGGGTTGGGCAAAGTGAAGCTTTTTCAATATCAACCCGGAAGCAGCAATTTGTGTCCGATGGTGCTGAAATATTAAGTTTCGTTTTAGTTAACTCTTTTTAAAAATAATGTTGTCATCGAATTATTGTTACACTCTTTATATGACTACAACTCAATTAACATAATAGAAACAGTGAATTTCCAAAACCGTTTACCTTTAAACGTCGCCGAATTTTCCATTATTAAATACAATTTCGACAAAACACATGTTACCATAAATGAATGATAAACAAACTTTTCCGCAGTTTCCTTCCTCAAATACATTTCTCTGTTTTTGTTTTGCCGTCTGTAAACGAAATTCTTAACTGAATAACAACCTTGTTAATAAGGCAATAACGTCGAAATTAGCTTCAGTGCGCGTGCATTGTGCGCTGTACCGAGGAACCAAGTGTAATTGGAATTTTCACGGTTCGGAAAATCGAAAGCTGCGCGCGTGGAAAGGTGTGCGATACACACGGCCTCAGAGTTTGTGCATCTTCTTCTTATTCCACCTGCCTTACCCAACTCGAATGTCGGGTCAGAATAACCCACTTTTTTGTTTTGGTTTTTACGACTGTCCGCTTGTCTCACGTCAACCTTCTGAAGGATCTAATCCCGGCCAAATTGTGTCAGGAAAACCGTATTTCCCCACTGTTACGAGCAAGAGGAATTGACAGTGAAATGACATGGCTTGGAATTAAAACCAAAACTTTCCATCAAATATTTGTACAAAAAAAAAGTTTTTATCGCTCTGTTATTGCATGAAAGAACAATCCAACACTCACATCCCTAATTATAAAAGTAACTACTTCAACAAGTTGGCAGACCAAATAAACAAACATTTTATCTGTGTGTATGTAAGGGATCAGATTTGGGGAGAATAGCCCGGGGTTCGACGCTCAGCGGCACAACGCCGCGTCCCAACAACAAAGCAACTGCACCCTGTCTATATATACGTATAGATAAACGATATTAGAGTGTATGCCTAAATTGAGGTATAATATAGTATATAGAAATGAAGGCCCTGGGGTGGAAAACGTTACAAAGTAAAGAAGGTAGTATCCTTGTTTCTGGATCGGTCATCCGCCTGTCTCCTTGCAGGTCCTTGGATTTGCTTCTCCCCCCTTTGGAATGTGAAAAAGCATTTATGCATCACCATCATCATCATCTATTGTCTTTTTTTACCCGGACACGGCTAAGTGACTACACTGCACATGATGGTAAGCGTAGTGCACTCATAATAATCACAAGTTTAAAACTTAACTGACCGACTCCCAATTTACCGCTCGTGACCAAATTTATATGGGACCACCTTTGAAATAAGCTCTATCGAACACAAAAATAATTTTGAAAATCGATCCACATTTGGCGGAGATATCGAGTAACATACATAAAAAAATACAGTCGAATTGAGGACCTCCTCCTTTTGTGGAAGTCGGTCGAAAAACTAGCGACAACTGACAAACACTATGTTTATCAGTGGTCGTCAGAATCATGCCGGCCTATTTATGCTTCTTCACACTCCGAATCCGAAGAGGAAAGAAGCAAATCTAGGGGCTTGCGACAAGAGAGGCGGATGACCGATGCAGATACAGGGATACCCCCATACCCGTCTCGAACAACCATCAAGTCATGCCGCAAGCCCCTCGGTTTTGGTGAGCATGGATAAACTCGTTGCTTGTCGCTGGTTTTCGCACTGCCATACCATCGGGTGCAGTGGAGCCACATAAGCGTGCTCAGATAAAAAAGATCAATAATCAAAAAGCACTACGAAGATGTTTGATTTTGTTGCTTTTTAAAACCCACTAAAATTATTTTCATATATTTTATACTACTTTCGTCAAAATCCATCTACATGAAATCTCCTCACGAACATTGCTTATCTAAAATCCTAGCCGGTAATAAATCTCGTCTAGATGCGGCGTGTAATATCTAATTTAGTTTATAAGATCATTCGCATCTCCACGCCCCGCGGCGGTTGTGTTAAATAAAAAAAAAAAAACGAAAAAACGATAAACCGATGCGGGAAAATTTTGCGAGTGCAAAAGTTGGGGTTATAGTGACAGCGATGTAAGATATCAAAGTTATCTCTGTAGTTTATTTATATTCATAGGTATTTCATGACACCGTTCGAACTCACAAATTTTACCACTAGCTTTGAACTAAATAGAAAATTGAATAAATAAATGTGCGATAACGGAAACATCGCATGGCCATCGAGTTTATCTCAATTTCGATATAAAATTGTGTATATGGTGATTTCGAATATTCGTAACGTGGCAAATGTAAAACGCTTGTCGAATAGAATAAATGTATATAGTATATATATATAGCGTACTCTATGTCATTCCCATACATATACTATTCTATTCGACTATCGCATAAGCCACTTGGCTAAGCCCGCTGGTGTCCGAGGTGGAGCGTTGACGCTCAGTATCTCATCTAGCGCGCATATTAAATCGTGCGAGTCAATTCGCAACGAATTTATCCCGTTTTAGTCACGGTCATAGAACGCCGCTGCTCTCTACCCGCTCCGCTCATGCCTCCGCTGTCAACCACGCCCAACATATCTGTAAACGAAAACGGTTCGGGCGCTGCATTGCTTTATGTACTCACTACTCATGTACACGGTTTTTCATTATATGCCATGCCGGCTTTACACCTTGCAAGAATGAGTTGTTAATCCGACCCCGTTAATATTTATGGTGGTTTCAATTGCTTGTATTATTATTTATGTTCTGTAAAAAAAAAAACTTTGCAATGCACCTAAACAAGTAATCCGATTTTGATGAATGAGGTGTCAATTGATATATTATGGTCCTAGTAACGTAGAATACATATTTAACATACTTAAAAAAGGAGGGAGTAATTCAGTGATCATTTTTTACCATGTTATTTATATAAAATTATTATTTCGTTCGAACAGCACATAAGATCATACTTAGGTGAGGTCACCATAGGATTTTTTTTAGTTTATTTTTAGTTTTAAACTCGTGGATTGTAATTGTTTATTAAAGGACGGATATAGTAAAAAAATAGTGTCAAAATATCTTATGACATATACCTAATACAATTATAAGACCATATATAAGTAGGCCATATCTTACCCACACCCATTCACGATTTGCAAATAAGCTATTAACACGTAATTCACAGACCCGAGCCGTTTATAACTTATAATCCTTTTAACCCAACAAATACTTCATAAGCCTGTGAACTAATTACAGTAGTTATCTAACACGTAATAATCGCTCTAATATCAACAATATAAAACAGTTAATCTGCTTAGTTAGTGAGCGACCGCATACCGAGTACCGAACGCTCGCGAACTTACGCAATTCGATTATCTAATACGATTAGCGTTACCACAGGCCGCACTGGCTTACGATTGTGTATTCGAATCCAGCTTGTAGCCCACTCTTAGAAATTTCATATAAATATGTTAAACGTTCGATCGATTGGAAAGTTATTCTTGCTATGACCTCATGACTAGCGATTTTTAAACGTTTTTATAAGTTAACTATTCAATTTCATAATTTTGAGATCCTTCGTGGCGCGGCAGGCGAGTACCAGTTGTGAATTTAGAGGTCACAAGACCGATTCACGGCAATTGTGATTCATGAATATTTGTATCGAGTGTGCTCCTGATATCCAAAACGGCCACGATAATATACATACCTCTACATACATAGTTACACCATAATAATAATATAGTCTGTATCTTACTGTATGGCTCGGAACTACATGTGTGACTGTTGGGTGTTTTATTAAATAAACCATTATAATATTGCACAAAAAATTCGAGACCATGATTTTATAAATACAGACATATGCTCAAACAAACTTGTTCTCCCATGGCTACTGTTTACCACAACATCATTCAAACAGAACAATAATTGGACACACGTCAATCGCCATTTCACCACAGTGATTGTTTGGTTTTAAAACAAATCAAATGAAAACAACGATGCACTGGAGTAACAAACAGTCGCGTCGCGTCGCGTCGGAATCGGTTCACAGCTGCTCATTTCGTGTTGTTAGTTGTTATACAGCTTTGTTTTGTAAGCGTTTGTGTATTATTATACATTTTGTTTAATAGTTATCAGTTGTAAACCAATAATAAGTCCTTATATTGACAGGAAGTATTTTATTTTGCTATTTAAAAAAACTGTTATGATTGTATAAAACAAGTACTAAGTAATTAAACTTAAATCGCATATTTCACTTCAGTTCAGTAAGAAAATATTTTAGTTATTATTGATTAAAATAGTTGCTTAATTGATTTGGAATCGTTTGCTCGCACCCACCATAATTATTTTTATTGTAGTGGGGGCAACCGACCCTGCGAGTAAGCGATGCCAAAAACTGAGGGCATTGCTGTGCCGAACGTTGGACTAACAACTAGAGTTAACAGGAGTGTAGTGAAATTGAAGTTATAATAAAATAAGTAAAAGTGCACGTGTTTTTATCAACATCATCGTCGGCCCTTCCTGACTTGATTCCATCAAAGTCAGAAGTGGGATAATATTGAACAAAGGAGTAACATGGACGGTGACGAGGAGATGCCGCCGCCGCTGGCAAGGTTAGAAGCGATGTCTCACCCGTTACCAACCATTGATGTCGATTATGCTGGCAGCCAAACAAGAGCATCTCGAAGAAGAGTATTACGTACTCCGCCTCGATATAGGGATTCAAGGAGGCGATCTTCTTCAACAAGACAACATTTCTCAATAAACAGAAGCCGTTCAAGAAGTCGCAGTCCTATATTGCATTCGTATCCTCAAAGGAATCTGATTGGAAACCATCATGGCGATCGTCCAACACCACGTAGCCGCCGCAGTAGATCCAGGGATGAACGACGGCGTTCTTCTGCCCAGCCACCGGAAGACACTACGCGTAAGTTTATGTCTCAATTTACCAAATTTTTGGATAATTTCTCAACATCAAATGACAAAAACAGGGAGAACTTTTCTAATACGAATGTCGTGCCTGAATTTGACCCTTCATTAAAAAATCAGAGTATTAATAATTGGATTACTAAAGTGAATGAATGTGCTGCGCTGTATGAATGGTCTGAACGACAAATTATACACTACGCTCTTCCAAAACTTGTAGGCGTTGCAAAAAAATGGTACGAAGGACTACCTACACTATTATTTTCTTGGCATGAGTGGCAAGCCAAATTAAAATCTGCATTTCCAGCAGAAGAAAACTATGGCCAAATGCTGACAGATATGTTAGCAAAAAGAGCTAAGTTTGGTGAACCACTCGAAGAGTACTTTTATGAAAAGGTCGCCCTTCTAAACCGCTGCGACATTGTAGGTAAGAGGGCGGTAGAATGTATTTTACACGGGATAGATGATAGATCGGTGCGGCTAGGAGCAGAAGCAGCTCAATTTAGTGATTCAGACAAATTATTGGCTTATTTGCGTAACGTAAACACAGGAGCATAATTATTTTTATTGTAGTGGGGGCAACCGACCCTGCGAGTAAGCGATGCCAAAAACTGAGGGCATTGCTGTGCCGAACGTTGGACTAACAACTAGAGTTAACAGGAGTGTAGTGAAATTGAAGTTATAATAAAATAAGTAAAAGTGCACGTGTTTTTATCAACATCATCGTCGGCCCTTCCTGACTTGATTCCATCAGTTTAAACTGGACTGTACTACTGTAGGCTGTGGACACGAACTCAGCGGCGGCGGCGGCACGGGGAGCGGCGCAGCAACGTATTATTATTACCAGTCGACGCGACGCGCCGCTGCCTTCGAGGCCAGGGGGGGTTACCACTACCTCTTATAGCAGTATTATTATCTTACTACGTTCTTTTTTGCACGGGAATTGGAACAAGCAAGATTGTAATAATATTGCTATAAGAGGTGGTGGTAACCCCCCAGTTCCAATTAAATCTATGCATTGGAACGCGCCTCTCGCCATGCCCCCGCCGGCGCCGTTCTGCGCCCGCTGAGTTCGAGACCACGTCCTAAATGTGCCATGTGTACACTGGCTTTACTATGCGGACTGCATACTGTATCGTGTACTGTGTACGCTGGCTTTAATGTGCGCACTGTATATAATACTGCACTGTGTCAATCTATCACCCATTGTGTAGCCTTCTTTTACCTGCAAAATATGGGTCCGACCAACAGTTTTTCAAATATGATGCAGAAAGCATTCAACTTAGTTTTTACGACTAGTCCGCCTGACGTCAACCCCTGTCTGAGGGATCCAGTTACGAATACATGCAGAGTGACAGAGAAAAGAAACTTATGCATCTACATTTTGTTGGAATGTGTCTGATACAAAGAGATTTAACATGACTAACTGTACTGTTGAATATCTTTGACCTGATATGACCATAGACTATAGATTCTCCTCCTAGCACTGTAAGAGACAGTATTAAGATCGACGAAACGTGTTTACTCTATTTATGTAATTCACTTCTGCCTACCTTTTCGGAAATATATGCATGAACTTATGTTATATTCACTACATAGAAATTAAAAAATACATATAATATACAAAAGGTCAGTTACGTTAGACGGTTTATTTATGACTCGCCTAGTGGATGCTTATATCTCTAATTCACTTCTGCCTACCCTATTGAAAGTACATGCATGAGTTTATGTTAACCACGTAGAAAGTAAAAAGAATTGTAAACAAAGGGTAATTTGGGTTTGGTCAGGCGGTTTGTTTATTTACTTTTTTGAAAATAAACACCTACAAGGATGAACAGAAAAGTGAAATGTTGCAGGTTCGAATATGTTCTATTAATAGTGTTGTTACTATGTCGCCTCTTTGGTCTAGTGGCAGCATATATGGGGTGTGGACCGGGAGGTCCCAGGTCAGGCAAAGTGAATTTTCTAATTACTTTGCTTAAAACTGGTTCCTCCCAGAGCGGGTTGACGTCAGGCCGTAAAAACGAAACCAAAACATTTCTGCAATATGCTTGAAAAGTGCGTTGCGCTGACCCCACATTAGGGTGGGATAAGGGCAGGTAGAAAGAATAGTATTGTTATCATAGAACGCTACTATAACTCTTTTTTGAATCTTGAACATTTACATAATAGATAAATACCACCGAATTGTCGACAATATAGTCCTGAATTAGTCCTGTATCGGGACATCGTTGACACCATCCTAGTTGCCGCCTCTGCCTATCCTTTAGAGAATACAGGCGAGAATTATATATAACACATCAAAAATAATCTCAAAGATCGTTCGTAATAATTTTAATATCTCTACCTCTTTATAAAGTCCGCTTCAAGTAATTTCAAACGAATTCATTTTTGAAATTTGAAATAAGTGATGCGGAATGCTCGCTTTACGTAGCCATTCGTTAACACATTAACATGCCTTTAACTTGATGTTTACATTCCGAAATGGAAATTAAAAATTCTGGCTTTGTGTTTTGAAAAAAGTTTGGGGAGCGCATCGGATTTGATGTTCCATACTCCGATGATATTACGTGGAGAGGTTAGTTATTTTTACGCCCGGTTCCAATAAACAATCTCAGTTCGAATGTAATGAAAAGTGAAGCAGGGTTTTTGGCTCATTCAATCAGTTGCCGCCATTGCGTGTTGATAGATGCTTTGAATGTTCCTAGCTCTCCGTCCATATATTTTTACGTCCGTGTTTTTGGATGTGGAGTAAGAGAGGTAGAGTAAGTAGAGATAAACTTCAACAAACGTCGCTATTGACAGCCTCCGTGGCGCAGCGGGCGAGTAGCCGGGTGTGAAGCGAGAGGCCGCGGGTTCGATTCCCGCATTGAGACAAATGTTTGTGTGGCCCATAGATATTTGTTTCAAGTCTGGGTGTTGTGAGACCGAAAGTCTCTTATAGTTTCTGATACCCACGATACAGGTTGTACCTAGTGTGGGGTCAGGACTAGATGTGTGACTGTTGGGTGTGTGTTTATTGGCTTATCCTGTTGGATTGTAAATGCAATAGCTGTATCTAACACTAAAAATCTATAAACAAGTTTAATAAAGATTTAAAAACTGGCTTCGAAAACTTAAAGATAACACTTTATTATTCGCTTTTAGTCGATGCCGATGCTCAAAGCTAATGCAGATTAAATGAAGCTGCAGAAGTTGCTTTAAATCATCTATATGTTTTAAAGTTTCACTTTATTACACATTTTGCTTACATTCTAAGCAAAAATGGCATGGTTTCAAACCATATCTTTTGGTACACTTGACAGCGAAATGTCTCGTATTATGTCTCACAGCAAGGTCAAAGTCTTGGCTACAAGCCATGGCAGTAAGTATTTAAGTAGAAAAGTAACCGATTCCGTACATTAATAAAGGGGATATACATAGTATTAGTTGTAGAATTCGGCAATTTGGAAAGCTATAGAATTAGATGAATTATCTACCTACTGCCTCGGTGGCGTGGTGGTATTTCGGTACGACTACGGTCCTGAGGTCTCGGGTTCGATCCCCAGGTCGGGCAAAGTGATATTGGATTTTTCCATATCAGGCCGGAGTCTGGAATTTGTGCCCGATATGGCGATAGGCTCGCCCGCTATCACATCTGGGACTGAACTAAGCTCGACGAAATGTGGGTGTTCTAGTTCGCTAGTGCGCCTCTGCCTACCCCTTCAAGGCTACAGGCGTGAGCTTATGTATGTATGTATGTATGTATCTACCTATTATCTATGTGATTTATCTGCTATATCTGAAATTATCTATCTGAGGTTTTTACCGTGGTTTGTACATACATAGGCTCACGCCTGTATACCCGAAGAGGTAGGCAGAGGCGAACTAGAGAAATAAAACACCCACATTTTGCCTAACACATTTCCGTCCCAGATGTGGATATCCTGTCGCCATAGCGGGCACAAATTCCAGACTCCGGGCTGATACCGAAAGCCCCTATTATACTCATTATTTCGGTAATTTTATCCATATTACATTTCTGAATTAAATACATTATACATAACCCTCAGCGGTATGAAAATGTTAGATTTAAATCAGAGCGCACATAAATTTTCTTTCATGATTAACATTCAAAGTTGAGTTGTGGCCTGTGGGTCATTAAGACCCTGCGGCAATAATTCGACCATTCTCGAATATTTCGGGGGTTATACGGAGGTCAAACGACGACACGAGGACCATAATTTCAGCATGAGATAAATGTAGTTTGACGAAATTCGTGTTTGTCCTAAGTTGGGATATTAAGATTATTGTAATGTTTAACAGCTTTTTGTCAGTTGAAGGATGAGCGAAGCGATAAGTGGAGGATTTGAAATTAACACTTATTATATTCGGTTTATATAAATATTTTTTATGTTGTTTTATCTTAAGCTAGTCTATGCTTATAAGTAAGAAACTGGTTAATAAATTTGTATGTTTGCCATACAAATAGTATAATGCACGTTCAAACCTTAAGTATAAACAAATTAGCCCGCCGAGTTAAATATAGCTGTTATTTTCCAAAAAAATATACGAGAATGTTCCAAACTTCCTGTATTGCCGCCAACCCGACCTTTCAATAAACAAACACAAAACCTCCTAAAATCGCGCTTTATAAGTCGGTGGAGCGTGGCGGTAATCATGGAAAGCACTCAACCACCGCGGCTGTAATAAAGGCATACTCCTGTTCATAACTACGGTGGGAAGTAAAACCTGCCCGGGGTCGGATGGAGTACGGACCCCGCGGAGTTGCCCGGAGCCCTAATGCTGCAGACACGAACTCAGCGGCGGCGGCGGCGGCGCGGCGAGCGGCGCGGCAATGTATTGCTAGACCGGTTGTCGCGCCGCTGCCTTCGAGGCCAGCGGGTTTAGCCAAGTGGCTTATGCGCTTGTCGAATAGAATAATCGAATGGAATATATGTATGGGAATGACATAAGAGTACTCCCAATATAACGTACTCTTATGTCATTCCTATAGATTATTTTCCCATACATTTATTATTCTATTCGACTAGCACATAAGCCACGTGTCTAAGCCCGCAGTTGCATTTAAATCTATGCATTGGAACGCGCCGCTCGCCGCGCCGCCGCTGCTGCCGCCGCTCCCAGCCCGCTGAGTTCGAGACCGCGGCCTTAAACGAGGTTGCAAAGGACTTGAAAAGAGGTTCTCAATTCATTGGTATTTTTTTATGTATTTTACGAGATGTCGCCAAATGTGGACCGATTTTCATGATTCTTTTTGTGTTCTATAGAGCCTACTCCAAGGGTGGTCGTTACATCCATTTTTAATTTATTTCTTTATCAACCCAAACTGGATCTACTATGATAAAAATGTCAAACAATCTGTTGAGTTATTGGATTTGAAATCTGGATGACCTATCTTAAAATCGCCATATTGAAAGAACACTAGATTCTTTAGATAACATTTTTTTTTTAAATCTCGATAGGCACGCCCCCTATCACATCTGGAACGGAACTAAGCTTGGCGAAATGTGGGTGTTCTAGTTCGCTAGCGCGCCTCTGCTTACCTCTTCGGTGATACAGGCATGAACTTATGTTGTTTTTGATTTTTTTGATTTTTTTAATATAATTTTAAATGATATCTGGCAGCACCGTGCGATATGGATCATTACAATTTACTCACAAACACTGAGGGTACATTGATCCCTTTGATCGCTACAATAACAAGCTTGCATCGAAAAACCTAGTGTTATACGTCGTAAAAATTGTGCGGATTATATCGTAATGGGCAAGATTGTGCTCTCGGGTGAGTAGGGACGGTTGGGGTGGTAATAAATTTAAACTCCGGTTGGTGATGTGAAACCGGATTTTCGTGTGGTTTATAAAGTTGTTGCCTGCGGATTCGCTAGTTTTGTCGTGGTATAAAAAGTGGCTTATATATTTCATTTTACCGAATGCTCATACATTTAAGGTCGTCTTACGTCGTTTAAGGCCGCTTTATCTGTCAAAATTCTGTAACGAAAATCAATGTAAGAAGCCGTTAAAGTTGAGTAGCGTTTGAACATTCGGACGTTAGATCACTAACTACTAATCTATAGTAATTCATTTTATTATATATATACATAGGCTCACGCCTGTATCTCTGAAGCGGTAGGTAGGTTTCACCGAGATCATTTTCGTCCCAGATGTGATAGGGGGCGGGCCCATCGCCATATCGGGCACAAATTCCAGACTCCGGGGATCGAACCCGCGACGCAAAAATAAATTATGTTCAACTAAATGGCAAAAATCACTCGGTCGAGACTACCCAAAAATATTTTGAGAGAAAATTCCGTTGAAACTTAAGGGCGGGTGCAAAAGGGTATCAAATTATTTTTTAATGACGTTTAATATTATGTTTCATATGGTTATTTATGTTTAATTCTCCTTTCCCATAGGGGTAGGCAGAGACAACGGATTTCCAATTGCTACGATCCTTACATACCTCTTTCGCCTCATTCACTCTCATTACATTCTTCACGCATGCATGACGGTTTAGGGTACTTTTAACTTACCTTTCTCGAGTATATCTCTGACTATATCAGAGAAAGTTCGATGAGGTCTTCCCCTTGCAACTCTGCCATTCACGCTTGCCATATATATTTGCTTTGTCAACCTCCTTTCATCCATCCTCTCTACATGCCCAAACCACCAACCAAGGCGTGAGTCTCTGTATGTATGTATGTAATTCTCCTTTGTGCTATAACTTCCTAATACATATTTGAATAAACACTTTATTGCCATAATAATAAAATTTCTTTTCACAATAAACACGTAATTTTTTTACATAACATTCCAAATATTATATCGCTTCGGGCACTGACTGAGCTTGTCCCCAATAAATACGACTGTCGAACGCGTAATACGTGCTTTCGGGACCGAAGGGCTCTTCTGTACCTCAGTCCCCTAGTCCTATCATCGACTGACTTCTAAAACGGCGAAGGTCCTCAATTCATCTGTATTTTTTTTATGTATGTTACGCGATATCTCCGCCGAATGTGGACCGATTTTCAAAATTCTTTTTGTGTCCGTTAGAGCTTATTTCAAGGGTGGTCCCGTATAAATTTGGTCACGGTCGGATTTGAAGTCGGTCCGTAGTTTTTAAACTTGTGATTATAGTTTTTTGTCGATTTCGCAAAAATGAAAATTATCTTCTATCGTTTTTGCAAACTGTTTTTTTTTATAGCACAGATTGGCAAACGAGCAGATGGGTCATCTGATGCTAAGTGATCTCCACCGCCCATAGACAACCAAGACACAAAAAGAATCATGGGTGCGTTGCCAACCTAAAAGGAGGGAATGGAAGGGGAGGGAAAAGGGATTGGGAAAGGGAATGGGGAAATGGGCCACCGGAAATCTCACTCACCGAACGAAACGCGACAGCAAGCTGGTACTTTACGTCGGTTTTCTATGAGACAGTGGTATCTAATAACCGGTCGAGCCGGCCCATTCGTGCTATAGACATTACTGTCTACAGCGTAATAAACTCTACCATTCTACTAGGCACTCGAAAATATACTGTTATAACTTCTACTATAGTAGTACTACGGTTACAGATGAAAATTCTTAGTTTAAGCACGAGTTATACGTATCCGGTCGGTGACCACCGTAAACATGGTGTTTAAACCTACCATAGTGAACCACTCCCCTTGTGTCATACGCCAGTCTTGTCGCAAGTCCATCGATTTATTTCTTCCTTCTTCTTCAGAGTGTGAAGAAGCATAAATAGGCCGGCGTGATTCTGGAGACCACCGATAAACTCATGGTTTGTCGATGGTCGCCAGTTGTTTTGGACTGCACTACGTTTACCATCAGGTGTAATCACTTTACTGTGTTTGGATAAAAAAGTAAGATGACAATAAGATGATAATAATCCGACTTGACATTGTTCTCATCACTAAATATCTAGATGTCAGAACTCAGAAAATTGAGGCTCGCTTTCCACGCAGAGTAAAGTAACCGCGTCGTCTATTTGGTTTTATATCTGTGTAAGGGTAGATGGGGCCAAACACGCCTGGGGCGGAATGCATAATTAGCCCCTAGCGATGACAGCGCCTGGTTTCTTCACTTTTGCTCTTATTTCTCTCAAGTTTCGGCTGCAGGGTGTGTGGCGTATTCTATACCCCTGAGTTTTGGTTTATTTTTGAAGGGTTTATGCGGCCATGTTGCTGACGTTACTTCGGTTAAAACATTGAGTTTTCATTATGGAATGTGACTCATGTTTTGAAAATGCATTTATATGTGTCTTCTCCCTCCAACTGCTTTTATCCCACTCCAATAATGTCCAGAACTTGTTGCATGACCAATGATTCGATCACAGGACTTCCCGGTCCACAGCTCATACGCTGCCACCAATGAGCTGGTTTGTAAAAACATCTAAAGAAATATATTTTATCGACTGACTTCCAAAAAGGAGAAGGTCCTCAATTCGTCTGTATTTTTTTATGTATGTTACGCGATATCTCCGCTAAATGTGGACCGATTATCAAGATTATTTTTGTGTTCGATAGAGCTTATTCCAACAGTGGCCTCCAAAATGGTCATGATCGGATGTATTTTCAGTCCCGAAATATCTGCGGAATATAATAGAACTCCTTTAAATAGCCATGTAAGCGTCTGCAGATTTTCAGAAAACATCTTTTTGAGTGGTAGAGCCACACTGTAGACAGTTACGTCTACAGCACGAATGGGCCGGCTCGACCGGTTTCATACCACCGTCTCACAGAAAACTGACGTAAAGTGGCAGCTAGCTATCGCGTTTCGTTCGGTGAGTAATTCATCCCCCCCCCTTTCCGAATTTCTTTTCCCTCCCCTTCCATTCCTTAATTTTAGCTTGGCAACGCACCTATGATTTCTGTGTCTTAGGTCTATAGGCGGTGGAGATCACTTACCATCAGGTGACCCATCTGCTCGTTTGTCAATCTCTGCAATAAAAAAAAGTAAAATATTATAAAGGTTGTATTGTACACACTACCACACCAACTGTACATACAGCATGTTCCTTTTTAAAATAAATAAATAAAAAAATAAAAATAAAAATATTTAATTTTCAGGCTTCAATGACCCATAGTGTTAGTTAACAAAATGTCTTATTATCTATGTTAGTAATAACACAATAATAAATAGAACACAAAATGCAATTACTATGGTTTATCAAACCCCATGTAAGACATGCAGTTTGATAAATCTACTCATAGTAGGCCCATCTAGCCTTTGACCAAAAACCTTAAGGACACTATTGGTACTCTCCCTCACTCTGCGTATAATTTTCCATCACAAATAAATTTACAAGAACAAATTGACATTCTTTATTCAACATTTTCAACCTATTTGGCAATTAACTTTTTAACGCTCCCTGCGCGCTTGACGCTATCAAAACATCGCTCAAAAGGACTCAAAATAAATAATGAAACGGGAACACAACGCTGCACTCGAGCGGTTTTTGCGCCAGTCGCGGGTTTGGCGCGTTTAAATTGACAATTTGCATGTAGATGATACGAGCTGAGGCAATTGGCGGGGTGGGGTTAATGAACTGTCAGCTGCCTGGGGTATATCATACCCCAAACACTTGACGCGGAGGTGCGGAGGCGGAATTGTAGGGTTGCTTTGTATATGTTGTACAAAATCAACGTGCGGTTTGCCAGTGATTTTATAAGATTTATTTTTTTCATAGGGTGGGCAGGCATACACTATATGTAGATTGCCATTTCGCACGTTTCTCACATACTATTTTCGCTTCATCTGCTTTAATCAGTCATAAGATTCACATCTTTAACAAACATTTTTGGGTTATACAGGATATTTCATAAAGTTGGTATCGATAATAATTACAATCAAAGTGAGGATGGCTAGAAATCTAGCGGTAAAGTTTAAAATTTCGTAAGGCTCATAGTTTTTAAATAATGGAACAATTTTTTTTCTCGTCAGCTGCATTACATTTTCAAACCACCTATGGGGTAATTATTTTTAGATTAATCAAAGCATTCCTGTGCCAATTGCGACGATTTACAGGTCGCATTCCGATTTTAAAATCCCCATGCTTAATAATTGATTAAAAAAAATCTTAAATTTTTAACTTTACGTTTTAAATAGTTCTCCCTGTATGTGGAATTATTATTGGTACCTACTTTATGAAACATCCGGTATAAACACGTGGTAGTGTCGGAATCGAACCTGCGTTCCTTTTTCACAGCGGCTGCAACACGACTCACGGCGTTTGTCGTCCAAAAAGAACCTTCTTTTTTCGAAGTCGGTTATAACTAAAAAGGTTTATTATCTAATTAAACTAAAAACTTAGAAATAAACTATTTTTGTCTATTGATCATGTAAAACTTTCAACTATTCATTTCGTGATGGATGCACAAACAGACGCAAGTATTTTGTTTTGTCCTCCAGACGACCTGATCCATGTCTGTTTTTCACTGAACTATTATTTTTCAACCTACAGACACCTCCAAGTATATTTTTATATACGCATTAGATGCTTTGTTATTTTTCTCAGCACAAAATTTTTCGTCGTTAAATCTTTTTTGTTCAACGAAGTTTTTAACAAGTTAATAATTTTCTTTGAAGAAATGATTTTGTTGAATGCATATTTGGTCTGATGATAACCGTTATCCCGGGTTTGGATCCCAGGTTGGGCTATCAAACATGATGCTAGTCATTACGTGTCCGATATAACAGTAGACTCGCCACGTATCACATCATAAAACGAAAATAATTTCGGCAAAGCGTGTCTGAGTTAACCCTTTAAATATAAATAAATAACACCTAACAGTCACATGTATAGTCCTGACCCCATACTAAGATCAAGTCTTGTATCGTGGGTATAAGAAACTACAAAAGACTTTCGGTCTCACAACACCCAGACCTGAAACAAATATCTGTGGGCCTCACAAACATTTGTCTCGGTGCGGGAATCGAACCCACTGCGCCATAGTGTCATACATACTTAAGCCCTGTGTCCACAAAATATAACCCTATGTCGCTCCGAATGGTCAAACGTTACTCAACTTTAACGGATTCTTACATCGATTTTCGTCATACAATTTTGAAAGATAAGGCAGCCTTAATCGACATTAGAAGACCTTATGTGTATGAGCATTCGGCGGTATGTCGCCCCAACCATATTAGGAGCATATCAATGAATCCGACCAAAATGAGCTACACATTTCATTCAAACTCTTATTTTACACAACAAGCATCATGATTGTAATCTGAAAACTGCTGAAATCCTCTCAAAAGCACAAAATCACCCACTCGGTTAACGGCGCAGGCAGTCATGCACGCATGCTAGCCGGCCTACATTGCGACCCAGATGCAGTGAATGCATTCATCTTGTACCCCCCTACACCCCTCCATACCCGTACCCCATACTCGATCCTTACATGTTGCTACAGGCTACTTCACAGATTGTTTATGAAACTTTTGGGCCTTTGACGTGTTTTCTTCCATTTTCCAATGTTTGAGACAATGTTACTTAAATAAATAAATAACATAAGCTCACGCCTGTATCCCCGAAGGGGTAGGCAGAGATGCACTAGCGAACTATAACCCAAATTTCGCTAGCTTAGTTCCGTCCCAGATGTGATAGGGGGCGAGCCTATCGCTATATCGGGCACAAATTCCACTTTAATAAATACTTAAATAATACTTAAATAAATAACATCTAAAACATACACAATATAAAGTCCCGAGCTTCTGATCCCACAGTAAGTAAGATGAGTCTTGTGTCGTGGGTATATTTGCATTAAACATTTTTAGTGGTGCTAACTGCTTTATCATCATCATCAGCCACAGGACGTCTTCTGCTGGACATAGGCCTCCCCCAAAGAGTTCCAGACAGACCTGTTAGAAACGGCCTGCATCCAGCTTACTGCCCACGGAGTTTCAATGTTCTAATTGAATTTGATTCGAGAACTTGTCACTTGGTAATTTTTAACGCTACAAATTTAAAGTGACCACGAGGTCACAACTTTTGCATCACAAGTTTCGCGCTGTTTTGTCCCGTCTATCTAGGTATTGTTGAATGTCATTGATTATAGAGAACAAATAAAGCCCTACTCCGGCTGCTCAGCATTGCGTGTTGGACGCCATTCACCGCGTGGTCCCGGGATCGATACCCGCCAAGGACATACGCACCCGCATGACAAATGTTCGCGCCACTTTATGTCTTTATTGTGTTCCCCCGTCCCTCTCCAACGTGCCTGCCAACGCCGCAGTGTGTGAAGGACGGTGATATTTGGCTGTTTGCGTGAAATATTTGGGTCGGGTTGTGTTGTGTAACATTTATAATGATGTTTATAATTTAATTGGGTTGTGTTGATTATATAATTTACGGGTTGCGGGATATTATTGTTATTACGGTGAAACCAATATGTTCAATTCTATAAATAAATAATAAATATAAGCTCTATCGAACTCAAAAACAATATTCTAGGTCTAAAAATAAATTTATTGGTGAATGACTATAAAAATGATAAAAAAGAAATGAGACGCGAATAATACGAAATGAAAAAAATGCGAAATAAATATTTCAAATACGCTCGCTACGGATTTGTAAATGCAAGGTGGAAATTCCAGATTACTTCAGATTTAAAAAAACACTGCCATATAAAAATATGTTTAAATTCATGTGACTGTACGAGTAATACCAAGTGCACACTAACTGAATAATAGAGTGGAGGTTATATGGCGACTGTATTTAAATAATAAAATGTGCGTATGAGCTGTTTTTTTTTACCAACGTACAATAAAAGTCCAGCATATCTTCAGGAACGAGGTATGGAAAGACCTTTTATATGATAGTATTTTTTATCCGGGCACGGCAAACTGACTACACTGCATCTGATTGTAAGCGAAGTGCAGTCAAAAAAAACTAGCGACCACTGACAAACAATGGGTTTCTTAGTGTTCGCCAGAATTATGCTAGCCTATTTATGCTTCTTCACACTCATAATCCGAAGAGGGAAGAAGCAATTCGCGGGGCTTACTACAAGACAGGCGAATGACCTATACAGACACAGGGATCCCTCCATATCCGTCCCAACTAACCATCAAGTCATGCCGCAAGCCATTCGAGAGATCCGGAAGTACACTGGCTGATCCTGGAACGCGAACCACACACGGAGTATGGGTCACTATGGCAGGTTTTAGCACCATGTGTACGGTGGTTGCCGTCCGGTCGGATACGAATATCCTACTACCACTAGTTCTATGTGAGTGTTTTTTATCAGAGACTGGCAAACGAACAGATGGGTCACCTGATGGTAAGTAATCTCCACCGCCCATAGACACCCAAGATTCAAAAAGAATCATGGGTCCGTTGCCAACCTAAAAGGAGAAAATGGAAGGGGATGAAAAAAGGAATTGGGAAAGGAAGGCGGGAAATAGGCCACCGAAAATCTCACTCACCGAACGAAACGCGACAGCAATCTGCCACTACGTCGGTTTTCTGTAGAAGATGTAGAAGTAAAGAGAGCAAGGAAATTGTTAATCACCATTGTACATCGTATATTGAACATTTTTCGTACTTACACATGTGTGTGACTGATCTGTGTTATGTGTACTTATTGGTCACAAGATCCATATGTCGCCTCGCGTGTCGTGGCGTGTTGTGTGCGAAATATGCCCGAGCTCTAATGTGCCCCTGTTTCGTATAAATCAATAGACAGTGTATGTGGAATGAGCGCGTCTTGTACGAGTCGGCCTCTCATGGAGTTTTTATGGAAATACAATTGTGGCAAGAACATAACATAACATTAATGCCTCGGTGGCGTGGTGGTATTTCGGTACGACTACGGTTCTGAGGTCTCGGGTTCGATCCCCGGGTCGGGCAAAGTGATATTGGATTTTTCCATATCAGCCCGGAGTCTGGAATTTGTGCCCGATATGGCGATAGGCTCGCCCCCTATCACATCTGGGACGAAACTAAGCTCGGCAAAATGAGGGTGTTCTAGTTCGCTAGTGCGCCTCTGCCTACCCCTTCGGGGATACAGGCGTGAGCTTATGTATTGGGTATATCCATAAATCAGTACAGAATCGGAGAATATTGTTATTTGTCAAGATGGTGGCAGTACAAAAAGGTAAAAATTATCTACTTAAGAGCAAGCAGCAACTTAGGGCCTTACTTATAAAAACTTTTTCGCTTACCTTTTCGCTTATCTTTTCTAAGAATAGCCTGTCACTTTTTTCCTTGCGTTACATTATTTAGAAATGAAAGGGACAACCTATGGTTGAAGTTAAGTTAAGCGCTTAAATATTTTTATAAGTAAGGGGCATAATGTGTGGCTTAAGACGATATGAGAATAAAATATGAAAGCGTGAAGGGCTGGTTTTGACGTATTCTACGCGCACACCGGTGCGCGCATCGGCACGGTAATGCCCGACATATTAACTTGTCAGCACAAAGACATTAAACAGTTTAGCCTAAGAGCCAAGATGCTAACGCGCGTCATGACCTCTTGGATTATGAAGATTAGATGCTCAAAAGAAAAAAAAGGTTGTGTCTTATATATTATTATGTTAACATTTATAAACTAGCCTAAATAGATAACTGAACGATCTGCAACTCGTTTAAATTAATAATTAATTATTAATTACCCGTGCACAGCAGTGGGGCAGTAATATTACAGGGTTAATATTATTATTAAGTATGAAAAAATGACCAAAAATTTTGAAACTTTTAACATATACCACTATTATAGAAATGTTGTTTTGGAATAATCTTAAAATTCTTAAGTGGTCTATTTGACAAAATGAACCTATTTCGATGAATTTGGGTATGAGGATAATCTTAGCCATCTCAATCTGCAGACAGGATATTTTTATGAATTCAGGCCTAATAGGGATGAAATAATTGTTTAATCACAATTTAATTCAGTTGCCTCCTTGGTCTAGTGGCATATATGGGCTGTGAACCGAGAGGTTCTGGGTTCGATTCCCAGATCGATCAAAGCTAATTTAATTTAATAGATTTCGATGAAATTTTATATGAGGATACACTTGTCTTTAGGGACTCAAATGAGGTACTTATTTTTTTTTATTAACCCCTAAAGGGATGAAATACATGTTGAAAGTTTGGTTGGGCATTCGGAAACCTTAAAAGATTTTGATGAAATTTGGTATGAGGATACATTTGTCCGTAGGGACTCAAATGGGGTACTTCATTTTTTTAACCCCTAAAAGGACGAAATAAGGGATGAAAGTTTGTATGGGAGTTCATAATCCACTTAATGGATTTTTTAAAATTTGGTATGAGGATATCTTTGGTCTGAGGACAGACACAAGGGACACAAGGGTTTATATTTTTAAATTAACACCTATAGGCATGAATTGCTTTTCTTTCTTTCTTAAAAAAAAAATAGAGGATGTAAGTTTATATCGGAAATTAGAAACCGCTGATTATACGGATTTTGATATAAGTTGGTATGAGGATGTGATGTTTTGCAAACATGTGTTTATGTGCAAAAAGGGATGAAATAGGAGTTGAAATTAGTTTTTTTTAATCTTTGATCCGATTGACTTTAAAATCGATATCTGAGTCCCCCCGTAGTTCCAAAACGAACGTCAAACGTAAAACCGCTCTTAAAAGTGACAAAAGTGACCGCCATTTTGTACTTCTTTGTTTTTGGGCCAATTGACTTCAATATCGATATCTGAGTCACCCCGTGGTTCCGAACGACAGAACCACTGTCAAACCTGTCAAAAGGGGCCGCCCTTTTTGTTTTTCTTTGTTTTTGGGCCGATTGACTTCAAAATCGATATCTGGGTCACCCCGTGCTTCCAAATGACGGAAACGATGTTAAAGTTGTCAAAAGAGGCCGCCATTTTGTATTTATTTATTTCTGGGCCGATTTATTGCGGTTGCATAACAAGCGAGTAGTGGCTCGGACTCGGTGTAATGTTGTAAACAAGCTGGTCATATAGCTATATAGGAGTTCGTTACGCGTTGCCGTGTCCTTTGGGCTGATTTATGTTCATGGCGTCACTTAGGTGGCCACTGAAAACCAGCGTTGTGTTGTGGCACCCGTCGCAGCACAGCATTAGGCTGAGTTGGCCACGTAATTGTCACAATTATTTGTGATAATAAATTATTTTTCTTCCTTTCTTTCTTTCTATTTACTTCAAAATAGATATCTGGGTCGCCCCGTGGTTCCAAACGACGGAACCGATGTCAAAACAGTCAAAAGTGGCCGCCATTTTGTTTTTCTTTGTTTTGGGGCGATTTACTTCAAAACCGATATCTGGGTCACCCCGTGGTTGCTAACGACGGAACCGATGTCAAAACTGTCAAAAGTGGCCGCCATTTTGTTTTGGGCCGATTGACTTCAAAAGGTACCTGGGCCGCCCAGTGGTTGCTTACGACGGAATCGATGTCAAAACTGTCAAAAGTGGCCGCCATTGTGTTTTTCTTTGTTTTTGGGCCGATTGACTGCAAAATCGATATCTGGGTCGCCCCGTAGTTGCTAACGACCGTACCGATGTCAAAACAGTCAAAAGTGGCGTTCATTTTGTTTTTCTTTGTTTTTGGGGCGATTGACTTCAAAACTGATATCTGGGTCGCCCCGTGGTTTTGTATGACGGAACCGATGTCAAACTGTCAAAAGTGGCCGCCATTTTGCTTTTCTTTGTTTTTTGGGCAGATTTATTTTAAAATCGATATCTGAGTCGTCCCGTTGTAGAATATTTAGACTAAAACGACAGGGTGGATCGAAAAATTAATAGTTTTTACCGTTGGCCCTACAAAATACGCGTGCAAAGCAGCAGGCAAAAGCTTGTATAAAATATGCTGCGACATGCCCAAATAAAATGGCGGCCACTTTTGACAGTTTTGACACCAGTTCCATCATTAGAAACCACGGGGCGGCCTGGTATCGATTTTGTAGTCAATCGGCCCAAAAACAAATAAAAACAAAATGGCGGCCACTTTTGACAGTTTTGACATCGGATCGGTCGTTAGCAACTACGGGGCGACCCAGATATCGATTTTGAAGTCAATCGGCCCGAAACAAAGAAAAACCAAATGGCGGCCACTTTTGACAGTTTTGACATCG
Organism: Clanis bilineata; assembly: GCA_036417725.1. NCBI lineage: Eukaryota > Metazoa > Arthropoda > Insecta > Lepidoptera > Sphingidae > Clanis > Clanis bilineata. The sequence continues at coordinate 1,126,505 of CM071139.1, read as the reverse complement.
GTTTCATCCTTAGCAACAACGGGGCGACCCAGATATCGTTTTTGAAGTCAATCGGCCCTGAAACAAAGAAAAGCCAAATGGCGGCCACTTTTGACAGTTTTGACATTGGTTCGGTCGTTAGCAACTACGGGGCGACCCAGATATCGATTTTGAAGTCAATCGGCCCAAAAACAAAGAAAAACAAAATGGCGGACACTTTTCTTGATTTTGACCTTGGATCTGTCCTTAAAAACTACGAGGTGACCCAGATATATTGAAGTAAATCGAATTAAGGACAAAAAACAAATTTTCCATCCCTATTTCATCCCTTTATATGTAGGTTGAAATAGGGATCATGCCAGACATCCACCCCTTCTGGGCGATCAAGTCCCAAATTAAATTACAAAATTCGCTTTGCCCTACATGGGAATCGAACCCACAACCTCCCGGTTCACAGCCCATATATGTTGCCACTAGATCAAGGAGGCGACTAGAAAAGTATCCTCATACCAACTTTCTTAAAAATCCGTTCAGCCGTTTCTGGAATCCCATATAAACTTTTACCCCTTTAGGGTTGTTAAATTTGTGTCCTTTTGGTCAAAAGTATCCTCATACTAAATTTCATCGAAATCCATCAAGGAGTTTCAAAATGGATTGACTCCTAGACTATCAATGTCTAATATTTGACACAAATAACTGAATAAACGTAATATCAGAGTTGAAAATGTCGAGCACGTCCCTCCCCTTCAATGGTTACCGGACGACTGAGATCAACACGGGCCGTCTCAGAAAACAATGATGTAATGCCACAGCGTATGTGCAAAACCAATTTTTTCCTTATTGCGATAAAACTATATAACTTGGTGAAATTTTTTTTTCGACATAATTAAATTAATATTGATGTCTACGTTTTAAATCAAGTTACAAATTTATATCGTTCGCCATACGGAAGATTCAAGCTTTTCAAAAACAGATGAGAGGTAACTTTGGATTTTTTTTCTATCGAGAAAACTTTTAGTAATTATGTTTTTGCTCACGACAGAATTTAAGTTAAATGGTCTATTAATACATTTCCAAAAATTACCTTCGTAATCTTAGTACTTTAGGACACCCAAGCTTGTGAAAATCCTTATTTTGTTCTCATATCCTCTTAATTCATGGTACGTGTGACAATCGTTGCCTTTGAACTTTCAAAATAAAAGAGGATCTATGGGTGTGTTTTCTTTGAAAGGAAATAGGGTTATCGATGGGGGATGTAGTTTTAGATCATAGGAGATTTCATTGACCTCACGATACGTGACGATAAAGTACATGGCGGATTTTTCGACCGACTTCCTAAAAGGAGAAGGTCCTCAATTCTTCTGTATTTTTTTATGTATGTTACGCGATATCACCGTCGAATTTGGACCGATTTTGAAAATTCTTTTTGTGTTCGATAGAGCTTCTTTCAAGGGTGGTCACATATAAAGTTACAAGGTCCGTTAAGTTTTTAAACTTCTGATTATTAAATAAACTAAAATTCTTGTCTAGTTCATAATTCATAATGTGAATTAAAGTGCCTAAGTGCAAAAAAGAAAAACAAATCTTTTTGCTTTATTATTATACACAGTTAACTAAGCCTTATTGTAATTCATTGTGATTAAATAGAATTACTCAGACCGAATTATTTAAACTTTTTAAACAAAATATTCGTCACAAATTATTCAAATTTAGTCTAGACTAGTTAATTCACAGACGCTGGCTGAGTGGAGTATCAGAGGTCGCAATAACTTAAATTAAAACGTTTACTTTGCATAATTGGTTGGATGGAATAATTTGACGATGGTGCCTATTGCCTATTCTCGGCGTATTGTGCACTGCGCCTTATCATATCGGATAGGGTTGCCACCAAGGTTTGTGGGCGATGAACATAGAATTGCTTCATGACAGCCTCTGTGGCGCAGTGGGCGAGTAGCCGGCTATGAAGCGAGAGGCCGCGGGTTGGATTCCCGCATTGAGACAAATGTTTGTGTGGCCCACAGATATTTGTTTCAAGTCTGGGTGTTGTGAGACCGAAAGTTTGTCATAGTCTCTGACAGCCACGATACAAGTTATACCTAGTGTGGGGTCAGGATTAGGTGTGTGATTGTGGGGTATATTTATTTATTATTATTTCGCTCCATCTGCCCTTAGTGTGAGGTCGATGCAACACACTTTTTCAAGTATGTCGCAGAAAGGATTTGGTTTAGTTTTTACTACCATGCCTGCTTGACGTCAACCGCCATCTGGGAGACCAGTCTCGAGCAAAAAGTGAGAACCACTACGTCCGACCTGGAAATCGAACCCGAAACCTCCCGGTTCACAGGCCACATACGCTGCTACTTGACCAACAAGGCGACTTTAAGCGATAAACTAAGGTTGCTGCAGTGTTTAAAGAAACTGTTTTTATACTCGCGTGAATTATATCTTGGCCGCTCCCAACAGGTCGATCTGGAAATCTTTAGAAGAGGCGCCTATTCAGCAGTGAAAGTCCTGTTTTTTTTATCCGCGCACGGCAAAGTGACTACACTGCACCTGATGGTAAGCGTAGTGCAGTCCAAAAAAACTAGCGACCACTGACAAACACTGTATTTATCAGTGGTCGTCAGAATCATGCTGGCCTATTTATGCTTCTTCACACTCCAAAACCGAAGAGGGAAGAAGCAAATCGAGGGGCTTGTGACAAGACAGGCGGATGACCGATGCAGATACAGGGATACCCCCCATACCCGTCGCAACCAACCAACAAGACATGCCGCAAGCCCCGCGAGAGAACTGGCTAATAATGATGATAATGATGGATATATCGTATCAAAATACATGTCAATAGTTTAGATGTCGCGACTGAGGTCTAGGAGTCGCTTTTAATTTTAGAAACTTCATTATTTTGTTTATCCATGATAGCTCAACATGCAAACAACATACGTGCAACCCTAACGCAAAGATCAACACTATTTCCACCCCGATAGCCCTACAAAGACATAGCGCTAATCTCGCGCTTTGAACTCCGAGAGCACACCTATAGTCAAACAAATAGGCTTATGTATAAAAGGCTTAGATCAGCTGTGGGCGCGTTAGGATTTTTTCATTCTACTGTGAATGATTTACGCCCGGTTCCAATAAACAATCTCAGTTCAAATGTGCAGATCGATTACAAAAATTAGCCAATAAGAACACAGTTTGAACATGACTCCGTCAAGACTTGATTTGATTGGTTCACAATCGCGATCTATCTGCACTCTAAACTGAGATCGTTTATTGAAACCGGCCGGTTAAGCTTTTGAAAATGCTAGAATTGCCATCTGTTACCTTACTGGTTGTCCCTCGATTTGAAACATGACCATAAACTGAGTATCGTTTCATTTATGCATGATATAATTTCAATTACTTTCAAGGAAATTTCAATTTGTCACTACAATTATTTACTTATCCGAATATCTCTCAGGGAGACTCTCTCCCTCAAGTTTTAGAAAGCTTTTGTTGATGTAAAAGACAGTGCCGCAACTAGGGAATGAAGTGAAAGATAAATATATCCCTGTCTATTATTATTCATTTTGTCAAGTGTATTTAAATATTATCATCATCAGCCATAGGACGTCCACTGCTGAACATAAGCCTCCCCCAAAGATTTCCAGATCGACCTGTTGGAAGCGGCCTGCATCCACCGATTTCCTGCGTATTTAAGTATACACTGGACAAAATGTGCCATTACAAACCTGTGTGCATTTTGTTGTTAAACATGTTGAAATTCATTTCTAAACTTATTTCATTCATTTCGTTTCGTTCATTCGTTCGTTTTAATAAGGTTTTAATGTGTATCTAAGTTAGACTGGTCTCCGATGAACTCTACCTATATTCTTTATCACAGATTATATCTGTATTATATATTTATATTATTGGTATTATGTTCTAGTGTTAGTAAACATTTGGATTTCGATATCACGGTTAATTTGATATCATCAAACAAGTATTTTACAATATACATATATCGGCTGTAAAGAATGAACAAAATTCTATCATAGGCACCAAGGTGACTAAATACCACTCCATAAAGTAAAACACAAAAAAACTGCGGCTACGACACATAAAAATTGTAAGGTACAATTTTTCATTTAGGTTCATGGTACCGCTCAAGCAGTGCCGTAGCGTTGATTTTAATTAATTTAAGACATTCCATTCTTGACCGTCAATGTATTCACAGATCCACATTTGTGAGTCCCAAGCCCCCGCCAAACCAACCTAAATTCTAACCTGTACGCAGATGACATTGTATCCACATTTCTTTGGCTCAGTCGCTACGAATGAATTATCATAATGAGCTCAATAAGAGTTTTATGGGCTCTGAGTCCCTCCACCTCATGCCACCCCGGCGCCTCTGTGGCCCAGTTTCGTGTCTCGGCGGACCACTCGGAGACGGAACGAATGAAAGAACGAATGATTGAGTGATCTGGTCCCGATATAATGTCATTCTGAAGCAAACGAATGTGTATATTGTACACCGAGTGACTTCAACAACACTAGACTAATTTATTTTTAATGTTGAACAAAGGTCTGAATAATATTTTGTCGTTGATGTTTTGTTTTTTAATGGCACGTTCACACCGGATCGAACGAAGGCGAACGAATCATGCCTGTTTCATTTCCACAATAGCGAAAGTTTGTTTGTGTGAACGCAACAGGTATAGATTCTTTCGCCTTCGTTTGGCCGTTGTGTACCCGCCATAACACAATTTGCTCGGAACTGAATCCCCAAAGAGGGGTTAATTTCAGGTAGGCGACGGGCTAATCCAAATAAACTACACCAAATCCTTTCTGCAACATGCTGGAAAAGTGGGTTACGCCGACCCCACACTAAAAAAAGGGCAGAAGAAAGGGAACTAAAAAGACTTTTGCGATATCATTTCCCAATACATAGCACCTCGCCACAAGCTTGTCTAAAGGATATCTCGCTATGTTTGTCTACATCCCTCCCTGCAAGGGGTGAACAATCCCCAACGCTCTACTTAACTTATCATGTTCAAATTGTTTGGAGGGAGTTGTAGGCTTTTAATGGCATATAGTCTGTAAAAAATAATCAGAAATGGGATGATTAGCTTGGTATAACGAGGTTTATGGTATAACAGTACATACATACATAGGTACTTTAAAAGAGGCCATAATACTTGAGTTTGTTTCAGTATTTTTTCTCAGGGATAGCCACGAAATGCCGACGCCATTATTACTTTATCAATATCTTAAAATCAATATATACTCGTAATTGCCATGTGAAAGTGGTATAAAATATCCTATTTGCAGAATAAATTATTTGAATTTGAAAACATAAGATCACGCTTGCATCCTTTAATGAACCCTCGGCTAACTGAGCGTATTAATTTCCGTCACATGATGTGATATGCTCTATGTGTCTCTTCATACCAGCCACTTTATCTTTTTCAAGCATGTTGCAGAAAGTATTTGGCTTAGTATTAACAACCGGCTGCCTCGCCCCAACTATACAATTATTTTTCTACTCTCTGTAGACTTGCAGCTTATACAAGTAGCTCGATCTGGATCCAAAGATATATTAAATAATAAATAAATAATGATTTTTGGTTGTTTCAGATGCTGTTGATTCATATACAAAACATCGTTGAAAAAAATGTGCATACGGAACTTATGGTGAGTTCAAATTATTGATCTGACTACAGTTGTTTAAAATAATCTATATACATAGAATAAGCTCACCTCTGTATCCCGGAAGGGGTAGGCAGAGGCGTACTAGCGAATTAGAACACCCACATTTCAACAAGCTTATTTTGGTCCCTTCATGTCATAGGGGATGAGTCTATCGCCACCATCATCATCAGCTACAAGACTTTCACTGGTGAACATAGGTCAAAGAGTTCCAAGAAGTTACTGGTTGCATGCCGCTTTTAACAGTTCCGTCTGGAGATCTTTTTGGGAGCTTTCTGATCAGATTATCGCGATATCGGACCTTAAACAGAAAAAAATGATGTGATTTTTTCAATAAAAATTTCGAGACCTATTGCAATTGCCGGACCCGGGATGTGAACTTTGTCTAATAAACCAATGAAGCAACTAAATCGCACAACTACAAAAAAGTACCAAAAGAAACCGCAATATTCCTACATAATATTCTTTTTCAATGTTAACGCGAACAAAAAGGAAAAACACAAATATTTACCAAGATAGAAGTTATTCAATCAAGCGCGAATATTCGATACATATTTTTATATTAAAACTGACAAGAGCGATGGCCGTCTAACGCGCTGCCCACGAGAAAACGTCTTATTCAATATCAGCAGCAGGGGGCAGAAATAAAGGATTTCTCGTCGGAACAATTGTAAGAGTTTGTGTACCTTCATCCTTTTCATCTTTCACGGAGATAGTTTGTTTTGGACATGAATTTTATTAAAAACGTATGTAATTTTCATTACTTTGAAGTACAGACTACGAGATCAAAAGTATACCTCTATAATTTACAGAATAGTTGGAAAAAGTATTTTTTTAACTATATATTATTTGACACGCTATAATGAGATAGATGTGTGAGATAGTGTGGCTTATGTGTACACATACTTGTTTTGTGAACAAGCTTTTAGGTTCGCAAAATTTGATATACTTATTTTGCATCGATGTAAACATACTTTTTTTTTAATCTGAGACTGGAAAACGAGCAGATGTGTCAGCTGGTGAAGAATCATGGGTGCGTTGCCATAATATCAAAACGCTTACAAATCTACAATTTAAACGAAATTCTACGATGATTATAGGGTATTTAACCCTTTCCGCACGCCTAAATTTCTATACATGTACATGTTGTACGCTCTGTGCTATATTTAATTCCACGAGGGCAACGAGGAGAAATTATTAAACGAGTAGGTATTTCCCTCGTCCACCTACGTAAACTTGTTGGCAGGTGTGTACTCAGCAAATTTCAAAGGGTACGGTACTCGGGGCCACATACAAAATAAGTTTGGAATGTGTAACGCACCTACACGCTACATTGCTCAGGTAAATGTACAATACATTTTTAAATTTTATCCCTGAGATTATGGTAGAGCATAATAAGTTGTTTGTTACATTTACAATAATTGGTAGAGACATTTATTACAATATTAATTTGAAAACCCTCGTAGCGCAGCGAGAGTATCTGGGTGTTGTGGCACCATAACTCCCTCATTTCTGATACCCATGATACAAGTTAAACCTCGTGTGGGGTCAGGAGTATATGTATGTGACTGTTGGGTGCATTTTTTTATTTATTATTATTTTTAACTTCTTTTTCTCCCCCATACTGTGCCGCCTTGTTCCGTCCCTGTACCACGTAGGACAGTATTATACCATAAACTCGACATAACGACGTAGTTAACGTGCCGCTTTTATTGTCAAGTGTCAACATCGCCTCCCAAATAATATCCGTTTGATACGATCTTACAAAGAAATGTTTTCGACGGAATTCGTCGGCTATTTGTAGCTACACTCCAATTAAGGGAAATTGTCTTTTATCTTGTACCTATATCGTTTAAATTACAAATTGTTTTTCAGGGACGGAAATAAGCTCGGTGAGATGTGGGTGCTTCTGCATAGCCCTTATACATAATATCGCTCTATTTTCTGGCCGCTTGTACTAGTCTGAGAAATCTAGGAAGTTCAAATCTTAATTTGCGTTAAAGTTTTCGATTTGAAAAACTACGTACAACTTGTTTAAGATTGTGCCTCTAATTTGTGAGTCGTAGTAATTAGGATATATCTAACAAAAGCGATGCTCGCTACATAATAGAACGTGACATTAGCTCGACCATGAGTTGTTTTAACATTTCACGCTAGCGACAACTTAAAATGTTTGTATGGCAAACACGTGAACGCCTCCAGCAGTTACGTGGGAAATTGACGTTTTTCATACAAATTATTTTACATAGTCGCTAGCGTCAAATGTCAAAAAAACTCATGATGAACAAACCGGGAAACTGGCCTAAACTTATTCATGTGTAATATAAAGTGGCAAAATCAAATCGACCGACAGACCGACCGACCTCGTTTTGTAGATTGATACCCAACGCTTTGTCCATTGAAGTACCGAATCAATCCACACATTCGATTCCCACTAACACACTAAACCCCACCGCCCACGCTCGAGTACGAGCCGCCATTTTTCAAACCGCTCAGGTGAGCCTGAATTCGCAAATTGGGTGCCTAACACGCTTAGACTTTATTTATGTCTAGATCTCGCCGTCTCTGTTAGATTTCGTGGTAGATTGACATTGATGCTGAGTAGATTAGGCGAGGCGAATTCGTTTATTTCGGAGTTATACGATTTGATACAGAGATGTTTGAAATCTGTTATGTAGAGGTTTTATTTCGCATTACTTAGGGCCAGTTGCAACTCCGCGATAAATCTCGATTTAATCTAAATCGGTTTAAATATAGGAACGAGCTGTATGATAAATCTAGTTTAGGTCTAACTGTAGCTTAGTAATGGAGCTGCAAATCACCCTGAGTCTCTTGTAGTACCTCTATCTCCAAAGATTTCTATGACTATCTCACATAAATCCGACGTAAAGTGGCACCTAGCAATTAAGCGTCAATATTAGATACATAAAATACTTAAAGTTGGAGCTCTCAACAGCAAGAGTTTTTTTATCCGGTCACGGCAAAGTGATTACAATACGCGGACTACACTGATTGTCAACAAAGATTCAATCGGCGGTAACCAGTATCATGTCAGCCTGCAAAAATGCTTCTTCACACCGCTCAAAGGACCCAATGTCGTAGGACCGAGGGCACGTATCCTTTCAATTCAGTCACCGCAACCTTTCATAGACTAAAGATAAATGGAGGTCGTGGGATCCTATTAGTGTTGCCAGATGTCCCGATTTGCGCGGGACGTCCCGATTTTCAGGGGTCTGGTGACCCGTCCCGATTTACTCTTGATCGGGACGCCGAATGTCCCGATTTCTGACTATCCTTCTTAGCATGTACTTTAAAAATAATTTAACAGTCGCTCATACTCGTTTACCGACAAAAGTGGTAAGTATTACGGTTGTATGTTAAACTATATTTCAATTCAGCTGTCCGTTTGCATAAGGTAAGTGCTAATTATTTTTTGGTTACAATAAATAAATAAAATAAAATCTTTATTGGTCACAACAATCAAGGTCTCAATCTCAATTTAAATAATAATTTATGTTATAACGCTATCAATTTAGAAACAAGCAGGCAGGTAAATGGGATGGGGCTTAGATTAGCAAGAAAGGGAACGATATATGGCAGCTTATTTTTTCCCGTTGATTGCAATGCTAGCAGACAATCAACGGGAAAAAATAAGACGAGTTTTAGAGTCCAATGTCCCGCTCTTCTTTTGACAGCTTTCTTCTGGCGTGAGGAGGCGTCTCATCGCGGGTTAAGGCAGGCTTTGAGGAGATAAAGGCTCGACAATACTGCGGAGATAGGCCCTCTCTTTCAGAATTCGTCGTGTGCCATCATTGTAGCAACTGCCCCGAGGATACATCCCAGCACACTCTCAAAATGTGTCCAGCCTGGGATGAAGAGCAGCAGCGATGTCCAGCAGCAATCCAGAGGTTACTCCGCATCGCCCAGAACCATCTCACTTGCGTTAAATAAGGCAACCACGGTTTTTTAGTCGGTAGTGTCGGTATAGGTATTTTGGTTAGAGACCCGTCCTAATCCACAGTCACTGTGGACTAGAGCGGAAGACGACGAGTCGGGCATAACTATCCCACTGACCCCAGGTTGGGAGATATCGGTAAAGAGTTGATTTTTCTCCATGAATAAAAAAGTGTCCCGCTCTGCCATCTAAATGGTTGTTTTGTGTAAACGTTTCCACTTCGTCCGATCTTGATCATCCACCACAATAAAATCTTCTTCTTCTACCTGCCCTTATCCCACCTTAATGAGGGGTCGGCGCAACATACTTATTCCAGTATATATAGTTATAGAAAGGATTTGGCTTAGTTTTTACGACAGGCTGCCTACCTGACGTGAACTCTCTCTGAGGAATCCAGTCCCGGGCAAATTAAATGTGAAAATTCGCTTTGCCCGACCTGGGAATCGAACCCAGGACCTCCAGGTCCACAGCCCGTATATTTTGCCACTAGACCAAGGAGGTGACAATGAAACCACTGGCTTTTATACCTTTTACCAAAACGAAAAGCCGCCACTTTTTTAGGCCGTCCACGAGAACGCACCCCTGGCATGATTGGTCCAGAACCTTACGACCGACTGATCCTGTGGATTGCTCAAAATATGACAATACCTTTCAAGCGACATTCCTGCAGTTTATCTGACACCAATTTTCGTATTTGGTCCAATCGTGTAACGTTACACAACCACCGCCGCATCTTCATCTCCGCAACGTAGTTTTCGCTAACATGATGCTTACGGACAGTCACGTCAAAGATTTTCTGTTTATTTACTTAAATACTTTCAACGAAGCTAACTAGCGGTAAAATCTTGAAAATCAAGTTACCACGGGGAAAAAAATGGTCCAGGGCCATAATGCTCGGGACAGACGGAAAATATCCATGCGACACTGGGCCGAATCCCTAACACATACTGCACTAGTTATTCCGAATAAAAGCCTGGCAGCGAATAGGAACAACTGCGGATTTCCCTAGGCGAGAAGTGCCCATGTTTTGGCTGGAATCGCTTCTACGCGGTGCCGCCTTTGGGCCGTCTCCAATCGCGGAAGAGGCATTCATAAACCCCAGCCGCCGATGGACCTCCTTGGCGTCAATGACAGAACAAGGCGGTCCACCTGCACTGCTGTCCATCTTGGGGGCGCTATAACAGCCACCTGCTGCGACCTCCGTTAGCCCCTATAAGTCAAAGTGTACGACGGGCAGGCGATACCGAGATTAAATTTTTCAAACGCCCCCAGCCACAAAGTGTGAAGCGAGGGACAGTCACGCCTCCTATGCCCCCTCTGGCGGCAGAAGGGATCAGATAAAAAAAATCTGAGAATCAAGGATTAGATTGTTCCATATCTCCCTCGGCACTCTCCTTCTGTGAGATTCATCTTCTCATAAAAGTTGGCTTCTGCACGCTAGGCTCCCAGGATTTCGACCATAGTTTACGTCACACCTGGCACCGAGAGGTTTTTTGCGACGACAACTCTGAGAACGGTGCACTCTTTGTACTAGGCTGGGCATATTTCTAGTGTGGGTAGAATTGAAGTATGAACTCAATCCCGGGATTGAATTTTGTAAATGTGGGGTATATAATTTTTGTTTGTTATCGTGGGGAAAGTGTTTTAACACTATCGCCACGCCTAGAGGAAGGCGTGACGGTTATGTCGGTGTCGCTGGTCTTACGACCTAGCGCCATAATGCCCGGGAGAGATGGAAAACATCCGGGAGACACTGAGTCGAGTCCCTAACTCTATGTACACCCTACACCGGCAATACCGACTAAAAACACCGCGGTGGCCCTTTTCGACGTTTTAGGGATGGTTCCGGGTTTGCCTAGGCGAGAACGCCCAGGCTTCCCTGTCCGTCCTGTTCGACCGTCCCTGCGCGGTGTCGCCTTGCGGCCCATCTCCAATTGTGGGGGGGGGGGGGGCTCATAAACCCCCGCCGATGGGGTATATAACTGCAACTATAAAAGGCATTGAAATAAACTATTCTTACGGATTCTATCACGATTATGTTTTAAATTATTATTCCCGACGTTTCGAAGGCTTTGCAATCTTCGTTGTCACGGGTCAGACTGAGGTGTCATTTGTCCTAAAAAGGTTAGTGTTACAATATCTACCATCATTAAAAAATTATACAAGATAAAAAAAAAGGTTAATTATTTGTGTTCCGATCTATGCAGTAAGAGCTCACGGTGTCTTGACTTCTGGTAGCTGGTCTTTTGGGTTCCGATTTAATAAGATGTATAATTGGATCCCAGGTTTGTGCAAGCTTCCAACCATCTTCTCTATTGAAATTAGGATGTTTTTTAATTTCAATAGCCTCGCGTATCATCCTAGGGAGGAATCGGTGTTCTTTCCTTCCTCTGAATGTTCAGCAACTGCAGACTTCGTAGAGCGTCGGTGTTTTACGTCAGCTATATGTTCTTTTACGCGGGTCCCTATATTCCGTTTTGTTTGTCCGATGTCAGAGAGACCACAGTCGCAATCAATTTTATACACGCCTGGTTCTTGCAGAGGTATGTGACACTTGACAGATGGTAAAAATTGACTATTATTATTATTTTTTTTCAATGTATAATATTCGCGTAAACTTAAGAAATCAGTAGGCATTGAAACTTCGCGAATGTTGAGATTCGACCATAAACTTAGTTATATTTAAAAAATACTTATTATAGTTTGATTTCTTTGTTCTACTAACCGGCCGGTAACGTCCCGATTTGAAAACCTATGTCCCGATCATTTTAACCTTGTGTTCCGATATTTCACACAATAGATCTGGCAACACTAGATCCTATAGTCCCGACTCTCGGCCGATGACATGAGCGAAATTAATTGTTCACTTTAAATCCGCCGCTACGATCCGCCAATTTAATATGCGCACAGAATACGTAGCACGAATCACTTTAACAGACAGCAACCAGTTCGAATCATGACATTTACAACTATCAAATATGCTATCATACTATTAAATATTTTATATTTAATAATCATAAGTGAAATACGAACTCCTAATAAGATAATGTGTGAGGGCGCGCATTGATTATAAAAATATAAATGATGATTTATTTGAAATGTCTAAATAATGATACGAATACGTATTCGAAAATTGTTTGTCGTACGGCCTCTATGAACTTCACGAGTCACGATATTTGACTTTTACTGGGCATTTGGTAACTAGTTTGGCTTTACGTTTCACAGACTCTGAGATGCTGCAATAAGTTTATTATTGAATAATTTTAAATAAACTATTTAAATTATTTCGTTAACTATTTAAAATAAAAGTGCTTTTATACAACAGAGATCTTTGTAATTAAACAATTAAGGTGAATTTACTACTAGCAACTCTGTACTATACACCTACCATGCCACGAAAATAATGCAACGGTATGTTGTTACCTTACCATTTTCGGTTGGAGTCCGTTACCCAATAGACATCCTGAATATTCCTCTTTAAACTTGAAACTCTTTATGTGACATTTAACTATGAGTTTTCCATTTCTTAATAACTAAACATTTATTTTCATAATGATTCTATATACATTTTAAAAGGAATTAAAGTAGGTAATTAAAATAGCCCATTAATTTTATATAACCACTCTGCGAAATTAACTTTTATTTTATAGTAAAATATGAATACTGTACAACCTTTCTTCTATTTATAATAACCTAATGTAATCATAAATTACTAAAACTCCCAAAGTTTTGTATAATACATCAAATCCCACGCATTTCAACCTGTATCGTGCAACCGCCAAATGTAACTTAACTTTTGTTGTTTTTCGACGGGTTTTCAGTGAAAATGCCGTCAAATCTCCCACGCTTAAGGCCTTGTCCAACAAACAGCGAATCGTATGCGAGGCGATGTTGTATACACGTCCCTTTCACATTTCTGTGATAACTCAAAGTAGTCGTGATGGTGATATCATTAAGGCGAGTCTGCATATTTGTGTATTTATCCATTTGAAATTGTAATTTTGTTACTCAATCACGTCTTAAGGGCTTATGCAATCATCATCATCATCATCATCATCATCATCATCATCAGCCATAGGACGTCCACTGCTGAACATAGGCCTCCCCCAAAGATTTTCAGATCGACCTTTTGGAAGCGAAGCTCACTGTCACTCAGCGAGTTATGGAGAGGGCTATGCTCGGTGTTTCTCTACGTGATCAAATCAGGAATGAGGAGATCCGTAGAAGAACGAAAGTCACCGGAATAGCCCAGAGGATTAGCAAGTTCAAATGGCAGTGGGCAGGGCACATAGCTTGTAGAACTGATAGCTGATGGGGCAGAAAAGTTCTCGAGTGGAGACCACGTACCGGCTTATGCAATAATGAGATTTAAAGATGGTAGACAATATTGCCTACAACGCTTTATCGCAGTATTTGCACCGTCTTAAAGAAAACCCATCATGTATCGCGACGCTTTAACTTCACCGCCTGTTTGACAAGACCTTTCGTGAAAACTTTGAATAGGTACTGCTTCTACTGACATTCAGGCTTTTGATCTACAAACACCCGTGGCGAAACCTACTTTGAGAATTACTGTCTTTTCTTCACCACTCGCTTTAATGAACGACAAAGCGATTATGTTGTCGCTCCATTGTGTTTTGTGTTGTTTTTTATGTTGTCAGTACTTGTGTTGTCTAAACTTTTCACCGTTTTATCTAGTTGTTTCTGACAGTTACTGAAAATGCAAAAGTTTGTTGAGACTTAATGCTTTTTAAGTAGTTTAGCTTAGAATGTCTAAATATTTTGTTAGGTTTTTGGTTTGACTGTTATCTTTCGTCTCATGTAGTTTGTTTTAGCTGTGGACTTGACACATTGCCCCTTACTTATAAAAATATTTAAGCGCTGCTTATCTTTAACCATAGGTTGTCCCTTTCATTTTTAAACAATGTAACGCAAGGAAAAAAGTGACAGGCTATTCTTAGCGAAAAGATAAGCGAATATGTTTTTAAAAGTAAGTTCAAATAAAATTTAGAAACAGATGTCTTTATTCATTCAGAGGGATTTTTTGTAACATTAATAAAAAAGCATTGACTTATTATTGAAGAACAACGGATCCTTACGCTCTTTGTGCCGGTGCCGATGCAGATGTACCGATAAAAATATAAGAATTGTACCAACCCCCATAAACATAGGTATCATAGTCATTCATATCGCGATAATCCGACTGACATTATCGACAACGGTCTGCAAGGCCCTTTGTGCAAACATCTTCCCCCTTCCTATAGCAGGGGGGCGTTGGCTTCAGTCCAGGAGTCAGAAAGGTGCATAGAGTATTGTGTGTGGGCGTTTGACCATCGGCATATTAAGTCTATGATATCGAAGAATATACAAGTTTAATGTTAAAGATGTGGGGATATATTTATTTGGTGCCTTCTGAGTGGTAAAAATAAAAATTGGTAGTCATATAGGGCCTTAGGACTGCCTCGGTGGCGTGGTGGTATTTCGGTACGACTACGGTTCTGAGGTCTCGGGTTCGATCCCCGGGTCGGGCAAAGTGATATTGGATTTTTCCATATCAGCCCGGAGTCTGGAATTTGTGCCCGATATGGCGATAGGCTCGCCCCCTATCACATCTGGGACGGAACTAAGCTCGGTGAAATGTGGGTGTTCTAGTTCGCTAGTGCGCCTCTGCCTACCCTTTCGAGGATACAGGCGTGAGCTTATGTTATGTTATGTTATATAGGGCCTTACTTAAAAAAACAGTTTAGCTGAGCAAATGGCTAAGAATAGGCTGTAAATTTTTTCCTTGTGTCACATCGTTTGAAAATAAAAGAGACAGGCTATTCTTTACCATTTGCTCAGTTAAACTGTTTTTTTTTAAGTAAGCCCCATAGACTGCCGATAAAAGTGAAAATTTATTATGTATTTTGCGAACCCATAAGATTTTCCTCTACCAAAAAGTGCTCGACACGGCTAAAAAAGTTTTCACTTCAAAAGTTATTTAAAACTCTATAATTTAATTAATCTTAATAGATATCGTTAGTGTTATTGATAATTGGTGAATTTTATTTCTTCGGAATACCGTTTCATCATTTAGATAAAAACTAGTGAAACGACTACTAGCATATTTCTATGAAATAGCACGATTCAACAGCCAAAATGACTCAAGCCTATTACATATTTTATTATAATTTAATTTAATTACAATATTTATTTAATTATAATATTTTATTTTCGATTTCCGGTGTCCCAGTCCCTCCCTTTCCCAATCCATATTTCCCTCAATTTAGGTTTGCAACGCACCCTTGATCCTTTTTGTGTCTCGGGTGTCTATGGACGGTGGAGATCACCTACCATCAGGTGACCCATCTGCTCGTTTGCCAGTCTCTGCTATAACAAAAAAAACTTCTTTTCACTATAACGATAAAAATGTTTATATCTTTTTGTTAATTTTATTTTATAACAAAAATATTATAAAAGACTACCATTCACAACATTTTTGACCTTTCACGTCACGGCATCCTTCCCAAGCTAGTGAATAGCCCACCCAATTATTTCGCCGCACAATCGCAACGTCTACGCATTTAAGCGAAAGAGCGCGTCTGGTCCAATCAGCCGGACCGATTACCCGGGCGTGATTTGAGCCCGGCCTCCCCGGGGCCCGTTCTACGAATAGCCGGTAATGGCCGAAGAATGATGGGATACGTCCGGACACGCCGGAGAGAGAGCCGGAAAGCCGGACGCGATCCAATTATTTATTCATGGGCCAGATACCGCTGTTTTGCGCCGCCGTAAATAATCCCGGGAAAAGGCTGTAATTCCCCAAAGCTGAGAATATTAAAGCAATGCCTCCGAGTGTTTCGGCCGTTTTTATAACGTTTCTCGTGATTAGTGGTCTGCCGTTTGGCGGTGCTGAGTTAGTATATTATGTAGAGGTTGTTTAATAAGATTTCGTGTTACTTAAAATGGGATGTTCTTCGTTTTTATGATAAGTAAAAAGGAAAGATGTGTCAGGTTGGTCGTCTGCTCGTCTGCCATGATAGGACAATGTAAAAAGATAATGCGAGAATTTTTTGGCCGAGATTGGTAAAAGAGCAGGTGGTTTTCCTGATGGTAAGTGATAGCCACCCCCGTAGACCCATATTACTTAAAGAAATGTGTGTTGCCAAACTTCCCAGAATTTCATAGTCGGTTTTCCATTAACCGATTGCGATACGAGGCGTAGTGGGTTGTCCGCCGAGCAGTTGTATTGGACGAATACCTTAAAGCATCATAACAATCATTAAAAACTACACGATCAAATTAAAACAACCATAAGTCCCTCGGCATTATTCACGCAGCGGGTACACTGCACAATGGTCGCATCACGGCGCTGTCGAGTTCGGTCCTAGTGGTGTCAAGTAGAGCAGTAATTGGACCGGTACACCGGTACACTCCGACTGTTGCTCCAAAATAGATTTAATTTTGTTTATATTCTATGTGAATAATATGAAACTGGTAATAATTATTTTATTATTACCAGTTTGGCATTAATACTGATGGTAGGACTCTGATACGGGAGATTTAACATTTATGTAAGTAAATAAATACACCCTACAGTCACATACCTAGTCCTGACCCCACACTAGGTATAACCTGTATCGTGGGTGTCAGAGACTATGAGAGACGCACGGTCTCACAACACCCAGACTTGAAATAAATATCTGTGGACCACACAAACATTTGTCTCAATGCGGGAATCGAACCCGCGGCCTCCCACTTCACAGCCGGCTACTCGGCCGCTGCGCCACGGAGACTGTCGCACTGTATTTGCAACTGCAATTGAGTATCGTAATGTATGTAATTAGAAATATATACTGATTAGCTGCAAGAAATGGTCTGTTCTAGTAAAGAGACATTATAGCCAGTGTAAATACTAGACTTTAAATAATAACATCTAATATCTCAAAGTGAAGTGCGCATTGCAGAGCTGCTCAGTTGTTATTGTTGTTGACAGCTTCAATGGCCTTGTGGTATTGCGTGAGCTATCTTCCTGAGGTCTCGGGTTCAAATTCTGGGTCAGGCGAAGTATTGGGTGTTTCTATTCAGTTCAGAGTCTGAATTTATGCCCGATATGGCGAAAGGCTCGACTCCTATCACATCTGGGTCGAAAATCATCACTTAACATCAGGTGACCCACTTGCTCGTTTGCCCCCTCTTCTATAAAAAAAAAAAAAAAAAAAAAAATGAGCTTATCGAAATGTTAGTGTTCTAGTTCGCTAGTTTGTCTCTACTTACCGCTCCGGGGATACAGGCGTGAGCCTATGTATGTCAAAATAGGGGTAAAGTTAGAGGTACTACTGGTACATGAGTATTCGTATCGCATTTTATGCGAACAGCGTGATAGTCTCGTCATAGAATTGCAATAAAGACTAGGCGGAGTCTCAATGGTCCTGCAGGTCGATTCTCTAAGGTTTCATTTGTGAATGACAACATCGTTGCCGCAACGATGCCGCAACGATGTTGTCATTTTTGTATTCAGCAAGGTACAAAGCGCACGCAATAGCGCTATGCGTGATGACGGCGCTTATGCGAACTAGCTCTCTCGAGCGAGGCGGTTGACATAAATGTATGGAAAATGGTATTCTCTATGACCTAACAACGTTGAACGCTTCATCGATCTCAACGATGTGCACTGCGCGAGCTCGTCGTCGATCGCAACGTTGTGGCGTTTCTTAGAGAATCGACCTGCTGTAAGTAACCTCGCCCAGAAAACTACGGTCAAAACCTCCTCCGACAATCAGGAGGTTGTGATATAAAAACTAAACGGACCGACTTTAAATCCGGTCGTGACCAAATTTATATGGAACCACCCTTGAAATGCCTCGGTGGCGTGGTGGTATTTCGGTACGACTACGGTTCTGAGGTCTCGGGTTCGATCCCCGGGTCGGGCAAAGTGATATTGGATTTTCCATATCAGCCCGGAGTCTGGAATTTGTGCCCGATATGGCCCTATCACATCTGGGACGGAACTAAGCTCGGCGAAATGTGGGTGTTCTAGTTCGCTAGTGCGCCTCTGCCTACCCCTTCGGGGATACAGGCGTGAGCTTATGTTATGTTACCCTTGAAATAAGCTCTATCGAACACCAAACGAATTTTGAAGATCGGTCCACATTAACATACATAAAACAAAATACAGACGACTTGAGGACTTTGGAAGTGGGTTGAAAAAGAAACACAAGCGGACCCATTATTTTCCCGTAACGTGCCCGCATTCAAAGCTCGAGATGTGCATTTGCAATTATAAACGTTTCGGTAGTCGCGCGCTTCAGTGAATTAATGTGCGGATGCGGGACACGGAATTTGGGAACGGGCGTGAATCCAGATTAATGGAAGGAGGAATTTGGCTCGATAAGAAAGGGAAAATAATTATTGCTTGATATACAGGGGACAGGATAATTTTACAACATTCCGAAATCTGTTTAGACAGTCTTACAACAGGAGACTGTTGTCTCTGTTATAAAAAGACAGTGAATATTGAGATTCGACTCGTTTACTAAAACGGGCAGGTGGGTCACCTGATGATAAATGATCTCCATCGCACCGATGTCGGATGAACACACATCTGTGAAATGTCCGGTGAAGTTAAAATTTAGTTGCAATTGCAAGAGGCGCGGTCAAACGCTTCCGACTCTAAAATTCCGAATTGTTTTGACAGTGATATTTAAAGTAATTACTCTGGCAATAGAATGTTAATTTGACAACCTTTTCGCAACTGTTTACCCCGGGGTTAGAGGTTAGGGTGGGAAATGAGGATCATCCCTCTCTTCGTGGATCGGGGTCTGTTTAGGGTACGAATTCATCATAAATATAAGTACCAAATTATTTTCTTATTTTTATGTGTTTACAGTTATGACAATAAAGTTATACCGGTGTTTCATAAAGTTAGTACCAATAATATAATTCCACATACAGGAGAACTATTTAAAGCGCAAGGGTAAAGTTAAAAAATTAAAATTGTATATAATTTTTTTTATCAATTATTAAGTATAGTAGAGGAGGCCCGTGCCCAGCAGTGGGACAGTAATATTACAGGGCTTATATTATTTTATTTATTAAGTATGGGGATTTTAAAATCGTAATGCGACCTTTAAATCGTCGCAATTACTATAGGAATGTCTTTGTGTATGCTAAAAATAATTAATTACCCTATAGATGGTTTGAAATGTACTGGAGCTGACCCAATGAGCCAGAAAAAATGTTTTCGTTACAAATTCAAGTTGACATTACTCAAAAACTATGAGCCTTACGAAATTTTAAACTTTACCGCTAGATTGCTAGCCATCCCCTTTTTAAGTGTAGTTATTATTGAAACCAACTTTATGAAACACCCTGAATGAACAAGTATTCTCTTAGCATTCTCAGAGCAATAACTTTTCAGCACCGTGATAATACAGGCCTCTGTCATACGGTCTCATCATCCATGCGTCCCTCATGACATGACTATGATTGCCACTTGACAATGCAAACGAGTTGGTATTCCATCTCACGAGCGAGTCGACACACACGCACTAATGAACCTCAGCTTAATTGAATTTTATATTGACGTGAGTTGATGAAGTTTTTATTGGACGTCCAGGTTTTTTGTAAGCTGGATGGGACTGGTAACCAGCCAGGCCCAGCTGTGGAAAAGTAATATTACATAGACTCACGCATATATCCCCAGAGGGGTAGTCAGAGGCGAACTAGAATACCGATTTACCTGGTTTTCTCAAGGAGGTTGATATCGGACAGACGTCGTCGTTATAAGTAAACCAAACCCTTTTTGCAACATGTTTATAAAGCGTATTTCGCCAATTAAAGTGGATAAGCACAAGTGGAAGGTGTGTCTGATACCTGTTATTTACCCCACTGCCTCAGAAGGAGGGTAATGTTTTCATACATTGGGATTTTTTTATGGCAGAGGCTGGTATGCGAGCCGGTGGATCTCCTGATAGTAAGTGATCCGCCCATAGACAACCAAGACACAAAAACAATCATGGCCAACCTGAATGCAGCGGAATAGGGATAGGTATAGAGAGGGAGTTGTTTGGGTATTACTAATTATTGTTTTTACAGTTATATTATTTTAACAACGCAACGTCATTGTTCACAGACATAATAAAACTAGCGACGTGTCCCAAGACTGAACCTGTGACCCGCGAGCTGTGAGCCGTGTCAGCCGTCACCGAGCAACCACTCGCACTCCGCGCCACCCATATATGGACACACGCTACGCTTTCTGTGAGCGAATTTACATAAAGTGAGTACTTTGATACTGATGTATAAGTGGCTGGAGTTGTAGATTTTGGTCTACAACATGAATGGATCATCTCGACCAGACTTTTCAGCGAGACAGTGGAAATACACTGTCTCACTGAAAAGCGACGTGTAACAGAAGCATGCCGATGAGTTTCGTTCATTGAGCGAGATTACGCAGGTCCTTATACAGGAATTTATAGCCAGTGTAATTACTATGTACTTAACATCTGATGTTAAGGTCGACGAGCGCTTTTCAAAGTAAAGGTGATTTTGCTGCTAGGCAGGGCCGTCGTATCGATTACCATCAAGCCAGCAGCTTGTAATACATTCGATTGCAACAAAAACAATAGTGTTATGTAATTATTGACTGTCTTTTTTAGAATAGACAATTAAGCCTTTCTTTTATTTCTCATTTTATGTGAAACTCCATTAACATTGAAGTGTACAATATTGAGCTCGTGGCCGGCAGGTAGGGGTGGTCGATGCCCCACGCGGCGCCCGTCTCCGTCATGTCGGCCCCGCCGCGCCACCCGCATTTCTACACCGTCGAGGTCGGCGACACGCGCTTCACGATCCTCAAGCGCTACCAGAACTTGAAGCCCATCGGCTCCGGCGCCCAGGGTATCGTCTGGTGAGTATCTTTCACTCGCATCACCATCTCCAGCGTCTAGGATTACGTAGGTGCCCATCATAACGTCGCTATCTTCTACACCTTCGGAGTTGGCGTCACGCGCTTCACGATCCTCAAGCGCTACTAAAACCTGAAGTTTATCGGCTCCATCACCCAGAGTATCGTCTTGTGAAACTCTTTCACTCGGACCACCATTAGTATTTGTTTGCCTCTCTCCAGCGTCTAGGATTACGTAGGTCCCTATTATTAAGTCACTATCTTCTACACCGTCGAAGTCGGCGACACGCGCTTCACGATCCTCAAGTGCTACCAGAACCTGAAGCCTATCGGCTTCGGCGTCCAGGGTGCCTTCTGGTGAGTCTCTTTCAGTCGCATCGCCATCTGCAGTTGTTTATCTCGCTCCAGCGTCTAGGATTATGTAGGTCCCTATCATTACGTCACTACTTTCTAAACCGTCGAGGTCGGCGACACGCGCTTCACGATCCTCAAGCGCAACCATAACCCGAAGCCCATCGGCTCCGGCGCCCAGGATATTATCTGGTGAGTCCCTTTCACTCCCATCACCATCAGCATTTGTTTGTCTCGCTCCAGCGTCTAGGATTACGTAGGTCCCTTGTAATTATCTCTATCGATATAAATCCACAGATTTTTATATATTCGTAGATAATTATGGTGTTTTATTTACTTATTCAAAGTTATCATTACATTATTTCATTATTCATTTTATTGGTAAGCATGTCTTTTAGATTATTGTAGTTATATTTTAGTTAATTACATTTTATACGCATCTTCACATCAGCACGCATACATTTTACGCATGTAGACACTTATGTTTGGTACATTGATGGAAACCAAATAGAGTTGTGACATAATGCGAATGCAAAACTGTGCGAATACGAATTGAGTGTAAAAGTTTTACGAGTCACATAAAAAAGGTTACTCGGCAAGTTCTAAGCACGTTATACGTTCGAGAGCACGGATCTTCCAAGTCTATAAAATTAATTAGACTCAACGTGGAAACGGAGTATAAACTACAGTTTATGAGGCAGATAGGCTAATTAATCTCCCTTAGCTTGTATTTCCAAATTGTTATGTAAACAAATAAAGGTTTTAAGATTGTATTCTAGAGTATAAATAACCCGGAATTTGATACTCATAAATCTCGATTTAATAATTGAAATAAGAATGAACGATCCATTATATTTTTTCGTACCATAAATTGAACGCGAAATAAAAAATTCGCATTCGCAATAAATCGCAACTCGACACAAGCTTACACACGCACACACAATAATAAATGTGAATTTGGAAATGGTAGAACCACGCTGTAGACAATTTCACTCGACCGACCGACACCGACTCGACCTGCCTATTACCACTGTCTCACAGAAGAATGGTGTGAAACGGCAGCTTGCTGTTGCGTTTCGTACGTCGAGTGAGATTTCGGAAACCGCAAGTCATTTTTCTCATAGGTTGGCAACGCAACTATGATGTCCGTGGTCGGTGTAGATCTCTCATCATCAAGTGACCCACCTGCTCGTTATAAACAAATGTGTCTGTTTTTAGCTGATCGCGTACACTGGTCCCAAAATGATACAGTTTTACTCGGTAACGCTCGGTGACACCGTGTTCACTATACCCACGCGGTACACCGAGCTGGCGGTGCGCGGCGCCGGCGCGCAGGGCATGGTGTGGTAAGGACGCCACCTCGCCACCTCACAAACTCGCCACCTCGTAACCAACCGCTCGTAACCTCGTAACAGCGCCATCTCGCGGTGGACACACGCTTGCTTACATTAACTTACTAATATGAAGTGTGATCATGTTGGAGTCTTGCGGTGTTTTGTGAAACGTTTTTAAATTGTGTGAATTCGCTGGGTAGGTTAACAGATGGTTGATGACCAAGCTATATAACAACATGTACGTAAAGACGGAAGAAATAATTATGGTTGCCTTGAAGAGAGAAATATTAATGCAGATATACATTATTTGTATGAAGAATGATATCAAGACAAACGAAATGAGATACCACACAACGATAAAAAAACTATGTATAATTGCTTATACGATTTATTTTTGTATTGTTTGCAATTTTCGCAGAAAGCATTGAATCAATTGATGATTCTCTCAACAACGTAATCTACATACTTTTAGGAAGGTTCTTTATTTCGCTTCCTTATGTTGTTTTTCCTATTGCATAAAGTTAAATCGATCTTTGATGTCGCCTTATCTGCGATTTGCATCACGCCAAATGTCATTGAAGAAGTTTAACAATTTCGAGTTCAAATTGCTTTAAATTTCTCCCCTAAATTTTAGGTTAACGTCGTCTGTGACCATTAGACGAAATTACGGCGTTTACAGTTACAGTCTACGAATAAGAAAGTAAATTAGCCTAGGTTTGCATTGCGACAAAGTATATTCCGAGCACGTAGTTGAAAAAATAGTTTACTAAACTTTGATGATCAAAGAATACAAAGTAATTATTGAAGTTATACTTCTTTAGGCGCGTTATGAAAAAATGATGAGAGTGAAATTTTCAGATGCGCGCGCATCTGTGACACAAAATTAACAGTATGAAGTTGTCTGCTTAACCGCTCAAAGCTACCAACAAAATAGAAATTGAACCTCGATATTAGTCGCGCATGTTGGTACGCTCGTCACCTCTGATCACTGTTTTCATATTTATAATATTTATCAACATGTTTCTAGTTTATAAATTCACAACACGTGTTTTAGTTTGATACAAGTGCGAATTATATATGTGCTAATAAATTATATTCAGTAGTGATTTAAATTGAATATTTTGATTGATATTACTTACTATTTGTGAATATTAGTGAAAAAAAATGGGCTTATATACTTTTTCAAGTGCTCCAATATAATTGAGGTTAACTATCCGTATGTATTATTTATTGATATAAATTAAAATACTTTTAGTTAATATAATTAACACTAAATATTATTAAATTATTAATGTTAAATACTTATTATTGGTTATTTAATATTTACAAAATAAAGAAATACATTTAATAAAACATTTAATAAAAAGTTTGTGATAAAAATTAAAATTGAACATCAAATTATAATATTAAATTTTAATATTTGCTATTAAATTGAATAAATAATAAATAATTAACAAAGAAGTATAACTTCTCACGCGCGTACATAAGTACACGCACCCATTTTTTTTATTTTTTATATAAGATGTTTCAATACGAGTTTTACGAATTTCAACAACATTTGTAGAATAATAGTGCGACTCTACCTACCTCTTCGGGGATAAAGGCGTGAGCTTATGTTATGTTATGTTGTAGAATAATCGACCCTTTATTTCCTTTTTACATAGGACTTGCTAAGAAAAGGATGTAATTATTAAATAAAAACTATGTAATTTTGTATAATAAGAAATATCTGTACTGTGGACTCCCATGTCCTGCTACACATTTAACAACGATTTGCTTAGACTGGATTCCCTAGCCCTAGAAAAGTTTGACGTCAGCAGTGAATAACATTGGAGTAAGCAGTTTGAAATCCACAGAACATGAGATGCTCAAAATTAATAGTTTATAGATGATTAAGACTAAAATACCAACAAAAATCCGCTTCTATACTAAAACATAACATGTTTTTGTGTATTAGTATGTAACGCCGAATTGAAACCCTCTTATGCATGCGCATTATTTAGGTTTGCAAGTTACTATTACTGCTAACTGCTAAGGGCATTACAATTAATGACTACCAAGTAGTACATATCTGGCCTAGTGACTGTATGTTATGGACTATGAATCCTATTTTTGGATTAAAGACGAGAGAAGACCATTTCGTGTAATTGGATCAAGGATCAAATTCCACGGTTAATATTATAACAAATATATTGTCAATGAAACAATTTATGAAAATGGAATGTTGGTGATTAAATTTTGACGAAACTAGAAATTTCATGACTGATAAGATGGATTGTCACTAGAGACATAACTGGAGAAGACTTAATAGAAAATAAAATTAGAAGAGCTGGTTACGAAGAAGAGCAAAGGAAAATAAAATAATTATAAACTAAAGATACTAGAAATCAGCCTGTCGAAATATCCGCTACTGCAATCCCATTAAGCCAAGATCGACAATGGCACGCATTTATCGACAACGAACAGTGAGGATCGGCGAGTCACCGGTAATGTGAAGCTTCAAAATAAAATCAAATATTGAACAAGATATAGATGTATTTAGAACTTCGGTAGGGTAAGAAATACGTTCATGGTCATTAGCTGCATTTCATCTTTTTACTAACATAGCATGTTATTGGATCAATTCTCGATGGTCAAAAGCATGGCTTGAAGTTTGCTATTACTTCCGCATGTTTTTAATTTTTTACATTTGTAATATTGTTTTGACTAATAAATTGGAGTGGGGATGGAAATTATTATTTGTTTTATTAATGACATGGATACAAATTGGAGCTTATTAGTTCAAAAGACAGAACTTATGTCTTTAAATATTATAGATTCCAAATGTAATACTTAAAAAAGTTTATTATCAAAATTGGTCGGCTGGTGGTAGCAAAATTTGCGGAAGAAAATGATGTCTCATTACAAGAACAAAGGTGGTGCAGAGGTACTCTTAAATACCTAGAGCCCCGTGATAATAATATGTTGTATGCCCTAGCATGTGTTGTGTGTTGTGTTTCAGTGCCGCGTACGACACGGTGACACAACAGAATGTCGCGATAAAGAAGTTGTCGCGACCCTTCCAGAATGTGACGCACGCGAAGCGCGCCTACCGCGAGTTCAAACTCATGAAACTCGTTAACCACAAAAATGTAAGCAAATATATTATAGTTCTTAGGTCTTCAGTAGTATTTAGTTCTATTCGTATTCATTTTGCTTGATTGATGCTTGGGTTTAATGTATCATTATTTCTATATTATGTATTCCTCTTTGGTAAATTACTTTTGAATGTATAAAAGATTGTGTTTATCTTCACTAAAAATAACTAAACATTGATGAGGTTTTATATCTTTAAAAATCTGACTAAAATTACTTGCCCAGTGATAACGTATTTTGTGCAATTTAATATCAACTTTTGTCAAAATAAATCCTTTATCCGTGCAATAAATCTCATTGCAGATAATCGGACTATTAAATGCATTCACACCACAAAAGAGCCTGGAGGAGTTCCAGGACGTATACTTGGTGATGGAACTGATGGATGCTAATCTTTGTCAGGTAAACTATTTTGTGCCTTACCACTTAGTTTTTATGATGTATTTTGGTATTGGAGACTGATGGGGTATTTTCTGGAGTCACGATGTCACGTTAGTCTCCAAGAAAGTGGCGCCAACAAACAGAACAAGTAAGTAAGTAACCTTTAGAATATATTCACGTGCTGAAGTGTCTTTGAGTATTGTACTATTTTGGTCTGCAAATATGTATTCTGAGGAAGCTATTTTCAGCAGTGGATCTTGTGGCTTATAATAATGATTGTGATTGTTGTCGTCAGGTGATCCAAATGGACTTGGATCATGAGCGCATGAGCTACCTGCTGTACCAGATGCTGTGCGGCATCAAACACTTGCATCTTGCGGGCATCATACATCGGGTGAGTTTAGTGATCAAATGTTTATGATGTGACACATTGAGTATCACCGCGACAGAAAAAGCAAGAGCTTCCTTTCTCTCTTTTTCCTGAGATCCTGCTGTTAAGAGAAGTCACAAAAGACTGACTCAAAGGGTGATGAAATACTATTTATTATTTAATTCTTTATTTATTCATACATTCATTACACAGGTAACTTACAGAAAAATCCAAATCGTAAACCAATTTAAACTTGTTTTTGTAAACGTGGTGAAGAATGATTTCAAGATTGGAAATATCCTTTTTTAGAACTGGGTTCTACCTTCTTTAATGGATGTTCATCAACACTGGTCCTATTTCACTAATTCCATTGTAGTATCAGTTATTTGAGCTACCTACCGTTGAAACTTTTTATCAAAACAGGTTGTATGATCAGACCGTCCATAATAACGTGTGCAGGACCTGAAGCCGTCCAATATAGTGGTGAAGAGCGACTGCACGCTGAAGATCCTGGACTTCGGCCTGGCGCGCACGGCGGGCACCACGTTCATGATGACTCCGTACGTCGTCACGCGGTACTACCGCGCGCCTGAGGTGAGCTCGCGCACCCCTTCAAAAACCATTTAAACACTGTAGCCGCAAATTACCCCTTCCCTTCTCAATCTTCATTATTTTCCTTCAGGTAGCCATTAGTATTTTATTGATATTTTGTTTACAGGTCCGCCCGCGTTAAAGTACAAAATTATACACACAAACCTTCCACATGAATAACTCTCATCTATAGGTGAAAACCGCATGAAAATCTGTTCAGTAGTTTTTGGGTTTATCGCGAACAGACAGACGTGGCGGAGGACTTTGTTTTCTAATATGTTATGATAGGAGTTCATACTGATTTCTTAAGTTTACGCGAATGTTATACATTGAAATAAAACTATTTTTACGGATTCTATCACTATTAGGTTTTAATTTTTATTCCCGACGTTTCGAAGGCTTTGCAGTCTTCGTTGTCACGGGTCAGACTGCAAAGAAAAAGAAGACTGCAAAGCCTTCGAAACGTCGGGAATAAAAATTAAAACCTAATCGTGATAGAATCCGTAAAAATAGTTTTATTTCAATAGGAGTTCATGCTAGTTGAAGATCACTCATGAACATTCTCCTACGTGCTTGTTCTCCTACCTTTGTAATAAAAAAACTTATTACTGTTGCATTATTACTGTCCGTATGGAAAGCATTAGTAAAGCCATTTATACTGTAAACATCGACTACAGATTTTACTACAGGAGTAATAAAAATGTGAACATATTTTATTTAATCCTCTCTGATGGTATACTCCAGGTTATCCTGGGCATGGGCTACACGGAGAACGTGGACATCTGGTCGGTGGGCTGCATCATGGGCGAGATGATCCGCGGGGGCGTACTGTTCCCCGGCACAGACCACATCGACCAGTGGAACAAGATTATTGGTGTGTAAAGCACTTCACACATTTTGGAAAAACAATTCAACTTTATAATGGTCTTGAACAAGTGTAATTTGTGCCTTATTGTGAGCTGCTTTAGTTGAGGCAAACAGAAAATTATTAAATGTCTCCACTAAACCTACAGTAAGCACTCAGCGCGTCCATAAACAAATAAATTGTGACTCCGCGTACGGTATTAAAATTTATTTAGTTTCAAAAATCTACCTCAGTTTGAGGCAATTACTTCACAAAAGCTGCATTAATATTAAGAATCCTCTCAGAGGTTGCTTCAAGCAGTAGGGTAACTTTGACACTCGCTTCAATTTCAACTATGATTACATTTTATTAAGTGATTTAAAATTCCACCGAAATCAAGTAAAAAAAAGTGCACTTATGTCGTGTTATAAATTACCAAATGACAAGTTCTCGAATGCGGCATTTGCGCACTTTTTAGCTCGATTTTGGTGAATTTTGAGTCACCAAATGAAACCGAATCTTAGTCAAAATCGAAGCGAGTGTCCAAAGCCATAGACCAGATTGTATATTTCCCATAAGCTATCTTTCTTCGGACGCTTTTTTCGCTTTAACTTTACGCCGATTAACCTACGAAGCGAGTCATGCTAAAGAAACGATGTGTTTTCTATTTGACAGAGCAACTAGGCACGCCATCAGCGGCGTTCATGGCGCGGCTGCAGCCGACCGTGCGCAACTACGTCGAGAACCGGCCGCGCTACGCGGGCTACAGCTTCGAGCGGCTGTTCCCCGATATACTGTTCCCCAGCGACAGCAACGAGCACAACCGCCTCAAGGTATGGAAAAGTAGTAGTATATTAGATAAGGTGATATACCGTTGTACTGATATATTTCAGTGGCTGATATATATTATGATATATATAGCTGATATAAATGTGTTTGAGTGGTAGAGCCACGCTGTAGACAGTAACGTTTACAGCACGAATGGGTCGCCTCGACCGGTTTGATACCACTGTCTCACAGAATACCGACGCACTGGCAGCTTGCTGTTGCGTTTCGTTCTGTGAGTGAGATTTCCGGTAACCCATTGCCCCTCCCCACTTCCGCAATCCCTTTTGCCTCCCCATACTTTCCCTTTTTTTAGGTTGGTAACGCACCCATGATTTTTTTGGCTTGTGTGTCTATGGGCAGTGAAGATCACTTACCATCAGGTGACCCGTCTGCTCGTGTGCCAGTCTCTGCTATAAAAAAAAATACACTTAAATATAGCTCACATAGCTCGTAAAACTGATAGCCGATGGGGCAGAAAAGTTACCACAAGTTCTCTTGACCACGTACCGGCAAGCGCAGCGTAGGACGTCCACCTACAAGGTGGACCGACGACCTGATAAAGGTCGCAGGAAGTCGCTGGATGCAGGCCGCTTCCAATAGGTCGATCTGGAAATCTTTGGGGGAGGCCTATGTTCAGCAGTGGACGTCCTATGGCTGATGATGATGATGATGATGAAATATAACGCCTTGCCTCAAATTAATATTATGACAATCCGTAGCTTCATAAATGCATTTTCCCACTTTGGAGTGCGATGAAGCATTTTTTCAAGCCGGCAATGATTTTGTTGTTCACAGATAAACCCATTGTTTTTCGGTGATCGCTCGTTAGTTAGGTTTTATTTTGGACTGCTTCAAATGTAGTGTCACTTGACCGTGCTTATTAAAAACAAATTAATTCACTACCAATTTTGTCAATTTATATTCATCAACATAATTGCAATTTGGTTCACCTAAATCGGCGGAACAACACAAAACGGTATGCCTCAAAAAGAGGCAGTATCTCGTTTTGAGGCGGTGTCCCATCGAGACTGCCTCTAGTGTAGTGTTTGTCGTTTGTCGTCAGGCGTCGCAGGCTCGCGACTTGTTGTCGCGCATGTTGGTGATCGACCCCGAGCGTCGCATCTCGGTGGACGACGCGCTCCTGCATCCCTACATCAACGTCTGGTACGACGAGGGGGAGGTCAACGCTGTAAGTACCTCTTTAATATTACAGGCCATTTTAAAATACAACTGTTTTAAAAGTGTTAAAAATATATTTATGAAAGTTTTATTATTTGTTCTAATTTATTACAGTTTTTTTTTTGCAAAAATATGAGTAAAAATGCAAAAAGAAATTATATTGGTGATGTACTCCACTTGACTCTGACCTCCACGGATTTTAACAGGAAGTTGGACTGTGGGCGTCGATTTTTAAAATTATTTCATATTGTCTAAAGTTGTGTTTGTTGTTTTAATGTGATGTGGTCAAATAAGGAATTCTCTTAACCGACGAGGGTGTATGAAAAGACTGATGACTGTGGGAGAACTGAAAGAGGTGTGGTTAAACCGCAGCTTGGTGGTCTTTAGTCTCTCAACTCCAGCGGGAGACAAGCGTGAGTGTATGTATGTATGTATGTATGTATGTATGTGTATGTACGTGCGGTGTGTACAGCCCGCGCCCGCCGCGTACGACCACAGCGTGGACGAGCGCGAGCACACGGTGGAGCAGTGGAAGCAGCTCATCTACCAGGAGGTGGTGGAGTACGCGGCGCCGCCGCACGCCGCGCCCGCGCACCTGGCCGCCGCGCAGGCCGCGCAAGACCACGCGCAACCCACGCAGCTCACCACATAGGTAAACAACACACACTTTTTTAAGTGAAAACTTCTTTAGGTTCGCTGAGTACTTTATTTTGAGGGTATTGAAGTCGACTCGAGTCGACTAAGGGTGCGAAAGAGATATAATCAGCGCGTCACTGCTATATTGGCTCGAAACTTAATCTCGTCCAAGTGAAGTTGTCACCTAATTTGTATAGTCTCAAACAAACACTGTTGTTTTTTTTGTTATCCCATGAAATATTATTTTAGCATAACCACCATAACTGGGTCTGGATCTGGTCAGTTTGAATCGTCGATCTTATGACCCAACGCCATACCGCCCAGGAAGAATAGAAAATATCCAAATGACGCTGAGCCATGTAGTAGCACTATCTATAATACACCCTACATTAACGACCAAAACTCCTCGATGGCACTCTCCAGCGTTTTAGAGATAACTCTGGGTTTCTTATCTTGGCGATAAGTCCCGGCACCCATCACATCTATTAGTTATAGGATCAGTCCGATCCCCTTCCACCTGACCTTTTACTACTTTAATGGGAAGCCACTGGGCGTACACATTTTTAAGATGACAAAAAGTCTTTCTGAATGAATAAAGGCATCCGTATTACTACTAATTGTCACCACAACCCAACAACATAAAAAAAAGTTATTTCGTGCAATTGAACAATACTACTACAGACTAACTCGGCAGCGTAGTGGTATTGCGTGCGCGGTACGACTATTGGCTTGAGGTCTCGGGTTCGATCCCAGGGTCGGGCAGTGATACTAGATTTTTCCGCATCAGCCCGGAGTCTGGAATTTGTGCCCGATATGGTTATAGGATGGATAGGCTCGCCCCTATCACATCTGGAACGGAACTAAGATCGGCGATATGTTGTTGTTCCAGTTCGCTAGTGCGCCCCTGCCTACCCCTTCGGGGGTACAGGCGTGAGCTTATGTGTGTATGTATCAACCCCTCTGAATGCATAAAGGCACTCGGATCACTACTGATTGTCACTACAACCCAACAACACGAAAAAAGTAATTTCGTGCAATTGAACAATACTACTAGCACTGCAGACTTCGTGCAAGTGAATAATATTATGATTGCAGTAAACTTTATACCTATTAACTAAACCCTTACATTCCAAATGATGACACTAGCAACGCAACCTTTACAACCCTTATAAAGTGAGATACCAGATGTCATGCAAATACCACCTCATTGTGAGGTCGCCGCAATACATTTTTATGAGCATTTTGTAGGAAGTACATACATGCATAATATCACGCCTGTATCCCATAGGGCTAGGCAGAAACCATGGATTTCCACTTCGCCTGATTCTGGCTTACTACTTTCGCTTCATCAGCATAATAGCTGAATTGGGGATCATTGTTATTGGGTTGTTTATTATTATTGTATTTTTTGTGTATAGTTGTTATGTAGCCCAGTAACAATAAATTATTTTTTCTTCATCTACTTTCATCAATCTTTTAATGCATTCACGTCGGTTTAGGGAACTTTTTACCTGTCCTTTAGTAAAATATCATTGACTTGCCTAATATAAGTGCGAAAATATTAAGAAATTACAAATAAATGTTTTCGTAAGTAAGGAGCTGCCCCCTTATTCCTGACACTCGATTCGACTTTGAATTTGATTCGGTTTCATTTAATGCCTTCAAATTCCACCGAAATCGAGTTAAAAAGTGCATGAATGTCTCGTTAAAAATCACCAAATGACAACTTCTCGAATATTATGCAATATTACCGCACTCTAAAAGTCGATTTCGGTGGAATTTTAAGTCAATAAATGAAACCGAATCGAATTTAAGTTCGAATCGAGCAGTCAGAAGTTACCCCCCCCCCTGATTATGCCCCTTACTAATAAAATATTTAAGCGCTGCTTATCTTTAACCATAGGTTGTCCCTTTCATTTTTAAACAATGTAACGCAAATTGACAAGGAAAAAGTGACAGGCTATTCTTAGCGAAAAGATAAGCGAAAATGTTTTTATTAGTAAGGTCCGCGCGTGTCTCGTGCGTGTCCCGCACGTGTCCCGCGCGTGTCCCGCGCGTGTCCCGCACGTGTCCCGCGCGTGTCCCGTGCATATCCCGCGCGTGCCGCGTGCGTGTCACGGACGGTGCCATTGCGTGGCGTCAGACACTGTCGACGCGTTCCAACACATAACTCTTTTAGGCCATAGTTACTGTTAACATTGTATCAACAGTTTTTACACTTGAACATTAAAACTGTCGACAGGTGGCGGTGGAACTGACCGCCGAGATATAATCGACGAGTACAGTGCAAAGGGACAATGGCGACGCGTCGCGCCGAAAGTCCGCCAACCTGTATATAAACATACAACACACTGTTGTGTCGTGCGATGTTGCGTGCAACATGACGCGCAACACGTAGTAATCGAAACAACATAAATAATCATGGTTGATTTGTAATTTTATTTTTCAACGTAGACTTCCCGTTATTTAGGGTTAATGTGTTATCGCTATCGGAAACGGTACAATAATGTATGATTATGTATGATTAGGTAATTTTAACCCGTATCTCGTTACCCCGTACCCTCTCACCCCCTTATCCCCTCTTATCCTTCGTGCGTGTTAATTTGCATAAAAGGAGTGCCTTTTGCGAATTGCTAATAGTAATGGTGATTTCTCCCTAAATATGGACTGAATTTGATATTTTTGTAAATGTTGAATCATTTTATAGTGGACCGTGTTTGTGCGTTTTTAATTATTGACATAATGGAAAGTTGAGCTTGATGTGTTATTGTAAATTATTTTTTAATTAATTGATTAATTAAACGTGCAATCGTATGATTATTTTTAATTTTAATTTTTTAATGCGTTCGAGGTTTGTGACTTGATTGATGAGGCTTTTAATGGATTTATTTGATAAAAAAGGTGCTGAACGGGGTTAATTAGCGGTTAAGAATAGCGAAATAATTTTCGCTAAAATAAAGACTCGAGTGTCTCCAATTCAGCAAACAGTAGCAGTTGTTCAAGGTCATGATATATTAAAATCTAAAAAAAAAATGCTTGAAAAATTAAACACTAGAATAGGGTCCCCATCTTCAGGGAGAGAATCCCGTTAAATACCACCACCAAACCACAAATCTCGAATAATTGTAATTGTTAATTACCATAGTCATTGTTCCTCGCGTCCGTGCGGCGTGCGTGTCCTGCGCGTGTCCCGCGCGTGTCCTGCGCGTGTCCCGCGCGTGTCCCGTGCGTGTCACGGACAGTGCCATTGCGTGGCGTCAGACACTGTCGACGCGTTCCGACACATAACTCTTTTAGGCCATAGTTACTGTTAACATTGTATCAACAGTTCGGCGAGTAGCAGTGCGAAGGGAGAAGGTAAGCCAACGATCATTATTTTATGTCCCAAGTTGAATCGCCCTTAAAATTAAGTTTTAAATTACTTACCCGATTCCAATTAGCTATGAATTTCTAGATCGAAATAGTTGGATAATGAATAAAGCAGCATTTAAATAAATTTATAATAATAATAATAATATAATTCATTGCCCATAAAAAAATACAATTAATTAATTATATTTTTTTTATTCGTTAGCTTTTGCCCGCGGCTATGCCCGCGTGTGAGTTGACAAACATTCATCCCCCAATAAATCCTTTTAGGGGGTGAATTTATGCATGTATTATACATATAAACCTTCCTTTTGAATCACTCTATCTATAAAAAACCGCAATAAAATCCGTTGCGTGGTTTTAAAGATCTAAGCATACATACGGACATAGGGACAGACAGACAGCGGAAAACGACTTTGTTTTATAATATGTAAAGATTCATTCATTTATCCACGATGTCACAGTGTTTAAAATGTCCATGTATATGTATTTTAACTTATTTAATTGCATAATACTTTTATAACCCTAAAATGTATTGTTATAACCTTTTATAGACACTGTGATTTAGAGAAGCAAGCGTTGGCTTCCCTTCAACCTTCGCCACGAGTAGTGTAAGTAATTCTTAAGTAGTATCTTATAGATGGCCTCACACGTTTCAATTAATATACACATGCTACTTTGAATCATAACTCAATTGCTTCACATTGATCAAAAGCCGTGGCTAGGCTATTATTTTCTTAATGGCGCGTACACACCAACAGAACGAAGGCGACAGAACGTTCGAGAAGGGACGTCGGCGATGGGGGCCGAACGTTCCCGAACATTCGCGAATTTTGGCTGTTGCAACAACGGCGAAGTTTTGGTTGTGTGAATGCGACAACGATGATTCGCGAATGATAATGTACCTACTTATATGTATATAGCATTGATAATGTTGTAATATGTAGTGCTCTATCTTCAAAATAAATAAATAAATGATCGGGAACGTTCGCTCCCCATCGCCGATGACCCTTCTCGAACGTTCTGTCGCCTTCGTTCGGTTGGTGTGTACCCGGCATAACGCGAACTTTATAATCCTGCTTTTTTAAGTAGCATGTGTGTAACAATATGTCGGCAGCCGCTTGTCATGCATCAGACTACTGGTATTTTGTTTTCGTCAACTGACACTGCCGAGGAAATAGTAAATATAAAATAAGCGATAGTTGAATGAAATTGCCTTTAAGTGCGTTCCGTTCAGAAATCAATGGACTTGCTTGGAACAATTTATCAATATTATACAATTTACAAATAAGTGATTATTGTTTTTAATTTTACAAGCTACTGACAGAATGGTAGGTTTTGATAGAAATTAAGTTTTATGGTAGAATAGTAGAAAAAATGGCGAACGTGTGAGGCATATCGTAGTTTATTGTTTGAAACCTCACTAGGTGATATATTAATGTAAGTACGAGATACGTGTGACGACATTTGAGGCGTGTTTATAATGTAGCACAATCATTAGCAGTAGTACATAGACCTATGAACCCGGAAGACGCCACATTGAAAGGTAATAGGGTACAAGTACCTACTGTACAGTAACAGTCTATAAGAAAAGGAAGACATCCCTTTTCGTTGATTGCATTTATTTTGATAACGGATGTCCATTGACAATACTGTACCCAATAATATTTGCATACAGCTGTTACGGTTATGGCGCCAAAACTCCAGCGAAACCTTTTAATCGACAATTTAAAAAAATAAGACAATTTGCCAAGCTGTAATTTAATACATCTATGTATATTGTATACATCGATTTTTATTCGGTGGGTGTAATGACAGACATTATACTGGAGTTTTTATAGTTTGTGGCCTCTGAGGGTTATTGGTCTGTGCCGTAGTCGCAGGACTTTTTCTATACCAACATAATAAAGCAATAATTGTTTGTAAATCCATAGACATCGTGATTGTTACGATGCCGTTTAAGAACACATCGCTGACGGGTACATAGTATTTTTCGTTTACCATAGACAATTCGCTTTACTTTTGTTCCATAGATGTAGATTGAAGCCGTTTGGATCATTGCTTTACCTTTAATGATTCGGGGTTATTCTGAATTTAAGTGCATAGATCACGGTAGAACATCGAGAGATGTACTTGGTAATGGCCAATTTACGCGAGGACGTTTTCTTGACAGTAAAATTGAAGCAATTACCGTGCTTAAAACATTGTTTAAACTTCACAAGGTATTTGTTACTTCAATTTTATTTACATGCAAGTAAATGACCTTGTGTAAATAAGGCTTTAGATTTGGGATTTTCCAGTCGATCGATGTTTACCGTAAACTGTAATTAATAAAAATATATTACATAATATATTTGGGAAATACATAGAGGTTATGATAATGTAAATATAGTATGGAACGAAAGTGAAGAGAAATGGGATTAGTAACTGATTATCGCTATAGAATATACACAATTACGTCCAAAATGTCCATGTATATGTTAAAGGTACCGGGAGGTTATGTTCACGTTAGTAGAGCTTTCAACTTGCCATTTATCGCGCGACACAACTGCTTGGTACTACCAGTAGTGCTATATGAAAATATCGCTGTCCGTCAACTATCAATAGTGCCACGTAACTTCCTTAGCGGTACTACTAGGCAACCGTGGCTCTACCAAACTTTTCTGTAAAAATTTATATGCACTGTTACAATAAATATATCATCTGAGTATTTACTATAAAGGAAGTAAAGCCCTATTTAAATGGAGACAATTAAATGCACTTTCAAAGAAAAAATAAGAAAATTGACATTTACAAGCCCGCATCATGCGCTTTGTAAACAAACTAACGAAAAATAAGGTTGCTATTGCTTTAAGTACTATGAAATGATTTCCAGAGGTCCAAATCTCTTCC
The DNA here is from genome assembly GCA_036417725.1 of Clanis bilineata. NCBI lineage: Eukaryota > Metazoa > Arthropoda > Insecta > Lepidoptera > Sphingidae > Clanis > Clanis bilineata. The sequence goes on along the minus strand of CM071139.1, from coordinate 1,089,083 downwards.
TTTACTCTCTTTTCTGTCCTTTTTCTATCCATGATACCAACTTGAATCCTCCTTTACACAAGAACAATAGTAACCTTTGAAAAACAATAGTACGACGTAAGCTCGTAAATAACAGCCCCTCGACTTTTGACACTCGGTTCGATTTCTAATACGATTCGGTTTCATTTAGTGACTTAAAATTCCACCGAAATCGAGTTAAAAAGTGTGCGACATTATCGCGTTAAATTCGAGAACTTGTCATTTGGTGATTTTTAACGCAACATTAGTACAATTTTTACATCGATTTCGGCAGTGGCGTAACTACATTGTTGAGGGCCCGTGGCAATTTCATGAATGGAGGCCTTTTGAGTCACGCACGGCTCCCTAAATGGTCACGACTTTTTCGGTCCGAAGGCTCGTTCCGACCGCCGCTGGGGCTCCCTACGATCGGGGGTCCGTGGCATTTTGCCGACATGCCATCCTGTAGTTACGCCATTGGATTTCGGTAGATTAAGTCCCTAAATGAAATGAGTGTCAAAAGTTACCGTACAGCTCTTCGAACTTGCGTTTTCTCGTTCCATATAAATAGGGCAAGTTGCAAGTTGAAAGCGTATCAACGGGGATATAACTGCAACAATATTGTAATCGATAGTATTAGCGCGAGTACTGGCGCCAGTGCTGGCGCGAGCCGGTGGGAGCGGCGCCGAGCACGCGGTCACGGCGCGCGTCGGTCGATACCATCTGAAACTTATTTTTACTGTAAACGTAAGTTATTTCATATTTTAACTGAATAAATCGAAATGGTTATTATTTGTTGTTTAATTTTTCAATCCGTTGATTTTATGCCGGGTACACACCAACATGGACCTACGACCTGGGGGTTACCACCACCTCTTATAGCAGTATTACTATAATCTTACTACGTTTTTTATGTACGGGAATCGGAACTAGCAAGATTGTAATAATAATGCTATAAGAGGAGGTGGTAACCCCCCTGATAAAGGTCGCATATGTCGCTGGATGCAGGCCGCTTCCAACAGGTCGATGTGGAAATCTGTGGGGGAGGCCTATGTTCAGCAGTGGACGTCCTATGGCTGATGATGATGATGATACACCAACCGAACGAACGATCGCGAATCTATGCCTGTTGCATTCACACAACAACAAGTTTGTTTGTATGACCGCAACATGCGTAGATTCGCGAACGTTCGTTCGGTTGGGGTGTATACGCCATTAGATGACTGCCTCAGGGGCGTAGTGGTATGGCGTGTGCGGTAAAACTATCGTCCAGAGGTCTCTGGTTCGATCCCAGGGTCGGGCAAAATGATATTGGATTTTTTAGTATAAGCCCGGAGTTTGGAATTTGTGCTCGATATGGCGATAGGCTATCACATCTGTGACGGAATTAAGCTCGGCAAAATGTGGGTGTGCGAGCTTGCTAGTGCGTCTCTGCCTAACCCATCGGGATACAGGCGTGAGCTTATGTTGATTTTAGATATTATTTTCATTTAAATTAAAATTTAGTAAAAAATCAGAAGGTTACGGTAAATCGGACCCAAAATAATTTACAGCCTTTGTGGCGCAGCGGGTGAGTAGCCACCTGTGAAACGTGAGGTCGCAGGTTCGATTCCCGCACCGAGACAAATGTCTGTGTGGCCCACAGACATTGACAGATTTGTTTCAGGTCTGGGTGTTGTGAGACCGAAAGTCATTCGTAGTTCCTGATACCCACGACACAAGATTCGATCATAGTGTGGGGTCAGGACTATGTGTGTGACTTTTCTTCTTCCTGCCCTCATCCCACTTTTTAATGTGGGGTCGGCGCAACACACTTTTTCAAGCATATTGCAAAGAGGATTTGGCTTAGTTTTTACGACCTGCTGCCTGCCTGACGTCAACCCCCTATGAGAGATCCAGTCCCGGGCAAATTAAATTAGAAAATTTACTTTGCCCGACCTGGGAATCGAACCCAGGACCTCCCGGTCCACAGCCCATACATGCTGCCACTAGACCAAGGAGGCGACTAACTATGTGTGTGACTGTTGGGAGTATTTATTTATAATCATCATCTTTTTATATCTAGGACCTAGATTCTAGGTATTACTATTTCAATCCTAGGACCTAGATATTGCCACAAACGATATCAGAAATGACTGTTGAATCAAGAAATAAAACAACGTATGTTTTTTATCATCATTTATGCAAAAAGGGTATGAAATAAGTATAACAATATTTTCTTTTTCAGTAATAGAAAACAAAGGGTTTTATTGTGATGTAAAAAATAAATTAATAAATCATTGCAATACAAAACTTTTGTGAAATGTTTATTGGTAGTTACCGACAGAGTACTTTGTATAACCTACCAAAAAATGGCTTTCAGTTTTGCTAAATTAAAAAAATTACAGTGCGTATGTCAGGCCCAGAAACTGTTAAGAATTATCTACCCACTTTTCAAATAGGTACCTCCATTTGTTTTATTGGCAAGACCCAAAAACAATTATAATGAAAAATCTAGACTCCACAGGGAGACACGAGTCTTGGGACGTGCTCCTGTGGACATCAAGAAACTTCGGTATTGTCTGCGATGAGTCTGTGGCCTCAACAGGTAAGTAGAGATTTGTTTCAATTTCCAGAACAAGAATAATGTTAAGCATAATTATCATCTTAGACAAGTCTGGCATAGTAGGTTGCGAGTGTGGTTGTATTTGTTACTTCTTCATCAAAACAATCAACAGTATAAAAATTAGTAATATTTAATCTCTTTGTTCTTCACGCTCAAACGGCTAAACCAATTTTGATGAAATTTGGCATGTAGGTACCTGACACCCTGGATTAACACATAGACTACTTTATACACCGGAAATTAAATTTCCACGCGAACGGAGTCGCGGTTTACAACTAGTAATATATATTCTACGATACAAATTGTTTTGTATAATAATAAATTGATGAATTTTAGAGGTATAGAAAAGAGCGTACAGCAAAATGTGTTAAGAATTTTTAAAATATTGTTTGTAAAATTATACTTATTAATTTTTTTATTTTGTGCTGTTGACCCGCGACTGAAGCACTTATCTTTTTCATCAGCATTTATGGAGATATTATTTCTGCTTGCTCAATAAGATATAACAAATATTTACAAAGAAATATAATAAAAACAATTTATATTTACACACATACATATTAACATACACAGGATGTTGCATAAAGATGGTATCATTAATAAGTAGGTACACTTAATAGGATGGCTAGCAATTTACAGGTGAAGTTAAACATTTGTTGAAGCTTATAGATAGATAGATAGATAGATAGATTGCAACAATTTACAGGACGCATTTTGATTTTAACATCCCTATGCTTAATATTTTTGGTTAAAAAAAATTAAGTTACATTTTTGTTTACTTTACCAATATACGCTTTTAATCTCTCTGTATGTGGAATTGTTATTGGTACCATCTTTCTGCAACACCCGCTATATTCACACAAACAAATCTTAACCAAACAACTGGTAGCATTGAAAAAAAGATGAACTAAGCATAATTAAAAGACAATCTTATGTACCGAACGAACATTCGCGAATCACACCTGTTGCGTTCATACAAACTAACTTTCGCGAATGCAACAGGCGTAGATTCGCGAACGTTCGTTCGGTTGGTGTGTACCCGGCATAACGATAGGATATTGACAGCACTAGTCATCAATATATTATACCCTAGATGCACAGTTCTTTGCAAATATCCTCCTAAAAAGTGGTCTCAGGAATAAACAAAGAAAAAGTTCGTAAGTTCTAATTAAATCAACACAAATATAACCCTATGCACGTGTATTAAAGTAGCTTTTTAAACGAAATGAGCAAGCGTTCTTAAATTTGAATTTTGAAATTTAGAATTTCATCGGCATCGGACTGTATGCAAAACGAGTGCTTAAGCACTTCTTTGCTGTCCCATTTTCCGAGAGTCAACTGTGCATCTAGGTAAATAATATATCGATGGCACTAGTGGACCAATGTGTGGGAGAACGGAAATAAACAATATAAAATCTAGGGAACAGACATTTTAGTACTGAACTAAGTACCTACCTTAATTAGGTGTTGTATTTTCGACTTAAAACAAATGTGTTTCTAAAGATTATTAATTATTTAATTAATCAATTAATCGTAACAAATTATGTTTTAAATTCAGTTTGATTACAAATATTAATTCTAGGTATTTGATTACAAATATTGATAAGCTCAGGCCCGTATCCCCGAAGGGGTAGGCAGAGGCTAACTAGCGAACTTAGATTTTTTCCAATATTTTCTTGAATACTTATTTGGTATTTTTGGCATGTTCCCGAGATTTTATTTATTTTCTAGTGTTTGTTTCGTGGCTGGGTGTTGTGAATTGTGATACCCAAGGCAAAAGTCAGGATTATACAAGTGACTGTTGGATTTCATCATGGTGTTTACAGATTTTATCGAAGTGACTATATTTAAAAAATAAGTGAGTTTAATTATTAAAAAAACGATCTGGGGCCCACGCTTTATAAAACAACCCCAACTTAATAAACTACTGTGTAGTTAAACAAAAACTACCTTTTAATGGCTATGTAGTCAAACAAAAACCTTTTAAATACTATAATGAATATAATTTATAAAAATATAAACCACGATATTGGCATTGTATGATGCAGTGTATAGCCTAGCAAACGTATCTGTGCGGGTGAATTGTCAATTAAGGGCCTTACTTATAAAAACATTTCCGCTTAACTTTTCGCTAAGAATAGCCTGTCACTTTTTTCCTTGCGTTTCATTGTTTAAACATGAAAGGGACAACCTATGGTTAAAGATAAGCCGGGCTTAAATATTTTTATACGTAAGGGGCTTAATGTCGGATTAAATCCGAATGTACGACAAGTATAAAAATCAGGCAAACTGGTGACTTATTAAATAGAGGACAGCAGTACAAAACCGGCGAGCAAGCATGAAAATATGAAACGAAAGTGGTAGTATAACAGTATCGGGCGAATCCATAGTCCCTGCTTACCTATGGGATAGGCGTGATTTGTTATAATTTTTGCTGTGACGTCATTTTCTAAACACCATACAATATTATGTACAAATTAAGCACTTAATAATTATAGAAATGAATTCAAGGATACACAAAGTTATTTTGCTAAGCTATACTAGGCATTGTCTAAAAATGTGCAAGCAAGAAAGAATTTAACCACTGGTGCAATCTTTAAGGACATCAAAAAGTCTTAAGTATCCAGTGACATCGATAAAAAGTAAGAGGGCTAATTTCGAAAGTACTTGGTGAACAGTCATCTGCCAATAAGACCGTGAAATAAGTAATTGAACGTGTAATAATAAGATGTAATGCTTTATTTGGTGTTCGTGTACTGACTACTTTGGTTACCAGACGTCGAGATACAGGCACTAGATCGAATCGTGTAAGATTACAGAAATGTAATCGTCTCTCTTAAGTAAGGATTTCTTTGTAAATTCATCTTACATCCACGGACGTATAAAAAAAGTACACCATCTCGCCTATAGTTTTTTTTTTTAAATGGCATTTGATATACATTATGCCAATGTCAAGTTAGGGAAATTGTTTTCCTACATTTAAGTTTTCGCAAGTGCAATGAAGTCGGATGTGTTCGATTTCAAGGCCTTGCTGGAGTTTTGACGTCAATTCCTTCCAGTTTGATGTTTTTTAGATGATTTTCTCGCAGCGGAGGAATCGAACATGGTCGACCCATCCACCCGACAAAAAGCATCCAAAATCACTTATTTCAAAGCTTCCACATACTGTCACTCTTCGTTGATGTTTATTGCTTAGATACACGTCACATTTAAACCACAAACACAACTTTAGATATGAAATCATTAAAACAAACGACCACCCGCAACGTCAGAATTCCCGCCAAAACTCCCTCGCCTATAGTTAAACGGATGCCACAGATAAGCCACGCACACAAACGGGCCTCTACAAAAGTGCCCGACGCACACACTATAATAACACGCTCAGTCGCCGCCGTTACATGTCGATATATCGAATCGGCAGAAAACACTGCTTCACTTTCAATGTTTCTAGCGCTCCGACCATCTCGACGGTCCCTACGTATATAAAGACAAGTCAAAATGTCATATTTTTTATTGCATATATGGCTTTAGATTATAAGACGCTCATAACTATATTGATATATTTTTTTATTATTTTGTATTCTAAACATTGTAATTTAAATACTAATCGAACAATATAACAAGTATGATAATTCTTAAACTTATAAATGAACTTCATTTAGTTCTAAAAACCTCAGTTTTTGACATGTCGCTTGGTACGTAGGGACCGTCGATCTTTTTATACGTTCGTGCTAACATTGTAGATACTCTAGGAGACAAAACATATCAGACTGATGAAATACGAAAAGCTGACAATTTCATTACAATTCGTTTGAAGTTGTCATTTGGCATGTCAATATTTAATTAAAATTGAAATTAGGCCCCTTACTTATAAAATATTTAAGCGCCGCTTATCTTTATACCATAAGGTTGTCCCTTTCATTTTTAAACAATGTAACCAAAGGAAAAAAGTGACAGATTATTCTTAACTATTTGCTCAGCACAAAAGGCTTTTATAAGTAAGGCCCTAGATGTTCATTTAACGGACTTACTTAATCTTACGGACGCTTACATATTACTCATACGCTTTACATACATACATAAGCTCACGCCTGAATCCCCGGAGTGGTAGGCAGAGGCGAATTAGCGCACTAGAACTCGCACATGTCATGCGCCTTACATTTTTGACATAAGTTAGGTATCTAAGCGCTTTGCAGACGGCATTCGAATTTTGACAACTGGCAACACTCAAGTACCCGTTTGTCACATTAATACATAATTATTATTTCAAGAATCTACACGAACGTAGCGCGTAGGTAGCAGTTTAACGGCCGGTTTCAATAAACGATCTCAGTTTAGAGTCCAGATGGATCGCGATTATAAACCAATCAAATCGAGTCATTTGGCGGAGTCATGTTCAAACTGTGTTGTTATTGGCTAATTTTTGTAATCTATCTGCACATTCGAACTGAGATTGTTTATTGGAACCGGGCGTTAGTTGACAGTTCTGGAAGTCGACTATAGTCTTCGATTTCAATATCAGTAAAAAAAAATTGACAATTTGTAAAGTACCATTTGTGTCAAGTTGCTAATTTTTCCAACTAGAAAACGTAATACATTGATTGACTCTTCATCTCTCATAACTACGACAGTGAAGATTGATTTCGAAAGTTTATGAAGAATTACGGAAACCGAAAACTAAGACTTTGTTACCGCAACTGGCAACCATCGATGAAAACGTTTTGAGAATTTTACCATTGCGACAACTAAAGTGGCTCGTCTGCAAATCCTTTCAATATACTTAACAAATGAAATTAAATTTAATAAGTAGTGCGACAATTATAACTAGAAGGTGGCAAATTTTGGTACTAATTAAAATCTGTTCATAATAATTTTGTAAAAATTAAAATCGTCCCATGATTTGAAAACTTGTCGCACCCAATTATGTGCCTCCTGTACAAATTATATTAAATTATTAAATCGAAAAAGGCCAATACGGAGTCACATTTATGATTTAACACTCAAATAATGGATAGATGTTCCGATGACCGGTCTACTCGTTGCTTATTCTGATCCGCAACATACAGAATACAAATAGGTCGCATGTCATTATCTAAGAATAAAGCTTAGGAACTATTTATTTAAATATTGTTTTTAAACTCTTGCAAGGGAATTTTCCAATTTGAATAGGAAAAGAAAACCTTTAATTTATGACTGAATACAATTCAAAATAATATAAAGGATCGTCTCTTAGAAAACTCTAGAATCTAGATGATAGGTTTTCCTCGCGGGTGGTAGGCTGATGGCAATTATGTCAGAGTGACTCGAAGGCATGTCGATACGCCAAACAGTTGCCGGGCTACATCGCTGTGTCGCTGTCTCACTACCTCGCTGCCGCTCTGCCTCGCTGCCACGCTGCCTCGCTTCCTCGCTGCCTCGCTGCCTCGCTGCCTCGCTGCCTCGCTGCCTCGCTTCCTCGCTGCCTCTCTGCCTCGCTGCCTCTCTGCCTCGCTGCCTCTCTGCCTCGCTGCCTCGCTGCCTCGCTGCTTCGCTGCCTCGCTGCCTCGCTGCCTCGCTGCCTCGCTGCCTCGCTGCCTCGCTGCCTCGCTGCCTCGCTGTCCCGCTGTCCCGCTGTCTCCCTGTATCATTGTTTCGCTGTCTCGCTCGATGATTTTACCCCTAAAATAATTAATACAGTATGAACACAATCGTATTATTTGATAATTTTGGGATCTGTTCAAAATATAATGGCTTCGCAGAGACGGTAGTTAAGTATTTATTATAAGTATAATATATTGCATTTTGTGGTACAATTTGGACGCACCTTGTTAGCTGACAATGGGTTCCAGTCGCTCTTGGATCTCGTTAAAATTCTGACCGAAGATTTAAGAATGCTGGTTGGTATGGATCCTCCATTTCATCATTATCACTATGTTGAAACTTCTAGGCTGTCCACGGGGGTAGATTTTGGGTGAAGTTTCCTAGCTGGCGAAGTTTTATACAATTCATACGGGACGTCTGAAGCGTCAGTTCTATCAATAAAGAAGGAGTACGGTATGCTAGATGCTCTTGAAGCAGGGTGCAGCTTTCTGTAGACATCAACTTCTTAAAAATCATCGAATAGCTCTATTCCAGGAGTATGACAAACGAATGAAGCCATTGTAAATTCGTTGGAAAAGCGCGTTAGATGCATTTTTTTTATTTAATATTACTGCTTGTAGATATAGCATCCATATTACGTGCCGGCGTTATTATGTCAATTTTGTTAGGGGATCATTGCATAGTTGCGAACGGAGATCTCAAGAGCTGTTGGCTGGATATGTCGCTGATTTCTTCTGATGTTCATCTTGATCCCACTATAGTCTTGAAGCTTGGCAGGAACTGATGATGCTCCACCAGCGGTGATGTCCAGCACTCAGCGGTGCGATGATCAAGCAACAGCAACTTTTCTTGTTGGTGATGCGCAGCGATGCTCGGAAGAACCCCGAAGTGCAAGCACGATTACACATGAAAGAAAAAGTTGGTAAGTATACGGTCAAATATTAAACGAATTAAATATAGAGCATTTTTCAATACAACTTGCAGGTGTTAAGAGTTCACAGCTTGTTCAGAAATTACATATTATGCAGTTAAAGATATTACAAATTTTCTTCGAAGCCGTCGTAAGCTACATACAAAACGATGATAAAAAAATTAGTACCTCTGCAATTTCTATTGAAAAATGCTCTAGTGACCACAACTTACCTAGTCTATATCTATACCAACCGCTTTATTCCATCGTTGGCTGTACCATATGGCGGTCAGATTTGCTTGGCACTCTAAACGCTGCACCATTGGGAAGACTCTCCTCATGTCCGTCTTCAAAGTCGGGCTCTATTAATCCACGCTGCTGAGATCTTCGACTTGAGTTGGTCTTTCGTAAATACCCTTAGGTGGTGCTGCGTCTACTCTTAATGGGCATTTTTTTATAACAGCCTGCCAAGTATAAGCTGGCAGTTTTCTCTGTTCATTTGTATTAGTCTTCTGCCAATTTACTCTCAGCAAGCTATCGTAAGCCCTGGTATTCTTCCAATTATAAAACATTTCTGCAAGCGAGTTAAAAAGTGTAAGAAAGTCATCTTAAATAAAGAACAGAGCTGTAAAGAATATCCGATACTTACCAAGGAGGAATATACCATTACCTATACCTTTCTTCTTTTCCTTGTTTACCTCAAACGATACCTCTCAAACCAGCGTTTGCAAACACAATGTGCACCGGTTTAGTGATCATCGGATGCACATTTTTCTCATACTTTACCTTTAAACCCCTGTTTCCAAACATTAGTTACATACATTGTTAGTTCAGAAAAAAAAACAAAAATACTGATACCAGTTACCTCTAAAAAAACCATATTAGTATCAGTATTTTTTAACCAACCAAAATCAAAACAAAAAACATCGTGGTACTGTATACTTCAGGTTAGAACTACCTACTACCTTACACACCAAAACTTACCGCTAAACTTATTACCTTACCCAGGCAGGTTTACACGTAATGAGCAATTATTTAGAAGTTATTAACTACAGTTTAACTCGATCTCGTAGCTTAATTACCTATACTTACATCATTCAGACGACTGTGCTAGAAAAAATACATTATTATAAAAGCCTGAAAAGATGGAAATGGTTAGCTAGAATTGAAAGTGCTGGAAAAGATGGTTAAAACAGTTATTTTTGATTAGAATATCACTGAAAATAATTTCACCTGTAATTAAAAAAAGTTAGCAAGATGTGACGGAAATTGGCAATCATCACACATCTGAACAAAAATATTGTGGCGTTGATTATTTTTTCGAGATTCTAGGAGAGGTTTTTAAGCATAAATTAAGGCTTCCAATTTGGCGATAGGCTCAACCCTATCACATTTGGGACGGCTGTATTTTTTATGTATGTTACGCGATATCTCCGCCAAATGTGAACCGATTTTCAAAATTCTTTTTGCGCTTGATAGAACTTATTTTAAGGGTGATCCCATATAAATTTGGTCACGATCGGATTTGAAGTCGGTTTGATATTAATCGCATGGACTTAGCTTTTACTGTTTAGAATTAAAACTTTTACAGTAACATCTCCCTTCTTTCTGTATAGAGCAATTAAGGATAATAAGCTGCATTCACTGTAGCATTCTAAGCACATCAATAACCTTCTCTAGGCTCCCTAAGGTTACCTAAAGTTAAAACAAAAGGTATGCTTGCCTGTTCTTAAAATTCGGAGGTAACCGACCTTCGAAATGACTTAATTTTCTTCACACTGATTCACTAACAATATCGTTAACGCTTGGTATCAAAAAACCAAAAAACGCGGAATCGATGAATCTTTTTCTGTAGCACGTCACATTTTCACTCAATGTGTGTTCATGATAATACAATGGGTCTTCTTGTAGCCGTCGGTGCATATTTTATGTTTGTACAACATGAATTTTTGCTCCAAAATAACTTTTTTTACACGAAACATACTGAGAAGTAAAATAACAGATATATTTATCTGGGTCGCCCGGTAGTTTCGATGCACGCATGCGGAGCAAAACTGGAATGAAAAACGTGGCCGCCATTTTGTTTTTCTTTGTTTTTGACCTGATTGATTTCAAAATCGATATCTGGGTCGGTCCGTAGTTACGAAGGACGGATCCGAAGTCAAAATTGGAAAAAGCGGGCGCCATTTTGTTTTTCTTTGTTTTTGACCTGATTGATTTCAAAATCGATATCCGGGTCGGTCCGTAGTTACAAAGGACGGATCCGGAGTCAAAATTGGAAAAAGCGGGCGCCATTTTGTTTTTCTTTGTTTTTGATCCGATTGACTTCAAAATCGATATCTTGATGGCTCCGTAGTTCCAAAGTACTGATCCGGAGTCAAAACTGAAAATAGTCGCCACCTTTACCTTTTTCTTTATTTTTGACCTGATTGATTTCATAATTGATATCTGGGTGATCCCTTAGTTACGAAGCACTGATCCGGAGTCAAAATTGAAAAAAGTGGCCGCCTTTTTTATAATTAACCATTAAGATATGGTGTTATGTGAAGAATATTTAGGTCGGATCGGGTAAAATCTAATAAATAATAATAATGAATGTTTCTCTAAAGTAACTCGAGCGTAGAGAGAGAGAATCTACTAGATGTTAGTGGATTTTTGTTTTTATATTTTTCAATTTTACAAACTTAACACCCCGGACCAAGCAAGATTAAAAAAAAATTCGCCAACCCCAAACGGATTTTAAACATTTTTCGCGACCCCCTATACTCTGCTTTAAAGATTACTTGTAGATAGATTATTAAGTGACGTCTTCGGTCGCGACCCTCCGGATTTGGTGACCCACAATTTGAAGAATACTGTCCTAAATAATAATTAATTGAGCAGCTTAGGTTAAAGTTAAATTTTGTTGACGGGTCATCGGCAAATGTTAAGTCCGGTCTCCTGCTCTAAAACATTGCACAAAACTCCTACACCAAACATGCAATTTTTATCTATGGTCCATTGTTCCACGAGCAGGTGACAGCTAAAATCGTTGTTTTGATGTGTTTTAGTGTTTTGTTTCGAAAAAGCCAGTGCAGGAGACCCGGGTTTACAAAAATATCTCAACATAAAACTAAATACGCGTCGTAAATCGCGTTTTGGAGTCAGTTTTAGTTAGGCTAGATTAATATATATTTGTAAACGTCAGTTTTAAATTGAAATAAAATAATTTTTACGGATTTTATCACGATTTGGTTTTAATTTTTATTCCCGACGTTTCGAAGGCTTTGCAGTCTTCGTGGTCACGGGTTGGACTAAGATGTCATTTGTCCAAGAATGTTAGTATTACAAAATCTACCTTCATTTTAGAATTATACAGATTTAAAAAGTTAACCGTTTATGTTCCGATCTACGCAGTACGAGCTCACAGTGTCTTGAGGTCTGGCAGCTGGTCTTTTGGGTTCCGATTTGATTAAATGTATAATATTATATTATATTATATTACACATTTAATCAAATCGGAACCTAAAATGAAGGTAGATTTTGTAATACTAACATTCTTGGACAAATGACATCTCAGTCCAACCCGTGACCACGAAGACTGCAAAGCCTTCGAAACGTCGGGAATAAAAATTAAAACCAAATCGTGATAAAATCCGTAAAAATAATTTTATTTCAATGAATAGCATTCGCGTAAACTTAAGAAATCAGTCAGTTTTAAATCCAAAATATTTCTTTGAATTTAAAATTACACACACACTCTCAGCAGAACACAAATGGAGCTCTGGAGATATTGGGCCTTACTTATAAAAGCATTTTAGCTGAGCAAATGGTTAAGAATAACCTGTCACTTTTTTCCTTGCGTTACATTGTTTAAAAATGAAAGGGACAACCTATGGTATAAAGATAAGCAGCGCTTAAATATTTTTATAAGTAAGGGGCATAGTTTCCAATATTTCCGATACTGCAACAGTTGGCATGACATAGTTATTTTTGAAATAAAACTATTCTTACGGATTCTATCACGATTAGGTTTTAATTATTATTCCCCAAAAAAAAACCTAATCGTGATAGCATCCGTAAGAATAGTTTTATTTCAATGTATAATATTCGCGTAAACTTAAGAAATCAGTATAGTTATTTTTATTAGTTGCACAATGCAAAAATATTAAAAGCATATAACCTTCGTTCTGGAGACATGTCCTGTGACAACTGACGCTACTGCATCTTGGATCATTTGACTGAGCGGTGTTATGTGCACTTCAAAACTTTTATTGCTAACCACATTCCGCGGTGTGATTAGCAAATAATAAAGCGGAGAAAAACAAATGAGCCGACGCGGGACGCTGGTATATGTGAAATATCGAATCTATAACGCCCTCATCTTTACGACCCCGCGACCATCGCGACCCCGACAGATCACACCTACCCACCACCACCCATCCCTATCCCCCACCAACCTCCCACCATAAGTACTATCGCCCACCTTAACCATTATAGATCAGAATCTCCCACCGCCTTCGCCTACCATCAGCCCCATCGCCAACTAAAACAACCATCGCTTACCGCCTTCAACCGGCGACCACCATCGCTCACCGCAATCACCCACCACCACTCATCGGTAAAGGTCGCCGGTCACCACACATATCAGGCAAGATGTCGCCACCGCTTCACGTCGTCGCCACGCCCATATTTCACATAAAAATCTTTGTCATCCTACCTTTTATAATTTACTAACGTTTCGATATCCCATAACAGCTTAAAAGAGTAGATTTTAGGGTTCCAAAGCCAAATGACATAAATGGAACCCTTATAGTGTGCCACGTCCGTCTCTCTGTCTGTCTGTCCGTGGTTTAGTTCAGAGACTATCAATACTAGAAAGCTGTAATTTGGCATGGCTATATATACCAATCACGTCAACAAAACGGTAAAAGAAAATCTTGGAAAAGAATTTTCTGTAGGGTACCTCCGCTACAAGAAAGGAGGGATGACATTTTTTTTCTCGATTATCCCATAGTGTGGGGTATCGTTGGATAGCTTGTTCAGAAACATTCGAGAATTTGCTAAAACTATTTTCCGATCAAAGAATTCTTTACAAATTAATGAGTAATAGTCGACCAAGTAAAAATCCAAATTTCGGACAAAATCGATTCAATACTACATAGATGAAGTTGTTAGATATGTAAAATAGGTAGTAAATATAAGTTTATGACCAATGTACTCATAAGTATGACCATTAAAATTATTTTTCAGTAAGATTTTATGCCAGCTTTGGAACCCTGTACTGTGCATGAACAAATGTGCAGCATGCCCTTGACATTTTAAAAAGAGAAAATGGCAAAATTGCACAGGCGGAGAACAAAGACTCCTGAGGAACGCGCTTTGCGCATGTGCATTCCAAATGAGTCTTTGTTCTCCACCGGGTTTGGAATAAGTACGTAGGTATTGCGCATGTGCATTTCTAAAGAGACTTTATTCTCCGTCTACTTTGAAATGCATTGCGCATGTGCAAAAAGTAAAATGGCGAACGGATTCCAAATATGTACCTAGATAAAATGGAAATTAAATAGTCCATATATACTTATCATTACAAATTGTTATTATATACGCAAATGTATTAAATTGAATTGCAATGACGTGCTAGGTTTAGATTAATAAGATTACATTAAAGTTAAAAAAATACGTCAGAAAAAGATTCATGCGCATAAGTAGGTACCTATTACGTTAGTTTAATTCCGTTTAATTTTTGAACAAGGGCGGATCCAGAATGTATTTTAAAAGTTAAACTGCTTTCTAATTAAATATTGTCGAACTAAATTAAGTCGGAGAAAAAAGTAAATCGGAGAATATAGACAATATTATATCTGATTTGTCTGTCAGTCCTACTTCACTGGATCCGCCCCTGTATTCTAAGCCACAAATGCAAAATGCATGTGTGACCACGCCCTAAAAAAAATTACGTTCGTATATTCCTTTCACTTGTGGACCCGGTAATTCCACAAATGCCGCGTAATAAGCGTTTTATGTTTCACGAGAAGACATTTTCCTATAAAAAGGAAATTAGCACCGCGATCACGAGTCACGACCACACCCTAATTTTTTTTCGACATGTTCAAAAGAGCGTCACGTATAAATCCTTGTTTCGCTTGATGTTGATCTTCTTTCAAATCCAGCGATGTAATGAGACATCTGGAGATGGGCCGCAGTCCATCGATATAGATACATAGTAGGTATGTATGTACATAAGGACCACGCCCATTTACTGAACTAAAATAAAATAAATAATACAAAATTCTTACCTTTTCCTGCTTCTTTTAGACAAACTTTTAGACAAACGATTCAAAGCTATCAGTCAAGATAAAACGTAGTTAATAACTTAGTACTTCGTACATGTAAACCAGCCTCAATACCTATTACCTATTACCTTGAGATCCAAATAAAAAGAATTCAACCACCGTTGTTGTGAATGCCTTCCTCGCTGATTCAGCTCCGCAGGGACCGGAACCAACGCCATGGTGCAGCAGGTGAGTGATGGTCTTCACAGGTTCTCAGGAGCTCCTCTCGATGTGATGCCCGCCGACGCCAAAGAGGCTGTGGTACATCGCAGTTGATAGACGCCCTAGGAGGAGTCTGTAATGCGCAGGTCTATAGGTCTCATATTGATCTGAAAAAGGGTCAGCAGACATGCGCCCTAGGTAAGCTAACATAAAAAAATCTAGACCCTAGCTATTGGCTAAAAGCACTAACCGTTTCAAAATCTGGAGTTTTTACAAAAGCCATTTTAAGAGCGGCTTATCAAAGTACATTTCTGCGTGTTTACTGAATTCCAAATAATAACCGACGATCTACGGGTGATAAAACATAACATAAGCTCACGCCTATACCGGAGGTAGGCAGAGACACACTAATGAACTGGTACACCCACATTTCGCCAAGCTTAGTTCCGTCCCAGATGTGAAAGGGGACGAGCCTATCGGGCACAATTTACAGACTCCGAGCTGTTGTCAAAAATCCAATACCACTTCGCCCGATCCGGGGATCGAACCCAAGAACTCAGGACGATAGTCGTACCGAAATACAACCACGACACCGAGACGTAAAACATTTTAATGTGTAATATAATTTGAATAGTAGTAATACATAGAAATATCATACATAGAACCGCAGTACAGGGCCACGGCGTGAAGGCGTTCTGGGTGAGCCGGTTTAGGTACCCAACGCCGCACGGCGTGTCAGTGTCCTATGTCAAGTCTTAGTATGAAGAGCTCCCACAAATTTAATTATATTATGACGAACTGCGCTATCAAAGGATGTCACAATACAATGAACAAGCACCAAGGAAATATAAAGATAACATTTCACAAGTAATTAATTGCTGACATGTTTTAATATTAAGTAAAACATTCATCAAAACTACAAATAAAATTGTAAAAATGACAGACGCCATTTACGTTATGAATCATTATGAATGTTGCCAATAATGCCAACCAATTTACCCATTTTTTAAATACTATTAGGGATAATGAAATGAGAGGGAAATGCTTCCATACAATCTTGGGCCTAGATTGTAAAAGGATGAAAGTAGTGTCAATTAATAGATATAGTATATTATGAGATCATTACTAAAACTTTGACTTAAATAAAAGTGAGGTTATGGAATAAACTATACGCAAACAAATGATGTTCTAGTTAAAATGCAAATCTATATTCATATTAAACTAATTAACTCTGCGATAACTCTGTTTGTGCAGTGGCGTGCACTTCGTATAGACAAAGCTACACTGCCTATCCTGACAATTTGCTATTAACATAAATAATGAACAAAATCAAATAACACAGCTTAGCTTATGTTTGATATCAAAATGGGGATTATGATGATAGTAATTGGTGATGTAAGGGTTAAAGAAAATAATTTTCAACTTTTATGCGTACTCTAATCGGAAAGTGTGTTTTTTGCGTTTTCATGGTTATATCACTGTACCGATTTTTATGTAAATACATAGGTATGATTAAACCTAAAGGATTTTCTGTTTTTTAATCTTTTTTAACGAACAAATAAAAACCAAAAGGAGACACGGATCTTTGGGCCAAAATGTAATGAGTTGAGATATGGCCCAAAAATTTGTCATTTATTTCAAATTTTTTATTTCAAAATATAAAAAAATCTGCCCAATTCACAATCTAGAAAATGAGATATCTGAAAAATAAGTAAAGGACATTATTAAAATAGAATCGATTACTTTACCGATTAAGATGAATGAGTTAAAATATATATATATATATATATATATATATAATGTTAGACCCGGATGATTAATTCAAGTAAAAATAATTGAAAACATAAAAACTAACAATAAATAGTTCTGAAAAAAAAAAACAGTAACTGAATAGCTTGGCGGCATGCATTCAGACCTTAGCTGGTTCCCTGTAAAAAAATCGTTTTCATTTGCTTCGTTTTCGTATTGTTTCGTGCGTGTGCGTTTTGGGTGTTTTCCATCTTTTAAATAGAACAATGTTGCTCAGTCTGTAGAAATATTATGTTCCTGAGAATAATCGTCTTTGTGATCAACATTTAGTTATCGAATGTGGGTGTTCGAGTTTCTGCCATCCCTTCGGAGATATAGGCGTGAGCGTATGTTATCTACATTAAAACATATCAATACGTAAGATTTGTACTTATAAACATCAGTTGTTTGCGTATAGTTTGTTCCATAACCTCACTTTTATTTAAGTCAAAGTGAGGCTCATAACTATGTTCTCAGATTACAAAAAGTCGCCAAATGTTCAGTAATGATCTCATAATATACTATCTATTAATTGACACTACTTTCATCCTTTTACAATCTAGGCCCAAGATTGTATGGAAGTGTTTCCGTCTCCTTTTTATTTCAAACACATTATACACAAATATGTTCAGACGAACTTAATGCCAGCGGCATTCGCTACCAGTCAACCTTTGGGTGGTGTAGAGAAAAGACAAGGCGGGTGTATATGAAGAAAATAAAAATGAGGGTAGTGTTAAATTCTACTGCACCGCATCTGCTTATAGTCTTCGTGACTGATCGCATGATAATATATAAAAAGAAAAAAAAAAGTATTAAATATAATGTTACATATACTCATAATATTAAATATCATTGCGATATATAGCTATAAAAGAATATATCATATAATATACATAAATAAATTCATAATCATAATATTTATACATACACAAGCATACACATACAACGCGAACGCGAACATTACGAACAACTCTATCGAACAATTGATAAAAAAAGTTATGTTTATACAGAAAAATTCAGAACCTTTTTATTTTAAAGTCGGTTCAAAACTATACAAATGTTTTTTAAGTTCAGAATAAAAGAAGTGTATCATTATTAGAACACTTTCGATTTCCCTATTTTGTTGGTAAAATGTATTTTACTTGCAACACTATTTACGTGCGTATGTGTGTGTCGGCTCAAGTAGTTACGCGCCGACGATGCACACATTGGATTGTTATCGGCTTCAATTTCCGAAGGAATTTTGTATGAGACTATATCTCTATACGTTATTACTCTAAGTAGTAATAATAGTTCTATTGCAGGACACAGTGAAAAATCATTGTTTTGCGTAGATGTCTTTGTGTTCTGTTTCGAGAAGAAACACAAGTTTAAAAACTTAACAGACCGAATTCAAATCCGATCGACACCATGAGACCACTCTTGAAATAAGCTCTATCGAACACAAAAAGAATTTTGAAAATCGGTCCACATTTGGCGGAGATATCGTGTAAGCGTAACATACATAAAATATACAGTCAAATGGAGGACCTCCTCCTTTTTGGAAGTTGGTCGAAAATAGGCGCAGGGGCAGGAGGCATGTCACTAAGCCCTTTGTTCAGGTAGTCTTTGCCAAAAAATATGTTATAACATCTTTCAGTATTACCAACTAGAGGATTTTCTTTTATTATTTATTTGGTGTTTTCTATTTATAGACGTATTTTTCTATTTATTATGGTACCCTGTAAATGTCTTTCTTCAAACATGACAAAAATTATTACACGGTAGGTGGGTACTGGCTTGGCAATGCGTCTGGCTTATCCATATACAATTGGATACTTGACTATTTTTCAAAAAGTATACAGGGCTACTTATTAGTCTATCCTAAACATGTAAAAAAATATTTTCGTAATTTATTTTCATATATTTAATTCAAAAAAGCCGAAATTAATATGTATAATTTAGTTTGCCGCCAAAACGCTACCTGTTAATTGTAGCTACGGGTGACGTCTTTGTTCCTAACCATAGATACAAAATCGCTTTTAAAAAAGATATTGAGAAAATAACATTTACAATTTCGAACTAAAAAAGGGTCGGATATTTCGTCTATCAGACATCGATCATCGATCACATCCGGTTTGAAATTAAGATCAGATTTAAATAAAAAATTACCAAATAACCTGGCAGTATGACTTTGGATCTTGGGTCTTAGGCCCTAAAAAGCATCTAACTGGAAGGAATTGACGCCAAAACTCCAACAAGACCTTGAAATCGGCACATCCGTGATTCATTATTCTTGTGAAAACTTAGTTTTAGTTAGTTTATAGGTTAGGTTAAGTTATAAAGCAAAAAAAAAATTAACTAATGACTTGGCAGCATGGTCTCCGACCTTAGCCGGTTCCCCGTGGAACAAATCAACAAATGTAAAAAAAAAATGTTTGGAGTTTTGGCGGGAATTCTGACGGTGCGGATGGTCGCTTGTTTTAATGATTTCATATTCTAGTCTAAAGTTGTGCTTGTGGTTTAAATGTGATGTGAATCTAAGCAATAAACATCAACGAAGATGGACAGTATGTGGAAGCTTTGAAATAAGTGATTTTGGACGCTTTTTGTCGGGTGGATGGGTCGACCATGTTCGACTCCTCTGCTGCGAGAAAATCGTCTGAAAAGCATCAAACTGGAAGGAATTAACGCCAAAACTCCAGCAGGGCCTTGAAATCGAACACATCCGATTTCATTGCACTTGTGAAAAATTAGATATAAGCAAATAAAGAAATAAAAAGCACTTAAGACGAGGCTGTATGGGCTAGATCCCTTTGCCTTCCCGAAAGGGAAATTTAAAAAAAAAAACAAGATTTTTGGCGGGAATTCTGACGGTGCGGGTGGTCGCTTGTTTTAATGATTTCATATTCTAGTCTAAAGTTGTGCTTGTGGTTTAAATGTGATGTGAATCTAAGCAATAAACATCAACGAAGATGGACAGTATGTGGAAGCTTTGAAATAAGTGATTTTGGACGCTTTTTGTCGGGTGGATGGGTCGACCATGTTCGACTTCTCTGCTGCGAGAAAATCGTCTGAAAAGCATCAAACTGGAAGGAATTAACGCCAAAATTCCAGCAGGGCCTTGAAATCGAACACATCCGATTTCATTGAACTTGTGAAAAATTAGATATAAGCAAATAAAGAAATAAAAAGCACTTAAGACGAGGCTGTATGGGCTAGATCCCTTTGCCTTCCCGAAAGGGAAAATTAAAAAAAAATAAAAAAAAATTGGCAGCTGTCAAACTGGAACAACAACGGTGATCCGTATCGTTTGCATTTTTACTAAAATAAATATAAGAAACAATGTCAGAGAAAGATAAATCTAAAACGAACACTCAAACAAAACATATACCTAAAGATGCACAGGTGATAATGTCGATAATGAAGGAGGTCGGCGTGACGGACTACGAACCACGAGTTGTGAACCAACTGCTGGAGTTTACTTACCGATACGTGACTTCTGTGTTGGACGACGCTAGGGTGTTCGCTAACCACGCGAAGAAGAAGACCATAGACCTTGACGACGTGCGGTTATCCGTACAAATGCAGTTAGACAAGTCGTTTACAAACCCCCCACCCAGAGAAGTGCTGTTAGAAGTCGCCAGAGTAAAGAATGTAAACCCATTGCCGTTGATTAAGCCACACTGTGGCTTGAGGCTGCCGCCTGATCGGTAAGTTTTAATTGGCGCGAAATTGAAAAGCTATAGAAAAACCCCTCAGTATTTGATACTTGGCAGGTACTTAAATGGTGTTTCTGTAAACATAAATTATTGGCTCTATCCGTACTGTTGGTCGTTTGTCTGTTTGAACAAGTTTTCTAGTATTCCCAAATCATTAGTATCATTAACATGCTGACACCTGTGTCCTCAAAATGCTAGGCAGAGGCTAACTAGACAACTATAACACCCACATTTTGCTAAGCTTATTTCTGACCCAGATGTAAAAGGGCCCGAACCTAGCGCCATATCAGACTAATTCTATAATTAAATTTTATTACAATCTCCAAAACATTCATATTTATAGTCTAGCCTCTTATCTCATTTTGTTCAATCATTACCCAAGTACCTTTTGCATGATAGCAGCCTTACAGCAGTAATTCCCAAAGTTTGTTTACACCAAGATCCCCTTAAAAAATCTTTAAGCTGGAGAACCTACCTAGTGCTTAATCTAAATACAATCTTAATTTAATGTTGAGTTGGGAAACACATGTTTTATCTAGTTGCAGAAATGATTTAGCTTTGGCTTTCACAATGGGCTGCCAGCCTGATGTTTAAGCCAATCTGGGAGAAAACTAAACCAAAAAGAAAACTGTGTTTTTTTGGAAAATGTACTAAAGGTCCAACTTATACTATGGGAAAGGCCTTATAGGATGTGTGATAAATTCAAATATTTATTTAATAATTAGGCCACTAGGGGCACTTTCACATGTCACACAATCTATTGATGCTTTAGAAAATCCCACTGGTCTGAGAAGAAGCACCAAGAAACTCAACTGTAGGTCTTTTATATTTTGTCAATATATTACAATTCATATAATATAATAAAAATTCCAGCTACTGTCTGTCAGCATGCAACTACCGTCTGAAGCCAGCCACAAAGAAACCTGCAGCCAAGCCCACAATCACACCCACACCTACCATCAAGACAATTTCCACACCCAAACCTTCAGCAAGTCAACAGAATGTGGTGGTGAAGAGACCACCTGGTGCTATCGTGAATGTGTCCTCAGGGAAATCTAATATTATACCCAAGCCGGTGTTGAAATTCTCTTCAGGAAGTAAGGCAAGTCTGTTCTGTGCTACTTTTATATTGCATACATACATATGCTCCCGCCTATGAAAGGGTACGCAGAAGTGAACTAGCGATATAAAACACCCACATTTTGCCGAGCTCATGACGATCCCATACGTGATGGTGGCAAGCCTATTGTCCTAGTGACGTCTTTGTCGCTGTTTTGTGTCAATATTTTTCCCGAATCGGGGATCGAACACAAGACCTCAGGACGGCTCAGGACAGTAGTCGTGCCACGCACCAATACTACCACACCAACCAGGCAATATTATTATGCAATTTTTTTTTATAACAACCTCAAGTTAGCTTTTGCATCACCTGATGGTAAGTGATCTCCACTGAAGAATCTCACTAATAATAACTTTTATGCTCTTTGTTTTACATTTACAGGTTGTAAAACCAGCAGTAAGGGTCACAGCTGGCCCTTCGGCCCAAGGGCCCATCAAAATGGAGACCGACGACCCAATGCCACAGAAACGGAAGCGTGAAGACGATGATTATGATGTTTAAGTGTAATATATGATAGTTTAAGGTTTGGTATTACATGTATAATTACTTTAAGGAATATAATGATCTTTTATAATGTGTTAATTTTTGCAGTGAACGCGAGTACTTTCCATTTCTAATTGACATTTGCAAATATTCATTAGTGAATTTAAGGAATGGTGCAATTTGTAGTCAATAATTTGGCCTCCTGGGGCCTTTGTTCTCTATAACCAGTTATTAACTCATAACACGCGCGTCACGCGGTTGGAAAAGTAAAGTGATTTGCCACTCAGATGACCCCTAATACGTTTTTTATGCCGGAAGTATGTTACCGTGGGATGCAACTTTACAGAACTTTCTCTTTTGCATATGGGTTGATCATAATAAGTAGCAGATATTAAAACAGAATAATGAACAGAAGTTAGTTGACTGATATATCTATGTAATGAACTGAATGCCAGAAGCATAGGTACCCCTCACATTTAGAAGCTCCAACTCTTTCCTGTCCCCACAATAGGAAATGGCTTGACTATGCCCTGGCTGTGAGGCTGCCCATGAGAGATGGTGACTATTTAACAGAATTAGCAAGTAATATTGAATCTCTGGGTGCCTCGGTGGCGTAGTTGTATTTGTTGGCGTAGTCGAACCCCGGGTCGGGCAAAGTGATATTGGATTTTTCCATATCAGCCTGGAGTCTGGAATTTGTGCTCAATATGGCGATGGGCTCGCCCCCTATCACATCTAGAACGGAACTAAGCTCGGCGAAACGTGGGTGTACTAGTTCGCTAGTGCGCCTCTGCCTACCCCTTCGGGGATACAGGCGTGAACTTATGTTATATGTCGTTGTATTGAATCTCTCTGAAAAGATGAAAGAAAAAATAATAGAGTTGTCAATTCATGTGTGAACATTGTGAAATGAAACAAAAATCATGATAAAATATTTACTCTGCTATACATAATATATTTCTCACATGATTAAAAAATAAATAACAATATTTCTCTTAACATCTATAGTTTATTTCTTATCATACTTGTAGAAACCCTCCCCAGTCTTCACCCCCAGTTTTCCTTCAGACACCAGTTTATCCAGCAGTGGTATGGGGTTGAAGAGGGGTTGGTCAGGATATTTCTTATGCCAGCCGTCTAGGATGAACTTGTTGGTGTCCAGACCCACGTAGTCAGCAAGTTCTAGAGGTCCCATGGGATATCCGGCGCCCAGTTTCATCGCGATATCGATGTCACGGGCAGACGCATCACCTGTAACAAATTACCATACTTTTTTAATAGAATATCTAGTTAATTATTATATAGGTGGCTTTGCCATTTTGATCGATAAAATAATTTTAATGAACTTTAATTTTGAGAATTATTTTTGTTTTGGCAGCAGTTGTATTACACGTAGTGTCCAACCGAATTAGGGTTCGGCCAAAATACCAGCTTCGGCCTTTGACGAAAATGGGCCAAGGTTTTGGAAGAAAACACTTACCTCTTTCATACAATCTAACAGCCTCACAAATGTAAGGCACCAGGAGTCTGTTGACCACAAACCCAGGTGTGTCCTTGCATGTGATACAAGTCTTTCCCACCGACTTGCCCCAGGACATCATGGCTTGGTAAGTAGCGTCGTTTGTCTCAGCTCCACGGACAACCTCCAACAGCTTCATCACTGGCACAGGGTTGAAGAAGTGCAGACCACCAAATCTAAAGAAATAATTGTTTATACAGAATACCGAGGTCGCCCATCAAGCCAAATGATTTCCATAATGAATGGAATCCTTAAGATGTCACTTACTTATCTTTCCTATTAACTACAGACGCAATCTCATTAATTGACAATGATGAGGTGTTTGAGGCAAAAATTGTATGACTTGGGGCAACCTGGAACAAATTAATGTTAAAATTATAATATCACTGCATTTTTTATTTCCTGGGTGGACAGATGAGTATGTGGCCTGTCTGATGGTTCCAAGTCACCACCAGGCACATACTTAAGCAATATTGGGGCATGGAAAAGCTAATACCTATAGTGAAATACACCTTTCTTTTTGCCTGCCTTTATCTCACCTTGGCAAAACACACTTTTTCAAACATGGTGCAGAAAGGATTTGGCTGCCTGCCTGATGTCAACCCCCTCTGAGGGATTATAGTGAAATACACCATAGTGTAATAATAATTTAATGTGAATGAATTTCAATTTGAATTGTTCTTTATTCTTACATAGTAGTGATTACACTAGAATTGATGGTACTCCTAAGTGCATTAAAATATTACAATGGCGGCCATCAAGGTAAGTACTTGACTATAACCTGGTAGTGGTTTAAAATCTTATATCAAAAAGAGAAAATGAGATATCTATGATTTTATAAAAATATGGAAGAATTAATACTAGTCTTTCTTTCTGCCTGGCGTTATCCCGGCCTTCTGCCAGGGTCCGCCTTCCTACTTAAACATTTCCACTTTCTGAAGAATTAATACTAGTAAAAACAAAAAAAATTTACCCCATCCAACTGCTTAAATAGTTTATGTTTAATATCAATATTCTCAACAATAGCCTCTACAATCAAATCGGCAGACTTGGCAGCTTCGGCGGGGTCAGTTAGAGTCTTGATCCTGCCCATAGACTCCTTAACAAACTTCTCTCCCTCCTGAGGGTTGTCTTTGTACACTTTCTTGGCAACTCTACCCAAGTTGGTGCCAATAGACTTCTGTGCTTTGGTGAGGACATCAGAACTGACATCCACAAGGGTCACATTTTGTCCAGCTTGAGCTGACACCTAGAATAAAAATCACAATATTAAAATCCTTAATAGCAATTTTAAAAAATACCTACCAATGATGTAATTTTTTACATGTGTATAACCTCTTTTCTTTTTACCTGCCTTTTACATATGTATAATATTTTATCTTTCTACCTGCCTTTATCCCACCTTAATGTGGGATCAACGCAACATACTTTTTCAAGCATGTTGCAGAAAGGATTTGACATAGCAACCGGCTACTTGCCTGATGTCAACCCCCTCTGAGGAATCCAATCCTGGGCAAATTAAATTAGAAAATTTGCCCAACCCAAACTGGGAATCAAACCCAGGACTTCCTGGTCCACAGCACATATATGCTGCCAAAGACCAAGGAGGCGAAGAAAGATGTATAATTCCATTTAATAGAAATAATGTTTTTAATATTTCATTATATGTCAGTTTCTATTAACAACCAAGAGTTTAGGTTAAAATCATATTAAGAATGTTGGATCTTCAGGGTAATTCATATTATATTCAAATTATTTAGGACTTGTGTAAAATGTATAGAATTGTAAGTAGAAAAAGGTTGTATGTAATGGTAATTTCGATATTTTGATCAACAGGTGTTTAAGTCATAGCTAAGTAAATACTAGGCGAGCCAAATAAAATAAGTAGTGACTAGTAAGTAATACATTTTTACTATATAAATATTGTCCATAAATACCTGAGCGATGCCAGAGCCCATCAATCCACCTCCAATAACGGTAACATTTTTGATTGCACTTTGTACCGCTGAAGAACTAGAAAAATTTCTAGCAATAACACCGAATTGAATCATCTCTCCTTTAAATATAACTTGTACCTAAATTGTAAAATCTATATCTGATAAAAGAACTACCTAAAGATCACAATTTGTAGAAATTATTATCAAATTCCAAAGTACAAACTTTTTATCAATGAATGTCAATGTGCTAAAAAATGACTTTGAACTTTGAGAGTAGTGATGGGCGGTGGCCGGTTGGAAGGCGTAAGCGGCTTCAAGACAAAGTCTCGAGATTCTTGCATCTAGTTCTGCACAAAAATCGATTATTTGAATCAAGTGTGTAGTAAAGTCTTTTACGGATATATCAAACTCCTTGGCTCTTCATTGATGTTCTTAAATTCAAATAATTTATAGAAAAAGATTACATTCCTAGATTTGACAATGTCATTATCTTAATATATAAAAATGTACGTTATCAACGAATATACATATTTGTTAGTCTAAACGTGGTTATTAATAATATATATATCATTGGCGACGAGGATGGGATAAGTGGGGGCGAATGTAGTAAAGTCTTTTACGTATATATCAAACTCCTTGGCTCTTCATTGATGTTCTTAAATTCAAATAATTTATAGAAAAAGATTACATTCCTAGATTTGACAATGTCATTATCTTAATATATAAAAATGTACGTTATCAACGAATATACATATTTGTTAGTCTAAACGTGGTTATTAATAATATATATATCAAAGTGTTACTTAGCATTTAGTTACCATTTATCTTAACTTTTATATGTAATAAAAAGAAACATATAGTAGATCCGAAGAAATATTGTTATTACTCTTCTTCTTCTTCTTCGACCTGCCTTTATCCCACTTTAATGAGGGGTCTGCGCAACACACACATACGAGTGTCTATGGGCGATGAAGATCACTTACCATCAGGTGATCCATCTGCTCGTTTGCTATAAAAAAACACTTTTTCAAGCACATTGCAGAAAAGATTTGGCTTAGTTTTTACGGCCGGCCGCCTTCCTGACGTCAACCCCCTCTGAGGGATCCAGTCCCAGGCAAATTAAATTAGAAAATTGTCTTTGCCCGACCTGGGAATCGAACCTGGACTTCTCGGTCCACAGCCCATGCTGCCACTAGACCAAGGAGGCGACATATATTTTCTTATTACTAATATTAAATAATATCGTGGTCCGTCGCATAGAATCTTAACACTTTTCTCCCCCTACCGAATAATTATTTCACTATTTTTAACGATTTATAATAATCTACACCCGCGTGTGTATTAATTCAAGGTTTTATATTCAAGTTCAAGGAATATAATACTCTCTACGAGAGTTCAAGTTATGTACTCTATCTCCATAGAGTCCATCGATCATTCCATCTCTGTATTTAAAGAAGTTAAAAGTTCGATATTTAACGATAATGATTCGTCTTCTCACTAATCGTATGTTTTTTTTTAGGCTTGCGAAAACTTGGTGAAGACCCATTTGAAAAAAGTATTTTGAAATTTTTGAATCTATTATTTTTTTTAAATACGTATAGATTAGGCTTAGATACTTTCGTAACACTTATTATAATAAGATAGCGCTTGCTTTTTACGATATTAATTTTCGAAATACGAGAAATATTGGGAAAAATTGTTTACATAGGTCCCCTACATAGCGTAGAAAGGAACGCCTCACATTCGATTTTTATTTTGCTGTCACTGTCAGTTTAACTGTCACAGACGAAAATAAACATTCGCTGTGTTTTTTATCGAAATATCGTGATAATTTATTGGTTTATTACCATACAATATATCAGCATGAATTGCGTAATCGTTTCATCGGCGCCTGAATACCCACACGACAGGTAAGTGAGACTTTAAGACCACCTTGCGATTGATAATTTTTTATCATTATTTCTGTACTTTGTCCGGCTTTTTTCTCTCGAATGAGTAGCGCGCGAAGTTTACAACAAATACGTGGGCATTTCATACGTCAGACTGTCAGATAGCAGCCGGTTTTCGCTCGAATAACATCAAGAAATAACAATGAATAAATTCGTTGGGTTAACCCGTAAGTTTTCAAGTTCCGCCAATTTAAATGCGATTAAAACTGTGACTGTCGTCGGTGGAGGCCTTATGGGGTCCGGAATCGCACAGGTAAGCCAGTTTTGTGTACTTGTTGATACAGTTAAGTGTGTCAAAACAACTTTCCAAATATGTTACATTTAAAGTATTACATTTTAGTAATTGTTTGATAACTCTTCAATTTGTATAATATAACTGGTAAAACCGAATTAATATTTAGATACTACAAATTATATCTAGTAAGATTTGTATAAATTGTCAATGTGATGTGAACTGGGATGGCCTGGGATCGATTCCCAGGTCAGACATAGCAATTTTTCTAATTTGATTTTCCCAGGATTGGATCTCCTAAAGCGGGTTAATATCAAGCAGGCATATCATAAAAATAAAGCCAACTCCTTTCTGTATCATGCTTGAAAAAGTGTGATCAGAGGTGATTCTATAGTGTTCTATTTGATTTTATTGATTGTTTTATATATCAATCTAGGAGTGCAATAGGCCTAAATGCTTGTGTTATGACATATGTACAGTAAAATCTATTTATTGAAAATTGTATATTATGTGTTCCAAAACAGTAAATACTTCCAAAAATCTTGGGCATGCACATTCTAATATAGTCTCCCTCTAAATTACCACAGTCACTATACATACAGGGCCTTACTTATAAAAGCAAAGCT
Source organism: Clanis bilineata (assembly GCA_036417725.1). Lineage (NCBI taxonomy): Eukaryota > Metazoa > Arthropoda > Insecta > Lepidoptera > Sphingidae > Clanis > Clanis bilineata. The sequence continues at coordinate 1,060,160 of CM071139.1, read as the reverse complement.
GAGCAAATGGTTAAGCATAACCTGTCACTTTTTTCCTTTGGTTACATTGTTTAAAAATAAAAGGGACAACCTATGGTATAAAGATAAGCAGCGCTTAAATATTTTTATAAGTAAGGGGTATTGTCACCACTTGCCACCAAGTGGGCTGTCTGCTCATCCGCCTTCCTAAGCCAATAAAATATACAGTTTATCTTGAGCACTGGCATTTTTATCTTAACGACATAAATAACATAGTACGCCATATCTTATCAATAACAGCTATGTTTTACTATTTGTAAGACTTTGTCATGTCTTATAATTTTATTATATAATACACCCAACAGGCACACTTTCATATAATAGTCATGACCCTATATTAGGTTTAACCTGTATTTGAACCAGGGCTATCTTAAAGCATGCATGGGCCCCTGGGCACACAAGAATTGGGGGCCCCCTTGGAGAGTAAAGAGATCATGTAAGACAGGGGTTCCTAAGCTTCGCCCACACCCCCCTCAATGTATGCAAAGCTCAAATAACATTATTATTTTCACTTAAACCCACTAGCTTTATTAGCGAACTTACTTCATATATTTGTTCAAAGAATGTAAGTACTTATATGCCTTTCAGGGGCCGCCCGACTGTAGTGGGGCCCCTGAAAGGGGGATCCCCTGGGGACGGGCACCATGTGCCCTTATGGTAAAGACGGTACTGATTTGAACTCGGAGACACAAGTTCCATAATACCAAGACCTGAAAGAGATATCTGTAGATAACACAAAAATTTCTCTGTGTGGGAATAGAACCTGCAGTCCCTCACTTCACACCTGTTGCTCCATGTAGACTGGCAAATTAGGTAGAGGTATAATACACCCATATAATGACCATAGAAATGATAATTAATTAGTAAACAAAGCTATTTGTGAGAACCTCATTAAATTACCATACAAATGTTTCATTTTGTGGAATGGCCTTGATTTTGAACTCCCACAATATTTCATAAGGTGTAACATTATCACTAGCCCATGTTTGATGTGTTTTTTATTGTTTCAAAATTATACCTCAATCTTATGCATAATATCAATGACAATCATATTGTGATGATATTAAAGTTTTTTTTTCTATAGCAAATAATTAAATAACACCCAACAGTCACATACATAGTCCTGACCCCACACTAAGATCGAGCCTTGTGTCGTGGGTATCAGGAACTACGAGAGACTTTTGGTCTCACAACACCCACACCCGAAACAAATATCTGTAGGCCATACAAACATTTGTCTCAGTGCGGGGATCGAACCCGCGGCCTCTCGCTTCACAGCCGGCTACTCGCCTGCTGCGCCACGGAGGCTGTCGAATATAATCAAAATAATAATAATAATAATCATGATTACTAATTTGAGGAATCAATAAGGACTATATAATTAACCTAGTAGATATATAGTGACTACTCGCAAAATTGATTTAAATTATGTATAACGAGATGTCGAACCTGCGGCCTTTCGCTTCATAGTCAGCTACTCGGTCGCTGTGCCACGTATGTGGCTGTACTTGGAAAGTCAGAGGTTCACGTTGCACACTCTTCAAAGAGAATTTAATATTACTATCTGTACTGCTGAAAAAATAAAGTCACACCACAATCAATATTCTTACAGCTCGTGAGAAGGCGTGGGTCGAAAATGAAACGAGTAAAGGCGCGTCTCCTGCACCTGTTTTTCTCAAAACAAAACACAAAACACATACACAGAACAATGATTTGCGCTGTCTCCTGCTCATAGAACAATGAACCTTAGATAAAAATGTGCCCGAAGCCAAGTTTTGTGTAGGTGTTTTGTGTAATGTTTTAGTACAGGAGATGTGGCTTTATAAGAAGATCTCGCTATCTCCCTCGCACGTACGCCGAGCTATAACCATCATGATGGTAGATGACATGATATATGCCTGCATCTCTTAATGTTAAAGATTTGAATGCCTTATATTTGAGCTTAGTTAAATAAAATACTTTAGATTATGTGTTATGGGTAGCATAAGCTATTGATTAAAAAAACTCTTGAAAATAATTTAAAGGTCACAGCGCAAGCAGGTCAAAATGTGACAATAGTGGATTTACAACCTGAACTGCTGGAGAAGGCCAAGAAATCTATCCAGGTGAACCTGTCTAGGGTAGCCAAGAAACTCTATAAGGATGATACTTCGAAGGCCGAGGGGTTTGTGAAGGATTCCCTGGATAGAATCAAAGTGTCCACAAAGGTTGAGGATGGGGCCAACGCTGATCTGATTATTGAGGCCATTGTTGAGAAATTGGATGTCAAACAAGAGCTGTTTAATAAGCTTGATCAGGTAATTTTATGAATACCCTTGGCCTTATGATAAAATATTTAGGCTGGATCGGAAGGGTCTCGGTTCGAATCCCAGGTCGTGCATACACGGCCGTCCCGGGCCGGTTATAAAAACTAAGGCGGAATCCTTTCTTTGACATTCTGAAATAAGTGTTTCGTAGACCCCACATTGAGTGGGATAATGGCAGGTGGTAAGAATAGTGCAATTTGGGATTTAAATTAAGGTATTTTTCCTAAAAGAATGTATTACTGCGCCGCATCAGTATGTTACATAGTCGTAACCTGTAGAATATTCTGTCTGAAAATGTCAAGGTACTGGGTTCAAACCCTAGTTTGGATAATTACAAATTGTATCAGTTTTTCGATGAGCTATAAGAAATATTATAATCTACAGTACATCATCAATAATAAATGGTTATTTCAAATGACTTTCATTTTACATATATCCTGGGTATTTCGTATACTCACGACTCCTTCGGTGGCGTGGTGGTATTTCGGTACGACTACGGTTCTGAGGTCTCGGGTTCGATCCCCGGGTCAGGCAAAGTGATGTTGGATATTTCCATATCATCCCCGAGTCTGGAATTTGTGCCCGATATGGCGATAGGCTCGCCCCCTATCACATCTGGGACGGAACTAAGCTCGGCGAATTGTGGGTGTTCTAGTTCGCTAGTGCGCCTCTGCCTACCCCTTCGGGGATACAGGTGTGAGCTTATGTTATGTTCGTATACTTAAAATAATATTGACACCTAAATGTAATATTATGTTTTCAGTTAGCACCTGAACATACATTATTGGCTACAAACACCTCGTCTATATCAGTGAATGCTATTGGAGCAGGCATCAAACGGAAGGACAAGTAAGTTTTGTATAGTTTTGAACTCTCATGTCTAGTGATACAGTTTATTTTAGGTTGAGTGTCTGTTAAAACTTACAAATTGACTATACTCTAGGGGCTTTACTTATAAAAACATTTTCGCTTATCTTTTCGCTAAGAATAGCCTGTCACTTTTTTCCTTGCGTTACATTGTTTAAAAATGAAAGGGACAACCTATGCTTAAAGATAAGCAGCGCTCAAATATTTTTATAAGTAAGGGGCTAGAAATCCAGGGTGTTAATGTCCTAGACAGAGGGGGTTCCCATAGAGAGCTGATTAAAAAACATCATCACTTATACTAAATATTTATTTCCCATCTCACCTCAATCGGGTTCGACGTAATATACTATGTCAAGCCTGTTGTAGAAAAGTATCAGCTTAGTTTTTACGACCGGCTGCCTGCCTGATATGTGGTGAGCATATTGCGTTAGAGAAACCCCGCCCGACCTGGATATCGAACCGTGAACCTCCTGGTTCACAGTCCATGGCGTATATGGACTGTGAACCACTAGATCAAGGCGACCATCGCTTATGCTAAATATTACTAACAATAGATATAATTTAGTATTATGTTTCATAATACTATCCTTTTATTGTTATATTCCTGTGACACCTATGCTGACATTAACAATCATAAGTCAGTTAGTACCTACTACTATATTATTATAACCTAGTTGCATGTGTAAGTTAATTAATTGTGTTACATTTCATGTTATATATATTTAGAAAGACTGTACTGTAGCCTATAAAAATGTATTACTACTAGCTAAACATTGTTAATATCTTAACAATTGTACTGTTTATTATGTTTAATAAATAAAAAAATAAAAAATAAAAAATAAAAAAAAACTAACAATAGAGAGGCTATCAAGCAAGTTTCCATACAAAAAAAAAATGATTTCAAGCGTCAGTAACGCCATCTACCACTTTTTACAATGCGAGGGCGATTATTACAATTTACACCCAAGAATATTTTGTGAATTGTTAAGAATCACGTAAAATAAGTTTATTCTCGCAATATTATTTCGTAGGTCGACCTGGCACGCGTATATTTCAAATAAACTGAGCGACTTATGACCACTAGGTTTACAACTTTTGGATCACAAGTTCCGTGCTCTTGTCCCGTCTATGTACGTTAAAATATCTGTAAATATATTCTTGTGAATGTCTGTACATATATTATATTTGTGCCCGATATGGCGATCGGCTCGTCCCCTATCACACCTGGGACGGAACTAAGCTCGGCGAAATGTGGGTGTAGTAGTTCGCTAGTGCGCCTCTGCGTACCTTTTCGTGGATACAGGCGTGAGCTTATGTTATGTTAAATATATTCTTTAACTTCAGATTTGGTGGTCTTCACTTCTTCAACCCCGTGCCAGTGATGCGTCTCCTGGAAGTGATCAAGAGTGATCACATCTCCGAGGAGACGTACCAAGCCATGATGTCCTGGGGCAAGTCTGTGGGCAAGACTTGTATCACGTGCAAGGACACTCCTGGGTTCGTGGTCAACAGACTCCTGGGACCTTACAGCGCTGAGGCTCTTAGGATGTATGAGAGAGGTGGGTGGGGAAAAAAACATAAAACCAACCTCAAAATTTGTCCAATCTTGACCAAAATTGGGTACTTAACTATTTTTTTTATTCATAACATAACATAAGCTCACGCCTGTATCCCCGAAGGGGTAGGCAGAGGCGCGCTAGCGAACTAGAACACCCACATTTCGCCGAGCTTAGTTCCGTCCCAGATGTGATAGGGGGCGAGCCTTTCGCCATATCGGGCACAAATTCCAGACTCCGAGCTGATATGGAAAAATCCAATATCACTGCCCGACCCGGGGACGAGACCTCAGAACCGTAGTCGTACCGAAATACCACCACGCCACCGAGGCAGTCAGAGAGAGTTATTCATTTTATACGAAATTTACGTCATCCAAAACGTAGCACAGAAAGAAATATTGAAATACTCTAAAAAATAAAAAAGTTATAAGCCTTTGTAGTTTGGTGTGACCTTCAAACTGCGGGAACGAGAAGTATCAGTAAAATCACGTCACGGCCATAACGGTGCGTGGATTGGAAAGGGATAGCAAGATATCCCCACTACGCCCCCACTCTCATTGCATAATTTATAATATGAATTACTGCCTCATTTTTCAGCCAATTTCGATGCGGTTTTAGAGAATAGTTTCATTTTTGTTTTATTTGATATTACATATAAAAATGTGTATGACATGAATAATAGTCAAGTACCTAATTGTTGGCAACAACAAGCTCTAACGAACAAAAATGTCTAAGCAAAGATTTTCTTATAAAAAATGACTCTGAATAAGTCAAATTCCTTACTGAGTTCGTTACTTTGACTGACTAGTCGTACGCTCTATAGATCTCTGCCTGAGTTCGATTCCCAGTTCGGGTGTCGTGTTTTTAGCACACTATTTTCCGGGCCTGGATCCCCTAGATGTTGGTTTACGTCAGTCAGGCAGCCGCTCGTAAAAACAAAGCCAAAACCTTTCTGCAATATGCTTGAAAAAGTGTGTTGGGATAAGGGCAGGTAGAAAGAAAGAAAGATAACAAAATTACTAAACTACACCGTGCTTGTATCATATCATGGGTCGAGAATAAGATCGGCGATCCATAGGGGCAGTAGTCGTCTACCTACCACTTTAACACTGAAATCTATAAATGCAGCTGTCGACGCCGGATTGTCTAATATCGACCGTATGGTCTTCACGACAAAGCGCATTACATATTTTATTATATCGAGTCGAACCCTCCACCAATCACAACAATCAAACGCATTTACGCCACATTCACGTCACTCGGCACCTACCACTCACTTCGCTTGCAACCAACGTTCTTCCAACACTCCGAATTATCTGTAAAGATCCAAAATTATCCAAAATATACAAGATTCGAACAATCCAATCTTTCTTTTGTTCATCGCGAATACCAGCTAAAGTATCCTAAAAAGTAAATTTCCTAAATGACAAAGAAAGCTGGTTCCACTCATATATTTTGTCATAAAAATACCTATTTTAAAAAATACTGAAATCGATTCAGAAGCCTATTCTGCACAAACTACAACCAGGGTGTGCGTTAATTATGTTACACGTTGTATACATTCTATGACTACAAGCGTGGACTTAGGTGCTTTGGTGCTATGTTAGGTGGTAATGCATGCAAAAATATGTATGGTATTCGGGCAACTTTGTGAATATATCAAAATAAATTAATGATTGAGACACTATATTGAGTTATATTAAGCAAATAAATATGCATTTTACTGGTGATGTTCTTTTATATTATTTTTCAATAGAATTTTCAATAAGTGTAGACAAAAAAGAAATAAAGAATGAAATATTTTAAAATAACCATTATAAAAATCACCACAGTATACATGTTGTCCCACTGTTACGAAGAAAACTGCATATCTTCCTTACCTACCTTTTGGCAAGGCTCTGGGTCACCTATATAACAGTGGCGAAGGACGGAAATTTATAAAAAATAAAGCCGATGTAATATGAAATAGTTTCTCTTTGAATTAATACATAATAGTAAACAATTGGGCAAAGGTCAGCCGAAAGAAATTGTGTTGTATGGAGGCATTGTTAGTACTATATAATATGCTGTTTGGAAGTTCTATTGAAAAATTCACGGTTTTAATATATGGGTGACAATCATTGTGGTGACTTGTTTTTAATATTCAATATGTAAGTATGATAATATTTTTCAATTTATAATATTTAGTTTATTATAATGTTAAATACCAGACGGTGCTAGTGTTGTGTTTTAAAATAGTTGTGTATAGTCTGTATTGCTTTTTTCATTTTGTAGTATTTATTTGTTGTTTGGTGTTGGTATTTACTTTAGGAGATATAATATTTACGCTTACAAAGGTATAAAAGCAATCGTCCCAACTAATGATAAGTGGATATCATCATCATCATCAGCCACAGGACGTCCACTGCTGGACATAGGCCTCCCCCAGTTATTTTTTTCAAAGTGGATATTGTCGTCCTTGAATACCGCCAATATCAAAGGCATAGCCAAGCTGCTGCATATCATGTAAAATAAATGGGTCTAGCATCGTGAGCAGTTTAGTGGCTGTGGACCGAGAGTTCCTGGATTCAAATCCGGGGTGGGGGCAACGCATATTTTTGTGACACAATTTGCCTAGGATTGAGATCCTCTGAAGGGTTTCGTGTCAGGCAGATGGTTGATTGTAAGAACTAAATGTAAAAAATGAGACCAACTCGTGACCACGAAGACTGCAAAGCCTTCGAAACGTCGGGAATAAAAATTAAAACCAAATCGTAATAGAATCCGTAAAAATAGTTTTATTTCAATGAACAGCATTCGCGTAAACTTAAGAAATCAGTATGTAAAAAAATGAGTTTGCTCCGATCTACATTAGAGTGGGAAAAGGACAGGATATATTTTGTCAAAAATATCTTGCAATAAAATAAACAACACCCAACAGTCACATACATAGTCCTGAGCCCACACTAAGATCGAATCTTGTGTCGTGGGTATCAGGAACTACGAGAGACTTTCGGTCTCACAAGTCACAACACCCAGACCCGAAACAAATATCTGTAGGCCATACAAACATTTGTCTCGGTGCGGGGATCGAACCCGCGACTACTCGCCCGCTGCGCCACGGAGACTGAAACTTACAGCACTATTCCATACGAAAAAAAATAAATTATCGAAATCAAAGGTTACCCTTGTTTGCAGGTGACGCTTCCAAAGAAGACATAGACATTGGCATGAAGTTAGGCGCAGGATATCCAATGGGGCCTTTCGAGCTGGCCGACTACACCGGTCTAGACACGAACAAGTACGCGTTGCAGGTCATGTATGAGATGACCAAGGACCCGGTGTTCAAGCCAATCCCACTGATGGACAAGATGGTGGCCGAAGGGAAACTGGGAAGGAAAGTTGGGGAGGGTTTCTATAAATATACCAAGTGAATGAGTTTTTAATTTATACGCTCTATTTTTAACCTATGGGAACGTGTAATTAGTGTATGGTATTTTGTTCTGTTTTTATTTTTTGTAATTTCTTTTCTTATAAATAAAATAAATATTTTTTTTTTATTTACACGGGGATGATGACTCGTTCTTTTTATTTTGTATTCATTCATTCATTTACATTATTTCTTGTAAAGAAAAATATATTAATTAATACAGAAGTTAGAATATATTCAAACTTGGGTAACTGTCAAATGACGGAAAAGGATGCATAGTTAACGAAGTGACTTCATACCTGTGAATCGCCGTTATACTGCAGGTGTGCGAGAGAGATAGAATGATCCGCCTTTGTTCCCACTTTTACTGATAGCTATGAATATCTAATAGCGAGTTCACTTTTGAAGTAATTGCGATTTCCTTTTAGTAATAGAATTTATATATAAAACGCAAGGCCACAGGTTCGATGCCCGCACCCAGATAAATTTTTGTGTGGCCCACAAATATCCGTCCGTTAAGTTTTTAATTTTTTTTTATAGCAGAGACTGCCAAACGAGCAGATGGGTCACCTGATGGTAAATGATCTACACTGGCCATAGACACCCAAGACACAAAAAGAGTCATGGGTGTATTGCCAACCTAAAAGGAAGGAATGGAGGGGGAGGGAAGGGGGATTGGGGGGAAATGGCCACCGGAAATCTCACTCACCGAACGAAACACAACAGCAAGCTGCCACGCGTCGGTTTTCTACGAGACGGTGGTATCCAACCGGTCGAGCCGGCCCATTCGTGCTGTAGACGTAACTGCCTATAGCGTGGCTCTACCACTCCTAAACTTGTATTTTGTATTTGTAATCAATTTATCAATGCGCTCTAGCAATTAATTGATCAATGGGCGGTGACCCCGCCATGCGAGAATTATAAAAAAAATAAACTATAAGTAAGTTTTTCCGATAAATACTTCTAGTAATACCGGTACATCCATACCTATATTTTTATCATAAGATTAAATTTTGCGATATAAACTCGTGCTAGAATGTCGTTATAGTGTTATCATATTATGTAATTCTATTGATAAGGGGTTATATTTGTTGTTAAGGATTAGTGTTAAAAGTACCGCGTAATATAATAAAACCCTCATTCAAATGTGAAGCTTGAAAGCATAATTATTTTGCAAAAATATCAAAGTTTAAAAACTAAGAAATCGATTTCATCATATCTTGAATATACTAAGAGTCATGATAATTGGTCCACATTGACTGGAGATATTACATAATATACTTTAAAAAAATACCGATGAATTGAGAACCTTCTTTTTTCGGTTAAAAAAATGTATGTGGTAGTGACTGACTGACTGGATCCCCAGAAAAGGTTGTAGTCAGGTAGGGAGACGGTCGTAAAAACGAAACCAGCTTTGACATGCTTTGACAAAATAAAATTAAGGACTTGGCATGACTACTAAAGAAAGAAGTATGGCTAATGTCTGGAGAAAAACCAAAATGGCGACTTAGCGAAAGAAAGATCCCAGTAATATAGCATATAGGCATCTTCTTCACATCCCGAAATTAGTATTATTATAAATAAAACACGGTATTTATACGTTTTGAGCCTTATGACACGGTGACAACTTACATGTAAATAGATCGCGAAACTAAAATGGCGGAACCGGCTTCAAAGTAAACACGTTTTCGTAGTAATGCCAAGTCCTTTTTTCCTTTGTCTTTGTGCCGACCCATTTGGTGTAGGACAAGGACTGGTAGTGAGAGTATATTTTTTTTATTGCCAAATAAAACATTTTCTAGGTGATGCATCTCCGGAAGACATTGATACAGCGATGAAGCTAGGCGCAGGCTTTCCCATGGGGCCTCTAGAGCTGGCTGACTTCACAGGCCTCGACAACAAGAAATACATTCTGGCCATCATGCTGGAGAAGACGGGGAATCCAGTGTTTAAACCCATAGACGTCTTGGACAAATTAGTTGAACAACGCCGGTATGGAAGAAAGTCTGGGCATGGCATTTATAAATACGAGAAGTAATGTGAAAAATAAATTAGTTATACTGTTTTGGTGTTTTTTATTTGTTGACGAAGCCATACTACCATTCATGGCTTCATGTTTAAAAAATTCACCCTTCAACATTGACAATAAAAATAATAAATACACTAGGCTTGATCCCACACTAGGTATAATCTGCATCGGGGGTATTAGAAACTATGTGAGACTTTCGGTCTCACAACACCCAGACTTGAAACAAATGTCTGTGGGACACAAAAATTTGTCTCAATGCGTGAATAGAACGCGCGGCCTCTCGCCTCACAGCCGGCTATTCGCCCACTGCGCTACGGAGGCTGTCAAATGACAATGCACGATCCTTCGGATTTCTTTTTATCCGGGCACGGCAAAGTGACTACACTGTACCTGATGGTAAGCGCAATGCAGTCCAAAAAACCAACGACCACCAACAACGTTTATTGAAAGTCACCAGAATCATGCCGGCCTATTTATGCTTCTTTACATTCCGATCAGGGAAGAAACAAATCAAGAGGTTTTCGACAAGACTGCTGGATGACCGATGTAGACAGGGATACCCCATACCCGTCCCAACCAACCATCAAGTCAAGCCCCTCGAAATACCGGATATACATTGATCCTGGAATGTGAACCACACAAGGGGCTGGATCAGTGGCAGGTTTTAACACCATGTGTACGGTGGTCGCCATCCGGGCGGATACTAATATCCTACAAAATCCACCAAAATCTTCTGTCATACAAAATGTAACAGCAAACTACTATGTTTTATATCTACGTGGGTTTTCTATAAATCTTTCGGATATACCCGGTAGACTTTTATCTATAGACTGCCTCAATGGTTGTATTTCGGTACGACTAGTGTCCTGAGGTCTCGGGTTTGATCCCAGGGTCGAGTAAAGTGATATTGGATTTTTCCATATCAGCCCGGAGTCTGGAATTTGTGCCCGATATGGGAATAGGCTTGCCCCCTATCACATCTGGGACGGAACTAAGCTCGGTGAAATGTGGGTGTTCAATTTCGCCAGTGCACCTCTGCCTACCCCTTCGGTGATACAAGCATGAGCATATGTTATTAATCTATAATAAAATTGGATATCAGTATTGAAGGTATAGTACCATCATTATATTTTATATTTTCCGCTGAATACTGAATCAAACGTGATAAGGTTCGTGATAACTGAAAGATTTTAAAGATACGTCATACATTTGAGTAGTGCCTCTAGTGGAAACTATAATAAACTACAAAATGTATCAAATAACGAACTGTCATCTTTTTCGTTAGTAGCACTGAACTAAACGCAAGACCTCGCGATTCTCAGCCTTGGACGCTGCCACTAGATCAATGAGGCGGTAAAAACAAGGTCAGCTAAGGTAAAAAACTATTGCATGTTAAATGCATGCATTAGTCATGCGTCTGATAGGTATCGGTGCTAATCCAAATATCATGTTTCATTCATGCGTCAAAACTTGCGAAATGTATTTTCACTCGGTTAATGCTTAAACGTGTCGTAAACCACCGTTTATATATTTATGTGTGCTTGTTTGTGTGTTTCATTGTGACCTATTTAAAAAAGAGGTTTTAACTCTGGATTACTCCATGATACTTATGACAACGAAGGTTAAGGTAAAATGTATATATTAATTTTTGGTTAACAAAGACAGATTTTCATAATCATGATTTTTAACATCATCATCATCATCATCATGATGATATATATACTTATTTGTGCTAGTTTGTGTGTTTAATTGTGACCTATTTTAAAAAAGAGGTTTTTAACTCTGGATTACTCCATGATACTTATGACAACGAAGGTTAAGGTAAAATGTTTATTTTAATTTTTGGTTTACAAAGACAGACTTTCATAATCATTATCATAATTTTCGGCCAACTTCAAAAAGGAGAAGGTCCTTAATTCGTCTTTATTTTTTATGTATGTTACGCGATATCTCCGCCAAATGTGAAATAGCGCTTATTTCAAGTGTGGTACCATATAAATTTGGTTACGATCGGATTTGAAGTTGGTCTGTTAAGTTATTAATAATAATATTAGCCCTGTAATATTACTGTCCCACTGCTGGGCACGGGCCTCCTCTACTTATGAGGGGGGTTAGGCCTTAGTCTACCACGCTGGCCTAATGCGGGTTGGTAGACTTCACATACCTTCGAAATTCCTGTGAAGAAATTCTCAGGTATGCAGGTTTCCTCACGATGTTTTCCTTCACCGTTATAGCAAGCGATATTTCACAATGAAAATACACTTAACATAGAAAAGTCAGAGGTGTATGCTCCATTTTTGGGTTTGGTCTCGAACCTCCGACACTTGTCTCAGCAGTCCGTACCATTCCCAACTGAGCTATCGCTGCTGTTAAGTTATTAAACTTGTGATTATTTTCGACCGACTTCAAAAAAGGAGAAGGTCCTCAATTCGTCTGTATTTTATTTTATGTATGTTACGCGATATCTCCGCCAAATGTGGACCCATTTTCAAGATTATTTTTGTGTTCGATAGAGCTTATTTCAAGGGTGGTCCCATATACATTTGGTCACGATCGGATACATTTTGAAGTCGGTACGTTAAGTTTTTAAACTTGTGATTATAAATTCTACCATTTATTGAAATAAAACTATTCTTACGGATTCTATCACGATTAGGTTTTAAGTCTAGTAGTTTTTAGTCTGACCCATGACAACGAAGACTGCAAAGCCTTCGAAACGTCGGGAATAATAATTAAAACCTAATCGTGATAGAATCCGTAAGAATAGTTTTATTTCAATGTATAATATTCTACTATTTAATTTGAAAAAGAATCCGTATGGAACACTAGTATTCATTTAATAGCATTGACCAAAACATCTGTAAGTGAAACGGTATTTTTATAACAGTCAATATTTTATCATTCCTAGCAGTCGTAAATAAATAAAAGCTTTAAAAATATTGCGTTGATAGAAATGTGTTTTTCAAAAATACGTCATTGATGTTGTTTGTTTTGAAGATATAATATTGGAAAATTGACTGCCTCGGTGACGTGGTTGTATTTCAGTACGACTACTTTCCTGTGGTCTCGGGTTCTATACCAGGGTCGGGCAAAGTGATATTGGATTTCGCAATATCAGCCCGGAGTCTATGCCCGATATGGGAATAGGCTCGCCCCCTATCACATCTGGGACGGAACTAAGCTCGGCGAAATGTGTGTTCTAGTTCGCTAGGGCGCCTCTGCCTACCCCTTCGGGGATACAGGCGTGAGCTTATAAATTAAATAACATGCTATTTTACTTTCGGTATCTGGAGTAGCGTTGTAGCCAGTTTTGTCTAGTGTGGCGATGGGCTTAAGTTCCAAAAGGGAAGCCGACGCCCTGTAGGTACTATTTAGTAGCTTCTAGTGTCCAATTGGGTACTTGACTATGTTTGATTTTGTACACATTTTTATATGTATTAGCAAATAAAACAAAAAAGAAACTCTTCAGTAAAATCTGCATCGAAATTGGTTGAAAAATGAATCAGTAATTCATATTTTAAAATCTGCAATGAACAAGAGTGGGGATGTAGTGGGGATATCTTGCTATCCCTTTCTAACGCATGTACCGTTATGGCCCTGATGTGATTTTACTGATACTTCTCTTTTCTGCAGTTTGAAGGTTACACCAAATTTCAAATGATTATAATATATTCTTTATTTTTGAGAATATTTCTAATAATATCTATATTTAAGATGGCGTAAATTTCATATAAAATTAATAAAAAAAAAATAATCAAGTACCCAATTATTATTTGAAGAGTTTGAAAGGGGTAAGCCCGTAGGACTCGTATTACAGCGACCCTTTGCTACTACACTCGACTGGTATATAATCATAGTATAAACTAATATACAATGGTGGTGATTACTTCGTTACACGCTTTATATTATTCTTGTATTAAAGACGGACAGTGAGATTTCACAAGGCTAAAAATATTTTATAAAGCATAGACATAATGATAAATAGACATATCAATTATTCATGGTAGTCCGTAGTCGCACATATAATTAATTTAAAAGGTAAATTATCATGGCTAACCAGGCTTTACAAGGTTACAAATAATAGTCGAAAAGTACAGTAAAGTAAAAAAACAGAGTTCCGTACAAATGTTATTGAATACGTAAGATGAAGTTGTTACTTATGTAAAATGAATAGTAAATATATGTTTATGACCCATATACGCGTAAGTATAGCTAAAAAAAATCATATTTCAATAACATTTAAACCCGCTTCGGATTCCTGTACTGTGCGTGATCAGATATGCAGCATGCCCTTGGCCGGTCTTTAAATAGTCACGGGCGGCTCGGCCTCCGGTGGCCCATACGCTTATGGAACATATATATGTGCCGCCTCTGACGGGTTAAATATGTTGCAGATAGGATTGGCTTAGTTGTAACGATCGACCGTCTTCTTAACGTCAAGCTCCTATGGGGATCCAGTCCAGTACATAGTTAAATCTGTATGTAAGATCACAAGATAATAAATATTAACGAAACGTCGCCCCCTATCATATCTAGGATGGAATTGCGCTCGTCAGTGTGGGTGTTTGCTAGTTCGCTTCTGCCTACCCTTTCTGGGATACAGGCGTCAGATTATGTATGTATATCTCTGAAACATTTCCAAGACGCAAACATTTTTCGTGTGTGTTCATGCATGGGTAAGATCTTTTTTATATCAACGTTTGAAACAAAATCGACTTCAAACTTCGCTTATCTCAGCAATCTGCATCAGATACGGAGTTAGTTTGCCGCACTGAAAGAAAAAATGTCAAGGCATCCTGCGATTTCCTTATGATGAGTCACACAAGACCTTCAAAGCGCCAGTATTCAATAATATGGTAAAATAAGGCATATTTTGCCTTCTAAATGAGAGGGCGGTCTTGTCTTTATAGTTGTTATCTAATTTTAACCTTCATTTCCAGATCAGATAAAATTAAAAACATTGGAATGAAAAAGAAAATTAACAACTTGGAAAAAATACCGTTACATAGTAGGTCATAGCGTTAAGCGTTATATTATTATCCTTTGCTTCGAATTTCAAACATTTTAAAACAATAAGGTTGTTTATTTTTTAATTTTAATCACGCACGACGGCACGAGGGAATTGGAATATTATTGATTTTATATTTAAGACCTATCATAGTAATATTAAACTCAATTAATGAGGTACCTACGCAATGTTTAACGGTATGTACTATGTGAATAATAACAGGCTACTGTACTATCGAAAGCAGTGTGGTGCATAAAAACAATTTTGATAAACATGCGTAATTTTCGCGTGTGCCCTTCAAATTAAAGTTAATAAACAAAGAAAGCTTATCGAAGTAAACGCTCCAATATTCATGATTTGTAGATATCTCGCGAGTCACGACTGTCTATCTTGATTTATGTTACGATTAGATACACATAGTATGTATCCCTGAAAATTTACCAATGTCTTGACGTTGCTTTTTCAGTGCTCTGTGTATCGTGCTAGAGTGGGCAAGTGAGACATTGTGTTCTGTTCAAGGTATTTGTTGGTTTTACGCATTATGCCGCGAAAATGTAATCTTGTGGTTTTCGGTGATTTACAATGATTGCGTTTATCAAAGACGTCATGAGTGATTAAGTAATATTTTTATTTATTGTACTCAGTATGTGTTGTACAACAATATACTTAATTTAAAGAATGCACTTACCTATTTCACCTTTTTAATTATTTTCATCTGACAATAATAATTTCTTAATAATTTAATTATGTTTGTACTAATACAAAAATAAGTAATTTTTAATAACTATATTCAATATATTTTTATATTTTGGCTGTTTGAATTTATTTCCTTTGCAATTTATGACTATTTTTTCTATGTCATTGAAACAAATTGCAACTACCTTCAATTTTGAAAGTATCTAATACAGGAAACGTGTTTAAAACTACGTTAATTATAAATTGCAATTTAATTGTATTAGTTGGCGCTTGTCGAAGGTTATTTACAGGTAATAATAGTTATAAATCATCATAATAAGTAAATAAAACATTCATATCAATGAGTTAATTAATTTATTACTTTATGTACGAAAATAATCGCCATCACTCGCACTGAATCTGAACGTGAAATAATGGCTTTTAGAGTAAACGACTTTAGAAATCGATTTCCAGTGCAAAATAAGAAAGATTTGGGTAATGTGGTTCTCTAGAGTGCCTCAGCCTATCTTTATTCGGGAATTATGTAGATGTGCAATATATATCGTGTTGTTTAGAATATAATTATACTACATATTCAATTATATTTTGATAATATCTATGCGTTCTTATTATTTAGTTAGTTAGTTTGACAGCCTCCATGGCGCAGCGGGCGAGTAGCCGGCTGTGAAGCTAGGCCGCGGGTGCGATTCCCGCAATGTTTGTGCGGCCCACAGGTATTTGTTTCAAGTCTGGGTGTTGTGAGACCGAAAGTTTCTCATAGTCTCTGACACCCACGATACAGGTTACACCTAGTGTGGGGTCAGGACTAGGTGTGTGACTGTTGGGTGTACAACGGGTACACCCGTATGATATGCACGTAACTGTACACAGTTACGTGCCTATCATAATAGTGTTGAATGGCGTATATTAACACATTGGCACTCAACTTTCGAGACATTGGAACAGGAATAAGCCTTATGTCTACCCTTTCGAGGATACAGGCTTAAGTTTATGTACATATGTATGTACCTTTTTAACTTATTTGTATATTCCAGTGTGTATAAATGAGCAATGCGACGGAACGTAAAGGCGGGCGCGTCCGTCGCCAGCGGTCCATCCACCACGTGCACTACGACATCCGGCGCCGCGAGGAGATGGCGAAGCCCCTGGTGCTGCCCACCTGCTCGCTGCACCTGCAGGCGTACGACACGCAGGTCGCGGGACACAGGAGCACCGACGACTCCAAGTACTTAGGTGAGGGCGGCAAAAATTACTCCGTGCCCGCGATTTATGCATTGACATTTGTCATAACTTCCACCTACGCTTATCTCACTCTTCTTCTTCTTTTAAAATAATGGCTTCTACGCATTTTCGATGATTTAGTCAATGTCAAGGTAAGTATAGCAATAAACAAGTTTTCACAATAACCATGAGACCCAGATGTGGATGATCTCAAGGCCCTGCTGGGATTATGGCGGCAATTCCTTCCAGCGCGGTGCCTATCAAATGACCTTCACTCGGTGAATCTACCGGAAAAAGCCAGCCAACGCATTAAGCAAAACTCATCAAAGATCACCGATTAAAATGTTCACATTATTCTGTCCATCTTCACAGAATTTTGGTGCATAAAACCAAATCACATTAAACAACAAACACAACTCCAAACAATAATATGTAAGAATTTTAACAAGCGTCGCCCACCCTCTCAGACTTCCCGTTAAAATCCCGAAAATTACTCCCTGCCAGCGATTTATGCACTGACAAATGACAAATAAAGATAAGTTTCATCCAAATGCCCTTATTCCACTGCAACGTAGGATCCGCGTAACACACATTTTTAGTATCTCTAGTACTAAAACCAAGAGGTTTTAGTCTTCTAGGACAAAAATATATGTCAAGATCTATAATATATGTAGTAAGTATTGGCTTATGTTCCTGATTCTGAACTAACTTCGGTTTTCGGGTATAAAACTCTCGTTGTATATCTAATCACCAGGGTTACTCCAGTGCAACAACGGCACGATCCTGAAGCCGATCCTGAAGGAGGCGCAGCGGCGCGAGGTGGACTTCTACAACCGCGTGTACTCCTCCGCCGAGCCCGACCTGGTGGAGCTGCGGCGCTGCGCCCCCAAATACTTCGGCTGCAAGCGGTTCTCGTACAACGGACACGAGCTCGAGTACATCATCCTCGAGGACCTCACGCAGAGGATGCTCGAGCCTTGCGTCATGGACGTCAAGATCGGTCAGTGGCTTCTATATAATAGATTATCTACTAATATAAACTAGCTGTTCTCAGCGGCTTCGTCTACATGGAAATATCCCACGAGAACCATAAATTTTTCCGAATTAAAAATTTATTTTGATGTATCCTACTATCCTGCCAATTCTACCAATCATGCTATTCTACTAATCCTACTATTCTCCTAATCCTGCTATTCTACTAATCCTACTATTTTACTAAAAGTAAAAGTTGTATGTATGTTACGCTAAAAGTACTGAATGGATTTTGATGAAACTTTACAGTTATATTAATTATACATAGGATATAGGCTAACACATAGGCTATTTTTTATCCCTTGAAAATGCACTGTTCTTATGGGATAGATTTGTTTATAAATGTTCAGGTGAATGGATTAGGTAGAAAATTAAACAATTTGTTATAATTTTAAAACGAAAAATGAATACTTAAAATCGATTTCAAAAAGTTAAAAATATTTTCCTATTCTCTTTTCTTAGGTAAAAGAACATGGGACCCTCTAGCAACCGAGGAGAAGAAGAAGAACGAGCAGACGAAGTACGCGCTGTGCAAGCAGGAGTACGGGTTCTGCATCCCCGGGTACCAGGTGTACAAGCTGGCCAGCGGCAAGCTGCACAAGTACAACAAGGACTACGGCAAGAAGCTGCACGGACATGCCGTTAAGGATGGTGTGTTATGGTTATTTTATGCTCCTGTTACATTTTTTTTATAGCAGAGTAAATGAGTAGATAGGTCACCTGATGGTAAGTGATCTCCACCGCCCATAGACACCTAAGACACAAAAAGAATCATGGATGCGTTGCCAATCTATAAGGAGGGAAATAGGGATATAAGGATAGGAAGCAATTGGGCTACCAGCAACCACACTTACCGAAATTTCACATTAAGATGGGATAAGTGTAAGTTGAAAGAATTTGTTGGAAAGTAGATTTATTATAAAGGAGTTGACATGAGGCAGTTTGTTGACAAAAATTAAAGGTGAATTTCTCCAGTAATATACTTGATAAAGTGTGTGTTGATTTTAAAGTGGAGTGAGATAAGTGCAGATGGAAGAGGATGAAGAGTTTTTTATCCGGACTTGGCGTAGTGATTACACTGCACTTGATGATAAGTGTAGTGCAGTCCAAAAAAAAAACTATTGACCACCGATAAACAATGAGTTTATTAATGATTGGTGACCAGAATCATGTCGACCTATTTATGCTTCTTCACATTTTAAATTCGAAGAAGCAATAAGACAGGCGCATGACCGATGTAGGTACAGGGATACCCATATACTCGTTCCAACTAACCATCCAGTCATGCCGCAAGCTCTTTGAGAGAATTGGAAGTACACTGGCTGATCCTGGAACGTGAACCACATATGGGGTGTGGGTCAATATGGCAGGTTTTAGTACCATGTGTACATATACAAGTTGAGATGTGTATCTCCGAAAGGGCAGGCAGAGGTGCACTAGCAAATTAGAACACCCACATTTCGCCGAGCTTAGTTCCGTCTCAGATGTGATAGGGGGCGAGCCTATCGCTATATTGGGTATAAATTTCAGACCCCAGGCTGATATGGCAAAATCCAATATAATTTTGTCCGATCCGGGGATCGAATCTGAAATCTCAATGGCGTGCAACCCATATAGACAAAGAGACACTGTTTACCTTGATAATTTACTATTTACAAAAATCTTGAACAAATAATCGTTATCAAAAATAACTTTTAAAATAGCAGCACCCGGTTTATAGTTTATTTCAAAAATGAGATTTGATAGTAAAAGTGTGATAAGAGTTTTAGAAATTAATTTTGCATGTTCTTTGTCTACCCTGATTGGAATACCTGTGCATGTCACTGCGAGATCTCAGGGCGGTAGTCGTACCGATATATAACTATGTGTGGGCATGAACAGATGATATGCTTACTAGTAGTTTAACGAACAAATAACTGAGTTATAGAAATAAAGATAATTTATTTCATCAGCAAAAATATTTACCAAGAGAGACATGACAATACAAAGGAACATTATAGGAATTCAAAAATAACACATGTTTAAACGAATGACACAGCCTGCCTGTAACAATTTACAAATAGTATAAAAACTCTTTTCAACACTATGCCACTGAGGCAGTACCGTAGCACCTTGTGTACGGACGAGTATGTGTTTGTGTTGCAGCGATCCGCACGTTCCTGCACCATGTGTACGGACGAGTATGTGTATGTCTGTGTTGCAGCGATCCGCACGTTCCTGAACGGCGGCGCGTGCGTGGAGGGTGCTGGTGGTGGTGGTGCGGGGGGGGCGTTGTGTCGCGCGCTCGTGCTGCAGCTGGTCGCGCAGGCGTGGCGCGTGCAGCGCTGGGCGCGGCGCGGCAGCTCCGTGCGGCTGTACAGCGCGTCGCTGCTGCTCGCGTACGACGCGGCCAGGCTGCGCGCCTGCACGCCACCACCACCAGCGCCGAGCCCGTGAGTACTCCACACTACTGCACTACCGTCCGCCCGCTGAGATAATGCACATTTCGACCTATCCAAAGAATAAAGTTACATATGATAATGAATCGAAATTGCTTTTATATTTTTTGTAGCTTAAATTGACCTGTATATATTTAATTAGTGATTTTTTTTTAAGTTATGACATAATAACAAGTTAAATTATGACATAGCTTACAAAAAATATATACTAGTTAAATATGCAGATCAATTTAAGCGCAGAAAAATAAGAAAGCAATTTCGTTTCATTATCATATGTAACTTTATTCTTTAGATAGGTCGATTTAGCCCCTTACTTATACAAATATTTAAACGCTGCTTATCTTTATACCATAGGTTGTCCCTTTCATTTTTAAACAATGTAACGCAAGGAAAAAGTGACAGGTTATTCTTAACCATTTGCTCAGCTAAAAATTCTGTTTGAAGTAAGGCCCTTAATTAACAAATGATTGATATCACTTCGGAGCGGCAAACCATCGATATATTATAAATGCACAGTTGACGCTCCGAAAACGGGACAACCAAAAAGTACTTAAGTACTACTTTTACAT
Organism: Clanis bilineata; assembly: GCA_036417725.1. NCBI lineage: Eukaryota > Metazoa > Arthropoda > Insecta > Lepidoptera > Sphingidae > Clanis > Clanis bilineata. Next base: position 1,039,011 of record CM071139.1, on the reverse strand, counting down.
ATAATCGAACGTGGATAGAATTCTAAATTTCAAAATACTAATTTAAGAACGCTTGCTCATTTCGTTTAAAAAGCTACTTTATAACACGTGCATCGGGTTATATTTGTGTTGATTTAATAGTAAGAACTTGTGTTCTTATTCTTTGTTTTATTCCTGAGACCAGTTTTTATAACGATATTTGCAAAGAACTGTGCATCTAGGGTATATTATATTGATGCGGCGAACACATTACGGCAAGAATATTCTGCCGCCTCTATTCCGCCGTTCCAAGGTTACGTCGACAGTCCCCTGACTTTTGGCACTCGATTCGAATTTGACTACCATTCGTTTTCGTTTAGTAACTCAAAATTCCACCGAAATAGAGTTAAAAAATGCATCAATGTCACGTTAAAAATCACTGTCAGCCCCTCCAAAATTTTGAGAAAAATGAACTTACCTACTATTGTATTCCCCTGCACTAATCGAATACTATTATTACCACTATCTCGCATAAATCTAACGTTAAAATTACACATTCACTTTCAAACAAGTTTGTTGTTAATTGTTAATTCCACGATAAAAATCAACTAAACTTTGAGGCTAACATTGCCAATATTCAACCATAACCACTTAAAATAAGTTGGGCCATCTGCTTATCTGCCTTCATAAGCAAATAAAAATACACTTGAATATTTGGGCCATCACTCTATCTGCCTTCATAAGTAAATAAAAACACTTTAATATTTTTCAGAATCCTAATGAACTGCCGCTCAGCCCCCATAACCCGTCGCAAGTCGATCCACTCGACACATTCTCCAGCAACAGGGTCGAACTTCAGCGGACAAATCACGTCCAAGGGCCCCGTCTACAAAAAGGTCAACTCCGTCCCCATAACATCCATGACCCTCGCGCAGTCCAGCTTCGCCTCACCACCCCCCATAAGCTCTCCATGGTCGGAGGCCTTAGAAAGACTAAACCACAACCACTCGTTCGAACATAATTATGAGGATAAGTTGTCGAAAATCAAGATGAATTATCGCGCCCTTTTAGATCAGTTGTCGTACGATTCTCCCAATCCTAAACCTTGGGGTACTGTCGCTATAATCGATTTTGCGCATGCGTTTTTCAATGAAGAGGATCAGAAGTCCGTAGATGATAATTTTAGGGAGGGTATTGATAATTTCGTGGAGATTTTGGAGGGTTTCTTAAGGGAGACAGATGATCAGGTAATTTAATGTATAGCTTTGTCTTCCATTAGTTTAGTAAAATGGGATAATATTGGCATGAAATAGCCAATTTATAGATAGGTGTCAATCCAAAGTAATTTTATACAAAACATAGTTCATACATGATTTTTTAAGTCTTAGTTTTAATCCTAGGGGGCAGGTGTCCCACAACTGTTCCTGAATTTACACCTGTCTATGAATTGGTGATATTTAATAGATTTTTACCTAGTCGCTCATTTTGCTCTCGTGTCCTAGAAGAATTTTCTTTAAAACTATATTTACATTTTTTATCCCCCGTGTAGATAAATTATTATAGTTAACTTTATGACTATATTAAAATGTATTTATTTTTTAATGTATGTAATATTGTATGTAATGATATTGTTATATTGTTTATACAAGACTTAGTATTCATATCTTAGAGTTAATTAATAGAGTTAATATAATGTTTTAAACTTTATATGAAAATTATCTGCGTTTATTAATATAAGGTTTACATTTATGAAATTAACTTAATCCTAAGAAATCATAAATTATATCATAGGGCCCCGAGATTCCCCTTTCTCATGACTTAATCCGCTCCTGACGCTTTGCGGTATGATAGCAATTTTGGCAACATGTGAAACTGAAATAAAGGACTAAAATCATTTAAACATTTTGGCAGTAAGGTAAATTTAAATGAATAAGGTTTCAAGATTTCCGCCAGGTTTCTCGAAGGGTGATCAATGCCAAAATTAAATATTTGTCAAATCTCATGTCCCATCAAAACTGAGTTAAGAAAACCGTGTTCAAATGCTTTTCAATCCAAATGTGTTTTTCAAAGCAGTGCCAAATTCAACGTTCTGACAATTTCGTTTTAATTTGACGACTATTTTCGAAGTGTGTCTTTGGTTTCACGGTAGTGGGCCCCAGGCCCCCATGACGTCTTCTTAAATACACCCCTGGCTGGTTCTTAATACCTTCAGGAGAGAATTTAACATAAGAGGTATGGAAATCTTGTACTTAATTTTGTAATAATTATTTGATTAGTATATGTTTCAATATTTACATGTACTTTTTGTAATTTTATAGAGTGAGCAGTATGTTTCCCGAAAAGATAATTAGTTTTTTTCTTTAAATTTTTATTATTTTTTTGAAAGTCAAGAACTAAACATAATTTCGATAATACAATTATTTTTAAACCGCGTTAGAATTCATGCATATTATGGACGATTCCTTTTTATTTTAAATAGTATTATTAGACAACTTTTCTCTCTACCGCCTCTGGTTTAGTGGCAGCATATATGGGCTGGAACCGGAAGGTCCTGGGTTCGATTCCCAGGTCGGGAAAAGAGAATTTTATAATTTAATTTTCCCGGGACTGGATTTCTCAGAGGGTTGACGTCAGGAAGGCAGCCGGTCGTAAAGCTAAGCCAAATCCTTTCTGCAACATGTTTGAAAGTGTGTCGCCAACCCCACATTAAGGTGGGATAAGGGCAGGTAGAAAGAAAGAAGATTTTAAGATGTTTTAAAGGTTTGGAGAGTTGTTGAAGTTCGGTGAGTGTAAGTTGTTGTAACGATTGTATAATAAAACGAGTTTCTAAATTTTTTATTCCAAGTAGTATTACAAATATGACTTGAAATAAAACTATTCTTACGGATTCTATCACGATTAGGTTTTAATTATCATAAAAAAATATTATTAAATTATTAATTATTTTTATTATTAAAACCTAATCGTGATAGAATCCGTAAGAATAGTTTTATTTCAATGTATAATATTCGCGCGTAAACTTAAGAAATCAGTACAAACATGACTTTTTAGATTTTATTGTCAGTGCCAAAATATCATGAAACATCATTAATTAAGAATACTCGTCGTTCGCCTTTGGTGTAACGGCAGCAGTGATAGATCCTAGGTTCAAATCCCACAATGTGGGGTAAGGGCAGGTGAAAAAATATTGTTTTAACTTCCATGAACAAAATATATATATATATATATAGTCAATCCTTCCTAATAATAAAGTTTAATTGTAAATATATTGTAATATGTGAAATGTTATAATCCTATTTTTGTGTACTTAATAAATCAATTTATATTTTTAGCAATGTTTGATTATTAACTCCACAGGTATCTACGGGTATATGCCGACGTCTTATTGTTTCAAATATCATAGAGTATCTATGGGTATTTGAGCATGTGTATAAAGTATGAAATATCTTTTTAATACAAATTGCATAAATACACTTCTGTACGTCTGTAATAACTTGTGTTCAGAAACGGACGGCTGTAGGCCTATTTATATGCGGCATGTTAAAAAATGCTAAAAGGTCTTTAAGTTATTTCATTTGAAGTCGTCTGGCACCGTGGTATAACATTAGACCCAGAAATATAAATTAAAATAAATCAACAATTAGCTTTCGCATTATAAATATTTATTTTCAAAAATAGGCCAAAACTATCTCCCAAATAAAAATTACATATATAAACTTAAATATAAAGTGATCATCGACGAGGCGACAGTCAGCCCACGCACACGGATCCCACTCTACCCCACAAATGGGGTACAAGTGGGATTACCCCATCGTCAAATATCGTGCTCTTTTCACACAAAAAGTTCCACGTAGTTTTGACTGTGTGCTGCATTAATAAGATTAACAGCACTAATTAAATTGTGAAATGTCGGTCTAAATATTACGAAATTGGCAAAACTGTCCTATTGAAATATTACAAGCAATTACAACAAAAATACTCATAGCATAAATACAAATAGCAAACAAAAATCAAAAGCTTTACATTGATCCCTCGAGCACACCAAAAAGTTACAATTAGACCAACAATATCATAACATTAAGGGCATATTTATTATAAATACGCAGCTAAAATATTTTTATCCGCTCGTTAGTAAAATATCTAGAGCACATTTTTTAGATATAAAGCTTTGTATAATTGTCACACAGCCGAGTCTAGTGCAATACATCAATTTAGGCCTATATAACATACATTCACACTAAATCAAACTGCACATTTTAATTAAACAAAAAATATTCCAACACAAATTTAAATAAAAAATAATATTTTAAATCCATGTTGATAATGACTATAATAAATGATTAGGGACTAAGTGCCATACCTAAAAATATTTTGAATCATTGATTAATTATCTCGTATAAACAACAAAATGTATAAACAGTGATTAAAATATTTACAGATAAGGGGTAAATGTTATTCCTTACTTACGTCACAAGTTCCAAGTAAATTTGTTATAAAAAGCGAAAGAAAAATAACATATTTCAATAACAAACTTATATAACAGCCACATGTGACTCTAAAATTAACGTAACTGCCTAATAATTGTTTAATATTTATATACATGCAATATACCTGTGGACTGACAGCGCACCTTTGTAGATATATCAAAAAAGAGAATTATTAATTATGTGTTTGTATAAGCATCAATTAAACTAGTGTTACTAATGTAAATAGTGTAATATACAACAACTAATTGGGGTACGCCGTACGCGCCAATGACTGTCCAAAACACGATCGTTATAAGGCAAGACGTTACACATTGGACAACATTATTATCGGCCATGTTTAGATTACTTTGCCATTTGCGGATAGCTTTGGACCGATCAAACATAAACAACCAAACCTAAAACATTTTCGTATTTGTTTATTATCGTTTCATAAAATTATTTTGAATGTTAACTAATTTTATATCAATGATAAGTTAAAACATCTCTTAAGTTACCCGATAAATGCTAAAGTTATCCTTTAAAAATTATGTAAAAAATGAATACGTATAAAGAAGTAGATAAAAGATGAATTTACCCCAACTATTTCTTATACTTATATTTGACCAATTACCCCAGTGGAAATTATTTTCCATTAGTACCACACGGGTGCGTTTCAATAATATTAATGACTTATGTTAAACCTAGAAAAACTATTAGCAACCAAAATAAAATCAATGTGTGAGGAAAGATCGTGATGTAGGACAGCCATTTAGTCGCAGGCGTAGTGCCGGCGCGCCCCATACAGAAACCATACGGATACAAGTGTAGCTCAAACGAAGCACCTCGACAATTAAACTAAACGCCATAATATTTTAATAGATTTTTTTTAGAATTTTTCGCAATCGTTTCATTACAAAAAAACACACACATGGCTGAGGATTTTCAACATTTTTATCTTAATTTTAGTTTTCAATTTATCACAATTTATCTCCGCTCTATCGGTCGGGGTCTCGCGTCAGTTTCGGCACAAAACCGAGCAGGAACCCGCGACCGAGCGGCGGACTCGCGCACTTCACGATAACGTCGGGACTAATTTACACACCACTAACGAACCGTATGAAATTATACTCTTCAACTAGCAACAACGCCGCGACATCGGCTCGCAGACGACCCGACATCAAAACTGTACAGATTTATCGACCAACAACATGAGGAACATCTGTTATTTCATATGGTATTTTTACCCCAATATTGGGGTAAACAGAACCGTGACAAGTAATAATCTGCCGTCAAGCTGAAATGCCGTTAAGTGAGTAAATTTAATTTTGAAATGTCTCCAAAAACATGGAAAATATTATCCTTAGAGGTTTATTAGACTGTGGTTTTTATATTTAATAGAGTTAATAACTTGTTTACTTTAAGACTGAAAATAACCATAAGTCAACATTTTTTTTCTACACCACCCAAAGGTTGACTGGTAGAGAATGCCTCAGGCATTAAGTCCGCCTATACATAGTTTATGTATAAAGTGTTTTAAAAAAAGTCTATGAAATCTCTAGGGACCATATTTTCCACGTTTTTTAAAGACATCTCCAAAATTAGGTTTACTCACTTAACGGCATTTCAACTCGAGGACGGCAGTAATTTTGTACCTCAGAGAGATACGATAGTGACTACATTTTTTTCGAAATCCTGTTTTTTACACTAATAGATGCGCAAAATCCAGATCTTATAATGGTTTAAAACAAGGATGTATTTACAGTTAAAATCATCCATCTAATGAAACTGATCGTTTTTGTCGCGCAAATTTTTCTTCACCAGTCTTAGTATGAGTTTTACTCGATTCTCGAAATCGACGATAATTTACTTTCTCCATACACTTTTTAGTTCGTTATAGTTTAGGAAGATGGCGCTGCTAGTTAAATGAACAAAACGCAAACTATCTTCGATTTCGAGAATCGAGAACTGTCAAAATAAACTCGTACTAGGGGTACTGTAAAATGTGTATTTTGACCATCGATATATTATATGCCTAGATGCACAGTTTATGCTAAGAAAATGGGACAGCAAAGTAGTGCTTAAGCACTCTTTTTCCCTACAGTTAGACGCTGACAGAATTTTAAATTTCATAATTCAAATTTAAGAATGCTTGCTCATTTCATTTATAAAGCTACTTTACAACATGTGCATGAGGTTATATTTGTGTTAATTTATATTGGAATTTATTATCTTTTTCTTTGTTTTATTTATTATGATAACCGACCACTTTTCATGACGATATTTGTAAAGGACTGTGCATCTAGGATATATTAAATCGATGATTTTGACGCTTGATGTAAGCCTCTGAGGTACAGAATTACCCAATGTGTAGACGTGACCGGCGTGGATGTGGATGACAATGGTATGGGTGCGGGCAGTACCGTCTTCACCATAAGGGCACACGGGGCCCCCGACAGGCCGATTCAACAATCCTTACCCTCCAAGCGGTCCCCAAACTGTGCCCGGGGGCCCACGCATGGCTCAAGACGGTCCCGTGCGGTGCTATATCTTGGGCAGCTTGGGCGCGGTGACGAGCGGGTTGTGGTGCCGCAGCAGCGTGGCGGCGCCCGCCTTGTAGTCGTACGCGCAGCCGTGCACCTCGGCGTAGCGGTGCGCCGCGCAGAACCGCGCCCCGCAGCGGCACGAGTGCACCGTCGCGATGCTCAGGCGCTTACGGCACAGACCGCAGCGCAGGCGCGGCTTCTTGACGACAGCGGCACTAGCAGCACCACCCCCACCGCCGGTACCGCCAGCACCACCAGCACCTCCAGTACCGCCAGCACCGCCCTCGCCAGCCGCGGTGACTCCGCTGGCTGTACTCGCAGTCTCGGCTGTAGTGTCTGTGGTGGCCGCAGCGTCTCCGCTGTTGTTGTCGGTGGCGGTGTCCGTGTTGTTGTCTGTGTTGTTGGTGTTGTCACTAGTGTTGTCCGTGTTGTCGCTCGTGTTGTGGTGTGCGTGTTCCCGCGCGTGTCGTCGTGTTCTGAGGTCGAGTCCGTCGTCGCTGAGATGCAGATGTTCTCTGTTGCGATGTCTGCTCAAGGCTGGCAGGATTCTACTGCTGTAATAATAAATATGACAATAAATACAAATGATTCGACGCGGTTGAATTTACTTATTTACTAAAGAATATAAACTAATCAGGTAATTGGATTGGTGTGAATTCCTTCACTAATATAAAGTAATACATTAATAGGCATCAAAAAAGCTACCACATTATACACCACATACCAGCAAGCGCAGTGTTGGATGTCTACCTGCAAGGTGGACAGATGACCTAATAAAGGTCTCCAAGTCACTAAATGCAGGCCTCTTCCAACAGATTAATTTGGAAATCTTTGGGAGAGGCCTATGTCCAGTAGTAGATGTCCTGTGGCTGATAATGATATCATTCTCTAACCTTGTTGGTCTAGTAGCACTATAAATAAACTATGGATTCACGAGGTCCGGGGTTTGATTTCCAGATCGAGAAAAACAATTTTTCAATTTGATTTGCCCATGATTGGAGTCCCTAAAGGAGGGTGATGATGTAAATCAGCCAACAAAAAGTGTGTTGTGCTGACCCCCCATTGAGGTGTGATAAGGGCAGGTAAAAAGAAAGTAGTATATAATGTAACCTGTTCCTCTTGAGGTTCTCGAGGTCCGATGTGGAGGACGAGAAGAGCGCGTCGGCGAGGTGGTGGTGATGCTGGTGGTGCTGGTGGTGCTGGTGGTGCTGGTGCGCGTGGTGCTGCTGGTGCGGGCGGCGCGGGGCGCGACGCGCGTGCAGCGCTGACGAGGACTGCGAGTGCGCGCACGGGCAGCGCCACACGCAACCACCCGCTGACGAGACAAACATCATATTACAGATACATTCTTCAATTATCACCGAGTTTAAAACTTGATGGGCTCTACTTATAAAAACTGCCAGATTGCCAAGTTCGGAATTTGTGCCCAATATGGCGATAGGTTTTTTTTTGAGTGGTAGAGCCACGCTGTAGACAGTAACGTCTACAGCATGAATGGGCCGACTCACCGGATGGATACCACTGTCTCACAGAAAACCGACGTAAAGTGGCAGCTTGCTGTCGTGTTTCCTTCGGTGTGTGAGATTTCCGGTGGCCCATTTCCTCCCTTCATTTCCCAATCCCCTTCCCCTCTCCTTCCATTCCCTCCTTTTAGGTTGCCAACGCACCCACGACTCTTTTTGTGTCTTGGGTGTCTATGGGCCTTAAAAATCACTTACCGTCAGGTGACCCATCTGCTCGTTTGCCAGTCTCTGCTATAAAAAAAGGCCTGCTACCTATCACATCTGGGACGAAACTAAACTCGGCGAAATGTTGGTTTTCTAGTACGCTAGTACAGCTCTTGGATATATTCGGGGATAAAGGCATAAGCTTATGTTATGATAATATAAAATAATCTCACCATATTCAGCTGCAGAGATGGGCGCTAAATTCTTAGCGACGAGCGGCGGCGAATCCCTCCGCAAACGGCACTCCTCACTGTCCAAACACTCCTCCAAAATGGCCGCGTCTTCGTCCCTTTCCCTCCGCCCCTTAACCAGTATCGATCCGGCGAGAGCGTCCGACAGTTTCAGCCTCTCATTATCCACCGCCTCCTGTACTGACTGGTTGGAGTCTGCCCTCGTTCCGATAGGGGGCAGGAGCGTGTATCTATCGGGGTATGTGCAGTCGTAGTCGTATCTAGTGTACTTCCCGTCGTAGAGGGGGGCGAACGAGTCCTCCGCCTCGCTGTAGGGGGTGTAGGTGCGCATTTTGAACGGGTCGGCGCTGTCGTCTAACAAACTAGGGACGGATAGCGTTTCCTCACTTCTAGTCTTCTGGATTTCCACTTTGTCTGAAATTTGATAAATTTTCATATTAGGGTTATAATGGATGTAAACTATCCCGAAAACGAAGACATTTTTTTTAGCAGAGACTGGCATACGAGCAGATGGGTCACATGATGGTAAGTGATCTCCACCGCCCATAGACACCCAAGACACAAAAGGAATCATGAGTGCCTTGCCATCCTAAAACGAGAGAATGAAAGGGGAGCGAAAAAGGATTGGGAAAGGGAGGGGGGGGGGGGATGATGGACTACCGGAAATCTCACTCAACGAACGAAACGCGACAGCAAGCTGCCACTTTACGTAGGTTTTCTGTGAGTCCGTGGTATCAAACCGGTCGTGCCGGCCCATTCGTGCTGTAGACGTAACTGTCTACAGCGTGGCTCTACCACTCCAATGATAGTACAGATACAATATAATTGTAAAATCAGCTGACTTTAGGGGTCAACGGCCGCGTGCACACCGAGCGCGCGGACTTTAAACCTACCTATATTATTATTTTTGTATTTATCTGCCAAAACATGAATTGCTGCATGAAAAATAAGACAACCTACTGCTGTGTAGTCAACCTGGTCGCTGCCCCCACTCCCCACTACATACCTGTCCTGGTGGGATGGTCGGTCCTGGTGAGGGAGAGCGTCTCCATCCTGCGGCGCAGCTCCATCATCTTGCCCATGGTGACGGCGTTCTCCCGCAGCGAGCCTGCACCCTCTCCCTGGCCGTGCCTGTCCCCCACCACCCCCGCGCCCACGCCCACCCCCTCCGCATCCTGCTCCACCAAGTGCGTCAGGGAAGATGAGTCTGCCAAATTACATACATACATAATTATTATCACAATCATTTATACAAAAAAAAAATAATAGCCATTTTTGTCCCCTTTACAGTTACGGAAACTATAATAAACTATAGCAAATGTACAGACTCCACGATCTGTCATCGTTATCAAGAGGCATAAGACGTACTAGTGATGTACAGTATATCATACATTTGGTGTGATCGAGTGGCGAGTAGGTGCCGTCATGGTTCTCGCGCACGCGCAGCATGTTGACCCGCTCGCCGTCCCGGAACACCACCACCGTCACCTTGCACCCGCTGCCGCTCCACTCGCCTTCCTCTCTGGAGGAAATACACAAACATAAACATGGATTTATACATCAAACGTGTAATTTTTGAGCGACGCTGTAGATGATAGCAAAGCAGCGATAGCTCATTTGGAAGTGGTACTGCCGAGAAGTATGTCACAATTTTGAGACCAACACGAAGAGCATCTGACATTTATAAGTCAAATGTATATTTATTATTATCTTAGGAATAATCTAAGATTATTATTAGTATAAGGGAAACCTGCATATCTAAGATTTTTAGGTTTTGATGGGAAGTCTGGCAGGGACGGCGTCACTTTTTTAAATTATTTCATATTATTGTCAGGAATTGTGTTTGTTGTTTTAATGTGATATGGTTTTATGCACCAAAATACAGCGAAGATGGACAGCATAAATCGGTGATCTTTTATGTGTTTGGCTTGGTGCGTTGACTGGCTTTGCCCGGTAGATTCGCTGAGTGAAGGTCATCTTAGGGGCATCGCGCGGGAAGGAATTGCCGCCATAATCCTAGCAAGGCCTTGAGATCGTTCATATCTGGATCATTGTGAAAACTTGATAATTGCTATATTTACCTTGACTTTGGCTAAATCATCGTAAATGCGGGAAGGCATAAGAAGAATATTTTTACACGAGAATATCGAAGGTACCTAATACATATGCCAATTTTATCAGTCAGCCGTGGGACAGCATGGTAAACTAAGGCTTGATAGCTCATTTATATCTGCCCCACAGTGGGGCAATATTATTACAGGACTTATTAATCTATCTTCTTCTATCTAAAAAGGAGAAGCTGACCGACTGACGTATCAGCGCAAAGCCGAAACTATTTAGACTAGGAACGTTAAATTTTACACACGGCTTCCTTTTATGATGTAGGCGAGCACTAAGAAAGGAATTTTGGAAATTCGTTCCTTAAAAGGGTGTAACGGGGGTTGGAAACTCTGACGCGAGCGTAACCGCGGGTAAAAACTAATTATTAATACTAGATTTTTGATTACTAAAAGAGTACGTTACCTATCAGCATCGAGCAGCCTCTCGATGTCCCTCCAGGGCTCGGCGGCGGGCGGCGGCGGCAGGCGGCGCGTGCTGATGGGCCCGCCGCGCATGCCCAGCACCAGCCGCAGGCGGGCGCCGTCGCCGATCGAGTGCTCGCCCAGGGACGTCCAGTCCTCCAGCTCCTTCAGGTTGTATAGCAGGTGCTGTTGGGCTACTGGGATGCCTGCGGACACACATCACATCCAGTCCGTCTTAAACCATTAACAAATCATCCGAAGGGGAAGTGGGCATTGTAGTCGCCTCCTTGGTCTAATGGCAGTATACATATACGGGCTGTGGACAGAGAGGTCGTGGGTTCAATTCCCAAGTTGGCCAAAACGAATTTTCTAATTTAATTTGTCCGGGACTGGATCCCCCAGATGGGGTTGACGTCAGGTAGGCAGCCGGTCGTAAAAACTTAGCCAAATCCTTTCTGCAACATGTTTGAAAAAGTGTGTTGCGTCGATCCCTAAGGTGGGATAAGGGCAGATAGGAAGAACAAGAAAGTGGGCATTGTCCATGCGGTCATTAGTCAATGACCATCACTCATTGACTTGGAAACTATAACCAAGCGTGCCACTAATAAATAAAAGATCCTTGGGGGTCAGGAAAACAGATATACTCTGAAAGTCCCAAAACTGTTGCTTGTGGGTTATAGCAATTAATATGGACTGGAAAGAGAACAGCTGGGTTACCTGATGGTAAGTGATCCCCACCGCCATGACATCCATGATGCCAAAACAATCATGGATGCGTTATCAACCTTAAAGGAGGATAATAGGGAGTGGAAAATCGAGGGGGGAATTGGGCTATATCCACCCGAATAGTGACCATAAGGAAGACACATGGGACCACCCTTGAAATGAGCTCTATTGAACACAAAAAGAATTTTCAAAATCGGTCCACATTTGGCGGAGATATCGCGTAACATACATAAAAAGAATACAGACGAATTGAGGACCTTCTCCTTTTTGGGAGTCGGTCGAAAAGATTTATCACGGAAGCGCAAGTTACGAGGAACAACTAGTTGTATAATAATATTAACAGAAGTATTTCCAGACTGAAAATATTTACTTATTGGATTACATTATTAGCTTAACTCGGCCCTTCCTACGCATTCTAAAATGGTAGTTGAGATCCTAGGTCATCTAGTGTTGCGTATACACCTGACTATTACAACAATTGAATCGGTACACCTATCGGTATTCTTTTACATTCATCTCATGTTGTCTAATTGTAATTCTAATTTAAACAGTCGCAATTTGTCCTAATTTACGCAGCCTTTCTAATCCAGTTATATAACAATGACTATACGTATTGCCTAGTACGTCCTCACACATTCTAATTAAACAGAATTACGCCCGAATGGTCAAACGCTAATCAACTTTAACGGCTTCTTACATTGATTTTTGTCATACAATTTTGATAGATAAGGCGGCCTTAAAGGACATAAGGCGACCTTATGTTTATGAACATTCGGCGGTTAGACTGAAACCAAAATGTCGTACAAGCTAAAATCATATCTTTTCTGCAATAAAAAAATGCGTGTTGCTCCGACACAATGATAATAGATAAATAAGGACTTGGCATGAACGAAAGCAACATCCCAGTACTATATCAATTTTAGCAACTTTTTCACATTCCTAACCTACCATTATTTGAATGAAACAACGTAGAGGTATTTATAATAAGTTATATTCAAATCAATAAGTAGGTATTTGTACGTTATCTAAGTTTTATGACACAGTGACACCTAATGCCACGTCTCCTGCACTAAAACATTACACAAAACACGGTATTTCTATTTTTTTTTGTCTATAGTCCATTGTTGTATGAGCAGGAGACAGCGAAAATCATTGATTTGCGTATGTGTTTTCAGGTTTTGTTTCGAGATAAATAATAATAGGTGCAGGAGATGCGGATTTAGACGTAAATAGAGCGAGAAACAAAAATGGCGAAACCGGCTTCAAAGTAAACACGTTTTTTATCGTAGTTATGCAAGTCCTTATTTTTCTTTTGTCATTGGTCCGACCCCACATTGGGGTGAGATAAGGGCACCTTCAAATTAGTCGCAGTGTCCGTCAGCGGCACTTGACGACGAATGGTGCATTAAAAGCAGGTGGATGAAGAAAAGTTTCAAGCCAAAACACTTTTCTATCACCACTCCGCTCCTCTTCCTCAGCTTCCTTTTACCAATAAGAGCACAACCCTCTGTTAAATTACAATGGTAATTTTGCCCAGGACGAGATATTGCGTTTTATGTACACAAAGTTTTAAACAAAAATAATTTTACTGCCTGCCTCGGTGGCATGGCACGACTATCGTCCTGAGGTCTCGGGTTCGATCTCCGGCAATGTGATATTGGATTTTCATATCAGCCCGAAGTCTGGAATCTGTGCCCGATATGGCGATAGGCTCGTCTCCTATTACTTCTGGGACAGAACTAAGCTCGGCGAAATGTGGGTTTTCTAGTTCACTAGGGCGCCTTTGCCTACCCCTTCGGGGATACAGGCGTGAGTTTATGTATGTATGTAAAAATAATTTGGCTGGTTGGGCCTTTAGCATGCTTCTTTGTTGGCTGGGCATTGGCAGCTGGTCGTTTCAGGCTAGTTCATTCCATGTGGTCAATAGACGGTCCATGTTAACTTACAAAACACGTTGCATCACAGCACGCACAATAAATCTAACAGGATATTATACAACTGGCTAGTAAGCAGTAGGTGAGAGAGCGATCGCCGCCGGCTTCGGTCGCGAGTCGTGAGTCGTGACTAACGCTGGAGCGTCGCCAAACGTGATGTCACAAAGTCAACACTTTCCTTCGTTATAACATTGACATTGTGTTGATTGTTTTCTATATTGCGAGTACATTCACCGAGTTCTGCGACGGGGCCGTAGCGCGTAACATTCGACTACACGTTCGAATCGATTACAACTCTTCAACTCATTTGTTTGTTTCAAACAAATCTACTCACTCGACTGATGTAAACAATAGCAACACACAAAGAAATTGGCAAGACCTTCTGTTCATCACATCAAATGTATAATAAGTTAAAATCATGATCCCGAAGTGTTTGACTGCAGCCTCAAAAATGCTGTCACATACTACACAAGCTCAGGCCTGTATCCTTAAAAGGGTAGGAAGAGGTGCACTAGCGAACTAGCACACCCACATTTCGCCGAGCTTAGTTCCGTCCCAAATGTGATAGGGGGTAAGCCTATCACCATATTGGGCACAAAACGAAATTCTTGTGGAGAAAATCTCGGGTATGCCGGTTTCCACACGATGTTTTCCTTCACGGTTATGGCGAGCTATAACTCACAAAGAAAATACAGTAAACATAGAAAAGTCAGAGATGTATGCTCCATTTTGGGGTTGGTCTCAAACCTACGCCACTCGTCTCGGCAGTCCGTACCATTCCCAACTGAGCTATCGCTGCTTATTGTAGAAGTATACAAAACCATATTAATCAATGAAACAGTCCCTTAGCAACACTTTTTTGTCAATTTGGTAATAAATTGGCGTGAAGCGTCACAAATTACCCTAAAATATTCCCCCTTGTTGTCAAGTAACAATAGTGCTAAACACTACGAGCTGGGTATTTTTGGCACTCGCCGTTAGTCATGAATGAAACGATCACAACACTAATGTGAGAGTGGTGACTGGTGGCTCGGAGTTCGAATCGCAGGTCTTTCAATAAAAAAGATGTGATACTTTTATCGACCGACTTCCAAAAAGGAGAAGGTCCTCAATTCGTCTGTTTTTTATGTATGTCCGCGATATCTCCGCGAAACGTGGACCGATTTTCAAAATTATTTTTGTGTTCGATAGAGATTATTTCAAGAGTGGTCCCATATAAATTTGATCACGATCGGGTTTGAAGTCTTTATTGTGATTATTTGAAGACACACTCTGGTTGTCGGGAATTGTAATAGTGTCCGTTATGGAGGTAGGTTCGCCCCTATCACATCATAGGACTGAAATAAATTCTACAAATTGGACTTGTATATAAGAAAAAGTCCCAAGTTTAATAACTTAACTGACCGACTGCCAACTTGGTACAATCGTGACCAAATTTATATGGGACCACCCTTGAAATAAGTTTTATTGAATACTTTGAAAAAGAATTTTGAAAATCGGTCCACATTTGGCGGAGTTACTGCGAATATGATATCAATACGAATTGAGGACCTTCTCCTTTTTGGAAGTCCATACATAGAATAATACTATTTTATTGCAACCAATTGCCATTAAAATCAACTATTTGCTAAATTCGGTTGCCATTGTCGTTGAAATCAAACGAAGAGTTACTATTACGGTCATTCTACTACCATGTATGTATACTTGCAACCTAGGCGACATGAGTCATGACACTACCATCGTTGACAAAAGTGAATGAAACAGTAAAATTATGCCATGATTTATGTAGTAACTATAAGCTAATCTACACCACACATACATAAGTTCACGCATGTATCCCCGAGGAGGTAGGCAGAGGCGCACTAGCGAACTAGGACACCTACATTTTGTTGAGGTTAGTTCCGTCCCAGGTGTGATTCCAGACTCTTGGCTGATATTGAAATAATTCAATATCACTTTGCCCGACCTGGGGATCGAACGAGACCTTAGAACGGCAGTCGCGACTAGTCGTACCGAAATACAACTACGCCACATAGGCAGTTAATCTTTGCTATAGTTATTCAATGAATACGCTTTATTCATTGAATGTTACTACAATAGTATTACAGTAGAGCGAAGACAATTAAAATTACGTGTATAGGAAAACCTCAGATATTTAGCGACGGTAATGTGCGTCATAAATTCAGTTCCGATTAACATTATTACGTTTCTTATGAATGGCGTAGTTTTGATTATGAAGTGAATAATAAGTGTTAAAGCCATGGCTCATGGAACAGAATAGGGAACTTGCACGTAATTTTCTTTTTAGTTCATTGTTACGAACTAGGTCTCGAATAAACACACCAGAAAGAAAAACATTAAAATATGCACAAATCATTTAATGATCGCAAGTCAAAATATGACTTACTAAACCCCGCGCCAAAAAAGGACGTGACGTCACTGCGAAAAATTGATTTTTGTTGACATCTCAGTTGACGCTGACGGCTACAATGACGTTTGAACATTGGCTACAATGACGTTTGAACCGCTATAATTGCCTATCGTTTAAAATTTCCCCATACCGAACAAAAATTTAACGAAATAAAAATAAGTTGCACTCTTGAATCTTGAGCGAGGCGATGGGAAAGTTACACGAAGAAAAGAATTAGGAAAGAGGACCTTGGAAATCTCATTCATCAATCACCATACTAAACATAACTGTTTTCCGCAAAATTGGGAAAAATACCCCAACCAGGAAACACTGCCTAATGCAACGACGTCACTTGGGTTTTGCAATAACGTTCCATTATACGTAATTTCTAATTAAGATATTTTGTAAAATATCAAGTATTTTATCCTACAAAGTTCATCATAGCACATTTCAAGGCTTTGTTTATTGATTTATCAACACAATTGCTCGTTATAATTATAACTCCGAAGGGTTAGGCAAAGATGAACTAGCGAACTAGAACACCCACATTTCGCCGAACTCATATCCATCCCCGATGTGATAGGTAGTGAGCCTATCACCATATCCGATATTTCAAGGTCGGATAGGTACTGAGAAAAAAAACCCAATATCATAACCCGATCCGGAGATCGAATCCAAGGTATCAAATCCCCAGTAGGGTAACTTTTGACACTCGATTCGATTACGACTTCGGTTTCATTTATTGACTTAAAATACCAACGTATGCAAGGCAGTCGAAGCAAAGGCAGCAAAGTTATACTATGCTTCAGAATACGACATGAATGATCCGGCTCGACCGGGGTATCACCAGATTCACAAAAGCCGTGATGAAGTAGCAACATGATCGGTTTTCGTATAATTCAGTTTCAAACGCTAAAATTCCTTCCTTCTCTTTAGCCTTTTTAAGATTAGCAACGCATCCATAATTCTAGTAGCTTTTGCTAACTACTGCGCCCGCGTGAGAGTCTGTCCTGTTGTATTTAAATTTTCACCCCCTTAATTTCCAAAAATCCTTTCTTAGTGCTAGCCTACGTCGTAAAAGGCAGCCGCGAGTAAAATTTCACGTTCCTAGGTTCAATAGTTTCGCTGTATGCTGATACGTCAGTCAGGTTCTCCTCACAACGCACGCATGATTATTTTTGTGTCTTGAGTGTCTATAGGCGGAGGAGATCACTTACTATCAGGTGAGTCATCTGCCCGTTTGTCAGTCTGCTATACAGAAAAGGAAAAATCGAATGAATGCAAACAAACTAAATACAAATTAAATAATAAAAATAAATAATAATATTAGCCCTGTAATATTACTGTCCCACTGTTGGGCACGGGCCTCCTCTACTAATGAGAGGGGTTAGGCCATAGTCTATTAAATACATATTAATAGTACAAAAATCCACTCGGTTACAAACGTCTAGGAAAACAAAGTAGATAACCACTGATTATCATCTCTGCATATCTCGGTGCATACACGTGTGTTCGTTCCGTATCAATTTGGCAGTGTTCCTACACACATCCGGATTGTGATTGGCGTCCAATGCCATCTCACCAAGATTACAGGCCATCTGTCAAGCAACACCGGATATTCGCTAACCACACGTAGGTAAGTTTATGGCGATTGTCCGAAGTGTGAAGTGAAGGCAGGAATGCAACTGGTGCTTATGGTTGGCCGAATTATTCCGACGAAATATATTGTTACGAATATATTTCAGGCAATATGCGGTCCTTGCAACGCGATAGTGACAGTCAAAACCAAAATAAAGCACGAGTGGGCCGGCTTGACCGGTTTGATACCACTGTCTCACGACGCAAAGTAGCAGATTGCTGTTGGGTTTGTTTGGTAAGTGAGTCCAAATTTCCCTCCTTTCAGGTTGGCAACGCACCCATGATTCTTTTTGTGTCTATGGGCGGTGGAGATAACCTACCATCAAGGTGACCCATTTGCTCATTTGCCAGTCTCACCTATAAAACAGCCTCTGTCCGTCGTTAGAACAATAAAAAGCTACAGCCATGCCATTATTTTATGATCACCGTCATGAGTAAAATACTCCTAAGCATACCTAACGAAATCCTAAGGCCGGGTCTCCTGCATTAAAACATTACACAAAACATGCATTTTTTATCTATGGTCCATTGTTCCACGAGCAGGTGACAGCTAAAATCGTTGTTTTGTGTGTTTTAAATTCAGTCCCTAAACAACTTCTGAATATTACATAAGATTAGATTCATCTACTCTTATCAATATCTTCATGCATTCACGTCATTACACCTAAAACGGTCACGTCTTTATTGCTTATTTATCTCTTCATCCAATATAATTTGTACTATTTAATGTACAAGGTGATAATTAATAAATATTCGATTAACGTACGACCAATATGTTGCGTAATAAAAGATATATTAGGACGGGGAGGAAACGGTCGCGTTGCACAACATCCATAACATCCACTGAACATAAATACCATGCACCTTCCATTAACACAGCGGTTCTCAAACACGACTCCCATCTCAGCTCCCAGCTGACGCAGATGTACGTCGCGATGGCGTCACATAATCACATTAAAATTATAAAGGAGAAAGTTTGTGAGTGTGTGTACGTTTGTTGATCTCGCACAGAAAAACTACTGGATGGATTTTGATGAAACTTTACAGTGTATAGATTATACATTAGAATAACACAGGCTTCTTCTATCCAGGAAAATAAATTTCCACGAAGCCGCGGGCAACAGCTACTATCATTTATAACCGTAAAAATCCAGCTTTGTGTTCTATTTTTTTTACAATTATCAGATTTCTCGCAAATAAAAAAAACACTGTTGCAGTATCATAACAAATGATTTGTTCTATTTTTGCATCAATCGACGAATATAAATCGTCGATGTAATCAATAGTAACTGGTATTATACTTTGAAATAAAACTATTTTTACGGATTCTATCACGATTAATTTATACTATTTCTACCAACTCACTCAGAGATTTTGTGCGTTATGTTGCATTTCGATCCGTCGCGTAACTATATTATTTGGGGCCCGTGGCAAATTCGTCCAATGGGCCCCTTTTGGGCTCCCCGTTCCCAAAACCTTTTTTCTTGGCATGGCCCCTATGGCCAACGGCCTGTGGCATTTTGCCGGCATGCCACCCTGTAATTACGCTACTGATTTCGATTCCAATTATAGTCATTACACTAACCACAAAGCAACATGATGACGTGATGGGTAAGACTGTCATGATCCTTTTAGTATTGTATGTTGTCAAGATATATTACCCTAAGGATTGAGAACCGCTGCATTAATACCAGATACATTCAAAATATCAATTGATTTATAGCGATCTCAATATTACCATACGGCGCATCATGTACTACATAATCGTAGAAATACTTGGTTCATGTAGGCCATACGTAGGTGCGATTGTCGGTTAGTTTATTGGTGTAAAAGTCCATCAAGCGGGTGTTCGAAGTATGGGCAATACCGCGGCTTTAAAATCGACAGTTTTACCCAATCCGTGTTGATCGACCTACTTGAAAATCATATATGTAGTCGAACAATTGAGCTTGTGTGAAGAATGGTGATAAATGGGCCAAGAGTTCGACGGAATTTAAATCGGCGGTTTGAAATTAAAAATGAAATTAAAATTGATAAAGAAGATAAGTTATCCGAGGACCCTGTAATCCAGTATCTTAAACCAAAAACCTGACATGAAGCTCATCACAAAACTCTTACAGTACACAACTTGACTTGCCAGTGACAACGAATAAAGCCGCCTATTTTAAGACCGCGGTATTGTTGGCACGTCGATACTTAAAAGACAAGACATGGAAACGGCAGTGATAAAACCGTATACTGAGATTTTGGCACGAGATCAAAGTTGGACAATGTAATAGTTGACCTGCCGCAATAACGAGTGCGCGGGGATTGGTGGTGGCGCGGCGTGGTGGCTGGTGAAATATAAACACCTGCCTCCGACGCGGTCGAGTATTGGGTCGACGCGGTGTAAACAACTCGCGCGGACAGGGCTACCCAACCCGCATTCGTCCTAATTTACTCGAATTTGTATTTTTTACTGCCTCGGTGGCGTGGTTGTATTTCGGTGCGACTACCGTCTTGAAGTCTCGGGTTCGATCCGCGGGTCGGGCAAAGTGATATTGGATTTTTCCATATCAGCCCGGAGTCTGGAATTTGTGTTCGATATGGCGATAGGCTCGCCCCCTATCACATATGGGACAGAACTAAGCTAGGTAAAATGCGGGTGTTCTAGTTCGATAGTGCGTCTCTGCCTTCCCTTTCGGGGATACAGGCGTGGGCTTATGTATGTATGTATCTTGAAGGTGTAAGAACTCACTATACAAAAAAATGGGTTTTCCCTTTACGAGTTTTGTAATTTAATTTCGAAACTTTAATCCTGCAATTCGTGCCAACCCTGTCCGGATGTTATCCAGACGCTCTTCAAATTAGGACAATCCCAAAAAACTGACAAATGGCAGTCATGCTAATATTAAGTCTATTAGGTCAATAAAGCATGACCAAAACGCTTTTCTAAACAGTAACATACATAGTCCTCACCACAGTAAGATACCGAATTTTATGTCGTGGATATCAGGATCTACGAGAGACGCACGGTCTCACAACATCCTGACCTGAACCATTTGTACCTCTAGATCACACAAACAGTTGTCTCGGCGCGAGAATAGAACCCGTGTTCTCTCGCTTTACAGCCAGCTTCTCTCTCTTCAATAGATACCAAATATATCTCATGAGCGTAATTCGTCGATCAACAATACCAGCGTTAATGTAAATCAGGGATCACTTCACACTATTTTTATCAAGCAACGCCAGGTGTAAACGACTAGTGACACTCATGCGACAATTGTGAAGATTATGTCATGCGCTGAATCAGTGTACGCATTAGATAAGATAAAGGCGGTGTATGAAAATTTATCAGTGTACAGGTGAAAAGTGCAAAAAGTCATACTTGAATTCGAACATACATATCCTTACACCAGTATCCCAGAAGGGATAGGCAGAGGCGATCTAGCGAAGTAGAATACCCAAATTTCGACGAGCTCACTTCCATTCCAGCTTGAGTGGTCGAGCCTATCGCCAGCGGGCACAAATCCCAGACTCCGGGCTGATGCCAAGTATCAAAACTCAATATCACTTTACCCAGAGATCGAACAGAGACCTCGGGTGGGTAGTAGTACCATACACGCAATACGACTAGGCAACTATTTTATATGCTTTAAGGAACATTGTATGTAACTTGAAAATGTCCTTTTTATGTTACAAGTTTCATTGTTAAATTCTAGGAATGATAATAATGCTTACATTTTTATAGTAAAGTATGAATGAAGAGTATTAATCTCAAACAATGTGAACTATCAAACATTGATAACGAGTTTCTCCGTATAAAAATAAATTTCAATATTGTAGATAATAAATCCATCATGTTTATAAATATAACATGTTAATGACGACAATTACGTTGTGCTTGCCTCTTATAAATGAGAACATAAAATTACGTACTGTCTGCTACAATGTATTCTACCAGTCTTTATACCACGCCACTATAGTGTCAATCTTAAAATTGTTTTTACTATACAGGGTGTTTCGTAAAGTTGGTATCAATAATAATTATCCTTAAAGTGGGGATGGCTAACAATCTAGCGGTAAAGTTCATTATTTCGTAAGGCTCATAGGTTTATGGAATAATGGAAACTTGAATTTGTGACGAAAAAAAGCACAAACCACCTATGGAGTAGTTAATTATTTTTAGCATATACAAAAGCCATTCCTATGCTAATTTCGACCATTTAGATGTCGCATTCTGATTTTAAAATCCCCATGCTTAATAATTGATTAAAACAATTAAGTTCAATTTTTATTTTAGAGTTAAATTTGATGGAATCTATATGTTTGAACATTTTATGGATTCAATAAATGATTTGATTTGATTTATTTTTTAACTTCGTCATTAAGCTTCTCATCATTCTCCTGTATGTGGAATTGTTATTGCTAACAACTTTATGAAACATCCTGATATATACTATCGTACACTGACGATAAATCATAAACCATTACCCAACGTTTCCAGATACCAAATTCCCAAGATTAAGCAAATTCATTTACCCAAGAATGGAACCCTGGATTAACCCACAACAAAACTGATCTCTCAAATTCCATTTATCAGCTGATTGCGACCCCGCTTTGTCAATAACGTAAACTATCGTAAAAATATATTATATTATTGTCATAAATATATCTTTGTTAACAAAATTACGAGATAGTCGGGCTTCCCAAGTTGTATGGAAAAACCAATAGATACAACATGGGTATATCAAAAGTAACATGAAATACCACTCAATAACATCATCAAATACTGAAAACTTTAATTCAACTGTAACTCGACTTTAATGGTCGCCTCCTTGGTCTAGTGGCAGTATGTAAGGGCTGTGGACCGGGCGGTCCTGGGTTCAATTCTCAGGTCGGCTAAAGTAAATTTTCTAATTTAGTTTACCTGGGACTGGATCCCTAAGGGGTTGACGTCAGGCAGGCGGCCGGTCGTAAAAATTAACTAAATCTATCTTATCTAAGGATTGAAAAAGTGTGTTGCGCCAACCCCATATTAAGGTGGGATAAGGGTAGGTAGAAAGTTTCAACCTTAATGGCTACTTAGTACTTACATTAATTTGACAATCTGTCGCCCGAATGGTCAAACGCTGCTCAACTTTAATGGCTTCTTATATTGATTTTCGCCATACAATTTTGACAGATAAGGCGGCCTTAAACGACATAAGGCGACCTTAAGTGTATGAACATTCGGCGGTAGGTCTGTTGTGTTTTGCCGGGTACACACCAAATGAACGAAGGTTCGAAAATCCACGCCTGTTGCGGTCATACAAATAAACTTTTGCTATTGTGTGAATGCAACAGGCATAGATTCGCGATCATTCGTTCGGTTGGTGTGTACCCGGCAAGACACAACATACACAGATTTGACCGATAAGGTGTAAGTGAAGTGACATAACATGACTTTAAATGTTTGAGTTGTGTTACAGCATTCAGAGGTTAGTCAGTAAAAAGTTCAGTGAGTTGAGGGGTTGAGTGTAAAAAATTCTAACAAATTGCTGAAAGGGTTTAACTTTTCTTTTACTTTCTCTTGAGTATCCAGTCCCAGGAAAATGGTGTGAGAAAAACCCCCGCATGACCTGGAAATTTAACTCAGGAACTGTCAGTCCACAGCCCATTTATGCCATGCAACCAAGAAGGCAACACATGCAACTTAATAAAAAAAATCACCCAGATACCTAACCTACCCGCCATTTTCTTTAATTAACACTCCAAAGAGTAAACTATAAGCTTGTAAAACGATTTTTATCACAGTTTTTCTTCACAGTTTGTACTATGAATAAAGCATGGTTAATTTGTTTTTACTATGATGCAACAAAACGACTGATGCAATTTGATAGTAAAATTAATGCAATACAATAACAACAATTAAACAAAGTTTAACTATAATTGTAATGCTCAAAATGTTCTAGAAACAAATTATTGGGGTTAAAATATCTCAGAAAAGGCCATGTTTAACTAAAGTGTCTACAGATGCTGTTGAGAGTATGATTTTTTTAGAATATCTTAGAAAGAATGGGTCTTGCTAATAACAATATTTTAGCTGATCATGGTTTAGCTGATTATGGTTAAGATTAGTCTGTCCCTTTTATTTTCAAACAATGTGACAAGGAAAAAAGTGATGACTATTCTTAACCATATGCTCTGCTAAGTTTAAGTCTTGATGTTTTTATGAAAGGCTCAATGTGGTCCATTTGACAATTTTTATATAACCACAGAGATTACAAATATGGATGCCTGATAACAACATGATTCCTTTATTAAAAGATGTGAAGCTGTATCCTTTGTCTAATGGTAGTAATATGAGCTGTGTACTAGGAAGTCATGTGTTGGGATCCCAGATATTGTTGCTTTTCTATCGACATTTTTCTAAAACTGAATGCCTCAGCCATAGAATGTCAAGAAGGATAATGGTAAAAAAAATCTAAATACTATCTCAAACATGCTTATTAAGCTTTGAACAACCCCACATTGGAATGGAATAAGGACACCATCCCAAAATAAGCTTCTATTTCAATTTCTATTAAGCACATTACATAAGCTCACGCCTGTGTCCCCGAAGGGGTTAGGCAGAGGCGCACTAGCGAACTAGAACACCCACATTTCGCCGAGCTTAGTTCCGTCCCAGATGTGATAGGGGGCGAGCCTATCGCCATATTGGGCACAAATTCCAGACTCCGGGCTGATATGGAAAAATCCAATATCACTTTGCCTGACCCGGGGATCAAACCCGAGACCTCAGAACCGTAGTCGTACCGAAATACCACCACGCCACCGAGGCAGTCAATTTCTATTAAGAACTAACAGAAAGCTAAATAACTGCCTTTAAATAAATATATTTCTATATAATTAAAAAACTAAAAAACCGAGTCATTGCTATTGTGAAAACAATTTATTATTTAGGTAATAAATATTAACAACTTTCTATATATGACTAATGCTGTACAATCATATAATAAATTTTTGACACATTATATCCTGATATGATTCAATACTTAATATACTTTTAAATTCATCATTGTATGCTAGGATATTTGTTAAATTAAGATAAATCAATCAACAACAAACTGTCGCATCCTTGGTCTAACAGTATGTATGGGCTATGGACTGGGAGGTCCTGGGTTCGATTCCGAGGTCAGGTAGAGCGAATTTTCTAATTTAATTTGCCCGGGACTGGATCCTTTAGACCAGGTTGACGTCAGACAGGAAACCGTCCATAAAAACTAAACCAAGTGCTTTCTGTAACATGCTTGAAAAAGTGTGTTGCGCCGACCCCACATTAAGATGGCATAAGGGCACATAGAAAGAATAAACTATATTTTGTGGACTGCACTGCACTGCTCTTACTATGGTAAGTGTGCAGTGTGGTGCAGTGTAGTCACTTTGCCATGCTCAAATTTTCTTTCTCCCTGCCCTTATCTCCTCCCTCCCTCCCTGCCCTATATATACATATTTAATAATAATAATGTTAGTGTATTTCGAAATGAAAAATTCACATTTAAAAACCCCTTTTAGTAGTTTACCTTACCAAGTTAGTAGATTTAATGTAGATAATAGTGATAAATATTATTATCACTAGATAATGAAAAGAGTAATATAATAAAAGTGCTTTGTCTAGGTTTTTATCTGTAGCTATGGGTTTTATATGGTCTGCCTATAAGTCAAATGGGGGATACACACCGACCAAATGAAGGCAAACGAATCTATACCTGTTCCGTTCACACAAATAAACGTTCACTGAGGTGGGAATGAAACAGGCATGATTCGTTGGCCTTCGTTTAGCCCGGTGTGTACGCACCAAAAGGTGTACATTGTAATATCATAATAGGTATTACAGCATTGTTTTGAAGTTGTTTTTTAACTGTGTTAAAATTGATGATATTTTATCTGCATTTTTCCTGGATATGCCAAATTTTTGTATGTTTCCAAAATTGATCAGTTTTCTAGTACTCACTTTTTATAGTACTACAAGTATGTTTTAAATCTGCATTGTAAAATGTTGACCCTCATACTAAAGGCGCTTCTCCATCACTAAAACATTTACATAAAACTTGGTTTTGCAACACATTTTTATCTTTGGTCTATTGTTCTATGAGCAGGAAACGGTGAAAATCATTGTTTTGCATGTTTTTTTTTGTTTTCTTTCGAGAAATCAGGTGCAGGAGTCACAGCTTAAGAATTACATTTTTCATTTTTCTGTTAGTGCACAAATAATGAATATTACCCATTATTCTGAAAACATTGCAGTCACACATTTGTCTATTCAGATTACATTTGGTTTATTTTTACACTGGTACTTAGATATTTTATTACTCCCACCAATCCATCCAACCTTATTTCAACTCTGCATCACCTTAAGGTTGATTGTAAGAGACTGCCTTCGACATTAGGTCCACCTTTAAACATACATTGTGTATGAATTGTATAAATACCATAAGTGATTTCAAATTCAACCACAACAATCATATCTTGTAGATGTAGGAACAAGATGTAACTAGGTACTTACCTAATTTCAATAAATATTTTTCAGGTATTATTATTTTTTAATAGAGCAAAATGTTCATGATGAACCTTGTTTTGTTGAAGTCATATACATACATATGACTTTTCCAAGCATGCTCAATTATCAAATATAGGACTTTAACCTCTCGTTATTAAAAATTGTTTACACAACAGAGCTGTGTTATATGAAGGGTAGGTTAATTGGCTTACCTATAAATAACACGTCTTACTTTTTCGATACGTGCCATTGCACGGCCCGATGTTATTAACACGTTTTAACAACAAACAGCGTGCCGTCAACGATCCTTTGTCGACCGTCAATGACGCACGACGGTACGACCGAGCCTCGTCAACCAAGTTACACAACTTTATTGTATTCCACGAAACTCACCTTCCACCCTGTATATCTTCGACTTGATCGCGAATATAGTGTCCGACGGCGACACCGTCATTTCGAAAGCAGTCCCAGTGAGTGTTTCCACCAAAACTTCCATCGTTGGCTGGCTACCAGCCTCGTCCTGGAAACCCTTCGCCCTGTTCGACAGTCTCTCAGGGCATCCATGTTGTGACATTTCACACACGCGGTACACACAAACTATCTGCACAACATCGCACTTCACGGAAATGTTTGAAAAAAATTCAAGATAATGCGAAGCAGGGAACACGGTCACACGATGACGGAGTAAATAAAGTTACGTAGACGATCACGTATCGACGTAAAACTAACTGTTACGAACATTTGGTTTAAGAGAAAAAGCTAAAAATTAAATTTATTAACAAATCTAATAATTATTTAGCAAACAAAAAAATAATATTACACAGTGAAATAAATTCTTCGTGACAGACGACTTTTATTTTTTTTCTGGTGATTGATGATGAATGGAACGAGTGATTCATTCGAAACCTCGGGACGAAAAGTTTACTTTGTTTATGGTTACTGACATATTTTGTAAAATAATTTCTTTGTGTGTATTTTATTATTACAATTACTCAAGTCATTATGAAAATAAAACAAGAATTATATGATAATCGTTGCTGTATAATAATAAATTGCAATATTTTCGCACAAAGAGATTTTACTTTTAATTTATAATCTATATTCAGATCGGAATGAATGACCGGAAATCATTCAATGTCATCAAGCACGTCGCTTGTCTATGCAAAAAAACTCTTTTCCGTCGTTCTTCGTTCTCGGTATTGGAGGTTAGAAACATGGTGCGTAAAGTTTTTAAAAATAAATATCGCAATTATACGCAAAACACATTAAAATTCACGTTTATTCGTAAAGAGCATCCAACTAAATCTATATTCGCTAAGTTTACACCGTGAATTTTGTAGCATCAGTGAAACTCGCGTCACGATTGCAAGTCGAACATGTGGCTTGAGGATCCTCCGTTATTGTTTTCAGACTCGCAAACGCCGCAATGGAGGACGCGCCAAGCACGGCCGTGGCCACGTTAAGGCCGTGAGGTGTACCAACTGCGCGCGATGCGTGCCTAAGGACAAAGCTATAAAAAAATTCGTGATCAGGAACATTGTCGAGGCGGCGGCTGTCAGAGATATCAATGAAGCCTCCGTATACGCATGTAAGTGAACTAAAGTTACTTCCTAGTACCCAGTAAGCTTCACTTCAAGTTGACATGAGACTATAAAAAAAAGGTGAAATGTTTTGCTTATAACCTGTATTCTTTATTATTAGCTCTCAGATTGGAGATTGATTGTGGATTGACTGATTGATA
The DNA here is from genome assembly GCA_036417725.1 of Clanis bilineata. Classification (NCBI taxonomy): domain Eukaryota; kingdom Metazoa; phylum Arthropoda; class Insecta; order Lepidoptera; family Sphingidae; genus Clanis; species Clanis bilineata. Next base: position 1,010,634 of record CM071139.1, on the reverse strand, counting down.
CTCCTGTATCTACTACTACTAACTACGCCTACTATGTGAAGACAGTAATACAATACTAAAATAAACAAAACATATTCATGTACTGGACATAGGCCTCCCCCAAGATTTCCAGACTGACCTGTTGGAAGCGGCCTGCATCCAGCGACTTCCTGAGACCTTGTCAGGCCTATGTCCAGCAGAGGATGTACTGTGGCTGATGATGATATTCATGTGCATTGCAATATATAACATTCATTTTAAAAGCACTTCATGCATAATATGGCAGTATATAAGTACCATTGTATAACTTCATAATAATGTCAAAACCTAAGCTACTGTGGGAGTCATCCTACTTTGTTCTTTGATACCCATTCTGTGGAGTGGATTATTGACCAGGCACAAAAAAAATAAAAGTTCTATTTATATCTTTGAAAAATCCATAACACAGCCAAAAGTCAAGGTTTTATTGTGTAGGATGTTTTACTGCCTCGGTGGTGTAGCTTTATTAGATATGATTACTGTACTGAGGTGTCAGGTTCAATCCCCAGGTTGGGCCAAATGATATTGGACTTTTTCAATATCAGCCCGGAGTATGGATTTTTTGGCCGATATGGTGATAGGCTGTCACATCTTGACGAAATATGGGTGTTCTAGTTTGCTAATGCTCTGCCTTCAGGCATGAGTTTATGTATGTATGTAGGATATTTGAGAAAAGTGAAGTTTCCAGGATAATTACCGTCAATTTCATGTGTGTATCAAAGGTGTGTCAGGATCATAGCTAATGGCAATCAATAGTCTCTGCCTACCACCCCCATGGGATGCAGGTGTGATTGTGTATGTAGTATCCTCAATTTTCAAAATGTGTGTGATGTGCTGCTTTGGACAGGAGGCTGAAAATCCATAATTTCCAGATTTGATCATTAGACTGGCCTCAAACTAAAATTAATATTTTCAGATAACTATTGCATATTTTTTTATTTTCATTTAACATGTCTATAGTCTTTCAACTACTGTATGTATGTCTATCTAATTTCTTTAAATTTCAGTGATCCTTATCCAAAAGGGGCATTAGGTTAAAAGGGTCCTTTTTTCCTGATGCCTCTTTTCGACTTCATCCTGTCCTGAACACCATCTCGGAAAGCTCCCTCATGATCTTTCACACAGCATACCATTCACATGGCACTTGCAATATCTAATATTTATGAAAATAAATGTTGCATTGGTCTTGTGGCAGAGTAATAGGCTGTGAAATAGAATCTTCTGGGTTCAAAACCTTGGGACCAGGGTCAGGCAGTGGTTTTTTCTAACATGATTTTGCTCACAGTTGACTCCCTCAGGGGGTTACCAACAGACAGCCAGCTAGTCGTAAAAACTTAGCCAAATATTTTCAGCAACATGCTTCGCCAAATTAGGGTGAGATAAGGTCAAATGGAATAAATATTTACGAAAATCTATCTTGTTTCAGCATTCCAGCTGCCCAAGCTGTATGCGAAGCTCCACTACTGTGTGTCATGCGCCATCCACAGCAAAGTGGTCCGCAACAGAAGCAAGAAGGACAGGCGGATCCGCACACCGCCCAAGAGCACCTTCCCCAGGGATATGTCGCGCCCACAGAACGTGCAGAGGAAGTGATGTGGTTAAATAAAAACTAAAACACATTGCTTGTTTTATTTTGTATGCATCTATGCAGGTTCAGTTAATTTTTAGGGCCACTTGTAGCTCTGTGATAAATCTAGAGTTACCCTTATCTCGAAAATCCTACAGCTTACTTCTATCTTTAAATCAAGATTTGGGGTAAATACAGATTTATCGTGGAGCTGTAAGTAGCCCTTAATACTTTTCCGTGATAAAAAGTAAGATAAATTATTAGTAAGTTTTGTAACCACTCTCATTAGTAAAGGAGGCCCGTGCTCAGCATGGCAGTGGGACAGTAATATTACAGGGCTAAATTATTACATTAAGTTTTGTATGATTAGCATGTTTCAAATATTTTTTTTATCTTTATAAGCATTGGTTTTCAATTGGAGTCTGGAATTTGTGCCCGAGATGGCGATAGACTCGCATCTAGGACAGATTTAAGTTCGGCGAAAAACTAGTTCGCTAGTGCGCACCTGCCTACCACTTCGGGGTTACAGGCGTGAGGTTATGTAAGCATAGATTGAGACGTTAGTCGACTGATAAATCTATGGTTGTAACAGTCTCTAAACAACGCGGCGTCTCGCCTCTCCACGCAAGTAGAAATAAAACATCGAATAATCCACGACTTTTATTACCAATATACTTAACTACTGCAATATCAAATTAAAACACCACAATACAATGAAAATTGCATTTTCATTACATTTTATTCACTAGTAGCCAAGTAAACATTTCAAGAGACATCATACCGCTAATTCATGTATGTATAGTACAAGTAATGTGATACTAAAAACTCATTAGTAACACCATCGATATATTATTTACCTAGATGCACAGTTGACGCTCGGAAAACGGGACAGCAAAGTAGTGCTTAAGCACTCCTTTTCCCTACAGTTGGACGCCGATAGAATTCTAAATTTGAAAATTCAAATTTAAGAATGCTTGATCATTTTGTTTAAAAATCTACTTTATAACACGTGCATAGGGTTATATTTGGGTTTTATTTAATTAGAACTTGTGATCTTTTTCTTTGTTTTATTCCTGAGACCACTTTTTAGGACGATATTTGCAAAGAACTGTGCATCTAGGGTATAATATATTGGTGAGTAACACGGATAAAACGAAGTTAAAATCTACTGCATATGAATTATTGCAATGTATATAATAATTGTTATTCATTTTAAAACGTTAGTTTCTTGCGTGAAATATACATTTTTTAAACATCTTGATAGTTTTTTAACAGTATAAAAATTGTAACAATTAGCACAGATTACACCTAATTACAACAAAAAGTTTAGTTAAATGAAGTTTCAGCTAGACTTCTAGAGTATTTCTGCAATAGAATTTGCCAAGTAAATTAATTTAATAATTACAGTATAAAAGTTCTAGAGAGGTAATTAGATTTCATAATATGCATTTTTACCTGTTTTGGATGTATGAAAGTTTAAATTATATAAATTGTTTACATGGCAAATTCCATTGGAAAATATTTTGAGTTGCTACAATTTGTCTAAAAATTAACATTTTCAGTTTAGAAATGATGAATCATTCACAATTATGACCTAAGAGGGGTGAATCAGATGTCCAAACACCAAGCGGACTAAGCTAAAATACTTGACAATTTATATTACAAAGAAAATGTCTACAGGGTAAATAATTATATTTATGCAATGTCGTATCATGGGCCTTTGATTTTGTAGATGGTTTGGGGGAATTTTGAAGCTGTGGGCTTTTCCACAGTTTCCAGGGCATGCTTTAAATTCTTCTCAAACACTTTCTTAGCATCGCAGAAGCCCTGTTTTGTCTTGCCGAAGGAGTTCGGTCCAGCTGAAGTTGGAGTTTCTCTGGGGAAAGAATAACACACATGTTTCATTTGACTGTTATGATTGAATAAATACTGATGTTACTCTCTTTTTTGGAAATTTTCTGTTGAATATAGCCCATGCCAGTCCGTGTTGTAAATAGCAGTAATGTTGAAGTAAATATATAATTTTTGCGTTATTTTAGTTGTGGCTTAATGAGTGACGGGCGACTCGGCTTCCGGAGGCCGAGACACTCATGTAACATATATCTGCCGCCTCCTAAGGGTTAAGTTTTTAAGTGACTGGCTGTTGGTAATACATTGTCTAAGTAAGCTATACCTTCCAATATTCCTCATTCTCATCCTAGCTTCAGCCGGCATCTCCTCAGGTTCGTCATCATCATCTGTGTTAAAGACTGATGCTACAGCAGGTTTTTTCACTGTGGAGGGTTTCGGCGGCCCTCCAAGGCTCATCTTGATGGGTGCTTTGGGCTTAGTGAAACCGATCGATATTTTGGTGATGCGTGGAGGCGGCGGCGGCGCTGGTACCTCTTCCTCACTCTCCCACTCAGCGGGGGATTTTTTCCTTTCTCGGCGTTCTGTGAATTTCATTATTGATTATATAGATATTTCAAGAGTTGACTGTTCAAATTGGGTAAAAAAGAGTGTTATTACCATGCTCTCTTCGATCTCTTTCCTGGCTGCTGTAGGAACGATCTGGTGAGCCTTTAGGTGAACGCCGTCTCGGAGACCTCGATCGACTTGGTCGCTTGTCCTCGCGTCGGCCCGCCGCCCTCTCATACTTCCTAGAATCATCACGGGCGGATCGAGACGACCCTGCCAATGCGAAAACACTGGCAAAGATAAATAAAAATACCAATTGAGTTCTTATACTATAATTATTACTGTTCCGAGACTCAATATTACATTCACAAATAGTATCTCTATTAACTTTACATAATACGTCATTACGCGTATACCTTTGTCGTAGTCGTGGTATCGACCGCTCATATTGCTTTTGTGTTTTATGTCTTTATATTAGTGAAATAGAAGTGTGCAAACAAATAAAATATTTTATAACTTGGAAATATTTAGCAATGGAAATTCGGCCATTTTCATTTTAGTTTTTTTTTATAGAGATGGGCGATTATTCAAATATGATATATTAATTAAATCATTCGATTATGTAATTGACTATCTCGCTTATATCTATTAGTAGTTACTAATTTATTCATCATTATATTATTATGTATTATGTAAGGGTATTATAGCTCTTGCACGCTTTTTACAAACTCATAAATATTAAGGCCTCATTATGATTGTGAATTGTGATTGAACTTGGAATGAACGAATAGCCTTGAGTTACATAATATGTTTTACGATCCGACCTGCTGCTTTGGGAATAGTTTAAATTGGTTCTTCATGATGTTGTAAGATTAGTGGTAGACATTAATATCATTACTAATATTAGAAAGTTAATTATTTACTAATTTCATATCGATTATTTTACAATGTTTCACGAAGAACATCTCAAGTTTTTTTACTTTTTAAATTCTCATTCCATATCAGGGATGATAAATTTGTATATTTACAGCATAGTGTATATAACCGTTTCAGGACGAAGGAAATAATTATTTTTTTTACCAGGTATTCGATAAATAATAGATATAGATTATTTTGATATTATTTAAGAAAATGTATCACAGAATTCACAAATCTATGACAGATCTAGCGGGAATTACTTTTGCAAATCGTGTATAGCGCTATCTCGTTCTTTTAATTTATGCTAAATAACTAACATTACGTAAAAATTTAATGTCAAAATCAGCTGAAATTTGATAAAAATTTTGAGGTTATTTAATTACTTTCCAATTGTTTACGGGATTTTAATGAATTTCCAATTATAACTGTTGACTTTATGATAAAATATGATCTTTATACGTCGAGCTACGCGTTTGTACAGGCTTTCGAGTGTACAACAAAAACAGAATTGCTGTTGTTATTCTGACGCTGGTCGCGTTACAACACTCAAGGAAAAACTTAAACAGGGACCGGGATTAAAAGAATTTGTTACAGAAAGCTCGGAACCAATTCTTCTAGATCGCCCTCATATACCTTACTTGCCTGATAATATACAAATAGTTAAGAAAAGGAAAGTTTTCTTCGATGTGTATGGTTGTCAGATGAACTTGAATGATACAGAGATTGTTTGGTCTATTTTAAAAAAAGAAGGATTTGAGAAGACAGAAATCGAGGAAGAAGCAGATGTGTTCCTTGTGATGACATGTGCCATCAGAGAAGCAGCGGAAATGAAGATTTGGCATAGATTAGATCACCTCAGAGGGTACAAACGACGAGCGATGGAAAAGAATAAAAAGGCGGTAAAAATCGGTATTCTGGGGTGTATGGCCGAGAGATTAAAGCAGAAACTAATTGAGAAGGAAAAAGCTGTTGATATTGGTAATGAGTTATATTCCATAATTACTATAAACAAAATTCTCTACCTGTCCTTGTCCCACCGTAATGTGAGGTTGGCGCAACACATCTCTTTTAAGCATGTTGCAGAAATTATTTGGCTTAGTTTTTATGTCCGGTTTTGCTGACGTTAACCCCTCTATGGGGGATCCAGTCTGGTGCAAATCTTATTAGAAAAATTGCTTTGCTCGACTTGTGAATCAAACACAGGATCTCCCGGTCCACAGCTCATATATGCTGCCACTAGAAAGAAAACGATTAATGCATATTATGAGTTAGTAAAACACAATGGACCATTTCTTTTGTTCCAGTGGCAGGTCCAGATAGTTACAGAGATTTGCCACGTCTGTTAGCTCTTACAGAAAATGGACAGACAGCAGTGAATGTGTTGCTTTCATTGGATGAAACATATGCAGATGTGGTGCCTGTCCGATTGAACCAGAATAGTGTTTCAGCTTTTATGTGAGTTGTGTGTTTCTGTCAATATAGACGCCTTATTATCATTATTTATGGTGGAGACATCTGCAGTTGCACAGACGGGTGATCAGCTCACTTACCAAAACTATTTCACCCTTAATCCCAATCTGGGTGGCACTCCACTTCCGCTTCAGACGCAATCGAGGTGTGCAACAGCCCCAAAGAGGCACTTCACCTTTGGGTTTCGGCTAATGCTCAGACTAGCCTTTGGACATCATGGGAGTCTTCCAGGTTTGCACCTTTCAGGTCCGCCCACGGATGCCCAGCCTATAGATGCCTTAGCTTGAAAGCAAAGCGAGCCCCATACATCATTGTCCTGAACATGTTTTGGCAGACCCCCAATGATCCCATCACAGTTGCTGTAGTAACAGCACTTTCCCTTCTGAATACTATTGCAATATTTATTCCATTTCGTTTCTATTCTTTTTTCTCTTTTCCCACTCATTGTTGCCTGAGAAATTGCCTAAACCGAGATTCTTTCTTTCTTTCAATATCAACACTAAATTCCGATTCTTGTATTCTAATTTAACATTTCAAGGGATTTTACTTATTTTTTTTACTTTTTTGTTCTGAGTTTTCTAAACTTTATGGTTATGGGCTGCCTCTAAATTAATAAAATCATTTTTTAAAACAAATAAATGCATATGAAACATTTTAATGTAAGAAATGCACATTAATGTAAGAAATCAACATTTCAGCTCCATAATGCGAGGATGTGACAACATGTGTACGTACTGTATAGTACCGTTCACAAGGGGACGGGAGCGGTCTCGCCCTGTCTCCTCTATAGTTGAGGAGGTCCGCCATCTCTCTGACCAGGGCGTTAAGGAGGTCACACTTCTGGGGCAGAACGTCAACAGTTATAGAGATGTATCTATGGTGACGGAGAAATGTGACACACAGATGGCGAGAGGTATGAGGGTTTTTTAATTGAATTGTTATTTACTTTTAAAGTAACTATTGAACTTTCGAAATTCTTGAGGAGAATTCTTCGGTACGCCGGTTTCGAAACATAGATTAGTTCAATTTTGATGGTTTTTTATTTGATAAAGGAATGTATCTGTCTTTCCAAATGCCCTTATCCCACCCCAATGTGGGGTCGGCGTAACACACCCCCTCGAGCTTGTTGCAGAAAGGATGCGGCTTAGTTTTTACGATCGGCTGTGTGTCTGAAATCTACCTCCTGGGAGCAGTACCAAGCAAATTAAATTGAAAAATTGATTTTTTCAACCTGAGAATCGAACCCAGGACCTCTCTCCTGGTCTATAACCCAACTATGCTGGCAGTAGACCAAGGAGGCGACGTAACGTGTTTCAGGGTTCAAAACAGTGTACAAAACGAAGAAGGGTGGTCTGAGGTTCGCTGACCTGCTGGATCAGGTGTCGGCTGTAGACCCTGAGATGAGGATCAGGTTCACAGCAGCCCATCCCAAGGACTTCCCTGATGAGGTGTGTTCTTTATTGTTCTTAACACACTTTCCAGATAAATCTTTAGTCTGACAGTTGTTCTTAATGTTGGTACTTCCCTACTTATAATAATATCCAATTCAATAATAATAATCAATTCAGCTACATGTATCGATAATGTCATAAGTAACTTTGATATAACACACAAAGAGCTAGTTTCAGGTGTCCGTTCAGATCATAAATGTCAGTTAGTCAAACTAAGGTGTAACAAAATTATGAATACTAAAACCACAATTCAAATAAGGCCACTGTCAAAGCGTAATTTGGAGAAGTTTAGTAGTGCAGTAAATTCACTTTTATCTTCTTTATCGACAACATCGGACCACCCAAATGATATGTTTAAAATTTTATTCGATAGTATCTCAAGTGAATTTAATAAAATATGTAAGTCTAAGACCACTACGTGTAAAAATAAGCTATTATTCAGCGCCTGGGCAACAAAAGGTATTAAGCGTAGTAGAGATGTTCTTTATGAACTATATGACAAAAGGTCCTATACACCTGATGTTAAGTTCAATAATTACTTAAGAACATATTCAAAAATATTTAAGAGAGTGTGTAAACAAGCAAAAGCAGCTTATGTAAGCAATAATATAAAAAAATCGGATGATAAGATTAAGAGTACGTGGAAAATAATAAATACTGAAACTGGAAAAAATAGGGTTAAAGACGGCCAAATAGTTTTAAATATTGATGACGAACTGGTTTCAGACAAATGTACTGTTGCAAATTTTCTGGATAGGTATTTTACTAACATTCCTTTCGAGACCACGAAATGTCTTTTATTATCACCAGTAGTAGCTGAATCATTCCTAAAAAAGAATGTAAATAGAACATTGCCTAGTTTTGATTTTGACCCAGTCACACATTATGATATTATAAAAGTATTCAAGAGCCTAAAAATGAAAAGCACTGAAGACATTTGGGGACTCTCTGTTAAAGCCTTAGATTCCATCATTGTTCACATTGCGCCAATGTTAGCTGACATATTTAATAGTTGTATTAGATACGGCATATTTCCTGATCTTATGAAAATAAGTAAAGTAATACCAATTTATAAATCAGGATGTTCAAATACTGCTTCAAACTATAGACCGATATCTATACTACCAGCATTTAGTAAAATTTTTGAAAAACTTATATTAAATCAAATGCTGGTTCACTTTAATTTAAATAACATTCTCCATAATAGGCAGTTCGGTTTCACAAAAGGCCGATCTACTCAAGGTGCTGGTCAAGCCTTAATAAAGTCTGTGCTAGAAGCTTGGGAGGGATCGCAAGATGCTTTTCGAGTATTTTGCGATCTCTCTAAGGCATTTGATTGCGTCAATCATAGAATTCTTGTTTCAAAACTTAATTTCTATGGAATTCGTGGCACAGCTCTTAAATTATTAACATCGTATTTGACTGATCGGACACAAAAAGTTTTCATCAATAATATATCTTCGAAGGGTTCCCCTGTCAGAATAGGTGTACCACAAGGATCTATCTTAGGCCCTTTCTTATTCTTAGTATATATAAATGACTTCCCATGTATGATTAATAATATGGCAGAAGTAGTCTTATTTGCTGACGATACGTCGCTTATATTTAAGGTAGACAGGAAGGATAGGAATCTTGTAGAGTCAAATAAAGTTCTTCGTTTAACATCAGATTGGTTTTCTGCAAATAATTTACTTCTAAATGCTACAAAAACAAAATGTATAAAATTTTCATTGCGAAATATGAATCATGAAAAATCAAATATCACATTAGACAATAAAACATTAGATTTAGTCTCGTCTACTGTCTTCCTTGGAGTAACAGTAGATGTCAAATTGCAATGGGGCCCTCACATACAAAAAAAATCTGGAAAACTGAGCTCAGCCATATTTGCAATTAGGAAAATAAGACAAATGACTGATGTGGCTACGGCTAGGTTGGTATATTTTGCATACTTTCACAGCATTATGTCTTATTGCATTTTGTTGTGGGGTTCTGCCGCAGATCTGCAGACTGTCTTTGTACTACAGAAGAGAGCGGTTCGCGCTATATACAACCTCCGATCCCGTGACTCTCTTCGAGAACTGTTCAAAGATATTAATATACTTACTCTGCCGGCCGAATACATCTTTCAAAACATAATGTATGTTCGCAAAAATTTAATTAGTTTTTCAAAAAACAGTGAAATACATAGCATAAATACGAGGAATAAAGAAAAACTTGCAATTCCTAAATTAAGACTCTGCAAATCAAATAAATCATTTATAGGAAATTGTGTTAGATTTTATAATAAACTTCCTTCCGAAGTAACTAACTTACCAGGTGATAAATTTAAATCCTATGTTAAACGTGCCTTAATGGCTAGGGCTTATTATAGCGTTGCAGACTACTTAGCTGATAGGGAAGTCTGGCGTTAGTTCTGCACACTGCACCAAGATGGTGACCTTAACTGAACCGAGTCGCCTTCTTCTTTTTTCTTTACTATAATAGTAACTTTTTTAACTTTACTACAATAGTAATTATTTTAACTATAATGACATTTTTGATTAAAGTACATTGACTGGCTTGACATTAACATTAATATAGTTATCTGATAATAATATAGGACATTAGGTATATTTATTATATTTTTATTGTAAACAGACCGACCGATCGACCAATTTGGAAAGTGTATGCCATAAATTGTATAAAAATAATCATATAATGACTAAGCTTATTGTTTGTGATATATATAGATATAAGGATTTTTGTTAGTATGGGTTTTTGCATCCTACAATGCCATTTCACCTTTTAATCATTATTTTGGTAATTACACCTCCAGTGGTATTGAGGATGCGTGAATCCATATAAATATGATTATCAATTGTATTGACAATTTTAATTTATTAAATCAAATTATTAAAAAAAAAGAAAATAGACAAAAGAAAAAAAAAGAAATGGTGACAATTGATGATGAAAAAAAAAAAGGCCGGAGTTTCTTTCTGCCTTTCTTCTTCGGGTCGTCATCCGTAGGTAGCTAGAGAAAGGGTGGTAGGTTAGCTAGGATAGGGCCTCACGCACCAATCCCAACTGCTTCCAGTATTTCCAGTCAATCCCCTGCCACCATTCCTGCCATATGCCATTCCCATACAATCCATTCCCTTACACTCTATTCCTATTTCCCCTTATCACCCTATCTCAGCCATCCCATCGTTATTATGTCCATACTTGCCTGCCTGTTGTCAAATTCAAATATATAATGTAAATTATATTAATCCTAATTTAAAAATTTACTTGTGTTGACTTGTCATAAGTGCTTTTTTACATGCCTACGTGATCAATAAAGATTTTTATTTAAAAAAAAAAATAATAATAATAATAATTATCCAGCCAGTAATATTACTGTCCCACTGCTGGGCACGGGCCTCTACTAATGAGACGGGGTTAGGTCTTAGGTGTTAGAGGGGTTAGAGGGGTCTTCACATACCTTGTTTTTGTTTTGTGAAGACATTTTGGGGTATGCAGGTTTGCTCATGATGTTTTCCTTCACCATTATAACAGCGATAATTCACAAAAAAAAACACACTTAACATAGAAATGACACAAGTGTATGCTCCATATTGGGGCTGGTCTCAAAAACCTCCGAAATTCGTCTCTGTCTTTACGATTGCTAACTGAGCTAGCACTGCTTTGATGACAATGATTGCTAAAAATTGTGTTAGTTTAAACAGCAATAATGGTTTATTTACTAAAGGCCGGTTCCAATAAACAATCTCAGTTCGAATGTGCAGACGGATTACAAAAATGAGCCAATAAGAACACAGTTTGAACATGACTCCGTCAAATGACTTGATTTGATTGGTTCATAATCGCGATCTATCTGCACTATAAACTGAGATCGTGTATTGAAACCGGCCGTTATTGTTCTCTGTCATAGGTGCTACAGATAATATCGGAGCGGCCCAACATCTGCAAGTTGCTGCACCTGCCGGCCCAGTCCGGGTCGAGCTCGGTGTTGGAGCGCATGCGCAGGGGGTACTCCAGGGAAGCGTACCTGGAACTTGTCGCACATGTCAAGAATACTATACCCGGGGGTGAGTGGCCTGATGCTATTATTAAGGGCCTCCTGCTGGTTTTCTCGAAACATTCCACAAAACAATGTTTCTGTTTAATGAATGTGTAGCGAAATCATATTCTGTAGGTAATTATGTAGGTGTTGTGACTGCCTTGGTGGTGTATTGGTGGTAGGATATTCGTATCTGACTGGATGGGGACCATCGTTTACATGATGCTAAAACCTGTCATAGTGACCAACAATCCGTGTGTGGTTCGCGTTCCAGTATCAGCCAGTGTACTTCCGGTTCTCTCGAGGGGCTTGCGGCATGACTTGATGGTTGGTTGGGATGGGTATGCAGGTATCCCTGTATCTGCATTGGTCATCCGCCTGTCTTGTCAGAAGCTCCTCGATTTGCTTCTTCCCTCTCCGGATTCGGAGTGTGAAGAAACATATAAATAATAATAATATTAGCCCTGTAATATTACTGTCCCACTGCTGGGCACGGGCCTCCTCTACTAATGAGAGGGGTTAGGCCTTAGTCTACCACGCTGGCCTATGTGGGTTGGAAGACTTCACATACCTTCGAAATTCTTATGAAGAAAGTTCAAAGTTCTTATGGTTTCCTCACGATGTTTTCCTTCACCGTTATAGCAAGCGATATTTCACAATGAAAATACACTTAACAAAAAAGTCAGAGGTGTATGCTCCATGTTGGGGTTGGTTTCGAACCTCCGACACTCGTCTCGGCAGTCCGTACCATTTCCAACTGAGCTATCGCTGCTTATAGGCCGGCATAATTCTGGCGACCACTGATAAATCCATTGTTCATCAGTGGTTAGTGGTTACTGTTTTTTTACGACTGCACTATGCTTACCATCAGGCGCAATGTAGCCACATTGCTGTGCCTGGATAAAAAAAAGATGGATTTCAGTTTGATGATTGTTCTAGTTGGGTTATCAACGGACATGATCTGCGGCTTCTGTGGTGAAACTGAGGAGGAGTTCCAACAGACACTGTCTCTGATGGAGCTCGTGGATTACAACACGGCATACTTGTTCCTCTACAGCATGAGAGAGGTGAGATTTTGTTTAAGTTTCAATTATTTCTGTACTAGTTTTGGATAGGCTGGGATCTATAGAGCAAACTTCGACCAAGTCTAAGTCAAAGAAACGAACTCTGTTATAATTGGGAATTTTTAAATCGAACTTCGTAACATGTCTAAGCATAGATTTTCTTGTAAAAAATGACTCGGACTAAGGTCAAAGTTTGATTTCATAGTTTCAAATCGTCACTGAGTTCGTTTCTTTTACTTAGAAACGTCGAAGTTCGTTCTATACATGTCAGTAGCGTTGAGTGTTGATGTATAGCAACATGTCTAATTATGTATTTAAATGCTTTGTAAATAATATGTTCTGTGGGTCAAAGTGTTTGAATTCAGTAAAATATGGAACGACATTTTTTTTTTAATTAGCCGTCTATTTTTTGTACCTAAATTTTTTCAATTCTATATACGAATCTACATAATTACACTGCCTTCTTGAATTTTTATTTGTAAAGATAATAATGGGTTTTTATACCGGGTGTTTCATAAAGTTGGTACCAATAGTATTTCACATACAGGAGAACGATTTAAAGCGTAATGGTGAAGTTAAAAAATAAAATATGAAATTATTTTTTTTAATCAATCATTAAGCATGGTGAAATGTAACCTTTAAATCGTCGCAATTACTATAGGAATGGCTTTGTGTATGCTCAAAATAATTAATACCCTATAGGTGGTTAGCAAATGTACTGTAGCTGACCCCAATGAGCCGGAAAAGATGTTTTCGTCACAAATTCAAGTTTCCATTACTCAAAAACGATGAGCCTTACGAAATTTTAAACTTTACCGCTAGATTGCTAGCCATCCCCTTTTCAGTGTATTTATTGATACCAACTTTTTGCAACACTCTGTATAAAAATTAGTACTTCACTTTTGATATTCGGATTCATTGTCAAAGTACTATTTTTTTTGTTCTAGAAAACGACAGCATATAGACGCTACAAGGACGATGTGCCAGAGACAATAAAAAAAGAACGTCATAACCGCATGATTGAACTATACAGGCGGAAGAGCCAACTGCTTAACGAAGCTCAAATTGGGACCACTCATTTGGTCCTGGTAGAGGGGGTCGTCCCAAAAACGGGGCAGTTAATGGGACGGAACGAATTGTACACAAAAGTGGTGTTCGATCAAGGGGAAGTCGAAGAAAATGGCGGGAAAAGGCAAATGAAACCGGGTGACTATGTTGGTGTTAAGATTGTGGGCGCTAGGGCATCGGTACTAAGTGGTGTTCCTCTGTATCATACTAGTTTATGTGAGTTCTATAGGGATAGAAATTGGGGGGACGATAGGGCGGTTAAGCTTTAAATGTAAATAAAACAAAATTATATTTTGTGCTTTTAATTTTTCAATATTAACGTAATATATTCTGGACTTATAATCGCCTCCTTGGTCTAGTGGCAGCATGTATGGGCTGTGGACCGGGAGGTCCTGGGTTCGATTCGCAGGTCGGGCAAAGTAAATTTTCTAATTTAATTTGCCGGGGACTGGAGCCCTCATAGGGGGTTGACGTCAGGCCGGTCGTGAAAACTAAGCAAAATCCTCTTTGCAATATGCTTGAAAAAGTATGTTGCGCTAACCCCACATTAAGGTGGGATAAGGGCAGGTAGAAAGAAAGATTCTGGACTTATAACCTGATTGGCTTCTATACATAGATTGACTTACATCTCTCGAGTCGATTCATACATCTATGCTTTAACATAAAAAACATAAGCTCACGCCTGTATCCCCGAAGGGGTAGGCAGAGGCGGACTAGCGAACTAGAACACCCACATTGCTTTAATATATTGAATACTTATTTCAATTGCGCACGTTTGTGAAATGACCTTTTGAAGTTTTATACGATCGACGACAACTGTTAAACTGTCGCCGCGCCGCCCGAAGTGTCGAACATAACTATAGACTGGCGTCGCGACGCCCGAAATGTCGAACACAACTATTGAACTGGCGCTGCGGCTCCCGAAATGTCGAACACAACTATAGATCTGGCGCCGCGAGGCCTAAAGTGTCGAACACAACTGTAGAACTGGCGCACCTTCGCCCGAAGTGTCGAACACAACTATAGAACTGGCGCCGCGACTCCCGAAATGTCGAACACAACTATAGAATTGGCGCACCTTCGCCCGAAGTGTCGAACACAACTATAGAACTGGCGCCGCGACGCCCGAAATGTCGAACACAACTATAGAACTGGCGCGCCTTCGCCCGAAGTGTCGAACACAACTATAGAACTGGCGCAGCGACGCCCGAAATGTCGAACACAACTATAGAACTGGCGCCGCGACGCCCGAAATGTCGAACACAACTATAGAAATGGCGCACCTTCGCCCGAAGTGTCGAACAGAACTATAGAACTGGCGCCGCGACGCCCGAAATGTCGAACACAACTATAGAACTGGCGCACTTTCGCCCAAAGTGTCGAACACAATTATAGAATCGGCGTCGTGCCGCCCTAAATATCGACCACAACTATAGAACTGGTGCCGCGAAGCCCGTAGTATGCAGGATATAGTTTCTGATTAAAGCTTTGACTTTGAATAAAAAAAGAACAGCTGTGGTCACTTCAAAAGTGCATTTTATTAGAATCATTCAGTCAGTACAAATTATAAATAAATAGAAGTATTTTATGTAAAAACATACAAACTTGTGACTATATTAACGCTTGAAGCACATTTTTACACGTTTAGTATCTACAAAAACAAAAATTACCTCAATTAATTACTCTAATTTAAAACGAGTACAAACATATGATATGACCAGATAATTACAATGAAAGGGGGGGCATTGTATTAATTAAAAATAATGGAAAGATACTGAAATATGCAACATACCTTGACAAAACTAACTGCAGTTTTTTGTGTGATTTAGCCGCACGACCAGATAAGTTTGCTAAGTTATAAATGTTCTAATTACTTTTTAAACGAATACATAGTAAACAAGGAAGACACATTCTTCCTGATAACACTAATTTTCTCTCATTATAAATATTAAATCCGTCAATTATATGAACAAAGCAGCATGCGTTTTTCAAACTAAATAGCAATATATGTTACATGTGATTTTTTTTTAAATTAAATAAAACAAAAATGTAATCACACTTTTAAACCTTAGCATAGGTACTTATTTACATACATTTTACTTAATTTCAATTATAATAATTATATAATAATGTGATACATGGCATCGGAGTAATCTAAATTAAATTTGTACTTTTTATTTCTATATTATGATTGCCTGTGCTTATTTTTTAAAAACTTAGTGACTTAGGTAGCATGGTTTATGACCATAGCTTCATGAGTATTTTAGTTAAATAAACTGTTTATTATTTTGTTGCCAAGTGCTGAATCCATAGATTCGTATTACTAAAGTGCATTATTTTTCCGTGATTCTTCTTTGTCGTTTTTTTGTTTTCCTAATTCTGTAAAGGCACTTGTAATCTTGCCTATAATAGGCACTTTTATTTTCACTCATATTGTGTTTATGGCATTATAGCCTAAGGCTCACCGTACACTATTAGGCGCCGGCGATATATCTTATTAATGATTTTATGTATAGAATACTTTCACATTTTTGTGTGACTTTCAAG
Source organism: Clanis bilineata (assembly GCA_036417725.1). Taxonomy (NCBI): domain Eukaryota; kingdom Metazoa; phylum Arthropoda; class Insecta; order Lepidoptera; family Sphingidae; genus Clanis; species Clanis bilineata. Next base: position 994,092 of record CM071139.1, on the reverse strand, counting down.
CAGTTTCAAGGCACTTTTTTACATTTTTTTTTGTCAAATGATCTAAATTACATTTACAATCGTACAAAATCTTCTACCTGCCCTTATCCCACCTTATGTGGGGTCGGCGCAACATACTTTTTTTAAGCATGTTGCAGATAGGATTTAGCTTAGTTTTTACGACCGGCCGCCTGCCTGACGTCAACCCCCTGTGAGGGATCCCGTCCCGGGCAAATTAAATTAGAAAATTTGCTTTGCCCGACCTGGGAATCGAACCCAGGACCTCCCGGCCCCCAGTCCATACATGCTGCCAGTAGACCAAGGAGGCGACTGCAATCGTACAAAATACTGAATTCAATTCTGGACCTATTTTTAAGGCCTTTTCTATTTCTAAGAGCCTTTATACTAAACTAGACGCCCCAATCTGTCCCATTGCCTTCCCTCCGCTCACATTCACTCTCTGTCCCGAAAGATTATCTTCAACATGTCCAGACAAGCTAGGAGACGGCCCTTGAGAACTTCCATACACTTTTGTACTATAGCCCGAGTCATTATGAGAATCCCTGTCTGTCTGACTTTGTGTCTCAGTAAGATGAGTGTTGATGGCCAAAGATTGTAATCTACTGTGAAGTAAGCTGTGGTCTGGAGCTGGTTTTCTCATATTCCCTCTTGGGTACATTGACGGACGGTTATCGTAGTAAACGCCACGAAAGTGATCGTTCTGGTTCGCAATTTCCACCTCAGTGTTTTGGTCCAGATGCTCGCTGTAGCAGTGAGGCATACGGTCCATCTCCCTCAAGATATGGTCCTGCATCATCGCATCGAAAACACCAGTTTGATGGTGGTATAAAGGGTTTCTGTTCCGCCCTTGGATCTGATTTGGGAGCCCTGGTTGGTTATAATCGTACTGCGGTTGTGGGCATTGAGGCATTGGCAACCCATTCTCCATGTAAGGCTGTTGTCTGTTTGGTATTTCATGAAAATAAGCGTCTTTAGGAATCATTGACCGTAAATCATAGTGGTTTTGGATTGTAGCAGGAGACTGGGATTTTGTTGACATCGTCTCGTAGTTTGGAAGTGGCAACGTCTGGAGTAAGTTGGAATTTCTCATCGGTCCTGGCTCTACACAACTCCTGATTGGATTATCTTCCTCGTCGCTACTTTCTGAGTTGTTCCCGTTTTCCTTTTGAGGACTTTGGAAGGTTTTCCTCGTCGGAAAAGGGATTAGATTGTGCAGACTGAACCGTTTGCTTTTCGGTGGTTTCTCTTTTAGTACAGGCGCCGGTCGCTGTGGCTGTTGCGGCATTTTCAAAATTCCTGCAGGTTGTGTCATAGGTTCGGGGATTTCGGTGGGTGGTTTCCTTAACATCGGTTCAGGGGATTTTGATCTCTGTTGTTCTACTTGTGCTACTAACTCTTGTACAGATTTTCTCGGCTTTTCTGGCTCTTGGTAGTTTTGTTTTCGAAGCTTCACGTAACCGTCTTGAGATATATCGAGAGGTTTTGGATTTCGCATAGGAACTTCTGATATGTCTTTGTCAGGGATAGCTCTCTTTCTAATATCGTCTGCCGTTCTTTGTAACACTTGGCTCTTCCAAATTGGTATGCATTGCTCCCTCTGTGTTCTGTCTTCGGAATCGATGGGCTTTGTGGGTGACTTAGAATCTGTGTGGCGACTAGGTGATGTATATCTCTGGCTGTAGGTCTGAACTTCTATTGATGACGGTGACTGTGAAACTGACACCTTATTAGCCTTGACGTGGATTTCGGCTGTCACATTTTGCATATGACTTTCGTCTACAGGACTATGTATTGTTTGAGGTGGTCTTGATAGCCTACTAGGTCCAGCATCCAGGTGGTCTGTGCTTTTAGAGTTCTTCATCACATACCTTCTCCTAGGACTTGGTGATCGCCTGGTATCTAGTAGCTCGGTACTTTTCGACGTAGCCTTACTATCGTTAAAGTCTTTGGCATTACTCTCGAAGTGTTCAGCGTTTTGATTAAAATTCTTTATGATTCTATTGACTTTGCTCCATTCTTCTGTATCTAATAATTCTAAACTCCTCGTCCTTTTCAAAGGTGGTATATCTAAAGAGCCTTTCGGGCTGAAATCTAACTTCTTCACCCTTTCTGAAGCCCTGAACATCATGCCACGAGTTAACCACTGTTCTAAATGCTTATGCCTTTCTTTGCAGAAAGCTCTTTCAGCTGCAACAAACCGAGTCAGTTCCGATATCTGACCCTGCGTCTTCATCTCCAAATCGGTAACTTTCTGATCTAACCTCTCGTGAGCTCTGTCTATATGCTTCTTCAGGTCTTTTTTATCCTCATTTAATTTGTCTTCCATATGTTTGAAGAACGGCGCACAATAACACGTGTATCCTGCGCCTATGGGCCCCTTCTTTATATTACCAGCCAAATCTAAGAAATATTGCTCGCCTTTTTTAAGAGGTTCGGTGGGTAGCGAGCTCAGCTTAGGTTTTGGAAAGTATTTCGGATCAGGGTAGTAATGGCAACCGTAAGGAGACCATTGGACTTGCGGCGTTTCAAAATGAACGTTCTTTTTCTTTTTATCCTTATTCTTGTCTTTCTTTTTACCATCATCAGGTTCGTCTATCGTCCTTTCCTTACTTTTGTCCCGTTTCTTTTTAGGTTGTTTCGCAACAGGCGTGTTCAATATGTGTATGATTTCTTCAAGTCCTTTTCTAGTTGCTATGTCTCTAGCAGTTTCTCCTTGCTGGTTCTTGATAGACTTGTCGCACCCCGCTTCCAGTAGTATACGTGTGAGTTTCCTTCGACCCATCGCAGCAGCTATGTGTAGAGCTGTGTCCCCGTTCTTGTTCTGTTCGGAGACGCGACATTGTGCGGAGATGAGGATGCGAGTGACGCCTGCGTGACCGTACCGTGCTGCCGTGTGAAGAGATGTGTCACCGTACTGGAAAGAAAATTCAACATCATAAGTCAGGTAGGTTGTTGCCGTAGTTCTTGCTGATAAATATTTCATATACAAGTATGTACTATATTAAATTAAATTATGAGAAAATTGAACACAATTTTCAACTCTGAACTTCTATCAAGTTTGTGGGTATAAAGATAAATAAATGTGTTTTAGTTTGTAAAACGAATGTATCGATAACTAATAGTTCGTTAAATATGACTACCACTCAGCTGATGTGCTGTTCTTTTATTTCCTGAACTTAGTAGACATACCTACTGTACTGTCATGTGTCTAGATTATGATTATTCGTTGATAATCGTAGTTTTCTTAATACTAGTATCTACATTATGCAAAAACCCTCATTGTATTATCACCCAGTATTGAAGTACCTCCAACGATAGAGTGGCTCATTGTGACCAATATTCTAGACATTATCGAAATAATAATTTGAGTGGTAGAGCCACGCTGTAGACAGCTACGTATACATCACGAATGGGTCGGCTTGATCGGTTTGATACCACTGTATCACAGAAAATCAACGTAAACTGGCAGCTTGCTATTGCGTTTTGTTCGGTGAGTGAGTATTCCGGTAGGCCAATTCTTCCCTCTCTTTCCCAATCCCTATTCCTATTATTTTCGGTTAGCAACGCATCCGTGATACATTTATGTTCTGGGTGTTTATGGGCGGTGGAGTGGAGGGGAGTGAAGTAACTTATCATCAGGTGACCCACCTGCTCGTTTGTCAGTGACTGTTATAAAAAAGTGTACAAACATTGTTCTGCAAGTCCGGCGGCGCCCCGGCCAGCAGTATCTCGCGACAGGACTGGTTGTGTCCGTTCTGGCAGGCGAGGTGCAGCGGCGCGAACCCGCCCGCGTTCCGCGCGCGCAGCTCCGCGCCGCCGTGCGCCAGCAGCGACACGCACCGCGAGTACCCCTTCCACGACGCCTCGTGCGCTGCTGTGTTGCCGTGCTGACAAATATACACAATATTATATTGATGGCCACGGCCTAATGGCAGCGTGGGACCATATTTTATAGACGACTATGGCCTAGATATAGCGTGTGTTGTGGACCAATAGGTTTTGAATCACAGGTGGGGCGAAGCTGTATTTTTTCCGATGACTTGCTCATGACTCGACGCCCCCTTCTGGGATGCAATCTGTTGAAGTCAGGCATACAGCCGGTCCTAAAAACTAAGCAGAATACTTGCTACAAAATGCGTGAAAAATTACGTTGAGTTACCTGTCACCCTCCTTTTGGAGTGCGGTAGTACCTACTTAGTAAGCATATTGCAGAAAGGATTCGGCTTAGATTTTACGACTGGCCGCCTGCCAAATGCAAACTCCCTTTGGGGATAAAACACCCTGCTGTGGTACTAGAATGTAATATATATGTAAAATTAAGTAGATAGTTAGCGCAAATATTTTTAAGTGTGAAGATAAGCTAATTTCAATTACCTACCAAATAGGACTACAATAATTTATCTTACACAACATGGGCTACATATTATCATGAAATCGTGGACAAAAGCTTGTTATAAATAAATAACAACAAACAATCACATAGTCCTGACTCCTGCCCGACCCTACATTAAGATCCGAGTCTTGTGTAAATTGTAATGGATATCAAAGACTATACCTATGAGACTTGTCAGTCTCACAACAAGCAGACCAGAAACAACTATTTCTGTACCTCTATAAAGATATAATACAGGTCCTGCTGACATAGCCCCTTACTTATAAATTATGCCCCTTACTTATGAAAATATTTAAGCGCTGCTTATCTTTAACCAGGATAGTTGGTTATAGGTTGTCCCTTTCGTTTTTAAACAATGTGACGCAAGGAAAAAAGTGTCAGGCTATTCTTAGCGAAAAGATAAGCGAAAATGTTTTTATATGTAAGGCCCATATTTAAGCGCTGCTTATTTTTAAGAATAGCTTGTTCTTTTCATTTTCAAACAATGTGACGTAAGGAAAAAGTTATAAACTATTCTCAAAAGATAAGATAATAGAAAATATGTTTATAAGGAAGGCCCATAATATTTAAACAATGTAAAACGCAATAAAATTGAATACCGTTTCAAATGATTTAAATTGCATTTCGAAAATGTTTTTTGTGTCTGTCATTAGATTATTAACTTATTGAAAGAAAGTTGCGCTCTATTCAACTTTATTATGGAACAGTGTTAATTTATTTCATCATTAAACATCGTAGTCACTAATGGTCACAGCCAAAACTCACACCAGATTACACATCTAATAAATCTAAACACGTTTAGGACTAGTTTAGGAATCCAATTAAACGGCCGGTGACCGCACCGCCAAAGCCCAAAACACTTACGGCCCGTCTCAATAATTACAAAAATCAGCCAATAGGAACAAAGTTAGAAAATGACGCCATCAAATGACATGATTTGATTGGTTCATTTTCGCGATCTATCTGTAAACTGAGATTGTTTATTGATACCAGCCATTAGTAAGCAAGGGCTGGATTTCCTATGCCGACAGATCACAACGAGTGTACAACCTTATAGCATTTATGGGAATAGTCGAACGGTTTAAAGACCACTATTCCAAATTTCGTTAACATGATGTGAGTGTGCCAAGTGTTCGTATGGTCATAGGCCTATGTCCAGCAGAGGACGTCCTCAGCTCACAGTTTCTACAGCTGATGATGATGATGATGGTCATAGATAAGGGTTCAGGTCGTACTTTGATAAATATATATAAGCATTACCAAGTTAGGAACAGCGATAGCTCAGTGGGGAATGGTGCTGCTGAGACGAGTGTCGGAGGATCGAGATCAACCCCAAAATCGAGCATACAACTTTGACTTTTCTATGTTAAGTGTGTTTTCTTTGTGAATTATTGCTTGCTATAACGATGAAAGAAAACTTCGTGAGGAAACTTGCATACCTAAGAATTTCGAAGGTATGTGAAGTGTACCAAACCGCACTAGGCCAGCGTGAGAGACTAAGGCCTAACCCCTCATAAGTAGAGGAGGCCCAGCAGTGGGACAGTAATATTACAGGGCTAATGTTATTTATTACCAAGTTATCCTGCTTGTTGGGGTCGGCTCCATGTTGCAGCAACAGTTGCACGACCTCCACGTGTCCGTCCGCCGCCGCACGCTGCAACGCTGTGCATCCATTCTGCAATGTGCAACAAAATATTGCAATTTACAAAATCATTTTTTTTTTCTAATTCAAATCAATTATTCTGCAAATAGGATATTTTCTATCACTTTTACATGTTAATTACGAATTTACGAGTATATGTATGTATATTGAATAAATAATAATGGCGGCGTCGGCATTTCGTGTCTATCCCTGAGAAGAAATGCTGAAACAAACTCAATAAAATTCGAATTTCGCGGCGACACAACATAAGGGCCAAAATTCTATTCGTACTAATTATTTTTTGATAAATGTAATAGATAAGATCAAAGGCTACATTATATTTATTAAGATGGTTACCAAAGGTAATGTAATATGTAATGATTTCTTGCAACAGAAATGTGCGTGGTTGAGCCACGGTGTAGACTAATTTGCTTTGCCCGACCTTGGAATCTCAGAAACCCAGAAACCCTGAAAAACCTAGGACCTCCCAGTCCACAGCCCATACATGCTGCCACTAGTCCAACGAGGCGACCAATAGCTGCTATAAAAAAAGAATTACAATAACCATCATTTTCGTAGTCTATTTAGTAATAAAAAAATCACACTTTATGTTGGCAGAATTCTTCTAAAGGACAGACATATATCCCAAAAATTAAATCAATCAATAAAATATAATGCATCCGTAACCAATAACCATGCGGCCCGTTGCCTATATGTAGCTAAAAATGGTAGTTATTTCTGACCACTGTAATTGAGAAGTAAATCTATCTACATGCTCATTAAAGAACGTATGAATGCATTCGGAGATACTTTCAATATCTCACTCTGCCAGTAAATTCTAAATCTATGCATAGGTAACACGGAAATTGAAATGTAATCTCTAATAAATATGGTTGGAAATGCGTTGTCATTTTGTATGACCATTGAATTATCTATTCGATAGAAACTGAAACTCGTTTTATGTACTTAATTTTCTTAAAAAATGATTTGCAATAGTTATCTTACACATGCCCCTATCTCACTTCAATCTTTTTTTTATAGTACAGATTGGCAAACGAGCAGATGGGTCACCTGATGGTAAGTGATACCCACCGCCATAAACACCCAAGATACAAAAAAATCATGATTGCGTTGCCAACCTATAAAGAGGGAATGGAAGGGAAGGGAAAAAGGATTCGGAAAGGGAAGGGGGAAACGGGCCACCGGAATTCTCACACTCCGAACGAAATTGAAACAACTGTCTGTGGGCCACAAAAACATTTGTCTCAATACGGGAATTGAAGCCGTGGCCTCTCGCTTCACAGCCGGCTATTCGCCCGCTGCGCCACGGAGGCTGTGTATATTGAACACAATATAACATTTCATACCCCCTGTGATTAGTTGCTCTGACAACTTCGCGTGCAAATAATAACAACCAATTATAAGAAAGATTTCCAATCGCTTGCCTAAAGCGATAGCGTTTATCCACAAGCATAGCCAACAGTCTGCCCAACAACCATATTCGACAAATTACAATACGTTAAAATTATGTTGCGTTATAACTTATAATAACTGTCGCTATTTTTATTTCATCCCATCACTAAAACGGTAATCTTAAAATTTGGCGCACAAAAACATCTATTGTACTTCCGAAACGTAGTGTAATCGTAAAATCCGGCAACCGAAAACATCTATTGTTGTGCTAAACGCAAAGGTGCGTGGATGGGCCTTTAGGATAGATGTTTGCAGATGTTTGCAGATTTGAATACAGATGGCTTTGCGGCAATCAGGCGCAAGCGTGCGGCATCCCTATTACATAGACTATGGGGCAGTCGTAACAGCCTCCTGAGTGTAATTGGACAAAAACTGGATTGTCCTATAGTGCATGCTATGAGTAAACTGCATTACAAAATAACATAGTATGTAAGGACCATTGTTTAATACTAACACTACAATTTATGGACACTTGTCTAAAATAAATGGATTATTATTATTATTATTATTTAGGAATTTCAACGGGCGCAATAACGCGTGTGGGGGCACTCGCTGTACTTTATCGAGACGCGAATGTGAGTTACTGGCACTGGGGCAGTGCATATTTGTTTGGGCATATTATATAGTAGGCGGGCAGTGAATGGGTTAAGGAGCGTCTCCTGCACATTTTTTTTCGAAACAAAACACTAAAAAACGCCTATACAAAACAAGGTTTTTCATCTCTGCTTATATAACAATGGACCTTAGAAAATCATTTTTAGAAATACCATGTTTTGTGTAGGTGTTTTGTGTAATGTTTTAGTGCAGGAGACGTGGCTTTAAGAAATATGCTATTTTAAAGCGAGTAGATAAATTACTGACATCGCTGTATAAAGTGCTGAAATCAGTTAAAGCTTATTAAATTTTAAATCATTACGGATTTTCGGATACGAATTATTATCGACGCCATGCGTAATGCGTACGATGATTAAACATTCGAAAATATATAAAAAAAACGACGGTTTAATAATAATAACTATCCCCCATAGATGTAGAGCTGTCTACGTCTCACGTATATTCCTACATCTATTGATATTCCGAATTCCACCAGGGGCTGACGGGACATTAGACAGAAAGCAGGTCGTAAATCTAAGCCGAACCCTTTCTGCAACACGGTTGAATATGTATGTTGCGCTTCTCTACATTGAAGTGGAATAAGGGTTAATGAAAAAAGAAGAATAAATATTCGATAGGCAAAATAGATGCCAGACTTAACAAGTTAATATATTTAAACATGATTTCGAGTCTTCTTCTTTTAGAAATAATGGATTCCCCGCATCTACGATGATTTAGCCAATGTCAAGGTAAATAGAGCAAATAGGTTTTCACAATGACCATGAGACCCAGATGTGGATGATCTCAAGGCCCTGCTGGGATTATGTCGGTAATTCCTTCCAGCGGTGCGGTTGTGGTGCCCTTTAGATGACCTATACTCGGCGAATCGACCGAACAAAGCCACCCAACGCATCAAGCAAAACTCATCAAAGATCACCGGTTAAAAAGTTTCCACATTATACTGTCCATCTTCACTGAAGTTTGATGCATTAAACCACATCACTTTTAACCCACATACACAACTCTAGAGTGTAATATAAAATAACTTTAAAAAGCGACGCCCACACTGTCAGGCTTCCCGTCAAAATCCCATGATTTTGAGTCGAATTTAACATGCTTTCGTGGTAAGGGTATTCCAGTCATAAATATAAACGATTCGCTTTCTGGATATTAATCGTTATTGCAATGGAGTAATTAAACGAAGTGCAGCGACATTTTTTATTTACCTGGTCAAAGGTACCGGTCGCCAGGTAGAGACAGCGCTGTGATGACAAATCGATTTCAACATTGGTTGGATGGGAATTGATTAATAACTAATATCGATATACTACCTGAATGCCATTTTGGGAAGTGTAACGTTAATTGAGTGGTTTTCTGTAGAAACTTCGGTGTTATGACAAATCGATTTCAACATTGGTTTGATGGGAATCGATTAATGAAGTATATTGATGTTAATCCTGAATTATGTTTTGGAAAGTGTGACGTTAATTAAACGTTACGACCACTTTAAGCTTCGGTATTTGGGGTAATCAATGATCTAAAGTAATTATTCTCACCTTTCTAACTAACTGTAGTCAATTGAGATAACAGAGTTTTTGAATGGTAATGTAATTAGTGGCACGAGGAAATCACTGACTAATGAACATTGCTCACTATGGGAAACAGTCTACATATTTATTTAAAAAAATAAAATGTAATGGTTATCGGTAATCTGTATACTACAAACATAACATAAGCTCACGCCTGTATCCCCGAAGGGGTAGACAGAGGCGCACTAGCGAACTAGAACACCCACATTTCGCCGAACTTAGTTCCGTCCTAGATGTGATAGGGCTTCACGTTCTTTAGCTTTGGTATGCTGCCACTAGAGAGGGGCAGCATCTGATTGTATTTAATTACGTAAAAATAATATGTGAAAATGAAAACTAAAGTAGATTACGACATTTAATCAGTAAATATATCAAATTATTTCAAAATGTATACTACTGAAAGATATGTTTCAAAACGCCTATAGTTCACGTTGATTTAGTTACATATAAAATCGATGTAATTAAGCCTATATTATCGAATAACAATCGATGCATATCGATGCGTGCTCTTCATCTCTAGGTACAAGTTACCGATTGCGCCACATCCAGTTAGGCTCAGGCTCATTAAAGCTGCCATAAAAATGTCCTGTAAACGGTTGGTTTTTATACAAACATGTTATTAAGTAATTGCAACGGTTGTATTCATAATTCGAACACAGCGCCGGTTTTAAAATAAACACATAACATAAACTTACGCCTGTATCCCCGAAGCGGTAGGCAGATGCGCACTAGGGAACTAGTACACCTACATTTCGCCGAGCTTTGTTCCGTCCCAGATATGATAGGGTGCGGGCCTTTGACATTTCTCGGGCACAAATTCTAGACTCCGGGCTGATATTAATAATCACAAGTTTAAAAACTTAACACATCGACTTGAAATCGTGACCACCCTTGAAAGAACCTCTATCGAACACAAAAATAATTTTGAAGATCGGTCCACATTCGGCGGAGATATCGCGTAACATACATACAAAAAAAAATACAGACGAATTCTCCTTTTTGGAAGTCGGTCGAAAATCCAATATCACTTTGCCCGACCCGGGGATCAAACCCGGGACCTCCGGACGACAGCCGTTCCGCGCACGCAATACCACTACGCCACCGAGACAGTCGGCATGTTTTAAACAGTTTAAAATAAAAATGTAATGTGTGAAAAATAATCCCTTCCCAATAGCCTAAAAATCTAAATACCATAGAATCGGGTAGTATTAGTACCTATTACGAATTCACTTAAGGCTCTTTTGGTACCGTGGATTCATATGGCGGTGGAGAGCACTTACCATCAAGTGACCGATCTGCTCGTTTACCAGTCTGTTATATGTATAAAAAAGTATGAATAGCCATAGCCACTGTTAGACACAGTAACGTGCATAGACAGTCAGACTAAGGTAGCCAAAAAACTTGCAATAATATTGTTTCCAACTCTTGTAACACCATAACTTTTATTATCATCATCACATGTCGATTTAACAAAGCCGAGCGGTAATATTAAAATCGTGATTTTTTAATTGAATCATGAAATTGTCAGAGTATTAGTTTCTTTTTGTCTGTAGGGATTGCACGGTACTGCACGCAGTATTCCTGTGCTAGTATAATATTTATATACTATCAGTGCGTGCGATTCCGGGACACGGCGCGGTTGTAAGGCCGCGGGCGTCAGTCGTGCTCCACGCTGCACTCGCCAAAAAAACAGGGCCGCATCCAGTAAGGATGTGGGGGTGACACTCTATAAGTAGGTTCCGGTGGCCGAAATTCCCATCCCATTCCCTGTTTCCTTCCTTTAAAATTTGGCAACTGGACCACCTGATCCGCCCGTGGATCTTTTCCTATCGTTGGTTCCTATGGGCGGTGGAAAATAAGATTAGAAATTTGCATAAAATATTTACAAGAGCTATTCAAATAATATTATACTCTTAAGTAATACAATTTCAAATATTTTAATTACACTGTAATTCAAAGACCGTTTTGATTTGTAGAGTTCCTTCAAAGAATATTTAAGCAAGCCTTTCGTACAATATAACTGAGAATTGAAGAAAACTGACATTCACGAGGCCTCGCCATATACTTCCGGTATTCTTAATCGACCGACTTCCAAAAAGGAGAAGGTCCTCAATTCGTCTGTATTTTTTTATGTATGTTACGCGATATCTCCGCCGAATGTGGACCGATCTTCAAAATTCTGTTCGATAGAGCTTATTTCAAGGATGGTCCCATATCAATTTGGTCACGATCGGATTTGAAATCGGTCTGTTAAGTTTTTAAATTTGTGATTATAATTTTTTTTATTGGCACACGAGCAGATGGGTTACCGTATGGTAAAGGTAACCGTGGGTAAGTGATATCCACCGCCCATAGACACCTAAGACACAAAAAGAATCATGGGTACGTTGCCAACCTAAAAGAAGGAAATGGAAGGGGGGGGGGGGGAAATGGGCCACCGGAAATCTCACTCACCGAACGAAACGCGACAGCAAGCTGCCACTTTACGTCGGTTTTCTGTGAGACAGTGGTATCAAAACGGTCGAGCCGGCTCATTCGTGCTGTAGACGATACTGTCTACAGTGTGACTCTACCACTCAGGTTATTGTATGATGTGGCTTCTTAAAAAAGTGTTACTAAATAAAATTTATTTGCACCTCGCCAGTCGCCATATTATTTCAGACTTCCTTAGTACGCACAGTACCCTGTGATAGTGATGTGAAAATGTCGATAAAACGGTACCGTGTCGATGTCTTGCTTGCGGCGGATTTATGGGAGTTGTAAGTACAACGATAGTTCCCCCTCTCTGACACTCGGTCCCACTCTGCCTCATGATTCTGCTCATTTCAAGTGTTGATGTTTTTTTATTGATTTCTTTTACACCTGCCATTATTGATTTTATGGCAATTTTGAGTTCTGTTACTTACATATATACCTTAGCTTTGCCTTGTAACGAATTGGATTTGTCTGTAAGTTACTTGTGTAAATGAATAAACAAAAAAAAATAAATAAATAAATATATGTTTTTTTTTATTATATCCTTTCATTAATTGCAATTCTTATTTTATGAGTGTTGATGTTAGAGTCTGTTTACTTATTTAGATAGGATTTTAGGGAAAATATGTTTAGGGATATTATTGTGGTATACTTCGCAGTGATCAACTGAGTTATGTTTGACAATTAATTATCAAAAACAATATATAATTAATAATTGAAGAAGTCGCCTCCTTGGTCTAGTGGCAGCATGTATGGGCTATGGACCAGGAGGTCGTGGGTTCGATTACCAGGTCGGGCAAAGCGAATTTTCAAATTTAATTTGCCTGGGACTGGATCCCTCGTAGGGGGTTGACGTCAGGCAGGCGGCCGGTTGTAAAAACTAAGCCAAATCCTCTTTGCAATATGCTTGAAAAAGTGTGTTGCGCCGACCCCACATTAAGGTGGGATAAGGGCAGGTAGAAAGAAAGAAAGACTAGTGCAGGAGACCCGGCTTTATGTGAGCAAAAGACAATGAAAAACCTTGTTTTGTGTAAGTGTTTTGTTTCGAAAAGACATGGGCAGGAGACGTGGCTTTTTAGCCACTAGATGATTTTTTTTGGCTGTATGTTACTTCACATAATATAAGCTCACGCCTGTATCCCCGAAGGAGTAGGCAGAGGTGCACTAGCAAATTAGAACACTCATATTTTTCCGAGCCTAATACCGTCCCATATGTGATAGGGGGCGAGACTATCGCCATATCGGGCACAAATTCCAGATGTTTATAATAATAGTAGGAATACTATGATTGAATTTGGAGACTGTAATCGAGTTTTTTTTTTAAATATGCAAAAAGGGCATATATAACACGATAATGTAGAGAGCTTTATTCGTTATACTTTTGCCAACAACTCTAGCTCTGTATGGTTTCTTGGTTTCCTTCTTCTGGAAACATCTTGATGGCGCAGCGGACGAGTTGCCGGTTGTGAAACATGAGGTCGCGGGTTTGATTCCCGCACCGAGACAAATATCTGTGTGGCCTGGGGGTTGTGTGACCGTGCGTCTTTCGTAGTTTCTGGTACCCACGATACAGGTTAACCCTAGTGTGGGGTCAGGGCTATATGTGTGACTGTTGGGTGTATTTAGTTTAAAAAAAATCTTATTATGTTCGTGATGTGTCAGTACGAGGTATTTACATTGACGACATGTAGGTACATTGTTAATATAACACAATTACTCAGAGATGTAATTAAATATACACCCTAAGACACCACATGCACCCTAAGACGTTAATAAAAGGTTAAACTTAAAGCTGCAAACTATTGCATAAAAATATACTACTAATAATACTACATAAATACAAAAGAACTTTAAATGTTAGAAATTATCTAGATAAATAAGGTTGTTTGGTATTATGTCAGCGCGCCTTTGACTCGCGCCAAACAAAATGGCGTCCTGTCGCCATTTTTTACGTGTCAACCGTCGCGCCGGTCACGTGAATCGTCTTAATTAGTTGTACGAAGAAAAACGCACATTCTCACCATGGAGAACCACAGAAAACGCTTGTTAGTGCTCTTTCCCATTAGTTGGGAGACATAAAGCAGGTTAGCCTTATTTTGAAGATTGTGTACATAATTTTCTTTCTACCTGCCCTTATCCCACCTTAATGTGGGGATCGGCGCAACACACTTTTTCAAGCATGTCGCAGATAGGATTTGGCTTAGTTTTTACGACCGGCTGCCTGCCTGACGTCAACCCCCTCTGGGGGACTCAGTCCCGGGCAAATTAAATTAGAAAATTCGCTTTCCCGACATGGGAATCGAACCCACGACCTCCCGGTGCACAGCCCATATATGCTGCCACTAGGCCAGGAGGCGACAGTGTATTGTGTAGATATATTTTAATTACCGCAAATTGTATCTTGGAATGATAAAAACTTTATTTGCACTATAAATAACAGCGGTAAAATTAGATACTTTTAAATATAATTGGAGGTGATGTTATAATTCATTTAAATTCCATTTTATACATTTGCGATAACAAAACGAATAATATAACTCTAGATTTATTTATGTAATGTCGATTAATGAGATGGACTTTGAAATGTTGTATTATTTTTAATAAAGTCATTAAAAAGGTTGTTTCAAACAGGTGTAACGTGTTGTCGCCGCATAAAGATTTGACGACGGACTTATCGGAGGCAGTTAATTAGCATGTGAAATAATAAAATGCTCTTCGCGCTTTAGCCATTAATATTAATGGGTTTAAATACGTTGCATCGTTATTCTCATTTTCTTTTTGTTTCCGTAGAGGCCAGAAAACGAGGATATGTATAGTCTAAGGTTCAGATCCTAGGTCGGGAAAGAACTGTTTTTAACACGATTTGCTCGGGTCTGGATTCAGAGAAAGATCTGACGTCAAGCAGGCAGTCGGTCGTAAAAAGTATAGCCGATTCCTTTCTGCAACATACTTGAAAAAATGTTATGCCGATTGCTGACCCCACAGTGGAGTGGGATAAAGGTAGATGAAAGAAGATTTAAGACATAATACAAAATATAATGACAGCCTCCGTGGCGCAGTGGGCGAATAGTCGGCTGTGAAGCGAGAGGCCGCGGGTTCGATTCTCGCATTGAGACAAATGTTTGTGTGGCCCACAGATATTTGTTTCAAGTCTGGGTGTTGTGAGACCGCAAGTCTCTCATAGTCTCTGACATCCACGATACCTAGTGTGGGGTCAGGACTAGGTGTGTGACTGTTGGGTGTATTTTTTTATTTATTATTATTATAATCAAATAACAGAATGCCGTACTAACAGTTAGTGATAATAAATTTGATATAAAACTAGTTCGTAATTTAAATACTATACTTTAATTACTGAAACAACCTCACTTAGATTTTCAATCAAACCCATTAGGCGATTAAAAAGAATAATTACAATCAACATGTTATTATATTTTATTATTTGGGCCACAAACACTCGGCATCCGCGCAAACCGCCATTACGATTGTATCGCTCGATCAATAGATTACATACCAATAATTTTATAAACTATTATCTTGGGATACTATGTCGTAAATCATCGATACAAAATCGCCAACTTCCTACTAAATTATAATGAATTAAGTTTTCTACAAAATGTTTATTGCTCGCTCTATTTTTATAACGAGGTACAGTTACGATGTAACTACTGTTGAAATATTTTAATAGTACCTTATGTTGGTGTGATCAATTTAAATCGATCTCTGTAGTAATTTAGAGAATGGTCAAAGTGTATAATTTGTATAGTCTCCGTGGCGCGGCCGGCCAGTAGCCGGCTGGGAAGCGAGAGACCGCGGTTTCGAGCCTCGCACCGAGACAAATGTCTGTGTAGCCCCCAAATATTTGTTTCGGGTCTGGGTATTGGGAGCCCGAAGGTCTCTCGTAGTTGATACCCACGGCACAAGATTCGATTTTTGTGTATTTTTTTTTGTTTATAGCAGAGACTGGCAAACGAGCAGATGGGTCACCTGATGGTAAGTGATCTTCACCGCCCATAGACATCAAGACACAAAAAGAATCATGGGTGCATTGCCAACCTAAAAGGTGGGAATGGGAGGGGAGGAAACAGGGATTGGCAATGGGAGGGGAGGAAATGGGCCGCCGGAAATCCCACTCACCGTACGAAACGCGACAGTAAGCTAGTAGACTAAGTGTGGGGTTAGAACAATGTGTGTGATTGTTGAGTGTTATTTTACCTATTTATTTATATTTTAAATATAAACTTATCGTTAAAAAACGTAATAAACATATGTAAATATACCAAATTCAAATAAGTGTATTAAAATAAATTGTTATAATAAAAATTAAACTGTTTAATACACATTCTCACGATATATTTCAAAATTAAGCTAAATGGGTACATGTGAATTTACAGTATAAATTAGGGGCCCTTGACCCCATTAGAGCCCCTTAATCCGCACCTGCCACAGATGCAACGGTGATACCACCAATAAAGCCTTATTTACACGTGACGTCAATTTTATAGATATCGTATTTAGATCACATCGCTTGTGAATAACATTACCACTAACTTCGGAATGTAACTCACGTTCGAACCCATCTCGATTGCGCTACAACAGCTAAGCAGAGCAGTACGAGCTAAGTTTGTGTTTTGGCACTTCTCGAAACAGAGTTAGTTTTAATTTCTTTATACATTGATTATAGGATCCGTAAGAGGCACTTTTAGTCAAATGTATTACAAGTATCAGAAAATAAATAAATAATAACACCCAATAATCCCGACACCACACTAAGATCGAGTCTTGTGTCGTGGGTATCAGAAACTACGAGAGACTTTCGGTCTCACAACACCCAGACCCGAAACAAATATTTGTTGGTCATACAAACATTTGTCTCTTTGTCTCGGTGCGGGGATCGAACCCGCGGCCTCTCGCTTCACTGCCGGCTACTCGCCCGCTGCGCCACGGAGGCTGTCTAAAATGAAAACTATAATCGTTTTTGCAAACTGTCGAAACTTGTACTAAGGGTACGGAGGTTTGGACCGTCAAGTATAGTAGCGGCGTAGATAGCATTTCGGGAGAAATTGTCGTTCTCGAAAAGTGTTACAACTCAAAAGTAACTCATACAAGGGGCCTTTAAACAGTTGTTATGCAGCATGCGTTCTACAAATAAAGCAAAGAAACTATTAGCAGAAATTCTCACTCCTTGATAGCCATTTTCTTTGATGGCATAATGTCTGCGAGCGTTGTCACTTGCAAGCCATAAAAAAATAATGGCGAAACACAATCACAAATAATTGCTCTTAATTCCATCGCAATAACGCGCCCGACTTTATAATTATAGTCAATGGGATTTAATAGTCTCTTCCAATAAACGATACAAATATCATAGCCCGGCAGACTTTACTGTGCATGTTTGAAAATGGCACAAATGATTTAATGATTAAAATTATGATTTGTAATACATTCATTACTAGCTGTTGCTGTTCCGCTTACGTGACAAAATAAATAAAACTGTTATGTAGAGATAGTGTATCTTTCTAGTAGGTAGAGTAGTAGAGCCACGCTGTAGACAGTAACGTCTGCAGCACGAATGGGCCGGTTCGACCGGTTAGATACCACTGTCTCACAGAAAACTGACGTAAAGTGGCAGCTTGCTGTCGCGTTTCGTTCGGTGAGTGAGATTTCCGATGGCCCATTTCCCACCTCCCTTGCCCAATCTCTTCCTTTCCCTCCTTTCAGATTGGCAACGCACCCATGATTCTTTGTGTCTTGGGTGTCTATGGGCGGTGGAGATCACTTACCATCAGTAGCCCGAGCACGAAAAACTAATGTAAATGTAAACTCGCTGCGCACTGATGACATTTGATTAATATTTCATACAAATTTCATAGACGCGCATCGAGCACGAATACATTTACGGTTGTCAGAAATTTTCCTGCTCGGGCTGCAGGTGACCCACCTGCTCGTTTGCCAATCTGTGCTATAGAAAAAATGCTTGTTTTGTGTTATGTTTTAATGCAGGAGACTCGAATTTACCTAAACTCACAGAAAACGTTTACAGCTGTAAATATATAATATATAATATATATATATAAATGATTATATCGAGTAACGATAGTAGAACCGACCGTCACCCGACATTCCTCCAGAGTATTATAAAAGTTAATTGTCCCTCGTACATGGTAGGAACTGTTGACCGTTTTTTCACGTCAACGACGAGTCACATAAATATCTCCACGACGTCGCTCGCCGTGTATGGGCACAAACCATACTATAAAATTAAAATAAAAGTCACAGGGGCTTTCGCGTTTCCTATAACTTAGGTGCGGCTTTCGACGGTTTTTAGTATTTCCTCGTAGTGTGTGGCTTGGGAAGATGTGGGGGCATGTATTTCTAGAGCTGCGTGTATGTGCTGCGAACCTGAATATCCGAGATTCGATTCCCAGGTCGGGCGAGTGTTTTTCCAATGTGATTTTCCCGGCATTAACGACGGAGGCGGTTGATGTCAGGCTTGCAACTGGTCGTAAAAATTAAGCTGAACCTTTGATCTTGAAAGACCCTGTATGAAAGTGGATTAGGAAAGGTACATACATACATAAGCTCACGCCTGTATGCCAAAGGGGTAGGCAGAGGCGCACTACCGAACTAGAACACGGGGTCCACATTTCGCCGAGTTTATCGCCATTATGGATTACGAAATAAACTCAAGAAATAACAACACACACTGAAATAAAACTATTTTTACGGATTCTATCACGATTAGGTTTTAATTATTATTCCCTGGAATAATAATTAAAAATAGTTTTATTTCAATGTATAATATTCGCGTAAACTTAAGAAATCAACAACACACGTTGCATTTGGGTTATTTTATTTTGTTGGAATACCTGAATACCTGATACTAAAAAAAAATAAAGTTTAACAAATTAAATCAGACTCAAGACTACCATACATTATGTACATTACTTAGCTTCGACATAAATATTTATGATTTACTTGTGGAGAGAAATGGTAGTCACAGTTGGCGAATGTGTATCTTACTCAAAGATATTAAATATTAACTATACCTCTAGAGGGGATATCAAGCAAGTTACCATACAAAAATATCTCAAACGTCAGAAACGCCACCTGCCACTTATTACAATGCGAGGGCGACTTAATTCGAAGCGAATCGAATCGAATTTACACCCTAGAATGTTTTGTGAATGTTTAAGAATAACGTAAGACAATTATAATATTATTCAAACATTATTACGCTGGCACGTTTGGCATTATTACGCGCGTTTTCAAATACGATTGGTGCGACAGTACGGTGACTTTGACCCGCGAGGTCTCAACTTTTGGATCACAAGTTTAGCGCTATTGTTCCCTCTATATACTGTTGAATATCTTTGATCTTACTACATATTTATAACTATCATTTAGTCGACAAGTATGTGAGCATTAAAAACAAACTCGCAGACGGCGGTTGTATTTACTTTTAAAGTAAAGTTCCGGGTGTGGTCTACAAGCCATGCTCATGACAGGTGCCCTAGATAGTGCTTGTTTTGCGCTGGGTTTTATGCCACCACAGACGTGTTAGGAGTCATTATATTGATTATATATGTAGTCGGGTGAAATGAGCATGTAATGGCCTTTTAGATGGACTTAAAAAAAGGTGATGGTCCTCAATTCATTTGTATTTTTTTAATGTACGTGATATCTCCGTCAAATGTGGACCGATTTATAAGAATCTATTTGTGTTTAATAGAGCCTATTCCAAAAGTAGTTCCATATTTTGGTCACGATAATATAAATTTTGAACTTGTGTTTATTTAAACAAATACATTAGGTATATTTTGGCAGCCTCCGTGGCGCAGCTGACGAGTGAAGAGAGTCCGCAGGTTCGATTCCCGCACCGAGACAAATTAATATTTGTTTGACCCACAGATATTTGTTTCGGGTCTGGTGTTGTGAGACCGAAAGTCTATCGTAGTTCTTGATACCCACGACACAGGTTATACCTAGTGTGGAGTCAAGACTATGTATGTGACTGTTGGGTGTATTTATTTATTGTGTTTACAAAGTTATTAGCCAAAATAAACAAAGGAAATTATTCCTGTATTATTTTAAATCATAGCACAGATAAGCACAGGCCCCTTTTGGTACAGGCACTAATGGAAGGGCAGAGCCGAAGTAAAATCGTTTTTTAAGGTTATCACATTATCCTAAGTCATGTTGGTACACTCAGCAGGCCTTAGAAATGTTTATGGATTTACTACAACAGTGACAAGTTCCCACACATTGTTGACTGGTCGGGAATCTCAATTTGCGATTGAGTTTTCATTTACTAAATCACACGATTCGCTTTGAATTGGAATTTGTGCCTCATATATGCACATCAAGATTATGATATCTGGGAGCAGAAATTAAATGTTACATATCCGTAAAATGTTGATTCCGCCTCCAATCCGAAAACACGATGAGTTATACGATATATCCCAAAATAAACGATCGATCAAACAAATTAAATTCAACCGAAGCGGACCTTTTTTTGATATTATCCCGTAGACATAGAGGTCCAATAAGATGGTTAAAAAGTGTAACAGCCGACCGGTTGGGCGAACTAGTTTTTTTAATGACCGCCGAGTGGCTCGTAGTCGACACTCGGCCCTCGCTCGCAACTCGCTAGATGACACCCGATAACGTTCAGATACTGAATAATAATTTGTTTGGTGTTCGGGGAAGGTTTACGATACCCCTTTTTTATCCGAACGCTACACTACATCTGATAGCAAGCGCAGTGCAGTCAAAAAACCAGCGACAAACAATAAGTTTATCAGTAAATAATTTATTTATTTATGGAAATCTTATGGCTTATAACATTTAAGTCAATTACAGTACTTAGCTAACATAGAGCTATCCTCACTTATAAAAGTACATATATAGTTAAACAAATAACTCTACCTAATGCGAGCAAACATAGTACAAGAATAAATAATTTAAAGGATATCTGAAATTAATATTATAATGAATAAATAACACCCAATATTCACAAACATAGTCTGACGCTGTGGCGTCAGACTATGTTTGTGAATATAATACAGTAAAATACAAGTATTGTGACGGAATCAGGAACAACGAGAGACTTTCTCACAAGATCCAGACTAAACAAATATCTGTGGGCCATACAAACATTTGTCGCAGGCTTCTGTGATATAAAAAGAGAGGCAGACGTGAACTAGAGAATCAGAGTTAAGAGCCACCCGCATTTCACTGAGTTTATTCCCATCCTTTCATTTGATAGGCTTCATTACTATCGTGACGTCATACCATCATCACCACCATCATCATCGAGTAGATTAAACAGTATATTTTTGTCTTTGGAAGCAGCCTGCACTCCATTTATTGGCCCCAGATTCTCACCGTTCCTCCGTGAACTGAGCTGCTGGTGGCGGATGCCTAGACTAGGCCGCCTTGCAATAAGGCCTGTAGGGGTAGCGTGGCACGCGCTTATGACTGCGCTCCGTCTGAGCAGTCCTCAAACCGCGAGTAGCCCTACTCGAGGGCCGACTCCTGCGGAGGTTGCGGCTGAATGCAACTGCGTACTTCGTGACCTTCGTAATAGGGAGAGAGAGGAACACCGCGGGGTTTAGTCGGTAGGACGGCTTTAGGGCCGATGAGTCCGACATACCTCCATGCTCCGGCATGGAGAGATCTGTAAATAGGATTCCCCGAGAAAAAAAAGTGTCTCACCGTTCTTAGTCGAAGTATGCTACTACTAAACTCCACTCGCCACTGTTGAAATTAACTAAGGAGCGAGTAAGTTGATATGCCAGTTGACAAATTAGGAAACAGACGTATTTATGCGCTGAGGCCTGAGACACTAATGGGTTTAAATTCTTAAAACTGCCGAGTATAATGTTGCATAAACGTTTAATAACTTCACATGACTGACTACTATAATTAGTTTTTATTAGTATAACTAAAGGGCATTGAACGGGAGAATTATAATTATAATCACAAGTTTAAAAACTTAACTAACTTAACTATGATATTGGATTTTTCCATATCAGCCCGGAATCTGGAATTTGTGCCCGATATGGCGATAGGCTCGCCCCCTATCACATCTGGGACGGAACTAAGCTCGGCGAAATGTGGGTGTTCTAGTTCGCTAGTGCGCCTCTGCCTACCCCTTCGGGGATACAGGCGTGAGCTTATGTTATGTTAAAAACTTAACAACTCCGATCGTGACTAAATTTACAATGGACCACCCTTGAAATAAGCTCTATCGAACACAAAAAGAATTTTGAAAATCGGTCCACATTTGGCAGAGATATCGCGTAACATACATAAAAAAATACAGACGAATTGAGGACCTTCTCCTTATTGGAAGTCAGTCGATAAAATGCAGTAAGAATAGCTCTAGGTTATACTCTGTTCTTATTACGGGCAGCTTAAGACCCTACCCACCACAACGGCCTTTTTCCGATCAATTTTGTCTATTCTATAGTATCAATCTGACTCGACCGGATTACTGCCACTGTCTGAGAGAAAAGCATAATTACAGAAACAGTTTGCTGTTGCGTTATGTATGATTAGCAAAAATATTTAGGTAAAACAATGAATGTCTTTTACCATGAGGAACATTTTCGGAGGCCCAAGTACCCTTTTTTCACATGTGAAAATCGTGTTAAATCTTCAGGATTTTTACCGTCTGAAAACCCCATGGTTTGTATTTCCATCAAAGAGTTTTGGGACATTGACAGCCTCCGTGGCGCAGCGGGCGAGTAGCCGGCTGTGAAGCAAGAGGCCGCGGGTTCGATTCCCGCATTGAGACAAATGTTTGTGTGGCCCACAGATATTTGTTTCAAGTCTGGGTGTTGTGAGACCGAAAGTCTCTCATAGTTTCTGATACCCACGATACAGGTTATACCTAGTGTGAAGTCAGGACTAAGTGTGTGACTGTTGGGTGTATTTATTTATTATTTACATCCTAAAGAAACAAGACAAACTTCATTCCGAATATTAGTGTGTTTCAAAAGATAAGATAATTTATTTTTTATAAGATTATCACAAATCTTAATTAATAAACGTAATAAAATTACAGTTAACCACTCTACCATTTAGTTAATAAAGCGTGTGTCGTTTACGTGCCACGGTCTATTTATTAGAACCATATTACACTCAAGATTTATAGATAAAGTCAAAACATTTCTAAACTAGCTCAATGAAAACATACGCCACGCCAAGTTGCATTGAATTATATAGTTAGTTTTAGGGATGGACGACGCTCAAGGAATCGAGTTTAGATACATGAAAAAAAAATATAATTTATTTATTTATTTGCTGGACTTCTTTTAGGTATCTAATTTATGAAATGATTAACAAAAAATTATAAAGTTTCTCGACTTATGTAGCAATAAACAAACAGGATCTCAGTTATGAATAAAACAGTCTGTTAATTGAAATCACTTATGTAGAGAAGCTCTACCTAACAGTTATTAGAATGTCGTAAAAAAATCCTTTAAATTAAAACATCGATATCTATATTAAACATCCCTGCGTCATTGCGTCAACATTAAAATGGCGGCTACTGTATTTAGCGGTAATTGGCGTTGGGTCGCAACTCGGAGCGTTTCAAATACGATCGTTAATATTATGGCAGCAGTGCGGCTCATCAAGTTATTTATTTAATGGCTGATCTCGACTGGTGTATCCGATTAGTTCCGTACAAATTAAAAGGATATTCAACGATCTTTCTTCAAAGAGGTTTATACTGAAGTTTGTGACTTTTTTATTTTTAGATTAAATATGTTTATTTTTTAAACATTTATAACTTTGTTTAAATGTTTTTGTCTTTACATCGATACAAATTAAAATTACTTTATTAAGTAAATTAATAATAATTAGATGATTACATACTACTTGTTTCGGTTTTGGGTGTCGTAAGACCGAACATCTCTCTTAGTTTTTGACATCCACGATACAAGACAGACCTTATTATGGGGCTAGGGACTATGTGTGTGCCTTTTGTGTAATATTTATTTTTACGTGTCAACCCAACTGTGAATTGAAAGGACTTTCTGTTTATCTTAAATATTGTACTGGCAAATATTAGCTGAATAAACACTTTTATGTTCACGTATTTCGCATAAAACCTGATATTCTTAGGCATAACTTGAAAAACGCACAAAAAACATAAAAGAGCAAAATAAAACAATTACACGCGTGTGCTAATTTTTAACGACGTTGAGAAATGTTTCAAATCACTCAAAGCGACGTTTTAATTATGATAGCTTATTACCCACCTCGGTGGCTTAGTTTTATTGAGTACGCCATGCCACCACCGTACTCAGGTTAGGCCTCAGGTTCAATCCCCGGGTTGGGTAAAGTGATATTGGGTGCTGTGCCCAGTATAAGACGGGAGTCTGGAATTTGACCCAATATGACCATAAACTCGCCCCATCACATCTATCACGTTATGGGATGAGTGCGCTGTTGCGTTAGGCTCGCCCTCCATCACATTATGACAACGAAATAAATTTACATATATACATAAGCTCACGCCTGTACCTCCCAAGGGGTAGTCAAAGCCGCACTAGTGAACTAGAACATCTACATTTCGCCGCGCTTATTTCCGTCACAGACGTGATAGGGGGCGAGACTGTCGCCATATTGGGCACTAATTCCAGAATCCGGGCTGATACTAAAAAATATAATATCACTTTGACCAACCCGGATATCGAACCCAAGACCTCAGGACGATAGTCGTACCGCACACGCAATTCCACAACGCCATCGAAACACTCGCGAAATAAACTTGACGAAAAGTAGTGGCACTAATCAGGCCTCTGCCTAGCAGCCTACCCTTCTGGCAGATATTAGGTATGATGATGGTTGGATCTTTAATTGAACTACTTCAATACAGTCATGTCTCCGTTGATTGGTCGGTCGGAATGAACGAGTGATGCATAGTAGCGCCTCGTGTGATTGATGGTCAGGCTATAAAATTGTAACATAAAAAAAAAAAGTTATCGATTAGTTAAGACTACGTTGGCAGAACGACTCGTGTTCCTTGGGTAATTAAAAAAAAAAAGAGTTCATTTGACATTATGTTTTGTCAGATTGACAGATGAGTTATTGAGTTATTTAGATGTCGATCGGTATGGTTAATCATGTTAATAATTGCGATTTGTGATTTGGACTTTTGTTTTGCGTCATGGAGTTTTGTCTATTGCCTGGCGCAAAGGTATAAAAAGCTCGGCCTCCCAATCGGGCGTTCCCTTTTTTGAGAGCTTCGGTCTGCGAGCATCGATTTCGTTGGTGCCTCAAGGCGGGGGCCGCAGCAGAGACCGATCGACACCGACAGCGCTCTCATGCAGCGCTTCGGTACCAGCGGATAACGAGAAGGTCCTAAGGCTGAGGTCGGCAGCTTGGGACATCCATCTATAGGCATCCTTCGCGTTCCCTCAAGGGGCCTTCTTGGATATAACTATTCTTGGATATTACTATCCTTTCTGGATGGTCTCCATGGTGTGGACTGCATTGCCTGGGTGAGGTGCGGTCCAGGGCCAGCTGCGTGGGTGACTGAGCGCGTGGCCGCGTCGTGTTGGTGTCCACGTGTTTGGTGGATCACCCCATTTTATATGAGGTTGTGCTCGGAGTTGGCTGCGAGTTCCACTCCGCAAACCCCTTTAGAAGGTACCTCCCTATTTTATTTCCAGTCTGTCCCGGAGGCTGGTGGCGCCCCTTTTAGCTTTTTTTATTTAAATTTGTATTTGTGGTAACAGTTTACTATCATAACATCAAAATTAAATGTACTCGAGCATTGAACGATAGCAAATCCAGTAGGCTCACGACCCGCTCTGTAATTATTTTATAAGAATAAAAGTAATATTATATAGAATAAAATAATATTGTAATTATGGTGATATTTTAATAATATATAGATTGTACGAGAACATCTCGGTCTTTGGTTTTTAATTTGTTTTTAACCTGTACACTTGTTACATTACATTACACTTTTACATGTTACAGTGGCTACCCAACTTAGGGGCTGGCTTTCTTTCTTTTTAATACTGGAAGCATTTGCCATGTCATTCCGCTATGGTGAATAGTTCATTGCTCGTTTACTGATGTTTATGATTTTGTAACTATAATAATTTGTTATACCACATGTTAATATATTTAAAAGTGAAATAACATCATTCACAATCATTTACACAGGTTGTGAATGATTGTGTATTGTCCTTGAATATTGTATGACCTTATTTTGTGCTTTTCTGAATCTAAAAATAATATTGATTTGTATTAATAAAATTAAATTTTAATTGTTATAATGCAAATTTAAATTAATAATTTTCAACTTAGAAATTTTGTACCAGAATTTTTTATAACTACCCTCAACTTAAAAAATAATTTTAAATTTTAATTTAATTATTTTATTTGAGCTTGTATTGTTTATTGTGTAACATATTTCAAATCAATTGTATCAACATGTTGGAGGAACGTCCTATTTGTTTTAATCTTTTACTTAAGGATGAATTGCAGTATGAAGTCATGGTTCGGGATGTTGCCCCGGCCACTGATGTTAAAAGTTTAAGACTTCAAATTAGGCAATTAGTTAAGGAGTTACCTCCATGTTCTATTGATACATTTGAGGGTGATATTAAGGAGGAATTAAAGATTGTAAATGGGAAACTGGAAGAGCTATCTCGTTCAATTTTTGAACCTAAGCGTTCATTAACTTTAAAATTTTTAAACCGTGCCCAAGCGTTGTCACATCATTTATACCACCGTTTGTCACGTATTGTACCTATAGATTCTGAGGTTGCCACATATAGGGATTGTACCTTAAGGCTTAATAAGATCTTATCCTCACTTGACACTATGGTTGCTGGATTTCAGGCAGGTCCTGCCCAGTCTAAGAGTGCTGAGGCGTGTGCACCAGTTCCTGAGGCTTCAGTGGTGAGACATAAGAGTCAGATGGTGAGTTCTCTGAATTTAAAATATGATGGCAAATCGTGTATTAAAGTTTTTCTGCAACGTCTTGAGGAACTCTGTGATGCTCGTACCATTTCAGTCGCTAACCGTTTTGCTTCTGCGGTTGAGTTATTTGATGGTGAAGCTTTAACGTGGTACAGAGGAATTAAGGATCGTGTTTTTTCTTGGGAAGAATTGAAGCAGGCCTTGTTAGACGAATTTTTGCCTTACGATTTTGATCGTCGTTTGCTGAAGGAGATTCGCAATCGTACCCAGGGTCGTATGGAGAGAATTTCCACCTACATAAGCGTCATGCAAAGTTATTTCGGGCGACTTAGTACTCCACTTCCTGAGGAGGAAAAATTTGACATCATCTTTAATGGTATTCGACCCAAGTACTCTGTTCCGTTGGCTCTCCACATTATTGAGGACTTGCCCACGCTTAAGAAACTTTGTCGTTGTTTGGAAGCTAGTTGGCAACGTTCTGATTCTTTTATAGAACCTCCGAAACCCTCATCTTGTTCCTTGGCTAAGGACTTATGTTACACAGGGAGTTCGAAACCCCGAGTGGAAGTAGCTAGTTTTGCGAACCCTTGTCCGCGTTGTAGGGTTAACACACACAGTCTGAGGGATTGCCCCTCCAGAGAAAAAGTTTGCTTCCGCTGTGGCAAGAAGGATTTTACAGCTCGCACTTGTCCAGATTGCTCCGTCGCGGGTTCAGATCCCAAAAAGATTTCTATAAAGCCGAAAAAACTCAATGACCGGTACCAACATAAAAGATCTAATCGTCCTCATTGTAGTATCTCTGAGAATACTAACAATGCAGCAAAGAGTACTACGGATGTTAGTAAGCCTAATGCTTTTGTCTCTCCGAGTATTTCGTCGGTACCGCATCATAAAGGTCATAGAGATGAGCGTCCTCATCTATCGGTAGAGATCCATGATAGGGTATTTAATGGTTTGTTGGATTCTGGTTCATCTATATCTATTTTGGGTTCAGAATTAATTGACTTATTTTTGTCTTTGGGTTGTTCTCTTAACCCTTGTGCTGACTTTACGCACATTACTACCGCTACTAATTCCCAAGCTAAGGTTCTTGGTTGTTTTACTTTACCGGTCAAGGTTCGAAACTTGACTCGTGTTATTACCTTTTATGCCATACCAGACGTTACTACACCTCTTATTTTGGGAGTTGATTTTTGGAAAGCTTTTGATATAGCTACTCAATTATTTGAGGATTTTTCTGCTGACTCTCCAAAAGTTAGTGTAGTTAGCGTCTCGGAAGTGCGTTTGCCTTCAAATTCCGGACAATGTGGACTTACTCCTGATCCACCTAAGACTAAAGCTATTGTTGTACCTAATCGTCGAGATTCAGACAATGTTTCGCCAGACGCGTTATCGCGTCCTGTCCCGGTTTTGAAAACTGAAAAATCCGATTGGTACAACAACATTTTTCAAAAATGTAGGAATCTTCCCACCTCTTGTCCGAATTATTCTATTGTTGATGGTAAACTCTTTCGATATTCCAAAAGTAAGTTTCGTTGTTCTAGTCGTTTTGTTTGGAAAGAAGTTATCCCTTCTGACCAACGCCCAGACTTAGTGAGTTCTTGTCATTGTGGTGAACTGTCGCATTTGGGTTCTTATAAAACGTATCAACGACTATCTTTACACTACTTTTGGCCTGGCATGTATCGAGATGTGATGGAATTTGTCAAGGGATGTGACCAGTGTTCTGTATACAAGCAGTCGCAGAAACCACCTTCTGGCCTGAGTGAGACTTTTACAAAGGGTGAATTTGCTTTGAGAAGAGCTCACGTTCGGAGTTCCAGAAACTACAGTAAAGGTCGGAGTACTGCCGAACATCAGGTAGGTGATATTGTTTGGAAGAAACCTTTCCCCTTGACAGATGCAGATAAATTCTTCATGGCGAAATTAGCACCTCGTTATGGAAAATGTAGGGTTGTTTCTAAACACTCCCCCTTAGTTTATGAACTGGAGAGTGTTGCAACTGGTAAAAATTTGGGGTCCTGGCACATCCAGCACCTCAAGAAAGTTTGAATTACTTTCTTTTCTCTTTTTCTCTGGTCATTGGACGCGCAACCCGATTTTCCTGGATATCTCGCTGCGCCGCCAATGTCTCAGTGCATTTTGTAAGGAAGTCAGTACCTGACTGTTAGCATTTGCTCGTAGTATTTTTGCAAATGGCTAGCATAGTGTCTTAGGATTGGCTTGGAGAGTAGTAATGCGATACAGTCTCTGCTGCTTTAAAGCAAGTGACTGGCCGCAGTATCGTGATTTTTTTTATTTGCCTTATTATGCTGAACTATTTTTGTTAGCATAGGGAATCCATCGACACATTGTCGTGGGTTCGATTTTGGTGTTTGTTTTGTGTCGAGTGTCACCTTTTATTGGTGTGGTAGCTAACCTACCACTCGATACAATTATTTTTTTTTTTTGTTCTTGTTGATTCTGTAGTTGTTGGACGCGCACCCCGGTTGATACTGTTCGCCTCGATGCGTCGCCAACGACTCAGTAGTAACGAGTTTTGTAATGTTGAGTGTTATATTTCATGTGAGTATGGTAATACACTCACTAACGCTCGGCAGTTTTTTTGTTGTTTTAGTTCCGGTATCCTGTAGTAGCTGGACGCATAGCCCGATTGGTACGTATCATCTCGCTATGTCGCCAGCAACTCGGTCCGTTGATTTGTGTTTTTTTTTTTTTTGCTTGTTTTAGGTCAGAGTTGTGGTCTTGGGTTGTAGAGAGCTGGAGGACCAGCGTTAAATTTTGCAAGCAAAATTTCCCTAGGGAGGGGGGTACTGTAACATAAAAAAAAAAAGTTATCGATTAGTTAAGACTACGTTGGCAGAACGACTCGTGTTCCTTGGGTAATTAAAAAAAAAAAGAGTTCATTTGACATTATGTTTTGTCAGATTGACAGATGAGTTATTGAGTTATTTAGATGTCGATCGGTATGGTTAATCATGTTAATAATTGCGATTTGTGATTTGGACTTTTGTTTTGCGTCATGGAGTTTTGTCTATTGCCTGGCGCAAAGGTATAAAAAGCTCGGCCTCCCAATCGGGCGTTCCCTTTTTTGAGAGCTTCGGTCTGCGAGCATCGATTTCGTTGGTGCCTCAAGGCGGGGGCCGCAGCAGAGACCGATCGACACCGACAGCGCTCTCATGCAGCGCTTCGGTACCAGCGGATAACGAGAAGGTCCTAAGGCTGAGGTCGGCAGCTTGGGACATCCATCTATAGGCATCCTTCGCGTTCCCTCAAGGGGCCTTCTTGGATATAACTATTCTTGGATATTACTATCCTTTCTGGATGGTCTCCATGGTGTGGACTGCATTGCCTGGGTGAGGTGCGGTCCAGGGCCAGCTGCGTGGGTGACTGAGCGCGTGGCCGCGTCGTGTTGGTGTCCACGTGTTTGGTGGATCACCCCATTTTATATGAGGTTGTGCTCGGAGTTGGCTGCGAGTTCCACTCCGCAAACCCCTTTAGAAGGTACCTCCCTATTTTATTTCCAGTCTGTCCCGGAGGCTGGTGGCGCCCCTTTTAGCTTTTTTTATTTAAATTTGTATTTGTGGTAACAGTTTACTATCATAACATCAAAATTAAATGTACTCGAGCATTGAACGATAGCAAATCCAGTAGGCTCACGACCCGCTCTGTAATTATTTTATAAGAATAAAAGTAATATTATATAGAATAAAATAATATTGTAATTATGGTGATATTTTAATAATATATAGATTGTACGAGAACATCTCGGTCTTTGGTTTTTAATTTGTTTTTAACCTGTACACTTGTTACATTACATTACACTTTTACATGTTACAAAATCTGATCAGTTATGGACCGGATTTTTTTAAATTGTTTGGTTATTACAAGTTTATGTACACTCTCTCAAATTCTAAATTGAGTTATGAGAAGTCTAAAATATTGGAGTGTACGCTTAACCAACCAATTGAATAATTCTACTTTCTTATGATATGTATCCTATTTTTTTTTCTTGAGATATATTATTATATCTCAAGAAAAAAAAAACAATTAATTTTAGTTTGTAAACTGTATTCTAATGTCCACAGTAATTGGGATTCATCAAATCATAATGAAGAGAGTGATAAAAACACAAAGATTTTCTCTTTTTTCAACAAAAAAGCCCTCGGTTATGCGAAGATAGAGAATCTAAATTCCATTGCATAAACCTGGCTGCAATAATATGATTGAGATAGGTTTGTTTTTAAGCCAGTTATTATTAAAAATCCACATAAGCTCACGCCTGTATGTCCGATGGGGTAGGCAGAGGCGCACTAGCGAACTAAAACACCCACATTTCGCAGAGCTTAGTTCCGTCCCAGATGTGATAGGGGCGAGTTTATCGCCATATCGGGCACAAATTCCAGACTTCGAGCTGATATGGAAAAATCCTATATTACTTTGCCAGACCAGGGGATCGAACCCAAGACTTCAGGACGGTTACAACACCCAAAAATACTTGACCTGGTAAATTCAGTCTTTTGCACTCACTGATGTTGCTCAAGTATGCTGTATTGAAAAACTCAATATCACTTTGCCCGACCCGGGGATCGAACTCGAGACCTGAGGACGGTAGTCGTACCGAAATACACCTACGCCACCGAGGTAGTTAAGTATAGTACCAGTGTAGTAATCAAAAATCCACTATCATATTCGTTAACTGTCCTTATGATGGACGCGGATTTGTTTTAAAGCCATAGACGATAACGACCTCACACAGTCGACTTCACTAATCACTTTGAAGCCATCCATGTATCAAGAAATATAAAAAAATAAAGTATCATGACATGAACAATAATTTCCACTCAAAACAAATTATAGACACTTGCAATATTAATCACGTTATGCAATCGAATACAAAACGATATCATACCTCGAAGAGCCCCCGTAGCGACATCGGCAAATTAATCGGTATCGCCAACGATGTATCGATGAGTTTCAATTATATATTAATCGATTTTGAAAACTCGAATACGTCGAGGTAGTGATGGGGAAAAATATCCGCGTCAAAACCGATTTGTATTTTAAAGTAGTTCTGATATAAGCAGCGATAGCTCAGATGGTTCAGAAGATGAATGTAGCAGGTTCAAAACCAACTCTAAAACCATGCACCTCCTAACTTTTCGAAGTGTAAGTATGAATTATAAGTTGCTCATCGTGAGGAAAGAATTTTCTACAATAATTTCGAAGGTATTCCTCATAGGGGGTTGACGTCAGGCAGGCGGCCGGTCGTAAAAACTAAGCCATATCCTCTCTGCAACATGCTTGAAAAAGTGGGATAAGGGCAGGTAGAAAGAAAGAATTTACTGCTAATTAATTAATGAAATTTAATTTAATTTCTTTTTAACTTATTTATTTTGAACCTGCTTTAGGCCAGCGTGGTGAATTAAGCGTAGTCCCTTCATTGGGAGAGGAGGCACATGCTCAGCAGTTGGACAGAAATACGTCTAATATTATTACTTCAATTAATATAATATGGAGGTTAAGAGTGTTGTAATGAAATTAAATAAAATGTGTTGAGTGAAGTTTAACACGAGTCAATTTGCAACGGTGTAAATATGCGCAATCTAGTGCGGGTTTGAATGTAAATTTATGTAAATGGGTGAAGTTTTTCCGAGTTATGTGAACCGATGGCACTCATTAGTACATACGTAGTGGTTGGAAGAGTTCTTGCTCGACGGCTGAGCATTTTACACGCTTTATATGGGCATAAAAGTTAAATGATACTGTGGGAGAAATGGAACTAATTTGTTAAATTAATAGATTTTTCATAAGCAAGCACTTCACAGACATTATGCATAATAATGTTTTAATAGTGTTTAATTACTTTTTCTAAAATTGACTAGGATATTGAGTGTTATAATAGTTTTACCTCTTGACTCTTATGTATAAGTATAGTATTAATTTCTAAATATGGTTCGTCTTATGAAATGATGCGCTTAGTTTTGTATCGTCTATACATAATGAGTAGCAATTTGTAACATTTTTTGTGGCTACAAAATTACTATGTGAATTTGAATGACGAGGGTCGTTGTTCGAAAGAGGATTTAAAAACTAAAGATTTTGAGTGAATTGATGATTTTGCATTTTTCGGGTGTCCTAATAGAAGTTTGCTCTAAATAAAATTACTGATATTAAGTAAGTAATAAAGCAGCGATAGCTCAGTTGGAAATGGTACGGACTGCCGAGACGAATGTCGGAGGTTCGAAACCAACTCAAACATGGAGCATACACCTCTGACTTTTCTATGTTATGTGTATTTTCATTGTGAAATATCGCTTGCTATAACGGTGAAGGAAAACATCGTGAGGAAAGCTGCATACCCGAGATTTTCTTCACAAGGATTTCGAAGGTATGTGAAGTCTACCAACTCGCATTAGGCCAGCGTGGTAGACTAAGGCCCAACCCCTCTCATTAGCCGAGGAGGCCCGTGCCCAGCAGTGGGACAGTAATATTACAGGGCTAATATTATTATTATTATTTATTTCTTATCCTAGGTATAGTATATGGCGAATATGGGCTGTGTCTGGCTGGCTGTGTGTACTAGAGAACTCTGGATTCGGATTTTAGGTTGGACAACGCGTATTTTTGTAATACGATTTGCTCTAAACTGGATCTCCGAGAGTTGATGTCGAACAGGCGGGCGGTCGGTAAATATAAAACCAAATATTTTCTGTAATATAATTTAAAAATACGAGCAGGTGGAAAACGAAGAAAGTAGTGTGGTTATATTGAGAATAGACTAAAAACGGTATCAAAATCAAGCATATATATTCTACATTATTGTCCAAATATAAGTAACGAAATTATTTGTAAAAACAGTTAACATTTAAAAAGTCCCATCATCCGCGGATAAAAAATACGAGCAAAATACAGCACCCAACCCTACTTATAGTAGAATTCCAGACATTTAACCACCCCATTTATATTTTAGACCATAACACAAAAGTTTTAAGTATAAAATCGTTTGAAAGTTGTGGTGTTAATTTCGCGAGATTTTAATTTGTTCCCAGTGGGATACCAATTCTGCTTGGAGCTACCGTCGCGTCGCGCCGCGCCGTGGGGTGAGGCAATGGAATCGGAATTATACAGCCTTATATCACGCAATGGCGTATTTTATTTACTGAGAGTTGCTTGTTAATTTTAATTTATGTGAACAGGTAATGTAAATATTGTGGGGGCTTTTGTTACCATTTGTAGACTTAGGGTTGACTCTATATTTTATTTTCGACCGATTTTTAAAAGGGAGTAGGTTCTCAATTCGTCTGTTCTTTTATCGATATCTTCGCCAAATGTGGAACGATTTTCAATGTTCTTTTTGTGTATGATAGAGCTTATTTCATAGGTGGTCCCCTTGGGAGGGCGGTGGTCAAATTTGGTCACGATCGGATAACTTTTGAAGTCGGTCCGAACTAAAGTTATTAAAATTGGTGGTTAACTATTAAAGTTTAAAGATAATTCAAATAAATTAGGTTTATAATAAAAATAATATCCGCCTGTGTTGGAACCGTGGACTATATTTTAAAATTAGAATATTGGAAATTTTTACAACTTTTTAGAGAGTTTTGAAACCCAACTCGCGGTGTTTGGATTGAGGATTTTTCCAATTTTCTTTCGCACTCTGTTATCAGCGGCCCGAGCAGGAAAATTGGGACAATCTAATTCAAATCACACTAATGTCGCCCTTGTGACATTTGTATGAAATGTTAACCAAACATCATCAACGTGCAGCGAGCTCGATATGATTTCGATTGTCAAAAATATTCGTCCCAGGACCCGTTGAATAATGTTATAGCCCTTGAGGTTAATCCTATTCCATTGAAAACATACAAAATATTTAACATAATGCCCCTTACTTATAAAAATATTTAAGCGCTGCTTATGTTTATACCATAGGTTGTTCCTTTCATTTTTAAATAATGTAACGCAAGGAAAAAAGTGACAGGTTATTCTTAACCATTTGCTCAGCAAAAAAGGGCCAATATGTCGTGAGGGAATGATGATGATAAGATATGTGATGACATACAGTCGAAGTGATAGCCTCCTTCTTTATTATTTAGTACGTTGGCACTTGGCAACCTTACGTAGTCGTTGTCCAACAGTTGTGTAACTATTTGTGATGAATGGACTTGGTTGAATTTCGGATGGGTATTGTGGCGATTGCAATAGGGGCGCAGATATGAATATTTATACTGGTGCTATTGACTGATCACGAATAATGAAGTGATTACAATTTTAATTAGAGCAACTCCTGACTAAGGGGGTGTTTTGTTGTATCAACCAATTTTAAAAGCAAGAAGTTCTCAATTCGGTGGTATTTTTTGTGTAGGTACTGCGTGTAACCCGAAATCTCTCGCAGATGTTGACGATTTTCAAGATTATTTTTATGTTCGATACAGCTCGGTTTAGTGACAGCGTGTATTAGCTGTGGACCGGGAGGTCTTGGGTTCGATTCCCAGCTTGGGCAAAGCAGTTTTTCTTTCATGATTTGCCCGGGACTGGATGCCCCGAAAGGAGGTAGACGTCAGGCAGTCAGCCGGTATTAAAAAATAAGCCAAATCAATTCTGCAACATGCCTGAGAAAATGTGTTGCGCTGACCGTACATTAAGGTGTCATAAGGGCAGGTAGAAAGAGCTTACTTCAAGTATGGTTATCATAAAAGTTGTCAAGATGTGAGGGGGACTTGAAGACAGTCCTTAGTTTTATAAGCTTTTGACTAAGGCAGTTTCGGATGGGCTAGCCGCTAGATGATACGGTTTATAACATCCATGTTTTATTTGTAAGTAACGAAGGGCGATGTCTGACCTCATCAGGGACGTCGATCTCAGCCGAGGAAGCGTGCAGGAGGGTCGCGAGCCGAGCAGCATCGCCGCGCGCCGCCGCCTCCAGCAGCGCCGCGGCTAGACCCATGCGGTCTCACTCCATCACTGCAACAAACATAACATAACATAACATAAGCTCACGCCTGTATCCCCGAAGGGGTAGGCAGAGGCGCACTAGCGAACTAGAACACCCACATTTCGCCGAGTTTAGTTCCGTCCCAGATGTGATAGGGGGCGAGCCTATCGCCATATCGGGCACAAATTCCAGACTCCGGGCTGATATGGAAAAATCCAATAACACTTTGCCCGACCCGGGGATCGAACCCGAGACCTCAGAACCGTAGTCGTACCGAAATACCACCACGCCACCAAGGCAGTCAATGCAACAAACAATGCACCACATTTCAATTGTTGTTATCCGAGCACGACCCACAACAACACAAAACAACTAGTGATAAGCGCAGTGCAGTCCAAAAACTACCCAACAAACTATATTTATTGGTAGTCACCAGAATCATGACGGCCTGCATAAAGGCGTCGTCGCTCTCCGAAAAGGGAAAAAGCAGTTCGACTTGTTGCCAGCCCCCCAAAACATATGCTTTTGATAAAATTGTAATATTTTCATCTCTGATAGATCTTGAATGACGGCGACGATGATGACGATGACGTTGTTAAAAATTAAGTAGTCCAATAACGTATTTATCAGATTGGGGTATTAGGTAAAGCTGTAGCCCGAGCACGAAAAACTAATGTAAATGTAAACTTGCTGCGCACTGATGATATTTGATTAATATTTCATAGAAATTGCATAGACGCGCATCGAGCACGAATACATTTACGGTTGTCAGAAATTTTCCTGCCCGGGCTGCTAAACATGGAATTAAAACTGACTATTTCACCTTTACTCATTCATCTCCCTCGATCGATAGATGCTTTTTGACGACAATAAGCAATCGTAAACAATTCAAGTTTAAATATGGTTTTACAAGAATTAAATAATATACAGCTGGGGGGTTACCATCACCTCTTATAGCAGTATTATTATAATTTTACTTGTCAATATTCCCATACAAAACAAAGGAAAAACGATTATAATAATACTGCTATAAGAGGTCGTGGTAACCCTGCTGATGAGCATAACAGTTGAATAGCAAAGTTTTCGGAGCGGTCAGTTAAAAAATATGGCGTTAGGAAAATCAATAACTCCCTGAAGGAAACTATTCCGTCCAGTCTATAATTATATTTTACGACATAAGTACAAGCTAGATGAACAACTAGTTTTCCCATGTGATGGAAGAATGCGGGCCTTATTACGAGTCCGTGTAATCTTTTTGCCTATTAGCAATAATAAATGTAAAACATTTAAAATGGCAACAAAAAAGTGTGAAGGAATTTCAACGCACGTAACATTGTATACAAAGAAATTACACGCGTTATTTTTAATTTGTTTCCACTTTACATATTTTTTTTACTATATCAAACAATATAAGTAATTTTAGTACGTAAAAAAATATTTATGTTAAATTATATTTTATACAGATACGTCTTATTTTTGTGGATGGATTAAAATCGCACATGGTCTAGAGTCCAAACTCTAATGTCTCTTAAGAGTCACGAACTATATTTCTTATAGTTAGGTCTCATAATATTCAGACCAGAAACGAATCTTTCTTTCTACCTGCCCTTATCCCACCTTAATGTGGGGCCGACGCATGACACTTATTCAGCATGTTGCAGAATAGATTTGGCTTAGTTTTTACGACTGGCTGCCTGACCTGACGTCAACCCCCTCTGAGACATCCAGTCCCGGGTAAATTAAATTAGAAAATTCGCTTTGCCCGACCTGGGAATCGAATCCGGGACCTGCCGGTCCACACTCCATATATGCTGCCACTAGACCGAGGAGGCGACAAGAAACAAATATCACACAAAAATATCTTGGCAAGGCAATTGAAGTTGAGGCTTTCGTATAACAAGCGGCTACTACCCACAGCGTCACAAGCTATCAAAATATAAAGATATGAATTTATATACATAGTTTTAACGAATGCCTCGGTGGCGTGGTGGTATTTCGGTACGACTACGGTTCTGAGGTCTCGGGTTCGATCCCCGGGTCGGGCAAAGTGATATTGGATTTTTCCATATCAGCCCGAAGTCTGGAATTTGTGCCCGATATGGCGATAGGCTCGCCCCCTATCACATCTGGGACGGAACTAAGCTCGGCGAAATGTGGGTGTTCTAGTTCGCTAGTGCGCCTCTGCCTACCCCTTCGGGGATACAGGCGTGAGCTTATGTTATGTTATGTAACGAATGTCCGTAAAGTACACTTTTTTATTTTGTTAATGGTGCGGAAACAATCAATTCGATTCAATACGATTGATTTCATGCCTTAATGTTTATGGATAGCGCCATCAGAATGTCCGTTTGATTATGAACTTGCCTTATTACACGTGGGCGTAATGACCGGAGAGAAAAAGCTATTAAATAATATCGTTTTACGAATCATCTTGATTCTTTATTTTATTGTTTTTGTAAATTGAAAAGGTTTTTTGTTCATCATTGTGATGAAGGTTTTGATGAGCCACTTTTTGCATATTTTATTAGCAATAAATAAGTTGTTATTGCAAGTAATGGACCAGTAGCATTTAGTAATAAAGTTTGAAACATAATGGAGTTTATATTTATAACTAGTAGAAAACAATGTTGCTGTAATAAAACATTTGCAGTGATTCTTAATTGAATAAGATAAATATGTATTTTAAATAAAATAAATACACCCAACACACACCTAGTCCTGACCCCATATTAGGTATAACCTGTATCGTGGGTGTCAGTAACTATGAGAGACTTTCGGTCTCACAACATCCAGATTTGAAACAAATATCTGTGGGCCATACAAACATTTGTCTCAATGCGGGAATCGAACTCGCTGCCTCTTGTTTCACAGCTGGCTACTCGCCCGCTGCGCCACGGACGCTTTTATTTCATAATAAGAATAGATTCTTATAAACCGACTTAAAAAAATAGAGCGGGTCCTCAATTCGTCTGTATTTTTATGTATGTTACGCGGCATCTCCGCCAAATGTGGACTGATTTTTCAAGATTATTTTTCAGATAAGTTTTGAAGTTGGTCCGTTAAGTTTTTTTTACCAAATATTTTGTATATCTTTTATATGATTTTGATTTCGTAAACATATTTTTAGTATCTAATAACTATGACAGAACATTGTGCAATTTCTGCCTAAGTATTTATACTCAATAATAACATATAATAACATACCAAGATATCTCTTCAATGATTCATAAAAACACTGCAATTTTCACTCGAGTTTCAATTAACCCGCCACAACCTCGTATTAACCGAACGACCTCAAAAACCGCGTAATCATTGTGTATAAAACCGTGGTAAGACTAGTAAGTCCGCGGACGCAACCCGCGCTCTATTACTCGAGTATGTGGATGAACACGCTCTTTACTATTGATCTTGTGCACACGTGTGGGGGTACACCATGTTGTAAAGGCGAACGCGATTTGGAAGAAAACAAAGGGCGATCATCGAATGAGCGCTAGTTTAAATTAAAAACAAATTTAATTGATGCCCTTGTTCATACATTACATTTGCCTAAACAATAAAAACAGTTGTAAAGTTTGCGGATTACCCACATTCAAGGAATATGAGTATTATGAGAGTATATTAGCATAGAAGTTTTACATAAGATATTTATGTCAATTTCCAATAATAATCAAGGATTTATGGCTCTTCAGAAAATATACAAGTTAAACTGGCACTTATTTACGCTATTTATTATTTTTCAATAGACTTAAAGGCTTTTGAACATCGCAAAAAAATAAGATGCTGATATATACGCAAGGTTACCACGACCTCTTATAGCAGTATTATTATAATCGTTCTTCGTTTGTTTTGTGTGGGTATCGCCACAAATAAAATTATAATAATACTGCTATAAGAGGTGATGGTAACCCCTCAGTATCTTTAAAAATTTCTAAGTTAATAATGAGTTATGTATATGACGCCGGATAATCCGCTTGTCCGGGCATAAAAAGCAGAAACATTTTGCAGTCTCCATTAATTTTAATAATCGCGCTCGCGTATCGCTCTGCTCGTCGCTTCGTCCATCACACTCACCACAGCACTCGCACACAATAAGGAATTATCATCGGTCGAGCGGATTGCCGAGCCCTTCCGCAAGCGCATGCTAAATTGTGTTTCAATGGATTACTGTTTTTATCGTTTATCATTCTTTTATTGGATCTTCGTGCCCTTTAGCCTGGGAGTGGCAGATTTGCATAACAATAAGTGATCTCAAGAGATTGATGTGTTCAGCT
This sequence comes from Clanis bilineata, assembly GCA_036417725.1. Lineage (NCBI taxonomy): Eukaryota > Metazoa > Arthropoda > Insecta > Lepidoptera > Sphingidae > Clanis > Clanis bilineata. The sequence goes on along the minus strand of CM071139.1, from coordinate 953,765 downwards.
TGATTGTTACTTCCATTACTCGTGTCCATTGCAACGACATACTATGTAATGATTCCATACGTTACGCAAACGTTATACATTGAAATAAAACTAATTTATACGGAATACGGATTCTTTCGCGTGCTTCCTTATCGTCATTTATGATTCAGTCCGACCCGTGACCATGAAGGATGCAAATCCTTCGAATCGTCGGGCCTAAAAATGAAAACAAATCACGATATAATCCGTATAATTTAGTTTTATTTCAAGACATTCTATGTGTTATGAGATTCTAAAAAGCTGACGAGTTTCAGATTGGCATATTATATTATACACATACTGTCTGTGAAATGACAAGATGAGTTTTGAATAAGACTACTTATAAAAACTCTGTTATAATTTTCAGAAAATGTGGTAATTTTTTTAAAAAATTTATTCTCTGCCACTTGGCTATCTAACACCATTCCTATAAGCAGCTTGGTGACTGATCACATCGCTCTTTCAACAATAAAATCACCGATGGATCATCAGTGGCATATTCTAATGGGTACCATAAAAACATCATTAGAGATTCATGGTGTCGGCACGCGGAAGACATTGATGACGGCAAAAACAACCACATGACTATGCGAATGGTGACTTTTACCGTAATACAGCACGCAACTGATTGAAACGAGGCAAATATGAATACTACACATGTACGTATAGAAGAAAGGAGAAAGAAAGATAATAATAATAAATACACCCAATAGTCACACACCTAGTCCTGACCCCACACTAGGTATAACCTGTACGGTGGGTGTCAGAGACTATGAGAGACTTTCGGTCTCACAACACCCAGACTTGAAACAGATATCTGTGGGCCACACAAACATTTTGTCTCAATGCGGGAATCGAACCCGCGGTCTCTCGTTTCACAGGCGGCTACTAGTCCGCTGCGCCACGGAGGCTGTCAAGATATAACACCAAACGGCTAACATTCCTACTACGAAGGTATTAGTTTCAGTCTCATAACTCAGAACCGAAATAAATTCTTGTAGTTCCTAATACCCACGATCCAATATTAGTGGTATGGGGTCAGGAGTATTGGTGTGTTAAGAGAAATAAAAATAATAAGATAACTTTGTCAAACTAATGTTGCTCGCAAAGAAAAACTGTTTTATCTTTAAAGATGATAAATAGCATAATTTCATCAAGTTATTTGTTTCAAGGTACTAAAATACACACTGTCACAAATCAATCAATGTGCTTCGTTTATTATAATTTAAGTTATAAATCACATTTTTTTAAATTGATGTTGAAATTATATCGAGCGTAGGCGGATTTTAGCCTTGAGCACAGTGTACGCTACGTGGCTGAACGACATTTGCCTTGGGCTATAATAAATCTGCTGGTAATTTTACCTGGATGTTCTGTAATACATTTTGTGATTTGTGACAAATTATGATGGCGCTTGAAAGTTAATTGATTTAGATATTAACCTGAATTGAGCCATCGTGATGGACTAATTACGACTTAATCTTTGTAATTAGTAGAGGAAGCCCATCCCCAGCTGTGGACTGTGGAGCATAGTAATATTACTGGGCTTTTAATAGTCATAAAGTTAATAGGTAAAAGCTGCCTTGAAGACTCCAATTGCGATATCCCCACTGATATGTAATGAGTTTACTTCGTACTCCTCGATCACTATTGACCATTCATGTGACTATTTGTAACTTTGCAACTTTAACTGAAAAATTATGGAGTCTGGTTAATTCTCTAATGCTCTCTCTCTCTCTCTCTCTCTCTCTCTCTCTAAAATCTCTCATAGTCTCTGACACCCACGGTACAGGTTATACCTAGTGTGGGGTCAGGACTAGGTGTGTGACTGTTGGGTGTATTTATTTATTATTTATTTTATCTTGCTATCACTTCCCAATGCAATTCCTTTCCTCCTTTCTTCCTATCCCAATTTCCCATTTATTTATTTAATTATTTGCAGCTTATGATTTTTCTATTAATATTATTAGTAGTTACTTCATACACTATGTCTGACGTATGCGTTGGCCGTCTGCTGTAAAACACCCATATTCGAGCTAATATTTAACAACGCCTTTCATAATCTGGGCTTGTGATATTATCATAATGACTCGCAAGTTTGCTCCACATACTACTTTATTCACGGACCGTTAGACCAACTTATGTTAATATGTAATTAAACAGTATTTAAGCTGTGAGTATTGACATTACCGCGTAAGTAGTTTAACTGCATATTGAATAAATTATCTCGATTTCTTAAGGTGATTGTACACCTAACTGCTTCGCATGAGCTGCACGCGCTATAGTATTTTTTGTGAGAAATTGACAAACGAGCAAGCGGGTCACCTCATGATAAGTGACCATCGACCGTGGATGTCTATGGGCTGATACAAAAAGAATCATTTTGGGCTACTGGAATCTCATTTACTAAACGCACCAGAAGAAAATTGGGATTGGGGAAAGAAAGGGTGAATTGGGCTACCGGAAATATCACTCACCGAACGAAACGCGACAGCGATCTGCCACTTTACGTCGGTTTTCTATGAGACAGTGGTGACAAACCGGTCGAGCCGAGCCATTCGTGCTATAGACGTAACTGTCTACAGCGCGCCTCTACCACTTAAAAATTTCTAAGAAGGACGCCAACTTGATCAAATACATGCGCATTTTAAACAAACTTAGTACATGTGTTTGGCCATCCAAAGCATGACATCACAAGTAAAGCGCATGACAGATGTTCAGCGGGCGTGACGGCTCACGGCATGGCACGGCAGGAAGCGACACACAATGTGCACTGATTTATATGCGGTATGAACCGTATGAATCGAGGTCGAGCCACAATGATAGACATCGTGACATATTGCAAAAGCATGGGAAGATGTATGTAATATGTGAAAGCATGTACGGACCTAAAAGAGTGTATTATAAAATGACTCAAAGGAGGTTATTAATTTGATTGTTTTTACAACGTTAAAAAATATAGAGCTTTGTCTATTCTACCTATAGTTTCTGAGGATACGGGCTAAGATTATTTATTTATTTAAAACTTTATATACATATCTACCAGTACCCTTAGTACGAGTTGTTCTCGATTCTCGAAATCGACGATAGTTTACAAGTTCTCCATACATTTTTTAGTTCGTTGTAGTTTCCGCAAAGTGGCGCTGCTAGTCAAATGTATGGACAAAACTATCGTCGATTTCGAGAATCGAGAACTGTCAATATAAACTCGTACTAGGGGTATGGTATATATACTCTTGGATGGTGCATAGACAAGACAATTTACCCACATTGTGTATATAAATTTTGAAAGAAAGAAAGAAAGAATTATTTATTGACACAAGTGTGGTGGCGTACCGGTACAAGACGTGGAAACATATATTTAATTATACAAATATGTATGTATGTATGTACCTAATTATTAAATATTAATTATCAGATCACCCAAACATGTGGATGATAATATATGTCCCACCACAACCGTGGCAAAAGGATCTAGATCAGCATATGTCAAGTACTAGGTGCTTGACGCAAAAATTAGTGTAAAGAAAATATTTACTAAAAGACTAAAGTAGAGGTAGATAAGCTTTATGTATGATACAAGATTAGCCTAAGCTTATATACGAAATATCTCTACCAAACCGTGATCCGGTTTAGATTTTTGTATTTTATACAATCTCGAGACTGCTTGGTTTAGTGGTAGCGTATAACAACTGTAGGTTCAAATCCTGGGCCTAACCGGCCCGAGATCAGATTTTCTAAATCAATTTGCCCGGGACTTTATCATGTCAGATGGACAGCTAGTCTAAGGTCGCGGATACGAACTCAGCGGGCTTGGAGTGGCGGCGTAGGCGGCGTGGGGAGCACCGCGTTTCAATGCATAGATTTAAATGGCGGAGAGCGGCGTACGACCAGTATAGAGGTACGTTGTCGCGCCGGTCTCCGCGCCGCCGCCACTCCAAGCCCGCTGAGTTCGTGTCCGCAGCCTTAAAAACGAAATCCTTTCTGCTATATATGTTGTGCCGGGGTGGGAAAAGGGCTGGTATGAGAAGAGTTTGTCTCGAGAATGGTTTTATATGAGTTGGTTAAGACTTTATGAATGTGAAAATGTGAATAATAGAAAGCGCACATCCGTTTGGGTTTTTAAGGTAGTATTTTTTAAGATAACTAAATCTTATGATTATTGGACTGCGTTATTATCATGTGGCATTATAATGATGAGGCTGTGGTGTGTAATATGCATTCAATATCACCGTTATTACTTACATCGAACTAAAAAACGTGTAATGACGGAGTAGAAGCTAATTTTAGGATATCAATAGGATTGCCTTATTACTTATAATCAATTTCAGAATTTTTATTGCCTATAAAACGTGTTTAGTTGTTTTTATGGCAAAGACAAACGATCAATTGATGGTAAGTGATTACCACCACCCACAACGATGTTACCAACAGAATTATGGGTACCATGCGTGCATCCCAACTTTAAAGTACGGGAATAGGCATTGGGAAGTGGAGGGGGTAATTAAGCCTCTTTTGGCCCATACGGCGTAAAGGCAATCACGTCTAGAACCGACACCAAATGTTTATACCAAAAATACATCTGCTTATACCAATTTTTTTTTATAGCATCGACTGGCAAACGATCAGGTGGGTCACCTGATGGTAAATTATCTTCACCGCCACAGAAACTCAAGACACAAAAATAATCATAATTGCGTTGTCAACCTTAAAGGGAGGAAATATGGATTGCGAAATGAAGGGGTAATTGGGCCACCGGAAATCTCACTCACCGAGTGAAACGTCACAGCGAGCTGCCACTTTACGTTGGTTTTTATAAGACAGTGGTATCAAACCGGTCCAGCCGGTCCATTCATGATGTAGACGTACTGTCTACAGCGTGATTCTACCATTCAAAATACATCCGAAAAATGTTATTTTTGTGACCGTGGCCACTTGACGCTAATATTACGACACAAGGCCTTAAATTTGTTTTGTATGCATCTAAAAAACTGTGGTATTCAACTTGTGACCATAAGCGGCTAACCTTGCTGTTTGTTGCGTGATATTTGTTATATGGAATAGAAAACCTAATGTCGTCAGAACGCTCTACTACCTAAGTTTAGTTATTCTAGTTACCAAGTTAAGAAAATGCGATAAATAAAGTTATAAAAGCATCAAAATAAAACTTAACGGGGTTGTACCACTATCTCGTTGAAAGCCGATGTAAAATATTTTCGTGCTGAATGATGATATTTTTTGAGTCCTGATACCCTTCTCTAAACTCCAATATATCTTTTTTAAAATGGCTGACTCTTATGGTTTTGTAAGTCTAGTGCCAGCTCTTATTTACGACCGGCTGCCGGCCTTAAGTCAACCCCCTTCTGAGGATCTAGTCCCGGGAAAACCGTGTTAGAAAAATGATGCCACTAGGCCAGAGGCGATAGTTACGTGCAATATATAGGCCTTTATAATCTACCATACTATCTTATGATTATATTACGTAAGTAATGCATTACGAGTTACGAGTGACCTCACACTCTTGCAATCGTACCAAACGTCGATGCAATATTTGTTTTGATTATAGCGACGCAAGTAAGCGTGTAGTACTAAATAGTTTCACACTCTTGCATAACATAACAGTGCCTTCCAATTACCACGAACGCGGCGTCACGCCATCCGCTCCTAAACTAAGCCCGCAACAGTCTATACACCTTTTATTTGGATATAGCTATTATGCTGAGCATCTGCGTCCGGCCTAACTACACGGGGTAATTCAAGTTAAGGAGGTTAAGCTTTAAAGAAAGTAATGGAGCTCTTTGGTCTTAAATTACCTATTGTTCTATATTTGAATTCTAAAGCTATTTTTTTAAATAAAGAAACGTTGCAGGAAGGTTCCAGAAAAGAGAATAATAAAATTATAACCTTTTTAGAAAATAAATAAATAAATTATAACCTCTTTAGTTTAGGTACAAGTTTATGTGTGGCAGTCTTTCATAAAACAAAGCCAAGGAATCTTATTTAATTAAGGAAGTATTCAACTGTTCTGTGTAATGACAAAAGAAAAATTATTTCATTATTTTAAAATAATCTAAGAATTTGTTGGTCATCGGTTCTTTAGGTATTCCTACAAAGGAAACACAAACATTCAGCCCTGAATCCTGACAATAAAGCCCACTAGGCGTCTCTAGAAACAAGGCGATATCTCGATTCTATTACAAATTGCAATATCACATAGAATTTATAATAAACTCGGCGCCAATCTACTAGTAATCTGGATCGAAACTCGTGTTACTAGTGAGTTAGTGACTTGCACAACGAATGTTTTCTTTATTATTACTATCTTTTTTCTACCTGCCCTTATTCCACCTCAATGTGGGGTCGGCGCAACACACCTTTTCAAGCATATTGCAGTAAGGCTTTGGCTTAGTTTTTACGACCGACTGCCTGCCTGAAGTCAAACCCTCTGGTAGATCCAGTCCCGGAAAATCAAATTAGAAAAATAGCTTTGCCCAACCTGGAAATCGAAATCAGGACTGGTCCACAGCCCATATATACCTACTGCCATTAGACAAAGGAGGCGACGATTTATTATTACTTTCTATCAAAAGAATTAATATCTATATTATGTATGTTAGTTGTGACTTGCGCCTCTACCTACTCTTTCAAGGTCAACAGGCATGGGTGTGTTAAGTTGTAGATTGATGTGACTTTTCGACTAGTGTCTAGATTGTCTATTTCTAACATTTGTTTCATTCAATAATTAAAGCCGCGTCACCTGCACTTGTTTTTTTCGAAACAAAACACGAAAACACCTACACAAAACAACGTAATTCGCTGTCTCCTGCTCATGGAACAATGGACCATACCCAAAAATGACGTGTTTTGTGTAATGTTTTAGTGCAGGAGACGCGGTTTAAGATAGCCTTCGTGGCGTAACAATTGAATGAAAATTAAGCCGACTGTGAAATAAGAGGGCGAAGGTTCGATTCCCGCACCGTGAAAAATGTTTGTGAAATCCACATACTTTTGTAATGGGTTAAACCTAACATGGGATCAGGACTATGCGTCACTGTTGTATTCATTTATGTCAACAATTTAAGTATTATTCCTGTAGATGTGGTTTATGGAAGCGTGATGTTTGTAATCCATAATATAAATTCCAATGCGAAATGTTTCGACGAGCCGGCATGCACGAGGAATGCATATCTTTATTGGCTATCGGCGTGCCTGCCGCCGCCGCGCCGCAAGCAAATAGTCGCGTTCGATTGCATAATACAACTTACTTCTGAGGTTATGGCAAAGGTTTTAATATCAAACTGCCAGGCTTAAAATAGATAAAAATATGCCAACCAGTGTTTTATTTTTAAAACTCTTTTAGGTTACAGCAAAGGTAATTTATACCTGGGTTAAAATTAGGCTAATAAAAATCATTTTTATTCACAGATTCTAGCTAAATTGTAACGATAAAAATATTTTAAACGTATTTTCTTTACTGAAATCTCAGTGTTCAGGACTTTATTTGGAATGCCATTTTTGAAATGACATAATTCAAAAATTACCAAGTACGAAGAGGGACTTTTTGATATGAAAACATTTCAAAATCTATTTTGTTCGCTATTTTGATATTCAACAAAGTGCCACTATTTTTTATCCAACTGTCTTAAAAGGAGGGTAATGTTTTTAACGGTTCTATTCTCATACATTATTAGTTAAAGATTTACACATAACATAAAAACATCGTATCATATGTCACATTATGATTTTATCTGATATCATTAACGCAGAGTTAATTTTTGTTTAAATTAAGCATATCATGTTATACTCATATTTATGGTGGTTTTCTTATTTATTATCACAACATAGTTATTTATGAGCAGTTAGTAACTCCAACGTCGCGTCAGAATTAATTATATAAAAAAATAATATTACCAAAATTTCTCCATTTAATATTCCCAAACTACGAAATTTTAAAGAAATTTACTCTTTTATATAAATTCTATAATTTTATTGTAAAGCTGTAAAGATTGTTCTGAGTAAACAAGCGATTATTTATATTTGTAATCGACATAAACTGTCATATTTATACGCTGTACCCAAACTACGAGTAATAAAGCTAATAACCGTGAATAATAAACGAAAAGTTTGTAAGTTACCTAAAAATATTGATTCCTTTATATTTTTTTGATTGAAATATCGAATTTTGTTAAATTATATCGATAAAAGACGTAACATTAAAAAAACACAAACAACTTATTTCAGATACTACTCTATTATGGGATATAACTTAGTGGAAAATAAACCATAAACTCCAGTAATAAAACGCGTATTATCTTACCAAGTCTTAAGATATAAAACTACTAAAATATTCAAAAAGGATGCACGTTTTTATTCAAAGTGGAACTCAACCTGTTTGTTGACCTTAGAATAAATGGACCACAAAAACTCGGTTATACAAGAGGATTCGTTCTATATGCTAATACAATTTCATGGTTATCTATCTGTTTGAGGTTGGATTATGCCACACCCATACAGTAGGCTGAACGGTTAATTATGCTGCCAAGGATGTGAGACTTGTTTGTGGAAAGTTATTAGACAAAATCATCGATATGTTATATATATAGATCATCAATATAATATACCTTACATGCATAGTTCTTTATAACATGTACATAGAGTTATATGTGTTTTAATTTTAATTGGAATCTGACTGTCTCGGTGGCGTGGTTGTATTTCGGTACGACTACCGTCCTGAGGTCCCGGGTTCGATCCCCGGATCGGGCAGTGATATTGGATTTTTCCATAACAGCCCGGAGTCTGGAATTTGTGCCGCATATGGCGATATGCTCGCCCCGTATCACGTCTGGGACGGAACTAAGCTCGGCGAAACGTGGATGTACTAGTTCGCTAATGCGCCTCTGCTTACCCCTTCGGGGATACAGGCGTGGGCTTATGTTATGTTATGTCAAAGGGTTATATTTGTGTCGATTTAATTGTAACTTGTAATCTTTTTATCTTATTTATTATGACTACCGAGACCGCTCATTAAGAAGATATTTGTAAAGAACTATACATTTTGAAGTAGGTCGGTTAAGTTTTTAAGCTTGTAATTAATGAAAATCTTTGCACTACAGCATAAATCTTTGGACACCCGGACTTCACTGTTTTGTCGCTCTAGTCCAGTCTAGGAAAATACTATATTACTATGTGACAAGTGCCGCGCGCTAGCTTAGGCCATTTTGAAATCATTTTAGCTTTAGTTTTAACACTCGAAGCAATTAAAATGAAGCCTGTGTCTGAGGTCTCGGAGAACGGAGGGCTGTGAGTGCACTGCATTAATTATACCTACAACAATGGGTCCCCGCGGGCGGTCACATCCCGGTCCCACGTTTCATGTTTGCTTGTGTTGGTACTGTTGGTGACCAGACGTTTATTGTGTTTACAGATTTATGTAGTAGATCTGCTTTATTATTGCTGATGTAGGTGTAAGCTCCCTCTTGGTTAATAGATATGATGAATTATGAACATTATTTATAAGAGAAATGGACACATTGGTACGATTACGGTTCTGAGGTCTCGGGTTCGATCCCCGGTCGGGCAAAGTGACATTGTATTTTTCAGAATCAGCCCGGAGTCTGGAATGTGTACCCGATATAGTGATAGACTCGCCCCCTGTCACATCTGGGACGGAACTAAGCTCGGCGAAATGCGGGAAAGGGAAAGGGAGAGGGAGAGAGAGAGAGAGAGAGAGAGAGAGAGAGAGAGAAAGAAAGAGAGAGAGAATTGCTTTCGATAAAATAATCTGTAATTAAAGTTCACTGTACTTCTCTGTCAACTCATTTTGTTTAGAAGCTATACGAGCTTTAACGTTATCAATAAAAAATATCGTTATGAAATATGTATTGCGAAAAATATTGTTAGGTATTTTATTGGACAGAAGTTAGCTCTCTATTATGTCGATGTGACTTCCAGTCAGACGGAATCTTGGGAAATGCTACCGTTTCACGCTCAGTAATGTCAGATATTTCCTTGCAACAAAGTAACAAACTTTCCAACATATCTACCTTATGTAAATGCTCCACAACAGTAAACAGCCATGTTCATCAGACAAATAATCTTTCGCACAATGGATTTCTCTGATAGTCAGAAAGCAAATATTGGTGTGCAGTCGAAAAACGGCTCAATGGTGATAACAAAGAGTTTGTATTCAACCGTCGGCGGGTTTGATGTGAGGACTGTGAGTCTGTATGTATAAATTGTTTGCTTTAGAGAGAGCGTTCTTACGATTGCATATTGTCGGTGCACGCTGTATATTAATAACTTTTTAGTAGATAAATACCACAACAGTCACAGTTTTTGTTTTTACTTTTTTTATAGCAGAGACTGGCAAACGAACAGATGGGTCACCTGATGGTATGAGATCTCCACCGCCCATAGACACCCAAGACACAATAAGAATCATGGGTGCGTTGCCAACATAAACAGAGTAAATGGAAGGGGAGGGAAATGGGATTGGGAAGGGGAGGGGGGGAAAATAGGCCACCGGAAATCTCACTCACCGAACGAAACGCGACAGCAAGCTGCACTTTACGTCAGTTTTCTGTGAGACAGTGGTATCAAACCGGTCGAGCCAACCTATTCGTGCCGTAGACAGTCGTAACTGTCTACAGCGTGGTTCTACCACTCCAACTCCAATTTAGAACCGACCCCACATTTAGGCTGATATCTATTGAGCGAACTTGGACTAAGTCTAAGTCAAAGTCACGAACTCAGTGGGGATTTGGAATTGTTAAATCGAACTTTGACTTAGTCCGGGTCATTTTTTACAAGAAAAACAAACTGACAGACAGACTAAACAAAGATTTTCTTGTAGAAAATGACTCCGACTTAGTAAAAATCCTCACCGAGTTCATGACTTTGACTTAGACTTAGTCGAAGTTAGTAAGGCTAAGTCAAAGAAACGAACTTGGTATTTGGAATTTTTAAATCGAATTTTGACTTAGTCAGAGTCATTTGTAAAAAATGGCACTCCTTCCGAGCAGTCGAGTAAAACAGTATGACATCAACTTCAACAATTTTGATGTTGTCTTACGTGGCCCGTCGCAAAATTGTTTTGTCTATGACTGTGTTTGGTGATTGTCACGTAGTTTTTATCGTGGGAAAGCGATTGTGTAATTTAAACATATCTTGTTTATGGTAGATTTCCGCATAGAATTGTATTGAGGGGAATTAATGAACGAGTTAGTACAACTTTAGATAGCAAACGTGATCAACCTAGTTGAAATGTCTGAATAGAAATTATAAAGTTTATAGTTTACGATAATGCGTGGAGAAATCTTGAGTGTCATTATTTTTTATTTAACAGGTAATGTGTTTGTTATTGACCGACTTCCTAAAAGAAGAAGGTCCTCAATTCGTCTGTATTTTTCGACCGACTTCCAAAAAGGAGGAGGTCCTCAATTCGTCTGTATTTTTTTAATGTATGTTACGCGATATCTCCGCCAAATGTGGACCGATTTTCAAAATTCTTTTTGTGTTCGATAGAGCTTATTTCAAGGGTGATCCCACATAAATTTAGTCACGATCTGATTTGAAGTCGGTCCGTTAAGTTTTTATTTTAAACCTACTGGTGGTAGGGTATACGTATTCGCCCGGATGACGACTACCGTACTACTTACTTTTAAAAATATTTTAGGTGATCATATGGTTAAGAATAGTCTGTCCCTTTCGTTTTCAAACAATATAACATAAGGAATATGGTGACATACTATTCTTAACCATATGCTTAGCTAAAAGTAAGGCCCATGGTGTTAAAAATCCGCCATTGTGACCCACAATTGTCTTGTCGCAAGCCCTTTGATTTGCTTCTTCCCTCTTCGGAGTGTGAAGAAGCATAAATAGGCGACCATGATTCTAGTGACCACCGATAAACCCATTTTTTGTCGGTAGTCGCTGGTCTTTTGGACTTATCATGGACATCAGAAGGCCAACCATGAGTTTTTTTAACATTACTCGCTAGCGACTCCGTAAAAGTATGAAAAACACCCGAACGCCTCTAGCGGTTACGCGGGGAACTGTCATTTTTCATAAAAATTATTTTACTTAGTTGCTAGCGTGAAATGTCAAAAAAAATCACGGTCGAGCTACAGCAGGTCGATTCTCTAAGAAACGCTATAACGTTGCGATCGACGACGAGCACCCGCAGCGCACATCGTTGAGATCGACGGAGCGTTCAACGTTTTTGGGTCTTAGAGAATACCATTTTCCATACATTTATGTCAAACGCCTCGCTCGAGAGATCTAGTTCGCATAAGTGCGGTCATCACGCATAGCGCTAGTGCGTGCGCTTTGTACCTTGCTGAATACAAAAATGAAAACATCGTTGCCGCAACGATGTCGCAACGTTGTTTTCACAAATGAAACCTTAGAGAATCGACCTGCTGGTGTACCTGATGGTAAGCGTAGTGACTTTGCCGTGCCTGAATAAAAAAATCGGGCTAATATAGTGTCTTAGCGTACACCATACTTTGTCATTGTGGATGGTCATAGCCAGTGATGATCAATTACCATAAGTAAAGTGATCTTGTGTCACTCGAGTTGTGAATGTTAGTTTTGTCCGTAACAGGTTACAGTGAGGGTATTATATGGGACAACATAAGATGCGCTCCAGATGCTGACCAGGAAGTACCAGACGGCAGGGTACCTGATATGGGCCGCTTCCCCTGGATGGGAGTGCTGCAACATAGTTTTTGTATGCTATTATTTTTTTTTCATTTTTGTGTTAACACAACAATAAGCTCACGTCTGTATCCTCAAAGGGTAGGCAGAGGCGCCCTAACGAACTAGAACACCCACATTTCGCCGAGCTTAGTGCCGATAGATTTCTTAATTATTTGTCATGAATAATGTCATAGTAGATACAGGTGATTTTTTTCAACAGATTTTAAGGCAAATATTGTCAAATTGGCTTTTCTTAGTTTTGTTTTAATGAATACGATGCATTTCGCCCAATATTTTGTTTTGAAGGGTTCTTATAAAATGACTATTATATATAGTAGGGCCCCCGGTGGCCCATACGCTTATGATCCTACGGAGTAAAACGAAGAAAAGCGAACCTAAGCATAATTAATACCTAATTCTCACTAATGCAATCAATGCCTTGCCTTAGAATTTTCGAGTTTAACTAATAGATCCGCTTTTTATAGATCTCGGGGAGAAAATGCGATATGCAGTCACTGGGGGCGTCCTCATTCATCCAGGGTACGCCATCGCGGCAGCTGAAGACGTCGCTAAGATACAACCAGAGCAATTGATGTAAATGTCTTGATATATTTTTTTCTTTTTTTAGCAGAGACTGCCAAACGAGCAGATGGGTCACCTGATAGTAAGTGATCTCCATCGCCCATGGACACCCAAGACTCAAAAAGAATCATGGGTGCATTACCAACCTAAAAGGATAGAATGGAAGGGGTGGGAAAAGGGATTGGGAAGGGAGGGAAAATTGGGCTAAATCTCATATATCATACATTACGTCGGTTTTCTGTGAGACAATGGTATCAAACCGGTCGAGCCGGCCCATTCGTGCTGTAGACGTAATTGTCTACAGCGTGGCTCCACCACTCAAAAATATTTTCAAAAGATATTTTGTCAGTTATTGTCAGCGTATTTTATGTCACTGCTTTGTTGATATGTAACATGACATTTGAATTTGTAATCTAAGATAATTATACACAAACATATAGCTTGGATTGAGTCCAGATTCACTCGTAATACGATCTTTGGGAGGGCTTTACCTTAACCGACCAATAGTCTATCTATATCTATATTTTTAAAGTAGAGACTGGAAAACGAACAGGGTTTTCCAGGACTCGGAGAAATATGTAAAATTTATACAAGATAGAAGGCAGTCACGAGTCTTTTTCGACTTGCATTTATACCACTTTAATGTAGTAATGCCGCACCATACTTTTACAAGTACGTTGCAGAAAGGATTCGGCTATGATTTTTACATCCAGCTGCCTGCTTGACGTCAACCGATCTAGTCCAGGGCAAATCGTGATATAAAAACACCCACACGACTTGGGAATCAAACCCAGGACTTTCACAGCCCATACATCCAGCCACTAGACTAATACGACACAGTCATAGTCACGCGTGATAACCCTTGATACCATAGGACAGCACCACATTTGTTCTAGGAATAACACACAATTCATAGTCTGGGAAAATAAGGATACGAAATACGCGATGGACGTGATGGACTACCTCCTCCATCCAGAGTACACGGAGAAGGTCACCATCGCCACCATAGCGCTGCTCCAGCTCTTCACGATGACTGACTCAGGCTTCACCGAAAACCCTGGTAATAGTTAAAGTCATCTTCAACTCGGTAATGGAACGTCGATCGATCCCGAGATTTTCCCGAGTAATCCCGAGGGTTGCGATGTGTTTTTGACCGGTATGTGAGTATGTTTGTATGTATTTACATATGTATGTATATTGATCTGTTCCATCATAACTTCTTAACTACTTATTATAGTAGAAACTGGCAAACAAACAGTTGGTTGTTACACTTAAACAATTGGGGAGACAGGAAGAAATAGGCCAGCGGAGATTTCACTCAACGAACGATTAACGAAACAGCAATCTGCCACTTTATGTTGGTTTTCTGTGAGACAGAATAAAACCAGTCTAGCCGGACCATTCGTACTATAGACATTACTGTCTACATAATTTACCTTTTAAGCTATTACTTTTAATAGTAATAACAAGCAGACTAGGTGTTCTGTGGTGGATCTTTTGTCATCAAAATATTAACCACCCCCTATTTAATCCCCACATCAGAGAGGGATAAGGTGTGAGAGATATGAAATACGATAGACATAGTATTAGGAGGATTACAAAGTCATTTAAGCGATCTCCATATGACGCAATCAAGCTCATATCTATCATCATAATGTCGTATTTTGAATCATCATCATCAGCCATAGGATGTCACCTGCTGAACATAGGCCTCCCCCAAAGAAGTCGCAGGAAGTCGCTGGATGCAGGTCGCTTCCAACAGGTCGATCTGGAGATCTTGGGGAAGGCCTATGTTCTAATTTGAATCATGATTTATTACAGCTCCCGTATTGCCCATATGTTTGCCGATCAGTGGTGCAGGCGTGTTCACCGATATATACACCGTCAAAATGAATGACGGTACATATGGCCCCTTACATATAAATATTTAAGCGCTGCTTATCTTTAACCATAGGTTGTCCCTTTTATATTTAAACAATATAACGCAAGGAAAAAGTGACAGGTTATTGCGATTGATAGCGAAAATGTTTTTATAAGTATGGTCCTTTATATTTATGTTACAAAACTAAAGGCTTTGCAGCATATAATATTAGTTCTGTAATATTACTGTCTCACTGCTGGGCACGGGCCTCCTCTACTAATGAGAGGGGTTAGGCCTTAATCTACCACACTGGCCTAATGCGGGTTGGTCCTCACATACCTTCGAAATTCCTGTGGAGAAATTCTCGGGTATGCAGGTTTCCTCACGATGTTTTTCTTCACCGTTATAGCAAGTGATAATTCACAAAATTCAAATTTCAAGCATTATGGAAGGATTAGTAAGGAGGAGAAGAATTAACCGAACTCTAGTGTCAGCATACTTAAGCTGGAAAGTGAAAACCATGAGGTCATAACTTCAAATCCCAGATCGGGAAATGTCAATCTTTCATTCCATTTTCGACCTTCGACTTCCAAAAAGGAGAAGGTCCTCAATTCGTCTATATTTTTTTATGTATGTTGTGCGATATCTCCGCCAAATGTGGACCTTTTCAAAATCGTTTTTGTGTTCGATAGAGCTTATTTTAAGGGTGGTCCCATATAATTTGGTTACGATCAGATTTAAAGTTGGTCCGTAAAGTTTTTAAACTTGTGATTATGGTTGTTAGGCTTAGGTTACCTAGCTTGTGCTGCTTAATACTTTTAAATGAATTATATTTTACAGAGAATCAAGAATTGATAAAGGAAGTTATGAAAATGAGCTTCGTGGAAAACAAGGATTGTGAGGAGTTCTACTACAGGGCAAATGTATGTTATTACTTATTGTTTACAAGCTATTGCCCATTAAATCACTTAAAAGGACGTCTTTCTTTGTCATATTTTCAGAAATAAAAACTATTTCTGTGTAAAGTAGCTCCGATGCGCCATTAAATAAATACAAACCAACATAAATGCCCAAACTCACATCTGTATCCCCAAAGGGGTGTAAAGGTCGAGTAAATAACTAGGCACCTCCTCTTACCAAATATAGTTTCATATTCCAGAAGAGAGAGAGAGGAAGCATATCACATAATTATTGTTATATCGCCATACCGCGCACAAATCCCAAAGTCGGGCAACTTATACGAGATTTTACGAATCGAAAAACAAATTTAGTTGTAATTACCCAAGTGGTATTAATATAAAAAAAATTAAACGGGATAACCTCAAACTGGAATAAAATATCACATGACATAATGTATAATTATCCTTGGAGGTTTAAACTCTCAGCGTAATTAAAAATATTTCAACCTCTTGCGAAATATTTTAAACGTAAAATGTGAAACAAAAATACAGTTTCAATTAATTTAAAGTGTTTTCAGTATAACAACAATTAAATAGAATACAAAATGGGTAAAAATAAAAATTAAATAAAATACAAAATGGGTAAAAATAAAAATTAAATAAAATACAAAATGGGTATAAATAAATATGTTAATCACAATTTCGAAGTCGGGTGTAAAAATAAATTATAAATACACCCAACAGTCACACACATCGTCCTAATCCCACACTAGAGCTACGATCTACAGAACCAACTTCGACTATGTCTGAGTCAAAGAAACGAACTCAGTGAGGTTTTGGAATTTTTACATCGAACTTCGACTTAGTCAAAGATATTATTTATTTTAAAAATCAGTTCGTTTCTTTGACTTAGACTTAGTCGAAGTTCGTTTTATAGATCTTAGCCTAGGTTAAACCTGTATCGTGGGTATCAGGAACTACGAGAGACTTTCGGTCTCACAACACCCAGACCCGAAACAAATATCTGTGGATCACTCAAACATTTGTCTTGGTGAGGGAATTGAACCCCTGGCCTCTCGTTTTACGGAGGCTGTATAAGTAAAACTATATTATGTAAAGTCTAAAAGATATGGTTATATAATAATACAAAACAGTACATAAATATTTTAGAACGCTGTACCGCACAATTGGCACACATCAAGAGTATTGCACGAGAACAATAAGGAACATAAACTGTGCGCCATTGTTTATGGAAAATCCATTGTTAATGCTTTACGACTGCACGGGGGAGGTTTAACGATTTTCATGGCGACGGCCATAGACAATGCTGAGTTATGCTCGGCTAAAACCAACGTTTAACTGAGATGAAATAATTTGAAAGGCTATCCGTATTCTTAAAAAGTGATCAATGACAGTTTTTTTTATAAAGATATTGACGGATTTTACTACCTATAATATTATCAGCTGAATGTTAATACATTTAAGGTCGCCTTATGTCGTTCAAGACCGATTATCTGTAAAAAAATGTAATGCAAAAATTAATGTAAGAAGCCGCTAGAGTTGAGTAGCCTTTCAACATTCAGGCCCAATACCAGTAAAACACCTCTAGGATGGCCTCGGTGGTATAGTTGTTTTGCGTGCACAGTAAGAATACCGTCCTGAGGTCTCGGTTTCGATACTCGGGTGGGTAAAGTGATATTGGGTTTTAGTTTCAGCCCGAGATAGATTTGTGTTCGATGTTGTAATACGCTCTCCCCCTATCACATATGGGACGGAAATAAGCTCGGCGAGATGCGGGCATTCTAATTCGCTAGTTCGCCTCTGCCTATCCCTTCGGGGGATACAGGCGCAAGCTTATGTATGTAAAAACCTTTAATAAGGTGTCGGCCTTACTTATCATACATTGTGTTAAGCTAAGGTAGGTATATCAATTTTATCAGATTCTAAATTAAGGCACAGTTACATTTGCAGTTGAATTACAAGAAAATGGCGCCCCAGTCGGCCGTGTGCGCCACATCTGAACATGAAATGGATCCTTGTGTATGGGACGCGGGAATGGCCCTCGTCACGAGGCAATCGTGGGGCTTCTGGAAACTGGTAACGCAATATTTTAAGACCAACAAAGAAGGAGTCTCAATTCTTCGGTATTTTTCGTGTATGTTACCAACTTTCGAAATTCTTTTATGTTCTATAATGCCTAAGTATGGCCCGAATGTTATAAATATCTGATGAAGGAGTAAGCTTTCTTGGTCTGGTGGCAGCGTGAATACGCTGTTCACCGAGAGCTGCTGGGTTCGATTTACAGATCAGGCAAAATAGTTTTTCTGGTGAGATTTGTCGAACTGGTTTTCCCAGAGGGGATTGATGTCAGATGCCATTTGTCATCACGCTATAAGTGTTTTGCACCGATTTTATATTGTTTATTTCGGTACCACTAATGTCCTGAGGTCTCGTGGTCGATTCTCGGTCGGGCAAAGTAAAATTGGATTTTTTCAATATCAGCCCGGAGTCTGGAATTTATGCCCGATATGGCGATAGGCTCTCTATCTCTATCACATCTGGGATGGAACTAAGGTTGGCGAAATGTGTTCTAGTTCTAGTTCGCCAATGCACCTCTGCCAATCCCTTCGGGGATATAGACGTGAGGTTATAATTATTTTATTTTATGCTCTATAAAATATGGATTTTATAGTTAGGATTCGGGGTCCGCGGGCCAGGGTGCGGCGCGCCCGCCAGGTTCGTGAACATGCATGATTACGTCTCCTGGATCGACGAGATCGTCTCCCGCAAACTCCCTGAGGATGAATTCGACGAGGACACCTCCAAGTGGCTGCTGCGACAACTGTCACCCGTCAAGCTTATGATGGTCGAGAGTAAGTACCTAGTAAGAAGCCTACTTTTTGGCAGCAATGTGAATTCGACAGCCTTCGTTGCGCAGGGAGCGAGTAGCCGGCTGTGAAGCGAGAGACGACGGGTTCGATTCGCGCACCGAGATTAATATTTGTGTGACCCACAGATATTTGTTTCAGCGGGTTTAGACAAGTTGCATAAGTGCTAATCAAATAGAATATTCGAATAAAATAAATATATGGGAATGACATAAGAGTATGCTATATGCGGCGTACTCTTATGTCATTCCCACACATTTATTCTATTCGACTAGCACATAAGCCACTTGTCTAAACCCGCAGGTCTGAGTGTTATGGTGGTCTCTTTTTGTTGTAATCGGTTAACAGTTAGGGTAGTTATGATCGCTTAAAGGTCCATGCTTGTGGCGGCGACTTGTGCCGGGTAGGTCACTTCCTTGCAACATGGTTGAGGAGGTCGATAGCTGGCACATGCGTCATACTCGTGAACGGATGCTGCTTGTGGGGACTGGTCTGCTCCGACTTTTATTTTGTATCCATCTGTCTATTTTGCTGTTTATTTGCCGTGCCTGTAGGATTCGCTCGGAAATCGAAATTATTCAATAAATCATTTGATTTGAAAGTCTCTCGTAATTTCTGATACTTATGACACAGCTTAAACTAAGTGTGGGTCAGGGGGGTTACCACCACCTCTTATAGCAGTATTATTACAATCTTACTTGTACCGATTCCCATACAAAACAAACGAAGAACGATTATAATAATACTGCTATAAGAGGTGGTGGTAACCCTGCAGAAGTCAGGACTATGTGTGTGACTGTTGGGTTTAATTTTGAAGATGGTTTTTATTTGGATAATTTCGTATACAGCGTCGAAGCTACGCAATAAGGAGACGGGCCAGTGTGAGAAAGAGGAGCGTGGTGACGTCATATACAAGGACAACACCGAAATCGTGCTGAACAAGAACTTTGCTCAGGGATTCTTCTTCGTGAGTACTTAGAATTAGAATACTTAATAATAACAGGGATTTTTTAACAAGACTATGGAATCCTTGCCAACACCAAGCGATTTTATGTTATTAATATTTTATTCACTGATACAACTGTCTCGCAGTGAAACGACGTAAAGTGGCAGCTCGCGGTTGCGTTTCATTCGATGTGTAAGGTTTCCGGCGGCTCAATTCCCCACTCCCTTCCGAATCCCTATTCCATTCTTTCAAGGTTATAACTACAATGCACCCGTGATTCTATTTATGTCTACGATGGGTGGCGATCACTTACCATTAACACTCGTTTGTCAGTAATGTATAAATATTTCCTTTCACATTTGATCACAATAATCTTAGCCTATTGCTGTTCATCGCTGGACGTAGGCCTCATCTCCCCAACTGAGCCTCAATCTTCTGGCGCAGCCTGCATCCATCCGCTCTTCTCCAATCTCTGTCTCTCTCCGCTTAAATTCTTTATACCACCTTTCTCTTGACATAAATATCAGGATGTTTTTATTAGTAAAAATACACTTTGGCTCTTACTTATAAATGTAAAGCGGTGTTTATACTAAACAGTGTTTTGTTACTTTTAATCTCTAACTATTGCACAGGTAAGGGGCAGTACGTTTTTTTTTTTAGCAGAGACTGGCAAACGAGCAGATGGGTCCCCTGATGGCAAGTGATCTCCAATCGCCCATGGACACCATAAGGATCAAGGGTTTGTTGCCAAACGAAGGGAAATAAGGATTGGGACAGAAGGGAGAGGGGGGGATTGGGCCACCGGGAATCTCACTCACCGAACGAAACGTGACAGCGAGCTGACACTTTACGTCGGTTTTCTGTGAGACGGTTTTTTGCAGCTGGTGGTCAGTCAGATAGGTCAGTTCAGCTGCCTGATAGTGAACCTGGAGACGAGCTCGCGCACGAACGCGGCGATGTGGGTGGAACACTACTGCCACCGCGACCTCAGCGGGCTCGCGCACGGCGTCACCCGGCCGCTGCACAAGGGCGACGGGTACAAGAAGTGAGTACCGACTACCGACTACCGACTACCGAAGATAACAATAAATAAAAAAAAATAAAGAGCCCGTTTATTCCATAACCAAGAACATACATAAAAAAAATTAATACTATTTTCTTTTTTAAACTTTTTTTTATGGTTTGGACTACACAACAATATATACATACCTTAACCAGAATTACACAGATAACTAGCTGTTGATCGCTACTTCATTTTTTTTTATAAATAAATAACACCCAACAGTCACACACATCACACAGTCCTGACCCCACACTAAGATAGAGTCTTGTGTCGTGGGTATCAGGAACTACGAGAGACGCACGCTCTCACAACACTCAGACCCGGAACAAATATCTATAGGCCACACAAACATTTGTCTCCGTCCGGGGATCGAACCCGCGGCCTCTCGCTTCACAGCTGGCTACTCGCCCGCTGCGCCGCGGAGGCTGTCAATTTATTTAGTTTATTAACAAATGTATCCTACGGAACAATATATGTTTTTGGAGTAAAAATTAGCCTATGTGCTATTCCAGACCATAGTATATCTTTGTGCCGAATTCCATCATATCCGTTCAACCGTTCTAACGTGACTGAGTGACAAACATCCGTCCATACAAACTTTCGCATTTATAATATTAGTATTTAGATGCGTGCTTACAAATAATGGAGTTCAGAGAAAGCGATAATACGTAGGCCTATGTTCAGCAGTGGACGTCCTATGGCTGATGATGATGATGATGATGATGATAATACGTAATGAACACAGATTTAATATATATAAGTTATCGGTCAGGAAAGGACTGCCTCGGTGGCGTTAGTGCTGGATTGCGTATGCGGTACGACATCTGTCTCGAGGTCTCGGGTTTGATTACCGTGTCGTGCAATATTATATTGCTTTTTTCTATTCATTATCAGCCCAGAGTTTGGAATTTGTGCCTTATATGGCGATAGGTTTTGACGTCTCCTTGGTTTAGTGGCAGCATATATGGTCTGTGTACCGGGAGGTCTTGAGTTTGATTGCCAGGTCGGGCAAAGCGATTTTATTTTATTTAACTTACCCTGGAGTGGATCCCTCAGAGGGTAATGACGTCAGACAGGCAGCCGGTCGTAAAAACTAAGCCAAATACTTTCTGCAATATGCTTGAAAAATGTGTATTCCGCCGGTCCTACATTAAGGTGGGATAAGGGCAGGTAAAAAGAAAGATGGCGACAAGTTCGCGCCCTATCACATATAGGATGGAAATAAGCTCGGCGAAACGTGGGTATTCGTGAGACTATGCATGAAAGTCAAAGACGCATACTATCGCTGCATCTCTTTAAACTTATACATAATTTCAGGATAGACTGCTTCCTTTACTTCAAGAGCGCTGCGTTCATCGAGTTCCGGTTCCTGTTCTCGTTCAAGGCGCTCCTGGAGGTGACGCTGTACGGGAAGGAGGAGATCCCGCGCCAGATCCCCAACCCCTGGGTGACCGACATCACCACGACCCCGTGGTGGCCCACCGCCAGGATCATACGATGGGGATACTTCGTACCCTTCTACCATTGGTGGTACAGTCTATAAATTGGTGGGAGTTCTTTAATTTTTCGACCGATTTCAAAAAAAGATGGTTACTGGATTGCCGATTGATCTGATTTGTTTAAAATCTAGGTATGTTAATCTAGGTTTGTTGTTGTTGTAAGAATTTCGAAGGTATGTAAAGTCTACCAACCCGCATTAGGCCAGTGTGGTAGACTAAGGCCTAACCCCTCTCATTAATAGGGGAGGCCCGTGCCCAGCAGTGGGACAGTAATATTACGGGGCTAATATTATTATAAGCTAAAACTAACATAAGCTGAGCTAGGCGAAATGTGGGTGTACTAGTTGGCTAGTGTGCCTCTGCCTCCCCCTTCGGGGATACAGGCGTGAGCTTATGTTATGTTATGTCAATATTATTATAGGTATGTTACGCTATATCTCCGCCAAGTGTAGACGGATTTTCAAGATTCTTTATGTGTTCGATAGAGATTATTCCAAAGTTCCCATATAAAGATTACCAACGGATAAATTTAGAAGTCGGTCTGAAGTTTTTAAACTTGTGATTATTTTATAGCAGAGACTGACAAACGAACAGCGGCCTGAGCAGGAAAATTTCTGACAACCGTAAATGTATTCGAACTCGATGCGCGTCTATGAAATTTGTATGAAATATTAACCAAACGTCATCAGTGCGCAGCGAACTCGAATACATTTACATTTACACTAGTTTTTCGTGCTCGGGCTACTGGTGGGTCACCTGTAAGAAAGTAATCTTCATCATTGGCCTTGGATTATTCATATACCTAAATACCAAAATATCATCGCAGTGTTTCATTTCATTCAGTTGCAATAAAAATACCCCAAATTCAAGAACCAAACCCCTTCGAACTGAGACCGAAATTACGCGTTTTTTTATAGCAGAGACTGGCAAACGAGCCGATGGTAAGTAATCTCCACCGCCTATAAACACCCAAGACACAAAAAGAATCATGGGTGCGTTGCCACCCTAAAAGGAAGAAATGGAAGGGGAGGAAAAAAGGTATTGGGAAAGGAACGGGGAAATGGGACATTGGAAATCTCACTCACCGAACGAAACGCGACAGTTAGCTGCCACTTTACGTCGGTTTTCTGTGAGACAGTGGTATGAAACCGGTCGAGCCGGCCCATTCGTGCTGTAGACGTGACGTGGCTGTACCACTCTCAATAAAGATCTAATCACCTTTGTAGGAAAGTTGTCGATTGTTTTAATATTTGAGACTGCTCTACATAATCTCAAACTAACATTTTTTGAGTCGTGAGATAGATTACCGCTATCTATGTAGAGTTTTTGTATTTTTATGCAAATTGCAATTGTTAGTGCAAGAGACACGGTCTCAAGTCACGACTGTGGATCACGAATCGGACTGTGTTCTAGAAAATCATAACGTTGAAATTTTCGAAATTGACTTTAAAACTCGGAGTTGACTCCGTAGTTTCGAACTTCATCAAGAAATTTAGAGTAGTAGAACCACGCTGTAGACAGTAACGTCTATAGCAGGAATGGGCCGGCTCGACCTGTTAGATACCACTGTCTTACAGAAAACCGACGTAAAGTGCCAGCTTGCTGTCGCGTTTCGCTCGGTGAGTGAGATTTCCAGTGGCCCATTTCTCCACTCCCTTTCCCAATTCCTTTTCCCTCCCCTTCCATTCCCTTTTTTTAGGTTGGCAACGCACCCATGATTCTTTTTGTGTCTTGGGTGTCTATGGGCGGTGGAGATCATTTACCATCAGTTGACCTATCTGCTCGTTTGCCAATCTCTGCTGTAAAAAAAAACTTGAGCAAAATATGAAACAACCCTTGGAGTAAGATCTACCACATAAAAATATTTGTTTGTTATGCTATTAATAGTTTGTTTCGCCGGGTCATCTCAGGCAGGGCCGCGTTTGGATCCGGTGGTAGCTTTAAATATAATGTGACCGGAATCTTCCATGGTCCGTACTAGCCCCTTATGCTTCAGTAAAATAAATAATATACAATAGAATTACAATTTTAATACCATGATCCAATTATATTAAAATTTAAATTTGCTGTAACTAACGTATTGACTAATTATTATGTTATCCTAAAAATATACATACGTTGATTTGTATATTGTATTGACTTGTCACAAGAGCTATTTATTAGCCTACTTGATTAATAAATCATTTCATTTCATATTTTAATAAAAATGGGTCACAAGCGGCCCGAGCAAGAATAGTTTTGATAATCGAATTCACATCGAGCTCGATGCGCGTCTGTCATTTGTACAAAATATTAACCAAACATCGTCAGTGCGCAGCGAGCTCGATATGAAGTCGATTGTCAAAAACATTCCGGCTGCCTCCTTCTTTTGCAGTCGGTTTAAAATACCGACGAATAAAGTCCTTATTTTTCAGTCGATAGAAAATTTTTTACGCTCAGACCTCAGGCGTAGTTCTATTTCGGTACGCGTGCCGAAGTCTCGACGACAGACTCGCCCCCTATAATTTCTGGGACGGAACTAAGGCGAAATGTGGGTGTTCTAAATCGCTAGTGCACCTCTGCTACCCATTCGGGGATACAGGAGTGAGTCTATTCTCATGGGGTAAGACTTTAAAACATTTAACCTATATAGTGACAATGTATTACACAACTCTTTCATGTCAGAACAATGGTGAATAAAGTCGCCTTAACGCCGACTACAGCGCCATTTCTCAGAATTTATGTGAAGCGAAACTACGAGTGTCGGAGTAAATCAAGATTAACACATAGAGTCGTTTGGTTACTGTCGATATGGCCAGGGGATTATTGGGCGAGTATGCGATGGGTCACAGGTTGCAGCGTAGATTGAACCAATCACAAGTTTAATAACTTAACAGACCGACTTCAAAACTGATCCGATTGTGACCTTTATGGACCACCCATGGAATAAACTCTATTGAATACAAAGATTAGTCTTGAAAATAGGTCTACATTTGGCGGAAATATCCCGTAAAATACGTAAAAAAATATACAGACGAATTGAGGACCAGTGCATTTTGAAGTCGGTCGAAAAAAAAATTGGCTTTTCTGGCTATCTAAGTTCAAAGAAGCTTTTATATTTAGATCTTTTAAAGTTAGATTCAGTTTTGATTTGGTCAAGCTCTGATAAAGGAGTACAAAGTAACTCTTTAACAAATAACGGCATAGACTTCGCATTCGGTGGTTTTGAAGTCGATGTTTAAATTTTGAAGCCGTATAGTTATTTACATTTTCACTTTCGATAATGTACTATATAGATTAATAACTATTGTATATATATATATATATATATATATATATATACGCCTTTACCACTTGTTTTTGTGTCAGCTATCCCCGTTTAGCATCAAGCTTTTGTAAAATATTATTTTAATAGCGGAAGTCTAAAGTGCCAAGTTTACTGGTTGGCACTTTCAGTATTGACACTTACAGGCGAAGAGTGCTGGAGTACAAAAACTAACAACTCGTAAACACGCTATTTTATTGCGTTCACTCGTGTGTTGCTTAAAACGTGTGTAAAACGATGTAAAACTGCTGTAATGTTATGAGTCTATCTATATTGTAATAAGAAATAAATGTTTGTATTAATATGTAAAATGTGTTGTTTATAAAATGCAGTATTATATAATAATAATAATAATAATATTAGCCCTGTAATATTACTGTCCCACTGCTGGGCACGGGCCTCCTCTACTAATGAGAGGGGTTAGGCCTTAGTCTACCACGCTGGCCTAATGCGGGTTGGTAGACTTCACATACCTTCGAAATTCCTGTGAAGAAATTCTCAGGAATGCAGGTTTCCTCACGATGTTTTCCTTCACCGTTATAGCAAGCGATATTTCACAATGAAAATACACTTAACATTGAAAAGTCAGAGGTGTATGCTCCATTTTGGGGTAGGTCTCGAACCTCCGACACTTGTCTCGGCAGTCCGTACCATTCCCAACTGAGCTATCGCTGCTTTTTTTGCTTCTTTTTGCTTTTTTGCTGCAGTATTATATACTACGAATAAATTTATTTTGTGTTTTATTTTATAAATAGATACTAAATATAAAATTTACGTAAAGAAAGGCTACACAAAATTTGCTTTTTATTGATTTATTCCCTCTCAAATAGTAGGGAAGAAAAGGACAAACTAGTTTTTCAGTTAACTACCAATTAAAATGTTTTAAAAGTACGTGAATAAGTAAGTAAATAAGGTCAAACATACAAAAAAATAATACCAGAACACTCTTTTTAGGCAGTTTTATGGAAAAAAAACAACCAAGTTGTGTAAAAAGTTTAAAAAGACACCAAAATGAATCTCATACAAATTAAAACACAACTCGCAAAATCTACAAGAATGCCAGATAAAATCTATACGAAAAATATGCAAATGAAATGCGATCGCGTTGATGTCTTTTGTTCAGATAACATCTCGGTTGGTTCGCGGTTGACTCGACTCTACATTACACAACCATACAGTAGTATGTAGTCTCGCCTCCTAACGACGCATTGTCATTAACGATCTCTATCGTCGGCCGATGATTAACGACCAAACAGAAATGATTTGATGGTAATTTTTTGGGTCAGATTTTTTTGAACGTTTAAATTGGTAGCTTTTATTTTTTGACTAAAGGTTATGGGTACTGCACCACGTATTTTATTATTTTTTCTTTCTACCTGCCCTTATCCCACCTTAATGTGGAGTCGACGCAACAAACTTTTTCAAGCATGTTGCAGAAAGGATTTGGCCAAGTTTTTACGACCGGCTGTGTGCTCAGGCACTCGGAGGGAGGGATCCAGTCCCGGAAAAATTACATTATAAAATTATCTTTGCCCGACCTGGAAATCGAACCTATGATCGCCCGCCTCTCCCTTCCCTCGCCTCTTTGGTCTAGTGGCACCATATATGGGCAGTGACCCGGGAGATCCTGGGTTCGATTCCCATGTCGGGCAAATCGAATTTTTTAATTTAATTTTCCCGAGACTGACCCCCCAGAGGGGATTGATGTCAGGCAAAAATTAAGCCAAATCCTTTGTTCAACATGCTTGAAAAAGTGTGTTGCGCCGACCCCACATTAATGTGGAGTAAGGACAGGTAGAAAGATTATTTTATCACGAACATAATAGTATGGTAGCCGTAGTTTAGTAGTTACATAACTTACTTAATGGGATTTTCCAAAACGCGATACGCATTTGCAAGTCGTTACAGGGCTTTTCCTTATATGCACATGATTACAATATAATTGTAAGGAGTCATAAGTAGTATTGCCGTTTAAGACAATCGTCCTGTTATTTAACGTTTCGGTATGTTGAGTTAAAATCTCTAACTTCCATGGCGAAATGGGCGGAAAGCTGTGAAGCGAGAGACAGCGTGTTCGACTCCCGTACCAAGACTAATGTTTGTGTGTGTGTTGTTAAACGGATGTCTCGTAGTTCCTTATATTCACGACACAAGCCTAAAATCCTCCTATAGTGTTCGAACTATTTATGTGGAGGTTAATTTTTTTTATAGCAGAGATTGGCAAACGAACAGATGGGTCACCTGATGGTAAGTAATCTCCACCGCCCATAGACACCCAAGACACAATAAGAGTCATGGGTACGTTGCCAACCCAAAAAGAGGAAATGGAAAGGAAGGGAAAAGGGATTGGAAAAGGGAGAGGGGCAAATGGATCACCGGAAATCCCATTCATCGAACGAAACGCGACAGCAAGCTGCCACTTTACGTCGGATTTTTGTGAGACAGTGGTATCAAACCGGCCGAGCCGACCCATTCGTGCTGTAGACGTAACTGTCTATAGCGTGGCTCTACCACTCAAAAAACTTGATGTAAGTGCTTTTGTTTTTACAAAACTCTGTAGTGTATATTCAGATGTTGCAAGATATAATGTTCCAGATAAGCGATGACCTATCTAAACCGCTGCATTGAAAGCTGGTAACCGCACGATCCCTTCAGCACCCTCCATTTACCTCCTGGATAGTAAAAAAATATTGAGTCGCATTTTGTAGCTCTACATTATTGATATAATAGCTCTATCGTGGCTCTATGTATAATCTTAAAGAAATTTATAAATCCTATCCTACGAATATCATAGATATAAATGTTTTGATGTTATTTTAAATGATTGGTTATCCATGCAATAACTGCTGAACCAATTTGAATGTTATTTTGCTCTCAGATAGAGCAAAATATAGACTACGATTTAGGATTCTATTTAGTTATTTACCTCAGTATGTTTCCGTGCAATACTTCCTCAACGTGGGTGGAGTCGTAAACAAGAACTCGTGTGACTTAGCGCCCTTCACGTCATGGGTATTATCGCCCGAATGGTCAAAGGCTGCTCAACTTTAACGGCTTCTTTTATTGATTTCGCCATACAAATATGACAAATAAGGCGGCCTTAAACGACATAAGGCTACCTTAAGTGTATGAACATTCGGCGGTATAAGACTTAAGTTTAGGGAAATCACTTGTACAATACTTGAAAACATTTTATGGTTGTAGCCTATGTTTTATATCTAAAAGAGAGTTTAGTTTTATAATTTAGGTACAGAGGACGTTACGAAAGAGTATGTAATGTATGAAAATCAACATAGGAACATAGGGGGAATATCAGTATAACATAGGAAGACACTACTACTAGACCTGGATAAGGTCACACACAGAAAAAAAAAACTATAAAAATTACAACGAAAATGGTACACAGTACGTACGTAGTAAATATTCCAATAAGAATAACACAACCAAAAAATTAATAACGAAACTTAAAATTCTGTGTTGAGTGGAACATACAGTCGCGTAGTGTGTACAATACTAAAAAACACAATCACCTTACCTCCACATCCAACGCGATCAACAATGTCCGAAGCACCGCGCATGCGCACCACGCACATCAACAAACCAACCGACACGCATCAGTCATCCAAAACACTACACAATGCACCTCACAAACACTAAAATATCACTATAAACTGTATTCCGATTTTAATACTTCAGAAAAACACAAAAAACACGTCCACTACGCCAAAATATTTGCCGGAACTGACACGCGGCGGCGCCACTGGCGACGTGCGCGCGCGCAGCTTTCCGAACGCAGTCGCTATCTCGTTCGCTCTCGTGTGGTGTTCCGTTAACGCCTGAAAAGAAAGATAATATGATAAATGTATGTATCGAAAGCCTCTGATGTGCTACAAAGCCTACAATGGAAAAAGTTGATTTGTTATTTTGTGTGGACTGACTAGTGTCATGGTCCGGGTTTGTACCGTGTTAATAAAATTGTAAAATAAAGTGGCGGCCTTACGTTTTCATAATTTGTAGAATATACAGACACTTACGATCGTAATAAATACGTTATATATGATAATTTAGTATAACAGACTGCCTCGGTGGCGTGGTGGTATTTCGGTACGACTACGGTTCTGGGGTCTCGGGTTCGATCCCCGGGTCGGGCAGTGATATTGGATTTTCCATATCAGCCCGGAGTCTGGAATTTGTGCCCGATATGGCGATAGGCTCGCCCCCTATCACATCTGGGACGGAACTAAGCTCGGCGAAATGTGGGTGTTCTAGTTCGCTAGTGCGCCTCTGCCTACCCCTTCGGGGATACAGGCGTGAGCTTATGTGTTTAGTATAACAAAAGCTGAAACGTATTTCCTTTACACCTCTATATGAATTTACTACGATATTAAGTAGATATAAAGACATTTTCAACTGCAATAAGAGAGAAGAATTACGTACCTAAGTCGTAAGAGTGTAAAGGTCCATAAAACTCAATACCGTCGAAGGACTTCTTCTATACTAATATTATAAATGGGAAAGTTTGGATAGATGGTTATTACTCAATCACGTCAGAACGGCTTAACAGATTCGGATGTAATTTGGCATGGAGATATATAGAGCATATAAGCAATTTTTTACTTAGGAAAAATTTACGATTCTTGTCGAATAGAATTGTTAAAACGAACGAAGTCGCGGGCAACAGCTAGTGGGCATAGCCACAGAAACACACTTGTCAAAAATGCCATGGTAAAGCCATAAATATGGCATAAAAACGGTAAGCTGTGTCGGTTAGAAAATATGGTGACCACAACGTTCCACCACCGCAACAGTTGTGAGGTTTCGCGCATAATGCAGGGATTAGTGGTCTGTGGGTTCGATTCTTGTGTAATGGTTTGACATAAACTGCTTTATATGCAAGGTATTTTAGCCAATCAATCGAATAGGTATCGTATCAAAAGCGACTCTACAAACAATGAAAATTGATTACAATAATATCTTTCTTAGGTTTACGTGAATGTTATTCATTGAAATTAAACTATTTTTACGAAACGTCGGGCATAAAAATTAAAACCAAATCGTGATATAATCCGTAAAAATAGTTTAATTTCAATACAATAATATCTTTCTTTCTACCTGTCCTTATCTCACCTTAATGTGGTATCGGCGCAACACATTATTTCAAGCATGTTGCTGAAAGGATTTGGCTTAGTTTTTACGACCTGCAGCCTGCCTGACGTCAACCCCCTCTGAGGGATCCAGTCCCGGGCAAATTAAATAAGAAAATTAACTTTGCCCGACCTGGGAATCGAACTCAGGACCTCCCGGTTCACAGCCCATATATGCTGCCACTAGACCAAGGATGCGACGATATTGATTGCAATAATATATTGAATAAACAACATCACCCTTTTCTAAGGCAGTCGGATAAAAAGCATCTAGAGGTATGGCTCAGTTGGGAGTGGTTCGCACTGCGGAGACGAAAGTCAAAACCAACCCCAAAAGCACGCACTTCTGACTACGGGTATATTCATTATCAATAACGCTTGCTTTAGCGGTGAAGGAAGACACCTTGAGGAAACCTATATGCCTGAGTATTCTGCACAAGAATTTCGAAGGTATGTGAAGTCTATCAAACCGCATTACGACGTGGTGGATTACGCGTAATTATCTCTTTAGTAGAGGAGGCGCATGCCCAGCAGAAGGACAGTAATTAAAGTAACAATACAAATTGCTCTATTGAACAAAATTTTGCCAATCCAAATTGATCCACACACAGCAAGGACATAGATGTATTTACTAGACAAGCTGTTTCGAAGTAAAATTGTCGCACATGACGGCGAGTGTTTGACGTTTTATGGCTAAGGAAAAGAGCAGATTTCTATAGTAAGTTGAGGTCAATTAACAGAGACTTAGTGCGCACTTTCTATGTACCGAAGAGCCTGTCTAGTTAGTATACATAGAAGTCTTTGACTCACAGTAACCGATTTATTACACACATAAAAAGTACGCACGAAATCGAGAAACTCTTTCCCGTTTTCTTTAGGGTGTTATCCAGGCCTAATAACAGGGTCTGCTTTTTCTGAGTCGGTAAAATTTTAAATATAAACATCTTTTCACATTCATAATGCCTATTGATGCTGGATAACCGTTTATCTCTACGCAGTTAATTTTACGAAGGTGTTAACGGTCGCATCATTTCCTTTATGGAGGTGTGATGTAGCCGCGAGCCGCGGCGCGTGATGTCGCATACATATCTTTTGTTATGACTTCCCTCGTAAACAGTGGGATAAAGTTTCCTTACATTTGAAGGAAAGCTTAATAAAAATTTTGAAACTTAAACGAAAGCAGAATAGGTGTCTCATATTTTGTCTAATGGCCGCGTATAACCCCGTCATTGTCAAATTATGGTCGCCTAATGCTGGGTATAAGCGTTTACTCCCTTGCACGGTGCGCCACGCCATCTTTACTTTGCGATTATCGCTAATACTATTTATCAAGAATACCGAACGAATACAAATGTTAAGCGATGCTTAACTTTAAACTTTAATTTTTCCTATTGTAATGAAGTTTTAGAGAAAAAAAAAGGTTTAAATTTGGGTAAAACACAAATAGATTATTTTATAATTAATATTTTGTTTACGCTTTATCGATTAAAAAAGGATGTTCTGTTTTAAATTAACGATTCTTAATCCACTTCAAAGTAGGAGAAAGTTCTTGTAAGTATATCTCCACCAAATGTGGACCAATTTTTGTAAGGGTACACTCGACAACTTCCGTTGTATTGGTGTGTCACGGCACGGGGGTTGCCGAAACGTGCCTAAGTGCCGTGACGGCGACGGAGCGTGACTCGTGACGTGACACAAAAAAGTAGCGTGTTAATGGGCGACCGGCGAAGACAATACAATCAATACCTTTATTGAATATTTAACTAGTTACAATAATGATAGCGAATCATGATTTGACGAAATTACGCTATACGTTTACATACGAATCCAATAAAGTTTAAAAAAACAAAGGCAAGTCCCCAATTTGCTCAAAAACTGTTGTTTTTACTTATAGCATAGGCTGGCAAGCGAGTAAGTGGGTCACCTGATGGTAAGTGATCTCCACTGCCCATAGGCACCCATTATACTAAAAGATTCACGGGTGCGTTGCCAACCTTAGTGTTAACAGGGATTGACAAGATAAGGGGGAATCGGACCACCGGAAATCTCACTCACCGGTCGAAACGCAACAGCGAGCTTCTACTTTGCGTCGGATTTTTGTGAGACCGTGGTATCAAACCGGTCGATAAATAGACACAGTGAGACGTCACTGTCGGCAGCTCTACCATTCAACTTACCAAAACTTTTAACTTCAATAAAGAAATAATACTTTAACTTTCAAGGAAATATCTAGGTACAAAATCTAGAGTTCTTTCATGGACCTATAAAAAGATCCATGAGTTTCCACCGACTTAAAAAAAGAAGGAGGTTCTCAATCAGATTTGTTTAATGTATGTTACGATATCTCCGCTATTTTGTGTTCCATAAATGTTATTTCTAGGGTGGTCATATAAATTTGGTCACGAACGAATTTTAAAGTCGCTCCGTTAAGTTTTTAAACTTGTGATTCCTGCATATTGAGTTCCTGACCCCGCGATGCATAAGTATTGTCACGTATCGCACTATTAGATGCCTTATTAATTGGAACCATTGCTAGGAGGACCGCCCGCGGGTCGCCCTTCGGTTTACACCCGTCGCGTCGGCGCAGCACAACACTGAAATATTGTTCTACTTACTCATTTAATAATAAACAAATAGCTTATGTCTTTACAATTATGTTAAAGAGACAATCGATTTATCTTTATACGAAGAAAGAAAGAAAGAAACTTTATTTAGCCAACACTTGAGACCAGCCGTAAACAACGAAAATAGGTACAGGTACACTTAAACGATAAAATATAATTAATGTTATTATGTTATAATAATAATATTATACTAGCTGTAGCCCGCGACTCCGTGTTGGACATCACTACCAAGCACCTATATTTTTACGGCACATCCCTACAAACGTCACTACTTCCTGTTTCCTTTACTTCGCTAAGATGGCTCAGGCAATGTGTAACCGTGTTAAAACGATGATGATTTGTTAATATTAATAAATCCGGATGTATAAACTAAAAATAAGATCATTTTTTATTATAAAATAAATAAATATATAAACAAAAGTGGTGTCAATAATAATAAATACGTATTTCCCAACACTCCGTTCGCGTGTGAATTTATTTTCCGGGATAAAAAGTAGCCTATGTGTTATTCTAATGTATAATCTATATAATTGTAAAGTTTCATCAAAATCCATCCAGTAGTTTTTGCGTGAAAGAGTAACATACACACACACACACATTATAATATTAGTAGGATTATTATCTTTGTTGAGAATATTACTGTCCCACTGCTGGACATGGGGGTCCTTTATTAATGAGTGGAGTTAGGTCTTACGGTGACTTGCAGCACTTGGATAAATCTAGATTTATCCCAAATCTCGATTTAAACATAGAAGAGTTTTTGTTTAACTCTAGATTAGTAACAGAGCGCTGCAATTCGTCCTTAGCACGCTCTAGCACGCTGCCCTAATACGGATTAATAAACTTCACATACACTGTGATGAACGCTCTGTGTTCAAAAACGATATACTTTTAGAATTTACGTTCTTCCACGACAATTATGTCTATTGAAGCGACAGTCATCTTTTGGCCATTAAGATACTCGAGAGTCGTTATTTAACATTAATTTCGTCAATTTACATATTTCACAGTTTATTATAATATCAACATTTCCTTCGTAAGTGTCAAAGATATTGGATATGATCGTACAGGGTTACTGATGTGATTACGGGGTAAGTGAGTTATATAACTGCATTATAAGTTAATCGTTATCATTACTGTAACGAGTATGGTGATAATATCGAGATGGATGATATGCGTAATGCGACATGAAGGACGACGAGCTTAACTACACGCTAAAATAGATTCACATGCAGTTAAGTGCGTCACTTTACTTGAATCAGATGAATGTAAAGTTTAAATTTTGAAATAAAACAATAAATATTTGATTTCGCATCAGCCACAGGACGTCCACTGCTCGATAAAGGCCTCTCCCAAAAATTTCCAGACCGACCTGTTGGAAGCTGCCTGTATCTAGCGACTTACTAAAAGAGGCTGTACAAGTGTAGAATATTTATATAATATACACGTATTTGGGTGTATTATTCTTCCTTTCTCCTTGCCCTTATCACAGCTTAATGTGAGAACGGTGCAACACACTTTTTCAAGTATGTCGCAGAAATTATTTGGCTTAGTTTTTAGGACCGGCTGCCTGCCTGACGTCTAACTTCTGGGGGATCTAGTACCGGGCAAATCAAATTAGAAAAATCATTTTGCCCGACCTGGGAATCGAACCCACGTACCCACCTGCCGGTCGACAGTCTATATATGCTGCCACTAGACCAAGAAGGCGATAAGAAGAAATATTATAAAATTATTAAAGCTTCTTATCACAATTTTAGCCTACCATTTATCACGCGTTTATTCTAGAGACAGAGCATCCTAAACCACACGTGATTCTTAAAATCCAAAAGCGGAGGCGTCAAACATATCTGTATGATCATCAACCGCAATTTCACAGTATCACAGAGTTTACGGCTTCCCCGGTGGGCCAAGTGTCACAGATTCATGTATCAGATTACATTTTTACCCGCCCGTTCTCACGTTAGAGCCACTGTGCGGACGTGTGCGCTGTATGCTTATGAGTTATGAAGGACCTGATAATATCAATCTTGCAAGGATGTGAAACAGTAGCCTTAAAAACGTGGTGGATCTTTTTATTGCAATCGAATGAGACGAGAAAGTCTTGCCCAGTGGTAAGCGAAAATTTCTGACAATCGTAAATGTATTCGAGCTCGCTACGCAATGATGACATTTGGTTAGTCCAAATTGTGAGGACTGTGGGCTGTGGCATAATCGAGGATTTATATCACTTGCTGTTGTAATGTGTCAGAATTAAAATTGTTCGTGAGACACTGATTAGGACGTATAATATAAGGCTGAGATCTATATAGCAAACTTCGACTAAGTCTGAGTCAAAGAAACGAACTCAGAGAGGATTTGGAATTTTTGAACGGATCTTCGACTTATTCAGAGACATTTTTTACAAGAAAAATAGACTAACAGACAAACAAGATAAAGATTTTCTTGTAACAAATGACTCGGACTGAGTCAAAGTTCGATTGTATGTTCCAAATTCTCACCGAGTTCGTTTCTTTGACTTAGACTAAGTCTAAGTTCACTCTATCGATCTCAGCCTTAGTTCCATAATGCCCAATAGTAAAAATAGCTACATCACAATCCCTTGAAACCAAAACACAACATTGCATAAAGTTCCTTGGCGGTAGAGATATGACGCTAAAATATAATATTTGCAAAAATACGTCGGTCCATTCCTAGAAAATAAATGATAATTTATCTTCAAATAGTATTTTATAAAACACACAGTATGGTATACTGATTTCTTAAGTTTACGCTAATGTTAAATATTAAAATAAAACGAAGCTAACTAAGCCTTCGTGGTCAGTCCGACCCGTGATCACGAATGTAAAGCCTTCGAAACGTGGGACATAAAATTTTAAAAAAATCGTGATAGAATCCGAGTTAAAAAAGTTTTATTTCAATACAGTATGGTGTTTCGAGTAGGTTTTTTTTAATAGAGACTGACAAACGCGCAAGTGGTTCATCTCATGGTGAGTGATCTCCACCGCCCATAGACGCCTAAGACACTAAGAGAATATGACACACTTAAAAATATTTTAACTTAGGGCCGCCATGCCTCTGTAAGTATAACTATAATCTCAATGTAATCGGTAATCGCAAACATTGTCAATGTGCGCAATGTTTTAAGCTGTGACCTAATAGCTGTGACAATAATTTGATATGACATGTTGTTAAGCATTCGTCAACCGCAGTGCACAGTGGTATTCATGCGTAACAGATTGGACAAATATTGTTATTTAATACTGATTATATCCCAATTCCCACCTACAATGTCTCAATTTCATAAATATGTTATTTCTGAACGATTTATTCCCAATTAGAGAACATAACTATGTACATGCCGTTAACATAAAGTTTATGCGATCCAAAACAATAATAATATTAAGATTAAAAAAACTAATATGTATGTAGGCATAAAAAAACTCAGAGAATTTTGCTGCAACTGTCAGAAACGCTGAGATACTTTCGGTCACACAACACCCACACCCGAAACAACTCACCTACATGGTTACCACGATCTCTTTTAGCAGTATTATTATAATCGTTCTTCGTTTGTTTTATATGGGAATCGGTACAAGTAAAATTATAATAATACTGCTATAAGAGGTGATGGTTACCCCCCAGGCTCACCGTGCGAGAATAATACCACATCTCATGAAAACTAGTTTTTACGGATTTTATCGCGATTTGTTTTACATGTATTTTATTTTTAGTCCCGACGTTTCGAAAGTTTAACAGCCTTCGTGTTCACGGGTCGGACTGGAGTCCAAATCCAGTCCAAAACAAATCGCGATAAAATCCGTAAAAACTAGTTTTATTTAAATGAATAACATTCGCACAAACCTAAGAAATCACATCTCACTCATTTGCCCCAATCTGGGAAGACTGGGCTGTTTAACCAACAATAAAATTAATCAGCCAACAATAGTGTAATGTGACGAGGTGGGTACGCTTCAACCAACCGCAGTGCACAGTGCTACCGATACGTGACGGGGCGGACAAAAACTGTAATCCGATATTTGGAGGTTTGACGCTCAGCCCACCGAGGTAGCTCGATGATTTATTGAAGGATTATATAATTTATCTCAAAAATTATCGTATTTCTCTTGAGGGCAGATAAGATTATACTGTAGCTTTTTTGCTTCTATAGAGTTTGTGAGATAATAATAAAGCTCTCATCACTGTTTTCTTGAAGGTAAATAGGCAGAGGTGCTAAAATTGTTATCCAAGATTATTGCCATCCCGATAAGTGATGAGGCATGTCCACCATAGTAGTATGAGGTCAAATCCGAAAATTCCTTAGACAAAAGAAGATAGAGGACAGAGCATAAATACGAAAAAATGAAGCATTCTTTTTTTCAAATCGAAAGTGACATTGCTTGGTGGCGGTCTTGTGTCTTGATTAACAGCCCAATTTCGCTACCATAACCAATCAAATATTAATAATAATAATTAATTATTCAATAATTCACGTTATTTTATTACAAATAAATAATAAATAAATAACACCCAACAGTCACATACATAGTCCTGACCCCACACTAAGACCTAGTATTGTATGGAGGGTATCAGGAACTACTAGAGACTATCGGCTACACAACACCAAGACTCGAAACAAATATTTGTGGGCCACACAAACATTTGTCTGGTTGCGGGAATCGAACCCGTGGCCTCTCGCTTCACAGCCAGCTACTCACCCGCTACGACACTGAGGCTTGTGAAATATAAGGCAAATATGTTTTTATGAGTAACATCCATCTGCCGGTTTTTAAGTGACCCCAGTTAATAGTTTAAGATATAAGATAACTGAACTTAATACGGATGTCAGTTGACATCAACGTATCTGGTTACAAAACTCGTCCACTTATATGCAGGTTAGAATGAAATGCACGGTACTACATCTAGATCAAGCGTGCTAGCTTCTGCCCGTTGGTTTGGCTAAAATAAATGTAGATTAGTTTAAGCTACGTCTCCTGCGCCTGTTTTTCTCGAAACTAAACACAGAAACATATACGCAAAACAATGATTTTACTTGTCTCCTGTTTTTTTTTTATAGCAATGACTGGCGAACGAGCATGCGGGTCACCTGATGGTAAGTGATCTCCACCGCCCATAGACACTCAAGACACAAAAAGAATCATGGGTGCGTTGCCAACCCAAAAGGAGGGGAATATGGATTGGGAAAGGTAGGGGGGATTTGGGCCACAGGAAATCTCACCGAACGAAACGCGACAGCAAGCTGGCACTTTACGTCGGTTTTCTGTGAGACAGTGGTATCAAACCGGTCGAACCGGCCCATTCGTGCTGTAGACACTACTGTCTACAGCGTGGCTCTACCACTCAAAATAATGGACCAAAGATAAAAATATATTATTTGTTGAGGAGATTTGAGTAATATTTTAGTGCAGGAGACGCGGGTTAAGTTCAACCTCTCTTTTTTTTTTTTTTTTTTTTTTTTTTCTATTTATTTATAGAGGGTTTTATTACAACCGTAATATGCCACCCTCATTGAGACACTCATACCTTAACGGCGCTTTATATAAATATCAACAATTTTGTACAACATTTTTGCCTCATCTGACAATGGTAATGCTAAAATACTATTACATATCCCTGTTGCACATAAATTCAAATTATATTTTTGGAAAAATGACACTCTTTCCGCCTCGTTGCGGACGCACTCCGCTATAACATGTAACACATCCTCCACAATACCACATTCGACGCATTTTGGTGAATTAATCTTTCCCATTAAATATCCGAAACAGTTCAGCGGAATGTGTCCGGAACGAAGCCTAAAAGCGGTAACAACATCATTTCTATTCAAGTTAGAATTTACGAACCATGGTTTACGATTGAGATTAGGCTGAATGGTTTTATACCATATGCCTTTTCTCAAAGATCTTTCATCAAAAGATTCTTTCCACAAGTTTAGACATTGATTCCTTACTAAATAAATAAAATCATTACTACTGGGCAAACAATTTAACAAATCTCCGTCTGTGCTAGCCTCCCTAGCAAGACGATCAACTCTTTCATTTCCCAACAAACCAATGTGGGAGGGTACCCACTGTAACACTAATTTAATGTCCCTGCTCTCAAGTTTCCTGACGGAATCTAAGATGGTGTAGGCTATCGGTGCTCCTCGAAAATTCGAGGTGCACCGAGCCAAATGCTGCAATGCACTCCTAGAGTCCGTCAGTATAACAAAATTACCGCTACTAAATGACTCAACATACGAAATGGCTTCGAAAATTGCTAATAATTCGACGTACATTATCGATACATTAACATTTAATTTAAACTTTATTGCTGAATTAGTTTGAGGATCGAATACAGCCATTC
Organism: Clanis bilineata; assembly: GCA_036417725.1. Taxonomy (NCBI): domain Eukaryota; kingdom Metazoa; phylum Arthropoda; class Insecta; order Lepidoptera; family Sphingidae; genus Clanis; species Clanis bilineata. Next base: position 913,872 of record CM071139.1, on the reverse strand, counting down.
CGGTGTTTTCACCTTCTTTCGATCCATCTGTATAAATTGAATACGCATCTGAGTAGTTCATTGCCAAAAACCTATCACACAATAATTTTAAGGTAGCTGAATTATATTTATGTTTGGATTGTTTTAAAAAATTAATGCTAGGCCTGACTACATCGCTTAAATTTATATGGCTCACCCAAGTGTCTAACGCAAACTGCCCGAGTATAGAAGATGAGTGAATGTTATTCCTATTTAGAGATTCATGTACTGTCGCTATCAAAGGCTTTCTTCTTGATCTCCAGTAGGAACGTTCACATGCAACTGATAGACTATCAATAACATTAATAGTTCTACTACCAGTGAAAGATCTTGCTTTAAGCCAGTACTTCCCCGCTAAATATCGCCGCCTTATGTGCAATGGCTGAAGGTGCAACTCACATTCCATAACATGTACTGTCGTACTTTTTATAAATCCTCCTATGACTCGTGAGCATTGATTTTGTAATCGGTCCAACTTCACCAAACTACCTTTAAGACCATTGTCGTAAAGAAAGCTGGCATAATCTAAACGACTACGGATCAAAGAAATATACAGGCGCCTTAAATGAGAGGGATGCACACCCCAGCCCGGTCCCGCTAACACCTTAAATAATTTTAATAACTTGGAACATTTAACTATTAATTCTGTAATATGTTTTGACCATCTCAAGCCGCGATCCAACCAGACACCTAAATACTTAATACTATCAACAACTTGTAACTGTGAACCCTCGATAGTAACACATTGTATTGGAATTGTTTTATAACCTCTTTTGAACACGCATACCTTGCTTTTAGATGATGAAATTTCTAATCCTACTTCAGAAATCAGTTGAACAAAAGCATTAAGCGCTGTTTGCAAGTTCACCACACCTTTATTAAGGGATTTATTTACTGTGTACAAAACGAAATCGTCAGCGTACTGAGAAACAAAGATTTCAGGAGAGGCAGTAACCAATTTACAAATATTAAAAGTTGCAATATTAAAAAGCAAAGGCGAAATAGGATCTCCTTGAGCTAATCCCCGGTTGGTACGTCTGCATATATATGTATTATTAACTAATGTGGCGCGCACAGCCACCGTTTAGTGGCGGACGTGCCGCGACACACGCTTTGAGGGGTCCAAGGTCTCGCGCGGCGCGGGGTTGCGCGGCGCATACGCGGCTCGCGCCCCCTCGCGCTCAGTTAGTCGCATAGCCACCGTAAAACGTAAAACACGCTCGGTCTTATCGGTTCCTCCGGCTCTCGCCCGCTTTCTACACCCTTATATCTGGCGCCTCAACTAGTGGCCTCTTGTTGAACAGTTTCAACAGTGCGCGAAAGAACCTACGACGTTATCGATAATTATTGTTTGTGTAGTCAGTATTCGTAATAGACAGTATCATCAATCATGCCTCGTACGCGGGCAAACAGAGCGGCGAGGGCGGAAGAACATGCAAGTGATAGTTCGTCAGACTGTGACTCGGTGGCGGAGGCGCGCGGCGGCGCGGTCGCCGGTACCGCCCACGCGCGTATCGTGACCGACGCGCCTCGGGAGACGCGCGCCCAGAGGGGCGCCGCCCTCGACGACGTGACGGAGGAGTCGCGCACCCGGTACGGTGCCGCTCATGATTTCGCGCCTCGAGAGACGCGCGCCCAGAGGGGCGCCGCCCCCGACGACGTGACGGAGGAGTCGCGCACCCGGTGCGGTGCCGCTCCTGACTACGCGCCTCGGGAGACGCGCGCCCACAGGGGCGCCGCCCCCGACGACGTGACGGAGGAGACGCGCACCCGGTGCAGTGCCGCTCAAGACTACGCGCCTCGGGAGACGAGCGCCCAGAGGGGCGCCGCCCCCGACGACGTGACGGAGGAGACGCGCGCCCGAAGCGGCGCCGCTCCTAACTGCAAGTTCGACGGATCCCGCAACGGAGCCCCTGCTGCCGTTGACACCGAACGCCTTCTGACGGCTGTTATGGAAACGTTTGCGAGGACGCAAGCCGAAACCAACCGCACACTAGTGGAAACGATACGCTCCCTGCATCACGGTAACCAGTGGAATCCGGTGACGTCGACACCCGCGGCATCACCATCGACGAACGCACCAACGTCCGTCGGCGGTAATTTTACGAAGTGCGCAGCGAGGTTCGACGGGCAATCAGGTGACCCTGAAGTATTGGAGGCCTTCATAGACGCTGTGGAGATATACAAAGAGTGCGCCGACGTATCCGACGAGCACGCTCTGCGTGGTATCTCAATGCTGCTCACCGGCGACGCGGCGGTATGGTGGCGCGGCGCACGGGCCGGCGTCGGCAGTTGGCGGGACGCCCTGGCGCGCCTGCGCGCTACCTACGGCGTGCAGAAGCCTGGATATAGAATTTTACGCGAAGTGTTCGCGTCCGATCATAGTGAAAGTGAACGTGCCGAAGTGTTTATATCCAAAGTGCGGTCATTGTTAGTGCGGCTACCGTATTTAGTACCTGACGCGATGCAAGTAGATATTGTATACGGCCTATTGCATCGTCGCATACGTAAGCGTTTATCTCGGGATAACATTAGAGACATAGATCATTTGTTAGAGAGGGCGAGACTCGCGGAGGATTCCTTAATCGAGTTTAAGAACCCGGTTATCGCAGTGCCTATAAAAGCACCCGACCGTGGCGTAACTAAGGGGCCGGGACCCACCGTGGCCCCCGTTCCTAAATCCGTCCCTGACCCGAAGCGTTTTCGTTCTAGATGTACTTATTGTAAAATTTTCGGCCACACGGCCGACGAGTGTCGTAAAGCTAATAAAGTGGTAAGCGATGATAGTAATAATATTAAAAGTACTCACCCTATACGTTGCTATGGTTGCGGCCGACCAGGAGTGGTTAGGTCAAAATGTGAGACTTGTTCGAACAAGTCCGCGCCTGTTAAGCCGGCGGACTTTAATGTTGTAAAAGGTGACTTCTTCGCCACGACTACGTCACACCCGCTCATTACCATAGGGGTAGTAGGTAAAGAGGGAGTAGCTATAGTAGATACCGGTGCTACGCATAGTGTCGCCAGCCCGTCGCTGTATACGTTATTATCAAATAATGGCGTGCATTTCGAAGAGACGGAGCGCTATATCGGGCTCGCCGACGGCTCGTGTCATAGAAAATTAGTGAAGGTCAGCACCGTACCTGTCATTGTAGGTAATCGTAAGGTCGACACCAATTTTATGGTGTTCCCAGGTGATGAGACCAGAACACTTCTAGGCCGAGATTTTATAGCTAATGCCGGTATTGTTTTAGACATAGCCCAGGAGTCGTGGTGTTTTTCAGATAGTCCAGGAGCCAGGTTCCCGTTCGTGCAGTCCTATGTGCTGAACGACGCGGTCGTGATGCAGGCAAATCTCTGCGACGTGTCACTGCGCCCAGATGAAGGTACGAGCCTACCCCCGGAGAACAGGGCCGCACTCAACGTGTTTCTTCGAGACAGAGTCGCCCAGTTCGCTGCGGAGGGACCTCCCACGGATTTCGCCGTTCACAAGATAAAGGTACGTGACAACCAAGAACCTCTGGCTTCTCCTCCCTTTAGGTTGTCCCCATTTAAGAAGGAGGCACTTGAGAAGGAGCTGCAGAAACTCCTGAGCTCAGACATCATCGAGGAATGTGAGTCACCGTGGGCATCGAACGTTGTCCTTGTTAAGAAAAAGGACGGCGGTTTCAGGGTATGCATTGACTATCGCAAGCTCAATGCGGTAACCGAGCCCGACAGGTACCCTCTCCCCAGGATAGAGGATATTCTTCATGATGCAAAAGCGGCCAAATTTATGACTACCCTTGACCTCCGTGCAGGTTATTTCCAGGTACTTGTTGACCCTGAGGACAGAGACAAGACTGCGTTCACCACGCCACTCGGCACCTACAGATTCAAGCGTATGCCTATGGGTCTACGTAACTCCGGTGCTACGTTCCAGAGGCTGATCGAACGGTTTAAGTCGAATTTGCCAGGTACCACTCTTCTTGCATATTTAGATGATATACTTGTGCTCTCAGACGAGACGTTTGAGAAGCACCTCGCTGACCTCACCTCTATATTTGATCGGCTCGCCATGTTTAATCTGCGGGTGAACCGCGAAAAGAGTCACTTCGCACGGGAGTCGGTAAGGTATTTAGGGCACATAATTGTACCTGGTGGTATACATGTCGATCCAGAGAAGACAGCAGCGATTGAGAATATGCCGACACCACGGAACGTTAAACACCTAAAGTGCTTTCTGCAGACCTCTAACTGGTTCAGGCGTTTTGTCCCTGACTACGCGGCGGTTGCCAAACCGTTAACAGAGCTGCTGAAAAAGGTAAGTGTATGGCAGTGGGGATCGCAGCAGCAGGCTGCATTTGAGAAAATCAAGCAGCTTCTCGTGTCGGCGCCGGTCTTGCGCCAGGCCGACGCGACCTTGCCCTTCGTCCTCAGAACCGACAGTAGTGGGTACGCACTCGGGGCGGCTCTCCTCCAGGGGGAGGGCACCGATGAGCGTCCCATAGAGTACGCCAGCCGACTCTTGACAGCGGCTGAGCGCAACTACAGCACCACGGAGAGGGAGGCCCTAGCCGTCGTATGGGCGGTCTCTAAATTTAGAGGGTATATAGATGGAGCTGATGTTGTGGTCAAGTCCGACCACCAACCGCTTAGGTGGTTAATGAGCATGAAGTCTCCGAGCGGCCGCCTAGCCAGGTGGGCCCTCAGTCTTCAAGAATACAATATAAAAATAGAATATACACCAGGTAAGGCGAACGTTTTGGCCGACACTCTGTCGCGCCCGCCTTGCGCTGAAGACGCCGACTGCGATCTTTGCAGTGCCGTAGCCGACATGCCCTCACGCAGTCTGAAGGACCTGCGCGAGAACCAATTAAAGGACCCGGAGGTAAGTAAAATCGTCGAGGCCTTGGAGTCCGACGATCCCTCCAGGGGGAGGGTGTGGGCTGATAAAGGGTACGTACTTACTGAAGGAATACTTTATAGGTACTGCCCCGAAAATGAGGAGGATGATGACGCTAGCCTGGTGGTTCCGGAACAAGAGCGCGCCAAGGTATTGGCCGAACACCATGATGCACCCACTGCTGGTCACATGGGTGCTGAACGTACACTACTTCGTTTGATTGGTAAGTACTACTGGCCAGGGATGCGCTCCTACGTCACAGAGTATGTCAGAAATTGCGTGCCCTGCCAACGTTACAAGGCGGACACCAGGAAACCGGCTGGGTTACTGCAGACGCCTGCCGCTGCGCGTCGATTCGAAGTTCTGTCCGTGGATCTTTTCGGTCCCCTACCTGAAACCGGTAAGGGACATAAGTGGATTTTCATAGTCGAGGACACCTTCACCCGGTGGGTGGAGCTGTTCCCTCTTACTGTAGCGACTAGCGAGGAGTGCGCTAGAACACTTGTCTCGGAAGTATTCCTGCGGTACGGAGTCCCCAGGCGCCTCGTCAGCGATAACGGGGTCCAGTTCGTGAGCGGCGTGATGCAGCAGACCTGTCATGCGATGGGTATCGCGCAGTCGTTTACTTCGTTTTATCACCCTGAAGCAAATCCGGTGGAACGCAAAAACCGCGATCTGAAGCCTCAGCTGGCGATCCTGGTAGGTAAAGACCATAGTACATGGGATGTTCACTTACCTGCAATCCGTTTCGCCATGAATTCTGCAGTCACATCAGGTACAGGATACTCTCCCGCTTTCTTGAATTTTGCACGGGAGATGCGCGCACCAGCAGATGTTATGTCTGAAATGCGCACAATTATAGACAACGATAGTTATGTAGGTGATATTACTACTTACCTGAAGAAGATTTCGTCGGTGCTAGTAGATGCACGCGATGTCCATGAGAGTGCTCAGAAGAGGCACAAGAAGTACGCCGATGAACACCGTCGGCCAGCTCCGGATTATAAGGTTGGTGATCTGGTGTTATTAAAGACCCAAGGGGCTAACGATACCGCCAGGGGGCAGACGCCCAAGTTTATCCCTCGTCGTGACGGACCATATAGGATCCAGTCGGTGGTCGGTCCTACCACATATATATTGGAGCGTTTAAGCGACGGTACGGTGCTAGGTAAACATCATGTTTCGGTATTGACTCCCTTTGTCGGTCGCATCCAACCTCCAGTCCAGGAGAAACGTAAGAGGGGAAGGCCTCGTAAGTGCTAACCCGATCGCGAGGACGTTCGTTCGGGTTAGAGGGGGAGACTGTGGCGCGCACAGCCACCGTTTAGTGGCGGACGTGCCGCGACACACGCTTTGAGGGGTCCAAGGTCTCGCGCGGCGCGGGGTTGCGCGGCGCATACGCGGCTCGCGCCCCCTCGCGCTCAGTTAGTCGCATAGCCACCGTAAAACGTAAAACACGCTCGGTCTTATCGGTTCCTCCGGCTCTCGCCCGCTTTCTACACCCTTATACTAATATTTTTAAATTCCTTTCTTTTAAAAAATTCCAAAAATATCTACATATTTGTGACCCTACTTCTATTTTGTCCAAGGTTTCAATCAAAACATTAATATCTACGTTATTATAAGCATTCTCTATATCAAGGAAACATCCAACTGTAAAATGATTATCCGAGAAACCAGTTTGAATTTGGGAAACGATACTTGCAAGATTATCTAATGTTGACCGACCTTTTCTGAAACCCGTCGTATACGGCGATAAGATTTTTTTATTTTCTATAAACCACTCCAGTCGCTTGCCTAAAATGTTGTGGAAGATTTTGCATATACACGACAACATGGAGATGGGTCTAAGAGACGAAGACGATTGGTGATCGCGTCCTGGTTTAGGTATAGGAAAAATAGCAATATCGCGCCACTGTTGTGGTGTTATACCCGTTGCATATATTTTGTTATATAATATCAACAGAAAGGACTTAGCATTGTCAGGGAGGTACTTTATCATTGAATATGAGATTTGATCGCAACCAGGAGATGTATCTTTATTGGGGATACAGCGCTCAAGCTCCTGTTCACTGATTGGTATCTCTAACTGCAAATTATTTGATTTAATGCACGGCTCACCTGAACATGCGTAATCGGGAGTGAGGCTACTAAGAAGGTTATTAAGCTTCTGAGGGTCTAAATACTGTATAACACTTTTTTGACCTTTGTACCATCTCATCTTGTGCCACATTTCATTTTGTGAATTAACTTCATCTATCGACGTGCAAAATACATGCCAACTTATATTTTTGGCTTTTTGGATAAGCTTTTTAGATTCATTTATTTTACTACTAAGCGCTTCTAGATTGTTTGGTGTTGGATTGCGTCTAAATTTCGAAAGGGCCAATCTACGCTTCGCTATAGATTGAGATAATTCAACATTCCAATACGGTTTAGGTCTAAATGTTTTTTCAGGGTTAGAATTTAAATTAATGTAGGGAATATGAATATCCGCCGCTAAATTTATTTGATCAATGAATTTATCATATTGTACTTGAAGGTCATCATCTTGAATAGGACACGAAGAAAAAAGATTTTTTAACAATTTATTGTAACCATCCCAGTCTGATTTCTTATAATTTCTTTTTGAAAAGGAACTCGGTTGTGTATTAAGCGAAGTTGTTATTTTAATAATAAGGTGATCGCTTCCTAACGTTTCATTTAAAACATTCCAGTTAAAATTTAGAGCTATATCCGAAGAAACCATCGATATATCTGGAGATGACTGCTGGAGAACACCATTAACAAGTCGCATACGAGTTGGCCTACTATCGTTTAAAGTTACAATATGATTGTCTAAAGTAGCATCCCATAATTGGTACCCTCTATGATCAGTTTTACATGACCAATTTGTGTGGTGCGCATTGAAGTCACCCAAAAATAATGTCTTATTTCTAAATAAAGTAAACACTGAATCCCAATCACCACGAGTAACGCGAATTGCCGGAGCGCAATATACAACAACAACATTTTTAATCGGATTACAATTGTGAAGTTTTATACTCAGTAATTCTATACCAGAATTCGCAATCACGGCATCATCTAATTGGGATTGGAGTGATTTGTGAACAAATAAAGCCACACCACCATATCCGTCATACCGATCTTTTCGATAGATATTATAATCTGTTATCTTAATATGAGTGTCGGCCTCCAACCACGTTTCACTTAAGGCGGCAATATGAATCTTTTCTTGGAACAACATACATTCAAATTCAGGTAACTTAGACTTTAAGCTGTGAGCGTTCCATTGTAGGATATTTAAATTAACTGTTTGCTTTGTTTTTTTATCCATCATTAATGAAAAAGGTTAATATATATTTTAATCCCGGCAAGTCTGAAATATTGTCTGCAACCACTAATACTAACCATTCTATACAACACCTAATAACATCTTTTACTTTAGATTGAATAGTAACTCCATTCATAAATATAATATCACGTAATCTGCTGATAAGCTCACTAAAACTGACTTCTTTTTGCTGCTTTTGCTCGACTGGTATTTTCTGTTCTTTATTTTGTGCCTCATTCTTCGATTGTGATCCAAATTCAAATGTCCCTGATTCTTTGTGGTGCCAGGATTGTTTTGGAGGCCAAGGTTTATCTTCCTTATAAATCATCACTTTGGTTTGTGCAGATTTATTTGAAGGAACTTTGGTGCAGTCTGGTGGCTTGGTGAGAGAATGCAAAAGAGGCGGAAATAAATCTGACTCTGTCGAATTTACATTGTTAATTTTCTTTCTTGAATTAAGATTTGGTCTTTCTGGACTAGGGGCAACATACATCATTAATGCCTTCCTGTATGTGCAGTTAAATTCGGCCATTAAATCTCTCAACTTTTTTTCTTTAATAAAGGCCGGACATGACTTGTCCAAGGCCATATGGTTACCTCCACAGTTAAGACATTGGAATGATGTTATTTCACAATTAGAATGATGTCCTCCACATTTTGGACATATGATTTTGGTTGAAGGGCACATCTTGGTCATATGTCCCAGTTTCCAGCAACGGGAACACTGCGACACAGGAAAAACATATGGGTCCACTTTAATTCTTAGTCCCTCAACGTATACATAACCCGGCAAGAAGGCACCTTTAAAACACAATCTGACAGATTCACTACGTATCCAGCCTTCTGTGTTACTACGTCGCTTAAGTCGAAATATCGAGATTAGTTCAAATGTCTCAGGAAAGGTCAACTGTTTAAATATATCTTCGTCAGACATATCCAAATCAACATTTTTAATAACGCCAAAGGAAAGATTTTTTTCCATAGCTCTCTGTATCCTCCAACCATTATCTAGAAATCTTTTGCAGAATTCTAATCTCTGGGCACTAACTTCATTTAACATATCTAGCCGTACTTTGTAAGGATTTATGTATTTCACTCGTTCTATGTCTTTGATCCCATTATCTTTCAATAATCTAGCTAATGCAAATTGTTTTGGCATTTGCTCATTGCATGAAATATAAATTTCAATCTTTCCACTCTCAAATTTTGATTTCTTTTCTTTCCTTTTAATTAACGTCCATTCACTTTCATCTTCCGATCTTTCTCTTTTTTGTAATTTAATGTTGTCGTCACCAGCTCCTTCTTGTTGCATAATAACTTCATCTTGATAATTTTCCTCATCAGATTCGATCATGTCATGATCGCTTAATGAAGTATTTCTTATAATAATATTAGGATTCATAATTGAGTCCCTATTAGAATCTCCCATTATTTAAAATAGTTATTCAAGTCGCACTGAGCTGCCCGGCGCGCAGGTAGTTACCCGACGATGACCGGACCGCTAGAACAATAGGCCGGCGGCGCGGCCGCACGCTACACTCGACGAAACCAACACGATCGCTTCGTACGAATACCGGTACGAGACTGTTCAACCTCTCTTTAAACGGAACAGTTTCATAGCATTTTCGTTCCTATTTTTTGAACACACAATAAACGACTTTACAAAATTATCCAGAAGAAAAATACAAAAACAGCATTCAAAAATATCTATAGGAACAATAAAAAACTAAAATTAGAACATATAGCACAAGACGTAAAATAAACTGCCGGCAGACGTACAAAAACACTTAATATACTATAATACCTACCTACATACATATTATATAAGAAACATAAATGTCGATGGAAGCGATATATCTCGTGTAATTTATTGATTTCCCAACGCATTTTTGGCAAATTTATATCTATACGAGTAGGTATAATGTCTATTTCATGCTAATATAGATATAAATTATGATTACATTATATAATATAATAAATTAGGCTAAAACCGTATAAGATTTTATGTTAGCGACTATTTTACTATTTTTGAGTAATATTTTACCCTTCACTTCCGACAACCAAAACGAATTAAAAAAGAAACCTTCCTATGTTATAAATAACAAACATAACATAACATAACATAAGCTCACGCCTGTATCCACGAAGGGGTAGGCAGAGGCGCACTAGCGAACTAGAACACCCACATTTCGCCGAGCTTAGTTCCATCTCAGATGTTATAGGGGGCGAGCCTATCGCCATATCGGGCACAAATTCCAGACTTCGGGATGATATGGAAAAATCCAATATCACTTTGCCCGACCCGGGGATCGAAACCGAGACCTCAGAACCGTAGTCGTACCGAAATACCACCACGCCACCGAGGCAGGCATAAATAACAAAGTTATCACAACATTTTGAAGATTAAATTCCTTTTTATCAATTTGATCTCTGTTCGTCTATTTTATCGTAATTTCCATCAGACGGGATGGGTGTCAAACGTGCAGCTCGTAGTAAATTAAGCCGACTTTATTCTGCAACATGCCTAAAAGTGTATTGCGCTGACCCCACAGTAGTGGTATAGGGCCTTACGTATAAAAACATTTTCGGTTAACTTTTTGCTAAGCATAGCCTGTCACTCTTTTCCTTGCGTTACATTGTTTAAAAATGAAAGGGACAGCCTATGGATAAGATAAGCCGCGCTTAAATATTTTTATAAGGGGCTATATGACAGGTTGAAAAAGTGTGATGTTTAATTACTGAATTGCCGTACAAAAAGCAAAATTTCTTTCTGTTATGGTCGGCATATCCATGGTTGATTTTTTCAGTAGGTATGTCTCATCGTATAGATGCGTCTTCTAAAAATACACTCCTTACTGAATCTTTAACAAAAAATAGTACAAAAAGCTCGTTTTCACCGTCCATACTTCACAAAAAGAGCTATAATCTACTCAATAAATTCTATTAGATAGCAATCAAGGTGTCGGTTAGTCTACTGACGTGTTTAGAAATTGATTTACTGCTCTAACACCCAACGTTTAGTAATTATACAGATAATATACATTATGCCCATACATATACAACTGTATATCAAATTAAGTTTATTTCTTTTTTCCTTACGTCGTATGGATTCTAGCATCTTGATGGCAAGAATTGAATTCAAAAATATAATTTCCCAAATACCACAACTAATGTAAATGGTTTGTGCACCTCACTGTCGAGGACGATATCAAAATACGAACCTATGCTAGCCAATTACAAAAGATAAATAAGGACTTGGCGAACTACGAACAACACGTGTTTACTTCGCGGCCGGTTCCGCCATTTTTTGATCGCGATTCGTTTACATGTAAGTTTTCACAGTATCTTAAGGTAAATAACGTTTAAATACTCTATGAGTTTAATATAAATACGGTGATTTATTTATAATAATACTAAGTTCTGAATGTAAACAAGACGCCTAACTGGGATCTTTCTTTCGCCAAGTCGCCATTTTGGTTTCTTTCCATACATTAGACATACACGTTATTTTTCGAAGTCATACCTAGTCCACATATTTCTTTTATCATTGATGCTAGCGCAGTGGACGCCCACCAACGTCTACCTAGATAAAATACCCAACTTTTAAGCGTCTTTTTCATTTATAGGCTATAAACTATAATCTGTTATAAAATCCCTATTGATAGACAGGCCCAGATCATTGGATTATACTGTCTGATATTTTAAGCTCCGTGGAATTTCACTCTGTGGATCAAATTGGTGTTTTAATGGCTTTATAAGATTTAAAAATTTCTCTTATCGGAATCGTACAAACTATAAAGATATGTATTTTTAAATTATCGAACGTAGAATAAATAAAAAATTATAGAAAATCTGTACAAGTTATGAACAAACGAAATGTTAATATAACAATTTATAGAATTGAAAATTACACCCCTGTTTAAAAAGTGCTAGTGCACCTCTGCCTACCCCTTCGAAGATACAAGCGTGAGCTTATGTTATGTTATGTTTAAAAAAAAACTCTTTTCCCTCGTTCTATAAAAAAGTAACATAATATTGTAAAATACTTAATAGTCGGTGCACCAATTGCTTATGTTCTGCCTCTCTTTCTGCTCTACTTTTATTTCTTTTTACCTACCCTTATCCCACCTTAATGTGGGGTCAGTGCAACACACTTTTTTAAGCATGTTGCAAAAAGGATTTGGCTTAGTTTTTACGACCGGCTGCCTGCCGACGTCCACCCTCTGAGGGATCCAGTCGCGGGCAAATTAAATTAGAATGCTCTACTATGTGTAGATACTATTGGATAGGAATATAAAAAAATAAATGCAACATTAAATATGATCCACGCATAACCAGATCAGAGTTTATCGTATCATCGAGTGTAGCCTGCAACTCAATATTGTGAGCGAGGCGCTGCATTCCGAGATCCGACACTATCGCTCGCATCGCTGCATCACTGGCGATCGCCGTGTCATCGCCTTCATAAACTTAATGTAAAGATTGATATAATAAACTTTTCCACTCGCGGCTCCGTCCGTACTCCGTAGTAAAGTTAGAGACATATCTGTGTAGTAAAGCAAATGTGATCATAAGAAAACTTTATCGACATCTTTATCAAGTTATCTTTCTCAATGTTCATGGCGGAGTAGTTACTGTGGACGTCCTCTGCCCCATCTAGGGGTCATAGGACATTAAAGTCAAGTCAAGTCAATGTTTTTTTGAGTCCTTTTCATCCATTTTAAAATCAAAAATCTTTCTTATTGACCATGGAAGACAGACAAACAGACGACCCAAGAATGCTAGTAATTGATACATTTACATCCACTTTTTGCTACTTTTAATAGTAAAATCAGTTTTCCTGTAACAATAGTTAATATTTCTTTCATAATTCTGCGTATCTGACAACTCTTCATCAGAATTTCAATGAAAGTGCGAACATGCATTAGCCCATCGTGGTGGAAAGCACTAGATCCAGCCCGTGCCCAACAGTGGGGCAGTTGTTATTTGTACTTAATACATTTTTATTCGACAATCCTTGCGATTTTTCTTTTAATCGCACTCATATCTAACATTTTATATCCAAGGAATCGAATTTAACCGGCAATTGAAACAAAATTGAATCATCAACAAAAATTTGTACAGCCATAAACGTTCACGGTGATTCTGTTGATCGTGATCAAATAAAAACTTGACCGGCGCATGCGCACGCGACCGTTATGTTTCGAATGTTCGAAAGGTAAACCGTCGCGGACACTGGCGGGACGCTTCCATAATTAAGAGTATACTGCCCTCTTATGTACAAAGTTGTTTGAAAAAAATTATCAAGGGCCCAATTTTCAATAATCAGATATTTTGATCTTAATGTTGATTTGTTGTATTGATAGATGTTTCCTACATTCTTTCTTTCTGCCTGGCGTTATCCCGGCCTTCTGCCAGGGTCCGCCTTCCTGCTAAAACGCTTCCACTTCGCCCGGTCTTGAGCATCCTCCCTAGTGAGGACATTGGCTTTCATATCTTCCTCCAGATCGTCCAGCCAGCGCTTTTTGGGCCGTCCACGGGTACGCACCCCTGTTAAGATCTGTGCCAAACACATGCGACCGATGTACTCCTGTGGTTTCCTCAAAACGATGTTTCCTACATTAACTGACATAAAACCAAATTAATCTCTGGTTAAAAATGTATATGGTCCATGCGGTATCTGGCTATCCAAAACCTAAGACTAGTGTAATAGACGAGTTTCCAAGTTATAGTGCCATGCTGTAGACATTTTTGTCTACATCATGAACGCACCAGCTTGACCAATTTAACACTGTCTCACAGAAAATCAATATGACAGATTGCTATTGCATTTCGCATGGTTTGATGAGCAACGTAATCTACAACAGCAGGGTTACAACCGCATTACAATCGTTCTTCGTTTGTTTTTTAAGGGAATCGGTTCAAGTAAAATTATAATAATACTGCTATAAGAGGTGGTGGTAACTCCCCAGAAATGCCTAGTCCAAAACATTTATAAGTAATTGTTTTAGCAAAAACTTTATCTTCAAACAAGTTTTCACGTAAATACCACCAACGTGGTGGGAACTAAGGAATCAATACAAATAAATTAAATTGAATGATATGCGTGGTCTGTGGACTAATTTGCATTGAACATCGGACAGTTTTGATGTCGGTCATAACTTTGATTTCTTTTTATTCTCAACAATACAAAGGTATTTTGTATTCAAAGGTTTATATTATTTTTGTTTTGAACACTAATTGTTGGTCGCAATAAATCCTTTTCTGTTAACAGTTTATGTCACTCATATGCGTAGCTTTCTATAATTATAAAAAAAATATTTGTTTCCTGAGATTAGCACTGATTAGCACGTTCTACCTTTCAGCTTTATAATGTTAATATTGATATACTCATCTATATTCAGCGGCCCCAGCAGGAACATTTCTTTCAATCTAAAATTGATGCGCGTCTATAAAATTTGTATGAAATATAAATGTATATGAGCTCGAATACATTTACGATTATCACATTTTTTCCTGCTCGCGGGCGACTGATAGATCTACTACTTAGCATTACTAAAGGTCTCCTCTCTTAATTGTTTATACACAACCATGTCACACCATTGTTTTGTAATGGCGTTCTATTTGTCTACTTCTTGGCCTTTCAATTGTGTATCTTGTTTTGTATATTTTGTTGACTTTGGTCATCGGTATTATATACCTAGATGCACAGCAAAGGAGTGCTTAAGCACTCCTTTTGCATACAGTCGGACGCGGATGGAATTCTAAATTTCCAAATTCAAATTTAAGAACGCTAGCTCATAGCGTTTAAAAAGCTACTTTATACCACGTGCAAAGGGTTATAATTGAGTTGATTTAATTTGAACTTGTGATCTTTTTCCTTGTTTTATTGCTGAGACCACTTTTTTGGAGGATATTTGCAAAGAATTGTGTATCTAGGGTATATTATATTATTGACTTTGGTATGTATTTTGTTGTCAAACTGCATAAAAAATCAACTCTTTATAATAAGAGTTGTGAATTTATATGGTCGAAGAATCGCTTTTGGAAATTATGGAAGTTGATCGTTATAACAATGCATCAATAATATAACAAAAATATCACTTTAAAATACTCCTACACACCACACATCAAAAATAAAAATAAACGTATACGTATACGTATTATAACGTCAAACTAGCTTGTCAATCTCAACTGAACAAAAGAACCAGACGTATTTCACGTGGGTGTAATTATATTAATTGTTACAGCCCGACCTCTCTCACATTACATGCCAATTATCCACAAAAAACATATATTCGAATAAAGTTTTGCCTAAAACACATATGTCATGGCCGTATGGTGCAAGCTTTTGCTTTAAGTAATGGCAAAGTTGAAAAAAACATTATTATTATGTTAAAACTGTAGGTAAAATCATTTCTTTCCATCTATAAATTCTTCTTTTCACCTGATCCCGTTTTTAAAGTAGGGTCGGCGCGGCGCAACGCACTTTTTCAAGCATGTTGCACAATGGATTTGACTTAGTTTTTCAATCTACGGCCAGCCTGACGTCATCATCTCCAAGGAATCCAGTTATAAGCAAATCGATTTAAGAAAACCACTTTCCGTCCCTAAATGTGATAACCTAACGCTAACCCGGGAACAAATTCCAATTCTCGGAATTATAATTGCCTGACCCGCGACTTGAACTCGGGACAACGTGCGGTAAAACGGATAAACTGTATTTCAGAGTACAATGCCGTTAGTCGAACTAGGGACATTAATAATAACAAGTTTCAAAACTTAACAGAAGGACTTCAAATCCGATCGTGATCAAATATATATGGGACCACCCTTGAAATAAGCTCTATCGAATACAAAAATAATTTTGAAAATCGGTCCACATTTGGCGGCGATATCGCGTAACATACACAAAAAAAAATACAGACGAATTGAGGACCTTCTCCTTTTGGAACTCGGTCGAAAGCTACATAGAAAGTAGCAAAACGATTCCAATTTTATCGCGTATAACTACAAATTTTTATTACCTATTAAATAATATACAAAACAAGATCGAAATTTACATAATTTAAATATTTCTGTACTAATTCTTGCTTGCGGCTTCGCTTGCATCATAAGTTTGTTCTCAGGACATAAACACAAATAGCCTATACCAATATACTTTCTACATCTTAGGCGTATGTTTCATTCGACTTGCTCTGTTGCAGAAATCCATATTGCAGGTTGCAGAAAGGACTGCCTGCTTAACGTCAAAAATAGTCCTGACTCCATACTAGGTATAACTTGTGACGTGGGTATCAGAAACTACGAGAGACTTTGGTCGGTCAAATCCCAGACCCGAAACAAATATCTATGGGCCACAAACACCGCCCCTCGCTTCACAGCCGGCTACTCGCCTGCTGCGCCACGGAGGATGTAAATATCTCCCTTTTTCGTTATTGTAAGAAAAGGTATTTTACCATTCCGCCACGCCTGGGCTATGTCGGCTTTGTCGAAGTCGCCAATCTTACGACCCAGCGCCATAATGCCCGGGAGAAGTGGAACCATCATGACGACCTGACTGGGCCGTGTTACTTACAAAATATATGCTTTATACCGGCGACCAAAAACCCCGAGGTGACCCATTTCGGCTAAATGCAGCCCCGAGTTTCCCTAGGCAACGAGCAATATCTACCTAGTAGTACCTATGTAAGAACAAATGTTGAACAATTCTAATCGTTACTTCGAGACTACAGGTTCAATCAAACAAACATATAAACTTTATAATACTAGTATAGGATATGCCACAATGTCTTCATTACTTCTTATTTAACATCTTAATCAACGATTTTTAAAATTTATAATTCAAATAAAATGTCAAATTAATAATTACTAATGTTCACCATCTCACGACACATTCAAATAAGATCTCACACAATTTAATATTCCCAAACAAATAAATTAACATCATTACTGGAACGACCAACATTCAAACATGAATTTTATTGCTTTTTAGGGTTCCGTACCTCAAAAGGAAATACGAAAAACGACCAATTATAAGATCACTTTTTTGTCCGTGTCTGTCTGTCTGTCACCACCCTTTTTCTCAGGAGCGCGTGGAGGTATCAAGCTGAAATTCATATCAGATACTCAGTTCTATTGTCCCTTGGAGCTGTGAAAAAAATCAAACTTCTAAGCCAACGCAATCAAAAGATACAGCCGTTTATGCCGCAAATTTTCGACTCGCAAGGGAATTAAAACCTACAGAGTACTTCCCGTGAACTCAGAATCTTGAAATTTGGTACGAAGTAACGTCTTATACGACAGATAAAGGAAAAATTGCGAAACTCATTATATACCTACAGGTACCTGACTGACTGCCTCGGTGGCGTGGTGGTATTTCGGTACGACTACGGTTCTAAGGTCTCGGGTTCGATCCCCGGGTCGGGCAAAGTGATATTGGATTTTTCGATATCAGCCCGGAGTCTGGAATTTGTGCCCGATATGGCGATAGGCTCGCCCCCTATCACATCTGGGACGGAACTAAGCTCGGCTAAATGTGGGTGTTCTAGGTCGCTAGTGCGCCACTGCCTACCTCTCCGGGGATACAGGCGTGAGCTTATGTTATGTAATGTATGTTATACCTACAAGTTTGTACGGAACCCTCGGTGCGCAAGTCCGACTCGCACTTAGCCGGTTTTTTTTTTACATGACACGTGCCTTATGGAAATTAAAAAGTAAAAAACAAATTGCTGTCCTTACGACGTCGCGCGTTTGGAAAAGACATTCACGCGATGTCGCAAAACAACAAAACATCATTTAATCTGAAACACTAAATTGCTTTTTAATGGCGCGGGTTGTAAATCTCCCGAGCTGATAAATCCTCGCCTTTTAAGATAACATCTCGGCTTGAACGCGAACAGCATTCACAAACGGTCTGCGGAATCTCTTGTATTATAAATTACTTGGAATATTAAACAAGATGTACTTGCTTGGCTAATGCTCGTTATTTTGATTGCATGAATGAGTAGGCTATACTCGGATAGTATCATTATCTGGAAGTGCGAAGTGAAATTTGTATGACAATTACTAGAATATGCTTTTCTGTAATTTGTATGGCAATTACATCGACAATCAGAAATATAGACCTACCGCCTATCCCAATTCTGATTATTTTTAGGGTTCCTTATTTTACGGTCTTATTTGCACCTGTCATTATTACTCACCTAGAGGTGGAGTAAATAAAACTATTTTTTTAAACATCTTGCAGAAAGAATTTGACTGAGTTCTTACAACCGGCTGTTTGCCTAACGTAAACCCCTCTCTGTGGGATCCGATTTCGGTCAAATGGAGTTAGAAAAATACCCGCCCGGTCTGAGAATAAAACCTAGGAATCAATGAAATCCCAGTTCTCACCCCATATGACTGCTACTAGACCAAGGAGGTGACTATTAACTATAAACAGTCTACATGGGCACAACATATGAATATTTCATGTGCAAAAGTCATTCCCATTATTATCAAAGCAGGCTTTTGGAGTGTAACGCCTGGAGGCTTTTTTTGTCATATTATTCTATCTGGAAATCTTTGTATTGCAAAGATTACAAAGTTTGAAATCCTTTCCGGCGTTTTTGCCATAATCACGTCTATCATTATTTTACTTGCTTCTCTCTTATTACATTCGTTACGGATTTCAAGGTATCTTTTTTCTGATATTCTGCTGGTCTTTATTGTCGATTATTATTATTTTTAACTATATTTCTTACTGTCTTTAGAAGGCAGACGAGCAGATTGCGCAGAATGGTAAGTGGTTACTGTCGCACATAGAAGTTATGGACTATGGCAATGCCAAGTTGCCTACGCTGGGAAGGAATAGGGATATGATTATCCTATCGTGACCAAATATATGGGACCACTCTTGGAATAAGCTCTATCGAACACAACAATAATCTTCAAAATCGGTCACATTTGGCAGACATATCGAGTAACATACATAACATAATCACAAGTTTAAAAACTTAACGGACCGACTTCAAATCCAGTCGTGACCAAATTTATATGGGACCACCCTTGAAATAAGCTCTATTGAACACAAAAATAATTTTGAAAATCGGTCCACATTTGGCGGAGATATCGCGAAATATACATAAAAAAAATACAAACGAATTGAGAACCTTCTCCTTTTTGGAAATCGGTCGATAATACAGACGAATTGAGGACCTTCTCCTTTTTTGAAGTCGATAGAAAAGGGAGGCCGTTTGGTCCTCTAGAAAAATCTGTCTAATAAAAGTACAATTCAAACTTATCACCCTTTTCGGACGACTTCCCAAAAAAGAGGAGGTCCTCAGTTCACCGGTATTTTTTTTATGTATGTTACTCGATATCTGCGCCAAATGTAGACCGATTTTCAAAATTCTTTGGTGGTCCCATATAAATTTGGTCACGATCGGTAAATTGGAAGTCGGTCAGTTAAGTTTTTAAACTTGTGATTATCAACGTACCCTTTATAACTGGAGGGAAGTAGTAGGCACTTTAGATACAATTAGATGTAAAGAAAACCGCCACAGCTTCCGGCATTTTAAAGTGTATGCCGTATGGTATTAATATGAATGACTTTACAATACCGACTCCTTTGTACTGCACAGTGGGTGTTATTATAATTGGAGCTCAAATTGTAGGGTCCATGTCGCATACCCTACTAGTGATATACGAAGTTTATTGTCTTTAATCGACTAGAAAAAGAAATCTGTAGCCCGAGCACGAAAAACTAATGTAAATGTAAACTCGCTGCGCACTGATGACATTTGATTAATATTTCATACAAATTTCATAGACGCGCATCGAGCATGAATACATTTACGGTTGTCAGAAATTTTCCTGCTCGGACTGCTGATTGGCCAGATTTCCTTGTCGGCGATGTAATCAATTATAAAGATATCTCTACTTATAGGTGCAAGAAAAATCCTGAGTAACTATATTTCTTACAAAAGGAAAAGGTTACAATATAATCACACTAATTTACGTCAACACAACAAAAATACAAATTATGAAACTGAGATAATTATAACTATAATAATTCATAGTGTATTCAGTAATCCTAAATTGCGTAATCATGTTTAGTTTATAGTTAATTATAGTTTAAGATGCTGTATCCGACGAGATAAAATATAATTAATATTAGCGATATGACTCGTAAGGCTGGTTATCTTGCAAGTTTACAAGTACAAGATTCTAATTGAAGTTTATCGTAAGATAAGTGAAGTGGAATAAAACATATGGTTTCCTTTTAGATAACTGAGTTTTATTTTAGATGGAAAACATACGTAACCTGCTGTGTCAATAAATGATTCTTTCTTTCTTTCTTTCTGTTGATAAAGGAAATCTTTTAAATCATTCCTGAGTGGTAGAGCCACGCTGTAGACAAGTACAGTACGAATGGGCTGACTCGACCGGTTTGATACCACTGTCTCACAGAAAACCGACGTAAAGTGGCAGCTCGCTTTCGCGTTTCGTTCGGTGAGAGATTTCCGGCAGCCCAAATTCCGCCTCCTTTTCCCAATCCCTATTTCCCTCCCTTTAAGTTGGTAACGCACCCATGTTTCTTTTTGTGTCTTGGATATATATGGGCGGTGGAGATCACTAAACAACAGGTGACCCAAATGCTCATTTGTTAGTCTCTGCTATAAAAAATCATATATTCCATCTTTCCAATAGAATTATCCTCTATTATTTTGTGAAGTTTCTATCACGAAAAATTTCTACATAAAATACTGTCTGTATTTAATCTTATTTACTAGATATCGCAACGCACATTAAACAAACAAATAGACTTTACACATACATCCCATTTACTTTAATGTGTTAACAGATTTATTATACCGATGGGTTTATCGAGTGCCGTTAAACCCGTCATCGAGAATCGTGAATTAATTTTGTCTCGTGGTAGGGGACTGAGATTATAACCAATCATAATTAAGTAATTTATAAGCATTTTAATAAATTTTATTAAGTTTTATTGGCGTTTAAGTTTACGAAATATTTTCGGGCTTATAAGGCTTAAGAACCGGAACATTTTCGTCTTAACACGCTTTTTTATCGATCACTCGTTGGTAAAATATATGATGCATACCACAAATATTCCGGGTGAAAATTTACTTCTTCGGATGTAATATATTTTGATTCAAATAAACATAAGTATTGCGGATGATGTGGTAGTTAGGATTAAGGTAAATAAGCTGCTATGGTCTGGACATTTGGAGGGATGAAGGGCGATTTATGTAGTTTTTTTATCGTACAAAGGGTGGAAGGGTCAAAAGAGGACGCTAAGAGAAAATATATGAATCAAACAAACGAGGTCAAGAGGACTCTTAATCACCAGAAATGTACGAAAAGATACATATATGAGTTTAGAAGCGGCAAAAGATAAGTTGCGCAAAATATTCGCTATTTTGAATAAATTTAGAATAAATGTAGGGCGAAAATGCTTCGAGATGTGCTCGAGCTGGCAAAGCTAGCTTGTTAATTATGTGGAGAAACGGGTGTTGGTGTGTCGGTTTCGTATCTTTCTTCTTCCATTCTATCTATTCCTTGAGTGGTTAGTTGTTAGGCTGATCCCAACTGTGTAGGGTTCGACGCGCTAAACACCCCTACAATTAACCTCGTTATATAAAAACCTAATCTTATTGAACTACAAGACTCATAAATAAGTATTTTATTAGTTTTTATACGTCAATGCAACCTGAGCGCGGCGCCAAAACTTTCTAACAGTCCTAGATAGCTCGTAGATAGACCTGTCTATTTTCTTTCCCGCGATTTATTACATAGATATTAATATTTCAATGGACAAGAGTGCACCTACAAGATCTCTAGTGCTACATTATAAATCTAGGTGGACCTTCTCTGCCGCCCGCGTAACCTAATAAAAAATGCTCATATCGCTTAAAAAATCTTTGGGAGATGTACTGGAAACTGAGATCAAATTCACTGCATTTTTTATAACATAGACTGGTATACTTATACCCCCTCATAGGGGGTTGACGTCAGGCAGGCGGCCGGTCGTAAAAACTAAGCCAAATCCTCTTTGCAACATGCTTGAAAAAGTGTATTGCGCCGACCCCACATTAAGGTGGGATAAGGGCAGGTAGAAAGAAAAAATAGACTGGTATACAAATAGGTCGGTGACATAAGTACTATTCCCCTAAAAAACGGTCTTGCGTTCGACGCTGAAACAGTGGAAACTGAAGAAATTTTTTTACATATTTGTCAGTACGTCGCTGTTTCAACGCCGAACGCGAGACTATTTATCGATCCACTTCCAAAAAGGAGAAGGTCCTCAACTCCTCTGTATTTTTTTTTAGAAAAACACGGCTGATGCTGTGATCACCACTGTAAACAGTCACCTACAATACAATGAACATTGCAAATACCGATAGAAACAGTGGCGAATTTACACATTTGCCGACAGTAGGTTATTTAACTTTTGCCGCCTCTACTGATATTTGAAATTCCAAACTTAATCCACAATTATATTAATTACATTTTTCTATCAATAAAACTGCAACTTTATGATTTGTGCTCTATAATCCTTATTATATCAACTTTTCTCGTGATTAGTATCATTGAGAACTAAGGTACCGTTATGTCAGTTCTAAGAACATCAAACTACCTTTGGAAGGTGTCTGAAGTCTTCAGTCTTTTTTATTTTTGTAAATCAAAACAAAAAAAAATGGCTAAATTTGCCGCTCCTTAAAATCTGCCTCCCTAGGCTTCAGTCTACTCAGCCTATTGGCAAACCCGCCACTGGATAGAAACATTGGTATAATAAGAATTGAAAAAGGGGAATTTGTGCCTCTTTCAATCCAAACCTACTACGCTCGTTTCATTGCACACATTATCAAGATAAATAAACCTCTTCATACAAGATGTCAAATACAATGTGTATTTATAAACCGCTCTACATACAGTGGTAATTAATGCAACACAGTCTTGTCACTTGTACTCACAGCAACATGTCGCAAGAATAGGGTTACCATGTGTCAGGCTTTGATTTGAAATATCCGACCTTACGGTCGTGTCTGACTAAATATCCTGAGGCGGCGGTGTGTATGGGAATATAGGGCCTTACTTATATAAAAAAATTGCGGAGCAAATTATTAAGAATAGTCTCGTCCCTTTTATTTTCAAACAATGTGACAAGGAAAAAGTGACCGACCATTTGCTAAGTTAAAATGTTTTATAAGTGCGTTACGCCTATTCGTATTTTCTTTTATAAAAATGTTGTGTGGCTTTTAATTTTTGGCTTTCAAAAAGATGTGTCCGGTTTTTAGAGCAGAATGTTTGGCCTAATACAACGTCGTGTCCGGCTTTATTATTTTAAGGTCTGGCAACTCTACTCACGACCACATGTAAAGCAACTTCACACCAAACTTAACCGAGTTAATTAGTTTGCAGCTGTTGTGCTTCAAGAGGATTCTTTTACTGATGGAAGACAAAGTGAGAGGGCAAGCGGGTCACCTGTTGGTAAACACCGTTGGAATAAGGATATTGACTCGTTTTTATATTAACTGAACTCATTAATTAACATAAGAATTCATATTCGTAAGAATTTTATATTCATAAAAAGTGATAATATATTGAAATCTGGTAGAAAGGGTAACTGTCAAATAATGCACAACCAAGGACGTGACGTCAGCTTCCTGAATGCCCATTTCGGTGCAGGCGTGTGAGGGAGATAAAATGATGTCCAGTATCCTTTACATTTCCAGGCTTTACATTTTTGAACAAATTTCGATTCTGTTTTCACAAAAAGGTTGTTTTTGTTTTATTTTATTAGGTATAGTTTTTAATACGATTCCCACTAATAGACGCGGTGACTCATGGAGATGGTTTTGGTGTACAATTCTTATCCCGGGAACATGAGAAACGCACTTTAACTGATAGGAAGCTAGTTATATATAAAATATCGATAGTTCAGGACAGCAAAAACGTTGCTCAAGGCACATGTTCGTGTTGTGCTTAAAATAAACTGCGGCTACATGTGTTTTCTATAGAAAATTAATACATTCTTTCACTCTCCATCGGTCGACTAACCATCGGGAAATATCTCTGGTACGTCCTTAATAAGCTATTAGTTGTGTGGTACAAACCATGAGCGTTTAAAGTTTATTAATTTTTGTTTCCACTTGGTATTATGCACAGAGATTAAATATTTCTAACATGTTACTCGAATGTGGGGTGCTGACCCCAACAAAAAACTTTTTGTAAGTGTGGTGCAAATATATTTTAACGAAGTTTTTACGAGCGGGTGCCTGCCTGACTTTCCCCTAAAAAGATGGTCTGACATTTTAAGATCCTTTGCATCTCAATATTTAGGCGTAATTGTTGTAGATCACAATAAAATGTTTGTATGACTAAAAATATTGTTTTCATGATTTTATTAAAATTAATTGAATATTCTTTGTTAACATATGAATGATAAGTGGTCATTATTTCGTATAATTATAATATACATAATATATTAATTTTATTTGCTAAAACTATTCTTACGGATTCTATCACGATTAGGTTTTAATTATTATTCCCGACGTTTCGAAGGCTTTGCAGTCTTCGTTGTCACGGGTCAGACAGAATCCGTAAGAATAGTTTTATTTCAATGTATAATATTCACGTAAACTTAAGAAATCAGTATTTATTTGCTAAGTTTAAAAGTCGGCCTATGCAGTTTAGTCTTTCAAGAGGCCATTTATATTTTATTGTTTAATTCATTGTTTACCTTAAACACAAGAAAAATAAAATAATATTGTTAATATCATAAAATGCTATATGTTTACGACTCGCGCCACACCGACAATGGTCCCAGGTACCAAGTAAAGCGGATTGTACCCTCAGGCTACCCCGTACCACCACACTACACGACTGAACTTCATGACACATTTATTTATACATGGCTTGTGTCATGTGTGTAACTTCCAAAAGTTCGATTTCGATCGTTTCGACAATTCGTTTGATTTTTAAGATTATGCGATACCATCATCGAATATTGGCCAATTTTGTATATTCAGTTAAAAAGCTCATAAACGTTGTCAGGTAAAGATAGCTTTAAGCGGTAAGACCGCCTATTGTTACACATCACTTAATTATTTTCCTTTTTTGTAAAATGTTTGTTGGTGTACAGTAAAGAGTTGTCTATCTTTGAAGGGTCTCACTGATTGGGCAGTGGGCTTCGAAAACAGTTTAATTTTTAATTGGCTTGGTTTATTGTACATTTTATTGCTTTTCTTTTTTTTTCATGTAGGTGATTTTTATTTATTTTTATTTACTTAGCTTCTGTTTCTTTTATCAATAATAATTATAGGGTATGTTTCACTTTTCGAAGTTCTGTAAAAAAAATATATTTTACGATATAGTGACCATAACCCGTAATGGACTCGTGCATTTGAAATACAACCGCAGTATTTATTGGTAGTAGGTTCGATTCCGTGGAAGAGAAGTAAAACAATGGAGCCCTCGACAAACAGGTTTTTGTTAAAGACAACGTTGTAGTTGGCATGCGTCATTATTTGTTGTTATGTAACATATCTTGTAAAGTTTAACTTGTTCTTTAGTTTGAACCGACTTCAAACAGGAGGTGTAATGCTTTTTACTATTTTTATTTGTATATATAAGGAGAGATCGTTTTTTTAACATTTTCATTCATATTAAAAATTTAGAGTGACCAAGAAACGAGGGCGAAAGCTAGTCATTAGCATAAAAAAATAGTAATTTATAGTCAATTATTCAATTCGCTAATAAATAACGGACCAACTTCAAAATTTATCCGATCGTGATCAAATTTATATGGGACCATCCTTGGAATAACCTCTATCGAAGACAAGAATAATCTAGAAAATCGGTCCACATTTGGCGGAGACATCGAGGAAAATACATAAAAAATACAGACGAATTGAGGACCTTCTCGTTTTTTGAAGTCAGTCGAAAATAACAACGACCATTACGTACAATTCCAATTAATGAAACATTTCCGCAACATTGTGCAGTACGTTATTGCTTAATTAAGCACGGCGACCAGGAAGCAGGTTCGATTCTCGTATTGTTCCCCGAACTTATTAGCTTCGTCTCGCTGTATTCCAATTTAACTGAAATGTCCCTTGGTTCCTGGTTACTTGTTAGGTTCTAAAGCTCTTTGCACACGAACATTATCGCAAACGGCAACTTTTCTAGAGATTTCATTGCCAGTCGCAGGGAAAAATGCATCTGCAATATGTAAATATCTGAACACGCTCAGTAAAATGTTCCGTAGAAAACATGAATGAAAATAAATCGCATTTAAACTACTCAACACAACTTCTTTAAACAAAATGTTGTCTGAAAGGTTTTTTAGGCTCTACCTATTTTTCATCCCATAGTTAATAAGCTAGAAAAGGAAACACAATTTTTACAACTTAACGAGATAATATCTCTTCTATTTTATTGACATGAAAAATCAATTTAGAAACGTAAATATTATTATTATTATTATTTTGACATATGAGTATCTCATAAAAATAATGCATACTGCCCACAGGTGTGTGAAGAAGAGTGGCGCCGCGCTGTTTCGCGCTCTCTTTCTCTCTTTCTGTCTCTTGTTAAAACCAAATACATAGTTATGTGGTTAAATCAAAGAGATTTATTATTACTAACTCTAGAGGGCTATGAAGCCAGTTTCCATAAAAAAAATGATCCCAAACGCCAGTGACGCCATCTACCGCTTACTACAATTGACACCCTAGAATGTTCAATCACGTAAGACAATTTTATTGTGTATAGATTATTAAGCTGGCACAACCTTGCGCGCGTATGTTTCAAATGCAACTGAGTGACTTATGACCACAAGGTCACAACTTTTGGATCACAAGTTTTGTGCTGTTGTCCCGTCTATGAACTGTTGAATGATTTGGGTTAGATGAAATAATTGCTTTTTTGCTAAATACTAAGAAACATTGAAATTATTGCTTTGTGACAGGAATCAAACCCGCAATCACGTTTCTACGGCCTCTTGACTAGGCGTGGTGCGGAAGTTGTACTTAAGTTATCTATAAGTGAAAGTTATTTGAAATCAATCCAGTTCTGTTATAAATAAAGAGATATTTGTCGCTAGTTTTTATACGCCAATACCTCTCAAACATGGACATATTATGACTGTCAAGTGTCAGCAGAAAGGCGTGTTCTTTCCACTGAGTTATTTTATAAGAATTTTGATTTGAAATTTTCTTTGATCTAATCACGGATGTCGACAGCCTCCGTGGCGCAGCGGGCGAGTAGCCGGCTGTGAAGCGAGTGGCCGCAGGTTCGATTCCCGCACCGAGACAAATGTTTGTATGGCCTACAGATATTTGTGTCGGGGTCTGGGTGTTGTGAGACCGAAAGTCTCTCGTAGTTCCTGACACCCACGACACAAGACTCGATCTTAGTGTGGGGTCAGGACTATGTATGTGACTGTTGGGTGTTATTTATTTATGTAAAAAAAAAGATGGAACGAGCGCTAGGAACATTGAAAGTGAAGCAGGGATTTCGGCTCATTCGATCAGTCGTCGCAATTACGTGTCGATCAAATGGGCCCAAAATCCTGCCTCACTTTCAATGTTCCTAGCGCTGCGTCCAGCTTCTTTTTACGTCCATGGATCTAAAGTAAATTATTTTGGTTAGCTTAAAATGCTATTTTTAAGTTAAGAACGTTGTGATAAAATTTGTATGGTTTAAAATTCTCCACAAGTTTCAAGGTATGTGAAGTCTAACAACCCGTGTCATGCACTATGGTCTAACTAAAAAGGCAAAATGGTCGTCCGGATCTGGATGAAATTTGGCACATAGATAAAATATTGTGTGAATAACACATAGGCTACTTTTATCTCGGAAAAATGTTTCCCGTGGGATAGGTTTGTTTGTTAATTTCGCGAGCGGTGTTGCAGGCAAATGTATTATTAATAAATTGCCCTATCTGATAAATCTAGATACGGCAATTTTAATGTCTTACTAAACTACAGTTAGTCCTAACCTCAAGTTAAATTGAAAAAGAAATATATGAATGCCATGTAATTTATTCATGTAATTAATTAAATATGTTATCTGTAATTACATGTAGTACATTTCATGTAATGAATTACATGTCATTCATATATTTCTTTTTCAATTTAACTTGAGATTAGCACTAACTGTAGGTTAGTAATAGTGGTTCAAGTCGCCCTAAATTGTTACAATTTAGAAGTCAAAATTCAAACTCACAGTATTGTGATATTTAGACCCGAAGATCGAACATCAAATGATTCAAAATACAATTCAAGAGAAACCTGCTTATGGTAAAAAGCTCAATACTGAGCAGGAGACATCTGCGGAGACGGTTGACGAATTGCACGGGGTCACTGCCCTGGAGGCAGGCAGGCCCATTCAAAAATACCCACTGGCGAGTGGCGACTGTATACTGAATTATATTAATGTTCAATAGTGGGATTTCTAAGTGAAGTAAATTTCGTAGACGTAAGTAATAAGTTACAGTTTGCAATGGTAAAACATATTGCAGAAAAGATTTAGCTTGGTTTTTACAACCAACTTCGTGTCAACTTCCCTTCTGATATTATTATTACTTTAATACAGTTAAACCGCCCATAACCCACTCATTGTGTCTAGGCATTATTTTTACCTAGATTCTTATTTCGGAAGATCGTATCTCCATCACAGTCCTAAACCGGAGCAGCCATGAATCCTACACGATGTGGTATGTATAGAAGCACATCTATGTAGGGCTAATCTAGTATCGGGTCGAGGCGTGCCGCGCCATTCATGGCGATACCACTGTCAGTAACTCACTGAGGTTACCATGGTTTGTATGGGGCGACCACGCTATACATAATGTCAGCACCATTACACCGTTTGTAGAAAGTCACGGGTGGCTCGGCCTCCGGTGGCCCATACGCTTATGTAACATATATATGTGCCGCCTCCGGCGGGTTAAGAGACTGATGTCTAAATCAATAAATAACACCCAACAGCCACACACTAAGTACATTAACTAATTTATTTTGCCCGGTTCTGGATCCCCCAGAGGAGGTTGGCGTCAGGCAGGCAGGCGGTCATAAAAACGTATCCAAATCCTTTCTGCAACATGCTTGAAAAAGTGTATTGCGCCGACCCCATATTAAAGTAGGATAAGGGCAGGTAGAAAGAAAGAAGTCACACACATAGTCCTGACCACGCAATAAGATGATGCATATCTTGTGTCGTGACGCAAGAATGTTTGAGCATTAATAAATTTGACAATTGAATTCAAATAAAACTATTTTTTACGGATTTTATCGCGATTTGTTTTTTATTTTTAGTCCTGACGTATCGAAAGCTTCACAGCGATATTTCACATCGCGATAGAATCCATAAAATCAGGTTTATTTCAATGTATGTACAACATTAATTATATTATTCATGGGCAATTTAAATCAAACGTCCACCCCATACGATGCCACTTCACCTGCGAGGCGACAATAAGGCCATAACATACATAAGCTCACGCCTGTATCCCCGAAAGGGTAGGCAGAGGCGCACTAGCGAACTAGAACACCCACATTTCGCCGAGCTTAGTTCTGTCCCAGATGTGATAGGGGGCGAGCCTATCGCCATATCGGGCACAAAATTCCAGACTCCGGGCTGATATAAATAGGCCATATAAATCATTAAATCTTGTGCGCCAAGTTCTTTACGCTAAACTTTGTACGTTCATGGACCAATATTTAAAAATAATATTTTACTTTATTTATCATCCACTAGCCGACTACGTCTAATAAAAATATAATTAAACTAGAAAACAAAAGAACTTTTTATCATGATCAAACAAATCCTGACTTTTTAACGGCACGTGGTCACCCCACAGGCCGCGGCCGGCGACTTTTCTGTTGTTCAAGTTAATTGAAGATATTAGATTATAAATCCACGGTATCTATCTTAGTTTTTACCGTTTTCGGATACGCTCAGTCACCATTGATTTAAACTCTTGTATTGAGAGATTAAAGTAACGATCTCAGATTTTTAATTAAAATTTATTATCTTACACTACTTAATCTTGGTGAGGTTGTAAGCGTGATTTATATATTAAGAAAATAAAGTTTGATGAAATATAAAAACCTACGTCAAAAGTTTTAAATTTTTCTGAAATAATTTATTTATAGTCGGTATCATTTCCTGTATAAGACTGGAAGCGACTCTAAAGTTAAATTATTTTAATTTTTTACATCAGTTTAAGATTTTTTTATTATTTTTAGCTATTCTAAATGTGTAGGTATGGGAGCAACTCTGAACAATACTCTTTCAAACAAACAAAAATCATCAAAATCGATCCACGCGTTATGGAGTTATCCGTGTATTATGCTGCGAATATTATTATGTTTTTGCAATTATATTACAACACAATTCAATCCAATTTTCTTCCAATGCGACATCGCAAAACGAGCAATCAAGCCCTGCATATACAAGTATGAATATCGCAGTATTCAAAAGCTGGGATGCCCGCGATCACCTACGCTCATCAATCTCTTCGTGGCGGGTGAGTAATGGTTGGTAAGCAACCGCTAATGGCCGACCTAATGAGATACATCGCGGTTAATTGGCAAAGTTATGTGTTATATAGGATTTGATACGTGAGTAAAATGTGGTACAAATAGTCACAATACTTAAATCTTAGAACAACAACAACACAAAACACGAAATTTTTAGCCGAAATTGTGGATTATCTATTTCTGGATTATCCATCGATCATTATTGGTATAAGACGTAGAACCTATAATCTTGGCACGGAGAATTGTTAACTGTTAATCTTAACTGTTTTCTTTCACATTAACGGCCGGTTTCAATAAACGATCTCAGTTTAGAGTGTAGATAGATCGTGATTATGAACCAATCAAATTAAGTCATTTGATGAAGTCATATTCAAACTGTGGTCTTATTGGAAAATTTTTGTAATCTATCTGCACATTCGAACTGAGATTGATTATTGAAACCGGCCGATACAGTGCCTAACAACAGTTGTTGTTATCAGACCACTGTAATAATTTATTTGATTGTGTCGTTATAAGTTTTAACTTTTTGCTTATCTTAAATATGTTAACTTATTTCTACCCCGTGACTGCCTCGGTGGCGTGGTGTTATTTCGGTACGACTACGGTTCTCAGGTCTCGGGTTCGATCCCCGGGTCGGGTAAAGTGATATTGGATTTTTCCATATCAGCCTGGAGTATGGAATTTGTGCCCGATATGGCGATAGGCTCAACCCTATCAAATATGGGACGGAACTAAGCTCTGCGAAATGTGGGTGTTCTAGTTCGCTAGTGCGCCTCTGCCTACCCCTTCGGGGATACAGGCGTGAGCTTATGTTATGTTATGTTATGTTTCTACCCCGTGTTTATCACATCATCTTATGAAAGGATGATCTCTTTTCTAGCTGTCTTCTTGTCGTTATGTCCATGACTGCCTGATTATTCCAGTTTGTGCAGCATGTTTTTTTTTTATTTAAACTTATTTTGTTGTAACTTCCCACAAATACTTTTTATATTCTCACTTCAATACAGTTTTATTATCATATTTCATTATTGGTTTTCGCCGCATACTATCAATCATATCGAAAGCGATTCGTAAATAGAAGAAAAGTGATGTAAACATGATACTAACTTAGTATATCCCAAAATACGTAATCAATACAGTTCTGGCACGCGACTAATGATTACGCTGAGGTCGCGACCTTTACGTAACATAACCTGTTCAATATAGAAACCAACAAACCAGCTGACAGGTTAAAAAATATTGATAATAAAGTATTGATGTTTTGTAAGCTCTATTATACATAAAAAGAGTTGAAAATTGGTCCACATGTTCCGGAGATACCACGTAACGATTACCTCCTTCCTTTGAAGTCGGTGGAAAAATTGAGAACCTCTTTTTGATGTCGTTGTAAATATTCGATACAAATTGTAAAAAAAACAAAGAGAAATAAGTAACTATGTTTATAAAGAACTCATCAGTTTGCTAGTTGTAGTACAATATAGACCTTATCGATCAACTTCAAAAAAAGGAGGTGGTCCTCAATTCCTCTGTATTTTTCGACCGACTTTCAAAAAGGAGAATGTCCTCAATTTGTCTGTTTTTTTATGTATGTTACGGAATATCTCCAAACGTGGACCGATTTTTAAAATTCTTTTTGTGTTCAGCGGCCTGCGGAGCTATTCGCTATTTTTGACACTTCGAGTGAGCAACAAAGTTTAGTTGGCAACTGAACTTTGATGTCAACTGAGATTTAAGATAAATCGGTATTGCGTATCTCATTGTTTATATATGCACCATGAGTGCCTATCAAGTTCCTTTCAACGATCACTTGACATCTCTATTTTTCTATCGACACTGTGTGACAGAGATAAATATACGCGTTGAATTAATAAATGAAAGGGATAGTAGATCGCCTTTATACTTGAACAAAATGTTTGAAATTGACGAAAAAATAATTTATGCGAGAATTATAAAAATCGTATTGGGATAATTCAGGATTTATGTTTATAAATTTATCGTGAAATAATTACTTCGACTGGCATGAGGAAAGTAGCTAAAACCATTTGATCTAGGTACATCTTTGTTGTGTGTTATAATCTATATTTTTGTATGATTTTAACCACTTTTGCCATGCTCTAAAATAATATTTAAGATTAGTTTTGTAACGAGTTTATTGTGTTTTATTTTACAATAAGTATCTATTACTAATTACATGTACTTTCGTGCTACAAATACTATCAACAAACTTCACAATGTGATCTAAGTATTCATTACATGCTTCAAGTATTCACTTATATACTTATTACTGTTGAAGGAAGGGTTATTAAAATAGTAAATGCTATAAGTTTGTAAACCCCTCCGTCGTGTCACAATCTTGCCTGGCGGACGTTGAGCACTGTCTTTGAACACCTTGCCGAAATCCAGCGTTATTTATGTGAAATATTCTCAAGTGATCACTTGCATGATAGGTACATTGCGCAAACTAAACGGCGGCACTCATATATAGGTACTAATAATATATTAGTCTTTCTATTCCAAAATCCTTCTTTTTCTCTCTTCATAAAGCCTCAACAAAATCAATCCGAACACATGTCGGAACATAATTTGGAAACAATCACACTGCTTACAGCACACAATCACGCGATTATGATTGTTTATAATATGGAATCCTTAGAATGGAATCATAATATTATTATGTGTTGATTAAGGTGTTGATTATATAATTTTTTTAAATAACACAAATCTAATAAAGCACACACTCGCGCAGTCTCACAAAAAAGAGTTTTGTAATGACTAAAATCCTAACAAATTCAAAATCTGAAATATTTCAATGTAACAATCCACAAAACTGACTAATTTATCTAGCCGGATTATAGTGGTAATCACTTTGCATCTCAAAAACACTCCTCCGAGGTTGTGTCTTTCAAAACTCTTTTGATAGGCACAGTTACTTTCGATTTGATGTCCACTTTGCTTAGCCAATACCGATTTATCTTTTTCGATATACACTCACACGCTACGAAAGTCACCGTGACTTCACGGGTGCCAATCAATGTTCAAAGGCACTCGTGACGTCATTCTAGTTGATAACCGACGTTAGCCGATACCAAATTAGCAATATGACAGTTATTTGTTGTACACTTTGAAGAGTGGATATCATTTTCAGTTGCCAACTAAGATACATAATCGCCCTGCTGAGCAGGAAAACTTCTGACAACCGTAAATGTATTCGAACTCGATGCGCGTCTATGAAATTTGTATGAAATATTAACCAAATGTTATCAGTCCGCAGCGAACTCGAATACATTTACATTAGTTTTTCGTGCTCGGGCTACAGAAAAAGAAAGAAATTCGATAGAGCTTATTTCAAGGGTGGTTCCATATACATTTGGTTACGATTGGATTTGAAGTCGGTCCATAAAGTTTTTAAACTTGTGATTATTTTATGTATATTACGCGATATCTCCGCCAAATGTGGATTGATTTTCAAGATTGTTTTCTATAGAGCTTATTCAAAGGGTGGTCCCATATTTTGATCACGATCAGATTAGTTTTGAAGTCGGATCGTTAAGTTTATAACATAACATAAGCTCACGCCTGTATCGAAGGGGTAGGCAGAGGCACTAGCGAACTAGAACACCCACATTTCGTCGAGCTTATAAACTTAAAAACAAGTTTATAAACTTGTGATTATTTGTTATCTCGTTACGGACAGCTTAAAGGGAAAAATAAACATAATAAGCCATAAATATTATGAAATGGGTTTTGTACAACTCAATCTACCGGCTGAGACGATCAATACGTAGTGCTCGGTGCACCGTCAAACCATGGCAACCATGAAATACGACCCAACAAACATTTACGAGCCAATCATCATTTAAAAACTTTTTTGGTTTTGAATATTTGATTATAAGTTTGGAGATTATAAATCTTCACTTCTGTTATAATTCTAAAGTGTAGTAAGTTGAACCTGGTTAGGTTTTATAAACATTTCTTTGAACGTAGCTAATTATTTATTGAAAGAGTAGTTTTCATTTATATTTTCTAAAGATAAATTATTATGAAACGATGTATCTAATAAGTCAGAGGTGTATGCTCCATTTTTGTGGTTGGTCTCGAACCTCCGACACTTCTCTCGGCAGTCCGTACCATTAACAACTGAGCTATCGCTGCTTTTTTTTCTATGTTAAATGTATTTTCATTGTGAAATATCGCTTGCTATAACGGTGAAGGAAAACATCGTGAGGAAACCTGCATACCCGAGAATTTCTTTACAGGAATTTCGAAGGTATGTGAAGTCTACCAACCCGTATTAGGCCAGCGTGGTAGACTAAGGCCTAAGCCCTCTCATTAGTAGAGGAAGCCCGTGCCCAGCAGTGGGACAGTATTATTACAGGGCTAATATTTTTTTTTTTTTTGTATCTAATAAGCTACTTTCGTCTATGTCGCATTTTTGAGAGACAACGGTTTCAGCTGGTCTAGTCAGCCCATTCGTACTGTAGACAACCTACAAATCTACAGCGTGGCTCTGAGGCTGAATCAAATAAATTAACTTCGACTAAGTGTAAGTCAAAGAAACGAACTCAGTGAGGATCTAGAATTTTTAAATCGAACTTTGACTTAGTCCGAGTCATTTTTTACAAGAAAATATTTGCTGAGTCTGTTTGTCAGTCTGTTTTTATTATAAAATGGCTCGGACTAAGTCGAAGCTACTCTCTTTGTCGTGTTCATTTTATATGTATAATCTAATCACTTAAGTCTGTAATTTCCCACTAATACGCCAAAAGTAGAATAATAATTTAGGAAATAAGAGATTTTATTAGTATTTTTACATAATTGATGGTACAGAGAGGCTTGGAGAGACGCAACGCAACTCGCAAGTCAATATTCAAATGTATTGAACATGAATGCTACAGCCTACAAGTGAGACTAATCACACCACACCGGTTTCACTACATGATTCTCAGAAACATCTGTAGTATGTTGTGGAGTGTTACTTTTTCCTGTTATTGACTTCGTTTTACAATGATCTGCACCGAATATATACACCAGTCATAGACTAGATATCCAAAAGAAAAGCCACACAAAACTTAGCGTTTAATCAGTATAGAGGTATATTCAAAAATACGACTGCCTCGGTGGCGTAGTGATATTACGATATTACTACCATCCTGAGGTCACGGGTTCGATCCCCGGGTCCGGAAAAGTGGTATTGATTTTTTCAGTATCAGCCCGGAGTCTGGAATTTGTGCCCGATATGGCGATAGGCTCGCCCCGTATCACATCTGGGACGTAAATTAGCGCGGCGAAATGTGGGTGATCTAGTTCTCTAGTTCGCTTCTGCCTACCCCTTTGGGGATTTAGGCGTGATTCTATGTATGTATGTATGTATTCAAAAATAAAAAACAAATCGCGATTGAATCCGTAAAAACTAGTTTTATTTTTTACTTTCAAAATTTTGGAGAATGTTAGGAACGCATTTTTTCTTGTTTATTCTTTCAGCGATAATTCAAAGAAAAAACTTCAGCAAAAAATGCCTAAAAGCAACTACCAAAAGAGTGTTAAGTAGCACAAAATAAACTTGTTCCTGACGCTTTCGTAAGTGTGTGAATTGATTTTTAACGTTAATTATAGTCGGTATGGTGATATTTACGTGTACCGTGCGTACAAAGGTAAATGTGCTAAAATGGAAAGTAAATTCACGCACTACGCACTACTCCAAAAAGGTTGACGATCCATTTTTCAGGAGTTCGCAAATTAGATAACAACTGTATGATAATGACAGGGCCCCTTAGTCTTCTAACTTACAATAATCACAAGTTTAAAAACTTTACGGACCGAAATCCGATCGTGACCAAATTTATATGGGACCACCCTTGATATAAGCTCTATCGAACACAAAAATAATTTTGGAAATCGGTCCACATTTGGCGGAGATATTGCGTAACATATATAAACAATACAGGCGAATTGAGGACCTTCTCCTTTTTGGAAATCGGTCGAAAAAGCGGTTTTTTGACTTTAAAACTGTTGTTAAATTCACCCTTACGTTAAATAATTTGAAAGAAAAAGTGATAAATACTAATTAAGTCAGAAAAACACGCGTTGCCCGACCTGGGATTCGAATCTAAGACCCCTAGACCTAGACCAAGGAGGCGACAAAAGTGGAAGACAAGTGTTATTAACATTTATATCAAGTGTAAAAGCGTCCACGATTGTCCATTAACAATAAAAAGTCAAAATTTCAAAGTGATTAACAAGTCTGTTGTTAATTCCTAAATAATGAAAGTAACTGGCGATGTTGTACCGTTGATTGGCGCAACTAATTTGCGTTGAGTGAACAAAACTGTACATACGTTTCTGTAATTGCAACATGCATAGAAACGAGACTTTTGTCCACAAGCTAATTATTTTTGCAATTAGCTTTGTTGAAGCTCAGCCAAAGTATTATTTATCGCATGCATGATTATTCGAAATATTCTAATAAGTTGCCTCCTTGGTCTAGTGGCAGCATATATGGGCTGTGGATCGGGAGGTCCTGTGTTCGAGTCCCAGGTCGGGTACAGCTAATTTTTCTAATTTAACTTACTCGGGACTGGGTCCCCCAAAGGGGATTGACGTCAGGCAGGCAGCCGGTCGTAAAAACGAAGCCAAATCCTTTCTGCAACATTCTTGGGATAAGGGCAACAAGGTGGGATAAGGGCAGATAGAAAGAAAGATTTTAATAAGTACTTTAAAGTAAGTCACCCATTTTAGTTTAAAAATATATATGCGGAGTTAAACATTGTCCCTAATTTCATTTCGTCCTTTCGTTGAATAGTTCAAAATATGTTTAAACTTTTTAAGGGCCATTTGCACCTACGCGTCAAATCTCTATTCATCCCTCACCTTAATTTAAAGATAGAAATGAGCTGTAGGATAAATCGAGTTTAGGTTTAACTCTACATAATTACGGGCGACTTACGCCCTTAGGGATCTAAGTTATGCACTTAAGTTTAAGATAAGGTCTCCAAACTCAATTGGCCACCGTCATGTATATCATCATGACAGGGTTTTTCGACTTTCCTTTCTACTGCAGGCAGAGCCTTGGCTGTATCCTTAGTATTCAATATACAGGTACGACGGTACCCACCGACCATAGTATACACGCTCATTTATCATTTCAATAAAAAATCAATAGAGAAACATTGGCGTCAATTGCTAGTTTACCCCACCAACCTGCTGAAGTATCACATAGCGCATTGAACCGCGACGTGGCTCGCGGCAGGGGGCGGAGGCTTGGTATAATCCTCAACCCATATGACGTATCCCCTTACAAACAAGACGGCAACACGATCCGCAGTTGACAGGTTTGAGGGCGAAACCTCTTGCGATCGCTGCGGTCGTTTAAGGTGATACTTTCATAGGTTTAATTAAAGGTAAGTTGAAACAGACGGTAATTACTTAATTACCCGTGAAAATGCCAGATGCACAAACAACTGGGGTGTTACCATTTCCTCTTATAGCAGTATTATTATAATCTTACTTGTACCGATTCCCACACAAAACAAACGAAGAACGATTACAATAACACTGCTATAAGAGGTGGTGGTAACCCTGCAGGTCGTGGTAAAGAAACGAATAGGGAATAAGAACTAGGATATTTGGACTTCTGAAAATATGTACCTACAAGTGTCGTAGGGAGAAAATGTTGAAAAAGGTAGCCGATACTGCATTTTCATCCGCCACTAATACATATATAAGCACACGCCTGTATGACGATGTAGACACAGGTGACCTAGCGAGCTGGTACATCCACATTTCGCCAAGTTTATATCTATCTCCGATGTGATAGAAGCCGACCCCATCGCCTAACGGGCACATATTCGGGACTCCGTGCTGATACTGAATCGAAAAACCGAATATCACTTCACCTAATTACAGATTGGTAGAGTTGGAAGGGGAAGACCTCATAGAACATTCTCTGACCAAGTCAGAGATTTACTCGAGAAAGGTCAAGTTAAAAGTACCTTAAACCAACGTGCATGCATGAAGAATGTAATGGGACTGAATGAGGCGAAAGAGGTGTGTAAGGATCGTAGCAAGTGGAAATCCGTTGTCTCTGCCTACCCGTATAGGAAAAAGGCGTGAGTCTATGTATGTATGTAATTATAGATTGTATTTGTTTGTTAAGAAGTGTTGTATAATAGAGTTAGTAAACAGCAGGCGATTGTTAAATATAATGACAAATCATGACGGTTACTTCAATATTCTTACGCGATGAGAGAAACTGAGCCGGGAGCCCCGAGGTGCGAATGGTGTATAATTCATCCGTGGAGTTCAGAATTGCTGGGTAATCATAGAAAATTTGCCGAGAAGTTGTTTCAAATACATACGACCGACTTGTTAGTAAAGTGAATACTATGGGCGAAAAACATAGTTTAATGATAAGAAATTGTTACGATTTTCATTCCCAAATACTACCTAACCCTCGAGACTTCTTTGTTCTAGTGACTGCGTATATGAACTGTGGAGCGAAAGGTCCTTGGTTCTAAATCTATTAGTGATCATACATAATATGTATAATACAATACAGCCTCGAAGCGAGAGGCGGCTGGTTCGATCCCCGCACCAATATAAATGTTTGTGTGGCCCTATATATTTGTTTCGGGTCTGAGTGTTTTGAGACCGAAAGTCTCTCGTGGTTTCCGATACCCACGACACAAGACTAGTATCTTAGTGTGGGGTCAGGACTACGTGTGTGACTGTTGGGTGTTATTTATTATTATTAAAAAAAATACAAAAATAAAAACAAGTATACATTAAGAGGAATGAAAGAAAACCTCAGCTCTCACCTGTATCCCCGAAGGGGTAAACAGAGACGCACTAGCAAACTAGAACACCCACATTTCGCCGAGCATAGTTGCGTCCTTTACCTATACGATATTCTTAAAAAGTGTCTTGCTCCGACGCGACCCCACATTTCCAATAAGTTTGTCAGCTGGAATTTGTGGCCGGTATGACGACAAACCCCCTATTATATGAAGGGACGAAACTAAGCTCGACAAGATGTGAATTATATAGTTCACCTCTGCCTAACCCTGCGAGGACACGTGAGCTTATATGTATGTAGGTTACACCTGTGTGGTATAAGTGGTAGAGTCGGGCTGTAAACACATTCTACAGCAGGAATGGGCCGGCTCAACCGGTTCGATACCACTGTTTCACAGAAAACCGACGTGAACTGACAGTTCGTTGTTGCGTTTTGGTGAGTGAAATTCTAGGTGGCCTCAATGTCCCTGCCTGCACAATCTTTATTCTCTTATTTTAAGGTTGACATTGCGTCCATGATTATTTTGGTATCGTAAGTGTATGGACGGTGAATATGAGAATCATCAGATGACCTACCTACTCGTTTGCCAGTTTCCGGTAATAAAATATTGTTTTGTTTGAAGGTATCTATTTGAAAAGCACCAAACAAGCTCAAAAAATGTATCTACCTTTTAGTGAAGACCTATTCATCAACTCCATAAAAAGTGTCACATCACTAGTCCATAATGAAATCCATAAAAACTGACCACACTATTTTATCACTTTAATGTTCGCGTGACATTTTCGGAAACAAAACAAATAGAAAACTCACAGACGCACTCGTGCGTTCCCTCCGACAGCCACACCACTATTGCCTACCTTGCTTATGGGGTTTCCTATCCCTCTCACACTCACGCAATTCCCCCATGCGTGAAAGGGTGAAATGCACGACCGTTCGAAAACCTTGACAGAAAACGGCTTTTCACGTAATTTTTCTGGTGAATTTATTGAGTTGCTTTTATTGTGCAATTTACTTAGTGGTCCAATAAACAATAATGGAGGCAAACCAGAATTTTGTAACTGTGAATTTATTATGGAAACCCGGTGTTTTGTAAACTGCAAAGTTTTTGTAGTCAGGTATTTTTTGTTGGTAGGATTGCTCCTCTTATTGCCAAATTAGCAGCAATGTTAAAGCAGCGATAGCTCAGTTGGTAATGGTACGGACTGCCGAGACAAGCGTCGGAGGTTCGAGACCAACCCCAAAAATGGAGCATACACCTCTGACTTTTCTATGTTAAGTGTATTTTCATTGTGAAATATCGCTTGCTATAACGGTGAAGGAAAACATCGTGAGGAAACCTGCATATCCGAGAATTTCTTCACAGGAATTTCGAAGGTATGTGAAGTTTACCAACCCGCATTAGGCCAGCGTGGTAGACTAAGGCCTAACCCCTCTCATTAGTAGAGGAGGCCCGTGCCCAGCAGTGGGACAGTAATATTACAGGGCTGATATTATATATATTATATATATTTTTGTTACTATGTTTTTTCCTCCTGCCTTTATGCTTAATGCCAACCCCTATGTGGGGCCGGCGCAACACACATGTTGCACAATGTTATACGGTCATAGTTACCAGCTATCTGTATCATGTCAACCCTTTCTTGAGGATCCAGCAGCAGGTCGATTCTCTAATGTTTCATTTGTGAAAACAATGTTGGGGCAACAATGTTTTTATTTTTGTATTCAGCAAGGCATAAAACGCACGCACTAACGCTATGCGTGATGACGGCGCTTATTCGAACTAGCTCTCTCCAGCGAGGCGTTTGACATAAATGTGTGGAAAATGGTATTCTCTAAGACCCAACAACGTTGAACGCTCCGTCGATCGCAACGTTGTGGCGTTTCTTAGAGAATCGACCTACAGGACCTCCCGGTCCACAGCCCATATATACTGCCACTAGACTAACGAAGCGAGTAAAAAAGTTCATTGAAGATGCAAAATAGTAGTAATTTCTTGGTAAGTGTTATCGTGGTTAGTTGGTTATATTTGCGCCGTATTGTTGGTACGGTGGT
Organism: Clanis bilineata; assembly: GCA_036417725.1. Classification (NCBI taxonomy): domain Eukaryota; kingdom Metazoa; phylum Arthropoda; class Insecta; order Lepidoptera; family Sphingidae; genus Clanis; species Clanis bilineata. Next base: position 872,239 of record CM071139.1, on the reverse strand, counting down.
TTGTTTATTGCAAAAGAAATGCGTACAAAAAGCATGATGCACTTACCTGAACACGCACTTCGATCTCCATTGTTCCTGAATCCTGATTTTCACTATGAACTCTTGTCAAAACCACTATACTTCACTGGACACAGTTGATGTGCAAATGCCACGACAAATTGCAACCGCTTCCTGCGGCCTTCGAACTACCTACCCTCTTTGTCGATAAAATTAAAATACCCCAGTTAGTATTGGAGAATATTGAGCTTCGTAGTAACTATCAGTTAATCTATGATTAAGCGATGTAAAAATATAATATTAGGTATAGACGAAATTGTAGACAAATCGATAATAATGTCTAGCTAACTAAGGCCTAACCCCTCTCATTAGTAGAGGAGGCCCGTGCCCAGCGGTGGGACAGTAATATTACAGTATTATTAAATAAAGCTTCCAAAAAAAATATTATTGCAATAAATATAAATCAATAATATTATCACAAATAAAATACCTCATGCCAAATGACATCCAACAGTCACACGTACATATGTTCCTGACCCCACAGTACCTAAAATACGTTTGATATGTACCACCTATACATCCACGGACGTAAAAAAAAGATGGACGGAGCGCTAGGATCATTGAAAGTCAAGCAGGGTTTTCGGCTCATTCGATCAGTCGCCGCCATTACGTGTTGAAAGATCGAATGAGCCGAAAACCTTGCTTCAATGTTCCTAGCGCTCCGTCCATCTTTTTTTTTACGTCCGTGCTATATATCATATTCTTTCATGGGCATCAGTCTCACTATGTCCAAAGTTCCAGACCCACAAAGCATTGCTGCCAATGAAGGAATCGAACTCCTAGACCTTTCTATAGTCAACATTCGACTCCTCGCTTTCTTTCATATATTAAGGTGATGAGATAAGATGTTATGCCATGCTATTTCAATAATTCCATTATACGAAGTGAAAGCGGAAACAACTCATTCTGTTAATTGTAATACATTTTGTTAACAATCGGTGATGTGTATAAAATAATGTTGGGGGTTCTACATGACTACAGACGAAATAAGACGAGTCGGCCATTTTGATTTACTGGAACGCGGCCGTCGACGCGACACACAAAGGGGAATAATGAGCTCCACGCGAATTCTGCGCCCACTGACACCACAATTTTTAGCCTTTAGCGAGACTTTTTGGCCATCTTAAAATATTCCCCAAGTACTTAATTACCAATATTTATATTACTGCCTCGGTGGCGTGGTGGTATTTCGGTACGACTACGGTTCTGAGGTCTCGGGTTCGATCCCCGGGTCGGGCAAAGTGATATTGGATTTTTCCATATCAGCCCGGAGTCTGGAATTTGTGCCAGATATGGCGATAGGCTCGCCCCCTACCACATCTGGGACGGAACTAAGCTCGGCGAAATGTGGGTGTTCTAGTTCGCTAGTGCGCCTCTGCCTACTCTTCGGGGATACAGGCGTGAGCTATGTTATGTCATGTTTTATTTATATTATTCTGCCTGGTAAAGGCAGAGTCTGTGGCCTTTTCGTCAAACATAAGCGATAGATAGGTAAGTAGTGGATAAGTTTAGTTTCACATTGTAAGTACATTTAGCTACGTAGGTTGATTTCTCCAACAATTACTGAACACAAATTACTTAAACGTGTCGTGGGTATCAGGAAGTACAAGGGACTTGCCGACCCACAACCAAGCGCGGATCCACCGTTCTGGGTGCGCTGGGTAAGCCCACATCCCTCATAGACGTGTAACGTGACACTGTCACAGTCTATTGAGATCGATAGGCTGATAATATGATATCCAATGCCTTGATAACAGAAAACAATTAACCGTGCGTAATTCGGAATGCAGCAAAGTAGGTACTTAGTATTCCTATGCACTATATCGACCATGACGAAGTTTATAAATTGATCACAACACTGCAGTGGCGAAAGGCCTTTACCTCTACAACTCGATTTCTACCGGCTTCCCTTTTCCAGATCTTAGGCTAATAAATGAGTCTTATCTTGGTATCTAGAAGAGAATGTACAACTGGCTTCCCTTTTGAAATTTTTCATCCTTCGCCAGTGCAACACTGTGGATCACATGGATAACACAGACATTATTGTTTCGGTACGAAGATCGTACTCCGAGGCCCTCGTTTCCCAGCCGGCTGCTCACCCGCTGCGCCATGGAGGCTTTCAATCAATACAAAACTTAATGTTCCAAAATAGTAATACACGTAGGTACACCCTACATCTACGTTCCGATAAAGACCTTTTCGTTTTCATATGTTCAAATTAAATGTATTAAATATGCGCCATCCGTATCGGAACAATCGGGCGGGCTCTTTATGCTTTACTTATAAGGATATATTTGCATCCATGAGCATCGGTGGACGGCGAGATTTTGATTAATGGACATCCGCAACTTGGTGTTTTCTTTTTTATAACTTCACGGCAAAATCCCAGAAGACAGAGATCAATTATTGAAACGACTCGCTTATCATATTATGATTATTAACTAATAGAGCAGATCGGTCAAACTTGGGTTTGAACACTAAACTTCAACATTATGAAATATCTTCTTCTCTCTAATTCTTTCTTTCTTCTACTTTCTTGAGTGGTAGAGCCACGCTGTAGACAGTAACGTCTATAGCACGAATGGGCCGGTTCGACCGGTTAGATACCACTGTCTCACAGAAAACCGACGTAAAGTGGCAGCTTGCTGTCGCGTTTCGTTCGGTGAGTAAGATTTCCGGTGGCCCATTTCCCCACTCCCTTTCCCAATACCTTTTTCTTCCCCTTCCATTCCCTCCATTTAGGTTGGCAACGCACCCATGATTCTTTTTGTGTCTTGGGTGTCTATGGGCGGTGAAGATCATTTACCACCAGGTAGCCCATCTGCTCGTGTGCCAGTCTCTGCTAATAAAAAAAAATCTACATTTTCTGGAGTCACGGAGGCTATTTTTTATCCCGGAAGAATGTACGGTTCCCGTGGAATATCCATCCGAATTTAGTCGCGAGCAACAGTTAGTAATTAATAAAATCAACCGATAGTCCAATAGTATTGTTAGGAAACCGGACAATCTTGATGTTAAATTCTAGCACAATGTTTAAGTCGGTACATCCGACAGGCATTATTATTATACATTCATTAAGTGACGATAATCCGACATGTTGTCAAATAATACCTCTATAGACGGGTTATTACTACACTCAGCTTATGAAAGTACCAGGTGTTTGGAGAATTAAGCTGTTGTTTGTAAAAACTTTGATCAGAGACGTAGTGTGGACTACTATAGGTAGAGGTGGTGAAGTCGTATCAGCAAGGCTCCCTTTTATCGACCGACTTCCAAAATTGAAGAGATCCTCAATTCGTCTGTATTTTTTTATGTATGTTACGCGATATCTCCGCCAAATGTGAACGGATTTTCAAAATTCTTTTTGTGTTCGATAGAGCTTATTTCAATGATGGTCCCATATAAATTTAGTCACGATCGAATTTGAAATCGGTCCATTAAGTTTTAAAACTTGTGATTATTTCATTCTATAGTTCGTAGATCTACCCAATAAGTGACTTCTGGCGAGGCCCTAAACAAATACGCTTTTTTGTGTCGTGCTCTGAACGTAAAAATGATTATATTAATTAATCGTCTGTGGTAAAGTCTAGGGGCATCGTATTTAAAGGGGCTTCGCGAGGCCCCTTTAAACGCGAGGCCGTGGGCGAGCGCCCACTTCGCTAACGCCTAGCTACGCCACTTACTTTGGTCTCCGCTTTCCTCGTGTAAAGGTGGCATCATACTTACGCTGAGAACCTTGACGTTCTGAATTCAAAAGTCGGATATTCGCAATTTGTTCGAGTCTTTTAATTTGAAAATGCCTGGCGATGGTATTTGTGACCAGTATTTGAAAGTGTGGAGATGGAGGCTCCGTGGCACAGTGGGCGAGTAGCCGCCTGTGGTGTGAAGCGAGAGGCCGCATGTTCGATTCCCGCTACGTACAATGTTTATGTGGCCCACAGATATTTGTTTCGGGTCTGGGTATTGTGAGACCGAAAGTCTTGTAGTTCTTGATCACGACAACAGACTACAACTTAGTGTGAAGTTAGGACTATGTGTGTGATTGTTTATTGTTATTCAATAATCATGATCACTTTGGAGTAAGCTCTATTGAACACAAAGAAAATCTTGAAAATTGGTCCACATTTGCCGGATATATCGGACAACCTATACTATACATATACCTACCTACACAGAAACCAATGAATTGAGAACTTCACCCTTTTGAAATCGGTTAAATTCTCTAAATTAAACTCGGCACTCGATCAATATCCACATTTACATATTGTTTCAGATTGCGTTTAGTATTCACGAAGGTATATATTGTTTAAATTTTATAGACGCGTGGAGATAAAATCTCGTGCTCCTTATCACGTAGCAATAGTATTTTTACTTTGAGGCCGTCTAGAATTTTAAATACTAAGTTATTGCCAGGGATTTCCATAAAACAGTGCGATCTGTTACGTTTACATTGCATACACGTATATAATTAACTGTTTCTGAGCACCGACAGCACGTTGCATAATACATCACACGTAAAACGAATTTTAAATATCCCTCCAATATAAGGAAAAAACCTCAGAATAGTCGTTTACTAAGATGGGTATAGTAAATACTTTATAGTATATTATTAAATCATTTCTTATATGAAAGATTGGGTTAGAATTGTTTCATCATTGACAGTCATTGTGAACCTTAAGCTGCATATCCTGCATTAAAACATTACACAAAACACCTACACAAAACATAGTATTTATACTATTTTACATTACTATGTTACATCACCAGAAGACAATGAAAAACCTTGTTTTGTGCAAGTGTTTTTATGTTTTGTTCCGAAAAATGATGTGCAGGAGACACACCTTAAGAAGTACCAACATAAATCTTTACCCATTTTATTTTTGGAGGATTTCATCACGTAGGATCAAGTTATCAAAAAGACTTCGATGACTGAGGTGATGAATGGGTGATTTAAAAAACACATACATAACATAAGCTCACGCCTATATCCCCGAAGGGGTAGGCAGAGGCGTACTAGCGAACTAGAACATCCACATTTCGCCGAGCTTAGTTCCGTCCCAGATGTGATAGGGGGCGAGCCTATCGCCATATCGGGCACAAATTCCAGACTCCGGGCTAATATGGAAAAAAATCCAGTATCACTTTGCCCGACCCTGGGATCGAACCCGAGACCTCAGAACCGTAGTCGTACCGAAATACCACCACGCCATCGAGTGATTTAAAAAAGTATGTCCAGTTAATTATGTAATTTTAGTCTTGAATAATAATATTATTCCTACGCCCTCAGCAGCTAGACTTATTTTCTATTTCGCTTTGCCTCATTGTCTTTGTATCAATTCTCAAAAAAGCTACGAATTCTCCATAATCTAGAAAACCTACAAAATAACACAAATTCACGCCTCTCATACCCAAAGGGGTAGACACACTAGTGCACCAACTATTCGCTAAGTTTCAATTAGTGAGCAGAAACAACCGATATCAGTTTACCTAGGCTATAATAATATTAATGAGTTAAGCCGGGTGTCCTGCCCTAGCTTTTTCGAAACAAAACACTAAAAACACATATGCAAAACAACGATTTTAGCTGTCACCTGCTCGTAGAACAATGGACCATAGATAAAAAATGCGTTTTGTGTAATGTTTTAGTGCAGGAGTCCCGGCTTTAACCCAACCCGGACGGGAACCAGTCTCTAAAAAGGCAAATACATCTACTTATTTAAAAATTGTCAATACCGCGATGTAGGATAAATATAGTGCAATCACGCCTGCAGGCATGGGACGTTATAAACGAAACGAGCAGCCGTTTGAAAACAAACACGTAGATAATAATTACATGATGGATGGTGATCGATGCTACGTTAATTGAAACTGTCAATTTTAAATTATTTTTTACTTTTATCGCTGTGTTGATCTGGCCATGGGTAAAAGATTCTTGGGCAACGCATGTACCCACTCAAAAAATGGTCGTTCGGAGTCATTTAGATACGGCATGAAGAATGAATGAAACTTCCAAATAGAATTTTGCGAATCTGGAAAAGGCATGAACTAACTTCCCTAAATATGGACTTAAAGTTTAATGCTATGACATGCGATAAATACACAAATAGCCTCAGGACACTATAATTGAAGCGAATAGTGAATGCGAGCAGTGTCCCTCGCCTGTTAAGAGTCAATTAATCCTACAGTAACATTATAAACTCGCTTCCAATCGATATCAGATCGTCGGTACTTAGCGCCCGTGGTTTTATGTTACGACTTACGAGTTACGGCATTAAATGCAGTTGGAAAAACTTGAAGTTACTAGTTTTTGTAAGTCTTCGTGTAGTCGCCAATCTAAATTAATAAGAAAAGGATAGCAACAGGGATGTATAGGTAGGAGGATTGTAGTTTCTCCTTTTGAAGTCTGTACATAAAATAGTACAAATACAATTTGAAATGTCAATATATTTATTTTACATTATTCACATATTACACAATATAATCACGTACAACATCATGTAAATTCTTATATACAATATGTTTCGCCTCATCTGTAAACAAATTAATGTTTACATCTTTCAAAAATACAACATCATGACACATTATTGCCCTGGACAAGTGCTTTATCTCACTTTCTGTAAAAAATACCCCTATTTTACTTACTAAGTACAACATCTCATGCTTGTTCAAATTCTTTCGAGTCCTTTTCGACATCAACTTGTAAATCTTTAGGTATGATATTACATCTTCCAGTTCCATACCTTCAACACTCTTCAGAAGATCGTAAACTATTAAAAGTATTTCTAGCTCGACATTTCTATTAATTTGCAATTCTATTACATCTTTAGTATTCGTCTTAGCAATATTTCGCACAAGTGCATTGATTGTCATACTATTCAAAATATTTGTAATAAGAACATAAATGGCTTTCACGATACTTCTGTCTTTATCTAAACGTTTAACAACCGAATGTAACCACGATATCAACCCGTAACTTTCTATAACAATCTCTGACGCTTTAGGCACAGCCATAATAGAACTAAGAGCGTAAATAATCCGTTCTTTAACTTTCTTAGTACTCAGTACTGAAGAGTAAAAGTCCATAATCATTTTTAGACACATTGTTTTGAATATCACATTTACATCTGACATTGTTTTGACTCCATCGCGGATAATATCGAGTATCCAAAGTCTCCGATCAACCGATTCCACTTCATTGTCATGGAATAGACTTAGAAAGTCTGGAACTACTGTGAAGTCGACCACTTGCTTTGCTATGAAGAAGTTGTTGACTGGCCTGTAGAGTGGGTCGGCGGGTGCTGTTGATACTATCAGGGCTCTGGCTAAATATAGAGCGTCGACTGCTGGTAGTCTCGGATTTCTGTTGCCTATGTCTTCGTTCGCATTGTGGATAGATGCTAGACTATGTCGCAGTGTGTTTATGAAGTCTGTGAGGAATAGCTTGTCGTTTTTGTGTTTGCTGTAAAAAAAAAATAAGTTCTTAAACCACGCTTGAGGTATTAATTGTGGAATGTTAAAACTAAAAACACGTTGAAAGTTAAAAATATAGTAAATCGTCTATGTAAGTTACTACGTAATTTTCGGTCTCATAATACCCACACGTGAAACAAATATTTGTAGGTCACACAAACATTTCACGTCTCTCTCGTTGTCCAGTAAGATGCTCGCCGATTGCGCGTCGAAGGATTTTTCTTCTTCAACATTTCTCTAAAGTGGTAGAGCCACGCTGTAGACAGTAACGTCTATAGCACGAATGGGCCGGCTGGACCTGTTAGATACCACTGTCTCACAGAAAACCGACGTAAAGTGGCAGCTTGCTGTCGCGTTTCGTTAGGCGAGTGAGATTTCCGGTGGCCTATTTCCCCACTCCCTTTCCCAATCCCCTTCCCTCCCTTCCTTTTAGGTTGGCAACGCACCCATGATTCTTTTTGTGTCTTGGGTGTCTATGGGTGGTGGAGATCATTTACCATCAGGTGACCCATCTGTTCGTTTGCTAATCTCTGCTATAAAAAAAAAACAATGGTCGCTGTTTTTCTTTGCACTACACTAGCATTACCATCAGGTGTAGTGTAGTCACTTTGCCGTGCTCGGATAAAAAAATTATAATGAGTTTGGCCATATGGAATTACTAATCAATTTTAGTAAAATCCTCGTTATTTTTAAACAAATAATGCAAGAGTTTTAACTCTAGAAACATTAATATAATGCATTGTCATTATGAACACTTACGTTTCAGTGTCGAGCAGCATGCAGAACCGGTGCAGCACGTGGTAGGCGGCCGCCCGCATCGAGTCGCAGTGCGAGGAGAGCGCCGCCACCGGCACCGCCAGCAGCCCCGACCGCAACAACTTGAAGCACGACGCCGCCGAGCCCGGCGACAGCAGCTGACCCAGCAGCGGGAACAGGAACGCAGGATCGTATATACTCTCATCCTCATCCAAATGCGAACTCACTGTCAAATCCGATAGCACGAGACGCTTAGTCACATCGTCCCATTTATTCTTTACTATAAAATTGTTTATTGATGTTTCTTCGTCCTTGTTGTTCATTGTTTTGTAAACTTTATCTCTTACGTCATTTATAATATTTATGACTGATATTGCCCCTCCATTTGACAGTTCATAATGATAAACCAATTTCTGATTCACGGGAAAATTTCTCACTGTTTTCTCTATAACATCTTTATCGTATAAGTTCAAAACTTGATTCGGCGTCGGATGTGCCCATAAAGATGAAGATCTATTTTTTCGTACGGCGTAGTGATTAGCCGCAGAATCACCCCATACGTATGGTTTATACTCGTTTACTGGAAGACCATGGCTTTCGTAGTAATATAATACTGCCAGAATTAGTCGGTCGCAGGGACTCCTTGTCGCGTGATAGGCACTCAAAAAGACAGGGATTTGTTGTGTTTTCATAACTGAATTGTTCTTAGTTATCAACGTGTAAAGGAAATCTATTAGTGTTGATTTTATATCGGTGCTATGATGACTCAGTACTACGTTTAAGAACTCCGAATGGGATGTCACCATATCGAATAGTGTTACTATATCAGCATGACTGGTGGGATAGAAGAGTTTTACTAGTGTGTTTAATAATGATAGTAGTTTAGGGCCCATTGAGTATCCTTGGTCAACAGTTTTCACTTTTAAAGAATCTTTCAAAACATGTTTACAGAAACTCTGCCACACGGCGCTTTCTGTCACCCTTTTAAAATTTTCTTTCTCATCAACATTGAATTGAGATATATGTTTACTTAATTGAACAACTGTGTGTAAGTACGAAATGATGTTATTCAGAGCATCTGATTCTTTTGCATCTTTTAGATCCATAGTCACGAGGTGAAGTAAACATAGGAAATAATTAATTAGGTATTCTGTTTTAACAGTACTTTCATGCACACAAATCTTCAGAAATATGCTGTGTAGCAAATGAACATGACTCACTTCTACCGTTTCAAATTTATGTGTTTTTGCGAATATCTTTGCACAGTCCTCCACATTCATACATTCAATAATTAGTTTTCTTATATATTTCCAATTAGATACATAAATTTGGCCGGCTTTGTGTGGTTTTTCTATAATCTTGTTTATATTAGATTTGTATTCATTGTATATTGTTGTAAGAAACTCTTTATTTTCGCTTATGAATTGAATGTGATTGATAACTGCCTCACCCAGTGGTAACGTTAGTTCCCTTAATGCCAATATTTCAGGATTTTTTATTTGTTCTTTAAATGTATTGCAGAATTTAACATTATACTTTAACAACACCGAAGCAAGATGCGCCATCGATTTACGCGCAGTGTTTATTTCGAAAAACTTTTTGAAGGAATCTTCATTACTTCTCAAAATCTGATGAGGTTTGCTTTCAAAATAGCTAGCTAATGAATTTTCTAAATTGGTCAAGTTACAGCCCACTTCTTTATTTGTCAACAAGTCGACGTATAATTTCATGCAACTCTTCACAACATGCAGCGGTAGTTCTATAGCATTTGCCTTGGAGTATTTATCTATTAAATATTGAAGTAATTCTAATACTAGACTAGGTTCCTTGTCTTCTTTGACGCAGTTTTCTAATTCAACGCTAAATATCTGATTAAAAATTCTCATGTCATTTTCTTCGCTAAGTCCGATAATTTTCAAAACGTTTATAGTATGATCGGTATTCACATTCCTCTTCTTATTAATTTTAACAAAAGCTTTGAGTATTTCATTATAATTCTTCTGTTGATAGGTCCTTAGTAGCTTGTGTTTATCTTCTAAATAATCGATCAAGTCTTTGTTTTCAGTAATGATTTGAAGTAGAAAATTAGTTGCTAGCAAATTTGATACATTTTTATGCGTATCGAGGGGCGTGTATATTTTTAGTACTTGTGGGTTCTTAAACAGAGCCAAGACGATCGTTCTACACATATCAATCATATGATGCTTCTGGGCAATCACAAGTACGCGCTGGAAATAATCTGTAATTTTCCTCTGTTGTGTTTCTCCCAGTTGGCCCATATTAGTTAATCTCACTATGCAGTACATTAGGTATTTTGACCAAACGAACAATTCTGAGCTATCGACATTTTTACTCGAATCAATTTTGTAAGCTACGCCTTCATTAATATCGCCATTCTCTGTGTCTTCTTCAAAAAATGGAAACACTTCGTTGATGCGTAAATCTTCACCAGAAATAACTGATTTCGACAAATTTCGAAGCACACTATCTCCAGAAATTGTCTCAGGTAGCTCTATGGGCTGACCAGTCCAACTCGCTACGTAATTCCTAACGTCTAACTTAGAATCACCAATTAAAACTTCCGTCAGCTCTGGACAGTAATTACTGTGCAACAAGTTAGCTATGTACAATGAAAGAAATGGTTTTAAATTCTTTTTTACTTCTTTATACGACTGCAAATACTGCATACAACCAACAATGAATGGAGATGGGATTTTGTTCTCCAAAAATACATTGTCCTCTGTATTACGATTTTCCATCAAATCATTAAAAAGTTTTTCCAAAGCTGTTGCAGTGTTTTCATCGGATATTTCAAAATTAACTAACTGGTTTCGTACTACATCTGTCAATTCCTTTATGTTTGCTAATACATACTCTATCACGTCACCTATTAATGAATATGGATCGACCTTAGCATTTCGTAGCGCGTACAATATCAAATGAATTTCATTTTCATCGGATTCAAAGATTCCAGTGTTTTTAAAATAAACTTGCATGGTATCCTTTGCTTCAATCCAGATTAGATCGTCAGTACTAGTGTACACATCTAACATTATCAGAAACAGGTCTTTAAACATTGGATTTTTTAATGAAATTGCAGAATTATCAAGTGTCAGCCACAATGAGACTATTTTGAATTTTAACAGTGATGTTTGGCCATCTGATAGGGATATAGAATAATCTAGAATCTTTTTCATATCTAAACTACCTTCCACAGTTTCGAAAACAGCCGGATGGACATCATTATACAAAAGAAGTAAATCAATTAGGTATATTAATGATTCAGTGTCAGAGATTTTAGGAAGTTTATAGTCTTGAGTAACTTCAGATGGCATGTTTTTGGCATTTATAATATTGTCCATCAGATTAACTATAATTCCAGGACCAGGCATATGTTTGGGAAAGAAAAATTCTAATTTAGATTTCAAATCTGATATTGACACTGATGTTTCTGCCTCTAAAATTTTTAAATACTTTCTTAGAGACTGCAACATCTTTACTAAAACCTTAACACAGTATAAAGATATAGTATGATCCTTGCCTATATTTATATTTATATATTTTAACAATGGCACAGGCAAGGTTATGAACCTCACAAAGTTAGCTACCTGTACCACATTTAGATTGGTCATTCTTGATACCATTTCTTCAGGTCTAAATTTATTTAATAGACTTACACAAAATTCTGTAGCTCTTTCCCAAATTGGTGAGTGTTGTGGTTCAAAACTTTGTTCAAGTATACTTATTATAGCCCTGTGTAGATCTGGACATTTTGACACTATCTGCAGTATTACTTGACATTCTTGCTGGTTCTCCCATGGTCGTTTTAATGATAACAAAGCCTTATATAAGTTCTGGTTCTTATTATTATCAGCTGTACCTAGAGAGTTATCAACGAAGTATAGACCCAATTTATGAGAAGTGAATAGAGTATGTAAAATATCTGACAGGAGTGACATTATCTCCGGTCGTAATTCATTTTTAGCATCTTGGCTTTGCTCTGGTGGACCTTTCCACGAGAATATCTTGAACATATTGTGTAGAACTTGATGACTGAATGTCTTTAACTTCAAACTCTTTGATATAAAAGTATTGTCAACAACATTGTTTTTTAAAATATTCAGAAACATCAAAACAGCTTCTGCTTCATCATGAACTAAGCCTGGAATTACCAATCCTAACAAGCCTTGTTTTTCCAGTAGTGCTTTTATTAATGGAAAGTGTCCATCAACCAAAAAGGATGTCATGAAATGCACAAATGCTCGGCGTACATTGTCCTTCTCTTTATAGTTTGATGTTTCAACAATATGTTGCAGATGTTTTGGTGTCAATGGAGCTTGGTTAAGGACCTCAATACCCAAATCTGGGTTTAAAGTCACCATTGAAGTTAGTAACTTTAAAATGATTTTTCTATGCCGAGGTCCTGAGTTTTCACTGATCATTATCTCTACAGTGGGCATAAAAGTGTTGAGGAAGTAGCGACAAGCTTCCTCAGTAACTGCTATCATATGGGGAAGTGAGGCGTGCACCTTCAGTATGATTAGATGAAATAAATGGAAAGCTGGTGTGGCTAGAGTGAGGTTTTTCTTGCTCTCCTGTGTTATTTGACGTAATATCTCATGTGAGTTGCCCCCAATTTTGAGGTACTCCAGTAAATAGTCTACTTCATTATCAGGGTTCAGGCACACTTGAAGAAACTGGGTAAGTGCTGGAAATTAGAATATACTTGTTAGTAATTAATGTTATTTTTAAAAGCCCTTTGATTTATGAAACTCAGTTTCAAAATAAGGCCAAATTTTACATACATACATGGACTCACACCTGTATCCCTGTAGCGGTAGGCAGAGGCGATCTAAATAACATTTCACAAAGCTCATTTCCATCCCAGATCTGAAGTGTAGGAGTTAAGTGTATCATCAGGCACAAATAAATTCCAGACCCCGGGCCAATTCTGAATAGAAAAACCCAATATCATTTTGCCCCACTAGGAAATTGAATCAGACCTCAAGACGGTAGTAACCGTGCAATCAATATAACTAAGCCTCCCAAGTGGGATTTTATTGTCACTATAGACCTTGACAAATAACAGGGTGTCATGAAACTTAACATCGAGTGCAATGGCCATGCTGCATTGTAATTTATAATTTTAAGTGGATTTGCTTCTGTTTATGTATCAAATATTGAACTTGCAAAGTTGTACATCAAAATTTTATGTGACCCACTTCTTCTATATTTAAAAAATATAGTCCCTATCAAAGGTCGATGATTTTGCTAACGACAGTGTTTAATAAATACATTACTCAAAAATAGCTAGTCAGACATCTTGTTTATGTCTAATAATAATACATAGATAAAGTTGTTTATCTACATGTTATATTACCCATAGTCTGCCCCTGTTTCGCTGCAATCTCTTTTCGAAAGTGTTTAACATCAAAACCACCAATGTATGGTCTTTTAACCAACTTTGTTTCATTTTGAGGTTGTTTGGTCTCCACATTTCCATCTTGCTCGGTCTCAACAGAATCTTCCTTCTTATTCTTTTTTATTGGTTCACCCTTTTCACCATCGTATTTACGCTTTCCCATATTGAAAGTTCATTAATTTTTATTTATTATAACAACTATACATACAAACACGTTTGTTTTGGTTTTTGATTTTTTTTTTTTTAATTTTCCCTTTCGGGAAGGCAAAGGGATCTAGCCCATACAGCCTCGTCTTAAGTGCTTTTTTTCTTCATTTCCTTATATCTAATTTTTCGCAAGTGCCATGAAATCGGATGTGTTCGAATTCAAGGCCCTGCTGAAGTTTTGGCGTCAATTCCTTCCAGTTTGATGCTTTTTAGACGATTTTCTCGCAGCGGAGGAGTCGAACATGGTCGACACATCCACCCGACAAAACAGCGTCCAAAATCACTTATTTCAAAGCTTCCACATACTGTCCATCTTCGTTGATGTTTATTGCTTAGATTCACATCACATTTAAACCACAAGCACAACTTTAGACTAGAATATGAAATCATTAAAACAAGCGACCACCCGCACCGTCAGAAATCCCGCCCTTTTGGTTTTTGACATTGACATGCACTTTATGATGACGGATGACATTGACAACAAGCGGGTACGTTTTTTTATCAAGTGGATTGGGAAATATAATGCATACAGCCAATATAATTTTATTTTTATCTTAACAATTAGGTACTGTAAATATGGTTTGTTTGTTTTAGTTTAGGTTGTAGAGTATTGTGTAGGATAAAACATACCTAGTGACTTAGTGAATAGTGCGTAAGGATACTTGTGCGAATTATTTCGATTAGATACGAATGAATAATTGATATTCTATATAAAGCGTCCCAGTTCCCACACTAGTCTCAATCGTAATCATTATTGTGATACATATCGTCGGAAGCGATGCTTTGAAGTGAAGCGGATCATTATCATCAGCTATAGGACGTCCATTGCTGAACACAGGCCTCCCCCAAAGATTTCCAAAGCGGATAATCACTTTCGACAGTGCTGCAGTATAGTGATACTACCCCAGTCGTTGCGGCACTGCCGACAGTGCAAACAAGCTTGTATGTTTAATTTTACTAGAGATATACTCAAGAAAGTGGTGTTGATGTGCTTCAAAATTACAGTTTCAAGTATAAATCCAATAATAAAACCATTATTTTTTGCTTTTTTATTATTTAAAATTAAATACCTTCGTCTATAGTTTAGGTACAAAGTTATCGAAACGTTAAATGCACTGAAATATAATAATTATTTATTTATTACTAAAAATAAAATCAAATAGGTACATCCAACGTTTTATCTCCTTATTCTTGTATTTAATTATTATTCATTAAAAATCGTAGTGCATTTTTACCCACTTTAAATAGTTATGTGTAGAACCTGTTAGGTAATTCTTATCTCATAACTTCATAAGTAAAGCCGCGTCTCCTGCACCAGATTTTCTCGAAACAAAACATAAAAACACATACCCAAAACAAGGAATCTCGCTGTCTCTGCTCTTAGACCATAGATAAAAATGTGTAGCGAAACCAAGTTTTGTGGAGGTGTTTTGTGTGTCTGTGGTATGTTTCAGGAGACACGCCTTAAGACAACCACAACTTGCGTGTGGTATAGGCACTTTTATCAAAGATATTCAACAGTATCGGCCGGTTTCAATAAACGATCTCAGTTTAGAGTGCAGATAGATCGCGATTATGAACCAATCAAATCACGTCATTTGACGGAGGCATGTTTAAACTGTGTTCTTATTGGTAATTTTTTGTAATCTATCTGCACATTCGAACTGAGATTGTTTATTGAAACCGGCCGTTAATAGATGAGACAACAGCACAAAACTTGTGATCCATAAGTTATGACCGTTATAACGTAACTGGCTATGAAGATTTCCAGTCAAATAATTTTCACAACAATAACCAAACATTTTACGTGGTCAGGACTTAGACAAAAGAAGATAGAGGACAGGGCAATAACTACGAAAAACTGAAGCATTCCTAATGTATGGAACGAAACCAAAATGGCGACTTCGCGAAAGAAAGATCCCATTAATATAACAGTTAGGCATCTTCTTCATATCCCGAAATTAGTATTATTGTTAATAAAATGCCGTATTTATAATAAAATTAATAAGTATTTATACGTTATTTAATCCTTATGACACGGTGACAACTTACATGTAAATAGATCACGAAACTAAAATGGCGGAACCAGCTTCATAGTAAACACGTATTTGTCGTAGTTATGCCGGGTCCTCTTATTTTTTCTTTAGTCATTGGGTCAGGACTAGACATTGCATACTCTTTCAATTCAGCCTTAAAACATACACATATTTTCAAATTTTAATTTGGTAACAAACATAATAATTTCTATCACATATTAGTTATAATAATTTCGACAGTATAATAATCACATTATTTTGAAAAAAAACAATAATCAACGAAAAATTGGGAAATACCTCTTAGAATAAAGTTATTCGGCGATTAAAAAATAGGCACTTAATGTGAAATAGAAAGTGATAAATCAGGGTTATTTAATACAACAACAGCTTAGTACATATTATTATGTCATGTACGTATCTATTTAAGAGTTTAAGTACCTATGATTTAGGTAACATATAATCTCCCAGGTCCCAGTTCTGCTCTCATGAGACTAAAATCAAATTAAATTTAGGAATTTTTGGTTTGATCCAATTTTAGTTGAATGTTATCTATAACAAGATATGTGATAACAAGCAATGGTTCACATTATTTAAAAACTTTTTCGTTTGTCTTTGCATAATCTTAATCTTTATGATTATATAATATACAAAGACATGACTTTCTATAATATTAATATGTAACAAGCAATGGTTCATGACCATTGCTTGCATCGATATATTATTTACCTAGATACACAGTTGATGGTCGGAAAATGGATCAGGAAAGTAGTGCTTAAGCACTCCTTTTGCATACAGTCGGACGCCGATAGAATTCAAAATTCTAATTTCAGAACGCTTGATCATTTCGTTTAAAAAACTACTTTATAACACATGCAAAGGGTTCTATTTGTGTTGATTAAATAAGAACTTGTGATCTTTTTGTTTGTTTTATTACTGAGCCCACATTTTATGAGGATATTTGCAAAGAACTGTGCATCTAGGGTATATTATATTGATGATTGCTTGTTACAATACCTACCTAAAAATGGTACCAAAGTTAATGGTTATACAATACGTAAGTACTAAGTTCTGTAAACATCGGAATTAAATATCCTATTTTGCGACCATAATAAAGTTTTTATTTTGAATAATATGTAATTAATAGGTACTTTGTCCAACAAGTATAAGGCACGACATTCCGACATACTACCTATCATAACATAAGCCTACAGCAGTGACGTGCACAGGAATTTAGAATAGGGAAGACAAAAAAATTGTTTATTTCTTCACTCTTTCTTCACTAAAACCATTATCATCATTATCCCCGTGACAATTTAAATATAAACCGAGCGTTGCTATTTTGAAAATCCATTTTTGATGATGAATTTGATAATGTACCTTTGTCTATATGGACTGCACGTCACTCACGTACACGGGTAGACAAAGGCGAACTAGAATACCCACTTTCCGTCGAGCTTATTTCCATCCCAGATGTGATAGGGGGCGAGCCTGTCGCCATATCGGGCACTAATTCCACTTTGGGCTGGTACCGAATACAAAATCTCAATATCACTGCCCTCGCCGGGGATCGAACCCGAGACATCAGGACGGTGGTGGGACCGCGCAATACAACTACGCCACCGAGACAGTCATACAGATTCGATAATTGGGTACTTGGCACTTTTTTAAAATAAATTTGTATGAAATTAACGTCGTCTAAAATATAGAGCAGAGAGAAATATTGAAATATTCTCAAAAATAAAAAAGTTATAAGCCTTTGAAATTTGATGTCACCTTCAAACTGCGGGAAAGAGAAGTATCAGTATAATCGCGTCACGCCATAACGGTACGTGCGTTGGAAAGGGATAGTAAGACATCGCCATAACGGTACGTGCGTTGGAAAGGGATAGTAAGACATCGCCATAACGGTACGTGCGTTGGAAAGGGATAGTAAGACATCGCCATAACGGTACGTGCGTTGGAAAGGGATAGTAAGACATCGCCATAACGGTACGTGCGTTGGAAAGGGATAGCAAGATATCTCCACTATGCCCCCACTCAAGAATTTAAAATATGAATTACTCATTTTTCAACCGATTTCGATGCAGTTTTACAGAAGGGTTTCTTTTTTGGTTTTATTTGCTATTACATATATGTGTATGAAATCAATCATAGTCAAATACCCAATTATCGGACAAAATATTAATATTAGAAGTATAATCCCTGCTTTTACACAAAAGATCATACAAGTTATTCTAAAATAATTAAAAATTAAAGCGCTGGTACGAGTAAAAACTGGTATAGTTTAATTAATTACTAAACGTAAAAAAGCCTAGATTAACTTGTGATTCTTATAAAAATTAATTGACAATATATGGTTAAAATTTGTACGAGTTTCACTCATTGACAAATTCTTAAAATTAAACTTAGGTAAATGCATATTACGTAAAAAATATTCCACTCACAAAAAAACACTAAAATAAAATGTTAAACAATCTCTAAGATCGATATTACAAATATACAAAATCGTCAAATTTTCTCAAATGTCACCATTAGGGGTGAATAGAAACGAAATTTTAATGTGATTGTAACACAAATGGATTGATCAAAATATAAACTAAAATAATTCGTGTAAAAACTAAAAAACTAAAACATAAATTGATGGTAAATTGTTTTTTTTTTTTATAATAATAAAGTCAGTTTAGATAGTTAAAAAAACAAAAGCAATTTAATCCTATTCACCCCGTTTTACGGTACCGATATGGTCCATTAATAAATTAGGCCATCATCAACTAACGTACAGCCAGTAGAAACGTACATGAGCTGTGGACTGTGAAGTCTTGAGTTCGATCGCCAGGTCGGGCAAAGCTGTAATTCTAATGGTTTCTAAGAATTTCAAATTGTGAGATATTTACAGCTTGACTAATCATGATATTGATGTTCACAGCAAAAGTACGTTGTAACTGGACCAGTAAACCCGCGTCTCCTGCAATAAAACACTACACAAAATATGGTGTTACACAAATTTTTGTGTATGGTACATTGTTATATGAGCAAGAGACAATGAAAATCTTGTTTTGTGTAGGTGTTTTTTGTTCCAAGAAATATGTGCAGAAGACGCGCCTTAAAGCTGTAATGAGTATTTAGAAAATCATACAAAAATCTGAGCTTTGAGTATTAATTATAGAAAATATTGCTATATTATATTAAACAGAACAGTAGTTTTTAAACCAGAATTACTTTCTCAACATTTTTAATCAGTGTTTGATTGCGTCACATACTGACACACTAAGTTCTTTGGATTTTCTCAAAATTAGGTTCTATTTCACGAATCTTCTCTAGCAGTACGTCTGCTAAGTTTTGATTTGGGTCCGTGTCTGAAAAAACATTTCACATAATATAGTTTTTAATATACTACAAAATGAGGAGGTTCTCAATTCCTCGTTTTCTTGTATGTTACTCAATATTTCCAGCAAATGTGGAGCGATTTTTAAGATTATTTTTCTGTTAGATAGTGCTTACTAGGATGGTCAAGATTTAATTTAATTCATTCACGTATTTTTTTAATTAGACAGTTAGTGACAGCATGTCTCAGCTGTGGAACGGGAGGTCCTGGGTTCGGTTCCCAGGCCGGGCAGCGCAAATTTTCTAATTTAATTTGCCTGGGACTGAATCCCTCATAGAGGGTTTAAGTCAGGCAGACGGCCGGTCGTAAAACTAAGCCAAATCCTCTCTGTAACATGCTTGAAAACAGCGACTATTACAAGTAACTTACCATCAAAATATACCAACTCGCATTTATTTTTACACTGCGGGCTCTTGGCTATTATGGCAGCGAGTGTCTTTGTGAAATCTTCCACAACTTCTTCTGTGTTAATCTTGCTCACTTCTGAAAACGAAAGAATATTGTTGTTATTCAATGTTATACTACGTTACATCATGTTACTTTATGTTCTATCGCGTTATGTTATGTTCTATCATTGTTCCATGGTATTTAATACACCTCCTTGTTGTGGTGACCATTTCTTTGATCGAGAATATGAAAATAACATATCATAGACAAAAATGAGCAGTGAAATCATGTTTTTGTACGTGTTTCGAAAAACTTAAGGAGAAGAGTTTCACTATGAGATTTTTTAACATTCCTTGCTAGCGTAAAATATTTGTATGACAAACACTCGAAAGCATTTAACAGCTACGTGGGGAATTGATTTTTTCACACAAATTTTTACGTAGAAGCTACTAGCTAGCGAGAAATGTCAAAAAGCTCATATTGGAGTTAAAATTACTTGTCAGTGACTACGTAAAATAACATAAGCTGACGTCTGTATCCCCGAAGGGGTAGGCGGAGGCGCACTAGCGAACTAGAACACACACATTTCGCCGAGCTTAGTTCCGTCCCAGATGTGATGGGAGCGAGCCTATCGCCACATCGGGCACAAATTCCAGACTCCGGGCTGATATGGAAAAACCCAATATCACTGCCCGACTCGTGGATCGAACCCGAGACCTCAGGACAGTAGTCGTACTGAAACACAACTTAAGTTTTGAAACATAACATAACATAAGCTCACGCCTGTATCCCCGAAGGGGTAGGCAGAGGCATACTAGCGAACCAGAACACCCACAAACTTAGTTTTGAAAGTTGTGATCATATCACTGCCTCGGTGGCGTGGTGGTATTTCGGTACGACTACGGTTCTGAGGTCTCGGGTTCGATCCCCGGGTCGGGCAAAGTGATATTGGATTTTTCCATATCAGCCCGGAGTCTGGAATTTGTGCCCGAAATGGCGATAGGCTCGCCCCCTATCACATCTGGGACGGAACTAAGCTCGGCGAAAAGTGGGTGTTTTAGTTCGCTAGTGCGCCTCTGCCTACCCCTTCGGTGATATAGGCGTGAGCTTATGTATGTATGTATGTATGATCATATCACGTACGGTCGTACAGCATCCTGTTGGTGAGCACCTTGTGCAGCGTGTGCAGCGGCGTGGCGCACTCGGCCGCGAGGAACACGGGCGCCGCGCCCGCGCCCACCCCCGCCTCGGGCCGACGGATCATGTACGCGGAGTTGCGGTAGATGCGGTTCTTCACACCGGCCACGTCCTTCTCCACTTCCTTCAGCGACTGAACCGCAACACGTCACGGATTAACGTTCAATCGCTGTACTTTATTTCTACCTTATCCCACCTTAATGCGAAGTTGGCGCATCATTTTCAAGCATGTTGCAGAAGTGATTTGGCTTAGTTTTCACTACCAGCCGCCTGCCTGATATCAACCCCTTCTGAGGGGTCTAGTTCCGGGCAAATTTGCTTTGCCTGACATGGGAATCGTACCCAGGACCTCCCGGTCCACATATACATACATACTTCCAGTAGACCAAAGAGGCGACCAACGTTCAATCGCTACACTAACCCGTTAAATTCAATTTTATTTGCGTTTTTCAACTAGCTTGAAAAGGATTGTATTTTTCATGTTGCGACTTAAGCGAGATGTCCGGAAATATGGATTTTTAAGATTATTTTTCTGTTTTGATTTGTTCAAGATCGAAAGAAATACGGAGTAAGCTCCTAAAGCCCGAATGGTCAAACGCTGCTCAACTTTAATGGCTTCTTATATTGATT
Source organism: Clanis bilineata (assembly GCA_036417725.1). Taxonomy (NCBI): domain Eukaryota; kingdom Metazoa; phylum Arthropoda; class Insecta; order Lepidoptera; family Sphingidae; genus Clanis; species Clanis bilineata. The sequence goes on along the minus strand of CM071139.1, from coordinate 850,692 downwards.
TTCACCATACAATTTTGACAGATAAGGCGGCCTTAAACGACATAAGGCGTCCTTAAGTGTATGAACATTCGGCGGTTAGATTCCTAGATTCCTCAAAGGACGGCAACGACGATTCCTCTGGTATCGTGGATGTTCATGGGCGAAGGTAGCCGCTTACCATCAGGTGGCCCTTCTGCTCGTTTGCTACGCCATTCCATAAAAAAAAAATCATATCATAGACGTCGCGATTGCATTGTTGATCTTGAAGTCGCTTTTTAACTTTTTAAACTTTATGACAATTAAAAATGGCACCTCGATGCTTTGGAATATTTTTAAAAATATTTTTATGCCAATAAACACAATGTATCCACGAAATATTAATCAAAATTATAAACATAGTTTTTTGAACTATACTTGGCATCGAAAAATGTTTGGTCCCAAAATGTTTATGAATAAGTTTCGGTTATTATTTTATTAACACTTTTTTGACAATCACTATAACTAATACACAATTTCAAAAGACATACAGTGAATTGAAAAGGTTTATTTTCATCAATAGAAAACGTAATATCGAGCTAAAATTTTCATAAAACGCAAAAAATTTAATCCTGCAGGTCAGTGTTAAGATTACAACTTATAGTGATTGCAATAAGGGAGTGATACTGCACTAATAGTCGAAGTCTGCTCGAATCTTTCAGAGCATTATAAATAAATAAATAAATACACCCAACAGTCTCACACCTAGTCCTGACCCCACACTAGGTATAACCTGTATCGTGGGTGTCAGAGACTACGAGAGACTTTCGGTCTTACAACACCCAGACTTGGAACAAATATCTGTGGGCCACACAAACATTTGTCTCAATGCGAGAATCGAAACCGCGGCCTCTCGCTTCACAGCCGGCTACTCGCCCGCTGCGTAACGGAGGCTGTCTTATTATGAATTATGCCCATGCAAAAAAACATTACGTTTAATCGATAGCATTCCGATTTCGCGTCAACAATTAATACAGTCACTAAGTCCACAAAAAAATAACAAATAATCAACAAACTAAAAAAAAACTACGGGCCCGTAGCAACTAAAGTTTAAACTTTATATTTATTATGTACCTAATATATACTTGACACCATTACCATGCTAATAATGGTGATGAGAGTGAACATGATAATAATGGTGATGCGAGTGAACATGATAATAACGATAATGAACATGATAATAACGATAATGATGATTATAATGACAACAATGTAATAATGATCGTGATATTAACAATAATTGTGATGGTTATGTCGGTGATAACTGTAATATTGATAATGACCATGATAATAACGGCAGTGATGATGGTAGTCTGACAATGATGATTGGTTCAGTGTAACTCCTGATGATGATCCAGAGATGGCCCTGACAGGTCACAACAAACATAATGACCTCATCACTAACTTGGCACGCTTCCAGCAGGGGCAGGTCGTCCCTGTTCTCCTTGTTGAACTCCTTCAGATCAGGCGGGCAGTACAAGGAGCGAGTCATGATGATGAACAGCCTCCGGACGGGGAACACCACGCCCTGCGCGTTCTCATAGCATTCGATGTTCTCCTGGAACCCGACAAACTTGTGCCCGTCTGAGGGGATCACATGAGCCAGGTAGCCCTCGAAGAAACTGCACGCCATGCCCGCGCCATAGCTTATAGATTCGGTTTTATTCTCCTACAAACATAGACCAAGAGCCATAAAGCAAACTTCGACCGCCCGATTTAAAATCTGATTAAGTATAAAATTGGATTTGGATGTTAAAATTGAGTTTTTAGGAACACGGTCTCATATTTTGAGGATGCCGATGTTGCTTGATCTATACAAAACCAATGTTAATTTGAAATGAAAACATAATTGATATTTTATTTGATCAGTGTTTCAGAAACAGGGATTAGTGGTTATGAACGTTAATGCTAACAATACTAAGGCTCAGTCACATCGTGACGAACTTGAATTAGATTTGATAGTTTAAATATTAATTTTGTGTGTTAGACGTGTGTTCCACGTTAGACACAGGCTTGGCTGTACTACTGGCGACGTTAACCACTAACCATCAGATGGGCAGTCTGATCTCCTTCGTTCGAGAGTAAAAAACATAAACTCACGCCTGTACCCTGAAGGGTTAGACAAAGGCGAGCTTATATATTTCCCAGATTTGATAAGGGGCAAGCCTAACGGCACAACTTCTAGACTCCGGTCTGATACTGAATAGAAAAATCCAATATCACTTTACCCGATCCCGGGAAACTGAAACCTCAGGATAATAGTCGTACCGCGCATGAAATACATGTACGCTACCGAGGCAGAATAAAAAAACAGCGGAATTATACATAGAAGGAGCTTACATATTAAACTCACCATTTCGTTATATTTTAACAGTAAATTAGCGGTGAAGAATAGTATGAAATCCTCCGTAATCAGCTTTTGATCGTTGAAAAGTAAAATACCGGCCGAAACTATAATAATTAGCGCGTAGCTTTTTACGTCGCGGATTAGTTTTGTAAGGTCCAAAGATACATTCTTGTATAAAATGTTGTACAGTAGAATTGAGCCTTCATTAGATCCTCTAATTATCAAAATGTATAGCGCATATCGTGCTGCGGACAAATAATAAGTCAAACTAAAATAAACTAAATTCAATATGTACTGATTTCTTAAGTTTACGCGAATATTATACATTGAAATAAAACTATTCTTAAGGATTCTATCACGATTAGGTTTTAATTATTATTCCCGACGTTTCGAAGGCTTTGCAGTCTTCGTTGTCACGGATCAGACAATAATAATAATAATTAAAACCTAATCGTGATAGAATCCGTAAGAATAGTTTAGTTTCAATAAATTCAATATGGTTTAAAAACTTAAGGACCGACTTCAAAAATTTATCCGATCGTGGCTTAATGTAAATGGGACCACTCTTGAAATAATCTCTATCAAATACAAAAAGAATTCTGAAAATCGGTCCACATTCGGCGGAGATATCGCGTAACATACATAAAAAAATACAGAGGAATTGAGGACCTTCTCCTTTTTTGGAAGTCGATCGAAAAGTAGCACATAAATAAAGCGTGTAATTACTTAAATCAAGGCCAATTTTCCGATAGGCAGACAAATGGGAATTATTTGGGAAATATTTTTAAAATTGTGACAGATAATGAGACTTATATGTATTATACATATAAGTCAATGCAGATAATTTATGATATGAATGATCGGATCGATTCTTTATTTATCAACCGACTTTCAAAAAGGAGAAGGTTCTCAATTCGTCTTTTATGTATGTTACGCTATATCTCCGCCAAATGTCGACCGATTTTCATAATTCTTTTTGTATTCGATAGAGATTATTTCAAGGGTGGTCCCATATAATTTGGTCACAATAGGATTGGAAGACAGTCTTTTAAGTTTTTAAACTTGTGATTATTGTACATTCAGCCCTTATACAAAAAAAAAACTAAATAAAAGTTACAACAAATTAACTGAAATTGACTGACTAACAACAAAATGAACTGAAATAAAACTATTAACTAAAATTTATTAAAATCGGCTTTTAACTTAAAGGACATGGCCGAATCCTGCCCTATGTGTATATAGAAAAATCAACTGAAATATACTGTCAATAGTGATATCTTAAAATTAACTACAAAATTAATTAAAATATATGGCAACAATTATATTTCTCTAGAACCTGCGACAAAAATATGCCGAATAAATATGTATACTAATTGTTTTCCTTTAACTTTGATTTCAAAGATCGTTTGTCATATTTGTATTCGGAAACACGCTTAAGAAAAACATCTTTTATGACTGTAATATTATTCGAATGTGATCTTTACCTACTCACAGAATAATTAATAGTGCTACTGAACGAAGCATAAAAGTAAACATCAAAATCAACTTAATAATAAACGATACATATTTTATGCTGTCGTGTCGTATGATGTTAAATTAACTGCATCGATAATATTTTAGATTATGTTTCTGAATGCGCTAGCTATTTTGATAATGACATTGAAGGCGCTTATTTTGACATTTCTGCGTTTTATGTATTTCTGCATAAGGCAGGCTTCACACACCACGTCATTCAAAAATGGAAATTATAATCTTAAATAAGTAAGTATTCAAGCTTCATATCTTTCTAACAACTACAAATCCATTTTTTATTCCCCGTAATAGTAATAAAATAATTGCTCCTAGTGCGCTACTTATAGTGCTCCTATGTAATAGCAACTAAATTAATTTATAGAGTCTGAATTTTAGAATTTGCGCCTTAGTTCCTAAAAATGTTTTTAACCAACCAACTCCTTTCCCCTGCCAATGTCTCACTTGAATTCGAGGTTGTCCAGAAATTATTTTTTCAAGCCTGTTGCAGAAGTGATCGAGCTTAGTGTTTAGAACTAGCTTCTCTGAGGAATCCAGTCCCGGGTAAATTGTGTCAGAAAAATACGCGTCGCCAAATGGGTCGCTAACGCAGATCCCCCTAGTCCATAGCTCATATATGGTTGCCACTAAAGCAAGGAAGCGACGGACGTTTTAATTAAGAAAATCGGTGTATGCTTATCAAGGCGAGGATTATTTATCGTGTGATTTTAACTATATTATATTTTATGACGATATATAATGTTACGAGGAGCAGTGTGCGAGTGGCTACTCGCCTTTACAGGCGGCTGGTTATGAAGCAAAAAACCGCGGGGTCGATTCCCGCATCGACACAAATGTTTTTGTGGCCCACAGATGTATTTCGGGTCTAGGCGTTGTGAGACCGAAAGTGTCTCGTAGTTCCTGATTCCTACGAAACAATACTAGTATCTTAGTGTGGGTTCAGGACTATGTGTGTGACTATTTATTTATGTACCTATCTGAATTTTTAACGGCAAGTCTTATGTGTAAGGGCGGCCTTATGGAATTATTTGCTATTCTTGCCATTTAGACTTCACAAAGTCACGGGCCACGGAACATAAACCGAAAACAAGATTTTGTATAATATTTTGTTTGACAGTGAGCCATCCAAGACCCAAGATTATCCAGATACCAATAGACCCCATGGTATAGATACGAGATGGTGCTAAAATTCTGCCTTTATTAAAAATAATAATTGCTATTCAAAAAGTTAAGACGCTTTTTGTACACTCTTTTTATTTTTCCTCGCAGGTTTTTGGAAAGTAAATCTTATACTAATATAAGCGCGGGCCTGTGAGCTTTCGTATGACGTAACATCTGTCCGTGTCCGTGTCCGAAGACTTAGGGCATAGCTCCATACAAATTCCGGCCATGTCCTTTGGTTTTAGTTTTTTTTAAAACATACATATAAATAATAAATACACCCAACAGTCACACATCTACCTCTAGTCCTGACACCACACTAGGTATAACCTGTATCGTGGGTGTCGGAGACTATGAGAGACTTCGGTCTCACAACACCAGACTTGAAACAGATATCTGTGGGCCACACAAACATTTGTCTCAATGCGGGAATCGAACCCGCGAATATAATATAACATAACAATTTAATTATTATTATTATCTTGGTAGTAGAATTTAATACGTTATACGGACTTACCGAGTATTATCAGAATTTACGTTATTACACATAACACACACATAACATAAGCTCACGCCTGTATCCCCGAAGGGGTAGGCAGAGGCGCACTAGCCAACTAGTACACCCACGTTTCGCCGAGCTTAGTTCCGTCCCAGATGTGATAGGGGCGAGCCTATCGCCATATCGGGCACAAATTCCAGACTCCGGGCTGATACGGAAAAATCCAATATCACTTTGCCCGACCCGGGGATCGAACCCGAGACCTCAGAACCGTAGTCGTACCGAAATACCGCTACGCCACCGAGGCAGTCGTACGTTATTATCTATATTTAATAAAATTTTATCTTACCAACTCCCGTTAACCACAACAGCTTATCGAAATTATACGCCTTCAGTCCTGAAACAATGGCAAACGTTATAATTAAGTACGAAATCATTTGCTCTCCCTATCGACTTTTGTCGAAATAGGTCGTGAATGCGTCTACGCTCCGTTCTGGTTAAGTTATAACTAAGAACTCCGCGCTTTGAACATGTTTATCAAATCGGCGAATACAATGGTTCCCAAAAGTTTCGATAACCTTTTTCATCGATTTCAAATAATAGGATGGCCTATATTAAATAACACCAAATAGTCACACACATAGTCCCAACCCCACAGTAGATTCGTGCTTGTGTTTTGGATATCGAGAAACTTTTCGAGTCATTCACAATACCCATACTGGTGACAATAATTTACGAATCACACAAACAATTTGTCTCTGCGAGAATTGAACTAGATGCCTTTCGTTTCGCCACCGGTTATTCGCCCGCTACGCCACGTGGGCTGAGTTGCTGATGCAGACGGAATTTTAGCGAAACGATGACTATTTTCAGGGTTCCAACTTCAGGTAGTAGTTAGTACACAGTTATTGTTATATTTATACGCTTGTTAGTCAGTGACTACCGTCCTGAGGTCTCGAGTTCGATCCCTGGGTCGGGCTAAGTGATATAGGATTTTTTCAATACCAGCCCGGAGTCTGAAATATGGGCCGATATGGCGATAGGCTCGTCCCCTATCACATCTGGGACTGAACTAAGCTCGGCGAAATGTGGGTGTTCTAGTTCGCTAGTGCGTCTCTACCTACCCCTTTGGGGATACAGGCGTGAGCTTATTTTTTGTATGTATGTTTATGTTAGTCAGTTTTGGGTTGATACTTATCCAGTCTAAATAGCTAGTAAATAATGTCAAATATAAAAAAATCTAAAATTCCACGGGTGCCAAGTTTAGGCACCATTAGATACTGTATATTTATGGCGCGTACACACCGGGACGAACGAAGGCGAACGAATCACGCGTGTTTCATTCCCACAACAGCGAAAATTTGTTTGTGTGAACGCAACAGATATAGATGTACCCTCCATTACACACAGGTTCGAATTTTGAAGATACCTCTTTGGGGGACATTAAGAAATGAAAGACAAATATAGATCATGTATTTCGTTCAAGATGTGCGCATTGAAAACTCCATCCTTGCTCATACATGTTGCATATTTTTAATGCTGTTTAGTGTGTGCGTATGTAGTGTATGGAAATAATAAAAAGATTGGAGAACCATCATTGGAATACAGAGCTAAGTTTGAGTGGTAGAGCAACGCTGTTGACTGTCTACAGCATGAATGGGCTAGCTTGGCCGCTCTTATAACAATCACTATCTCACAGAAAACCGATGCAAATTGGCAGCTCGCTGTTGCGTTTCGTCGTTTCGTGAGATTTCCGGTGGCCCATTCCCCCTCTCCTTCTCAATTCCTATTCTCTTTCTTTGATGAAAATGCATGGACAACGCCCCCATCCATCAAGCATCACCTGCTTATTTGCCAGACCCTGCTAAAACCGATTTTACGCATAGATGCCTTATGTAGCAGTTGGGTTATTGGAATGAAACATTTGTTGGTGGGTCATAGTTCCCACCGTCCCTGCGTCCACCTCTGGTTGGGCCTAATCGGAACACAACAGTAATGTTTAACACGGACGAAAACAAAGCCCCATTTGTTTAAACATAGCTGGAACGTGATATTGTGTTATTACTTCTCAGAAATACTATATCCATTTAGTATTTCTTTGAAATGAACTAAATGGCAGGATAAGGAGGCTATTCTTAAAATAATTTCATTGCACTCTGAAATGCGAATAGCATAAAATATTAATAATTAGGTCTTAATTTATATGGGCGATAAGTCATACTTGTAAATAATAAGCAGTGCTTTACTTAAACATACTTTTGTCTCATTAACTCTCAATTTGATTTAAGGAAGAAAGGGTTAAACCTATTAAACCGGTTAAATGGGAATCAATACTACTTTAAGAATATTATATTAGGTAGACATATTCGGCCGACTTCCACAAAAGGAGGAGGTCCTCAATTCGTCGGTATTTTTTTGTTTTATGTATGTTACTCGATATCTTCGCCAAATATGGACCGATTTTCAAAATAATTTTTTGTTCGATAGATCTTATTTCAAGGGTGGTCCCAAATAAATTTGGTCACGATCGGTAAATTGGAAGTCGGTCAGTTAAGTTTTTAAACTTGTGATTATTTAAGTAGCATGACAACATAAGCTCACACCTGTATCCAGGGTTGGGCAGTATTTGAATTACTTGTAATTAAAATACGTAATTGAAATATTAATATGTATTTGGTATTTGTATTTATATTCATCATCATCATCATCATCATCAGCCATAGGACGTCCACTGCTGAACATAGGCCTCCCCCAAAGATTTCCAGATCGACCTGTTGGAAGCGGCCTGCATCCAGCGACTTCCTGCGACCTTTATCAGGTCGTCGGGCCACCTTGTAGGTGGACGTCCTACGCTGCGCTTGCTGTGTATTTATATTACTTCCTTAAAATGTAATTTGTAATTCGTATTTCAAATACCTGACGGCGAGGTATTTTGTCATTAGTATTTCAAATACTTGCGGCTTATATAAAAAAAACATAAAATTTAACACAAGTTTGTGCTCATCCGGACCTTTTAAAAGAATGTTTTCTTTAGCAGGTTTTATTGACACTTCAACAAGAGGCTGTTTGTCTGATAGTACATTTAAAAATGAAGTGTTCATGAAAAGAAACTCTGGGTTTACTAATTTTGTATTTTATATTTCAAATACCTTATTTAAAAATATTTTGTATTTCGTAATTTAATTACTTGTGATACAGTATTTTTTTAATTTGTATTTCAATTAAAGCAAAGCTTGTATTTTGCCCAGCCCTGCCTGTATAAGAAGGGGAAGACAGCCGTACAACCCATGAAACTGTATTCATCTGGTAAAATATATAAAAATACTCACCAAATGTAATTCCGATAGCAAATGACAGTTGTGCAATTAAAACAAATGAATTTTTCGAATCACTCATTCTGAAAATAGGATAATCAAAATAAAAAATTAAGTAAATAACTGAGGTTTTATTTTTTTTCCATTATGCATTATAGTACTAACACTTGGTTTTATTATGTTAATTCAATATTAATTTATAATAATTCAATACGCTGAAAAATGTAGATCCATTTCTAACATTTCTTATATACATTTGTTATATATAAGCATAGGTGATATGATAAATGATACAAAATTCTTAGCCAACAACAGCCAAGACATCACAATTTTATCGTTATTTACGTGCAATATTTAAACCTAACTTTTTTTTTTTTATTTTTTTTTTAAGTTGTTCATAGCCATGGATACAATGTCCTTCAGCCGTATACTTTTTATTATTTTTGTTGCTTTATTTCCTACATCTAAGTTTTCGCAAGTGCAATGAAGTCGGATGTGTTCGATTTCAAGGCCCTGCTGGAGTTTTGGCGTCAATTCCTTCCAGTTGGATGCTTTTTAGACGATTTTCCCGCAGCGGAGGAATCGAACATGGTCGACCCATCCACCCGACAAAAAGCGTCCAAAATCACTTATTTCAAAGCTTCCAAATACTGTCCATCTTCGTTGATGTTTATCGCATAAATTTACATCACATTTAAACTACAAGCACAACTTTAGACTAGAATATGAAATCATCAAAACAAGCGACCACCCGCACCGTCAGAATTCCCGCCAAAACTCCTTAAACCTAACACTAATTTAATTTCACCAAAAACAAACTCTCCTCCTCCTTCAGCCTTTCTCAACCATTTTGGTGTAGGCCTCCCTCATCAACTTCCAAAAACAAATATTGCAATTGAACACTTCAACAATATTTTTTTTTTTTTTTTTTTTTAGTTTTATCTGCAATCAGTATACTACACTTTTAGCAGATGGGTTATTAGTTAACATTGATTAGAAGAGCGTGACTCCAGTGAGCCATCTACTCATAGTATTAAAACCCGGCAGAGGGATAAGGTGTCGACTGAAGGTGATCAGGATCAGGGTACATGGTTTATATAATATCCTTCCTTTTCAGCCTTTTTGTATAGGTTCAAATTACAATAATTCAAATAACAATAATTTGAAACCCTTTTTTTAGTCTAGCTGGTGAATTTTAATTTGATTTGCGAGGCATATGTACTGTTCTAGAGTAAGAAATTGTTATTATGGATTTAGTACATATTTTCATTAATTATGACTGCCTGGACGGAACTAAGCTCGGGGAAAGCGAATATTGTAGTTCTCTAATGCGCCTATGCCTACCTCTTTGGAGATACTGGTGTGAGGTTATGTTATGTAAATTATGAAGTTGGTTTTTAACAGCTGGTGCCAATAAACAATCTCAGTTAGAGTGTGCAAATCATCGATATATTATATACCTAGATGCACAGTTGACACTCAGAAAATGGGACAGCAAAGGAGTGCTTAAGCACTACTTTTGGATACAGTCCGATGATAAAATTCTTAATTTAAGAACACTTGCTCTTTCGCTTAAAAAGCTACATTATAACATGTGCATAGGGTTATAATTGTGTTGATTTAATTAGAACTTGTGATATTTTTCTTAATTTTATTGATGAGCCCACTTTTTAGGATTTCAGGATATTTGCAAGGAACTATGCATCTAGGGAATATTATATTCAATTACATGTCATTCATATATTTCTTTTTCAATTTAAATTGAGGTTAGGACTAACTGTAGGTTAGTAATAGTGGTGCAAGTCGCCCTAAGTCTACTATGCGAATATTAAAAGATAACATCATTCTTATTACATATTATTTACAAATTCTTTAATAAATAATTTGTAGAACAAAGAATTTTGTAGATGATTCATTCCCGTTATAAGGCAACTGACTAATTATAAAAGAATCTATTATGAGAATTGTTCAAGAAAACATAATTTATTTATTAATAGTTAATACCTTACTATTTTCGCTGCAGTCTGATTATATATAAACAAATGATTACTAATTTAATTAACAAATAACAACAAACAAAAACAAGAAAACCTACAATTCAATTCACATGACACTGACACATACTTTTTGTTTGACACTGACAGATTTGAAGTAGGGATGATCGATATTCATCGATGTTTAATAAACATCGATATTTAGCTGGAAAATATCGATGTTTTGACATCGATGTTTTGATTTCGATAACATCGACACATCGATGTTATGAGAATAAAATATCGAAACGTCAATATATTCTTTAGGGCCATCTAGCGTTGGATGGACTAGCTAGTGACTAGATAGCTATGAGTTCAAATATTTAGCACTAGATGACACTGATAAACATCATTGAAGTAAGCCATACAAATAGTTATTTTTTTGCATTTCCTAAGGGATTATAAAAAACCTGTCAACTTCAATGCCCAGACTAAAGAGAAAATACCTGAAAAAGTTTTTTTTCACAGAGTGTGCCCAAAAAACACTGGGAATGTTAAAAAGCATTCTGTATTGTGTTTTCAATAACAATAAACACATAAATTAAAAAATAAGAAATGAATAAAAAATAAATGGAATACACAGTTTTATTTGCTACAAAAAACATCGATGTTTTGACATATCGATGTTTTCCTACCGATGTTTATCGTACATCGATACTTTTGAATCGATGTTAGCATCGATGTCAACATCGATGTTTTTCTAATATCGATCATCCCTAATTGGAAGTAGAAACTACAAGTGATGTGCGCAACGCAACTAGTTGACGAAACTAGCTAATCGCTGAATCACCTGTAACTACTTGTTGGAATTCAACGAAACTATCTAACCAGCTATTAACAACATCGCGATTTGCGATAAGGACATTTTAAGAATGGACTCGATACAGAGCTAATACTCTGAGAAAAAAAGTCTGTCGGTTTTTGAGGGGGACGGGGGAACGAATACATTGAACATGCTATCCAACTGACTCAAATAAGTTTGTGTACTTATGAACGCACACGTAACTAAACACTGAACACATCTTAGTTTTACACACACTAATATGTCAAATACATCAGTAGTAGTTAATATTTTCTGATCTATAGGTGTCCCTCTAAGTAAATATAGTAAGTATATAGATCTGATTTAAGGTGTCCATTAAGATCAGAAAATATTAAAAAGTAGTGAAGTATAGACGTATTGGATTTCTAGATCTATTTACTAAATCTAAACAGGCATTATAAGCAGGCATATTATCACAACGTAGATCATATCATCACTTTCCATAGTGCCGTATTACGTATCCGGAGTCAAAACTGAAAGAAGTTGCCGCCATTTTGTTTTTAATCCGGTATTTACCCGATTGGCTTCGAAATCGATATCGGGGTCGCCCTGTGGATTGTAAGCACAGATCTGAAGTCAAAATAGAAAAAAGTGGCCGCCATATTGTTTTTGTATGTTTTTTACCCGACAACGGCAAAGCAAAAAAGGGGTTATGTTTTTACCCGGTATGCGATGACCTGATTGACTCCAAAATTGATATCTAAGTCGTTTCATAGTTCCGATTTACAGATTCGGAGTCAAAACTGAAAGAAGTGGTCGCCATTTTGTTTTTAACCCGATTGGATTCAAATTCGATATATGGATCGCCCCATACTTCTGCGTACCGAAGTCGATTATGTATTTTTTTTAAAGTGCTATTATATTAGCTTGTTCCGACAACCTTTAATGATACTGGATTGCTAGTTTCGTTTCGCTAATCAAAAAATGCGCTATTACTTATTACACACCGCTATTTGACAGTAGGGGTGGGTAATAGCGGGATTTTTGATTAGCGAAACGAAACTAGCTATTGGGCTCCAATAGCGGTTGTAGCAACGTGCTACTATAGTAGCTGCTGTCCAAAAAAAAAAAAAAAAAGTGACACCACATTTGTTGTTATCGATTTTGAAGTCAATCGGCCCATAAACAAAGAAAAACAAAATGGCGGCCACTTTTGACAGATTTGTAAAGTGACAGCTTGCTGTCGCGTTTCGTTCGGTGAGTGAGATTTCCGGTGGCCTATTTCTTTCCCACTTCCTTTCCCAATCCCCTTCCCTCCCCTTCCATTCCCTCCTTTTAGGTTGGCAACGCACCCATGATTCTTTTTGTGTCTTGGGTGTCTATGGGTGGTGGAGATCACTTACCATCAGGTGACCCATCTGCTCGTTTGCCAATCTCTGCTATAAAAAAAAAAAAAAAAAAAAAAAAATGGCGCCCACTTTTGACAGATTTGACACCAAATTTGTTGATCGTAACTAAGGCGCAACCCAGATATCGATTTTGAAGTCAATCGGCCCATAAGCAAAAAAAACAAAATGGCGGCCACTTTTGACAGATTTGACACCAAATTTGTTGTTCGTAACTAAGGCGCAACCCAGATATCGATTTTGAAGTCAATCGGCTCATAAACAACGAAAAACAAAATGGCGGCCACTTTTGACAGATCTGACACCAAATTTGTTGTTCGTAACTAAGGCACAACCCAGATATCGATTTTGAAGTCAATCGGCCCATAAACAAAGAAAAACAAAATGGCGGCCACTTTTGACAGATTTTACACCAAATTTGTTGTTCGTAACTAAGGCGCAACCCAGATATCGATTTTGAAGTCAATCGGCCCATAAACAAAGAAAAACAAAATGGCGCCCACTTTTGACAGATTTGACACCAAATTTGTTGTTCGTAACTAAGGCGCAACCCAGATATCGATTTTGAAGTCAATCGGCCCATAAACAAAGAAAAACAAAATGGCGCCCAGTTTTGACAGATTTGACACCAAATTTGTTGTTCGTAACTAAAGCGCAACTCAGATATTGATTTTGAAGTCAATCGGCCCATAAACAAAGAAAAACAAAATGGCGTTAAATATATCGCACCCCATTTTATTTCTGTCCTTAGGTCTAAAAGTATCCTCATACTAAATTTGATCAAAATCCATTAAGCAGATCCAGAACTCCCATACAAATTTTCATCCCCTATTTCATTCCTTTTAGGGGTTGATTTAAAAAAATAAAGTACCCTATGTCGGTCCTTGGGGTTAAAGGTACCCACATACCAAATTTCATCAAAATCGGTTCAGGGTCAAGCTAAAGGTTAAACGCAATGTGTGTGCGCATGAACCAACAGGCATGGCTTTCGACAACGCCACGCAACGCCGCGCCGCAACTATTTGTTGCTCAGTACTCACGAATCACGATCGTTGTCGAGTACTCATGATCGTTGCCGCGTTGCCGAGTACTCATGATCGTTGCCGCCGTTGTCGTGATTCAGGGTCGTTGCCGCGTTGCCGTGATCACTACCGTTGCCGGCGTTGTCGTGATCGCGATCGTTGCCGCGTTGACGGTTGACGGCTATTATAGCCGCGCGGTCGTTATTAGCTGTTAGCTCGTTGCGTTGAATTCCAACAACTAGCTACAAGTGATTCAGCCGTTAGCCGTTGCGTCAACTAGTTGCGTTGCGCAACGACCACTTCTATTTGACCGCGGTCTTGAATCTCGATTCTTGACTCTCGACCACGGTATTCAAGTGTCAAAAATTAATAGAAGAAGAACCGTATAATAACAATTAATAAATCGACCCAATTTTACTCAATAAATAGGCAACATAAAATTTTAGTCAGTGCTGTGTGTCTAAAATAAATTAGAATGGTTGTGTGTAAATTTTTCCAGCAAGGGTATTGTCGTTATGGTCAAAATTGTCGATTTGAACATATCTACGGATCCAAATATTCGTACCATGGTAATTATAAATTCTTTTTAACTCTGTTCACTGTATCATGCAATATTTTTGTTCTTTTTGCATAAATAATGCCGTTTCTATTTTTAAACAAACATAATATTTATCGATCTTGTTTAAAACTCTCATAGTTCGTGATAACAATAGCACATAACATTGTGTGTACTAGAATATAATAAGACTGCATTTATTTATTACTAGCTGTTGTCCGCGACTTCGTTCACATGATTTATTAACAAATCCCATGGGAATCACTGCCATTCTAATGTGAATTGTGATTGAGTGATAAACATCCATCCATCCAAACTTTTACATTTATATTATAAATAACAGTCACACACATAATCCTGACCTCACATTAGATTTAACCTGTGGGTATCAGAAACTACGAAAGACTATTGGTCTCACAACTCCCAGACCCAAAACAAATATATGTGGGTATATTTATTGCACTTTGTTCTAGCCACCCCTCCAGCTCAACAGCAGTCACAAGCTGCAGGTGTCACTGATGAACAGCTCATTAACCAGGTTCAGTCTGACGTGCTGGCTGCTCTGAAGGGTGGGATGTGGATCCTCACATGTTATGCACCGTTCAAGGAGAAGCCCATCATACCAGGCATACATGACCTCTCACCGGAGGAAACTAGGCTGTTTATATATGAAGCTAAAGCAAATAACAATATTGACAATGCTGTGAGTTTCTCCTCCCTTATTTACATTTGAAAGCCATGTGGATGGTATGTGATGCCCGTATTTGTTTTTTTCATTGGCAAGCAGCAGATCTAGTATTAATTTTGAATGTAAAGTCCATAAGAAAGCCATGCTGATTCTGAATGACATAGGCTATTACATACACACACCTGCCTGAAATGCAGGCTACTTTTATTCCAATATAGACTTTTTATTATTATTTATGTCTTTTCCATATTTCGGGACTATTAAAGTCCTGGACCTTTGGTAGGCATGCGTGGGGCCGAAGCCAACACGTAGAGGCCCAAGACAAGTTTAATCTAATATGGGATGTGACACCAACCGACCATTATCCCTGTGAACACTATAAAAATGCACCCAAGGACAACCCCCGGTTAGTGTAGAACTATTACAGAGATGGACAAAAATTTAAACTGGGTGTTGTGAGGTGCTAATGGTTTGGGTAATAAGGACTATTATTATTATATGTATATCAGGTAAGCAGTCAGTGAACTGATAGGTGCCTGTATCCCACTGATCTCTAATGAAGAAAATGTTAAAGATACTGTAGGTAAATATTTTCAAATGTAATTTCAGGTATCCTACATCAATAACCATTTAAAAGAAACAAGAGAGAAATATGAGCAGCTTCTGAAGCCCACTCCATCAATCACAGCACTGTTACGAAGCCTGTACCATGGGGAAGCAACAGCATCACCATTCACTAACACCCAGAACTCTGGGTTTGGAAACCCTGCAACATCTATATTCAGGAGCGCAGTACAAAACACACAGTTCCAAAACGCCACACCTTCTATATTTAATCAGACATCAAATACAGGCATGTTTACTACCCAACAGACTGAAGCAAAAAGTTTATTTGCACAAGCAGCCAGTCAGAATGCATTTCAAAGTCAGACTATGTTTCCGCCTCAAGAGACTGCAAAATCCATATTTGCACAAGCTACTCAAAATATTTTTAATACAAACAGCTCTCAAAGTGTTTTTAACGCCAATCAAAACCAAAGTGCTGGCATATTTGCTGCTGCAAATCAAAATATTTTTGGCTCTAATGAGAATAGTCATAGCACACCATTCTCTCAAGCTCCTGTAAATGTTTTCCAAAAGACTGAAAGTCAGACGACTAATGCATTTGGTCAAAATGTCTTTGGTACGAATGAAAGTGGAGTTTATAGTAAAATGGAGGAGGTGAGTGCTGAAGATTTGGAAGCTTTTAAAAGTCCATGTTTTAGATTAGGCTTTATACCTGAAATAGCACCTCCAAGAGAGCTGTGTAGTTAGCTTAATAAAATGGATGTTTTTGACAAAAAAACATGTCAGATGACGAGTTTATTTTATACGAGTGTCACTGATGGAACTTCGTTGTCTAGTTACCAGTGCCGGATCTAGGGAGGGGGGGGGCGCCCTAATTTGGGGGCGGTAATCGGGCACATTGGTAGCATGCCCCTGCTATGAAAAAACCTAGATCTGGTACTGCTAAGTTACATATTGATATTGTATAGAGCAATTTAATAGTAAAAATAAGTATTAAAGTCTATTTTCTAAACCACATTTTAATTTAAGACTGATGTTTTTTTGTTAACTAATTTTGTAATTCAAAGATGAAAGGTAGCACATATTTTGGATTTTATTTATTACAAGTTTTTTGATGGTATATGGGCGTCAATCACGTTACCGTATATCCTGTAGGCTGTACCCTAGACTAACCAGAATTATAGCATCAGTGGAACCACAGGGCCGTTTATTCTATGCAGTGCCGGCTTTAGGCATCGGCGACCGCCTCGCGCCTAAAGAGGCCTGGCAAAGCTGATGTCGCCGATGTTCAATATTGGGCTAGCGCCGTCACTGTTTGTGTGTGCCATTTTAAATTGAATTTCCATACAAAAATATTACCACTTGGCATTAAAATTGTAAACTATATAGTGCAAGTGCAACAAGCAATATTATTGCTACAGTGGTGCTCAGCAAAACGCATCTTTCTTTCTACCTGCCCTTATCACACCTTAATGTTGGGTCGGTGCAACACACTTTTTCAAGTATGTTGCAGAAAGGATTTGCCTTAGTTTATACGACCGGCTGCCTGCCTAACGTCAACCCCCCTGGGGGATACAGTCCCAGGAAAATTAAATTTTGCTCAGTAAAACGCATATCTTAATAATATTTGTATTCCTTACTTTATTACACTTAAAATTAAGTTCAATAACACAGTACATTTTATTTTCTTAATTTAGCTAAAATATGTAACTTAATTTTCTATTTCACCCAAGTATATCTGTTTATCACTAGAGGCGGACAGCACTATGGGCTCTGTTCTATGGAAATCTACATCATTCACTGAACCATTGTGTCCAGGCAACTTGTACACAACTCTTCTTGACGTCGTGTCCCAAATGTACACGAATCGGTCCGAAGAACCTGCTGCCACCTGTAATAATGACAAAATAATATTTAAAGGCTCTTTTCCTTCAGGTGTTGCTTTCATTTTTTTTTCATTATATTATGTACCAAGCTTCTTGCAAGCAGCATTTCCATTATCTGGAGCTTGGCAGCTATTAATGGGATTTCTTTGATGCTGTATAAATGAATACATACAATAAAACAACAGTAATGGATAATCTCAAATCAACACTTAAAATTCGTTGCCTTCATATAGGTAGCTCAACAACAATGAACTATCCTGTTTTTTAGTTTGAACAGCTGTAGTTGGCAACTCAATAATTCTACAGTAGACACCACCGTCATTGTGCCCGTGCCTTACTGTAGTCTATGGGCGGTATTCACCACATACCAATAAGCTACATGCTTAAAAACAATTTAAAAAAATCACCTTAGAGCCATCAGCAGACCACGCACACCGCAGTAGATTCTTCTCGAAGTTGTGTTGGTGTCCAGACATGAGCTTCACACATCTCTCTGACGGTGCAAAAGGTCGCACATCCCATATTCTTAATGTGTTGTCCATTGAATTTGACAGAAGGTATGAACCGTCATATGAAAGAGCCAGGCCTAGAAGTACAAGGTAAATGTGTCTTTCCTGTGTAAAATTGTTTAAGGTAGACTCTTATTTATTATTTATTTCAAACAGATGGGTCACCTGATTGTAAGTGATCTCCACCGTCCATAGACACCCAAGACAAAAAGAATCACGGATGCGTTTCCAATATAAAGGAGGGAATGGAAGGGGAGGGGAAAGGGGTTGGGAAAGGGGAGGGCTAATTGGGCCACCGGAAATCTCGCTCACTGAAAAAAAACGCGAAAGTAAGCTGCCACTTTACGTCAGTTTTCTGTGAGATAGTGGTATCAAAGCGGTCGAACCAGCCATTCGTGCTGTAGACGTAACTGTCTATAGTGTGACTACCACCAAAAAAGCATTTTATAGCAGACATTGGAAAAGAGGGGCATTTAGGACACTGGAAATCTCACTCACTGAACGAAACGCAATAGCGTTCGCCTCTATAGTTCAGTGCTAGTTTACGTCGATCTTCTGTGAGACAGTGGTATCAAATCGGCAGCCAATCTGTGTTAGATATAGACATAATTGTCTACATCGCGGCTCTGTCACATTGTGTCAGCAGTGTTGACAATGGTGTCTGTTACAATATCCAGTTGAATTGACGACTTTTTAAGGCATAGCAGTACTGCCCAAAAATGGAGCTAATATTCATTAGCATAACATAACATAACATAAGCTCACGCCTGTATCCCCGAAGGGGTAGGCAGAGGCGCACTAGCGAACTAGAACACCCACATTTCGCCGAGCTTAGTTCCGTCCCAGATGTGATAGGGGGCGAGCCTATCGCCATATCGGGCACAAATTCCAGACTCCGGGCTGATATGGAAAAATCCAATATCACTTTGCCCGACCCGGGGATCGAATCCGAGACCTCAGAACCGTTGTCGTACCAAAATACCACCACGCCACCGAGGCAGTCATTAGCATAGGAGTAAAAATGCCTTAATTTAATATATTTTTCAGAATAGGTCAATTTGTTTCTCTCCTACTCACCTGTGACAGTATCGGTATGACCTTTCACCTTATAGGATATCTGGTTATTCCTTATATCCCACACTTTAATGATATTGTCCAGACCTGCAGATATGACCTTCTCAGCAGTATCATTAAATAACACGGCCGTTACTGGGTATGAGTTGTCAAATGATGCAATAGGATTACGTTTTCTGGCATCCCATAGTTTTATTGTGTTATCATCTGATGCAGAGACTAAGAGCTCTGGGCCACGTCTTGCTCCTGAAATGAAGAAAGATAAATATGTCTTGGTGGTGCACCTCTACAATATGGATGGAATTCAATTACCGAATTGTGTTTATTGACATTAAAAAATACATATACAAAACAAGACTGCCTTGGTGGCGTAGTGTTATTGCGTGTGCAGTACGACTATTGTCCTGAGGTCTTGGGTTCCATCCCTTATGATATTGGATTTTTCCGTATCAGCCGGGAGTCAGCAATTTGTGCATGATTAGGCGATAGGCTCGCCCCTATAATTTCTGGGATGAAAATAGATAGATAGATAGTAACTCTTTATTGTCGACACACACAGAAAACAGGTAACACTAAACATCAACAAAAAAAATGTGTCACAAGTGGCGGCCTTATTGCTAAAAGCAATCTCTTCCAGGCAACCATTATTATGGCAGGCAAAATAAGCTTGGCGAAATGTGGCTGTTCTAGTTAGCTAGTGCACCTCTGCCTACCCCTTTGGGGATACAGGCATGAGCTTATGAATGTAATATTTAGGATTTTGTGATTTATTTAGTACTAGCTTTTGCCCGCGGCTCCGCACGCGTATTTTGTAAGGCCAACGGAAAAAACTTTTGATTTGTCGATCCGCCCTGTCGTTTTAGTCTAAATATGGGCGACCCAGATATCGATTTTGAAGTCAATCAGCCCAAAAACAAAGAAAAACAAAATGGCGGCCACTTTTGACAGGCTTGACAGCGGTTCTGTAGTTCGGAACCACGGGGCGACTCAAATATCGATTTTGAAGTAAATCGACCCAAAAACAAAGAAAAACAATATGGCGGCCACTTTTGACAGGTTTGAGAGCGATTCTGTCGTTCGAAACCACGGCGCGAATCAGATATCGATTTTGAAGTCAATCGGCCCAAAAACATAGAAAAACAAAATGGCGGCCACTTTTGACAGGTTTGACAGCGATTCTGTCGTTTGGAACCACGGGGCAACTCAGATATCGATTTTGAAGTCAATCGGACCAGAAACAAAGAAAAACAAAATGGCGACCACTTTTGACAGGTTGACAGCGGTTCTGTAGTTCGGAACCACGGGGCGACTCAAATATCGATTTTGAAGTAAATCGACCCAAAAACAAAGTAAAACAATATGGCGGCCACTTTTGACAGGTTTGAGAGCGATTCTGTCGTTCAAAACCACGGCGCGAATCAGATATCGATTTTGAAGTCAATCGGCCCAAAAACATAGAAAAACAAAATGGCGGCCACTTTTGACAGCGATTCTGTCGTTTGGAACCACGGGGCAACTCAGATATCGATTTTGAAGTCAATCGGACCAGAAACAAAGAAAAACAAAATGGCGGCCACTTTTGACAGGTTGACAGCGGTTCTGTAGTTCGGAACCACGGGGCGGCCCAAATATCGATTTTGAAGTCAATCGGGCCAAAAATAAAGAAAAACAAAATGGCGGCCACTTTTGACAGGTCTGACAGCGGTTCTGTCGTTCGGAACCACGGGGCGACTCGGATATCGATTTTGAATTAAATCGGCCCAAAAACAAAGAAAAACAAAATGGCGGCCACTTTTGACAGGTTGACAGCGGTTCTGTAGTTCGGAACCACGGGGCGACCCAGATATCGATTTTGAAGTCAATCGGCCCAAAGACAAAGAAAATCAAAATGGCGGCCACTTTTGACAGGTCTGACAGCGGTTCTGTCATTCGGAACCACGGGGCGACTCAGATATCGATTTTGAAGTCAATCGGCCCAAACACAAAGAAAAACAAAATGGCGGCCACTTTTGACAGGTTTGACAACGGTTCTGTCGTTTGGAACCACGGGGCGACTCAGATATCGATTTTGAAGTCAATCGGTCCAGAAACAAAGAAACAAATTTTCAACCCCTATATCATCGCTTTGTAGGATAAAAATATATCGCACCCCATTTCTGTCCTTAGGGCTAAAACTATCCTCATACCAACTTTCTTAAAAATCCGTTCAGCGGTTTCTGAATTCCCATAAAAACTTTCATCCCCTATTTCATCCCATTAGGGGTTGATTTAAAAAAGTGGCCCATTTGTATCCTTAAACTCAAAGGTATCCACTGTCCCATACCAAATTTCATTAAAATCCATTAATGGACCTAAAATCCGCATACAAATTTTAACCCTTATTTCATCCCTATAGGGGTTGATGAAAAAAAATGAAGTACCCCATTTTAATCCCTAGGGTCAAATGTATCATCATACCAAATTTCATCAAAATCCATTAAGCGGTTCCAAAATTCCCGTACAAACTTTCATCCCCTATTTCATCCCTTTAGGGGTTGATTTAAAAAAAATAAAGGACCCTATGTCCGTCCTTGGGGTTAAAGTACCCACATACCAAATTTCATCAAAATCGGTTCAGCGGTTTAGACGTGAAAACGCCACAGACAGACAGAGTTACTTTCACTTTTATTATTTAGTAAGGAAGAGGCAATATCTATGTTTATTAAGAACAGATTTAGTCTGTAATAACTAATTACAGTTTTCAATTATCATCTCACAAAAACAAAGATATTGAATATGCATACCTGACACAGAATTTACAAAACTGGCATGTCCTTTCAACTTCTTGATCCTGGTGCCGGTGGGTACGTCCCACACTGCGACAGTGGTGTCTGTCGCACATGTGTACAGATGAGATCCGTCCGGAGAGAAACAGAGCTCCATCACGGCTCCCGTGTGACCCTTCATCACCATCACATTCTCACACTGACCGTATACATTCCACAAATCTGAAAAGTGTTCCACATCAATGTTAGAAACATAGCTCTCAACTTTGTGATCACTATTACTTAACTAGAATCATCATCATCATCATCAGCCACAGGACGTCCACTGTTGAACATAGGCCTCCCCCAAAGATTTCCAGATCAATCTGTTGGAAGCGGCCTGCATCCAGCAACTTCCTGCGACCTTTATCAGGTCGTCGGTCCACCTTGTAGGTGGACGTCCTACGCTGCGCTTGCCACTACGTGGTCTCCACTCGAGAACTTTTCTGCCCTATCGGCTATCAGTTCTACGAGCTATGTGCCCTGTCCACTGCCATTTCAACTAGAATAGTAATATAGTATTTACTTACATATTTGTCTATCAAATCCTGCAGATGCTAAATGTTTACCCTCAGGGTGGAACTTTGCTGTAAATATCTCCCCTTGATGACCTTCCAATAACATTATTGGCGCATACAGATTCGAGGTTCGTGGAACCTATAAAAACAGGGAACATGTTGGTTTTCTGCTTTTACATTTTGATTATTTGATAAGTTGATGTACTCACCGATGAAGTCACTACAGCCTTTTCTCTAGTGCCGACAACAGAAATTTCATGACGAGTTCGTTTACTTGGAACGACGGATAAGTCGTCAGCTTTCCGTTTTATTTCCATTTCTGGCATTTTTAAAGAAAATTATTTATTTACGAAATGTTTATTTTTCGAGCAAAATGACCTAACCTCAAATGTTAATTTGTTTTGTATGAAAAAAAAAATCTACCAAATAACCATAGACAATACAATCTTTGTTGGCTTGTGTGTGTTTAACGTTTTGTACTTTAGAACTACGTACTTCAATTTTATTATCACAGTTTTAGGTACAGACTCTGAGGTATAAAATAAGTATTATAAAATGTGGTATCAATATTGGTTTATTTATAATATACTGAATGTTATTTTTTCTATAGTTTCGTATTTAAAGAAAAAATGACAGAGGTTTTGGCGGGAATTCTGACGGTGCGGGTGGTCGCTTGTTTTAATGATTTCATATTTTAGTCTAAAGTTGTGTTTGTAGTTAAAATGTGATGTGAATTTACGCGATAAACATCAACGAAGATGGACAGTATGTGGAAGCTTTGAAATAAGTGATTTTGGACGCTTTTTGTCGGGTGGATGGGTCGACCATGTTCGATTTCTCCGCTGCGAGAAAATCGTCTGAAAAGCATCAAACTGGAAGGAATTAACGTCAAAACTCCAGCAGGGCCTTGAAATTGAACACATCCGATTTCATTGCACTTGTGAAAAATTAGATATAAGCAAATAAAGAAATAAAAAGCACTTAAGACGAGGCTGTATGGGCTAGATCCCTTTGCCTTCCCGAAAGGGAAAATTAAAAAAAAAAAAAAAAAAAAAAAAAAAAAAATGACAATTGTCAACAAATGTTGTCTATGGCCAGCAATCAGCATGAAATAATATAATTTTCCAAAATCATGAATGAAAATAAATAGATTCCACAATGCGAAGATTAGAATTGACGTTAGCAATAATAAAGCCTCATGTAATTAAAAATCCAGTAGCTCTATCATACATCAGAAACGTTATAAAGAATCAATTTGTTGTTGTAAAAACAAAAAGAGTATCCCTGGACAATGAAACTGCGGGAAAATTCTACAAAGAACATGATAGAAAATTCTTTTACAACCGTTTAATTACATTTATGTCGAGGTAACACACATCCAATATGTTTTGCATATAAATTACTATGTATGTAAATATAACCTTAATTGTTCATCAGTGGCTGTATAGATTTACATGTAATGGGTCATGTGGACGCAATAAAACTATGGAGACAGATGCTCGGCCCCACTAGTGTGTACAAGGGCCAATTCCAGGAACCATACTGTCTCCGGGGTATGTTTGGCATCTCTGACACCAGAAATGTAGCTCATGGATCTGGTGTGTATCATAGCACTATGTACTAATCACTTATTTTCAATATTGTGTAAAGGTTGAATGTCAAAAGTCATTAATTATTGTTTTCTCTGATTTTGATTTTTATGGAATAGGAAGCTATTATTATTAAAGTCAAACATGATGACAAGCAGCCTGATAAAAGTGATCACTGCTCTATTCTGATTCTATTCATGGTGGGGACATCTGCTGTACCAGACAGGTGATCAGCTTGTGTCCTTTGAACATTTCACTCAATCCCACATTATCAAGCTAAATAGTAGCTATCTTATCATCTGATCTTGTTGTGCATCTTACCTATGTAAATAAATTTTAAAGTGCTTATTTATTCTATTTATGGTAGGGATGTCTGCAGTAGCACAGATGTATGATCAGCTTGCCTTTAGGAACCATTTCAACCTTTATTAAATATTGAAACAGTTTTTTAAAAGTTTATTTTTTTTATTGAATTATTTATTGACTAAGATAAAGTTATAAGTAAGTAACACCCAACAGTCACTTACATAGTCCTAAAGTAATTGTTAATATTTTAACTTTTTTTGGGGCATTTTTTGATTCTTGAATGAACATGTTCCTGTAATTAATTTATATTTTTGCAGATTCTCCACAATCAGCAGAACGAGAAATAAAGTTCTTCTTCCCAGACTTTTCATTTCACAACTGGCACAATAATGATGAAGTGTGCTACAGGAAAGGGCCTATTATATTTAATGATCACATGTTTCAGCATGTACGGAAACTTTAGTTTTTAATTCCAAAGTATAGAAGTCATCATTAGTGAAATTGTTTTGCCATAGAAGTAAAAATGGCTTGGCCACTAGTCAAGAAAATTGGATTATCTCCTAAGTTAAAGTTGAATATATATAAATTCATATTGCACTGAATTTTCTCAGTAAACATTATACACTGTGAGAGATATATGTGTTGATATTGATTGATTGTGTATATCACACCATAACTAGTACTCCATTTGGGCCATTCTCAGATCTGTCTTGGTGGCATAGTATTGTGTAAAACTGCCATTCTGAGATATCATGTGCAATTCCAATATCAATTATTAGTAACAGCCTGGACTCCAGAATTTGAGCTTACTACCACTTCTTACAGCAGTATTATTATAATTTTGTACCAATACCTGTACAAAAAAAAACGAAGTAAGATTATAATAATACTAAGAGGTGGTGGTACCCCCCAGATAGGGAATAAAGCAATTTTCATAAATAATTAAAGCTTGATCAAAAACCAATAGACTTCAAAATTTAACACTCAAAAGTTATTATAAGAATAACAATAATATGTAACTGATATACATATTCCATTTTCTTTTCATCTAATCTGCATTTGTTTTGGGCACCAACAGTTCCAAAGGGAGTAAGGACTTTTTTTATTAACATTGAATGTTAAAAAAATTTAAGTTGGCTTAAAGCCGCGTCTCCTGAACTAAATTATTAGACGGGCGTAGTTGTACCTACGCCGCAAAACATGGTATCGTTACACATTTTTATCTATGGTCCATTGTTACACAGGCAAGAGTCATTGTTTTGCATATGTGTTTTTCGGTTTTGTTTCGAGAAAAACCGGTGCAGGAGACGCGCCTTTAAGTTTGTAACCTTTAAAAACACCATAGATTTATAGATGCACAAATACCATTGAATTGTGAATGTTTCTTAAATATTGTCCGAGCTATAGCTAGCATGGATGTTTTAAATAGATTGTTGATATGTTGATATTTTTTCATGTACAGATAATTATAATATGGATGCAGTGTGATAGGACATTGAAATCAACTGTCTTTTTAACATTGGATCTATGTATGAACTTTATTTAACACAAAGATAAATAGACGTTATTATAAAGGCTAGAACTGGATCATGTTGCAGTGGCGGAACTGTTTTGTTGTTGGAGGCCTGGTCGGCAGCGCGTGGCGCCTTAAGGTCGGGGCCCGCAGCATTTTGCCCGAATGTCACCCTGTAGTTCCGCCTGTCAGATTGCATACTATGGGTATTGGGATGTAGTGATAGCTAGTATGGGAGCATTGTTGTCATAGCACAATATTAAGTTATTGTTTGTATAGCCGCATCTCCTGCGCTAAAACACCTACACAAAACATGGTATTTCTAATTTTTTTTTGTCTATGGTCCATTGTTATATGAGTAGGAGACAATGAAAAACCTCGTTTTGTGTAGGTGTTTTTTGTTTTGTTTCGAAAAACCATGTGCACGAGACGCAGCATAAAGTTTAATTTGAATTAGATTCAAATTATAGCAATATAATTTCTAAGTCATCTAGTAGATGTATTATTTATTTAACCCAATGAATCAAATCAGTGGAATAACTCAATAGTTGTATTTAAATCTCCAAAAAACGCTATAGAAACCACTGTAAACAGTACAAACAAGTGTTATATTAATTACAACAAAATTATCAACATACATTAGACTAAAGCAACCTGACTAAAAACTAGATACATAGGGGCATACGCAAGACAATTTGTTAACAATGTATCATAGACAACAGGTTTATTTTTAGTTTGTAGTCAGGTCGCGGAATTAACTTACGCATGAGAAATCACAAAAATTTGATTTCATTTTACACGAAATTTTGCCTTGAAAATGGACGGAGCACTATGGTGAACCATGAAATTCCTCTTATCAGGTTAATGAAGATTTTGTCCAAAATATCACCCAAAATGATATGGCAATGTCGAACACTATACAAAGGCAGATCTGTTACATCATCACTCCCCAATTTTGACAAACACTTTAGGTCTGGAGAACACCTTGATTCCTTCCTCCAACTTGGCCAGTTGCTTTTCAAGCTCCATTTTTCTGTTCCTCATTTTGAGAGTGTCAGTCTTTACTGGTAATTTGTTTAATTCGCTTACCAATTCTGCAAAACCTGTAAATATATTTTACAACATATATTGTAATAAGCTGAGACTGAGACTGCCTCCGTGGCGTGGTGGTATTTCGGTACGACTACGGTGCTGAGGTCTCGGGTTCGATCCCTGGGTCGGGCAAAGTGATATTGGATTTTTCCATATCAGCCCGGAGTCTGGAATTTGTGCCCGATATGGCGATAGGCTCGCCCCCTATCACATCTGGGACGGAACTAAGCTCGGCGAAATGTGGGTGTTCTAGTTCGCTAGTACGCCTCTGCCTACCCCTTCGGGGATACAGACGTGAGCTTATGTTTATGTATGTAATAAGCAGCGATAGCTCAGTTGGGAATGGTACGGACTGCTGAGACGATTGTCGGAGGTTCGAGACCAACCTCAAAAAGAGCACACACCTCTGACTTTTCTATGTTGTGTGTTTTCATTGTGAAATATGGCTTGCTACAACGGTGAAGGAAAACATCGTGAGGAAACCTGCATACCCGAGAATTTCTCCACAAGAATTTCGAAGGTATGTGAAGTACCAACCCGCATTAGGCCAGCGTGGTAGGCTAAGGCCTAATCCTTCTCATTAGTAGAGGAGGCCCGTGCCAGCAGTGGGACAGTAATATTACAGGGCTAATATTATTATTATTTATAGTTATTGTAATAATGACAAAATGAAGTCTAATTTACAGTTGTTTCTACCAATCCCAGTAGTTTCTAGTATTTCTAGTCACTTCCCTGTCATCATTCCTGCCATTTTACATTCCCTTTTCCACAACCCTTACACTCTATTCCAATCGCCATATCACTCTATCTTAGCTCCACCGTTATTACGTCCTTACTTGCCTGTCTGTATTCAAATGTATAGCATGATAAAGTTAATATCTTGATCTAGTATTTCCTTGTGTTGACCTATCATAAGTGCTTTTTACATGCCTATATGACTAATAAAGATTTTTATTTTATAATCCTTATTCATATCAGTTATTCAAAACTCCTTTAGGGTATAAACCATCCATGTGTATAAAAAAATAGTGACTACATACTATTCCTAAGCATCCTCAATGTTTCTTTCCGTTCCGTGTCAGGTAATGTGACATGTCCTGGGGGACAGCATGAGTGTTCGTCATCGACAGCAGCGCCTTCTGCCTCCTTCTGTATCTGTTCCTTGCGCTCACGAATGTACTTAGGAACTACGCCTTTTTGGTAACCTGAAATGACAACAATATTTCATCAGGAATTTGAGCAACTATTACGTGAATAAATATAACTGACAGTTTATTATGAGGTGTAAAAGATTGAAATTTACAGGCAGAAGATCAGCTCACTATCATCACCAGCCATAGGATGTCCACTGCTGGATATAGACCTCCCCCAAAGATTTCCAGCTCATCATCATCATCATCATCATCAGCCATAGGACGTCCACTGCTGAACCTAGGCCTCCCCCAAAGATTTCCAGATCGACCTGTTGGAAGCAGCCTGCATCCAGCGACTTGCTCACTTTATTGTAATTAAATTACCAACAATTATACATGACTACCTGGAGGTACCTCCAAGTGAGGACTGAACTAATTGGGTAGTACGTACAGCTGATTACTGAACCCCTAATAATGCTCATTACTGTTTGTGATTGAGTGGAGCTTGCTAAATAAAATACTGGAATGGATTTTTAAAATATGTGCCAATATTAAAGTGCATATTACCTGATGGTAAATATGGATCTTTAGCATCTTTTCTTTCCAGTATAGCATTAAGGCGACTACGATTCCTTTCACTGTCTATTAAATTATCTCCAGCACGTCTCGGTGTCTGTGAAGGGGGTGGGCTACTGTGTTGGCCCGTGTCCCCACTAGCTTTCAATTTAGCTTCAGTTTCCTCTGTATCATTTTTAGGGTATAAAACTGTGAGTTTAGCACTTTCCGCTAGTCTCTGTGCAAGATTGGATTCTATAGTCTGGCAACCAACATCTCTAAGACGACCGGATGACTCCGTAGACTTTACGTCTTCATCTGGAGAGTCTTCGACAGGCTTTATTTGTCTCATTTCTTTCCGCTTCAAGAACTCCGCCATGTCACCCTTCTTTAATCTTACATCTGTATGTTTTTTCCTGGAGTTTGTTAAGCTTGTCTTACCAACATTCAGTGTAACTTTGCCACTTTTGGTCGAGGGTGAGGACTTGACTTGGCTGAGAGAGCTGCCTGCCGTATTCGATAAGCGCGGGGCTTGCAAATTTTTTAAAGTGTATTTGGGTTCCTTCGGCGATTTTCCTTGAATAAATTTTAGCTGTTTCATATTTTCTCTGATGAAATTCTTTTTTTGTTCTTTCTCTGAAATGTTAATAAACTTTCTTAAAATATTATGATGGTAACTCACAATACATGTTTGAGATAATCTTATGACCAAAAATAGAACTAGTAAAATAATAAAGCACTAAATAAATTTTCAGATGTCTTATTATAACTATGTAGATCTTCTAAGTTTAACAAAGCATTAATATTTAGCTATTTCTGTTAATTATGAAGGTAGGTATTGTACCTACATAAGTTATTTAGTTGAATAAGTTATTTGCATCAAGGGCTTACTTGGTTCGGGGAAAATTCCCTTCAGTGTATACATAGTTGTTATCAAACGTAAACAAATCGGCAACGTAAATACACACTCATTATTTAGAGTTCAATAAAAACTACACTTTCCTAATGTATGTGAACGTGCATAGTTTTTCACTTTATATATTTTTTCCAAGAATAAAATTGTTAGCAGATTTGCGTTCGGTTTTTGTCACTTTTTTCAAACGGCCGTCAACGTCAGGGTGGTTTGTTTATGGTTTTGTTTCTGGCCGGTTAATGATTGAGCGAACTTTTTTCTAGACTCTCGTAAGTTTATAATTTTATCGTCATGGTGAATTTTATCTAGGTGTATGTAGTATGTACCTGATAAAGAATATTATTATGATAAAAGTTCTAATTGCTAATTCCGTAAACCAATATTTTATTCAAGGCTTTTATTAGCATTTAACTCAAAACTCCTTGCTCAAATCTCCATATTAGCGGAAGTCAAACGAGGTCTGCGAAACTTAGGTTATTGTCCTCTTTATATAGAACTTTTTGGTAAGATATTTCTTATTGCAATCGACCTCCTTACAATATTATGTTAAAAAAGTATGTTTTGTAATGTCTATATTTTTGATAAGTTTTAAAAAGTTGTAAAGGAATCATGAATTCCGTGACGACGGCGCCTCAGCTAAGTAAATATAGAATATCTCGTAGAGGGCGTAAATTACAGGTATACGATGATCAGAGGACACTGCTTGCGTTACCAAAGGATGTCCCAGAAAGAACTTGGTGAGTCTGATGCACTTTAGTTTTCTGTTCATGGCGTCCCGCACTCTACGCTTAGTTTCCGTGCCGCCCATGAGTAGGTACCTTCATCCAGGCAGATTAATTTAGCTGTCGTGCACTTATTAACAACTCGGGAATAGTTGGTGGGTTGCCTTTCTCGTATCTTTGCGGGATAATGGATTTAGGAACACCATACTGATTGATATGAGATCCGCAAATACTATCTACCTACCACCTATCAACACGTGAATTTAGTGGAAGCAACTTATGTGCCATTGATATGGCGGTGTCTTCTAGGGCGGAGATTCTCCAAAGAGAGGAGAACGACCTTATCGTACTGGACATAAGAGAGGAGATCGTGGAAGAGGCGCTCCGCATCGGTTACGAGCACTACATGGAGCGGCAGACCGCTCTGTTCACGGCGCACGTCGCCGCACAGGCGTGGCTCAAGCTTATTGACTGGTAAACTTCAAGGCCTAGCCCCTGTCAGCAATAAAGCTGGCCCGTGCATGGACACGGGTAGTATTAGTGGTAGTAGGACAATAATAATGCCGGGCCATTGCCGGGCAGCTATCATCCATCTAATATTATAAACGCAAAAGTTTGTGAGGTTGTTTGTTACTCTCATGCCAGAATGTCTGAATGGATCTGGATGAAATTTGGTACATATATAGTCTCAAATAGCACATAGGCTACTTTTAATCTCCGAAAATATGTCCAGTTCCCGTAGGATTTTCCACATGGATGAAGCCGCCGGCAACAGCTAGTAGTCTATAATATTTTAAACGTAAGATTCCATGGCATCCCTCAGAGAATTTTTATAATCACAGCTGATATCAGTAGCCGCCACAAAAAGGCCAATGTATGGCATTCAAAAACTTTTTCAGTCATTGATTTTCTCAGGGAAGGCAATGTGCGGGAGGCGGTTGAGCCGCGGAATTTCAAAGTGTACAATTATGGCGAAACTTCCGTAAAATACGTCAATGTAATTATAATTATAGCTACCTAAGGTCACGAAGTTGGACTTCAGAGAAAAAAGGCGAAAACCCACAAGGGACTATATATACATATAAATAGAATTTTAATTCTGTATCCCTTCTCTCCTAAAGGCACTTCTATCGCCATGACCCTGGCGAGGATCCTAGCGCGTATCCCCCTTGCTTCATTCCAAAGCGCGTGGAGTCCTGGATTCCAGACGACCTTCCTGATCCCTCTCCTAAGGATACATGGTGCCAGCAACAGTTAAACGTGGTAGAAGACACGGCAGAGGAGGGTCTGCTCCAGGCTTCCACCAGTTCTTCTTCTCTAGAGTATCCTCTTGTGGAGGAGATTCCACAGGAGTGTTGGTACGTGGATTATCAGTTTGGTAAATGTTCGAAACTTTAATACGTACTTAACTCTATATTATTTTTGAAGGTGTGCCAAAGGATCTTATTCTGTGTCAATTGTCTTTTCTTAGGTTCCCTGGTAAAGTGAATCTTCCACATTTAATGGTAAAGGAGAAACCAATCTTGAGCGGCAGTATTGTGAGTATACGTAGCTGATTACTTTTTAACTTTTTCATTTGTTCGAACTCCTCCCGCGTCCGACAATGTTCGAAGGTAGGTAACACCTGGACGATTTATTTGATGCTGTGTTTGGTTAAAGCGATCACGTCTTTCCTGCTCATTTGTTTTCTGTGAAATAATCTTGTCACACTTCCATTGCTCCTAAATAGGTACAATAAGATACATTTGCAATATTGACCGTCAAAAGTCATATGCCATGAGGGTCGCCAGTAGTGATTTGAAAGATGTGGTATGGTCAGGAGGGCCGCCGACGCCCCGGGCCCGAGGCCGTCGGTACATGGGACTCCACGCGGGAGGAGTCGCCCCGCTCCGACCAGCTCGGCGTCGACAGCGAACTGCTGCAGAAGGTCACCGACTACAGCACCGAGGACCTCTCGCGGAAGGTCAACCATCACTTTGTAGACGGTGCTAGTAGTTATATGCTTTAGATTTAGTTGGTTCGTCTGTTTGGAAGTAATGCATCTAACACTTTTGCTCCTTAACAGTTCAAGTTTGGTATTTAGACATTAGTTTTTAAGGTTTATTTGGAATTTAATAGTTGTTGTTAATGACACCTTTCATCCTTCCTTTTTCCCATCACATTCGCTTATGTGTAGGTTTCTCTTGTAGTTTTTACTTATTTTACTACTGATGTCATTGTGAACGTTAATTTAGAGTTCATGTGTGTTACATTACCTAATTAAAAAGTATTCATTATCCTACAAGGCTGTGATAGAAACTATATTAATTTAGAAAAAAAATAAAAAAATTTAGGAGTATACGTAGTAACACGTTAAAGTCCATAATGTCCATGGTACAGGAGTCGACGTACAGTGCGTTGAAGACTACTACTCCGGTGGACGGGTCGCTGCATGGCGCTGGAGACTCCACCGTGGTGCGACCGAGACGCAGGACCGGCGGGGAGAAGAGCAAGACCTTCAGTAAGGTCAGGTACGTGACATCACTGCGTCTGTAACACTGTAGTGTAGCAGTAGATTCCATCGTGGTGCGACCGAGACGCAGGACCGGCGGGGAGAAGAGCAAGACCTTCAGCAAGGTCAGGTACGTGACGTCACTGCGTCTTTAGCCCTGTGGTGTAGTGTCACAGCAGATTCCACCGTGGTGCGACCGAGACGCAGGACCGGCGGGGAGAAGAGCAAGACCTTCAGCAAGGTCAGGTACGTGACGTCACTGCGTCTTTAGCCCTGTGGTGTAGTGTCACAGCAGATTCCACCGTGGTGCGACCGAGACGCAGGACCGGCGGGGAGAAGAGCAAGACCTTCAGCAAGGTCAGGTACGTAACATCACTGTGTCTGTAGAGATGTAGTGTAGCAGCAGATTCCACCGTGGTGCGACCGAGACGCAGGACCGGCGGGGAGAAGAGCATCATTCGAGTATAAATTATAAGCCCGTTTCATTTTTGACGTGGCTGAAGAGACCTTCAGAATGATTATCTTCACTTTAGCGCACAGATAAAACTTGGCAGTGATCAAAATATAGGCTATCCGTTATGCTGGCTACAGTATTTCCAGTATATACAGAAAACATGACGTAATAGTATGGCATTGGTAGTTCATTTGGACGTAATTTAGGTGAAGTAACTAAGCGGTTTGCCACTTTGTTTTGGCGGCAGCGTGTATGGGCTGTGGACTGGTGATCCTGGGTTCGGACACAGGCCGGGTGCTCCTGTTTCTCAGATGACTTGTCTGATATTGGATACCAAGAAGATGGCGTTGGATGAGAGTGATCGTTGAAACTAAGGACCAATATTTTCTGCAACTTGCTTCAAGCGTTTTGTGCCGATGCGACGCCAGTGGAGTGGGATAGGGGCATGTAGAAGGAGCTTGTGGCTAGTGATGATATATATTTGTGAACAGCGTGTCGGCGAGGTCTCGAGGCGGGTTGCCGCCACTCGACGTGGGCGACTCTCGCTCCAGGATCAGCATCATATCAGACTGCCGCCTCAGGAACTTGAGGTCAGTGCTTCGGTACTCAATATTGACGGACTGAATGATTGTTTATATACGCGTACTGATTAATATAATTATGCCTCTGCATAAATAGTTTGGTTTTAATTTCAAATAGTTATAAGACCAGCACGAATGGACAGTGACCTGTATAAATTGAACTTTAAAGTAATCAAAACCCCACCTTTTTGATTTACAGCAAAAAAGAGAAGATATACCAAAACAATTTTTTGTCCGTATGTGGCAGACGAGCTAACGCGCCTGTTTGATGGTAAGTGGTTACCGTCGCCCATGGACTGTACAAAGCAGTTAGCTGCTGCCTAGTACCTACCGGTAATGTCAATGCTAAGTTATAGATCTAAAGAACGAACTTTGACTAAGTCTAAGTCAAAGAAACAAACTCAGTGAGGATTTGGAATTTTTAAATCGATTTTTGACTTTGTCCGAGTCATTTTTTACAGGAAAATATTTGCTTAGTCTCTTTGTCACTTCTGTCAGTCTGTTTTTCTTGTAAAAAATGGCTAAGTCGATGTTCGCTCTATAGCTCTCATCCTAATTATTGTCAATGTTATTGGGGAAGAAGCAGTCAAGATTTCAGCTTTGATTGTTCGATTTGGCCTGGTCCGTTCTGATTCAGTGACTTGATATTAACAAGTTTGAAAACTTCACAGGCCGATTTCAAATCCGATCATGACCAAATTCATATGGGGCCACCCTTGAAATAAGCTCTATCGAACACAAAAATAATTTTGAAAATCGGTCCACATTTAGCGAATATAAAAAAAATACAGACGAATTGAGGACCCTCTCCTTTTTGGAAGTCGCTCGAAAAAAATATACGTACATTCGGAAACTATTACCTTTCTTTCGGGGCAATCGGTAGTTTTGTTATAATATCTATTCGACATTAGGTATTTAACTCGATGGGTATTTAAATCACTATTGAAAATAACTGCCTCGGTGGCGTAGTTGTATTTCGGTACGACTACCGTCCTGAGGTCTCGGGTTCGATCCCCGGGTCGGGCAAAGTGATATTGGATTTTTCCATATCAGCCCGGAGTGTGGAATTTGTGCTCGATATGGTGATAGGCTCACGCCCTATCACATCTGGGAAGCAAGCTCGGCGAAATGTGGATGTTTTAGT
Organism: Clanis bilineata; assembly: GCA_036417725.1. Lineage (NCBI taxonomy): Eukaryota > Metazoa > Arthropoda > Insecta > Lepidoptera > Sphingidae > Clanis > Clanis bilineata. The sequence goes on along the minus strand of CM071139.1, from coordinate 815,507 downwards.
TCGCTAGTGCGCCTCTGCCTACCCCTTCGGGGATACAGGCGTGAGCTTATGTATGTGTATTGAAAATAAGTTACAGCTAGTTAATAGATCTATTATTCTTTTATAAAGTGAATGAAGTGTTGCATGCAATTATTCAGTTCGTACGGTAATTGCCCAGTTTTGTTCAGTAACAATACGACGGTATAATAAAAGGGTAGCCAGTGGGATGTATTCATGAAACGCACGTGCACTGTGCCGAGCTATTCACAATTTGTCAATGGATAATGTGAGTGTGACCGACACTTCTTTATTTCGTACATTATGTACAATGTACATGACATTGTACAGTGCGATTCAAATAAGAATGCGAATGTCAATGACTATCTGTCAAATGACACTTGAAAAGTGAATTTGCAACGAAACCTTATAATAAATTTAGACGTTTTTTCACTTTGTGACTGAGGCAGTAAAACAAAACAAAAAAACATTGAAACGCAATAACGCAAATAAGGTTTCGTTGCAAACCTTACTTTTCAATTGACATTTGACAGATAGAGGTCATTGACGTTCCTATTCTTATTTAAATCGCATAGTACATAGGTATATGGCTTTTTTGGTATAATGGGTGTCTATTGGCGGTGGAGATCACTTACCATCAGGTGACCCATCCGTTCGTTTGCCAGTCTCTTCTATAAAAAAAATAAAGGTAACTCGAGTGCATGAACCCCCGGCTGTCACATTTTTATCTCGCTTCAACGGGAGCCTATTTAAATCATCGCGACCGTATAACTCCAATTGTATGTAAACTGAATTAATTTCATCAAGGGCCGCGTGCTCGTCAAAGGAAAAATCTCGCATTATAATATATCGCTTGCTCCATTCATGGACACTTGTGAACCCCTAGGGGCCTTTTCTCTATGACCACAGTTCAAAACGAGTGTGTAACGCACCTCGTCGCGTTAATAAAGTAGATTGATTTATCCCTAGTTTCTTGAAGAAACTTTCGATGAAAAAACTTTCTTGATCAAAGTAGGTTATAAAGAAAAATAAACGGCTCGACACAATTTTAACTATCGCTTTTATCGATACTTTTTCTATCAGTCCGACCCGTGACCACGAAGACTGCAAAGCCTTCGAAACGTCGGGAATAAAAATTAAAAACCAAATCGTGATAGAATCCGAAAAAATAGTTTTATTTCAATGTATGACATTCGCGTAAACTTAAGAAATCAGTAGATACTTTTTCTCTAATCGTTGAACTGTTTACCAACGTAGACATCCGTAATATCAAGTACAAGATATTGCTTATATCTTAGTTTAGTTATTCCTTTAGCTGTACATGAGCTTTGTGGTGGCCCAATTACTCCCTCCTTTTCCCAGTCCGTATTCCCATCCTTTTCGATTGGCAACGCACCCATGATAATTTGTCTTTTGGGTGTCTATGGGCGGTGGAATTCACTTACCATCAGGTCTGTCAGATACTGCTATAAAAAACTGGTTACAGAGAATGTCTGAAAATTGTTCCATATGGATTTCATAAATATGTACCTACGCGACCGCGTTACGCGTTGATAAGATAGTGAATACTGAATAAAGGACCAGGGTTGACAGCTTCGTGATTTATTATCGGGGTGATATTTGTGACGCTCTCGAGGCTTATTAACCTCGGACAAAAGAGGAGTGTTTAATGTTTAACCCGGAGTACAAACAAAGATATGGTATAGGTTTTAATCCTTTGTCAAGCTGTGACGTCGTAGCTCTTAAACCAATGGTTATAATGTCGATCATGAGAAAATGCGCTGCTTACTGTCATAAAACGAACTTTAATAAATGCGAATGATTGATTGCGTTAATTAAAGAAAACTTCGGAAACTGGATTTATACCCTTGAGAGTTTCCAGATTTTTTTTTAAGTTAGGAGAAAACTACCAGCATTACAACGGTATGGTGAACATGTGCATCAGCCACTAGGACTTAGTCCAATGCTGCTGGGGTCCAATTCTCTATACCCAGTTAATCACACTTCATAACGAGTGTGTTAACTGATCGCATAAATCATAAAAGGAATATAATCTTAAATAGAACGGCTGATTACTTTTCAATACGAATTTCAATAAAAAAATACTATGTGATCACGTGTTTTTCTAAAAAAAACACGAAAACATACACAAAAAAATAAATAAATAATAAATAAATAGCAATACACCCAACAGTCACACACCTAGTCCTGACCCCACACTAGGTATAACCTGTACCGTGGGTGTCAGAGACTATAAGAGACGCACGGTCTCACAACACCCAGACTTGAAACAAATATCTGTGGGCCACACAAACATTTGTCTTAATGCGGTAATCGAACCCGCGGCCTCTCGCTTCACAGCCGGCTACTCGCCCGCTGCGCCACGAAGGCTGTCAACAATGATTTTTGCTGTCTCCTGCTCATGGGTCAATGGACCATAGATAAAAATGTGTAGCGAAACCATGTTTTGTGTAATGTTTTAGTACAGGGGGCGTGGCTTTACAGGTTCAATGGTCATATTGTCATAGTGAATAGGACCCGGGTGGCCAGGTGTGCACGGGTCAATGACACACAAGCCCTATTTGTAGTCAGTACTCAGTACATAGTTACAGGGTTCGCACAATGCTATCATTCAACTGCGTTGTTGACAACCCTGGCACAGGGTGGGACCCAGGTGTGGGGTCAACGACCGACTACTCAATTGTATTTGCCTTCAGGGGGTTTACGTAAAGCTATTTTGGACTGTAGGTACTCGAGTAGGACGATCGGCAAATTTCGAATTACTTTGAACTTACGCTCAAAAATCTTGAGATACAGTAATACTATTACGAGTAATATAATTATTTTGCACATAATTGGGAGTTCGAAATTCTCGGCGAAAATTCGTTCGGGAAAACTCTTCTATGAAACGAAAAATATTTTCCCTGTCTGACGTCATTTCCCTAAAATATAACGGGTCTACAGCAAACAAGTTCACATACATTTTAATATTTTACCAAGAATATTCCTTGGTTCTCGAGTCAATGCCATTAGATGGGTCTGTAGCCTCGCCGCTCGCGGTTCGATTCCCGTCGCCGTATAATTTCACCTTCATTATACAGATGACTGCGGGTCTAATTGATTCAGAATACAATCCGAATGTTCCCCGGGAACCCGATGCGGTCAATGTATGTGTTTTGAATAGTCAATGGGATGTTTTGAATTATTATCTGGTCAGAGACCACATGGGGTGATTCAGAGACGTTCAGTCGTTGGTAATCATTTGAATTTTTTCCTTATTGTGGCGACATCAGCTGATAGCTATTTTCAATTCACTTTTTTATTCCGTGAACTAAGTATATTTACATTACTCGATTATCATTTGAGTCTAAGGCTGAGATCTAGAGCGAACTTCTACTAAGTCTGAGTCAAAGAAACGAACTTAGTGAGGATTTGGAATTTTTAAATTGAACTTTGATTTAGTTCGAGACATTTTTTACAAGAACAGACTGACAGACAAACTAAGCAAACATTTTCTTAGAGAGTGTCTGCAGAGTGCTACAGGCTTGGTAGATCAAAACCACGTTGCAAATGTTTTTCTTTTTCGACCGACTTCCAAAAAGGAGGAGGTCCTCAATTCGTCTGTATTTTTTTATGTATGTTACGCGATATCTCCGCTAAATGTGGACCGATTTTCAAAAATATTTTTGTGTTCGATAGAGCTTATTTCAAGGGTGGTCCCATATAAGTCGGTCCGTTAAGTTTTTAAACTTGTGATTATTTTATATTATTCTCATCATGTGGGGGTTCTCGGACGAATGCGAGAGTCTACTGAAGCTCCTAACTTCATCTGAAGTTCGTTGTATTCTTCGTCTCTCTTTGGCCTTTCTATTTCGACAAAGACACGCGAAAAAGTCTGGTTCTGATTAATATAAAACATACTAACTAATAACTTCGCCTATTCAAACGTGATCCTCGGTAGTATAGTGGTTAGTATCCCCGCCTGTCACGCGGGAGACCGGGGTTCGATTCCCCGCCGGGGAGGCATCCCTTTTGCCCTTCGACGTTCGTTGAAAATGTTACTAGTTTATTTAAATTTCTTTAGGCAATAATTACAATAGTATTTGTCCATTTTGTTAATTAAAGTTACAATCATAAGCTTTAGAAGAATGGTTCTCTTTGCTAAGTACCTTATTTTAATTTTGTTTTCCACCGGCCCTTATCCCAATTCGGTGCAACGAACCCCCCGCTCGAGCAACACCCCTTTTAAGCATGTTGCAGTAAGGATTCAGCTTCGTTTTTACAACTGGCCTCAATCCTTACTTGGATGGAGGGATGATAACATTTAAATTAGACCTAGTTTTAAAATCACATCCTGAATAGTGACGAGCTGCTCGGCCTCCGGTGGCCTAGACACTAATGTAACATATATATGTGCCGCCTCCAACGGGTTTAAATCTACCTCGTGTATACATAAGTTTTGAGACGAAAGAAAAGTTGCATAACTTTTTTAATATTTAACTTATATTTTTAAAATTTTCAGTAAGCATTAAGTAGATAATAATCAATAATAAAATATAACTATTATTCAAAATGGCCACCCTTGTTTTTAATACGAACAACGCGAACGTTGTCCAGTACTGCTCAAGAGACACGATGCGAGGTGATCCTCTTCACCGACGAAACAATATTTACTGTCGAAGAAAAGTTTAACCGAACAAAACAACAAAGTGTATGCCAAAAGCAGCAAGGACGTCCCAGCTTCAGCACGGAATGTCTCGCGTACCCATCATCCGGCTAGTGTTATGGTATGGTGGGGCGTTTCATATGAAGGTGTGACTCCGCTCCTTTTCTGCCAACATGGCGTCAAGGTTAAAGCTAAATATTACCAAAATGACATTTTAGAGTCTGTTGTGAAACCCCTGACACGTACTTTACTTCACAACAAGTACTGGGTTTTCCAGCAAGACTCCGCGCCATCCCATAAGACAAAAACCACCCAAGCTTGGCTGAGGGAAAATGTACCAGCCTTCATCGCGCGGACGAATGGCCCTCCTCCAGCTCCGACCTCAACCCGCTGGATTATTCATTGTGGTCTGAATTAGAGCTCAGGGCCTGCCGAAAGTCTCACCCAAACTTGGAGTCACTGAAGTGAGCCCTCGTCCGAGAACCAAAGCGGATTCCGCTGGAAAAGGTTCGTGCCGCCATTCATGACTGGCCAATCGTCTAAGGACCTGTATTAAAAACAAGGGTGGTCATTTTGAATAATAATTATATGTTATTGTTGATTATTATCTACTTAATGCTTACTGAAAATTTTAAAAATATTAGTTGATTATTAAAAAAGTTATGCAACTTTTATTTCGTCTCAAAACTTATGTACACCCGAGGTATAAGTGTTTTAGGCATTGCTAATGGTCATAGCCTGTAGACCAAGATAACATCAGGTGCGCATTCTTCTGCTTGCGTAAATAAAACCTTAATTGCGAGCATCTAGGGCCTTAATTATAAAATCATTTTAGCTGATAATTTTTTTTAAATCTTGTATTGTTTGCTTTAAATATGGTAAATAAATAAAATTATTATTGTATGGTTAAGAATAGTTTGTCCCTTTCATTTTTAAACAATGCGACACAAGGAAAAAAGTTACTACTATTCTTAACCATATATACATACATACATAAATACATACATAAGCTCACGCCTGTATCCCCGAAGGGGTAGGCAGAGGCGCACTAGCGAACTAGTACACCCACATTTCGCCGAGCTTAGTTCCGTCCCAGATGTGATAGGGGCGAGCCTATCGCCATATCGGACACAAATTCCAGACTCCGGGTTGATATGGAAAAATCCAATATCACTTTGCCCGACCCGGGGATCGAACCCGAGACCTCAGAACCGTAGTCGTACCGAAATACCACCACGCCACCGAGGCAGTCATTCTTAACCATATCAGCTAAAATGGTTTCACAAGTAAGGCTTCTAGAATGTAACAATAAACGTAGTGGCTGCAAGATAACCAGCATCTTGTAGCATTATGCATGCGGATTCTTTGTCACCAGCAGTATTAGCATGTCACCTTCGGAATTTACCGGTCAACCACACCGACCCGCCATCGCTGCCTTTACACGGTGACAAGGATTGCGGGAAAACTAGGGACAAGTCTTTACAAACTTAAAAGTAGAAGGGAAGCTACTGACCTTTTTTTATGACAAATTTAAAAGGAAGGTTGAGATTTAAAGAACGAACTTCGACTAGGTCTAATTCAAAGAAACGAACTCAGTTAAGATTTGGAATTTTTAAATAAAATTTTGACTTAGTCATTTTTTACAAGAAAATCTTTGCTTAGTCCGTCTGTTTTTCTTGTAATAAATGACTCGGAATAAGTCGAAGTTCGATTTAAAAAATACAGTTCGCTCTATAGATATCAGCATATAAGGTGTTACATAGTTGACAGTCTCCGTAACGCAGCGGGTGAGAAGCCGGTTGTGAAACGAGAGGCGGCAGGTTCAATTCCCGCACCGAGATATATATTTGTGTGACTCACAAATATAACTTAGTTTTAAATAATTATTTATTAATGTTTATCGGGTTATTCACTTATTACTTAGCATTATGTCAATTATAGTATAGTCAATTAATCATTATAGTCAATTAACTAGAATTGATAGTTCGCAGCTGCGTTTTGTACGATGAGTGAGATTTCTGAAGAGTTCATTAATGCCGTTGCCAATCCCTATTTAATTAGTTTCTATGAGAATCAGCAGTTTGGCTATAATTCTGTCATTTTTCATAACAGTTCTCTGTCAGATGGGCCATGTAGTCGTGTGCCTTCGTAAGCCAATAAAAATACTCAAGAACCCCATATACTAGATAGATAGATAGTAACTCTTTATTGTCGACACACACAGAAAACAGGTAATATTAAACAAAAAAAATTGACACAAGTGGCGGCCTTATTGCTAAAAGCAATCTCTTCCAGGCAACTATTGGATGGAGAGGAATAGTAAGAAGATAATAGGATAATACTAGCTAGTTTACTAAAGTTTAGTTTGTTATAGTTTGCCCTGAAAATGCTCGCAGGAAGTCGCTGGATGCAGGCCGCTTGCAACACGTTTGTCAGGAAATATTTGGGGGAGGCCTTTATCCAGGAGACGTCCTGATGATAATGATAGTTTGCCCAAGTGACACTACTAGACAAACGTGGAGAAAACATTAATTATCATCGTTTTCGCTAACTTGTACTATAAGCTGAGAAACTTATCCTCAAATAATTCCCATCATACTCACTGTAGTTCCATCGATCTATACCGAGCAATACCTACCGAAAATCATGAAAATGTAACGCGGTATTTGTAATTTTAATGCGACTCAAGGCTCCTCCAACATGTCAACGCCTCACTAAACACATTGGATGCTGCATCACAATCAGCCGGGATGGATCGGTCACTCAATCCACTTATAAATGTATAATTTGAATACAGTTTTCACAACTTGAAGATTTATTTACTGCCGAAGTGTCGCAAAAAGATGAAGACGTGCTCAGATGCTAAGAGCCTGTGTTAATAATCAATATAGCATTGTATCATGTACGTCAAATGGGTATAACTAGTTCACTGCAGTTTAGTTTATTTCATCCGAATGGGTAGCAAATTAGAACAACATAATCACAAGTTTAAAAACTTAACAGACCGACTTCAAATCCGATCGTGGCCAAATATGGGACCACCCTTGAAATAAGCACTAGCGAACACAAAAATAATTTTGAAAATCGGTTCACATTTGGCGGAGATATCGCGTAACATACATAAAAAAATACAGACGAATTGAGAACCTTCTCCTTTTTGGAAGTCAGTCGATTAGTGTGTTTGTATGTATGTACATGTATGTATGTAGGAACACTTTTGGTGATGCCGGCGTTCATTCTCTTGGGCTTTCAAAATTTGTTTCTATTTTTTCTCAGAATTGATTTGGGATTGCATAAAGCCCCATTACACCTATACTAGTTGCGATCACTTTATCAGATGTAACTTGTAAGCAACCACAGCGTAACGTAGTTGAATTAGGTGATTTTTGCGAACTATAGGCATAAAATAAGTAGGAATAATAGTATTCTTCTTCTGTGAGTCAAGTCAATATTTTGTTCCAGATTGGACACTCAGTATGAGATATCGTCTGAGAAAATGGATACCCCGCCGGGAGAGATGGTCAAACGCAAGTGAAATTGATGTATTTTTATTCGGTTTTTAGGGTTCTGAACCCAAATGAAAACGGACCCCTTATATTTTTTAAATCAATTAATTTAGATTTTGAAATCGTAGTCATTTTTAATTAGTTTTATTTCTTTGTTTAATCGCGTGTTCAAATATTTATTGTGAAAAAATTAAATCGTATTTGTTGGAAAATATTATAATTGCGTTACATCAGAATCTATGACTAAATATAATTTGATACTTTTTACAGTATTTATTTTTTTATTCGCGTTTTTCTACATTAAGTTATATCAAGGAAGGAGTCATTTTAATAAAACCTTTTAATTTTTCACATATAACATACACATAAGCTCACGCCTGTATCCCCGAAGGGGTAGGCAGAGGCGCACTAGCGAACTAGAACACCCACATTTCGCCGAGCTTAGTTCCGTCCCAGATGTGATAGGGGGCGAGCCTATCGCCATATCGGGCACAAATTCCAGACTCCGGGCTGATATGGAAAAATCCAATATCACTTTGCCCGACCCGGGGATCGAACCCGAGACCTCAGAACCGTAGTCGTACCGAAATACCACCACGCCACCGAGGCAGTCTCAATTTTTCAATCTTACATTTAAATTATAGGTATCAAATTATGACTCTACACATTGCACCTCTGTCTGTTCTTTTAGTGTATGGCGTTACAATCTTTTCTATATCTATCTACATATTTATATAAATCACTGACTTATCTGCATCGTCGAAACTTTTGGAATAAGGAACGTGAAATTTTACATACAACATTCTTTTATGACGTAGGTGAGCACTAAGCAAAGGATTTTTGGAAATTCATCCACTGAGGGGATAAAAATGGGAATACGATGGGACAGACTCACACGGGCGTAGCCATAGGCAAAAGCTAGTTACACATATAAATAAAATAACACCCAACAATCACATACATAGTCCTAATCCCACACTAAGATGGAGTTTTGTGTCATGGGTATCATAAACTACGACTTTCGCACTCATAACACCCAGACCTGAAACAAATATCTGCAGGCCACACAAACAATAATCTCCACGCGGCGATCGAACCCGCGGCCTCTCGCTTCACAGCCGGCTACTCGTCCGCTTTGCCACGGAGGCTGTCAATATGATACAGGACATGACAACTACATTAGCAAATGTGCGTTTAACCCGATAATGACGCCTCACCCTCGTCGCCGCGACCGGGGTGGACAGAGCAAATAAAACATCGATCATCGACCACGATGCGGTGGTACAAAGTGCTCTCTCTAAACAAGGGTGATTTATAACGGTCACCAGTCACCACCCGCCGCTGGCTGGTGGTCGGTGACACGTCTGACGTCACATACGTGACTGTATTTTCATGGTTATGAACGTTTTATTGCACGGTTTGTTTTGTCAACCGACGCCAAAAAACGAGGTTCTTTACTCGGTATTTTTTGTGTGTGTTACTTGATATTTCCAAATATTTTTCAAGATTATTTTTGTATTCGATATAGCTTACTCCAAGAGTGGTCCGGTCAAGATCTGATGAAGGAGTTCGTTTCGTATTTCTATTGGTTAAGCCTTGGGCATTTCATAGATCAAACGAAATGCAGCATACAACTTTGATATACATTACGCGGATGTAACATAACCTCACGCCTGTATCCCCGAAGGGGTAGGCAGAGGCGCACTAGCGAACTAGAACACCCACATTTCGCAGAGCTTAGTTCCGTCCCAGATGTGATAGGGGGCGAGTCTATCGCCATATCGGGCACAAATTCCAGACTCCGGGCCGATATGAAAAAATCCAATATCACTTTGCCCGACCCGGGGATCGAACCCGAGACCTCAGAACCGTAGTCGTACCGAAATACCACCACGCCACCGAGGCAGTACGCAGCAGGCAGTTTTTAGCAGAATCTGATAACACAAGAAACACTTTAGTGTTATAATATTATTATTAATTAAAGTGTTTTACATTTGAGTCTATTTTTATTGGCTAGCAAAGGCTATCAATCAGATGGCCAATGACAGGGGCACAGTAAGCCCGCTGCATGTCTTGGGAAAGATTTGGGCTTCTGGTCTCGTTCCCGTTGTACAAAACGCAACGACACGCCACTTCATCCATATCCCATCCATGCTGCAGTCAATATTCACATATTGCTAAAGTATATTCGTAAGTTAGCGAATAATTTAGCAAATAAAAAGGTTTAATCGACATCCCCGCATGCCTAGCCAGCTTGGCGTAGTGTTATCGGCTGGGTAACTATCGCGTAGCACATTCATTTCCCACCCGGCGCCCGCACATCCCGTGTTCAACGGCCTATCGCGGATATCACTCGCTTTTGTGCCCTAAAGCCTAGTTGATTTATTATTCCTGCTTGCATGTACTAACCTTAGTTATCCTAATGTGGACTATTGAAAGAATGAAAGAAAGAAATAAATCAACTTTAATCAGCCAATGTCTCAGGCAACAATGAGTGGGAGAGAACAAAAAGAATAAGACAGAATATGTAGCACTTAGAGGTAACAAAATTTTGTTTTCGATAGAGCTTATTTCAAGGGTGGTCCCATATAAATTTGGTCACGACGTGAAGTCGGTCCATTGAGTATATAAACTTGTGATTATTATATTATGATTCTTTCGATATAGAGAGTGTCTATAGGCTGTGGAAGATATCTACCATCCTATCTACACGATATATAATTGGCGCTATTTCGCCGTCAATTAGCATAGCAATTCGTTTGAAGTTACATATAACATTATAATAATAATGCTTGTAGTTAACATTTAATTACGGTGCCTGTAATTACTCTATAATAGCCTGTTGTTTTGAACCTGGGTCATGGAAGCCCTTGCCGTTTAACCTCCCTTATAATTTGTGACTATGAGCGTAGAGAATCGATAAATACGTCGGTGGCTGTTTAATAACTTACCTTTGCTTTTTTGTATATTTTTATTAAAATGAATCGTATGGAATAAATGTTTATTTAAAAAAAAAATATTTAGACTTTTGGGTCATTTTTAGCTTGTGACCGTATGTTTTTTACTTTTAAAACGAATTGGTTAGGTTAAAATTAATGTTAGGTATCATGTGATTGTTGATGTCCTTCTGCCTGCATCGGTCATCCACTTGTCCTGTCGCCTTTGATTTGTTTCTTTCATCTTTAGAGTTTAAAGAAGCATTTATGTAGGCCGGCATGATTCTGATGACCACTGATTAATTCATTGCTTGTTGGTAGTCCCTGGCATTTTCAACCTCGGACCCAAAAAGAGGGGTGTTATAAATTTAAAGTGTGTATCTGTATATCTGTCTGTGGCATCGTAGCTATTACACGTATAGACATTTTCATTTTTTTTTGTTTGCAAGGTGACTTGATCGGGATCTTGTTCTTGGTCATTATTCAAGAAAATCTGTTCAGCCGTTTGAAGATCATCGGCTCTTTTCGGAGAAGGTTTTCATTCTCCAGATTCGGTATATTCTGTAACTTCAAAAACGTCATAACAAGCATCATCTTGCAAGGTGTTATCTCTGACGCTTGTCATAAAATTCGGCGAGTGAAGCGCGTGTGTTCAATGATTTGCACATGAAAGCGATATCCAGGTAACTCGATGTTTTCCATCAGCGGGGAATCGATGTCGATCAGCGGGAATTGAAAGCACGGGGGTTTATGGTGACAGGTTTGTAGGGGGTGTGCGTTTTGAGTGAAGATTTTTCAACATTGCTTTATAATAATTCAAGTTTCGATGAACTATGGGGGTTTAAGGTATTTCTGGAACCTTTAGATGCAGGTGGATGGTAAATGATCACCGTCGTCCACATCGTTGGCCCATTATATACGTTGACTGTAACAGAGTTACAGTTTAACTACTTCGAGGCCGTAGTTAGGTGTTCGATGTAATACCAAACGTATTTTTCTTATCATTATTCATTTCCACTTTTATTTTGTTAAATCGCCCCAGTCCAAGTTATTCGCTGCCGTGTGTGCACCCCATGCAGATGATGGTTTGCGATGACGTCACGTAGGGTGGCCCATCAAGCCGGCACGTGAGATCATACACCGCGCCGCTCCCGGCCGCGGCTGTATGCCACGATTCCTTTGTCACGGTACATTGAGTGCGCGCCATTTTTTCACCGACTTTATGGCGGTTCATATAAACGCACTCCCTCGGATTCAATATGGGGACATTGACGAATAATCTGTTTGAGTGGTGACTGGCGACATGTGTCACAGTGATTTGCTCACGTGAGGGGTGTTGGGAGGTGCACAGAATGAGCTCTCAAAAATGTCTTTTTATCGGAATATTGAATCTGTGTTTTCAATTTGTGGGGGTTGAAATTATTTTTATTAAAATCCTCTCTCATAGCCAAAATATAGTCTAAATTAAGTCCAAAATTAATTTGTTCTTCGTTCATCACTGTTTTCCCTATTACAGCTACATATTTATAAGTTTGATGAAACTCATTTGTTTCCGTGAAAACAAATGCGCGTGTCATTTCCTGTTGTACACATCGGCGCGGCGCGGCGCGGCGGGCGGTACAAATGTGTATTTATTATAGAACATCATCAAAGGTGGTTCAGCTCCACACAAATTTATCTAAATATATTATCTTGCTATGATTACAACAGAGAAATAGATGTTTTTACACGTCAGCTCAAAGAGTAATGTCATAATCATGAACATAATGAATTTTAGAGTCAGTGTGTTATCTGCCCGAGAAAGTAAGAAAGAAGTAGGTAGCTAAAGAATACCTATTCTTTAGCTAGTCAAAGTAATTTAATGATGAAATATAATTTTGTTTTGGAATAATGTGAATTAGTTGCCTCCTTGGTATCGCGGTAGCGTATATGGACTACGGTGGGGGGATCCAGCGTTCGAATCTCCGTTTCGCGCTGTAGACGTGGCTCTATTACTCAAATGAGCTAGCGTATTTCGCAAACATATTATACCGTAGTGGGTCTTTTCTTTTAGGTATATCAAATCCAATTTCTTATTTTAGCCGTGTCGTAACGAACGACAATTTCGTCAATGTCAGAGTGTAGATGGCAAGCGTACGGTTATAAAAAAAATCTTAGATATATGCGCATTAAACTATACTGTCATTACTTTACCTTCCGCGATTTTAATTATTTATTTATTTATTATAGCGTCATCCCTGTCAAGCAAACTCATTCTTGCATACAACTTTACTTCAAAACTAGATATTTTAATAAACTGTCATAACTATGCCTTCGTATAGATATTTATTTCATCTCGCGAGTGCGGACCGTTTTGTATTTATAGTGCAGCTTGTATCCGTTAAAGGAAACAGCGTTATTTATAGCCTATTACATGTTCCTGTTTACGTATCGCGTGATGACGATGTATCACACATTAGGCGGGTGTAGTGTTGCCAGATGTCCCGATTTGCGCGGGACGTCCCGATTTTCAGGGGTCCGGTGACACGTCCCGATTTACCCTTAATCGGGACGCCCAATGTCCCGATTTCTGAGTATCCTTCTGGCATGTACTTTAATAGAAATTTTTAACATTCGCTCGTACTCGCTTACCTTAATAGGCTGGGCATATTTCTAGTGTGGATAGAATGAAAGTATGAACTCGATCCCGAGATCGAATCTCCTAAATGTGAGGTATAAAACCTCGATTAAAAAACGCAATCAAATTACGCCAATGCTGGCATTCGATCATAAATTTAGTTATCTTTAGAAAAAAATACATATCATAGTTTGATTTCTTTGTTATACTAAGCAGCCAATAACGTCCCGATTTGAAAACCTATGTCCCGAGTATTTTAGCCTTGTGTTCCTATATTTCACACAATGGAGCTGGCAACATTAGGCGGGCGGGAGATGAACATCTAGCACCTGTAGCTCAACCGTTAGCTGGTGTTTCTTGCTAGCGACTAAGTAAAGTATTTGAATGCTTCTAACAATTACGTGGGGAATTCATGTTTCTCATCTCAAGTGGACGTAGATACGCAAAAAGGATCCAACCCACAGTATGGTCGAAAATGATCTGAGTATGCGAAATTAATCTATAAGGTCTATATTTTCTAAATTAGAACTTATTTCTATAAAAAGGACAACAATATTCTTACAACTATGTCCCAAAACAACAAAATCACAAAATATATTAATAAGCAAATACAATTTAAACTTTAGTGTTCATTCAAATTTTTGTGGGTTGGATTTTTGCGTATCTACGTCCAATTGTTTTACGTATTCGGTAGCAAGAAGCGTCAAAAACACATAGTTTGAAGTTTGAACGACCGTTTGGTTTTAGCGGTGCATACATCGATATAATAATATACCTAGATGCACAGTTCCATACAAATATCATTGTAAACAGTGTCCTCGACAGACAAAACAAATAAACATCACAAATTTAATTAAATTAACACAAATATGACCTTATAGACGCGGCATAAAGTAGCTTTTTAAATTGCATGTTCAAACGTTCTTATATTCGAAATTTTTGAATTTCCAATAGTTTTTGAATTTGACAATAATTTGACATTATTAAAGAAACATTCTAGTCACTTGGACAAAGATTGAATGGAGTCGAATAGTTCTTGTATTTATTTGTGAGAAATGTTGACCACATGGCGTACAATGTAGATGAGAATGGCGATATCTGTATAATAATTTTACTTACATTAAGAGATAGATAGAGTATAAATGTTTAGAAGATAACAAAGCTTATTAGTTATGAATATGAAATAAGCACTGTTTTGCCTTAACGTGATTCATAAATAAATAACATCCAACAGTCACATACATAGTCCTGGCCCCATACTAAGATCGTCCTTTGCTCTTTAGATTCTTAATAATTTCTTTTAGACTATCATTCGTTTTCTTAATCTTTTGTTCTGCCTTTTTAAGTTTCGCACTAAATTAGATTTAAGTTTAAATTTTTGGTTGCGTTCTTTCAAATTAACTGTAAAAAATAACGTCTTAGGTGTGTTAAAGATTGATGAAAATTCTGATGGTATTGGTGATCCTTCATTATTTATTGGTTCAATTGCTGGTTCCTGGAAATGAATATGTTTCCAATAAATGATGACGCCACAATTACTGTTGTAGTAATTATGCCTAACGACCGGTTCCAATAAATGATCTCAATCCTAGAATCAAAGATAAAAATGAAAAATCGCGAGAATGAACCATTAAAATTATTATTTGACAGCGGAATGTTCAACTTTGTTCATATTGGCAAATTTTTATGATCTGCACACTTTGATTGAAAACATTTATTAGAATTAGTCGCAAATTATTAAATAGTCATTTTACATGGCAGTATGTACCTAGTATATGCTTGCTATTGATGAATTCTGTATCAAATATTTTTCAGCTATTACACTTGTACTGCACCCTGCCTCATTTAAATTTGTAGTTACGACAATCTAAAATAAAGTCAATAAATGTGGCAATATTTATTTATTTATTTATTTATAGGTACACCAACAGCATACATATTGTTAAATTAAATAGTAAACATTAGTTAAGGACAATGTAGCTGATGACAATTTATCACCTTTATTTTTGGTACAGCATTCTTTTTAATTTTCCTAATCCATTTTTCTGTATAATATCCATCGGAACCGGCAAAATGGTCTGAACAAACCACACTTGAGTAATTGGGTTTAAAATTTTCTTCTCTCCTTTCTTCGGAAATAATTTTACGCCATTTATCTCTTACTATTTCATTTCATGGAAATCTGTAATTAATAAAAAAAATCATAAATTTAAAATAAATATAATATATTTACAAAAAAAAACGACTCCATGTATTTCATTGTTCCAAATCATGATTTCAAAAGGGACAAAATATTGTATTAACTGAATTCGTTAAATTAATTATTTATATACGTTTAATACTTAATTTAACATGATTAAGGTTTTAAGAATCAAGTAAGGGAATTATACTTACTTAAAATATGAAATCCCATGTGTTTTGCGCTTTGTAAGAGTGTTATTTTTGCACTCTTACAAAGCGCATTTAGGCATCTTCACAGGCGAACGGTCGGCGCCCGACTGACAGCAACAAGTGCTTACTTACATTTTAAGCACTCGTTGGCTGTCCCACTTTCTGAGCGTCAACTGTGCATCTAGGTATATTATTATATCGATGGGTGCATAGCTTGACTATGAGATTTTTGACATTTCTCACTAGCTACTACGTAAAATATTTGAGCATCGATCTAGATGCACAGTTGACGCTCGGAAAATGGGACAGCAAACGAGTGCTTAAGCACTCCTTTTGCCTACAGTTGGACGCCGATAGAATTCTAAATGTCAATTTTCAAATTTAAGAACGCTTGCTCATTTCGTTTAAAAAGCTACTTTATAACACGTGCATAGGGTTATAATTGCGTGGATTCAATTAGAACTTGTGATCTTTTTCTTTGTTTTATTTCTGAGACCACTTTTTAGGAGGATATTTGCAAACAACTGTGCATCTAGAGTATATTATATTGATGTACTTGAGTGACAAATACCCGAACTCCTCTAACGGTTACGTGGGGAATTGACGTTTTTCATACAAATTATTTTACGTAGTACGATGGGATATTAGGTACCATTTACAATAGTAGGGGAGCCCAAGCGGGGATTTCGGGATGTACTAAAGCGCGACAGATTAATATACAGGGGGATACCTTGTACCCGGTTAAGTACCTCCACAAAACATGAGGCCCATATATAAGGCCGCCCGTGAAGGATACAGGATCAGATTAGTAAAAAAAAATTGACCATCAGAAATTCTCGAGCGCGTCAGATTAAGGTAGGGTGAGTTAATTACATCCTAAAAAGTGTATATTCAACTAATCTGACAATTTGAGAGTGACGTAAAAAAAGGGGAGGGCAACAAAGTTGTAAAAAAAAAACGTCATCTCGACATTCTCGAGCGTAGCTAAATTTTTTTTTATTTTGAAGGAAATAATTCAAGAATAATGAAAAATATATAATCTGACGATTTCCGCAAGCCGAAATAACAAAAATTCGTCGATAAAGTTAAATGCGTGCAGTTGCGTGATGCCTACATTTCTTTCTCCGCGCTTCTATTCCTCTCTCACTCTTTCTCTATCTATTACTCTCACACTCCGTCCCCACTCTGGTTTCTGCTTCCTGAGCTTTTCAATTAATTAAGTTCAATGATTTAAAAAAATAAATTTTTTTTTTTTTGAAAGTGGTTTTTTTGGAATAACTTTTAACCGGCTTTATCGATCAACTTCAAAAACGAATCCGCCTTTGAGCTTGAAAAACCACGTCGATCGCCACCAAGCTGGTCAAAAGCGGTTGATTCGTTCGAGAGATATCGTGAACGAAAGAAACCCGAAAAAGTGTTTTTTCGGGATTACTCCGAAATTTGTGGTTCGATCAATTAAAATTTTAAAATTACTTATGAGGATGATAAAACTGCGTCGAATGCCGCCAAGCGCGTGAAAATCGGTTGATCCATTCAAAAGTTATTGCGGTTTGAAAATTCCAAAAATAGTGTTCTACGAAACTTCTATCAGACTTTCGGGCTGGGAGAGCTCAAATGCATGGAAACATTATTTCTTTGAACTCAGCGAGCTCAAAATATCACATAAATTATATTTTGAGCTCAAAAATGTCATAAGTACAATTTTAAGAGCCCAAGAATGGAATTAGCGGGAACTTGCAGGGATGGCCTTTAAGGTGAACCGTTTTTCTAATTTTTTTTTGTCAGATCAGGCCAATCCCTCTAGATAATCGTCAGATTATGAGATAGTACGTTTAGAACATAAAGATGAACCATATATTTCTTAATCTGATGCGCTTGAGTATTTCAAAATGGCGAATTTTTTTTGCACATTATGAAAATGGCCGCGAGTTTGCGTCCCATCGAAATCGTCAGATTAGTGAATGAGAGCTTTTTTTTGGTGCACTTAACACTCCGTTAGAAAATCTGACGCGCTCGATAAAATTTTTTTTTTTCATTTTCAACCCTTAAATACAACCACTCGCATCATGCAAACGATCAGATTAACATACGTACATTATTAAAAATACGTAGGGCATTGATGCTATCAATATCTGACGCGCTCGAGGATGTCCATGCAACAGTTTTTTTTTACATATTTAAAAATCTATAGCCGCTTCCCCCACCGATGTAAAGGTATATATCATATAACATTTTTTTCTTCATATCATCTAAGCTTTGCATCCCAATAGGTCTCTACGACGCTCGAGTAAATCCCCATTTAGCATCGTGGGCTCCCCTACTACAAATAGTATAATCGCCAAACACTAACGTTTTATTTTTAATTTTGGAGTATCTTTTAGCCACCGCGTCGCGTCGTCGGAGTTAATTTGCATCTAAGATCATTTTTGGAACTAAACAAGTGTAATAAATTGTGCTTGTCAAACATAAGAAATACAATAATTTCGATTTGAAAAATCTCGAATTATTTTTCTCTAATTAAGCAACTGCTAAGTTTTATTTGGTGTTTTTAAGTCTTAAATTACGTTTTTAATTATATTGTTATTAAATTTACTCCATCCTGTAATACATGTCTAATAAAAATACAATAAAATGTTTTTATTATGGCCATTTTACTTGTTTTTTGACCTTCAATACTTGAGTGGTGTTGCGCTACTATTTGCGTTTATTTTCATTCATGTTCAGATGGTGGGGGTTAGGCATAGGCAACAAACGTTTAAAGATATCCAAGAATTCGAAAGCCTCCGTGGCGTAGTGGGCGAGTAGTGGCCGCGGGTTCGATTCCCGCATTGAGTCAAATATTTGTGTGACCCACAGATATTTGTTTCAAGTCTGGGTGTTGTGAGACCGAAAGTCTCTCAGTCTCTGACACCCACATACAGGTTATACCTAGTGTGGGGTCAGGACTAGGTGTGTGACTGTTAGGGTGTATTAGCGGAGTAGGTTAAGCATGCTTACATAATACATTATGCATGATCGGCCCGATTATGACCACTGTATCACCGAAAATCTACTTGAAGTGATAGTTCGCTGTTACGTTTCATACAGTGAGTGGGATGCTGTGAAAAATTCAAGATCCCTTCTTTCCATGGCAGGCAGCGGCTTGGCTGTATCTATCTATGGCAGTGCTGATATCTGCGGTTAACCGTAACCACTTACCGTCATCTGGATCTGATCGAATTCATCATATTACAACGTATCAGCCCTGTAATATTACTGTCCCACTATCGGGCCTTCTCTACCAATGAAATGGGGCGGAGGCCTTAGGCTGATATCTATAGAGCAAACTTCAACTAATTCAGAGTCAAATAATCACAAGTTTAAAAACTTAACAGACCGACTTCAAATCCGATCGTGATCAAATTTATATGGGACCACCCTTGAAATAAGCTCTATCGGACACAAAAATAATTTTGAAGATTGGTCCACATTCGGCGGAGATATCGCGTAACATACGTAAAAATACAGACGAATTGAGGACCTTCGCCTTTTTGGAAGTCGGTCCAAAAGGGAACTAAGTGAGGATACGGAATTTTTCAATGGATCTTCGACTTAGTCCAAACTCCAAATCATTTTTTACAAGAAAAACTTCTCTTAGTCTGTCAGTTTGTTTTTCTTTTACAAAATAACTCTGATTTCAGTCTGACCCGTGACCACGAAGGCTGCAAAGCTTTCGAAACGTCGGGCATAAAAATTAAAACCAAATCGTGATATAATCCGTAAAAATTGTTTAATTTCAAAAAAAAACTCTGTTTAAGTCGAAGATCCATTTATAACTTCCGAATTCTCTGCAAGTTCGTTTGTTTTACTCAGACTTAGTCGAAGTTCATTCTATAGATCTCAGTCGTCTACCACGCTGTCCTAATGCAGATTGGTAGACTTCACATACCCTCGAAACTCTTGTGAAGTAATTCTTAGGTCTGCCGGTTTTCTCACGATGTTTTCTTCACCGTTATAGAAAGCGATGTTTCACAATGATTACACATATAGGAAAGTCAGAGGTGCATGCTCCTTTTCGGGCTGATCTCGAAACGTTGGCACTCATCTGGCTGGTGATAGGATATTCGTATCCGATCAGATGGCGACTACCGAAGACATCATCATGGTGCTAAAACCTGCCTTAATGACCCATACTCCGGGTGTGGTTCGTATTTCAGGATCAGCCAGTGTACTTCTGGTTCTCTTGAAGTGCTTGCGGCATGACTTGATGGTTGGTTGAGGCGGGTATGGGGGTATTCCTGTGTCTGCATCGGTCATCCGCCTGTGTGGTCGCTAGCCTCTCCATTTGCTTCTTCCCTCTTTGAATTCGGAGTCTGTAGAAGCATAAATAAGCCGGCATGATTCTGGCGACACTGGTAAACCCATTGTTTGTCAGTGGTCGCTAGTTTTTTTTGGGCTGCACTGCGTTTAGCAGCCGGTGCAGTGTAGGCACTTTGCCGTGCCCGGGTAAAAAAAAATTCCGTACCACTCCCAACAGATACCTCTGTTGGGACATCTGGTACGGACTTTTTTTCCCTGCTATCAAACCAATGAAAAGGTCCATAATCCATTTATAAAGTTAGATATTCAGCATTTGAAATGTTTCCACACTACGTGATTTAGTGGAGAGCGCGCGTGGGGTGAGCAACGTTTTTCATCCCCAAATATAGGACGAGCGGTATAAAAATAAAAGATTGTGCTCGTTTGATGTTAGTACGTGAGATCGGCTGCCGTTCTCCGAATGTGGGGGTTCACGCGATTATTTCGGTGTTTGGTGTTTTGTTATTGGGGATTTTTTAATGGTAGTCGCGATTTGTATGTTGGATTTGGCTGTTGAGGAATATTATTCAAATGGAGGGCTAAATATTAATTTCCCTATGTATTTTAATAAGGAAAATACCCAAAGCATGTGCTTTGCTATGGACTGTTTTGCTTGTTTGTTTCAGCTCAACTTGACGTGGCTATGGGGGTCGCTCACAGTATCTTGTATGTTACTTTGTCCTATATCCAATAATATCTATTGTTATCATGGTTTAGCTCCTCTAATTTAAGTCTTTTTGCAGTGTCTTGCACTATGCTGCTACAGTCTTTCTGTATCTGGTGCTGTACTGTATTAGTAACTGACTGTAAATTGGTGTTATAAAGAGCAACGTCAGAGTTTCCTGTCCGTTCGTCTCTGGCGAAACAGCCTTCCGAACAAGCAGTAGAGCTAAAATTTGACGGAATCTAAATGATTGAAGATTTTACGGATTCAATAAATATTTTGATTTGATTTGATTTATGCCATTATCATTGCCGATGTTCACGAGCGATGGTAATCTGCATAAAAGTGGACTGTCTGTCTTCGTGAAGTAAGAAAACTGGCATAACGTGCTGTTTAGTTTAACTGTTTGTTATTATTACCAGCATTAGATATTATTATAGAATGTGCCTTATTAATTAATAATAATGCACATTACACATATTGATATTGCTATTTACTCATAACAGGCGCTTTTGACCAGCTTTTGTTTAATAGATTTGCTGCAGATCATTTTGCATTTAATATGATAAGAATTACTTCATATTATCCTTGGTGGTTGTATAAAATATTTAAAACTATGTTGTAGCAAAATTATTGAATTGTTACTTCAATTTAATTTTGAGTGACAGAAGTTCGCTATACATTGTGGTATGTTGGCAAAGTTGGATCGACCATTTTAGTACCACATACCAACATGAAGTGGTAGCTCGCTACTACGATACGTTCTGGGAGACATCTCCACAAGTGCAAATCACCCCTCCCTTTACCTATTCCTGGTTGGCAACCCACTCAAGATACATTTGGGATCGTGAGTGTTCTATGGACGGTGGAGATCATTTATTATCATGTGTCCCACCAATTCCTATTACAGTCTCTTTTCTTTCTACCTGCCCTTATCCCACTTTAATGTGGGGTCGGCGCAACACACTTTTCCAAGCATGTTGCAAAGAGGATTTGGCTTAGTTTTTACGACCGGCCGCCTGCCTGACGTCAACCCCCTATGAGGGATCCAGTCCCTGGCAAATTAAATTAGAAAATTTACTTAGCCCGACCTGGGAATCGAACCCAGGACCTCCCGGTCTACAGCCCATACATGCTGCCACTAGACCAAAGAGGCGACGTATACGAATTCGTATTACAGTCTCTGCTATAAAAAATCTTCATATTGTTTTGGTGCACACCATGAAGGACTTGTGTGACAAGCATCTGTGTATAAGATTTTATGTTATTATCGGATGATGTAATTATCGTGTCGTACTCGTGTAGTATCGTGGTTATACCTTTTTATGGAAAATTTAAAGAAATAAACGTTTAACAAAGTAAATTCATTAAATACGACTGCATCGATGGCGTTATGGTATTGCTGGCGCTGTACGACTATGGGCCGCATGTCTCGGGTTGGATCCCCGGGTTGGGCAAAATTATTGGGTTTTTCTATTTACTATCAGCTCGAAGTCTGGACTTTGTGCCCGATATGTAGATACTCGATAGGCTCGCCCCCTATCACGTCTGGGGGCGAAAATGAGCTCAGCGAAATGTGGGTGTTCGCTAGATCGTCTCTGCATTCTCCTTCAGGGATACAAGCCTTTGCATATATGTCAATTCATGAAACATACATACATAAGCTCATGCCTATACCCCGAAGGAGTAGGCAGAGGCGCCCTAGCGAACTAGAACACCCATATTTCGTCGAGCTTAGTTCAGTCCCAGATGTGATAGGGGGCGAGCCTATCGCCATATCGGGCACAAATTCCAGACTCCGGGCTGATATGAAAAAATCCAATATCACTTTGCCCGACCCGGGGATTGAACCCGAGACCCCAGGACGGTAGTCGTACCGAAATACAACCACGCCACCGAGGCAGTTCATGAAACATGTAAAAAGCAATTGCTAAAATTTTTTTAATTAAAATTATATTACACATCAAAATAAAATATTAATAAGTAAAATATCGTTGTCGTATCGTGTAACGTGAACCAGCCACGATACGACTAACGAACGAATATATTGATCGGTAAAGTACGTACGATGTTGACAGATGGCGGAACAAACGCAATTAGCGTGTGTTTTTGTAAACAAAACGCTTTTATTGTTTGTTCGGCTCACGTATGGAAATTAATATAGAAAGTAGGGAGAGGGATGAAAGAGTGATTGTTAGTTAGTTCATAACCGAACCTAGTGAATACTGAGGATCGAATGCCGGTGGCCGCTTGTCAGTTAGATTAACGATTTTGGTGACTATCGTAGCTTTATTTCGCGTTTTGACGCGTTTTGTGGTGCGTTAAGGAAAAATAAACCAGATTACAGACCAATTTTCTTTAAAGGCTCATTTTTCACACTATTTATATATATATATATTTTTTTTTTATAGCAGAGATTGGCAAACGAGCAGATGGGTCACCTGATGGTAAGTGATCTCCACCGCCCATAGACACCCAAGACAAAAAAATCATGGGTGCGTTGCCGACCTAAAAGGAGGGAATGGAAGGGGAGGGAAGGGGATTGTGAAAAGGGAGTGGGGAAATGGGCCACCGGAAATCTCACTCACCGAACGAAACGCGACAGCAAGCTGCCACTTTGCGTAGGTTTTCTGTGAGACAGTGGTATCTAACCGGTCGAGCCGGCCCATTCGTGGTATAGACGTTACTGTCTACAGCGTGGCTCTACCACCTGTTAGATATTCAGTTATAAATAAATAAATAAATACACACACCTAGTCCTGACCTCACACTAGGCATAACCTGTATCGTGGGTGTCAGAGCATATGAGAGACGCGCGGTCTCACAAAACCCAGACTAGAACCAAATATCTGTGGGCCACTCAAACATTTGTCTCAATGCGGGAATCGAACCCGCGGCCTCCCGCTTCACAGCCGGCTACTCGCCCACTGCGCCACGGAGGCTGAATTCTATTCTTCTTCTACAGCCTGCCCTTATCCCACTACAAAGTTGGGTGGGCGCAATACCCTTTTTCAACCGTCGGTTGTATCAAAGATTCGTTTTAGAGTTTACGAGCGGTTGCTTGCCGGACGTCAACCACCTCTGGGGGATCCAGTCATAAGTAAATCGTGTTAGAAAAATACGCATTGCTCGACCTGGATCGAGTAAGTGCTGAGTGGTAGAGCCACGCTATAGACAATAACGTCTACAACACGAGTGGGTCGGCTCAACCGTCTTTTTTTTCCTCTTTTGGTGAACTGCAGAGGTCTCACAGAAAACCGACGTAAAGTGGCAGCTCGGTGCCGCGTTTCGTTCGGTGAGTGAGATTTTCGGTGGTCCAACTCCCCCCCTCTATTTCCCAATCCCTAATTCCCCTCCCATTAGGTTGGCAACGCACCCATGATTATTTTTGTGTTTGGGTGTTTCTGGGCAGTGGAGATCACTTATTATTACATTAGGTGACCCATCTATTCGTTTGCCAGTCTCTGCTACAAAAAAAAAAAGAACTCCCCAGTCCACATTCCATGCACGTAGGTCACTGTTTATGTTTTTTTATATCTACTATTTGTACTTTGCAAGTAAAAACGTCGATTGCTAATTAACACGTAGATGCCTTGCAAACAAGGCATTAAGCATAATGTCATATTTCCTCATATCTTTAAATGATTTCCGCGAATCAGGTGTTCCGCGCCCGATTATGGCCATTACTGCCCGATCTATCCATTGTGCCTCTACGTGAATAAACAAGGGCTATTGATCGCAGGCCCTCACTAGTCACTACTTGTACGCGTTATAATAGCATTATGTGATATTTGGTCATGTCAGTAGGTACGTCTCTTTTGCGTTTGGGATTGACTGTTACACCGTAGTGTAATATGGGAAATCGAATATTCAGTTCGGTATTATGTTTGCGTCTTTTTGATTGCGTAAGAAGGTATGTGCAGACTGTCTATCTGATGGTTAGTGGTAACCTCTCATGGATATTGGCAATGCTAAGACCTCAGTGAAAATACTTTTTTAAATAGTTCAAAGGAAATATTTCATTACTGTCGTAGGCGCTAATAAGCGAAGTTTATTCCAGTTTTTGCAAGTATATAAAATAACTTATAGAAATGCACTGTGCCAGAGCTACGTCGTTCCAGATTTCATAAAATTACTTATTGTCTGATTTGTCCATTGTAAGTGGTTTTTTAAGTCCATGCCAATTTTATCACTGTAATCCTGGCTTACAGTCTCGAGTACTCTCGAACTAGTGCAGTGATTCTTCCGCCAACCGCAAAAAGAGAAAAGGAAAGGCCATGTTACCATAAATTACTTAATAGTTACTTACGACCGGTTTCAATAAACGATCTCAGTTTAGAGTGCAGATAGATCGCGGCTATGAACCAATCAAGTCAAGTCATTTGTTGGACTCATGTTCAAACTGTGTTCTTATTGGCTATTTTTTGTAATCTATCTGAACATTCGAACTGAGATTGTTTATTGAAACCGGTCGTAAGTAAATATTACGCCACGGTGTAACAAGAGGCCGGCGAGGTAAACTTGCGTAGGGCGTGCGCCCGATCCCGCGATGGGAGCGGGGGTTCGTACAATAAACACGGGATTAATACGGCCCTCTCTAATACACTCATATTGCTTCCTCTACTTTGAATGAATCATACATTTTCGCATTCATACTCTGCCGGCTGCCCTAATATCGAACGTTGACAAATGTTAGCTCGGATATAATATTTTGGTTATATCCTCGCTAAGGAGTTATGGAAACGTGATTTATATGTTATGAAAAGAGAGCATCGATGATGTGAAGGAAGTAGTGAGTTCGTAAGTGCTTATATCGGTATTGCGTCTTTAATTTAGTGGCATATATAGGTACATACCTTTGTTGAAAAAATATACAGCCCTGGCCACAATTCTCAGGTCAATCAATAATTTGTTTATTAATTCAATTTTTAACCATATTTCGCACATGATATGCCTCCTAAATCGTTGAAATCAGGCCGCTTCCAAGAGGTCGATCGCGAAATCTTTTGGAGAGGCCTATGGCCAGTGGCTGATGACGATGATTTAGTTTTTAACTTAGAACATAATAAAGCGTGTAAAAAGGGGGAAATCCGAATATGGAACGTCAAAATATTTTTTTTTATTTGCTGTTGTTAAACATCAGTGCCTGTAGAAGTGTAGAATTTGTCTTGTTTCTGCTCATGCGCAATCCACAGGCCCACACGTCTGATACTGTGTTTTACACGGATAGAGCGCAGTTGTCAGTGTAGTGGACTGTTAAGAAATGCATTTTCACCTTAACCGAGGCGACCCATTCAGAACTGGCTATACAGGCACTTAGCGATTTTTAACAAAATCCAAACAAACCTGCTGCAGTGGATATTGGTACCACATCCGGACCGGTGGGGAGCGTTAGGCAATAGTTCAGACCGCCTTTCTAATGAGTGGCGCCAAGCGGAGGAAAGTTCTGGCCGCCCCGCCTGTCTCCCCCCACTGTCCCCTCCCCGCCGGCCCTACGGCATAATTCATACTTGACGGATTTCAACACCACACACCGTGGTGAAAGGGACAACATTTTTTACTATTATATGCGAAAGATTAGGTCTCTGTTTCTTGAAGCCTGATCAATTAAAAAAAAATATTTTTATATCGAGTCAAGTAATCGCGGTTATATTCCTCAAGATGGTTTCAGTCACTGCTAAACGTGCAATAATTCTTAATACAAATAATAATAATAATAATATTAGCCCTGTAATATTACTGTCCCACTGCTGGGCAC
Organism: Clanis bilineata; assembly: GCA_036417725.1. NCBI lineage: Eukaryota > Metazoa > Arthropoda > Insecta > Lepidoptera > Sphingidae > Clanis > Clanis bilineata. Next base: position 788,634 of record CM071139.1, on the reverse strand, counting down.
GGGCCTCCTCTACTAATGAGAGGGGTTAGGCCTTAGTCTACCACGCTGGCCTAATGCGGGTTGGTAGACTTCACATACCTTCGAAATTCCTGTGAAGAAATTCTCAGGTATGCAGGTTTCCTCACGATGTTTTCCTTCACCGTTATAGCAAGCGATATTTCACAATGAAAATACACTTAACATAGAAAAGTCAGAGGTGTATGCTCCATTTTGGGGTTGGTCTCGAACCTCCGACACTTGTCTCGGCAGTCCGTACCATTCCCAACTGAGCTATCGCTGCTACAATTCTTAATACAAACATAACAAATTTTAAAACGTCAGAGCTGCTTTTAGAGTTAGTTCTGTTTTTGAAATGATTATCCCTAGTAGTCCATATCACGAATAAACATAATTTGATTGCACTACCCTTTGTCTAAGAGACCGTGTTACAACGACCTTCACTCATCTGATAACCAAAAGAGACATATTTTTCTTATCAAATATCAATTATTTTGCAGCAATTTAGCAGTAAGCAGCGATAGCTCAGTTGGGAATGGTACGACATGACATTTGTATATGTAATTATATCGAGATTCAAGATAAATCGATATTTATCTGAGAGCTGCAACTCGCACTTAAAGTTAAAAAGCGCGTCTAATATTTTGGTAAGAAAGTGCTTTATGTTTAGTCTCTGAGTACATGGATATATAATATTTCGCTTTATATGTATATTACATAAATTAATAATCTTTTTAATCTCCAATTTATAACTTGAAAAATATTCTTTAAAAAGTTCAAGTAACAGATAATAAATTACAATAAACACGCGTACAAATTGCGGATCGCGGCGGATACAAAAAGAAAATTATTTCTTTCCAAACACATAAAAAGTTCCCTCGCTTATTTCCTTTTGTATCTTTTAAAAGAAAAAATGTCTTCGTCGCGTAATTTGTGTTGTTTATTCATTCCAAGTTTTTTTGTTTACTTTTGTTTTGTTGCGAGACTAAGATTTTGCCGTGGCTGTTCCTTATCCTTATTCAGAAAAAAACAGTGTGTTTCTTAGGACAATGAGCATTTATGAAGCACCATATTATGGACTAGCATTAATGTACGTTTCAGTGGAAAAAAGTCCTATAGATAACAATGACTATTTATATACGGCCGGTTTCAATAAACAATCTCAGTTCGAATGTGCAGATAGATAACAAAAATTAGCCAATAAGAATACAGTTTGAACATGACTCCGTCAAATGACTTGATTTGATTGGTTCATAATCGCGATCTATCTGCACTCTAAAGTGAGATCGTTTATTGAAAACAGCCGTGATTTAAAATTCTACCGAAATAGAGTTAAAAAGTGCACTAATCTTAGGTTCGAGAACTTGTCATTTGGTAATTTTTAACGTGACTTTAGTGCACTTTTTAACTTTATTTCGGTGGAATTTTAAGTCACTGAATAAAATCGAATCGAAGTCAAATTCGAATCGAGTGTCATCCATAGTATACACTCAGCCGTACGTTCCACGTGGATAGTATACTAGTGTAGTATAGTATAGTATACACATTAGGTATACCTACAATGCATTGTGTTGTGACGGTAGTCAGTGACAAGGTCACACGTGTTTGATACCACGTTGTATTGCGCAACGGGTAGAGGCTCGGATTACATTGTTATGTTAATTAATACGATTCATTTGGTTGATCATCTCATTGGTATAATTGTAACATGCATGTAATGCATGGTGTTGGGTTCGATGCGATGTTTTTATTGAACTAAGCACGGAAAAGTGCCTTCAATACATCTGACAGTATGCTTATTTCAAATCTGTATCTGCAGTCCAATAAAATAATCGGATCATACCGACCCGCATAAATGAAACATATGAAAAACAGCTAGGTATTGAATTTATAATACATAATTCATTGTGTAGGTATAAAAACATAGCATTCTATGCTATTACCAGTATATAATTACAGATTAAAAAGGCTACATTATAATTACGCTGCCGAAATGATTCTCACGGGAATAAAAGACTGTCGCCGGTTTTTCACCATCTGCACATTCAGTACTTAATTACACATGGTGATAATGAAGCTGGTGTAAAAAACAACACTACGCCATGGTGGTTGGTGTACCATAATATGTGATTCATTATAACATTCGCGCACGATTAGCGCGGCACAACGTAAATCAATGGAGCGGACGGGACGCTGGGGCCCGTGTTTATGTAACCGAGTGTTAACATCCACAAAGTGAACAGTATGTTAGGATGTAAATGACGGAGACCATAGGGTTTGAGGTACAAATCCGGCAGACCATCGCCATAGCAGGAATACGAGAGAAATTTGAAAAAAAAAAAAATTGTCGACTTCTTGGTCACGTATGGTGACTAGGAGGTCCTCGGGTCTAATCTCAGGTCGAGTAAAGGTTTTGTGACACGATTTTCCTGGGACGGGATCCCGGCGGGGATTGACGTCAACACAGCCGCTCGTAATATTAAACCAAATAATTGCAACATGTTTAGAAAGTTTTGTTGTGCCGACCCCAGGTTGCGATATGAGCGGGACAGGTGGAAAAATTACTACTTGTAAATTATGTTCCTTCGTCTTATTTTCTATGTATTCGTACTTTCGCCATAGCACTAATTTATAGCTAGTACTAAGCTCTAATTGTTAGAATGTAATTATTGTTGCCCCACTGTTTCTTAATATCACTCGTCCATTTTCAACAAGTTGGGTGTACCTCTATAGTGTATACTGTATAGAACTACACAGCCCATGTTTACGCTACAAACCACGTTAGTTTTACGATTGTTTGTTCGCACTCCACTCTCGTTCTCGTCTACACTCCTCACTCGCGCCAGGCACCGGCCTCCGCACTGTCAGTGGCGGATTAAGGACTTTCAGCGCCCGGGCCGAACCATAGTTTCCACGGTACCTTTTTACCTCAATTTTTACTTAAAAAAAGAAGATCAAATTGACAATATTTACCCATATTATATTACGATGTGTCCATCAAAGGATTGAATTTACTCTGACAATTGTTACATATTTCGATTTAGAGTACATATCGATTTCTTTCTTCTTTTTACCTACCTTCATCCCACTTTAATGTGGGGTCGGCGCAACACATTTTTCAAGAATGTTGCAGGAAGGTTTTGGCTAAGTTTTTACGAGCGGCTACCTGCCTGACCCCCTCTGGGGTATCCAGTCCCAGGCAAATAAAAAAAATGTACATACCGATTTATAATAAATCGGGCGAGCCCTACTCCCTGATCGCGGCGCCTGGGGCTGACCGCCCCCTTCGCCCGTCCCCTTAGTCCGTCACTGGTCCGTATGCAGCTGAGGTCTCTTGATGAGTTGGTATTGTGGTCTCATTAATATGTATGACTCGGTCGCTATAAAACTATTAGTTTGTAATTTATGACTTAGGTTATTTGAGTAGGTGTTTGTATCAATGAAGTGAATACTTTTAATGTTGACCGAATTCAAAATGACGACGTTACTCTTAATTTGCAGCACTTCGATAAATCTTGATTTATCCAAAATATCAATTTATATATAGGAATGAGCTGAAGGTAGCTGTTTACAACTAACTCTAGATTAGTAATAGCGCTGCAAGTCGCCCTACGGGTGGACTATAATTTTCGTTAGAGGCCTGATGGTGCACCTACGGATTAAAAAGATGATAATCCTCAACGTATAACAGCCGATACTTCACGTCACAATGGTTTAGTCGTTATTGTTCACTTCGCAATATGTGTGTCTTCCCTTATCCTACAGTAATGTGGGGCCGACCCTACATTTTTTCAAGCATGTTGCTGAAAGAGTTTGGCTTAGTTTTTACGACCGGCTGCGTGCCTGACATCAACCTCCTATAGGGGATCCAGTCTCGGGAAAATTAAATTAGAAAATTGTCTTTTGCCGACCTAGGAATCTAACCCAAAACCTCCCGGTCCACAGCCCATATATGCTGCCACTAGACCAAAGGGGTGACTAAATTCGCAATGTCTATAGATTCGTAAAATGTCGCCTGCTTAGGAGGTCTCTTTGGTTGTCCCTTTTATAACACAAAAGTGCAATTAAGGACTTTATGTGTTCGTTTTGGAAGTTCATTTTTATTTTTTTGTATCTCCAATACAGTGCTCATAATACGTGGATGTATGTAAATAACAATAATTATCATATTAAAATGGTTTTATGCGAAGGAAACGTGTTGGTACGTAATGTCGGGCGCTACATCCTTTGGACGCCGCGCACCGTTAGCCTGAGATATGATGCAATATTGTTATCGTATAACGTATTGTTAATGCAGGCACGGAGTTGTGATCACTGGGTGGGGGTCTTACCTCCTTTCTCTGTTAATTTGACAAAGCGAAAATATATCTGACGGTAATTTTTTCTTTCTTTCTATCCTTAGCCCACCTTAATGTGGGGTCACTTTTTCAAGCATGTTACAGAAAGGATTTGGCTAAGTTTTTACCACCGGCTGCCTGCCTGACGTCAACCCCCGCTGAGAGATCCAGTCCCGGGCAAATTAAATTAGAAAATTCGCTTTGTCCGACCTGGGAATCGAACCCACGACCTCCCGGTCCACATCCCATATGTCCTGCCACTAGACTAACGAGGCGACGGTATTATGGTACATATTAAACGAAACTATGATTTGCGTTTTCAACCGCTTTTTCGGCAACATAGATCAGTCGCTTACTATTTTCGCTAAGTATCATTGCGTTTCAGAAACGTTATTCAAATTCGTTTTTTTATTAGCTTACTCCTACTTAAGGTTTTTATTTCTTTATTTTAGCCGTTTGGACTTTTCTCGCTTCATCTCGGGTCGGGGCCGGGGCCGGTTCTGTTTACCTCCAGACTATCCCATCTCCTAAATAATCTACCACCCATATACTTGGCTGATTACACCCCTGTTTAAAATACAATGTATTCTAAGTACCGACTCTAGTTTATCATTCAATGCATTATCTTTGAATATAAATTATTAAGTGTTTCCCTTCGTATTAGTTTTATCTGTATATTAATTTGAATAAGGTTAAAATATGTACCACACAGCACTGATATTAGTATTTAATTGTTTTATGATAAGATTCTCTCTTTCTCTCTCTCTCTCTCTGTGTGTGTGTGTGTGTGTGTGTGTGTGTGTGTGTGTGTGTGTGTGTGTGTGTGTGTGTGTGTGTGTGTGTGTGTGTGTGTGTGTGTGTGTCTGTGTGTTTTATCGCCTCTACGATGGCACTTTGAACATGGCACGGGTCTCTCTTTTCTTCGGCTAAAGTAAAGTTTTTGGTTCATCGGCATGGCTCACTTCGGGCACATTGCTTCACCGGGTCACTGTAGCTGGTGCCTGGTATGATGGGATCCGGTGAATGTTTCTACGATAATTAATTCATAAGATGATCAACTCTGAGCGGAAAGTTTCGTAAGCAAACTTCAGTGAAGCCCATTGAGAGATAAAGGTGCTGTCCCATTGTATATAGCGAAGTTATTTTGCTTGCTTCTAGCGGTATCGCGAGGACTGTATTTCATGAACAAAATATAATTTATATTTAGGTACACAGATGTTACAGTTTTTTTTGGTAAATAATTTTTTTATCATTATTGATATTGGTAGTGGCGTTCGTCATGAGGGGGCTCCTCAGCTCCTAAGCTAAACTTACATAATCATGGGATACTGCAGGCGATTTTTCTTTTGCGCACATTTTATTATCCTCGCACTTCTCTAGTGAAAACGCCACCTCAATTTTCAACTTTGCAAGAAAAACTGTTTCAACATAATTTTGAAAACTAAGTTTAAGAGGTTAAAATATTGCTTTGATTTTTTGCTAGCTAATTACATTTATAGCTTCCGTTTTACCAGTCCCTACTCCCTACCCGTCACGACTAATGAAAGCTCCAACGACAGTGCGCCCCGAAGTTCGCGAGCTTTTTACAACTAATTTTACTTTATAAATGTTAAACAAGGCGCCCTCCTCGGGGATCCGTCACCGTCCGCCGAATTTCACAAGTCGGTAACTGTTTTAAAGTGACGTATAAACTCGTTTAATGTCGAAATGTAAAGAATGGAGTTTGATAACTTGACGAAAGCTACGAGGAAATGTTTTATTATGTATCAAGTTTGGTTTGCGTTTATGTGCTAATTTAATAAGTTGTGAACACGATGGTCTCATTGGTCAAATGACAGCCGCCGTGGCGCAGTGGGCGAGTAGCCGACTGTGAAGCGAGAGGCCGCGGATTCGATTCCCGCATTGAGATAAATGTTTGTGTGACCCACTGATATTTGTTTTAAGTCTGTGTGTTGTGAGACCGTGCGTCTCTCATAGTCTCTGACACCCACGATACAAGTTATACCTAGTGTGGTGCCCGGACTACGTGTGTGACTGTTGAGTGTATAAATGGCACTTTGGCGAAGAACCGCGAGGTCTCGGGTTTAAATCCAAGGTCAGGATATCACAGTTGTATCACATTTTTAGGATGAAGGATCTCGCTGTCTTTTTTTTCTATGAGGTTATGTTTACCAAAATTATAGAGGTATATGGTCATAGACCAATGTTCATGACCTGTAAAGTTTTTTTTGCAACAAGTAAGACGATTTTCGTTCCTTGTTTTTATTGTTTTGGATGTTCCTAGAATAGCTGCCACTTGACGTCAGTTTTCTGTGAGACAATGGAATGGATCCGGTCGCGCTGGCCCTTTTGTACTGTAGATGTAATTGTCTACAGCGCGACTACATCTCAAAACGACATATGTGAAAATGGTGTAAGCGTTGAAAAAAAATATAAAACAGAATCTTAGACATTGGAACTCCGAAGTATTTTCGATCGAATTAAAAAAAACTAGGAGGTCCTCGATTCATCTGTATTTTTTATGTATGTTACGCGATGTCGCTGCCAAACGTGGATCGATTTTAAGATTGTTTTTGTGTTGTATAGAGCTTATTCCATGGGTGGCATGTAGATTTGGTCACGATAGAATAAGTTTTGAAGTCGATCCGTTCGGTTTTTATTATGATTATGCGTATTATTTTGAGCGAATCTTATAATCAACACAGCCGATTGTATAATATTTTTGTGGCCAATATAAATATCCGTTTTACGAGTTCCGTTCGCTATTTTAGCACATCGTGTTGAATGAAAATATAATTTTAAATACATTCGGCCTTCGCTGTGTTGTAAAATATGTATCCTTTACTATTTGCACATATACATGTGAGGTAACATAGTGATCTTAGTTTACACTGTTGATATGTTCATGGATTTGCATATTTTTGTATTTTAACATCCCTAAAACTTTATAATATATACTTATACCTCTATAATATTGATTGCCTGACTGATATCAATGTAAAGCCAAAACTAACAGTTCTAGAAAGCGGAATTTTACACACATAACATAACATAAGCTCACGCCTGTATCCCCGAAGGGGTAGGCAGAGGTCCAGTAGCCGACTAGTATACCCACATTTCGCCGAGCTTAGTTCCAGATGTGATAGGGGGCGAGCCTATGGCCATATGGGGCACAAATTCCAGACATCGGACTGATATGGAAAAATTCAATATCACTTTGCCCGACCCGGGCATCAAACCCGAGGCCTCAGGACAATAGTCGTAAAAAAGTCGTAATACAACCACGCCACCGAGGCAGCACTGAATTTTGGAACAAACAATTTTTAAGAACATAGCTGAGTAAGGATTTTTGGATTTTAAAATTGTCTCACTGTGGAGAATACTCAATGCTTCGACGAAGCGGAAGAATGGCAGGCGAGGATAACGCCAGGCAGGAAGAAAGAAGCTATGAAAATAATTTGAAGATCTAAAAGAGGGATATGGATATGGTGGTTAGAAGTTTGAATAGGGAATCGATGGAAATGTGACTGCAGACTCATGCGGGTGAAGCAACTAGCAAATGATATTCTCCATAGATTCCTTCTTTTTACCTCTTCCTTCACCACTTCAATGTGGGTCGGAGGAATATAGACTTGATAAGCATATTGCATAAATAATTCGGCTTAGATACTGATTTCTTAAGTTTACGCGTATATTATACATTGAAATAAAACTATTTTTACGGATTCTATCACGATTAGGTTTTAATTATTATTCCCGACGTTTCGAAGCCTTTGCAGTCTTCGTTGTCACGGGTCTGTCTGAAAAATAGTTTTATTTCAAATCGGCTTAGTTTTTCACTGCCGATCATCTGTCTATCCGGTATATTAAGCACGGTGTATTATCCTTTTACTTTTTAGTTCATTGGCGGTGGTCACCGTACTACAAAAAAAAAGTACATGATTACAAAATGATTACGAAAACAACAGAAACTGAAGAGCTACTTGAGTGTATAATATTATTAATTATTTTTGTCACCATGACCTGTGGCTGTTATTTTGCATAAATAAATTAAATTGTATAATTTTAATTGTACAATATGACATTTGTTTACCCGGAAGCAGGACTTCTATATAAAAGGCTTTGGGAAAATGAATCTAAAATACATGGGTGTAGGTTGAAATTCTAAAAAAATATATTAAAACTTGTGGTCGGAGGAAAAGTTTCCTTGCGGAATTGTTTTAGGATATAAATTAGTTTGTACAAGTAATTGTGTTGATGCCAAACACGTGTATCATGGGTATACTTTGAGTATTCTACAAGGATCATCTTCACGATATATTTGACCTAATTACAAAGGGTTATGGTAGAGAATTATTCGCATTTACTTTTGGTACCCACTATTTAGTCACACGGTTGAAATTATCATATCATATGACGATTCGCACATGTTTTGTTGTACATCGTGACGCAACTTTTTTAGGGACCGTGACCTCGAAGGGGTAGGCAAAGGCGCACTAGCGACCTAGAAAACCCATATTTCGCCGAGCCGTTCCAGATGTGATAGGGGGGAGCGAGTTTATCGCCATACCGAGAATAAATTCCAGACTCAGGGCTGATACTGAATCGAAAATCCCAATATCACGAGCCGGGATCGAACCCGAGACCTCAGAACGGTAGTCGTACCACCGAGGCAGTATTCAACGTAATAATCGTATTTAATGTAGTCCAGTGGGCCCACACACGTCCCAGCGACTAGCAACTAGCGACCAACATGCGACCGGCGAGTGTCGCATCGTAACCTTTTTACGACTCATAAACTTTTACTGCACCGCACAAGCGGACTACAAAGTGAGTAAGGGTTGAACGTGTCATGGAACTCGTGGATTAATTGCTCTCTCTAGTAGTAAAACGCTATTTTAATCCATGGGTTTTGAGAAACGTCCTCAGGGACCGTTCATGGTAAGGGTTTTGTGAATGCTCTTAAAAACGTAGACATCAGTACATCCTTAGTGCGTACTACGTTATGACAATTTCCATTGCGTACTATGAATGACATTTCCAAAAGCTGAGTGGTAGAGCCACGCTGTAGACAATTACGTCTACAGTACGAATGGGCCGGCTCGACCGGTTTGATGCCACTGTCTCACAGAAAACCGACGTAAAGTGGCAGCTCGCTATCGCGTTTCGTTCGGTGAGTAAGATTACCGGTAGCCCAATTCCCCCTACCTTTCCCAATCCCTTGTTCCTCCCCTTCCATTCCATCCTTTTAGGTTGGCAACGCACCCATGATTCTTTTTTGAGTCTCGGGTGTCTATGGGCGGTGGAGATCACTTACCATCAGGTGACCCATCTGCTCGTTTGCCAGTCTCTGATATAAAAATAAAAAAATATCCCCCTTTCTCAAATCGCATTCCTAAGCCCACGATAGGTAGCGGCTTGACTGTACCCCTACCATCGATCATTGGGTGGGCCTTGGACATAACATAACATAAGCTCACGCCTGTATCCCCGAAGGGGTAGGCAGAAGCGCACTAGCGAACTAGAGCACCCACATTTCGCCGAGCTTAGTTCCGTCCCAGATGTGATAGGGGGCGAGCCTATCGCCATATCGGGCACAAATTCCAGACTCCGGGCTGATATGGAAAAATCCAATATCACTTTGCCCGACCCGGGGATCGAACCCGAGACTTCAGAACCGTAGCCGTACCGAAATACCACCACGCCACCGAGGCAGTCAAGGGTGGGCCTTGGAATGCCCCCAAAACTATGTCCTAAGTGTAAAATAAAGTTTTCAAGATATTTTATGTATATTTTGTATAAATAATTCTCTGGATCTGGTCGTGTTTCTCGCCTATTGTAGCTAACAAACCGTAAATTCTAAGATTTTAATAATACGCTTCGCTAAATTTATAATTTGCATCAAAATAATACATTTCAATGTTATTTTGGGTCAAGAGGAAAACATTTCCGTATAATTTTTACGTCAAAAATATTAAAATTTTAAAATATCGTCTTACGCGTCGGTACTGTAGTTATATTGTGTTAGTACGAGATACGACTACCATTCTGAGGGGTCGGGTTCGATTCCCGGGTCGGCTAAAATTGGTAGCTTATTTCTGTCTAATAAAGTAACAAGGAAGCTTGTGGTCAGGTTGCATGATTTTACGAATTCAAAAACTGAAACACAACCGCCAAATGCTCATACACTTAAGGTCGCCTTATGTCGTTTAAGGCCGCCTTATCTGTCAAAATTGTATGGCAAAAAGAAGCCGTTAAAGTAGAGTAGCGTTTCACCATTCGGTCGTTATTGTGATTATTTGACATGGGATTTAACTTGAGGTTTTCAGTCTATTTACACTGCCACTAGACTCTAAAGTTTGACCATTCCTGGTGAAGACTGTAGACAGAACTGTTCACAACATGGCTCTTGTTAATCACGATGTAAGTGGAGGTTTGGTGCTCTCGGGATTCAAATCGGTTTGGAACTATTAGTTTAATGACTGAAGCCACAGTTTAATGGTTGTCACGATGTATTTAAGTCGATGTTTATTTCGAGACAAATGCCTTTTGTACAAGCGTTAAAGTTTTTAAAATGAGCTTTGTTTACGTAAGGTTGTGTGACTGACTTACCGCGTATATCGCCGCCTTAGATACTATTATATTCTGTATATTAATTATTATGTAAACGAATCACAAATAAAATATTTACAAAATTAAAATAGCCAGCTAATATTTGTAAAATTCTTTTCAGAGTGGAAAAGTTAGCTGTGAATGGTTAATTATGTTATATAATTATGGCCGACCTGTATTACCACAATCAGCTACGCTACCCAAGACGATTATTTACTAGATATAGTTGGGCATAACCCCCTGTAGATTTATTTATTAAAATTCGTAGTGTGACGTGTCAGAACCTGTACGTTAAATTTTCACGTAAAGACAAATGTAAAGTTTGTGTAGGAATCCATAAATACTGGTCAAATTTTCATCGCAGTTGTTAATAGCCGCGAGTCACGAAACAATACTCATATATTTCTGTGGGCCAAAGAAATATGCTTGTGGGTGTTGGATGTATCTATTTATCTACCGACTTCCAAAAAGGAGAAGGTCCTCAATTCGTCTGTATTTTTTTAATGTATGTTACGCGATATCTCCGCCAAATGTGGACCGATTTTCAAAATTATTTTTGTGTTCGATAGAGCTTATTTCAAGGGTCCCATATAAATTTAGTCACGATCGGATCAAGTTGGAAGTCCGGCAGTTAAGTTTTTAAACTTGTGATTATTTAACATAACATAACATAAGCTCACGCCTGTATCCCTGAAGGGGTAGGCAGTGGCCCACTAGCGAATTACACGAACACCTACATTTCGCCGAGCTTAGTTCCGGTATTAGATACGGAAAAATCCAATATCACTTTGCCCGACCCGGGGATCGAAAACGAGACCTCAGAACCGTAGTCGTACCGAAATATCACCACGCCACCGGGCAGTGTGATTATTTATAATTTTTAATTAAGTTGATACCTAGTACGCTGGTGGTGTGCGAACGCTCGTTTTTACTGATTACTCGTCTGAAGTCAGTCGTCATTTAAAACATAACGGCGATTGTTATGTGCATTAGTAAACGAAAAGTTAATAACTGACGAATTTAAATTAGGCAGATTATTCGGTTTTATCACCACACATACTTGTTATATACCGTGACTATGTCCGGGTATATTGTAGTATGTATGACTAAAATATAAGATCATAAATAAATACCAAAACATATTCTCAACGATTATGTCAAGGGAGGCAACGAACATGTGTTTCCGAAAATAGATAATAATAATGTAAAGTAACTTATATTGTGTGGTTACAAAGAGCTTATCTATATTATTGATACAAAATGTCAAAAACATCAAGAATAAGTACTTGTTTATATTTTTATTTGTGCTATCTATCCGCTTGCGGCTTAAGCGGTACCGCCATATCCCTCCTCGAAGTTGAAATTCACAAAATGTTATGTTATAAAATAAACATAATACATATGTTTCAAACTAAGCGACAAACTATTTTATAAGTACGTATGGATTTTCCATGATCCCACTTACATAAACGTACACATGAACCCACAAACTCGTGGTATATATAGCCATATTTGACGCTAATAAAAGCGCGTAACTCGTACGCATTAGGCCCAAGCGTCAAGTCCCTCCGTCGACTTCTTTTACGACTGCTTAACAGATTTTTTATTGCTTCTCGTAAATTACATACATAAATATATGTGTTATATTATTATTCTAATTTTGTCGTCAAATTAGATTAAAAATTTCAAAATATCGTATATTAATTGTATGCATTGGACCAATTTTTGGTGATAAAATTAATTTTATGATCCAATAGGCTGTATGTTCGTAAACATAATTTTATATGAATGATTTGATAGTAATAAAACTTTTACGATCCAATCAATATTTTGATATCGAATTTTAACTTGTTTGGCTTCCGGATTTCTACCAAGAGTAAACAGATATCTTGTTATTATTTTATTTTCTCTTTTTCTATATCGATACCTAATACCGTAATTGGCAAAGCAGCTAAATCCAATTTCAAAAACTTTAAGAATTCATTCAATATTGCTATATTTCATTATTATGAGTAGGTATTTCATTCTTTATTTGTGACGTGTGTCATGAAGTTGATCTAATGCCAGGGTTCGCTTGCTTACTTAAATACTTATTAATCATTCATTATGTAAGTACTATGTGTTAAATAGTAATTTTAAACTTCATTTCCTCTAAACAAGGATAGACAAAAAATCTCGAATTTCCTGTAAAGATAAACTTTGCGCGCGATGTTCCCTACAAGTATTTTATTAAATTACTGAGGCGAGGTAAAACTAATGTAAAAAAATATCCCAGCATCGTTCAGCTATACTAATATAGCCTGTGCCTATACGAAATCAACTAATTTTGAATACCATTTAATTTCCGTATCGCATTCTAAGCTTCTTTGCCGAATTTTGATATAAACAGTCCCTCAGTATAACTCGTGATAAAATTAAGCGAAATCCTTTAAAGGGAGCACGTAACAAAACTTAGTAAAAAGTTGCGAGTGTGTTGGCGAAGACGTGTCGTATTTACGCCTTTACGAGTATTTACAGCGAGTGTCATGCGTCGATGAATGGCGGCTTCAAGCCACAAGAGAGAGACACATGAAGAGGCATTCAGACTAGGGCAGATTAAACTTGCAAATCAATTTCTTCAACTCTTCTTCATTCCAGATTAACCATCCCAGATTTGAGCCGAGCGTTGCTATTTCCAGACTCTGTTTTTGGTTATGATTTTTATTCGTTATTTCTGTAAATTGCAAATTGTTAGGGTAAACAGTGTAAATTTGTCTATATGGACTCCACGCCACTTGTAATGTTGTAAGAAGTAGGGACAGAGATACTTATAAGAGGTACTAGAGAGGAACTTATAAGCGCCACTACTTTATTATCAATCGCGACAATCACCTTTCTATCTCTGTCTTTAGTCAGCAGTCGCTAACAATTCCGGTTGCAGATGAGTGGACCAGTTCTGCCAAGGTACTACCACTGCCTAACAAGAAATCAAAATAAAACCAACCCGACGTTGTATTTCGGGCGGGAGCTTTCCGGAGGACCAAGTAATATTGAAAGCTTATTTTCATGACTTATGATTTTTTTGCGTAGCTTTAATTTTTTATTTAATAATTAAATTGGAAATCTTGTAACTCAGACCACGTCGACCGACGTACCGGTTGAAAGTTCCGTGGCGTCATTATAATTTGTAATAGATGCCTGAATCTCTTGTCGAGTTTATATTGTTGCCGCGCGTCGAAAACTTCAATCTTTCCGTTACTTATTTGTTCCTAATTACTTTTGCTTAAAACGTTATGTGTGTACATGAAACTTAATGTACGTTCTCGTTACGAATACGTTACGTTACGAGGGTAATAATATAAATCTATGTGAACTACATTCCAACAGGTCGATCTGGAAATCTTTGGGGGAGGGCTATGTTCAGCAGTGGACGTCCTATGGCTGATGATGAAAATGTTGTGAACTATGTATGATTCTTACTTTTTACCTGTCCTTATCCCACTCCATTGAGTCGTCACATAGGCATAATACACTTTTTAAGCATGTTGCAGAAAGGATTCGGTTTAAGTTTTGACGATCAGACTAACGTGAGTCCTCTTTAGGAGATCCAGTCCTGGGTATAATATATCAACATGTCGATTTGTGTCAGTTTTCGGCGAAGCATTGGCAGTCCGGTCGAGCCGGCTCATTCATGCTGTAGGCAACATTTTCTACAGAGTAATCATGTATAAATAGCGTTGTATATAGTTGTGGGGCTTGTGCCATTCAATACATATATGGCAGTCCACGGTACATGAAATCGTGTGTTCGGTGTGAGTGTCATATACTTAATTAATCTATTTCATAATTAGGATTTAGTTCCGCAAAATTCTAGAAAATATAAAGTGCCTCAGTCACTAAATTCTTTTCCTCGCACACAAATTTTTAATGAATTATGCTAAAAGGGAAGTTTTCTCGAGTTAAAATCCGTTGAGACGATGAACTTAATTCTATTTAGGACCGCTCGGAAGTATAATTTTAACTTCTTAATTTAATGACCGGTCTAATTTATGTTGCTTGATGTTAGAATTCTATAAATTGCACAGTTTAAAGCTTAAACTTTAATAACAAGAGTATCTTGAAAGTATTTTATGCGGTCTAATATATCCTTGACCACTAAATATTCTTAAGATGTAATTTTATAGTAAGAATATTTTTGTAGCAAAGGTCAACAAATGGCAAATGTTTGCTTCTGAATACTAAATATCAGAGGAATCAGGGGGAATTGTCAGTATTTGGTTCAATAAAATCAATTTGAAAAGAAAGAATTAACGTCAGGCAGGTGGCCCGTTTACAATACGTTTTAAAATCAAGTAAAATTAAGCAAGTGCAACATGCTTAAAATGTATGGGCCTTACAAAAAAAAAAAAACAGTTTAACTGAGCAAATGGTAAAGAATAGTCTGTTCCTTTTATTTTCAAACAATGTGACAAAGAAAAAAGTGACATACTATTCGTTCAGCTCAACTATTTTTATAAGTAAAGCCTTATGTTACGCCGACCCTAGTTTTGAGTGTCAATTTGTCATAGGAATGGTGGTAACATTTAAAAATAATAAAAATTTAATGTTTAATGAATCATCATAATAGTGCGCATTAACTGAAATAAATTACCATATTGTTTACTCGTAGTCGTAACTCGTAATGTACTGATAAACCGACCAGTTTCTACATGTATGGACACCATGCTGTGACTTGTAATTTTTGTCGTATATCATCTAGTCAATAATGAGTCGAAATACATCAGAGGTTCTGTACTCAACATCTATGCCACATTTAGTATCATCATCATCATTATCATCATCATCATCATCATCATCATCATCATCATCATCATCATCATTATCATCATCAGCCATAGGACGTCCACTGTTGAACATAGGCCTCCCCAAAAGATTTCCAGATCGACCTGTTGGAAGCGGCCTGCATCCAGCGACTTCTTTACATTTTGTATACACATAAAGTATTATGTAAAAAATTAGGAAGAAGCAGAATTTTGTATCTCTTTCATAATTACTGTCTATGCATATCCTAGCCCCATTATTGTCCTATGTCGGCTATCTGTTTTTGGTTTTTGTATTTAAAACATCTGTGCCGTGTGCCTAGTGGAATGTCAATGGAACGTTGTCCTCTATGTATTTTTCAAGCTATGTTACTTCCTTGGTGGCATAGTGGTATTGCTTGTGCAATACGACTATCATCCTGAGATCTCGGGTTCGATCCCTGGTCGAGCCAAGTGTTATTGGGTGTAAGTGTTGTTTTCTATTCAGTACAGTAGTAGGATCGGAGTCTGAAATTCGTGCCCAATGTGGCGATAGGCTCGCCCCCTATAACATTTGGGACCAACATGAGCTCGTTATTTTGCCTCTACCTATCTTTTCAGGGATACAGGCATAAGTCTATGTAGATATCAAAAATCGGTGTCCATACCTATACGTAGCTTACAGGAGTTTGTCACTCCCAAGCTTTTCGTGAGGATCTCTAAAAAACAAATGCGCAACCTTGGCACGGATATGGAGGCATTACGTAAGCGGCGCCAAAATAACCCGTGTTGATCAACACAAAGCTCGCTTCTATTGCCGAAATGTACTGCGGAAATAATGTGGTGCCATCGGGCCTCTGACAAAATCGCTAGCCGCGAGAAACATAACAAAGTTGTCATGACGCCTGACGGGAGAGTAAATTGATATTTTTGACACAACTGAATAGTAATTCTCGAGTCGTACACAACATTAATATTTAGCAAAATCTCAAATACCGAATAAAAATTAACACCCAAAGTCAACATCAAATTTTTGGGGTCGGTGCCAGTATCGATGCAAATCAAATGAGAATGCAGTAGTGTCCGGCAAACGAGTAAGTGAGTCACCTGATGGTAGAGTCACGCGATGGTAGGTGATTTCCATCGTCGTGGTCCGTAACCCACAATGCCAAAAGTGTCATGGGTGCGTTGCCTATTACTACATGTTATAAAAAAATCCTCCGCCGCGTCTGTTTGTTCGCGATAAACTCAAAAATACTGAACACATTTTCATGAGGTTTTCACCAATAGATAAAGTGATTCATAAGGAGGTTTGGGTGTATAATTTTTGCGGGCGAAGCGGTGAGCTGTTAGATAAATTTGTCAGAATATCTCCTTGACTAAAATAGCAAACCATCATTTCATGTCAGTGTTTTGTGACACACTGTAATCGAGTAGTATATAGTAACCGAGTTGAACCAATTTACTATTTAGACAAAATTGTGTTACAACATGGCTCTCATACAATGTTGCCAAAACTGGCATACAGTAGTTCATGCACATCAAAATCACACAATCCTATAATAACATTAATACTCCCGGATCCCTCGTACCCAGAACTTCCAAATTATACAAATGGCACGTTATAGAATTTTACGAGCGGACATATCGCTTCATTACACGCGGATCCTGACCACTCTGAATAATGATTACGATTAAACAGATCCGTGGATGGAAAAATTGCGTACGAAAACGATTGAGCTGTGTTGCCCCATGTTTATTGAGTCGTTGGTGTGTGATCGTGTAACTTATGGACATAAGCGATTGAGGACGAATTCATACCATTGTTCTTTATGTTGAGATATTTAATTTTATTTAATTAAATAATTTTTTTATTGAATAAATTAGTTAATAATCAGGTGGGTCACTTTGGGTATGTGGTACCCATTGCCCATAGATACTTAAGTTTGTACTGAAACGAAAGAGATACTAAGTACTATTATATCTTTTTGACTGAAACACTAAACAAAACATGGTTTCGATATACATTTTGATCTGTGGTCCATTATTCCATGATCAGGAGACAACAAGAAACATTGTTTTATGTAGATGTTTTTGTTTCGAGCAAAACATGAGTAAAAGATGCGTCTTTATGATATCTAAATAATCATGCATGCGTTGACAACTGGCTAAAATAAAGAAGGGTGTAGGGATATAGAGGTGGAGGACGGATTTGGGAAATCATTCTACGCTCAATTTACATTACATTTACATACACAATTTTACGCGGACAAGGTAGAGTAACATATTATGTAGGCACACAAACAGGGAGTAAGGACAACGTAATATATAGAGATATATAATATGAAAGCAATGAGGACCACTGACCATACATGTCATTTTATGATGGCTGTTGAATAACTCAAACATAAAATTGTAGCATAAATACTGCAATATCGAACCAGAAAGATAAACATGGCATTTCACAATATCTCCAAAATACGTCGACAGTCAAAACAAATGTTAAAATTCGCTTAACACAGCCCATAACACCATATTTATTGAGGTGTAGGAACATGTCGCTGTATTGTAAAATACGGATATTTGATAAAAGTTTGCGCATTTTGTACATTAGAAATAATATATGAATTGTAGCCATATTGGCCATTTTGCATATAGTATGAATGGACTGACTCTATTGGATTACCATTGTCTCACAATAAAATATCGTGAAATAGCAGCTTGTTTCGTATAGTAACTGACATTTTTGGAAGCCTAGACCCTGTCCATTATTTCTGTAGAGGTATAATAGGCAAAATATCGTAGAACGTGGCTTTACTCTTGACGGCCTCCGTGGCGCACCGGCCGAGTAGCCGGCCGAGTAGCGAGAGGCCGCGGGTTCGATTCCCGCACCGAGACAAATGTTTGTATGGCCTACAGATATTTGTTTCGGGTCTGGGTGTTGTGAGACCGAAAGTGTCTCGTAGTTCCTGATATCCACGATACAAGACTCGATTTTAGTGTGGGGTCAGAACTATGTATGTGACTGTTGGGTGTTATTTATTTATTTATTTACTATTTGAAAGCCGTTGCATACAGTGAAAAGGAATGGAATCATCATACACTTGTTAAACTTTATAGGTGCTAAGCAATCAACGTCATCGGCTAGAATGGAGACATTTGTACTAAAACCGACGTACTAAAAAGCAAATGCGATATACACCGATATTTCTGGGTATGGAAGAGACTTCAATTAAAGATAACACAGTATGTTGCGAGTTTTCGTCTTTTGCGTCTCATAAAACATTATAAGAAATAGCCGAACAATCTACAAGTTCAGTTCAGTGTGGTCACCATCTCCACTCAGGTGATCATAATGTGGTTATACTGGCTTAGGTTGCACAATTTTAGCCCTTAAGAGAATATCCTGATTTTACAACTAAGACTGCAACATACATAACTGTTTAAAAAAAACTGGCTTGTAGTTTCCAAAAGCGGTTTGTTGTTAGCGAGCTGGCGGCTGGCGCAACCTTCGATAGTTTATTATATTTTTTATTCAGCCAGCCATTTGTATGGTAATGCGCCGGTCGTGGCGGCTACACTGTGCACCGGCGCCGGTAACGTGAAACTATGTATGTAGGCACACCTTTTGTTTCGCGTGTAATTTTAACATGTATATGATCACGCTTGTATTCCCACTGCCTCGGTGGCGTGGTGGTATTACGGTACGACTACGGTTCTGAGGTCTCGGGTTCGATCCTCGGGTCGGGCAATGTGATATTGGATTTTTCCATATCAGGCCGGAGTCTGGAATTTGTGCCCGATATGGCGATAGGCTCGCCCCCTATCACATCTGGGACGGAACTAAGCTCGGCGAAATGTGGGTGTTCTAGTTCGCTAGTGAGCCTCTGCCTACCCCTTCGGGGATACAGGCGTGAGCTTATGTTATGTTATGTTGTATTCCCAAAGGTATAGGCAGAAACACAATTAGAGAGTCCACATTTTGAATTTATTTGGTGTGTCACGGAATGGTCAACGAGTCTATTGTCTCACAAGGTCCATTCCAGCGCGGACCACTTACGACATTTTACGAATACTCTACTACATCCGGATTCGAACCCTGACCACAATACGGTTTTCAGCCTTAGGTTGGTTTCGGTTGGCAACGCACTCATGATTCTTTTTGTGTCTTGAATGTCTATGGGCAGTGGAGATAACTTACCGTCAGGTGACCCATCTGCTAGTTTGTCAGTCTCTTACATAAGCTCACGCCTGTATCCCCGAAGAGGTAGGCAGAGGCGCACTAGCGAACTAGTACATCCACATTTCGCCGAGCTTAGTTCCGTCCCAGATGTGATAGGGGGCGAGCCTATCGCCATATCGGGCACAAATTCCAGACTCCGGGGTGAAATTGAAAAATCCAATATCACTTAACCCGACCCGGGGATCGAACCCGGGACCTCAGGACGGTAATCGTACCGAAATACAACCACGTCACCGACGCAGTCAGTCTCTTATAAAACAGCAAAAAAGCAACAACTCTTCCAATAGCTTCGAATCCAATATCAGAACACAAAGAAATGTATTGTTAATTTTACAACGCCATTGTCCGTGATTAAAACGTTGTGCGGTCGAATTTCCCCCAGGAGCCGGCGCGGGCGGGAGGACGGACCGAAAATGGCCGACGTTGATGCATAATTAAAGCACGCGCCGTGCAACGGTTATTAAAATGATTTACGCGACTCCGCGGTAATGGAGTTAGCTGCTTTTATTACGTTGTTATTGGGAGGTCCGCCGCAATGGTCTATGGGCGTTCGAAGGTTAAAGACCCTGAGGTTCTGGATTCGCAACCCAGGTTGGACAATTACAATATTTGTTAATAACACATAACATAAGCTCACGCCTGTATCCCTGAAAGGGTAGGCAGAGGGGCACTAGCCAACTAGTACACCCACATTTTGTAGAGATTAGTTCTGTCTCAGATGTGATAGGGAGCGAGCCTATTGCCACGTCAGGCACAAATTCCAGACTCCGGGCTGATATGGAAAAATTTAACATCTTTTTGCCCGACCCGGGGATAGAACCCGAGACCTCAGGACCGTAGTCGTACCGAAATACAACCACGACACCGAGGTAGTATTTGTGAATAATCTATGTATATAAATAAATAAATAAATAACACCCAACAGTCACATACATAGTCCTGACCCCACACTAAGATCAAGTCTTGTGTCGTGGGTATCAGGAACCACGAGAGACTTTCGGTCTCACAACACCCAGACCCGAAACAAATATCTGTAGGCCATACAAACATTTGTCTCGGTGCGGGGATCGAACCCGCGGCCTCTCGCTTCACAGCCGGCTACTCGCCCGCTGCGCCACGGAGGCTGTCAACAATCTATCATCCAACAGTCACTGTCCTGTCCTGTTCTGGGTATCAGGGACTTCCAGAGACGCATGACCTGACATCCGAAATAAAAAGTCTGTGGGTCACATAAACATTTGTCTCTATGTCGCTTCACAGCCGGCTGGTCGACCGCTGCGCCTCGGAGGTTCGGAGGTTTAGTTACTTTTATTATTACGACGCGACGGTTTACGGTACCTATGGCGATAGGCTCGTCTTAATTTGATACATGCGTGAGCTTATTAATCTGTCTTTAGTTTTTCAGGTTGTATGTACAGGTTGTGTCGCAGGAAGTCGCTGGATGCAGGCTGCTCCCAACAGGTCGATCTGGAAATCTTTGGGAGAGGCCTATGTTTAGCAGTGGACGTCCTGTGGCTGATGATGATGATGTACAGGTCGTTTGGACAGGCTGTAGGTACGGTGACACCGTTTGCTGCACGACAATGTCCAACTATGATGGCACTCAGTGGCGAAGGGTGATATTTTTGAAAAAGGAAGCCGATGCTGCATTTTCTTCTGATTAATGCCTTTTTGTTAAGCCAATCATTTGGCAAAGGTAAGCGGGCAGGAATCGAGTTGTATGAACCTTTTGCCACTGATGGCACTGCACTGTTTGCTGTACCAATATTTTACATAGTCGCTAGCGAGAGGCGTAGAAAAAAGCTCATGCAGCACTATTACTAATCTAGAGTTAGACCTGAACTCGATTTATCCTAGAGCTCATTTCTATATTTAAATGAAAATTTGGGATAATTCGAGGATAATATAAATGCTACAAGTCGCCCTAAATGATTATTTTTACACACATACACAAAAAAAATATGAAATCCTGCTTCGAGTATCGGCATATTTTTTGAAGTTGGTAAGTAATATTTTTTAATGACCCGACAGGAGGCGATTGAAATTCAATCGAGTGATGTTGGCGGGCCGATACGTCGGTATAATAATTTATTTAAAGAGGTGTGACTAAACTACGTATGTACTTTCACCGATCCGCATTCGATGCACGCGTCGACCACAGTAGAAGCGACTCGAGGATTTGTACACAGCTTGCGACATAACAATAAATAATATCGATTTTTATTTGATATTGTCCGTTACCGCCTCATTGTTTTAGTCTACGCCTCCGCGGCGTAGTCATATTGCATGCGCGGTATGCCATCCTGACCATCAATATATTATACCCTAGATGCACAGTTCTTTGCAAATATCCTCCTAAAAAGTGGTCTCAAATAAAACAAAGAAAACGATCACAAGTTGTAATTAAATCAACACAAATATAAGTTAGCACGTGTTATAAAGTAGGTTTTTAAACGAAATGAGCAAGCGTTCTTTAATTTGAATTTTGGAATTTAGAATTCTATCGAAGTCCGACTGTAGGCAAAACGAGTGCTTAAGCACTTCTTTGCTGTCCCATTTTCCGAGCGTCAACTGTGCATCTAGGTAAATAATATACCGATGATCCTGACTACTGCCCGGCTAGCATGCGTGACACAATATATCTCGATAACCAACTGTAGAGATGTTGTCTACGTGTTGTCTACAATATGTACAATATTGACAGAGCTACTATTGGCGCCGTACGCAGAAAATTGCTCCAAAGTCAGCGTCTGGCGTTGATATTCTTGTGTAAAGCTTATAGAACCGTTAGCACCGAAGCTTTGCCTGTTCTTGCCGGTGTACTTCCAGTCGATCTGGAGGTGCAGCGTCGCGCCGCGACGTATTACTCAACAAGAGAGAACATGGATAAATCCTTTCTTACGTCTCGCGAGCTATCGAGAATCAATAGACTTTTTAAACCGGAATCTGAAATTTGTAACGAGCTTCTAAATGAATGGCAAATTCGATGGCACAACTCTATAAAGGGGCGACACTTATATCAGTACTTTCCTTCAGTCCGCGATCGTCTATCTAAAACTTGGTTAGAAATAGATCATTGTGTCTCACAATTTCTTACAGACCACGGCAACTTTAAGTGTAAATTGTTTTCATTTAAGTTGGTTGAGTCACCTGCGTGCCCGTGTTCTGTACTCGGCTGTGAATATGACCAGACCGCACATCACATTCTTTGGGAGTGTGGTCTCTGGCAAAATGAGCGCACCATCATGCTAGACAGTATGTAAATAACATCTGGAGTTGTATAATATATGGACCTTGTGGGAACTAGGACGAATTTCCATGCATTCCGGCGTTTTTGCCATACCTATTATTGGAATCAAGTTTAACAGCTCGCATGATAGGACCCACTAAAATTAAAATTATTTCCGTGGTGCTTTACATCTGGCCTCTCCAGTTGTAAATATCCCTATGTATGAGGCTGATGCCTCTTTAGTTCATTACATTGTCTCCTGCATTTTTACGGAGGGAAGTGGAAACCTTATAATTCCAACTCCTCCCTATCTTTCTGTTTGATTAATTTTATTGCGGGATGAAGACAATTTTGCATTCTCTGAGACTCGCCGAGCTTCATCGCTCGGTGTCGTAAAATGCGTGCCATTGTTGATCCTGGCTTACAGGAGTTACAGTGGCGGGTGTGTGCATTGTACATTGGTAGAGAAAGATGAGGTCTCGGCTCAAAACTTACTTTAATACCTATGTCGAGCAATGAGTTTGAGGTTTACAATTCGAAAATTTCGCAGAGCTTAATTCTGTCCCAGAGGTGATAGGAGGCGAGCATATCGCCATAATTCGGGACTAATTCCGCACTCCGGGGTAATACTGACTTATTACCCAACCTGCGAATCGAACCACCGACAACTCTTAGGGCGACTTGCAGTACTTCGATAAATCTCGATTTATCCCAAATCTGAGTTTAAATACTATATAGGAATATAGGAATGAGCTGTAGGTTAAATCGAGTAGGCCCTGTAAGTCGCCCTATGTTTAAATCGAGATTTAATTATAATTTATGTGAGTGCTGCAAGTCGCTGAAGTATTTAATAATTAATTTGCCCTAACGTAGGATAATCTAAGGCCCTAACGTGACGAGTTAGTGCTGGTTGTCACTTCCCGTCATTGACGAACTTGTGTCACAATATTTTACTAATTCTTGAGGCAATGAGACAAGTCCTCTCAAAGTACTATTATTAATAACATAACCCGCTTATATCGACCATAGAGTTGAAACCGAATATACACAAAACCAGTATGGCTGCTAAAAATAAAATGGTTATTATAATATATGCGAACTGCTTTGTTTGTTTCGATAGGTGACGCAGTGCAGTGGTTACTCCGGCCGGAATGTCTTCAAAGGTTCGACAAGCAGGGAAGTGTATTTGGTCGTGGTCGCGTGACAAATGTCGTAGGCCATATTACATATGTATGGACACATTTATGATGTTATATGATATATTTCACGTAACGTCACTTATATTTTTATTAATGAGTGACGGGCGACTCGGCTTTCTGGGGCCGAGACATTTATGAAACATATATGTATGTATGTACATATATGTGCCGCCTCCAACGGGCTTCTACAGATTAACCCCCAAATGGTCAAACACTGCCTAAATATTTAGGATGGCCTTACCGATTTAAGCACTCTTTATTCTTCAATTTGGCATGGTCAAACAGAACCTATCTCTTCACGTTAAAAGTAAGCAGAACGCAGTTTAAGGCCCGCTTATTTCATAAAACGGCATGGCCAACAACTGCCTAACGTTTGACAGCTATTTAAGGCCCGCTTAACTAGCATTTAATCGAGATTAGTTTGAGAGTACCTGCAACCACTCACATAATATAACTACATATTTGTTACAAGTGGTTTAGTGTTTATTTATTTACATACCTTCACGGTCACTTTTACATAATCTATAATTGAATTGTATTACTGATTCACTCTTATCATAAATTTTATCTTTTTTATTTATTTTGTCGTGAAATATTAAGCGTGCGATCATTATGCTTGCCCGGGTGCCGCTGTATGACGCAATATCTCCTTCCCCGCTCACCTTACATAGGTAGATGTATACAGGTACGTCCATCTGTAATTTCCATGGCGACTTGCAACTAACAAATGGCGTATTGTTTTTGTGTATCCTTATGCAAGAATGGTTGTCTTGACGTCCGTTCGTTACATTAGGGGACCTCTGAAAACCAGTGCTATGCTGTGGCTCACGTCACAACATAGCTTAATGCTGAGATGGCCCCCTAGTTGTTACGGTATGGACATGCAGCACCTCTCTTTGTATTTAGTTTTAGTTTAAATCATATATTATAATCTTATGTTAGTTAATGTTACATGTTATACTAGTGGCAATAAAAACATTTCTTTCTTTCTTCCTTACACACACCAACGGTGTACGCGGAAAGTACAAAAATGAAAGACTGTCATACTGTCTGGGAATTTGATTGGATTTTGGTAGTTTATATACCTAGTGAAGCATGTTTTGTAGTCTATACAATATGGATTTAACTCAATTATTCAAAATTTTGGGCACTCGTTCTCATATGATGATGAATTTTGTGACAGAGGCGTGGTTGGGACGTAACCGGGGTAGTTAGGCTTCTGGGAATCTCAACCGCCACACGACGCAACGCAACAGCAAGCTAATAAATATAACACCCAACAGTCACATACATAGTCCTGACCCCACACTAAGATCGAGTCTTGTGTCGTGGGTATCAGGAACTACGAGAGACGCCCGGTCTCACTCTATACCTCTATGTCAGTTTTCTGTGATACATTCATAATTCACATAGCATATAATATAATGATGTAAACTTACATGTAAATATGTTTGCAGTAGTGATCTGTCATTTTAAATTATTTCAAATAGAAAATGTACATTAGGCAGAGTATTATCGGGTGTGGACCGGAATTAATAATCATTATGATAAACTTGTTTGTGAACTATTGCTGATAATGTATTCAGTATTCACAAACACCACACGAAATCGTTTTGTTCGAGAAGCTCCGTGGACCGTGACGTACCGAGTAGCTTGCTAAACACGTCGTAGCCCACGAGACGCCGCAGGTTCGATACCCGCCATACACATGGAATCCTCACACAGACAGTACGTCTTGAAGATAGATAGATAGATAGATAGATTTCTTAAGTCAAATTTGTAGAGTAATTTAAACAACAATTAAATAAAGCAAGGTAATATATAAAATATAATAATATACAGAATACTCCTATGTTACAAACTTACGAATATACTTAGATTTTCTTTACCTCCATGAAATCGTAATTAATTTAACAAAATTGTAACCCTTATGCCGTCATACATTATTTGCTTATCCTGTATTTTTGTCCTTCAAGGTTTTAATTTAAAAATCTATGGTATTGTTACTATTTTACAACAGTAACCTCAACTTATGATAACATTATTACAAACCCTGGCGGGGTCTTCGATGTTATATTAGAATAAAATGATTTTATATAACCATGTTGTAAATCAAAGAATTTTAACGCATGTTAAATAAATGAAAAATAAAACAAATTCTTTATTGTAAACACACGCTCGGACGCACGCACGCACGCACG
Source organism: Clanis bilineata (assembly GCA_036417725.1). Lineage (NCBI taxonomy): Eukaryota > Metazoa > Arthropoda > Insecta > Lepidoptera > Sphingidae > Clanis > Clanis bilineata. The sequence continues at coordinate 762,038 of CM071139.1, read as the reverse complement.
CACGCACGCACGCACGCACGCACGCACGCACGCACGCACGCACGCACGCACGCACGCACGCACGCACGCACGCACGCACGCACGCACGCACGCACGCACGCACGCACGCACGCACGCACGCACGCACGCACGCACGCACGCACGCACGCACGCACGCGCGCACAGACATACAGAAAACAGGTAAAACAACATAGTATTTGTGCCACAAGTGGCGGCCTCACGGACCACGGTTACCGCTATATCTTCCAGGTTAGCGATATCTTCCAGGTAACCATGGTGATCTTCATTTCTTGATGATGGTTTTAGTTTTCCCGATACACTTGTGTTAGTTCGTTGTAGTTGCGCAATTCGCGTAAGCAAATGCATGGAGAAACCGAAAAATTTCATTTTTGGGGTTCCGAAGCCAAAAGGCAAAAAATAACTCTAACAGTTCCGTTTGTCTGTTTGTTTAGTATTATTTTAAATAAAACACCGTATTTACAATAAAATCAATAAGTATTTATACGTTATTTCATTCTCATAACACGGTGACAGATTACATGTAAATAGATCGCGAAACTAAAATGGCGGAACCGACTTCATAGTAAACACGAATTTTTCGAAGTTATGTCAGGTCCTTTTATTTATTCTTTAGTCATTGAGCCTGATAAGTTGCTATTTTCAAAATAAAGGATAGAAATAATCGTTTAATACAAATTTTCAAATTGCAGCGCTCGGCTTATATTTAAACGAAACATGGAGATAACAATGATGACAGTGATGTTGATGTAAGATTAGGAGAAAATAATTTGCCTTTTTTGTCTACCCTGATCGAAATGCCTGTGCACGTCACTGGTGTCGCTTACATTTTCAATGTACCTCTCCGATTTTTAAATTACACACCTCTTTCGCCTCATTCAGTCTCATAACATTCTTCATGCATTCACGTCGCTCGGTTTAGGGTACTTTTTAGACTATTGAACAACACAGCACTGAGTGCCACTGCACTGCGGTCATCACCCTGAGACAAAACCTCATAATGCACAATAATCACACTGGCTAATAGAACCTTCAATTGAGTCTCTCTGAGTGTCGCATGGGTCCTACCATCAGTCTCCGTGGGGCAGCGGGCGAGTTGCCGGCTGTGAAGCGAGAGGCCGCGGGTTCGATCCCCGCACCGAGACAAATGTTTGTGTGGCCCACTGATATTTGTTCGGGTCTGGGTGTTGTGAGACCGAAAGTCTCTCGTAGTTCCTGATACCTACACCACAAGACTAGTATCTTAGTGTGGGGTCAGGACTATGGGTGTAACTGTTGGGTGTTATTTATTTTATTTATTTGTCTCGCATCAGTCTACAATACATGCTATAAACTCCCTAAATTATGCCAGTGTTGATTTTTCAAAGAATCGTAACAGTTTGTTCGTTTAGGGCGGCTAACGGCTGTGGAATTGTGGACGCTTCCGAGAACTTTTTATGTTTACAGTTGTAGTTCAAACGGAGCGTACACGAGCGCCGCACCAAAACGACGAGCTTTCGGGCGACATTCTAAAAACCACACGCGAAGCACACGCGTTTGGTGTTTTTTAATATAATAAAGTAATAATAATATTAGCCCTGTAATATTACTGTCCCACTGCTGGGCACGGGCCTCTTCTACTAATGAGAGGGGCTAGGCCTTAGTCTGGCCACCACGCTGGCCTAATGCGGGTTGGTAGACTTTACATACCTTCGAAATTCTGGTGGAGAAATTCTCGAATATGCAGGTTTCCTCACGATGTTTTCCTTCACGGTTATAGCAAACGATAATTCACAAAGAAAATACACTCAACATAAAAAAGTCAGAGGTGTATGCTTCATTTTGGGGTTGGTCTCGAGCCTCCGACACTCGTCTCGGCAGTCCGTACCATTCCCAACTGAGCTATCGCTGCTTTTTAATATTTTTTTTTTATATAAATCAACTTGTTATTGCACGGTTTGATAACTTTTTTTAAAACTATGTATCGCTCGTGGCTCTTTTCATAACACTTAACATAACATAACATAAGCTCACGCCTATACAGTCGTGAGCTGGGCGGCGATACCCCCGAAGGGGTAGGCAGAGGCGTACTAGCGAACTAGAACACCCACATTTCGCCGAGCTTAGTTCCGTCCCAGATGTGATAGGGGGCGAGCCTATCGCCATATCGGGCACAAATTCCAGACTCCGGGCTGATATGGAAAAATCCAATATCACTTTGCCCGACCCGGGGATCGAACCCGAGACCTCAGAACCGTAGTCGTACCGAAATACCACCACGCCACGGAGGCAGTCAGTGGCTCTTTCCCTACGATGAAAGCTCTTTCCTGGAATAAAAAGTGAAAATGTTTTACCTAATAAGTATAATTAAGATGCTTCAGAAGTTGAACTTTTTAGCAGTACCTAATTGGTATGACTAATTATAATAACGCTATTATTATATTACTCGTATAAAGTCTATATGATAAAGTATGTATGTACCTCTATATGTTACTTATACATATAATATGTAGTCTCTGTGGCGCAGTGGACGAGTTGTTGGCTAGACTGTAACGATAGGTCGAAGATTTGATTCTTGTACAAAGATATGATCCACAGATATTTGTTTCAGGCCACACCGCGTCGTAAGAATGATGCGGGACTGTAAGTTCGTTATAGTTCCTGATACCTCTGATACTGGTTAAACCTAGTAATAGGGCGAAGAGTATAATTAACTGTGAAGTAGGTAATGTGTGTTTTTAAATTAAGATTTTTCAGAAACTAGGTAAGGTTTATAAGTTAAGTTATAATACAAGTAACTTAACGTATTTATTTGTTTTTTTTTTTACAGCAGAGACTAACAAATGAGCAAGTGGGTCACCTGATGTTAAATGATCTCTACCGCCCACAGGACACCCATTGGACGTTTTTCTCACGCTGGACATTTTGCGAATTGGACATTCTGCGCCTAAACGAAATATAATCAAGGATGCGTTGCCGACCTAAAAGGAGGGGAATGGGGATTGGGAATTTAAGATAAATCCGACACAGGAAAGGCCTACTTCAACGATCCAATGTTTTTGTCTAGATCTTATGACAGGGTCTTATGTGAGGGAAACGAAGGGGCAGAAAAGTTGGCGAGTGGAGACCAAGTACCGGCAAGCGCAGCTTTGGACGTCCAGTTGCAAGTCGCTAGATGGAGGCCGCTTCCAACAGATGGATCTAGAAATTTTAAGGGGAGGTCTATGTTCAGCTGTGGACGCATTGGCTGATGATGAGCATGAATGATTGGTTATGAAACGTGTAGTTGTCTTGGTTTAAACCGCCCTCATCATCAGCCATAGGACGTCCACTGCTGAACATAGGCCTCCCCCAAAGATTTCCAGATCGACCTGTTGGAAGCGGCCTGCATAGATCCGGCCGCCATCGATCGGTTGCCAGAGCCTCGTCCGTTAGCCAGCAGGGTGCACCACGTGCAGGTGAGGTTGGCTTGGACTCCGAGAGTTGGTGGTTGGACCCCCTTATACCCCTTAAACCGCCCTATGCGCACAGTATGTACATAACGAATGTGTAACGCACTTGTCGATCGAATTACAAAAAGGAGAAGGTCCTCAATTTGTCTGTATTTTTTTTATGTATGTTACGCGATATCTCCGCCAAATGTAGACCGATTTTCAAAATTTGTATTCGATAGAGCTTATTTCAAAGGTGGTCTCATATAAATTTGGTCACGATCGGATTTGAAGTCGGTCTGTTAAGTTTTTAAACTTGTGATTATTTTTATTTATATATTTAATCTTCATATACATATATCCTTGGTCTAGTGGCAGCATATATAGGCTGTGGACCGGGAGGTCCTGGGTTCGATTCCCGGGCAAAGCAAATTTTATAATTTAATTTGCCCACGACTGGAACCCTCAGAGGGGGTTGACGTCAGGCAGGCAGCCGGTCGTAAAAACTGTATGTTGCGCCGACCCCACGTTAAAGTGGGATAAGGTCAAGTAGAAGAAAGAACTTCATATTATGTATCAACAATATGTAGGTATAACGGCGGACTTAATGCCTAAGGCATTTTCTATCAAACTACCAGTAGGTAATGCAGACATGAGACAATGTTCACTTCACTTCAATCTTATTCATTAAATACGTGACAACATACGTCTATTCCCAATGACTAAAGAAAAATTAAAAGGACCCGGCATAACTACGAAAAATACGTGTGTACTATGAAGCCGGTTCCGCCATTTTAGTTTCGCAATCTATTATTTATTATTTTTTATTTTTATTTTATTATTTGCCTATGTTCAGCAGTGGATGTCCTATGGCTGATGATGATGATGATGATGAATCTATTTATTTACATGTAAGTTGCACCGTGTCATTAAATAACGTATAAATAAATACGGTCTTTTGTTTACAATAATAGTAATTTCGGAAGGTGAAGAAGATGCCTAACTGCTATATTAATCGGACCTTTCTTTCACATAGTCGCCATTTTGGTTTCGTTCCACATATTAGGAATGCTTCAGTTTTTCGTATTTATGCCCTGTCCTCTAACTTCTTTTGTCTAAGTCTATTCCACACACAACTCGCTAATTATAATGCACTTTAGGGCCTCAGTTATGTGTTTGTTTACTTGTGAGTGTGTGCGCGGCTCAGCTGTTGTTTACTGCATCGGAGGCCTCGGCTGTAGGTTCAACGACCTGCACATAGAGTAAAATATTCACCAGAATGTGTTTAGGATACCTATTTCGTTACGTTTTTTTTATTATGTGAAGTCCACCAAACCGCATTAGGCTAATGTGGTGGATTAAGGTATAAAAGCCTTTCTCAAACCAGTAGGGAAGACCCCACTGGGCTGAAATATTAAATAAATAAATAACACCCAACAGTCACACACATAGTCCTAACCTCACACTAAGATCGAGTCTTGTGTCGTGAGTATCAGGAACCAAGAGACTTTCGGTCTCACAACACCCACACCCGAAACAAATACAGAAACATTTGTCTCGGTGCTGGAATCGAACCCGCGGCCTCAGGCTTCACAGCCGGCTACTCGCCCACTGCGCCACGGATACTCTAATTAAGTCTATTAATGGGTTGAAGGGGCACAATTTTTATTTCTATAAATATAATTATGTATGCCCTTAAAGTATTGACTACCACATTATTATATATCTTTCTTTTTAAATAAGTAGGTATACAAATATATTTTGTCCTATGTTATTAGATATTATGGTTTAGCTGCTCTAATTTAAGGTCTTTCTCCATCTGGTGCTGAACTGTATTAGTAGACTGTAAATTGATGTTAAAAAGAGCAACGTCAGAGTTTCTTGCCCGTTCTTTTCTGGCGAAACAGCTTTTCGACCAGGCGGTAGAGTTAAAATTTGACGGAATCTAAATAATGTTTGAAAATTGTATGGATTCAATAAATGATTTGATTTGATTTGGTATGATTTGATTTGATTTGATTTTATTCATTAATATTAAATCAAATCCTACAGCGAGGCTAGGAAAGTCCTGAGTTCCTGACCCAACCTAAGTCACCGGCTCACGGCGGCTAGGAAGTAGGCCCACAGAGTGAGATGGCCCTTACTGCGTTAGGATGATTGTATTATTGTTATGTGTAGTAAATAGTACTAAATAGCTTTAATACTTACGCTACTAGGTACTAACCTCACAGACTAATTTTCTTTTATAACACAGACTGGCAAACTAGCAGATGGGTCACCTGGTCACTTGATAGTAAGCGATCTCCACTGCTCATGGACACCCAAGACACAAAAAGGACCAAGGGTGCGTTGCCAACCTAAAGGAAGGGAAAAAGGGGTTGGGAAAGAAGCGAGGTGGGAGGTTCATTGGGCCATTGGCAACGAAACGCGACAGCAAGTTGCCACTTTACGTCGGTTTTCTGTGAGATGGTGGTATCAAACCGGTCGAGCCGGCCCATTCTTGCTGTAACGTAACTGTCTACAGCGTGGCTCTACTCTTTAATAAGATTAGCTTTAGCTGACGCATCTATCGCGTATGGTGTTTGGCTCCTAGCAACAGCCGTACCGGGTATTAGGTGCGCTTGCGCAATCTGAAGTTAGAATCCGCTCAAGGCTCGGCGCAAACGTAAACAAGTTATTGTTTATTATGCGGTACGAATTTATGCACCGCCCGCCTTCCTCCCGCCTTTCTTCCGACACTCGCTCCACACCCGCCGACTCCACAGCAATATTATTCGATTTTATTATACTTAGGTATAATAATATATGTATGTGAAATTAAAGCGTCTGTTTGTAACACATTTATTTAATATCCAGATAAAAGTTATCTGGCGATTAAAAACCATCATATTTTATTGAAAAAAAAAAAAAATGTATAAAAACTAAAATCAATTTGGTGCATCTCTTATAATAATATGGCATTAAGAAAGAAAACACGTAGACAAAATGATCTAACGGTGCCTGATTACAGACTCTAACCTCAGTATTAACCGAATTCTTTAACCGAATAACGCTAAGGTGTATGTCACACATCACATCGGGTATCACGGTGCTCATTCTGACATATCTATTCGGGAAGAACCGTGAAGCAAAACTTTCTGTCGTTGGAATTACACGAAGTTTTCTTCAAAATTTCTTCATCGGATTCATAATCTTCTTCATCTTCATCGTATGACTCATTGCCGTCCATACAGTTCTGTTCATGTATTTCGTACTTGGCTACTAATTCGTCGTATTTTTTCTGCACTTGTGCCTTAGATAAGGGCTGGAAAAATATTGTATGATTTACTATCGATTAAGACATTTTATCAAAACTAAAATGTAACTCATGTTTTATAATTACCTGATGAACACATAGTTCTTCGCTTTGTTGATTATCGACTTTGAGGGAATAACGAAGCCGTTCCCACCACTTGTCGGGCGAGGGCATCTTCTTTTTTAAAGCAAAATAGCATATTCGGATTTGTCTTGCATAGCGATATGCTTTTATAATGCAGTCAACGTTTGCTTCGATGTCTGCCGCCGTGAAGTCACATTCCGTCAATTTGTCAGCGATTCGTTGGCAAGCCTTTTTTCTTTCTTTCTTGTTTTTATAGAATCTATGCTTAGGATCATAGAGGCACCGCTCTTTGTCTAATACTTTCATGATTTCTTCCGCCTCCCAGTCATGTACACTGTCGATGATCTGTAGTTTACGGCGCTTGTTCGGAGGCGGGTTCTCGTCGGCGTCGTCAGCGTCGTTAGCGTCGTCAGCGTCGTTAGCGTCGTCGGCGTCGTTGGCGTCGTTGTCGCTATCATCTGTGTCTTGATCATCTTCACCTGAATCTTCGGACGTTGATTCTGCACAGGATGTTTTTTCGGCCTTCAAATAACGCTTAATTTTATTGTGGAGTCTTCGTTGCGATTCCTTAGCCTTTTTACACTGTAACAAAAAAAAAACAATAATTTATTAATTTTCATGAAATCAAATTTAAATGAGGTCAAATAATTTGTTGTATACTTTTTCGTTCAATTGGGTTTCATCTTTTAAAACTTTGTAAAGCATTCTCCACCACTTAGGGACCTCAGGCATTTTCTTTGTTCGTCCAAACTCTTTCAGGTAGCGGTTTCTACACTTTCGGTATTCCTTCCTTAAATTCTTGATAGTTTCCATGATATCCGTTTGGGTGTACTTTTTAGTCGCCCCTAGGTTAACCGCGATGGTTATCCGTTCAAAAGCTTCTTTTCTTTTCTTTTTACTTTTGTAAGATGTTGAATTGGGGTTACACAGACATGACTCCAATTTCAGCTGCTCTATCATCTTGTAAATGTCAGGATGGTCTAAATCTTTATTTATATCCGTCGTAGTATTAGCATTTTTATCAGCATCTATATTAGCATCTTTATCAGCATCTTTAATAGCGTCTTTATCAGTATCTTTATTAGTTAACTTCTCTGTTGACGCCTTGTTAGCGGCGCCGTTGTACTTTTCAACAGCTTTTGTATCTGACTTGCTGGAGCTGTTGTTGTCCTCGTCATCTGCGTCGGAGGAGGAACTGGCTATGTGTTCTTTTTCAGCTTTCAAGTAAAGCATGATTGTTTTGTTGAATCTTCGTTGAGTTTCCGCAACACTTTCTGACTGAAACAAATAGTACGCATAATACACCATCAACCGTGTTACATGTGTGTAATAGGTACCTACACAATCTCCTATTATAATATATTTGATTAGTTATTTAGGTAATAGTTTCAGGCAGCGCAAACGCAAACATAAATAGAACAATCAACTTAATATTATAATATGACTATGCGTAAATCCATACATACATACATACATACATACACACTCACGCCTGTATCCCATAGGGGTAGGCAGAGACAATTGAGCGCCACAAGCTACGATCCTGACACACCTCTTTTGCCTCATCCACATTCATGCATCGTTTCATACATTTCCGCCGGTTGAGGGTACTCCGAACTTGCCCTTTACGAAGGATATCGCTTATTTGATCCATATAGGATCGTGTGGGGCGCCCTCTTCTGGCCCTACCATTCACTTTAGCACGATAAATACCTTTCGTAAGTCGCCTTTCATCCATCCTTTCAACATGTCCAAACCACCTCAGCATCCCTTTCTCAATCCTAGTCACCACATCATTCTTCAACTTACAACAATCCCTTATCTTGCTATTCCTCATACGATCGGCAAGGGTGACTCCACACATACTTCGCAGGGAACGCATTTCCACCGCATTCACTCGACTTTCATGTTTCTTCTGCCAGACCCAGCACTCACTTCCATATGTAAGCGTCGGTATCAGCACTCCATTGTGGACAGCCATTCGCGCCTTTTGCGACACTGCCTGGCTACCCACTATGGAGCGCAAGGCACCGTTCACTTTATTACCAGCCATCACTCTCCTTTCAATATCCGCATCACATTTTCCATCTCTCGTTAACATACTTCCCAGATACACAAACTCATCCACTTGTTCCACTCTTTCACCATCTATACTAATGTTACACTCAGTAACATCGTCCTCTCTTTCTATAACCATAATTTTCGTCTTATTTACGTTCACTTTCATTCCCTTGTCCTTAAACGAGTCATTCACAACATTTAGCATGTCTTGTAGCTCCTCCGTCGACGGCGCAAGTAATACTTGATCGTCAGCGTAAAGGAGACACTTGACATGTAACTCATCCATTCTTAATCCACATTCCATCTCTTTCAAACCTGTCAAACAGCTATCCATGTAAAGGTTGAAGAGCCATGGAGACGCGACACATCCCTGTCTAACACCCCTAGAGATGTTAAACCAGTCTGAGTACGCTCCATTCACCCTGACACAAGCTTTGGAATTCTCATATAGAGATTTCAAAGCCTGCACCAGGCGGCCCTCCACCCCATACACTAGAGACAGCGTTGACCACAGTTTATCCCTCCGCACACGATCATAGGCTTTTTCCAAATCTATGAAGGCGCAAAACACTTTTCCGGACTTAGCCAAGTATTTTTCAGTAATGCACCTTATAGAAAATACCTGATCGATGCACCCCATTCCTCTTCTAAATCCTGCTTGCACATCCCACATCTTTTCTTCCGTAACATTCATCACTCTGTTAATCAAAACCTTTGCATACAATTTACCGACGACACTTAGAAGGCTTATTCCTCGATAGTTTCGGCATTCTTGCTGTGACCCTTTGCCTTTATAGAGTGGAACAATGACAGCCTTGCACCAGTCCTCTGGCACTCGGCTGTCCCTCCAGCATCTATTAAAAAGTAACCACAACAATTTAACCACTATTCCTTTGCCGCTCTTCAACATGTCGACGGTAATCCTATCATACCCTGCAGCCTTACCCAACTTCATTCCTTTTAACGCATTCACTATTTCATCTTCCGTAATATCGTCTGCATCGTTCCTAAAGTTGGACGGGCTTATGGAATCGTCCCCATTAGCCATATCATCAACGCCACACTCAAAAAGTTGTTGAAAATAACATTCCCAACGATGCAAGACTTCTCTTTCGTTATTTAACACTCTTCCTTCATCATTCCTAATAACGCCTAACTTAGAATTCCCTGACGCTCCCCTAGACAATCGGACCTGCTTCCAAAATAGTTTAATATTAGTTTGGAAGTCGTCAGAGAGCTTCTCATCAAGCTCTTCTTTCTTTCTTTCTTTCTTTTGCTCAACTACTTTCTTAACTCTCTTTTTCGCTTCTGCATACATACTTACTGCTTTCGAAATCTGTGAATCTGCGATTCCCCCTACATGCATGCCTCCTCTTCCATGAATTGCTATTAAATCTAGCCATGCCTTCTTTTTCTCTTCCACCGCTTCTTTCACTTCATCATCCCACCAGTTATCCTCAATCATTCTCTTTCTTCTTCTCACTTCACCACATACCTTGGTAGCTGCTCCAACCAGACCAGTATATCAGACCAGTATAGTACCAGTAAATCCATATAAATATGATTATTAATTGTATCGACAATTTGTAAATCAAATGATAAAAAAAGGAAAAAAGACAAAAGACAAAAAATAAATGGTGACAATTGATGATGAAAAACATAATCCCGGAGTTTCTTTCTGCCTATCTTCTTCGGTTCGTCATCCGTAGGTAGCGAGAAAGGCTGGTAGGTTAACTAGGATAGGGCTTCATGCACCAATCACAACTGCTTCCAGTATTTCCAGTCAATCCCCTACCACCATTCCTGCCATATGCCATTCCCATACAACCCATTCCCTTAAACACTATTCCTATCTCCCCTTATCACCCTATCTTAGCCATCCCATCGTTATTATGTCCATACTTGCCTGTCTGTCTTCAAATTTATAGCGAGATAATGTAAATTATATTAATCTTAATTCAAAATTTGCTTGTGTTGACTTGTCATAAGTGCTTTTTTTACATGCCTACGTGACCAATAAAGATTTTTATTATTTATTTATAATAATATCTACAGAACAGAAAAAACAGTATATTAATTGAAAACATAAATCAATTTTGATTGCACAAGCAAGCTTCAGTCTGTTAAAAACATCAAGAAGCATCCGACCCTTAATAATATATTTGTACTATAAGTATTGGACTTGCTATAATCGGATCGAGATAATAAAAAAACTCTTACCTCCGGAACAAGTAGGTTTTCCGTGTAATTGGTGTCGTCCTTTAGAAATCTGAACATCATCCTAAACCACTTGGGGGCGTCGGGCATTCCTGTTCTTCTGTAACAGGACATACGCTTGCTTCTATGCTTGCGGAACATTTTCAGCAAGTTTCCGACACTGTTCATAATATATTGAACATCATAATTCAACGGAGTGCATTTTTTGTTCACCTGTTTGGTTATGCGTAGGTATGCTTCTTTTCTTTTGGATTTATTCTTGTAGAACCTAGCTTTGGGTTCATAAAGACACGGTTCATATTTCAAAGACCGTATTATCTCGTAAATTTCAGGTCCGTCGAAATTATTTGTAATGTCCTCCTCCATTTTTCGTCGTAAAATAATTGCGTATTATGCGATCTATGGGCTTGTGAGAAACGTGTTGTGTAGCTTTACAAACTATGTTGACTGCCGTACCGCCGCGATGGGCCTCTGTATGCCAAGGTCACGGTGCCAAATAACGCTAGGGTATCCATACATTCCACGTATTTTATTTTAATAGGTTAAGCGATCACTTTGTTGGCAGTGTAAAGTCTGCAAAAACGAAAATCTGATGAAGGTTTGAAATGAACACCGAGATCACGCACCACTGATGTATTTAATTATTTATTTACTTTTTTCTTTCTACCTGCCGTTATCCCAGTTTAATGAAGGGTCGGCGAAACACACTTTTTCAAGCCTGTTGCAGAAATGATTTCACTATGACCGGATGCCTACCCCGTCTTTGGAGATCCAATTCCGGGAAAATCAAATTACAAAAATAGCTTTGCCCGACCTGGGAATCTAACCCGGGGCCTTCCAGTCCATAGTCCTTAAAATATGTTACAACTAGATCAAAGAGGCGACTATTGTTTATTTACTAGTTTTATTTATTTACTACTTTTTGGTAACGGGGATGGGACCTCTCATTAAAATAAGGGATAGTGTCACTTTATAATAATGGGGAACTTGCACGAAAATTATAACGAGAAATTGTGTTGATAAATCAATAAACAAAACCTTGAAATGTGGTATGATGAAATTTGTAAGGTAAAATACTTGCTATTTTACAAAATATCTTAATTAGAAATAACGTATAATGGAACGTTATTGCAAAACCCAAGTGACGTCGTTGCATTAGGAAGTGTTTCCAGGTTGGGGTATTTTTCCCAATTTTGCGGAAAACAGTTGTTATGTTTATTATGGTGATTGATGAATGAGATTTCGAAGGTCATCCTCTTTCCAAATTCTTTTCTTCGTGTAACTTTCCCATTGTTCCGCTCAAGATTCAAGAGTGCAACTTATTTTTACTTCGTTATTTAATGAAATAGCTTTTGGAGAAATTTTTGTTCGATATGGGGAAATTTTAAACGATGGGCAATTATAGCGGTTCAAACGTCATTGTAGGCAATGATCAAACGTCATTGTAGCCGTCAGTGTCAACTGAGATGTCAACAAAAAGCAATTTTTACGCGGTGACGTCACGTCCTTTTTTTGCGCGGGATTTTGTAAGTCATATTTTGACTTGCGATAGTTAAATGATTTGTGCATATTTTAATGTTTTTCTTTCTGGTGTGTTTATTCGAGACCTAGTTCTTAACAATGAAGTAAAAAGAAAATTACATGCAAGTACGCTATTCAAGATTTGTCAATATCGTTTCAGTATTTTTAAAAAATTCCGTTGTTTAAACAAACTTTTCGACTGTATTATATAGATTGAAGTATTTTGTTTAAATAACAAACAGTTTAACTAATAAATATGTCTCTACGGATTTTAGTTATGTGCAACTGAAAGAATAAATAAATTCTGTGCAAAGAAAAAGAACAGAAATTTGAGGCAAAGGTTTCCTGCAAAAGCCAAAAATTTTGGGAATCCGGAAAGTCCCTGAGATCAATGACACACTACATTATATGACGTACACATATACTAACATTTTCCTCTGGATACGTATGTTTTTATGATGTAATTTGTCGTAGGCCTTTAAGGAATAATATTTGACTTGTAATAAAGCCGTCTTTCTCTTCTATTCTACTTTCGCGTAAACTTAAGAAATCAGTAAGTATAATTCATTAGTTAAAAATATGACTGCCTCGATGGCGTAGTTGTATTACGGTACAACTACCGTCGTGAGATCTCGGGTTCGATCCCCAGGTCGGATAAAGTGATATGAGGTTTTTACACTCAGTATCAGCCCGAAGTCTGGAATTTGTGCCCAATATGGCGATAGGCTCGCCCCCTATCCTATCTGGCAGCGAAATGAGCTCGGCGAAATGTACTTGTTCTAGTAATTCGCCTTTGCCGACCCCTTCTAGGATATAGGCGTTAGCCTTCTTTGCGGGTATAATAATCCCTTATTAATATATTCATGTATGTCAATGGAATCAGATCATTGGAGGAAAATGTGACGAACTAACTCACACCGACCAATTACTTTATTATGGTTTTATAAAGCGAATATTTGTTTAACATCACACACGCACGCATTAGACACGCACATAACTAGGTATAATAGTGAATAGGCATGTGTGAGTTGTAATACGTGACGACGGATGCTATGAGCTATGAACTTGACTGATAAACGGCCTAACGATATGGGAATCCATTAAAATTGCTGATTGGATACTTCACTATGTTTGATTATATACACATATTTATATGTAATAGCAAATAAAACAAAAAAAGAAACCCTTCTGTAAAAACTGCATCGAAATAAGTTGAAAAACGAGGCAGAAATTCATATTTTAAATTCAGGAGTGGGGGCATATTCGAGATATCTTGTTATCCCTTTCCAACGCACGTACCGTTATGGCGTGTCGTGGTTGTGCTGAAACTTCTCTTTCCCGCAGTTTGACGGTTACACCAAATTTCAAACGCTTATAATCTTTTTATTTTTTAAAATATTTTAGTATTTCTTTTTGATTTATATTTTAGATGTCGTAAATATCATATAAAATTAATAAAAAAAAAAAACTAGTATTCAAGTACCCAATTACAGCTATATGCATATAATAATATTTGACTAAGTATATTTTTTTAACTACATACATACATAGATTCACGCCTATATCCTAGAAGGGGTCGGCAAAGGCGAATTACTAGAACAAGTACATTTCGCCGAGCTCATTTCGCTCCCAGATAGGATAGGGGCGAGCCTATCGCCATATTGGGCACAAATTCCAGACTTCGGGCTGATACTGAGTGTAAAAACCTTATATCACTTTGTCCGACCTGGGGATCGAACCCGAGATCTCACGACGGTAGTCGTACCGTAATACAACTACGCCATCGAGGCAGTCATATTTTTAACTAATGAATTATACTTACTGATTTCTTAAGTTTACGCGAATATTATACATTGAAATAAAACTACAGACTACAAAGCCTTCGAAACGTCGGGATTAAAAATTAAAAACCTAATCGTGATAAAATCCGTAAAAATAGTTTTATTCCAATGAATTATACTACTAATATTATAACCGTGAAAGTATGTGGGTATGAGTGTATGTTTGTTACTCTTTCACGAAAAAAATCCTGAATGTATTTTGATTAAACTTTACAGTTTTATAGATTATACATCAGAATAACACATAGGCTACTTATTACGCCGGAAAATAAATTTCCACGCGAACCGAGTCGCGGGCAACAGCTAGTTAATTATATAAGTTCAACTAGTTCACAAACAATTCATCGAGCCCTGTTCCGTCCCAGGATGTGATAGCGAGCGAGGTTATCGCGTTACTATATCGAGCACAAATTACAAACTCGAGACCCATCACCTAGCTATTCTAATATAAATTTGAATGCAATACAATATCGAACTAATCATATTTTACGGGTTTCTCAACAAATATTAGATTCCAGAGAAAATTTAAATGCAGATTATTGAAATACTAGCTGTTGGTCGCGACTTCGTTCGCGTGGATATTCCACGGGAACTGTACATTTCGCGGGATAAAAAGAAGCTTATGTAACTTGCTGATAACGTAACGTTCTATTGGCGAAAGAATTTTAAAATCGGTTCTGTAGTTTTTGAGCCTATTCGTTATAAAGAGAAAAACAAAAATCAAATCTTTCCTCTTTATAATACTAAGTATACCTAGATAACATAATCACAAGTTTAAAAACTTAATAGACCAACTTCAAATCCGATCGTGACCAAATTTATATGGGAACACCCTTGAAAGAAGCTCTATCGAACACGAAAAGAATTTTGAAAATCGGACCACATTTAGCGGAGATATCGCGTAACATACATTAAAAAAATACAGATGAATTAAGGACGTCCTTTTTGGAAGTCCATCGAAAATACACATTGCTGAACCTACTTATTCCTTTGCTTACTTTCTACCTCCCCTTTATCCCATCTTAATGTGGGATCGGCGCAATACACTTTTTGAAGCACGTTGCAGAAAGGATTTGGCTTAGTTTTTACGACCGGTGGCCTGGCTGACACCAACTCCCATATGGGGGATCCAGTACTTATTCACTCCAAAATTTAAAATAATTTGCGGATTTTTGCTTATGTCGTATGGTGACTCGATGAGTGAATTACCTACGCGGGAAGATTGGCCAGTCATCAATGGCGGCACGAACCTTTTCCAGCGGAATCCGCTTTGGTTCTCGGACGAGGGCTCACTTCAGTGACTCCAAGTTTGGGTGGGACTTTCGGCAGGCCCTGAGCTATAATTCAGACCACAATGAATAATCCAGCGGGTTGAGGTCGGGGCTGGAGGAGGGCCATTCGTCCGCGCGATGAAGGCTGGTACATTTTCCCTCAGCCAAGCTTGGGTGGTTTTTGTCTTATGGAATGGCGCGGAGTCTTGCTGGAAAACCCAGAACTTGTTGTGAAGTAAAGTACGTGTCAGGGGTTTCACAACAGACTCTAAAATGTCATTTTGGTAATTTTTAGCTTTAACCTTCACGCCGTGTTGGCAGAAAAGGAGCGGAGTCGCACCTTCATATGAAACGCCCCACCATACCATAACACTAGCCGGATGATGGGTACGCGAGACATTCCGTGCTGAAGCTGGGACGTCCTTGCTGCTTTTGGCATACACTTTGTTGTTTTGTTCGGTTAAACTTTTCTTCGACAGTAAATATTGTTTCGTCGGTGAAGAGGATCATCCTCGCATCGTGTCTCTTGAGCAGTACTGGACAACGTTCGCGTCGTTCGTATTAAAAACAAGGGCGGCCAATTTGAATAATAGTTATATTTTATTGTTGATTATTATCTACTTAATGCTTACTGAAAATTTTAAAAATATAAGTTAAATATTAAAACAGTTATGCAACTTTTCTTTCGTCTCAAAACTTATGTATACACGAGGTATAAATAAATAAAAAGCATGTAGCGGGCTGCGGGATTTATGCTGTCAGACTTCCCGCCAAAAGTCAAAATTCTTATATAATTTATAGTCGGTACCTTATCGTCTATATATACGTATGCGGAAATCTAGATTCTAGATAAGTATTTATTTTAAAGGAGAGATACAAATATATATTTGGAGAATAAATTCCCATGTTATAAAAATTGTATATTAAATTTTGGTTGTATAGAAGTGGTTCCTTAGGCCATCCCAAAAAATATAGTATTCAATCAGTAAGAAACCGAGACAATATCTAGATAAATAAAATATCTAGATCATAGTGATTTGAACTAAAGTAATGTGTAGCTGGGTGTTTTTAATGGAATATGTGATATAATTTCATATGATTATTTGTTAGTAGTGTTAACAAGTGATGAATTTGGTATGATGAGTGTGATTCCCTTACCCGCATTGCGTCGGCCATGATGCCAGGGACCGTAGGTGTAGTACTAAAATTTAAAGTTTACAAATTGTTATTATTGATTGTGTACAATGTGCATTCGGTGAGGTGAGGTGTTCACAAACCCTGATCTGTTCGAGTAAATGCTGTTTTTCAGTGAGTACGTACTACCTTTATCATTTTCAATAAGTAGGATTTCTTTGTATAGGAACAGCATTTTGTAACGAGACAATGGGAAACCATAGATTTAACAGTCGACTAACGTCTCATAGATCGGCGAATAAAAATAGACGAAGTGAGATTTTCTATATGTTAGAGCGAGATGGTAGATGATATCATTCGCGAATGCTATATGGACTCATGGTGGTACACACCGGCTGAACGAAGGCGAAATAATCTATACCTGTTGCGTTCACATAAACAAACTTTCGCTGTTGTGGGAATGAAACAGGCATGATTCGTTCGTCTTCGTGTGTACGCGCCATTATAAGGGCTTGACGCTATCTTGAATAATACCGTTTAGCATACTTTTTTTAATTTAGAGTTTTGTCCACTTAGTTGAGTGTTTATTAAACGTAATTGATTCAGTTAACTGTGTAATATATAAAAAGAGCACTTTTATAAGCTTATATAAGCTATAAGGGAACATCCATAAATATGCACTTTTTCACATAACTAACCCCAATTTCTTTATCGCCCTATTCGCGATTTTTTCAAATCTATATCTATATGTTTTACATGGCAATTGGTAGAAAAATAACATATATTTTTTTCATATTATTACATTGAAAGCACCAGACTTAAATAAAAAAGATATAAATGCGTGAATTTTCTAGTAATCTTTTTCTAGTTGCAGTGATTACAGCCGTCGATTGATTTGCGAAGGAATCGTTCCGATAAGGCCTTGTATTACTCTAAAAATATCCATTTATATTATAAAGCACTAAATGTAATACATAGAATAATGGGTGCGTTGCCAACCTAAAAAGAGGGAAATAGTGTTTGGGAAAGGAAAGGGGGAATTGGGTTACCGGTTACACGTTTGCGGTTAACTAACATTTTCCAAAAAATATTAAAAGCAGTAAGTATTTGGGGAGTAATGAAATAGAAAGCCTATCGCGCCTAGGTTAAGTAGGTAAGCGCCTTATAAGTAGGTAATCTTAGTGTGGGGATATCTTCACAAATACAAGCTGACTGAGATTTCTTAGGTTTACGCGAATTTTGTACATTGTTATCTAACTAGTTTATTTGGACTATATCGCGAATTGTTTTTATTTTTATGTCCGACGTTTCGAAGGCTTTGCATTCTTCATGGTCACGATTCCGGAGCGATGAAATTTATTTATTTATTTACCTTTTTACAAACGTTGTAAAGGCGGACTTAATGCCAAAGGCATTCTTTACCAGTCAACCCAGGGTGGTACAGAGATGAATAATGGTAGGCGTGTGACAGATTTGAATACAAGCAGACGGGATAAGAATCTATGACAAAACTTACATAAATAAATTTTATTTCTTAAATTGCAGATAATTGAAATCCGTATAATCTAGTTTTATTTCAACTCATAAATACAAGTTATCTAGTCTTGAGATCTCGAGTTAATAAATCTATATATATAAAAATGAAACCCGTTTTCCGTTGTCATCGCATCACGCGTGAACGGCTGGACCGATTTCGCTAATTCTTTTTTTAGAATATTCCTCGAAGTACGAGGATGGTTCTTACGGAGAGAAAAAAATGAAAAATTGTCTGAAAAAGTCTAAAAACAACACTTTTCTGTACTCCCATACAATCGATTCGTAATAATACTTAAAAGTCAATTTGAACTTTAATACCATACCATAAAGTTCAAGTATTAGTGGAGAGGTTCCGGGAAGGCAAAACAATTGAGTGTCGTTAGTATCTACTGGTTCGATTTGAAAAATTCTTTTTGACGCTATGACCAATAGGAGCGGAGCAGAAATGAAAAATGTTTAAAGCCGGGGAAGTTGGTATCTCAGAAACTACTGGTTCGAATTGAAAAATTCTTTTAGTGTTGACCGACGGGTTGAATGATGGGGTGACTAAGGGATACCTGACGGGGTGACTGATGGGGTGACTGACGGGGTGACAGACGGGTTACAGACGGGGTGACAGACAGGTGACATGCGGGGTGACAGACGGGTGACAGCCGGGGTGACAGATGGGTGACAGGCTGGGTGACAGATGGGGTGACAGGCGGGGTGACCGACGGGGTGACAGACGGGTGACAGGCGGGGTGACAGACTGGTAACAGACGGGTTGCCAGACGGGGTGACAGACGGGTGACAGACGGGGTGACAGACGGGGTGACAGATGGGTGACAGGCGGGGTGACAGACGGGGCGACAGACGGGGAAACAGACAGGGTGACAGACGGGGTGACAGGCAGGGTGACAGACAGGGTGACTGATGGGGTGACAGAAGGGTGTCAGGCGGGGTGACAGGCAGGGTGACAGACAGGGTGACAGGCAGGGTGACAGACAGGGTGAGTGATGGGGTGTCAGCCGATGTGACAGACGGATTACAGACGGGGTGATAGACGGGAAGACAGACGCGGTGACAGACGGGGTCACAGACGGGGTAACATACGGGGTGACAGACGGGGTGACAGACAGGGTGACAGACAGGGTGAGTGATGGGGTGTCAGCCGATGTGACAGACGGATTACAGACGGGGTGACAGACGGGAAGACAGACGCGGTGACAGACGGGGTCACAGACGTGGTAACATACGGGGTGACAGACGGGGTGACAGACAGGGTGACTGATGGGATGACTGACGGGGTGATAGACGGGTTACAGACGGGGTGACAAACGGGGTGACAGACAGGGTGACAGACGGGGTGACAGATGTGGTGACAGGCAGGGTGACTGTGTCAGGCGGGGTGACAGGCAGGGTGACAGACAGGGTGACAGGCAGGGTGACAGACAGGGTGAGTGATGGGGTGTCAGCCGATGTGACAGACGGATTACAGACGGGGTGACAGACGGGAAGACAGACGCGGTGACAGACGGGGTCACAGACGGGGTAACATACGGGGTGACAGACGGGGTGACTGATGGGGTGACTGACGGGGTGATAGACGGGTTACAGACGGGGTGACAAACGGGGTGACAGACAGGGTGACAGACGGGGTGACAGATGTGGTGACAGGCAGGGTGACTGATGGGGTGACTGACGGGGTGACAGACGGGTTACAGAAGGGGTGACAGACGGGTGACAGGCTGGGTGACATGCGGGGTGACAGACGGGTGACAGACGGCTTGACAGACGGGGTGACAGACGAGGTGACAGGCGGGGTGACAGACGGGGTGATTGACGGAACCGCACCGAAGTCACGTACTATCTCTCGAAGTTTAGCAAAACATATCATTACCTTTTTAGAATTATTGTGCTATAGGTGCCTACGACTCACTCTTTCAACCCTCTCTCTCATACGCAGACGAAGTTGCGCGGGTCAGCTAGTCTATATATATAAAAATGAAACCCGTTTTCCGTTGTCACGGCATCACGCGTGAACGGCTGGACCGATTTCGTTAATTCTTTTTTTAGAATATTCCTCGAAGTACGAGGATGGTTCTTACAGAGAGAAAAAATTTAAAAATTGCCTAAAATGTCTAAAAACAACAATTTTCTATACTCCCATACAATCGATTCGTAATAATACTTAAAAGTCAATTTCAACTTTAATTCCATGCGATAAAGTTCAAATTTTAGTGGAGAAGTTCCGGGAAGGCAAAACAATTGAGTGACGTCAATATTTGTCAATATTTATACGATGGTAACGTCACTCTGACCCGGCGCGGCGTCCCGAATGGGAGCGGAGCAAAAATGAAAAATGTTAAGAAGCGGGGAAGTTGATATCTCAGAAACTACTGGTTTGAATTGAAAAAATATTTTTTTGTGGGATAGTCTATTTATCGAGGATGGCTATTGGCTATATAACATCACACTATGACCTAAGGGCTGACTGACGAGGTGATTGATGGGGTGACTGACAGGGTGACTGATGGGGTGGCGGACGGGGTGACTGACGAGATGACTGACGAGGTGACTGACGGGGTGACCGACGAGGTCACACACGGAGTGACAGACGGGGTGACAGACGGATGACAGACGGGGTGACAGACGTATGGCAGACGAGCGACAGATGGGTGACAGACGGGTGACAGACGGGTTCACAGACGGGTGACAGACGGGTGACAGACGGGTGACAGACGGGTGACAGACGGGGTGACAGACGTATGGCAGACGAGTGACAGATGGGTGACAGACGGGTTCACAGACGGGTGACAGACGGGTGACAGACGGGTGACAGACGGGTGACAGACGGGGTGACAGAAGGGGTGACAGACGGGGTGACGGACGTGGTGACAGATGGGGTGACCGACTGAGTGACAGACGGGTGACAGAAGGGTGACAGACGGGGTGACAGACGGGTTGACAGACGGGGTGACAGACGGGGTGACAGACGGGGTGACAGACGGGGTGACAGACGGGTGACAGACGGGGTGACAGACTGGGTGACAGACTGGGTGACAGACGGGGTGACAATCGATCAGACAGATGGGGTGACCGACTGGGTGACAGACGGGTGACAGACAGGTGACAGACTGGGTGACAGACGAGTGACATACAGGGTGACAGACGGGTGACACACGGGTGACAGACGGAGTGACAGACGGGGTGACAATCGAGCAGAAAGATGAGGTGACCGACGGCTTGACCGACAGGGTGACTGTCGGGGTGACCGACGGGGTGATGGACGGGGGGACTGACGGGGGGACTGACGGGGTAACTGACGGGGTGATGGACGGGGTAACTGACGAGGGTACTGAGTGGGTGACTGACGGGGTGACTGACGAAACCGGACCGAAGTAGATCATCTCATTACCTCCTTTAGAATTATTGGATTATAGGTGCCTACGACTCATTCTTTCAACCCTCTCTCTCCTACGCAGACGAAGTTGCGCGGGTCAGCTAGTAATAAATAAATAAGTATACTCAACAGTCACACACCTAGTCCTGACCCCACACTAGGTATAACCTGTATCGTGGGTGTCAGAGACTATGAGAGACGCACGGTCTCACAACACCCAGACTTGAAACAAATATCTGTGGGCCACACAAACATTTGTCTCAATGTGGGAATCGAACTTGTGGCCTCTCGCTTCACAGCCGGCAACTCGCCCGCTGCACCACGGAGGCCCATCCAGATTGATAACAGGTGTGTGCATGTATGTGTATGGTGCATGTATGTACTTGGAAAAGATATACCCGTAGGAAACGTGTTATAGGGATACTTCGCCACTGCTATTCGAGTACTAATATGACTTATAGTCAGAGATTTACTCGAGAAAGGTCAAGTTAAAAGTACCCTAAACCGACGTGCATGCATGAAGAATGTAATGAGACTGAATGAGGCGAAAGAGGTGTGTAAGGATCGTAGCAAGTGGAAATCCGTTGTCTCTGCCTACCCCTATGGGAAAAAGGCGTGAGTCTATGTATGTATGTATGTATATGACTTACATACCCAGAAACATTCGGACCTGTGTCAATGCGTTTATTATTATTATGGATTTCTTTGCGAAATAGATCAAGGTTTCGGACGGGATTTGAACCTGTGCCAAACTATCTATTGTAAATTGCCTTGTCCATTTTATTTTTTGTGTATGCGAATTTTTATTTTGCGATCTAATTGATATGAATTTAAGGTTATTCAGATATCACTAAATAAGTATATTAATATTAAGAAGTTTGTTATGTTATACTTATAGTGATTCGTAGCACTTAGATAAATCGAGATTTAAATATAGAAATGAGTTGTAGGATAAATCGAGTTTAGGTCTAACTCTAGATTAGTGATAGAGCTGCAAGTCGCCTTAGTTAACTTAAATGCGGTAACTAATAATAGCTCTATTCGTTTTGTTTTCGTGGTAGGCAGCGGCGTCACTGTATCCCTGGCAAGTGGCATTACCGATGTTCATGGGCGACGGTAACCACTCACCATCAAATATCTCTCTCTACCTCTATATTTTCACATGATTACGAACAGCTTTTTCTCTCTATCTGCACTTATCCCACCTTAATGTGGGGTCGGCGTAACATACTTTTTCAAGCATGTTGCAGAAAAGATTTGCCTATGTTCTTACAGCCGGCTGCCTATCTGACATCAACCCCCGTCGGGGGATCCAGTCCCGGGCAAATTAAATTAGAAAATTCGCTTTGCCTCTCCTGAGAATCGAACCCAGGACCTCCTGGTCCACAGTTCATATATGCCGCCACTAGACCAAGGAGGCGACTACGTGATTACGATCAGCAAAAAACATTATATGTGACAAATATTTGTTAATTGACTGCCTCGGTGGCGTGGTAGTATTTCGGTACGACAACAGTTCTGAGGTATCGGTTTCGATCCCGGGTCGGGCAAAGTGATATTGGATTTTTCCATATCAGCCCGGAGTCTAGAATTTGTGCCCGATATGGCGATAGGCTCGCCCCCTATCACATCGACGGAACTAACCTCGCCGAAATGTGAGTGTTCTAATTCGCTAGTGCGCCTCTGCCTACCCCTTCGGGGATACAGGCGTGAGCTTATGTTTTTTCATTATCGATTGACACTAATTTGCAATGGTCAATATTGGCCCCAATAACAACTAGAATGATTACAAGGCCAGTATTGTTTGATGTTCACGACTCGCGTACACAATGTATAGCCGCCATTTGTACAAACATTGCACACACAACAACAAAGATTTTGTATAATTCATATTTGCTAAGTTAAGTAGTTTTCTCTGTTAGGTTAGGTTAGGATTTAGGTGAGGTTATTGAAGGTCTTCGGTTAAGATTTATCGCAAGCTCGTATAATTATAATGATAATACCCAACAGTCACATAGTCCTGACCCAATACTAAGATCGAGTCTTGTGTCGTGGGTATCAGAAACTACGAGAGACTTTCGGTCTCACAACACCCAGACCCGAAACAAATATCTGTAGGCCATACAAACATTTGTCTCGGTGCGGGGATCGAACCCGCGGCCTCTGGCTTCACAGCCGGCTATTCGCCCGCTGCGCCACAGAGACTGTCAATTGCTTCTTCCCTCTTAGGGGTGTGAAGAAGCATGAACAGGCCGGCATAATTCTGGTGACCACAGATAAATCCACTGCACTGCGCTTGCCATTAGGTATAGTATAGTTAATTTGCCGTTCTCGGATATAAAAAAAAACTGTAACACTTCAACAAAGTCCTAGTTTCTTCATAAAAAGCGAAATTAAAAGTAACGTCTTTGACACTTTACTTGGACCCTTAGTACTAGTAAGTAAAGCTCATCGAATTTTGAGTCTGAGATCTATAGAGCGAAGTTCGACTAAGTCTAAGTCAAAGTAATGAACTTCGTTGCGTTATTCCGAAATCCGAAATCCGTAGTTGCGGACTTCGTTTCGGACGTTTTGCTATTCTATGTGGCTCACGTGTCCGACCGATATCGGTGCTAAAGTTTCGTTTCGTACAATGCTGTACTCTAAATCGTTTGACAGCCCACTCTTCGGTATTTGACATATATTTTATCCACGTGCGTCTATGTTACTCTATGCAGTAGAATATCGGTCCGATATCGTTCATCCGATAACGTTTTATAGATTTTTTTTTTTTTTTGTTAACACGGGGAAATTCATTTGCGAATCTCTCCAAGCCGAAACTCAGAGGTATGTCGGACTCACAGGTCGAAACCGTCCTATCGACTAAAACCCCGCAATGTTCCGCTCTCTCCGTTGTGCCCGGGGCTACGTGGTACGCGGATGCATGCAGACGCAGCCCCCGTAGGAGTTGGCTCTTCTAGCCTCTCGTGTTCAGAGATTGCCTCTAATTTGCCCATTATACGTGCGGAACACACACACACGGTTCTTAAATGCGCACAATAGCGCAAGCTATAATTGCTTGCCGCTATTATAGAATAGACACTCTGTTTCGGGTATGGGTGTTGTGAGACCTAAAGTCTCTCGTGGTTTCCGATACCCACGAAACAGTTTATACCTAGTGTGGGATCAGGACTATATTGGTTACTGTTGGGTGTATATTTATTTATTATAATTGGTATCGTAAATATTTGCAGCTCGTGTCTGTACCAACTACCAACATTACGATAATTGCGTGGAGTTTATTTGTATACGTATTATTATCTAGATGTAATATCTACTCGCCCTTTACGACTATTATAAACGAAACTACGCGAAAGGATGGCGATGTGCAAGAATGACGCAAGATAAGGATTCAATATGAGGAGGTGATGAATTTTACATGCCACCATGAATGTAACAGTAATATAAGATGAGCTCACGCCTGTATCCCTAAAGGGGTAGACAGAGGTGCACTAGCGAATTACAACACCCACATTTCATCCAGCTTAGTTCCGTCCCAGATGTGATGGGGGCAAGCCTATTGCCATATTAGGCATAAATTCCAGACTCCGGGCAGATATGGAAAAATCCAATATCATTTTGCCCGACCCAGAGATCGAATCCGAGACCTTGGGACGGTAGTCGTACTGAAAAACAACTTTGCCACCGAGGCAGTTATAATGTAATATTGTTAATATTGCACAATATTCGTATGTTAGTCTATGTGGAATTTTAATCAGATGTTGTAAGAGTAGTTATGTATGTATGATTATCCACGTGCAAAGACATTCAGTATATAGTATATAGACGAGACAAGAGCACAAACTTGTGATCCAAAAGTTATGACCCAGTGGTCATAAGTCGCTCAGTTTATTTGAACTATACGCGCGCCAGGTCGGCCAGCGTAATAATATTGAGAGAATAAAGTTATCTTACGTGATTTACGCCCAAATGGTCAAACGCTAAAATTTAATGGCTTCTTACATTGATTTTCGCCATATAATTTTGACAGATAAGGCGGCCTTAAACGACACAAGGCCACCTTAAATGTATGAACATTTGGCGGTTAATAATTATAATAATCGCCCTCGCATTGTAATAAGTGGTTGATGGCGGTACTGAAGTTTGAGATCAATATTTTTTTTGTATGGAAACTTGCTTGATAGTCCTCTTTAATTAGTAATATTAAATCTCTTTGTCCACACGTTTCTCAGAATATACGAATTGATTTAATTTTTTCATTGCATATAAATAAATAATAGTATGTGGAAAGGTTTAAAGGCTACTAACTAACTAAACATGAATTTAATCGTAAAATTTTAAAAATTTCTTGACCTCTCAGGCTGTTTTGGCGGACATGTAGTTTATAGATAGAACACGTTAAAAATATCTAACACGGCTATTATGTATTTATTAGGAACATAAATATTAATAACAAAAACTAAAGTCGCAAGTCGCAAATTGGTCCATTATAGTATGAGATCGTCCAATAATGCAATAATAATGGTGTGGCAACATTTTGTATGGAGTGGTACGTGCGCACGCGCCTCGATAGTATTGCCAGAATAACGCTCTACGTACTATGTATAGGGAATTATTGCGTAAACTTAAACTGCTGTTAGAGATTTTCAATTCGAAAAATTTCACTCGAATTGCCAAACGCGGAGTTTAAACTTGTGTTTGGTAATATCAATAGGCTCGTCCCCTATCAAATAGAGGATCATAAGCAGCTCATCATATGATTAAAATAATAATAATATAACAAACATATACATATGTCTCTATGTGTATTATTTCAGATATAACATGTCTTCAGATATAACAGGTCGATCTGGAGATCTTTGGGGGAGGCCTATGTTCAGCAGTGGACGTCCTATGGCTGATGATGATAATGATGATGATGATGATGTTTTCATGAATGTGCTAAGTCGACCGGTTTGATACCAATATTTCGCAGAAAATCGTGGCTTGGTTCAACTCACACTTGACCCGATTTTCCAAGCTCTCAGTAAGATGAAAAATAATCAGAAGTAGGTAGTTACCGAAGTTAAATAACACGTGTAATAAACAAGGCCTCGGTATTATTGTTGGGCGCAGTTGCGAGGCTACAGGAATGTTTGCCGGGAGCTCGCTTCCGCTTCCGGAACATTTGGCCCTTAGGGCGAGGATTCCGCGAATCTTTGTTTGTATTTGTAATCGTAACTTTTGTACCTTCGGCTTAGAAAAGTTTCTATGGATAATTTATATTGTAATAATTGGTTTATTTTATAATATACTCTTTTCATCTGCCCTTAACCCACTGTGGGGTCGGCGCAAAACATGTTTTCAAGCATGTTTCAGAGAGGATTCGGCTTAGTTTTTACATCAATCCACTCTAAGAGATGGATTCCCAAGCGAACGATGTTAGAAAACCACGCGTTTCCAGACCTTTAAATAGAGGTATATATACAACTATATCAACGGTATAAAAATTATATACATACATACATAAGCTCACGCCTGTATCCCCGAAGGGGTAGGCAGAGTCGCCCTAGCGAACTAGAACCACATTTCGCCGAGCTTAGTGCCGTCCCAGATGTGATAGGGGGCGAGCCTATCGCCATATCGGACACAAATTCCAGACTCAGGGCTGGAAAAATTCAGTATCACTTTGCCCGACACGGGGATCGAACCCGAGACCTCAGGACGGCAGTCGTACCGAAATACAACCACGCCACCGAGGCAGTATAAAAAATATTAGATGTTAAATACAATTGGAAGCTTGGAAGCTTTCCGTAATAAATTTTGTTCTTTGTAATAATACTTGGATTGTTATTTCTTCATTAATTCACAACAAAGGTAATTCCCATGATATTACGGGGCTCGTCGTAATACATCATTATCCGGGGCTTTGCCGGGTTTACGTGTTAAGCTTCATTTTACCTTCGTTTCTGTGAGCTTTCATAAACAAGGAGCTTTTTAAAAATATCCCCTGAAAGCACTTATGCAAATTATACGAGACTTAAACGGCATTAGGCTGGTGCCACTCGGACTGTATTAAAGTCTTGTGACTACTAGGTTGTAAGCTACGCAAAGATATTGTTTTTAAAGCCTTTTTTGCAGTTCCGTAGAAAAATGGCAAAAAAAAATTATTTTTGAGGTGATCTTACTACTCCTATCTTTGATATTCCTGAGGTGTTAGGTGGATAGGGCTCCGCGAGTTCGATTCCTGCACCAAGACAAATGTTGGTGTAGTCCGCAAATATTTGTTTCGGGAGTGGGTGTTGTGAGACCGTGCGTCTCTTGTTATTCCTGCAGGTCGATT
The DNA here is from genome assembly GCA_036417725.1 of Clanis bilineata. Classification (NCBI taxonomy): domain Eukaryota; kingdom Metazoa; phylum Arthropoda; class Insecta; order Lepidoptera; family Sphingidae; genus Clanis; species Clanis bilineata. The sequence goes on along the minus strand of CM071139.1, from coordinate 733,946 downwards.
ATCTAAGAAACGCCACAACGTTGCGATCGACGACGAGCTCTTGTTGGCTCTTAGAGAATACCATTTTCCATACATTTATGTCAAACGCCTCGCTCGAGAGAGCTAGTTCGCATAAGTGCGTGCGCTTTGTACCTTGCTGAATACAAAAATGAAAATATCGTTACCGCAACGATGCCGCAACGTTGTTTTCACAAATGAAACCTTAAAGAATCGACTTGCTGCTTCATATGGTACAAGAGTTCGTATCTTATCGTGGAGTCAGTGACTTAGGTGTTTTAATGTGGGTTGGTTATGAACTGGCTGTATACATACATTTTCATTATGTGTAGGGTGCAGTGGTGAAAGGTCCATACAACACGATTTCTACTGGTTTACCTATGTCGAATCATGGGCTTAACAACTAGGCATTCTTTCTTTCTACCCGCCCTTCATAATCATTATCAGCCATAGGACGGCCACTGGCACATAGGCCTCCCCCAAAGATTTCCAGATCTACCTGCCCTTATCCCACCTTAATGTGGGGTCGGCGCAACACACTTCAAGCATGTTGCAGAAAGGATTTGGCTAAGTTTTGACGACCGGCTGACTGCCTGACGTCAACCCCCTCTACGGGTTTTTTTTTATCCAGGCACGGCAAAGTGACTACACTGCACCTGTATGATGGTAAGCGTCCAAAAAAAACTAGCGACCACTGACGAACAATGAGTTTATCAGTGGTCGCCAGAATCATGCCGGTCTATTTATGCTTCTTCACACTCCGAAACCGAAGAGGGAAGAAGCAAATCGAGAGGCTTGCGACAAGACAGGCGGATGACCGATACAGATACAAGAAGTACACTGGCTGATCCTGGAACGCGAACCACATACGGAGTGTGGGTCACTATGGCAGGTTGTAGCATGTGTACGGTGGTCGCCATCCAGTCGGATACGAATATCCTACCACCAGCAAATTAAAAGAAAATGCTACACTTTCCTTTTCAAAAATTTCACCCTTCGCCACTAGTAGGCGTTCCCGTGTGTGAAATAATAATTGAAGGGCTATACATTAATCGTCCAGGCACACGTCGAATGGTATTCGTAAGTACGCATTATTATTAGATTGTTGGCCGCTAGCCAAAAATAAAGGTTGGTAACCTTTAGCGTACAATGTTAGGTAATAATTGTTACATTCTGTTGTATTCTAGTTATTAGGGTTCCGTATATAAAGTGTGCTTACTCTGCTTAGCGTTTTTTATAGCAGACACTGGCAAATGAGCAGATTGGTCACCTGATGGTAAGTGATCTCCACCGCCCATAGACATTCAAGACACAAAAAAAATCATGGGTGCGTTGCCAATCTAAAAGGAGGTAAATAGGGATTGGGGAGGAGACCATATGGACCAACTACCAACAATCCATACAACACAATCCCCTCCGGCTTTTCTTTAAACCTCTGAACAAGTTATTATAAAAAATATATAATATCAGATAGTTGTGATAATTTGGAGAAGAATTTTGCGCAAACACCATTTACAGGCGTCCGTTGGCTTATTAGATACTATACCCTTCGCCACTGGCATAGCACAATTTCTCAAACTCGTTTATTTCGTAATGATAGCCCTTGAAAGTGTTGGCTCGATATCCGCCGGCCCATTCTAACAATCAACATCATTCAAAATTGGCCTTGTAATGATTTTACTCATTTGGAATCAATATTGGCTATTACCATTGACTAAAGAAACAATAACGGCCGGTTTCAATAATCAATCTCAGTTCGAATATGCAGATAGATTACAAAAATTAGCCAATAAGAACACAGTTTGAACATGACTCCGTCAAATGACTTGATTTGATTGGTTCATAATCGCGATCTATCTGCACTCTCAAACTGAGATCGTTTATTGAAACCGGCCGTAAGAGGACCCGTCATAATTACGAAAAATACGTATTTACTATGAAGCCGGTTCCGCCATTTTAGTTTCGCGATCTATTTACGTGTAAGTTGTCACAGTGTCATAAGAACTAAATAACGTATAAATACTTATTGATTTTATTGTAAATAGGGTGTTTTAGTTACAATAATACTACTTTCAGCATATGAAGAAGATGCCTAACTGTTATATTAATGGGATTTTTCTTTTGCAAAGTCGCCATTTTGGTTTCGTTCCATACATTAGGAATGCTTCATTTTTTCGTACAATATGCCCTGGGGGTTTGTTTACCACCACCTCTTATAGCAATATTATTACAATCTTTGTTCAGATACCTGTACAAAAAAAAGAGTAAGATTATAATAATACTGCTATAGGAGGTGGTGGTAACACCCCTGTCTTCTATTTTCTTTATTCTAAGGCTATTACGAATCAGTGTCAAACCATAATGTACAAATATTTGTGTCCAATATATTGTGACGTGACGACGTCTTGGTTTAGTGGCAGCGTATGTGGGCTGTGGGCCAGGGATCTGGGTTCGAATTCTAGTGTTTTTCTGTCAGGATTTGCCTGGGAGTATATTATAAGTAATGTATGGTGCCTGAAATGGTTATTAGTCTTATAACTGAATAAACTATTGAAATTTGATAATGGATACTGGTTTTTGTTTCTTTCTACCTGCCCTTATGAGTATTTCACTTTAATGTGAGGTCGTGGCAACACTCTTTTTCAAGCATGTTGTAGAAAGGATTTGGCTTAGTTTTTACGACACGCCTGCTTGCCTGTCAACACTCTCTGGGGGAACCAGTCTCGGGCAAATTAAATTAGAAAATTAGCTTCGCCCGACCTGGGAATCAAACCCAGGACCACTCGATCATATATGCTACCCTAAGACCAAGGAGGCGATTTCATACTGGTCTACGAGTACTAATAATCACAAGTTTAATAAAACTTAACAGACCGACTTCAAATCCGATTGTTACCGAATGTATATGGGACCACCGTCGAAATAAACTCTATCGAACACAAAAAGAATTTTGAAAATCAGTCTACATTTGGCGGAGATATCGCATAACATATATATAAAAAAAATACAGACGAATTGAGGACCTCCTCCTTTATGGAAGTCGGTCGATAAATTATAACTACTGCAGTCCGTCTTCGTTTATTTATCGCATCGCTAAAAGTGTGCTACAGCCCGTAAATGGGGATCTCTTCCCCGACGTCGGCACTTGAGTATTTTTTGTGTGTTTAATTAGTGAAATATGCTAAACAAGCCCCTCTTGACCTCTCCCGACCTCTTAGATTTAATCTCAACGGAGTACGGACGCGTAGCAACAAATGGAACGCGTGGACGTATTCAGGATATTTTTTGGAGGACAACCCATCGATATATTATTTACCTAGATGCTCAGTTGACGCTCGGAAAATGGGACAGCAAAGAAGTGCTCAAGCACTCGTTTTGCATACAGTCCGACGCCGATGGAATTCTAAATTTCAAAATTTAAATTTAAGAACTCTTGCTCATGTCGTTTAAAAAGCTACTTTATTACACGTGCATAGGGTTATATTTGTGTTGATTTAATTACAACTTGTGATCTTTTTCTTTGTTTTATTCCTGAGACCACTTTTTAGGAGCATATTTGCAAAGAACTGTGCTTCTAGGGTATATTATAGTGATGGGACAACCCATTGTGAGAAATAGTTTAAATACTGTTTTTAAGATAGGGATGTTAATTCGTTTTTTTTAATAATTATTAAATTCTATTATTATCATTGTTCAATATCTATATTTTTTTTATAATTACGTTAAACAATTGGACCGTGTTGCGCAGAAATTATCTAACACACAAATAAAAACTGTTAACATTAATACGGTCTATTAATGGTATAGATCATGTTGGCATCAATAAAATAATATTTGTTTTTTGGTTTCTCCATTTATGCACAACACGGTCCAATTGATAAAATATAACATTCAAATCTGGTAGAAAGGATAAGTTTCAAATAAGGTACAGTCAAGGATGTGACGCTCTCTGAATATCCATTGCGGTGCAGGAGTGTAAGGGAGATAAAAAATACAAAATATGAATTACAAAATAAATATATTATACAAATACTAAATACTATTTATGGGCTACTATTACTACTATGGGACTACTATGGGAATTCGATTCTGTTCACAATAAAGTTTCTTTTTAGTTTTATTTTACTTCTTTCTTTATTTCTACCTGCCCTTATCCCGCTTTAATGTGGGGTCGGCGCAACACTATTTTTCAAGCACATTGCAGAAATGATTTGGCTTAGCTTTTACAGCCGACTGCCTGCCTGACATCAACCCCCCTCTTTTATTTTCGAACGACTTGCAAAAAGGAGGAGGTCCTCAATTCGTCTGTATTTTTTTTATGTATGTTACGCGATATCTCCGCCAAATGTGGACCGATTTTCAAAATTCTCTTTGTGTTCGATAGAGCTTATTTCAAGAGTGGTCTCATATAAATTTGGTCATGACCGGATTTCAAGTCGGTCTGTTATGTTTTTAAACTTGTGATTATATTTCTTTTAAAATATGGCTCCACTGCAATTTAATGTATGTTGTGTATTTAACATTGTACAAATTCCATCAGACTTCAACTACTCAATTTAGGATGTGAATTACTTTCCGCATTTGTCCGGTAACAGGATGCTGAGGGTGAAATTATAAGATCGGACTCATGTATTCAAATCTTAGAACGAGCAAACATAATTTATATTTGAGGTTTTTAGTTAAAAAGTTTTTTTTAGGTTGATTGGGGTTATTGATTGTTCTCGGTATTATGATAGTTTTATATTTCACATGAAGGAACCTGTAAAATGTGGATGCAAAAGTTGTATCTCTACCTACGCCTTCGGGGTATTGGTGTTAGTTATTTTTAATGGTGAACATTTTCAACCCATACATTCATAAACAATATTCCGAATCGGCCACATCATTTGTAACATCTCTGCCTACGATAGTACAGACGTGACCTGCTTTGATATGAATGTATAGATAAGCATGCAGTCGGGGGGTCAACCCACCTCTTTACATCAAACGCACTCCATTCGGCCCTGTGTTGTCAGTCGCCGATGTTTTTAGCTTCGTAATAAAATTGGGAGCCGTCTCATTGAAGAGTTTTCACGCCTTATTTTCATTTCCATAAAACTAGGCTCTAGGCAGGAATTTCGGTTGAAATTTTGAATTCTAGTTTCATTATACGGATTAGTTTGAAGGTCTATCATTGTCCGAACTGACATCTTGTTTGCCTTTAGTAATAGTGGAATGTGGACTATTTACACGTAAAAATTGTTCATGGCTGTACAAAATTCCACAATCATAAATACTAGTGGTCGTGCAGTCATCGAGATTTGGCTGTAATTATATTTTTTTTAAATATATGATGGTTTTTGCGATACTTACCTATATAATTTGTAATATATGAGTAGTATGTATAATCTTTGATTACTATAGTTAGTAGCATTAATGCTTCATCGCTGTCTCACAGAAAACCGACGTAAAGTGTCAGCTTGCTGTCGCGTTTCGTTCGATGAGTGAGATTTCCGGTAGCCCAATTAACCCCCCACCCACTTCCCTTTCCCAATCCTTTTTCCCTCCCCTTCCATTCCCTTATTTTAGGTTGGCGCCCACGATTATTTTTGTGTCTTGAGTGTCTATGGGCGGTGGAGATCACTTACCATCAGGTGACCCATCTGCTCGTTTGCCAGCCTCTGCCATAAAATATAAATATATATAGGTATGTAGCATGAACGTGATAAATAAATACACCCAACAGTCACACACAGTGTCCTGACCCCTTAACCTGTATCGTGGGTATCAGGAACTATGAGGGATTTACGGCCTAGCAGCACTCAAACCCGAAACAAATATGTCGGTGAGGGAATTGAACCCACCGCCTCACGTTTAACCTAACCTAACCGCCCGCTGTGTCACGGAGGCTGTAAAATATGAATGTTTTATTAATTTTAGTATACAGTCGCCCCCTTGGTCTAGTGGTAGCAAATATGGGTTGTGGACCGGGAGGTCGTGAGTTTGATTCCAAGGTCGGGCAAAGCAACTTTTACAATTTAATTTCCCCGGGACTGGATCCCCCAGAGGGGGTTGACGTCAGGTAGGCATCCGGTCCTAAAAACTTAGCCAAAATTTTTCTTCAACATGCTTGAAAAAGTGTGTAGCCCCGACCCCATATTAAGGTGGGATAAGGGCAGGTAGGAAGAAGATAATTGTATACAGTACACAGTGTTATAAATAAATATATATTTCACCGTGCGCGTGCGTCGCTTAAAAAGGGTTCTGAAGTTTTATTTTCACTTTCACACGCATTTACCCATTTTAATTTGATCTGGATCTCCGGGACCGACTCTTTATACGTTTCAGCTCGCTTCCACTTAGCTGATTGTTTAACATGGACATTAGAGTTGCTCGTTCATCATTTTGCGGAGACAGGAATAAGAAACAGATGGCGTTTTATTACGACCTCCTTTATACGCCGACGAGAGTATCGCCTTGTGCTAAATTCGGCCATTTTCTCGTACATCGATTATTTCGTTCCACGTGTTACATTTACGAACTGTTCTATATTATCATTAATCATGCTTAACACCGAATAAGACAAACTTGGAAAACTTAAGATAAAAACTTTTGCCCCCAGTGATGTGCATAGGTTTTTGGATCAGGGTAGACAAAAAAATTTACTTTATTTATTTCTTCAACTCGTACAGCACCTGATGGTGATAGACTGATCTTCATCATCAGCCTCTTATCGATTTAAAATAAAAACAATGCGATGCTATTTTGAAAATAGCCTTTTGACAAGATTTTATTTGGGTAAATAGCAAATCGTCAGGGTAGACAGTGTCTCTTTATCTATATGGACTGCACGCCAGTGTTTGCCCCCCCCCCCTTAAACGCCTTTTGTCATTCTTTGGTTTATTTACGACATTGATAGGCTAATTAAAAAACTGAAGAAAGCTCTGTAAAGTTACGAGGCAGATATATTTTAACAGCCTCCAATCTCCGTGGCGCAGTGGACGAGTAGCCGGCTGTAAAGCGTGAGTCCGCGGGTTCGATTCCCGAACCGAGAATGTTTGTGTGACATAATATGGCGTGGCTTAACATTAGGGCGACTTGAAGCACTTTGAAAAATCTCGATTTAAATATGGGAATGATCTAGAGGTTAAATCGAGTTTAGGACTAATTCTAGATTAACAATAGTGCTTCAAGTCGCCCTAAATGTTAAGCCACGCCACTGATGACTAACTTCGGGACGGTAATAAAGTTTCACTCACGATAAAACTCTAGAACTCCCTCATTCTTTTTTTATATCAGAGAGTGGCAAACGAGCAGATGGGTCACCTGATGGTAAGTGATCTCCACCACCCATAGACATCCAAGACACAAAAAGAATCACGTGTGCGTTGCCAACCTAAAAGGAGGGAATGGGAGAGGACGGGGAAAGGGATTGAGAAAGGGAGGGGGGAATTGGGCCATCGGAAATCTCACTCACCGAACGCAACGCGACAGCAAGCTGCCACTTTACGTCGGTACAAACCGGTCGAGCTGGCCCATTCGTGCTGTAGACGTAATTGTCTACATCGTGGCTCTACCACTCAAAAAAACATTCTATACGCCGGCGAGCATCGCCGTCGAGCGTAAGCGTATGTCTGGGTTCTTAAGCCGATGATCAAAATAAAATATCTGATCCTTGACTTACATAACAGTCGTACCTATACATCAATGCGAATAAACCCGTGGGCGTTGACTAGTGTACGTACAATTGTAAATTCTAGGGCGAGTATTCAGACGGGTCTACATATTTTTTTCATATTATTCCTGTATTTATTGATACAAATGGACCTAGTTGCCGCGTATTGTTATAGATTATAAATATTTTGAAGAGGGAGTTGGGTGGTTGGATATTATGCCTAAAACTGTAAAGCTTTTAGAGACACTTTACATTATTTTCGAATAGCTTAATATTGCTACATAGGTATCTATTGATTATGCTTTAGCAGATAAAAATGCAATTTTTCCAATTATGATGCTGGAATTGCTTGAAGCGAAACATGAGCAGCAAAATCTTGAGTAATTTAAACATTTCATATTAAAACTTGCCGAGATGTTGAACCAAAGTAGACTTACAAAAGTTCTAAACTGATGAAATCAATTGAAATTTTCCAACATCTATCAAAATAATTTAAAAACATATCAATAATAACTCCAATCACCATTATATGTGAATAATCAACATAAATAATGTAACACATGTCGTCGAGACTCCAAAACACGCCTAAATAACTATGGAGCTCGATTAAAATGCAAATTGGTGCGTGCATGCGATATATGCATAAATCAATATACACATGAATGGGACGGAAAACTACTGGATGAAGAATATTGGAGGCTTAAAACACGTGTCATGGAAAGTAGGTTAACGTTTATAATGTTTTTGGAAACACTTTGTTTTCTAATAGGCTAAACACGATCTGTCTTTGTTTTAGGGAAGATTCAGTCAGTCGTTGAATAAAAACGAAATAGGCGTGCTCGGTCAAGCAAGAGAGCAGTGGCGAAGGGTGAAAAATTGAAGCCAAGGCTACTTTGGCTTCTAGATAGTATCTAGAAAAAACTCATTTATTAGCCTACAATCTGGAAAAGGGAAGCCGGTAGGAATGGAGTTGTATAGACCCGTCGCCACTGCAAGAGAGTTTCAATAACACTGTTTCAAAGAAAATCAACGTACAGTGGCAGTTCGTTCTTGCGTTAAATTCGATAAGTGATTTTCAATAATCAAAATGTCCCTTTCTGTTTCTTATCCATATTCCCTTCCTATAAGGTGGCAGTCATGTCTCTTTAGTATTATACCATAGATATGGCGGTGAAAATCACTTAAATAAAAAAGTTATACTCATATGTAGTTGGAGACTACATTGACTACTACTACAGACTTGGAAACTATCCGCGTCAGAGATGTGTCCCGTCTGAAATTTAGTAGTGTTTGCGTTGATCCAGTCCAGATCAACGTCAATGTAGGTCACAGCGATCGCGCCCACGCATACAAAGCGAATAGTACGAATAATCATCGGCGCCCCACTTGGATCCGAACCCGCTACCTTTATTTATAGCCGTTAATGTTCATATTATTTCCTATGTTTCGCGTGACATTCGCTATAAATATTTATTCCACAAGTCTCGTAAATTTTGTGAAAAAATGTGAGCGACATTGGTCGGGTGTTTTGTGGTATTTTATGTTCTTAGTGGTTGTGTCAATTTATACGTTAATAACTTCGTAAAGTCGGCAAGCGGACACGTGGGTCATCTTTAAATGACAGCTTTGTATAAGAGTCGTGGGTCTGTAAACGAGTTAAGGAAAAGAGAGAGGCATTTAGGCCTTCAGATGTTAGAATTACTGTACCACAACAGTAGCAGTGGACATGCCATTTTCCGTTGAACTTATGAGACAGGGTCCCTTACATCCGTCGTCATGTCGGCATGCTGATAGGTTTCAATAACTATCGAAATTCTTATGAACAATTCTCACTTTTAAACATAGTCATGCACCCATAATTATTTGGTATCAAGGCTGCCTATGGGGTATGGAGATTATTTACTAAGAGTGACCCTCGACTGCCAGTTAATGTAAAAACTGATCAAATATTACCCCACCTGTGACACATTTCAGACATGTTTAATGAGCTGTAGTTTATCCGAATTTCAATGTAAGTCTGTTTTGAAAATATGGATTGAGACCAACACGGCGTTTATTTGGACAAATGCAACTATTGTCCAATTTTGTTTATCATGAAGTTATGTGTGTGTGTGTGGGTGTGTGTGTTTATGTGCTGTCTGCTTACGTACGTTTTGAACTTGACATGTATAGTGTTGAGTTGTTGAGCGTCTGAGGTGTATTTTTTAAACATATTTTTGTCCTATTAACATCGTCAGTAATGTTGGTTAATTAAGTTTGTTTAAAAATTGTGGATCATGTTATTTTTTTGTGGTAGATACTAGAAAACGCGCTGGTTGGACATTCTAGAGGAAGATATGAGAGCCAATGGTCTTATTGTGGAGGATGCTCAAAACCGGGCGAAGTGGAAGCGTTTAAGTAGGCACGCGGACCCTGGCATGAGGCTGGGATAACGCCAGACAGAAATAAACTTATTTTTTATGGTACATACTGGAAAACGAGCTGGTGGATTACCTGATCGTAAGATGTGATCTCTACCATTAAAAAACAAACACGAAAATAATTATGGTTGTGTTTTCAGCCTTAACGGATTGGAGTTGCCAGCTGGGGAGTTAGAGTTTAGGTTATAGGAAATCTCTCTAACCGTACGAAACGTGACATTGGACTGTCACTTTATGTTGGTTGTCTATGAGACAATGGTATTAAACCGATCTCAGGGATTTAGAAAATTATCTCTATGTCTATATCTCATCCAAATATTTCAGATCTACACAACACCTAGTTCACCCTGCAGGCTATAATAATAAAAGTTTAACGAAAATTTAAAACCGAATTCAAAAAAGAAAACACTTAAAAGTGAAAAATAACAAAAAATCTTACTCTCTTTGGAGTCGGTGATGAAGCCGAAGCAGATTAAATGAAAAGGCGTCATCAGATCCTGATTTGATGCCAATGGGACCACCTGGGAAGTATATACCCTTTAAAAAAAAAAGAATTTCACAAATCGGCCTAAGCGTTTTCGAGTAATCGGGGAACATACATAAAAAAAAGTTTCCGACGAATTGTTAACCTCCTCCTTTTTTGAAGTCGGTTAAAAATAGTATTCGCTTGTTCCAGCGTTGGTACTGGTATTATAACGCTAGCCTACTATAGGCAAGCAGCCATTCTTTCAACCCTCTCTCAAATTCCTATAAGCACGTAAAGCATACACGATTTCTCCAGCATTGTTCAGTGATCTGTTGCCCCGGAGGCGTAGTGCTATTGCGTGCGTGGTACGACTATCGTCCTACGGTTTCGGGTTCGAACCCCGGATCGGGCAAAGTGATATTGGATTATTCAGTATCAGCCCGAAGACTGGAATTTGTCCTCCTATCGCTTCTGGGACGGAACTAAGCTCGGCGAATGTGGGTGTTCTAGTTCGCTAGTGCGCTTCTGCCTACCTTTTCAGGGATACAGGCATGATCTTATGTTATGTTCAGTGATAACTTACAATTAGGTGTCCCATATGAGCGCTTACTCATATCATAAAAAAATATTTCGTGTCAATTTACATAACGCCAGCACAAAAAACATTACGTTTTACTGCATAATAATTTCATCAGTACGGTAATTTTTACGCGGAAGAAACACGAAAATATAAGAGAAATGAAGACGTTACACTCGGAGTAATCGTGGAATATATAATTATCACGTTATAAAGTACATCGGTGCACATTTGTTAGCAACGCGGCCTTAAACTGTAGGAAAAGATGTTCGAGGCCGACGTGGGGACGGACTCAGGATGTCAGAAGTGGGACAAAGTAAAAATGATTGAATGAAATAACCCACTCAAAACGTAATCTAAAGTAGGTGGCTAAGATTCACATATCGCGTTTACTGATAACAGAACTGATATTTGTGGGTAACACAAACATTAACACAGCTTCCGCGGCTCAGCGGGCGAGCAGCTGGCTGTGGAGCGAGAAGCCGCTGGTTCAATTTCCGCAATATTTATGTGGTCAACAATATTTGTGTCGGGCCTGGTTGTGAGACCGTGCGTCTCTCGTATTTCTTGATAACCATGTCACAAGTCTTGAATCATACCGTAAAGTCAGTGCTATGTGTGTAGTGACTGTAGGGTGTTATTAATTGACTGTATTTTTTACTTATTTCTCTTAGTATGGGGATAGACCACGCGGCCACACAGTCTTACTACACAGCGGACAATACGTCCCTGCGGTACGGAGACTGTTAAAATGCTCAAGGACTGTGAAATTGTCTATACTCTACAGTTTGGTTCAACTATGGTCAGCACCCCAATTTATACCGCCAATTCCGCCCCCTCCCGATACTAACGCATTGGAAATGTAGGAAAACAAGTGTCACAAGGCCGTGACGTAAAGGGAAGCGCTCCGACCTGAGTTATGCCGACCGTCATGATGCCGCACTCACCAGATATTTCGATTGTACGAAAATTATAACGATTTTGTGTGGGATTCCGGAACTGTGGGATTCCATATTGTGTGATTGTAAATGTTTATGGAGCACGTGTGGTATTGCCGCTTGTGTTACCGTGGTTTGTTAATATGCTCTGGTTTCACTTGATGAATGCCGTATGTGTATAGGGACAGTGTTCTTGGGTTCAAAACCCGGTGAAGGCATGGGTTTAAATTGGGGATCGGGCTATAATAAGCTGTGGGTTTTAACGATTATGCAAACACGAAAAATGAAATTAGAAATTCGATGAAAACTCCTCGATTATTTATTTCCATTCCTTTTTTTATAGCAGAGACTGACAGTCGTGCAGATGGGTTACCTGATGGTAAGTGATCTCAACCGCCCATAGACACCCAAGACACAAAAATAACTTAAAAGGGGGGAATGTAAGGGGAGGGGGGAAGGGATTGTGAAAGGGGGGAAGGAAAAAGGACCACCGGAAATCTCACTCACTGAACGAAATGCTACAGCGAGCTGCTAATGTACGTCGGTTTTTTGTGAGACAGTGGTATCAAACCGGTCGAGCCGGCCCATTCGTGCTATAGACGTAACTGTCTACAGCGTGGCTCTACCGCTCAAAAAATCTTCTTTATTACCATTCCTGTTGATTCCGATTTTTTTACACGCATAAGTTTTTTGGATGGTAATGTGCAGAACAGGTTATCTAACATGCATACCAACCTTTCCCCCCTCTCTGGCCCTCCATTTAAGATGAAAAAACACGCATAATTCATTTGCTTAGATTATTTGCTATTCATTTGCTGTTATAGACAAAGTTTGGTATCGTGGGTGTTTATGAGCTATGACCTACCTGTTCGTTGGACAGAACGTCCTTGTTTGGCAGTCACCATAAAGAAAAATAAAAACTTAACCGACTTCAAATTCGATCGTGACCAAATTTATATGGGACCACCCTTGATAGCTCTGCCGAATACAAAGCGAATTTTGAAAATCGGTCCACATTTGGCGGAGATATCTCGTAAAACATACATAAAAAAATGCAGACGAATTGAGGACCTTCTCCTTTGGAACTCGGGACCTACTTGCTACATTTCTGTTGTGCTTCAAATAAAGCTTTTTGATTGCAATGTATCAAATATTCAAATAAACCCCGTGTTCCGTGCCAATGCGCTATAAAACTGTAAATCTCACATCGGAACACGTTTTATAAGCCTCAAGGACTTGGCTGAAAATATCGGCTAAGTGTAAATAATAAATATGTGTAACAAATACCATTATCGCAACAGACGGACAGCTCGCCGTGGATTTTATGTGCATTTTTATTTCTAGCCAATGCATTAATGTCACTTACAGTGTAGGGGTGGCGCTTTCATGAAAATATACTGTTTTGACCATTTCTTTGTTAGTGCTATAAAAACCGCTTTGCACGATTTGGAATTATACTTTGCGTAATGAAAATATGAATGAAACTTAATTATAGATATGAATAGAGCCGCACGTGCTACGACGCCTACGTTGGCCTTTGATAATGTGTGGTTTATTTACATAATATTATCCAGAGCTCAGAGGTAAATAATATCGGACTATCCGATGCGGCCTAAGATGTCTTATATATATTGAATAGAACTTCTCGGTGTTTCCCTAATGTAGGTTACGCGAGTGTAGTTGTAGCCCCATCGACAAACTAGGCTTTGCTCTCCGTATGTACTTCGAAAGTTAAATTAATAAGAAAACAACAACAAAGATAACCGCTCACAAAGTGCCAACCCTAAGTTATTATTGTCGTCAAATTGAACATTCTACATTATATGACTTGAAGAAAAGAAACACGTTACGTTCTCAGTTCTAACGCAATTGTCAACTGATTTATATGTTTTTCTGAGTTTTTCCGCGTTTTTCCTGTAAAATGGTGGTCACGTGACGCCGCCCATGCATTTTCGAAAATACAATGCAGTTAATAATAGCGTTTTAGCACACCCCGGTTTACTCAGGTTGCAACTTAGGAATCAGGGAGCTGAGTATATTTTAATCATACTGTTTGATGCTGCAGCTATGCAATTATTGAGTAGAAACATCCCGAACTTCTCGGTGGTGAATATGATCAAGTTAGTACCTATTATGGAATGTCTACAGAACGCAGCAGCACAGACGGGTTATCAGGTCACCTCTTTGGAACTATTTCACCATTAGTACACATTTTTGACTGTCTCAGTGGCGTGGTGATATTTCGGTACGACTACGGTTCTGAGGTCTCGGGTTCGATCTCCGGGTCGGGCAAAGTGATATTGCATTTTTCCAAATCAGCTCGGAGTCTGGAATTTGTGCCCGATATGGCGATAGGCTCGCCCCTATCACATCTGGGACGGAACTAAGCTTGGCGAAATGTTGGTGTTCTACTTCGCTAGTGCGCCACTGCCTACCACTTCGGGGATACAGGCGTGAGCTTATGTTATGTATGTATGTATGTTAAATTTTTAACAACATAATTTTGTGAGACAGTAGTGTTTTCTCATTCGCCACTTTAGTCCATTTATGTTATTTCCTGCATCCAGATGCAGGCCGCTTCCAACTGGTCAATCTGGAAATCTTTGGGGGAGGCCTATGTCCAGCAGTGGACGCCCCATTGCTAATGATGATGCCGAACCACACTCCTTGTGTAAATCACTTCCATTAGCCAGTGTATACTCCGTTTTCCCCAAGGACTTGCGACATAACATTGGGTCCTTTAAGCGAAGCGTGAAGAAGCATTTATGCAGGCCGGCATAACTCTGGCGACCATTCGTAAACTATGTTTATCGATGGTCGTTGGTTTTTTTGGACTACACTACGCTTACCATCAGGTGTAGTGTAGTCACTTTGCCGTGCTCGGATAAAAAAAAAAGATGGTTTGTTGGGGCGTATAAGGTTACATCCTTGTGTACCTGCATCGGTCGACGGCAGTCCTGCCGCAACTAGAACACCCACATTTCGCCGAGCTTAGTTCCGCCCGTTAGTATTAGCCCGGAGTCTGGAATTTGTGCCCGATATGGCGACAGGCACCCCCCCTATCACATCTGGAACGGAACTAAGCTCGGCGAAATGTGGTTTTAGGTCGCTAGAAATGTGAGCTTATGTATGTAGTTCCGTCTCAGATGTGATAGGGGGCGTACCTATCGCCATATCGGGCAAAATTTCCAGAGTCCGGGCTGATCCTGAAAAATCCAGTATTACTTTGCTATATCACACAGTTAGTGAGCCCATTCATGCTGTAGACAACTGTCTACAACGTCACTCTACCACATAATACAATCAGTTCTGATGAATGATAAATACGCGTTGATTTCGAATTGATCTCCCACGGCCTTCATATTGAGTACAGTAAAAGTATTTAACAAAAATAAAATCATCTCGATAAATAATGGCGGACCGGCAATGACCGGATGCGAAACGGTTTTTTTTTCACTCGGCCCGTTTCCTGTTTGTGTCTTATTTATTGGATTAATTAAAAGTCCGCTGTGAATGTGTTTTTATTTACAGACATAAATAGTTGGCTGTAGTTTATGTCGAAGTTAAATGAGGAACATACATTGTAAATTCATAGTTAATGGAGGGAGAATTAAAATCTTTGGTTTATTGTGAATCTGGACGTTCTGGACGAGGATATGAGAGCCAATGGTCTCACTATGGACGATGCTCAAAACCGGGCGAAGTGGAAGCGTTTAAGTAGGAAGGTGGACCCTGGCAGAAGGCCGGGATAACGACAGGCAGAAAGAAAAGGTTTATTGTAAATCTGATTAAAATAGAAATATTGACAGCCTCCGTGGCGCAGCAGCAGCAGTCTACATCGTAGCTTTAGCATTCAAAAATTTATTCTTTATAATGCCCTTATCCCACCTTAATGTGGGGTCGGCGCAACACACCTGTTCAAGCATGTTGCAGAAACGATTCAGCTTAGTTTTTACGACCGATGGCCTGCCTGACGTCAACGCTTTCTAAGGGATCGAACCCAGGACCTCCCGGTCCACAGCACATATATACTACCACTAGACCAAGAAGGCGACCACTCAAAAATGTCTGTCTGCCATAAAATTGTGATTGTTATTATCATCATCATCATCAGCCATAGGACGTCCACTGCTGAACATAGGCCCCCCACAAAGATTTCCACATCGACCTGTTAAATCAATCAATCGACATTGTGAATATTACGGAGGCCTCGTCAGGAGTCCGGTCAAGGAGCCTCGCGTCGTATAACTAGCTCAAGGGCGGGCGGGGACCGCACTCGTGCCTACAGGGGAAGGAGAAATGCTTTTGTTCTTTTTTTTTTTATAGCAGAGATTGGCAAACGAGCAGACGTGTCACCTGATGGTAAGTGATCTCCACCACCCATAGACACCCAAGACACAAAAAGAATCATGGGTGAGTTGCCAACCTAAAAGGAGGGAATGGAAGGGGAGGGAAGGGAATTGGGAAAGGGAGTGGGGAAATGGGCCACCGGAAATCTCACTCACCGAACGAAACACGACAGCAAGCTGCCACTTTACGTCGGTTTTCTGTGAGACAGTGGTATCTAACCGGTCGAGCCGGGCCTAGTCATTTCAAATTATATTAAAAACTTAACTCACCGACTTCCAATTTACCGATAGTGACCAAATTTATATGGGACCACCCTTGAAATAAGCTCTATCGAACACAAAAAAAAAATTGAAAATCGGTCCACATTTGGCGGAGATATCGAGTAACATACATAAAAAAATACAGACGAATTGGGGACCTCCTCCTTTCGTGGAAGTCGGTCGAAAATAAGAGACTAGTTGTTGTTCGAGACTTCCCGTAGTTTTTTGACAAATCTATCCCACCTAACCGTGAATTTTTGGGATAAAAAGTAGGCTAAAGTAATAGTATCGATGATAATGCAGCTTTCCATACATGAAAGACTGACTGCCTCGGTAGCGTGGTTGTATTTCGGTACGACTGCCGTCCTGAGGTCTCGGGTTTGATCCCCGTGTCGAGCAAAGTGATATTGAATTTTTCCATATCAGCCCGGAGTCTGGAACTTGTGCCCGATATGGCGATAGGCTCGCCCCCTATCACATCTGGGATGGAACTAAGCTCGGCGAAATGTGGGTGTACTACTTGGATAGTGCGCCTCTGCCTACCCCTTCGAGGATACAGGTATGAGCTTATGTGTGATATTATGCACTTTTAAGCTCATTAAATCAAAATATAATAAAATACAAAATATATATAGGGTAGATTCAGGTTCCGACTGTCCGAGATTGTGAGGTGCTGAGTTCAAATCACAGTGTTTTTTTATCCGAAAATATGTGAATATTGCCCGTGATTAGAATCCCGCTATCACATGAAGGGACGGTAAGAAGCTCGCGGAAATATGGCGCTCTAGTTCGCTAATTCGCCTTTGCCTAGACTTTTGGGATACAGGCTTCCAGTTATTTTCAGATAGTTCACATAAAAAAACTTTTCAGTTTCAACTGAACCCTCTGTTCGCAGTCGTTGATACAAACCCACGTCCCCTAGATCTCTGTACAATACTTATCATTAGGTATGGAGGCCACGCTGACCGACATCCTAAAATAAAAAGCACTCGCAAATATACGACAAATCATAAAATCGTTCTGACCGATATCGCGGTCGAGTGGGCAGTTTGAGAGCTCTTATCAGAACACTAAACCTAGATACACGCGGTCGTTAATTCTTATGTACTGAGACATTAACTGACCGATGTGCTTCTCATTTTTTACACTATCTCATTTAGGACGAGGTGAAGTTGACAGCGGGTTTGGTGTTTTAGAGTTTAAAAGCGAGTTTAGATTGATCAACCTTAGAAAATAGTGTTTAATTTTACAACTATGAAACAGAATATAATATTTTTTTAATAGCAAAGAATGGCAAATGAGCAGGTAGGACATCTGGTTATAACGGGGAGGGAGGCTTTGGAACGGCTTACTCACTGATAGAAACTCAACAGCGCGCTGCCACTTCATGTCAGTTTTCTGTGAGACAGTGGTATTGGACTGATAGAGTAACCCTATTAGTGCTGTAGAGTAAGTATAATATAAAAACTGTGAATATTAAATAAGTAGTCTTCTTTTTAAAAGGCGAATCTCAATTAGAATTAAATAATTAATAATAAATTAATAGCTAATTGATAATTAATCTAAATCTAAATTACATTAATCTTAATTTAAAATTTGCTTGAGTTGACCTGTCATTAGTGCTTATTTACATGCAATAAAGATTTTATTCTTTTTATTTTTAGTTATTAAGTACAATAAAACAACTTATTATCAACTGTAAGTACATCCATTTGCAATGCGCGAAATAAAATCAAAATAACTCAATAATCGCTCATTGACACATTTAAATCGCTCCGCGTCCAAACATCGTCGCGTCACTGCTCGCTAGTCGTTGGTCGCTAGTCGCTACACGCCCGAACAATAACTGCTACTCGCGAATTCGTAGCAATAAAAATAAAAGAGGTCTTCGACATCAAGTCTATTTGCGCGGCGAACTGTCAGCGCCCGAGTGGAATGGGCATTTCTTTGTGACGTCACTACAGTGGATCGCGCACACCGGGATATTTTAGCCGCGAACCTAGAAAAAAAATGCATTTAGTTTTTTTCGAGTGTGACTCATGCAGTTTTTGAGTTTTGTGCCGCGGGTATTTTTGGTTTTATTGAATTACGTTGCGGTAAAGAAATAGAATGACATACTGTGTTTCGTATTTCAAATCTTTTGTACGGGATTTTGAATTCATATATTTACATCGGTTTCTGATAGACCGTGGTATCAAACCGGTCGAGCTGGCCCATTCCTGCTGTAAATGTTACTGCCTAAGTGTCTACAGCGTGGGTCTACCACTCTTTAGTCCTCGAGGCTCAAGATACTTCTTTATCTACCTTCACTAATACCGTTTTGTCGGCTAAACGTTTCGAAGGGTAAAATATGATTAATCGTATTTTACTATGTCGCTTAGAAAATACAGTGAGTTAGGCACCTTTTTCACTGAGCGAAATGTAACAAACAACTAACAATCAATTGCCAAGTCGATATTTTGCGAGATAGTGGTATCAAATCGGTCGAACTGGCCCATTAGACGTAACTGTTTACAGTAGTGGTCGGTAACCTTTTGGCAGGCAGGGGCCGCAAGGTGGCAAAATACAGTAAAGGCGGGCCGGGCCTCACCTCATATTTTCTATCTATAGAGGTATAATCTATAACATTTTAGATATTTATGACTAATTTACAAAATCACGGGCTGCAAATAGGACTCCACGGACTGCAAATAGGATTTCACGGGCCGCATGCGGCCCGCGGGCCACGTGTTGCCGACCGCTAGTTTACAGAGTGCCTCTACCATGCTAAATGGCTACGGAACTCCAACATTAATAGCTGTTACGATATTAATATGATGCAACCATATTTTACGATCACCACTTCATTATCTCAGTATCGTCTCAGTGTAAATGTCATCAAATTGGGAACTGCTAATTAATTTTATCAATTACCATAATCAGTCAATATAAATTGATTGATATTGATTGATTATGATAATGTTGAAATATAAAAATATTAATTTTTATTAAAATACGAATGTTAATTGTATTTTACACAATTATGATAACAAGTTGATAAATTGGCAGCTTGCTGTCGCGTTTCGTTCGGTGAGTGAGATTCTCGGTGGCCTATTCCCTCCACCCTCCTTTCCCAATACCTTTTTCCCTCCCCTTCCAATTCCTCCTTGTGTCTTGGGTGTCTATAGGCGGTGGAGATCACTTACCACCAGCTGACCATGTGGGATGAATAGTCGGAAAAAAGAGAGAATTCCTTTTCTCTCGGGTTATTCGGGTACTACCGCGCGGTGTGTTTAAATATGGACGCGTGGCGACCACGTGTTCATAAATACGCTATTAAAACGCGTGAAATTTGCATTCAACATTAAAGCAATCACACCTACCGAGCTTGTATAATGCAGGTTATTAATTGAATGCATAAATACACATATCAATAACATATTTTACAATATTTTACAATTATACACTGTATATAAAATGTATTTTTTGAGTGGTAGAGCTACGCTGTAGACAGTAACTTCTACAGTACAAATGGACTGGCACGACCGGTTAAACACCACTGTCTCACAGAAGACTGACGTAAAATGGCAGCTTGCTGTCGCGTTTCGTTCGGTGAGTGAGATTTCCGGTAGCCCATTTCACCCATCCCTTTCCCAATCCCTTTCTCCCCCTTCAATTCCCTCCTTTTAGGTTGGTAATGCACCCATGATTATTTTTGTGTCTTGGGTGTTTATGGGCGGTGGCGATCACTTACCATCAGGTGACCGATCTGCTCGTTTGCCAGTCTTTGCTATAAAAAAAAGTTCTTATAAATAAGCTTTTTTAAAAGTATATTATATGTACTTGTATTTTGTAACTACTGAGTGCAAATTCATTGCAGACTAGTGATTAAATATAATTTGAGATATTTTGACAGGTTTTTAAAAGCAAAGTGGTATTTGATTTTTCCGTATCAGGCCGGAGTCTGGAATTTGTGCCCCATATGGCGATAGGCTCGCCCCCATCACATCTGGGACGGAACTAAGCTCGACCAAATGTGGGTGTACTAGTTGGCTAATGCGCCTCTGCCTACCTCTTCGGGGATACAGGCGTGAGCTTATGTGAGCTTATGTGTATGTATGTGTATTGACAGGTTTTACTAATATTTATCTAATGTAGAACTCATAATATGGTGACCAGAACTATTCCGACATGCATTTATGCAATGCTTCTTCACACTCCGCGGGAAGAGGCAAATCCCTTAAAATGACTCCGTAGATAGTCACGGACGGCTCGGCCTCCGGTGGCCCATACGCTTATGTAACATATACATATATGTATCGCCTCCGACGGGTTAAATACGGTAACATGTATGTATAATTAACAGCACGTATACTTTTCATAGCAGCGATAGCTCAGTTGGGAACGGTACGGACTGCCGAGAAGATTGTCGGAGGTTCGAGACCAACCACAAAAAGAGCACACACCTCTGACTTTTCTATGTTAAGTGTGTTTTCATTGTGAAATAGCGCTTGCTATAAGGGTGAAGGAAAACATTGTGAGGAAACCTGCATACCCGAGAATTTCTACACAAGAATTTTGAAGGTGTGTGAAGTCTACCAACCCGCATTAGGCCAGCGTGGTAGACTAAGACCTAACCCTTCTCATTTGTAGAGGAGGCTCATGCCCAGCAGTGGGACAGTAATATTACAGGGCTAATATTATTATACTTTTCATACGAAACATCGATTTAACTATCGTGAGTCTCTAACTGTCGTCTCCTTGGTTTAATGGCAGCATGTATGGGCTGTGGACCGGGAGGTCCTGGGTTCGATTCCCAGGTCAGGCAAAGCAAATTTTCTAATTTAATTTGCCCGGGACTGGATCGATGTCAGGCAGGCGGCCGGTCGTAAAAACTAAGCCAAATCCTCTTTGCTTTGCTTTGCTTTAAAAAGTGTGTTGCGCCGACCCCACATTAAGGTGGGATAAGGGCAGGTAGAAAGAAAGAAAAGTCTCTAAAAATTTTTGCGAGCTTTTTGCAAAGCTCACAGTGTATTTTTACTCCCAACAATAAGCCAATGACACGGATTAGAGTAAAAAATCGAATATTTATTGAGCAAGGAGCGGTCGCTACTTCGGGATTATTTAATTATCAACAAACTGCGAATGTTACACGAAAAGAAGAAATAAAACCATAAATACGCCTAGCAACAAGTTCCCCTGCGCAGGCGCAGCCACCATCGTATACACGCGAACAGTACGGTGGCTGCTTCTCAGTATACAATATGGAGCCTCACAATAAATGCTATCTTTATGAAAAATCTGTATTTTGATTATTTCTTGAATTTGATGTTATATTTATTCTTTACCTCCCTTTTGGAAGAAAACTACCCTTAACTGGTAATGTAAACAAAGATTTCGCTTTCCGATGTATTGCCATTAAGTTTTGCACAGGAAACTGTAAAATGACATCATCATCAGCCATAGGACGTCCACTGCTGAATATAGGCCACCCCCAAAGATTTCCAGATCGACCTGTTGGAAGCGGCCTGCATCCAGCGACTTCTTGCGACGTTTATCAGGTCGGCGGTCCACCTTGTCCTTATGTAAAATGACATAAGAGTAGTTAATTTTTTTCGACAGACTTCAAAAAAAGGAGAAAGTCCTCAATGCGTCTGTATTTTTTTCATGTATGTTCCCCGATATCTCGGCCAAATGTGGACCGATTTTAAAATTATTTTTGTGGTCGATGGAGCTTATTCCAAGGGCTTATTCTCATATAAATTTAGTCACGATCGGATAAGTTTTGAAGTCGGTCCGTTAAGTTTATAAACGTGTGATTATTAAATAACTGGGTACATAACTACTAGAAAGTATCTCACTACAAGATTACCCCTGCTTATAAAAACTGTAGGAATCGAATCCGTAGCCCATTAATCGTTGGGAAATATGATAAACAAAGTAATATATGTCACAACTAGCAATTACAAACAACGTTATAAATAAATAGATACGAAAATAAGAGTTACTTTTGATAAACAAACCAGCTATAAACATTGTTTACGAGGCAACAAAACTAATCTCATTGAGCGCTTTTATTATTAAATTAAATGTCTCACGGGCTAGGGCATATTTCATCAAGTAATAGAGGTTTATGGATCGGTTTACGAGTTGAGTTACATTATTCAAATTATAATCCGCCGAGAATAAAGAACTACATGAATATGAAAATGTTAAGCTTAATTAGTTATTCGTAGACACGTTTTATTCAAGAACTATGATAATTTTAACTATGTGCTTTGGCTTGTTCATAGAACAACTAGGCTACTGGGGCGTCAAGGGAATACAGACTCAATTCTAATAGATTAGCCCATAACTGTCATGAACCACCTTATCATCAAGGTGTACATGTTTTTAGATCTTGGTGGGATATACGTTCGTAAAATAAATTATTAAAGCTAATTATACTGCAGTAGTACCCTTCAGCTTGTCGTCGTCGACTGCTAGACGTAGGCCACCCCAAGTGAGCGCCAACCATGCTAATGTTGCGTAGATGACAGGCTGAGATGATAATGATTATGAGTGTCCTAGTATTAAGATACTATACATTCTCGAGACTATGGATTATTTTACAAAAGATCTGCTAAACTTTTATAAGTTAGTTATCTAACTTCTAATTATATTATTTGTAGAATGTCACAGGAAACTGCGTGGATTTTGTGTTGTTAGTCACGTAGGCAACAACCACAATGCCTGTTCAAACTAATTGTTTGCAATGTAATAGTAGATTCAGTAGTTTATTATAAATGATTCTATTATCTCACTTATGAGTTAAATCTGGCAATTGCCGTTTGTATGTAAGTGGTAAAGGCGATTAGGAAAGATAGATGGCCAATAAATATAATATTTAATGTTCATCTCTTCTGTTAATTTAATTTTTCTATCTTTTTACAAATAATATTTTGTAGTCTTACGTAATTTCAACAAGTTGTCACTTCACGTTGTTTATTTGTAAGATAAGAGGTATTGAAAGTTGAGGTTGTCATTCCATGCTGTAGTCAAAATAGACTACAGAGCTCTACCACTTAATAAAAATGAATATTGGTTTTCTAAGTTAATATTTTATATGTTAGGGCCTTACTTATAAAACCATTTTTAGCTGAGCAAATGGTTAAGAATAACCTGTCACTTTTTCCTTGCGTTACATTGTTTAAGAATAAAAGGGACAACCTATGGTATAAAGATTGCTTATCTTTTATGATATAAAGATTGCGCTTAAATATTTTTATAAGTAAGGGGCTTAATATTTACTAATTTAGTATTAAGATATAGAAATAATATTGTTACCATACTGAGTATTCCGTGTACAGTGGATCGTAGATTGCAGATCTAGGTCGGATCGATGACCCGTGCCGAGCGCAGCCGAGAGTAGCCGATCTCGCCCGAACACAGCCGATCTTGCGCGAATGCATTTTAGTATATTTTTTTAATCTAATTTATTGCGTCCCAGATGACCATTTAAATTTAGTTAATGGGACATAACTAGGTAAATTTGATGTTTCGAAGTTTTTAGTTATTTAAATGTGCGTTTGTGAGAGGCGAAACACGAATTTAGGTTTAGCTTACGTGAGTGTGTACGATGACGTCATTAGTTTTATTATGTAGATTGACAGAAAAATAGAATAAAATACACTATGAAAATTAAGGTGTGTTTTCGACTTCGGTGACAGACCGAAACGCCACGCGACAGTGTCGCAGCGACTCTACTGGTTTTTTATGTATAGCAACAGGCATTGTCGCTTCTGCAGGTTGAGCTGGGAATATTTAGGGGAGACTTATGTTAAGTAATTGTCAAATACCTCTGATTTTCTGGTTTTCCAAGCAGACGAGCAGACGACCCACATGATGGTATGTGGTCACCCATAGTCATCCCCAGTAGAGGCAAATCCAAGCCGTTGGCTATGTTGGATGGGAAAGGAAGTTTGGGACGATATTTGGGCCTGTCCTAGTGATTGCTAAATACCTGTAAAGGGGTAGGCAGAGGCCCAAATTGAAGATGATAAATATTTTTATCTATGCTGAGAAACTCGAGTGTCGAATCGTAAAACCGTACTACAAATTGTCATAGCCCGGCCGGATTTGAGCCCATGACTACAAGATTATCATACTCGTTACGCTTCCATTAAACCAACGAGGCGACATGAAACAACACCGCCTTAATGACGCCTAATCTTATTCACTCGTGATTACGTTGTGATTTTTATTATATTTTGTCATAGCTTGAAGATGAATGGATATACAAGTTTCTTCATTATATTTTACATAATGTTTAGATAACGACCGTACTAACGTTCCGACGCGGTGTCGCCTGCATTAAGATGATAGTTTGTTTTCACTTATTTTTTAGGTTTAATGTAGTTTCTTTTGTAATGATTTCTTAAGTTTACGCGAATGTTATTCATTGAAATAAAACTATTTTTACGGATTCTATCACGATTTGGTTTTAATTTTTATACCCGACGTTTCGAAAGCTTTGCAGTCTTTGTCAGTCCGACCCGTGGCCACGAAGGCTGCAAAGCTTTCGTAACGTCGGGCACAAAAAATAAAACCAAATCGTGATAGAATCCGTAAAAAATGTTTTAGTTTCTTTTGTTTAGTTTTTTAATATCTGATATTCAAACAACCTCCTTAAGCTAGAGCCAGTTTATTTGGACCGTAGTCTTATGCTGTAGGCCAGGCGGTTCCGAGTTCGAATTCTAGGTCGGGTTACACTATGTAAGTTTTCAACATGATCTGCTTGGGTATACCATGTAACGGGTCTTCGGGATTGGATTGCCCAGAGGAAATAGATTTTAGGCAGACGGCCGGTTGTTAAAACTAAGCCGAATCGTTTCTGCGGCATGCTTAAAGAAGTATGTTACACCGACTCCTAAATTGGAGTCAATAGATGGAAGAAGATGTAAGCACAAGCAATAATATATTTTTGTACGGAAAATATTACTTTGTGGGATTAGCAGCGACCATGACCACGGACTCAAAAATCGCAACATCAAGAAAAGAGGCGCGTTTAATATTTAAGAATGGGATTCAGAATTTTGGAGACTTGATATTATGTATGAAGACAATTAGTAATTATTTTGCCTTACCATTTCACGAATATATCTTCGGTCTTCGGTCTAGTCACGGATCTATAACTCCTAAAACTTTAATAAATATCGTTACTATGAACCCGGATCGCTGTTTTTACTGTAAATAATAGAAAATGTACAGTTTTCTACAAATAAACAGGTTGTCGGGACCTGGCCGTAACACAAACACGGGTTGGCGGCTGATAGCTGTGTGACGGACGGACGGACGGACGGACGGGCGGGCGGACGGGCGGGCCTGCTGTTTACAGACGTGCCTGTCCAAACAAATCGACCACAACTTTCTAATAGTATACGTAATTTATACGAAACTAGAATTTTATTGTGGGTTTGGTCATGTGTTTCTCTAGGTCTACGGGACAGGTCTTCAGGATTCTTGTATATGACAGCGTCCGTAGCGCAGCGGGCGAGCTGTAAAGCGAGAGGCCGCGTGTTCGATTCCCGCATTGAGACAAATGTTTGTGTGACCCACAGATGTTTGTCTTTAGTCTGGGTGTTGTGTGAGTCTTTGACACCCACGTTACAGGTTATACCTAGTGTGGGGTCAGGACTAGATGTATGACTGTTGGATGTAATTTATTTATTTTAATTTGTTTTGTTATAATTCACATACCACAGAAGCCCGGTAATATTATTGTCCCACAGTTGGGCAGTGGCCTGCTGATATACTCGAATGTAATGTCGACTGTCGAGGTAGTCGGCAGAATTGTGAGACTTGTGATTACTGGATACACGCTAATTCATTTTTCATAACGAGCGATAATAAAGAGTCCTTTACCAGATATAGAGCGCGACCACCCAGTCCCGTACGAAAATTTCAGTAGCTCTACTATCAGATACTCTATTATTGGTGTAATCAGCTTATATTTGCCGTTCATTAATAATTAATAATATTAGCGTTCTTTCTTTCTGTCTGGCGTTATCCCGGCCAGAAGGCCTGGCAGAAGCCAGGATCCGCCTTCCTCCTTAAACGCTTCCACTTCGCTCGGTCTTGAGCATCCTCCCTAGTGAGGCCATTGGCTCTCATATCTTCCTCCAAAACGTCCAGCCAGCGCTTTTTGGGCCGTCCGTAAAAATATTAGCGTTATTAACTTAGTTATTAAACTCACCTATATGGTCTATTAATGGTTCAGAATTTAGATCATCTTGGTATCAATATAAAAATGTGGTTTGGCTCATTTCTGTTGTCATTGTCAACACGGTCCAATGATTGTTTCTCGGTGGGCGCTGGTGTTTTTTGGACTGCACTGCGCTTACCATCAGGTGTAGAGTAGCCACTTTAACGGTAAAGTGGTTACTCTACACCTGATGGTAAGCGCAGTGCAGTCCAATTCCCGAACCTATCGTCATATATCCAAAGCACGGGCTTAAGTAAGTTCGACGAAGCTCCGGTGCTCTATATAGTTATTTGTTCACGTCGCCTACCTCTTCTTTGATACAGGTGTGAGCGTATATTGTTCCACTTCTATTACAGAAAAATCACAAACATAACCACATTCAGCTTCCTAACAGTACATGATGTTACGTGATGGAGCCGATTGTGGTGGAATCGCCTCTGTTTATTATTTCAGCCATCTTTCAACCAAAAACTGACTCGGTGGCGTGGTTGTATTTCGATACGACTACCGTCCAGAGGTCTTGGGTTCGATTCTCGGATCGGGCAAAGTGATATTGGATTTTTCCATATCAGCTCGGAGTCTGGAATTTGTGCCCGATATGGCGATAGGCTCGCCCCCTATCACATCTGGGACGAAACTAACCTCGGTGAAATGAGGGTGTACTAGTTCGCTAGTGCACCGCTGCCTACCTCTTCGGGGATACAGGCGTGAGCTTATGTTATGTATGTTCAACCAAAATGCTGGTATTTTGTATCGGAACACAATAACACATCTAGCTGACAAAAACCAGTTATGAACGAAATCTATTGAACACGAGAGGTGTGCCGTGTCCCAGGGGAGCTGGAGGGGGGGAGGGTGAGTTGTTGCTAGCCGGAGCTGTTAATACGCACAGACAGACAAACAACTTTCATGCAGTGTTCGCTCGATCGCTGTAATTAAAGTTAAAAAGTGGAAGCACCAAGTTGGCGCCACACTCGCTTTCTAATATCTACTATGGTTTGTACTGGTGTATATAAAATTGAGTGCTTGCTATGTTTGATTTTGTACACATTTTTATATGTACCTACTCGCAAATAAAACAAAAAATAAGCTCTTTAGTAAAATCTGCATCGAAATTGGTTGAAAAATTAGTCAGTAATTCATATTTTAAATTCTGTAATGAGCAAGAGTGGGGACGTAGTGGGGATATCTTGCTATCCCTTTCTAACGCACGTGCCGTTATGGCCCTGACGTGATATTACTGATACTTCTCTTTTCCGCAGTTTGAAGGTTACACAAAATTTCAAATGCTTATAACTTTTTTATTTTTGAGAATATTTTAATAATTCTTTCAATACTATATTTTAGATGGCGTAAATTTCATATAAAATTAATTTAAAAAAAAATAGTCAAGCACGCAATGGCATAGATACTGAACGGAATACCGTGGGGACAGTATTGTGTCATTTTTTCCAAGACGAAAGGTTTGCAATCTAAAAAAGACTGCAAGAGTCCACCAGGGTATGTATTTTTGGTGGGGAGTGACGACGTGTCGCCTCCTTGGTGTAGTGGCAGCATATATGGGCTGTGGATCGGGCGGTTTTGGGTTAGATTCCCAGGTTGGGCGAAGCGAATTTTCTAATTATATTTGCACGGGACTGGATCCCTCAGAGGGGGTTGATATCAGGCAGGCAGCCAGTCGTAAAACCTTAGTCAAAAATCCTTTCTGCAACATGCTTGAAAAAGTGTGTTGCGCCGACCCCACATTAAGATGGGATAAGGAACGGTAGAAAGAATAAATGTGGCGACGTGTGCGAGATGCACAGATATGTCGAACTCACTTTATTGTGATAGGGGGTAAGCCTGTCACCTTTCCAAGTTCTTTTTAGCAGATTATTAGATAGCAGCAGTTATTTACTTCTTCCATATTTTTCTTTTTGATTAATTTCGTTGCGGATAAAGACAGTTTTGAATTTCCAGAGACTCGCTGAGATTCGTTGCTCCATTGTTGATCCTGACTTAAAGGAGTTACAGTGGCGAGTGTGTGGGCGATATAACAACCCAGCAGGTGTCAGACTATCCCAGACTTCACTTTCATACTAAGCAGAAAAACTCAATAATACTTTGATCGTTCCAGGGATTGAACCCTAGCCTTTCAGAGTGGACGTACTGAATGCCACCGAAGCTTTTAAGCAAAATCTGTGATAGTGTTGTATGCGACTGTACCCGCCAGTAGGACAGTCGTCAGCCGCCTAGCAACAGATCCCGTACTCTAGCGGATTCAAGCGCCATCGAGTACTGACTAAACACATCGATACCGCTCTATGTGCACACATACACTGCGGTTTTACAGTCATTTTAAATTTTTTTTTACAAAAAAAAATAACAAGTTGACATGAAGGCACGCAACATTTTAGTATGAGTTATTTTTAAATTATGCTTATTTTATGTGAGTAAGTTGATGCCGTCCTTTTTTGGTTTGACAAATAAACGTTATTTATTTTTTTATTTCTTTCTTTCTTTCTTTCTTTCTTACATGTGTGCTAGAGCCACGCTATCGACAATTTTGTCTACAGCATACCAGCCCGGCTACTATATAGCATAATATAGTATATCAGCTAGATAATTGACTTGAGACATGTTGTCTACAATATTGTATGAAAATAAACAAGGCGCCATGCTAGGCCAGATTATTAACATTGTCTTACAGGACATGTCTTGAAGTGATAACTGGCTACTGTGTTCTATATAAGATTACCGAAGGCCCAAATAATCCTTCTCCTTCACCATCTTATGGCTTTTCACTTAGGGCAGTGACTGCTCCCTTTGCTTTGCTGATTTTTCGTCTGCTTGATTCCTTTCATAAACGAATAAAATAGAAACCAAAAATGAAAAGGAGGGTGTTATTAGAGGTTTTAGTTCAGAAGTGGGACAAGAAAAGTCTCAAAAAGGCTCAATTGTCTAATGTAATATACACAGAATTTCGTCATATTCATCGTGTTTTTTATTTTATTAGTTTTTAACAAAGACTTCTATGTATTTACTAGACAAGCTGTTTCGAAGTAAAAGTGGCACATGACGGCGAGTGTTTGACGTTTCACGGCTAAGGAAAAGAGCAGATTTCTTTAGTAAGTTGAAGTCGATTGACAGAGATTTATTGTGCACATTTTATGTACCGAACAGCCAGTCTAGTAGTATACATAGAAGTATTTGGTTTTTAAGGGAAACATAGAAACAATACCTTAATGTAATTCAAATCGCTAAATGTAACAAATGAGCCAGCAAAGTTTCCACAAATAATTAGCTCCAAGTACCTACATAAAAATACAAATAATGTATTTTTGATAGACAAAAATGAGTCTAAAAGGTAAATAAGTGAGTACCAAATAGATAAATTCTATATAAAAACGTGCCCAAAGATTTGGAAATCTTTGGAGTTCTATGTCCTACGTCCTGTTCCTAATGATGATGATGAAACGTGATCAATTATGACACACTAGGTATACAGAAATTAAGCGAACAAAATAATACATCGGATTTAGTATAAAGCCAGAGTTCAACGGCAATGAACGTTAAGTATGATTTATAGCTGCAACATTGTTGCAAATATCAATTGAAATGTTCGGGCCTGGCGCGGAGATTTGGGGGGATCCAGGAGTGTAGGGGGAGGGAGGTGTCAAATGATGTACTCATTAAACGTGCCATTTGGATCGTTTTGTGGCGATTTATCATGCGATATAGAAAATGATAATTAATAACGTTCTTGTTGAGTTCCGTGGAGACGAATATCATTTTATCACTTCGGTAGAAGACACTTCGCTATAGTGTCCTATATTATGACAGCCTATGTGGCGCAGCGAGCGAGTAGCCGGGTGTGAAACGTGAGATTGCGGGTTCTATTCCCGCACCGAGACAAATGTCTGTGTGGCCTACAGTTATTTGTTTCGGGTCTCGGTGTTGTGAGACCGAAACTCTCTCGTAGTGTCTGATACGCACAATACAGGTTACACCTAGTGTGGGGTCAGGACTATGTGTGTGACTGTTGGATGTATTTATTTATTATATGTGTATCTGTCGACTGAGTGGTTCTGGTAGAGATATGCTGTAGACTGTCTACAGCACGAATGGACTGGTTCGACCGGTTCGATAACACTGTCGCACAGAAAACTGACGTAAAGTGACAACTCGCTGTTGCTGTTCGTTCGGTGCGTGATTTTTGGTGGCCCAAATCTTCCCAAATCTTCCTAATCCGTATAATTCCTAAGCTTTATCAACGCACCTATGATTCTATTGGTATTGTGGTTGCCTATGGCCCGGCCGGTTACCCACCAGCACCTAACAAGTCTCTGCCATTGAAAAGCTTTTAAATCTTTCTCATGGTTTCTATGTACACTCCATCATAAAACGTAGTATTTTGTATTTCTAATCTCAGACTCCAATTTTGTAGGTCACCTACTTCGGTGCACACTTTTACTGTCTTCTGAGTCAAGACTCGAGAGTCATTGCATTATTTTAAGACCGGGATGGAAATGGGCCAGTGTTCCCTTATCTAGGGTGTAATGAATAAGAAAGCAATGTGTATTTCGCGTTTTAGTAAAAATTTTATCGTTTTTTTTATAGAACTATTAATTTTATGTTAATTAATTTAGTCGCCTCCTTAGTCTAGTGGCAGCATATATGGGCTGTAGACCGGGAGGTCCTGGGGTCGATTCCCAGGTCAGGCAAAGTGAATTTTCTAATTTAATTTGCCCGGGACTGGGTCCCTAAGAGAGGGTTGACTTCAGGCAGGCAGCTGGTTGTAAAAAGTAAGACAAATCTTTTCCGCAACATGCTTGAAAAAGTGTGTTGCGCCGACCCCACATTAAGGTGGATAAGGACAGGTAGAAAGAAAGAAAGAATTTAGTTTATAAGGTATTTTAAGAATAAAAAAAAAATCATTTATATAAGCATATTTCTATGGCCATAATCACATCGATATAATAATATACCTAGATGCACAGTTCCATACAAATATCATTGTAAACAGTGTCCTCGACAGACAAAACAAATAAACATCACAAATGTAATTAAATTAACACAAATATGACCTTATAGACGCGGCATAAAGTAGCTTTTTAAATTGAATGTTCAAACGTTCTTAAATTCGAAATTTTTGAATTTCTAATAGTTTTTAAATTTGACATTATTAAAAGAAAAATTCTAGTCACTTGGACAAAGATTGAATGGAGTCGAATAGTTCTTGTATTTATTTGTGAGAAATTTTGACCACGTGGCGTACAATGTAGATGAGAATGGCGATATCTGTATAATAATTTTACTTACATTAAGAGATAGATAGAGTATAAATGTTTAGAAGATAACAATGCTTATTAGTTATGAATATGAAATAAGCACTGTTTTGCCTTAGCGTGATTCATAAATAAATAAATAATACCCAAAAGTCACATACATAGTCCTGGCCCCACACTAAGATCGTCCTTTGCTCTTTAGATTCTTAATAATTTCTTTTAGACTATCATTTCGTTTTCTTAATCTTTTGTTCTGCCTTTTTAAGTTTGTCACTAAATTAGATTTAAGTTTAAATTTTTGGTTGCG
Source organism: Clanis bilineata (assembly GCA_036417725.1). Lineage (NCBI taxonomy): Eukaryota > Metazoa > Arthropoda > Insecta > Lepidoptera > Sphingidae > Clanis > Clanis bilineata. The sequence goes on along the minus strand of CM071139.1, from coordinate 701,488 downwards.
TTCTTTCAAATTATCTTTCAAAAATAACGTCTTAGGTGTGTTAAAGATTGATGAAAATTGTGATGGTATTGGTGATCCTTCATTATTTCTTGGTTCAATTTCTGGTTCCTGGAAATGAATATGTTTCCAAAAAATGATGACGCCACAATTACGGTTGTAGTAATTATGCCTAACGACCGGTTCCAATAAATGATCTCAATCCGAGAATCCTAGATAAAAAATGAAAAATTAAGAAATAAAAAATCGCGAGAATGAACCATTAAAATTAAAATTAAAATTATTATTTGACAGCGGAATGAGTAGTATAGGGATTAACCGTACCCAGAGCAAGTATGGAGACCTTTGAATGTATGGGGTGAGGTAGCTCCATAGTCTGCACCAGTGTCGGTCATAGGTACTGCCCGCGAATAAACTTAATTAGGTCGCGAATTAAATTAATTGGGCCGCGGATTAAATTAATTGAGTCGCGGATTAAATTAATTGGGCCGCGGATTAAATTAATTGAGTCGCGAAAAAATTGGTGTTACATTGTTATTGCACATCGGTTCATTGTATTGGTTCCACGGCATCGTTTTGTCACACCCCCATGGATAAGTTGTTAGGTCCACGTGTTATAGGATCGCGGATAATCTTGATTACGTCGCGAATCTAAATCGCGGGTTTTATGTTATTACCTCGTGACTCAGTATGTTACGTTACTTTTCGCCGGAACGCGATCACATACAGAACTTTATACTTTGAACATGCTTTTTTTATCACGTAATAATTGCGTCATCAATCAATTTAATCCAACCACCGACTACTTTATTACGACGTGAGTCGTTTAGGTAGCGTCCCAATTGCAAAACCTCGCAATATTCCGCGGGCTAGATACGGGCGGTGTTTCATTTGTGACAGGTTACTACATATAGGTAATAGGTATTGCATTGATTCGCAATACGATCGACATATTCTGCGTCCCTTGAAGGTGAATTAACCTTATATCAAGTTAATACCTATTATTGATTAAATTTATAAATATCCAATTAAATTTATACCTAGTGCAGATTAGTTTTATAATGGTCTTCATTTTAATTTATTCTTTCGACTCCACACGTGGCCTGCCGAGAGGCAATTTGTCCTTCTAAAAGGTTTATAATTCAAATATTCGAACAAAAGACACATTTTTGTATCACCCTTTTTATAAACAATTAACTGAAGTTTCTTATTGTTATAAGAGAAATCGGGTCTTCATTGTTTAAATGAACAAAGAATTCATGATGCATATTAACGTTGAGTCGTGTTTAAACGTGTTTGTCTGTTAAAATTAAGCATACTCATGGAATTTTGTACCTGTTTTTATTGTGCAATTTATATTTATTACCTCCCAACTCCACATGTGGTCTCCTTAGAGGCAATTTGTCCTTCTAAATGGCTCATAATTCCAAGATTCAAACAAAAGATTGACACATTTTTGTATCGCTCTTTTTATAAACAATCAACCGAAGTTTCTCATTGTCATAAGAGAAATCGGGTCTTTTATTTAACCGAACAAAGAATTCATAACGCATCTTAACGTTTGAGTCAAGTCTATACATGTTTGTCTGGTAAAACCATTTCTTCCCCGTATAAAAGACACACCGAAATTATTTTGCACCGTATTCCAAGTTGTACTCTACACTACATAAGATCTCCAAAGTTCCTGACCAGTGAAGTGTTAAAAGAGTGACGCTGCTATAAAATGAATGTAAGTAACTATTATACATGTTTCTTATACTGTTGATATTGTTTTGTACAAAGTACATCATATATGTAATACTTAGTATTAAAATGCTTCTGTTATCTGATTACTGTATTGATTGTAATTATTTTAACATACATTATTCCATGTTTATACTTATCTCTGAACTGTTATTTAATATACTGTTTTTTATTGTTTCAGTTCCCTGAAAACACCTTTAAGAACTTTTATTATGAAGATAATGTCGACGAACCAAGTGATGAAGAAGGAACTCTCGCTTTCAAAGTAAAAAAGGCGATAGCAAAAAGACCTCACAGCATTGACGAGTTTTTTGAAAAACCCAAGAAGAAGAAACTTACAAAAAAGTCATCGAGTGTTGGTCGATCTACGAGTGGTGGAATATCGTACATAACGTCGAACAAAGACGACAGTGCTGACGCGTCGCATCTTATCAAAATTGAAGTTTATGATGTGAACAAAATAAAAAATGTCGCACAAACGGAGCAATGGAAACACGCTGACGTGCGTGTTAAACTTTTTACGGAGAGTGAAGCCGACCGAAATTTGCAAAGTGTGAGAGACATTATATATAATATCACCAAACAATTGGCTACCCAAGAAGAGTGTAAAAAGTTTTTTATAGATACTGATAAATAAGCTAGCGTTATATTTTTATTTTAATATTCTTTCTAATCATTTTAATAGTGTATAGAGGTATAAGTATTGTTTTGTAATTAATTGATTTGTCTTTTTGCTATATGAAATCATTGTCGTATTGAAAAAGTTGTTGTAAAGAATTATAATTTTTAAGAGTCAGGATATATGTTCATCGTAATTTTAAATGTAAGCAATATAAGATTTTTGAAACTGAATAAAAAAATGCAACAAACTTTCTATTTGTAGTTCATTTATTTATTTTAAAACATGATTGAAACATATCAGATAAAAATACATCATTTAACATAGTATCATTACAAAATAACTGTTGAAAATCTTTCAAACTCACATCATGATATTTGTAATATAAATACATTATACAGTATTCCCCGCAAACTGTAGTAAAGTCATTTTGAATTCGATTAGTATTATAATTCCACATTCTTGAATTTCTAGTTAAAAACATTCTATGATATCCTTGAGGCGGACGCCCATATGAATCAAAGTACTGACCAAAACCATTCTTATCGATATGTATGGCGATCCAGTGGGATCCTGGTTTATTATCAGTATCCAAGTTACTTACTATGTAAGTGGGATTTACAACATATATTGGTAAACGATTGGCTGCATACACGTTATATTCAATACTTGAATCAATTTTCTTCAAGTAGTTCTGTATTTCTAATGTATTCATGTTATTTCATGGAATTGTTGCAGAATCCTTATCAGTTGAAAGACAAAGAAGTAATGTCATCAATAATGTTAGCAATTGGTTATAATAGTAATATCTATTTCAAAATATGTATCTCTATTTATGGGGTTGCAAGGATTAATAACAGTAAAACAAATAAATTATTTAATTTTGTCTTTTATTGATCAGTTCATGGAGACAATTAATAAAAATAATTCATACTTAATCTACAAACATTTCTTGCTTAACTACTATAGTCGACAGAAATATTACGGTTTTTATCTATTTCTATTACATTATCAAACTCTGCATAAACAATACAGTTAATGGTTTGAATCAAAGCTGTTTCAAAACGAACCTCTAATCGCACACTTCCATGTTTAATAAGATTCCAATGATTGGAAGAATTCGCTGATAAATCAGGTGTTAAGTCGAATGCTAACATACAATATCCCTTAGCATATTGTTCTCGGGATATCCCATTACCTTCATTAAGAAAATGAATACCTGTACCAGAAAACAGTGTATGATAGACCGATGTATAAATATTGCTCTCAAATGATGGTTGTAGAGCTTTTGATGGTATTTGATTGCCATCTATATATAAACAAAATGTATTGATATCATAATTTTCAAAGTTAAATGGGTTCTTAGTTAGGTTTCCATTGAAAGCAGCATTATTTACAAATCCTACTATACACCTTTTAGGTACTTGTCCCAGAAAAATGTTGTCAAGAGTTTTTCCTTGAACACCTGATGGTATAGTTAAAACTTTAACTTCAGCCCGTGTAATGGGATATTTAGCTGTAGTAGATGCTAACACTTTTTGATGTGCAAGCAACACGGTTGGATTGATTCGAGCTCTACGAATAATCAGAGTTGCATCTGTAATCGATACTTTTAATTTAGTATCAACTGAAGAAGACATTAAATTGAAGTTTTCCCTAGAACGAACTAATTTAACACACATATCAACACCGTTAATTAAAAATTTTTCTTGGTTGAATAAATCACCATATAAGTGTCCAATCATTTCTATTTCTTTACTTTCACTTGCCAATTCTTGTCTTTTAATAAATCCCTTATTGGTTTCATCAGTAGAATCCATTTTTCCAGCTGTATCTTCATACCATAGACCGCAAGTAAGATGAGACTTTTTAGCTGCTGGTGCATAGTTCAGCAAATTTTCAATGTAAGCACGATAGCCATAAGTATTATTGGGTGGTGATACAAGTTTTTGATTTAAATAAACATCAAGTTGACTGAAGAGCGAATGTAACCAGTTATTAACTGGAGCCACAACTGTTGATGATATTAATTTAGTATTATCTTGATGCAATATCTTAGCTTTTACATGGATCAGTGTATGAGATAGATCTATATAGTCATCACCTGCTCCTGGCACTTGAAATTCTATGGGACCATCATCAGCAAGAGATGAAATCGGTTTGTAATGGATCCATATTCCACTTTCAATACTAGTTTGAGTAGATGGTAATGCAAACAAATCCAATTCTGACTTAATGCATTCACAGGAGTGACTATGTAAAAAAGACATTTTTATTAACTAGAAAATATATCTTTGATATGTTTCGAGGTGAATTTTGATTTTTTGGTAGCTTTCAGTTTGGAAGTCAATGATGGACTGAATGCAGACAAACGTTTTCGTTTTGTTATATATCCCGATCCAGACATATTTATCCTATCTATTTTTTCATCAGCTTTCCGTTTTAAATTTGAACCAGCTTCCTTTAGACGTGCCTTAATCGAATCTTCCATGGGTCGTGCACTAACCATATCTGTCAAAAGACCTACACCGGCACTTAATGCTTCTTTACCAATGGCTCGAACGCCACCCGATAGTAGTGGTAAAACTGATCTAAATAATCCTCCCAGAAAACTACCAATGCCATGACCCTTTTGGTATGGTGCTCCTTTATAAACCACTCCTATACCAGAGCCAGCTTGATGAGAATAATAGCGTTCATAAGGACAAGTAATATTATTATGTTGAGAATGCATTATATTTTTTTAAAATGAAGTTTAACACACACTGTTCCGAATTGGAATGGTATCTTTTGACCGGTGCTTGATCTTATATCTATTTCGATGGTGTCAAATTGTCTACGCATTACAGGTAAATAATGAGGCGGTGTTAAAACATGCATTTTATTTGCACCATAGATGTAGTTTGGTAGATCTAATGGTATAATTCTTAGAAGGGGAGTCATTACGTCACCAACAATTTGTGGTTCTACTATGTCACAGTAGACGAATAGTTGAGATGGTAAGCCTAAATTTAAATTAGCTGGACATGCTGCTTGATTATTTTGAACAAGGTTTTTATTTGGCTCAAACCCCAATTGTAAACTTAATTTAAGTGATAATTTTACAGATTTTATGGATTCATCCAAGACAGAAACCGATAGAAACTTGGAAAATTCATCATAATTAAATTCAATTTTTTCCTTAATGCTGTTCAATGCTGTTAGTAGATGATGAATATTATCATAGTTTGTGACAGGTATATATGTCAGGTAAGATACTGTAGAGGGTTCTTCTTGATTAGGCATTATCATCATTTTTGTGATGTACACGATGTTTTCATGATCTTGAACAGTAAACATAGTACAGGGATACTGAAATTCAACAATTGCTACACACCATTCACCCTCCAATATTATAGGTTTAGGTAATTTTGTTGAAAATCTTGATGTTTTATTATCAGGATAATATTCCATTGAACTATTACTAGGTAAAGTTAAATAGAAATCTTTATTCATATTTGTTTTATACTAGATGCTGAAATCCAACTATTAAACTTATTCGGATAACCTTTCCACTTAACTAACACTTCTCGTCTGTTACCAGTGTAGCGAGAGCTAATTATTTTATCTATCTTATGTTCTATGGTGGGGTCATAAATTACCTTTTGTAACTCCCGTTCATAAAACGTTCCTACTACCTCTTCCCCGTCTAAATCTTTAATAGTGTAAACAACCCAAGGTTTTCGTTCTATTATAGAAGATATTATAAATATTTCATCACTCCAATTAGATTCATAACCTTTTTGAAATATATGTTTATATTTGGTTATTCTTACATGATCACCAACATTTAACTTAGGTTGTATAGTTTCATATGATTTATTATTGTTTTTCCTGTCATATAAATTTGTCCAAACTGTCATTATATTATTAAAATTGACATCACAAGGACACATTTTTATACTAGAATGGAAACTATGGTTGTAAGAGTGTATCAAATCCTGCAAAACGTCAATATATTTATGAGTATTTTTATGCGTGAAATAACGCCACATCTTCATTTTAAGACTTCTTTGAAATCTTTCTACAATACTTGCTTTAATATCAGGATTATTCGTTGTATAGTAATTTATGTTTTTTGATTTAAAATATCTCTGTACATCTTTTGAAATGAACTCAGTACCTTTATCAGACTGTATGTGTGTTGGAGTTGTATTCGCTTCTTTAAATATACTATCAAAACATTGTTTTATTGTTTCCGAATTTTTCTTCTTCATGGGTCTAGCAAATGCGTATTTACTGAATACATCAATAACACAAAGGATGTAATTAAAACCTTTATTATCGTTAGAATAAGTTCTCATATCACTTAAATCAGCTTGCCAAAGCTCATTTAAATTAGATAAAATGTATCTGTTACGAGGGAATTTTCTTTGTACTGGTTTATGAAGTGTGTATGTTTCCTGGGTCTGTAACCATTTCTTAATATCTTCTTTATTCATTTTACCTTTCATTGCTTTTGATAATTTTTCAATACTGCCATATCCAGCCGGGTGTGATACATCATAGTACATGCGGTTTATTTCTAATAAGGGGTCCATTTTTCCCACTCAATTTTTTTCTTTATTTTTTTAATATGCTTATCGTTGCTTCTTGGTGAAAAAAATATCTCCTTGTTTTTTGTAAGAGATTCTCCCAAATCTTTTTGAAGTAGAGCAATGTATTCACGTCTTTTGGGGTTTCCAATATAGGTTAAGGGTATTTTTAAGTCTTTTAAAGCTTTAGCAAATTTTTCCCAACCTATTGGATCATTTCTTTTTAATGGTCGTAGCATATCATTCACTAAATCTACAATATTACTATCGGGGATTACTTCATTGTCTATCATAACTGTACCATCATCATTCCAGAAAATTTTGTTTTTACTTAATGAAACCGAATCCAATAATAACTCACCTTTTTTCAAATATGATTTAGGTATCAAGCTTAGAATTTGATTTTTTGTATAAGGAGAGTTTCCTTCAAGTAAAATACTCTCTTGTTGACTCTCTTCATTATTCAATGTCTGGACGGCAACTACATCTTTATTTTTGATGTCATTGTTTATATTTGAACTTTTTAAATTTTCCACCGCGGTTTCATCAAAATCATTATTTGAAATTATAGGAAGCTTAAACGGTCGACGATCTTCTTCCATAAAGTGGAGGTATCTTTGTAAAATTTGTAAGTACAACTTACATTTTTTTCTATCATCCATATTACTATCCAAAATGTTTTGCATTTCAGAGTCTAAGCGAGAGGTAGGATTTTCATTTCTTTTTTTATTTATTTTATCGATGAAACCTGGTTCAACCAACAGCATTTTTTTGCGTGTTCCATTTTAAATCAGTCCACTTACTAATCCACTCAATATGGAACCCAATATAATCGGTAGAAATGCACCACCCTTTTGAACTATTATAGTCTTGCGTATTTTATTTGTACTTTTACGTACTAATTTACGTAACAAATTTTTAAACTTTTTTAGTTTATTCTTTGATTTTTCTTCAAGAATTATATTTCCCTGTAAAACGTTGTGAATACACTCACAAATAAAATTTATTTCGTTTTCACTACAGGCTTTTAAAAGAGCTTGCTGATGTTTTGATTTAAGTTTAGATAGAGCGGATAACAAATCTTTATGCGTCTTGAGGCGTCGATCCATCATTTGTAAATGATAGGTATTTCTTGGTTCTTAACGTATTTAAACTCTTTTGTGGGAATATATACTGTACAAAAACCATCAGAAGGAAATATTTTGGATTTAATCCGACACATATCAAAAGTATCTTGTTTTAAATCTATTATCAAATATCCATGTGCTTCTTTAGTAGCGTCTTTATATGCATCTTCGATGAATTTGCTATTTTCGGGTGAAACTTGACGTGCTAAATAACGAATTTGAGTTTTATCTCGAGGGTTTTTGAAATAAATTATATAGCTTGAATTCAAAGAAATGTCTCTTTGACCTTTACCCTGATGAAATAAATTTTGAGTAATGTAAAATACGCTCAAGTTTCTATGATGACTACCTTTAGTAAATATATCGACAATACGACCATCAGATTCTCTCATAAGATCATCAATGATAATAAGGTTTGCTTCATTTCCATCGAACATGTTCAAATCTGGTATTCCTTGAAAATAGTTAACGTTCGGTAAATTATACAATGGTTGCATTTCATCAAAACACCAAGTTATTTGGTTAAAAGTTCTATTACATAACTGTTTATTGTATTTAATGAAGTTTGTCACAAAATTAGACTTTCCACAACCACTTGGACCTGCGACTATGGCAGTAAAAGGATGAATAAAATGGAACATTTTATATATGCGTGTAATCCTTTGGATGATATTGGAATGAATAAAACACATTGTTGAAAATGATGTATTATATATAATTATTTTTTAAATATTACCTAGGTATACATATTTCAGTTGTTAAATCACGTTAAAATTAAAACTAATACCATTAAATAGAGTCACATACGTTATATAATAAATTATTTCTATCAAAGATAAATAATTGATTGTTTTTACCAGCTACAATCAATTATTTTATACTATAAAACTTATTAACTATAACAAATACATACTTTAATTGTACAGAAAGTGATGATGAAATTAAATGTCCTTTATTTTGTAATGTCCCCATGCAAGTGTATCAGTAGAATTTTTTAATATGTAACGTTTTGTATCATTATGAGATAGCGATATTTTATTAATTTTTTGTGTATATATAACATGTTTTATTGATTTAAATCTTAACATTTCACTATAAAACGTTTTATTATCATTTAAACAAGACTTATAATCAGAAAGACAAAATTTTTTCGTGACACTTTTATTAACACCCTTTGCTTTACATATACATTTATTTTGTACATCCATTGCATACATTTTTGAACGTAGCCCTACGAACTCATTAAGAATCTTACCATTATTTTCGTCTTTAAAGAATCCTAACTTCTTTTTGTTAATTAATGGTATTCCATATTCATTATCAGGAGGATAGTCAGATGTGTCAAAATATTTTTCTAAATCAATTTTAATATCTTTATAGAAATTTTCTGTAAATATTTGATAAATTAAGCTATCAGTATCCGTATAGAGTAACTTGAGATTGTCTCGATATTTCGATTTCATGTAATCATAATGAAATTCATACATTAATGTCTTTGATAGATCCAATATACAAAAACCGAGGTATATTGGTTTATTATATAAAACTTTTGTCTTCTTTAATTGAACAGCAACCAAATTTTCTGAAAATATTGTAAGACTATGGAATTCAGGTCTGGCTATCAAAGATTGAGCTCCTTGAGATTTCCCGATGTTTAACCAATCGTTGACTAATTTAACATTCACTCTTTTCATTACATTCTCCATTGTTTTACCAAAAACGGAATTATTCATAAGTTTAAAGAAATCTTTTTCGAAGTCTGAGGTTGCTAACGAACGCATGTGTGTGTTTAGATCTATATAGCATTTTAACCATTGAGATTGTTGAAATTTAAGAATTCTGTGAACTTTAAGTAATCGTAGACCATTTTTTATACATTGTTTAAGATTTCTATAATGGATAACATAGTTCTTTTTATTATTTAAATTGGGGATTAGTTTTCTATGTTTGCTATTTCCTAAACATATGTTTTCAGGACAAAAGGGAAAATCTGAGTGAATATCATGTAACAATTCGGGATACTCCAAATCTACTTCTAAAATATAACCATGTTCAGCATCATCAGGGATGTTAAAGTCTGTTTTTACATCTACCCATTCAAATTTGCCAGTCGGAAGACACTGAGACATAGCCCAACCATAAAGATTGTTTGCATCTAGGTACATGATAAAAGAGGATGGTTTATTACAATCATAATCTGTCATAAATAAATCATTAGCCTTAGCATGTCTATTACTGCATTGTGATATACCACCCCTAATATTATTCGCAATAAAAGTAATTTTATTGATATCTGTTAGGAGCTCTAAATTAATTTTAGTGTAAATTAACATAGCATCCCAACTCAATCCAGGAGCTGTAAAGTAATGAGCAGGATCTAGTGCATAAGTTTTAAGACACACATTCCTAAAATTTTCAAATACGTCCGCCAGTAGTAATACATCAGTTTTTAAGTAAAGGTAAGAATAATCACCCATATTTTTACAATTAAAGTGATTCCATACATCTTGAGCATGATTGTAATCATTTTCAGAAATGTTATTGTCGTTTAAAGAACTATAAAATTTATTGCGTGTAGGAAGGGAAGTTATTTTTAACGAATCAAATGAAGTCATGTACTCATATGGATAAACACCTTTTCGTATTAAACGTTTAAAGTCGTCGTGAGATGGATATTGTAAGTGAAGTTCATGAAATTGTTCAGGTAGTAAGTTTTGAGCTAATTTGTCAAGACTACTGGACATGAATTTATAAGAATCAAGAAATCGTAATTTTATAACTCGGTTATTAATATGCAAAATTTTAGAGAAAGAAATATATTTTTCCTTATTCTCTGGAATAAGTTCTATTTCACCATCCTCAAAATTGAGACCATGCACTATAAAATGAGCATCGTAATTACTCAAATTATGAAAAAATATGGGTACAAAATTAGGTGTCTTGTATTTCTCGGAACAGAGTTGATGAGCGACTCCTTCATATACACCAGAATGCCAATTATAACAAATTGTGACATCTTCATTTAAATAATTGTTACAGATATAACATGACTTGCTTTGTTTGATGTTCATTTTATTTTCATTGGTTAATGGTAGTGGTGATTTGTTAAATGAATTCTTTTTACATATATTTTCTAAATCTTCTTTGATTAATTTCATAAATTTTTGTGCGCACTCTTTTCCAGTATATGATCTATACACCGATAAATTATCATTGTACGAACACTTAACATAATAACCAAAACTATACATTTCATGTTTTTGTATACTAGCAGTTGAAGATTTATTTGGATTATTAGAACAACTCTGTATCGGATTTAAAAAGGCTTCAAAGTCGGCATATATAACAAATGGAACTCTTAACTTACGTTCATAATTATTGAATGAGATTTGATTCGTTGGAATTAGTTCATTAAACCAATTTCTTTTCTTATCATTTTCCGATGGTAAATCTGTACAAACGTTAAAACAATCATTTTCTTGATGGCGTTGTAAATTTTTGGATGATGTGAAATGTAACAAACAACCATCACAAATATGAACTGCATGTTCTGATGTGGATAATTGTTTAGATACTAATCTCGAAAGGTTTTTAATATAACAATAATGACCATTGCTCCCTTTAGTTATGTACAATAAGTTTAAATGAGTATTTCTCCTATGTTTTGTTAAGTGTAATGGACCTACTACATTATTAATCTTTCTCTTTGAATCATAATGTAACCCGAAAACATTTATACTTATATTGTTTAATTTCTCAAATTTATGAATTTCATTGATTTTTATAGGAAAAGATAAATTACCAAATTTTAACTTGTTTTTATGTAGTATATAAGATGATACCCTATTAGAGCTATGAGTGGCAGGGTACAAACCCGATAATACTGCCCAACGAAAACATTCATGATCAGTATTTTTTACATTGATTATAGCCTTATTACTTTTAATATCCATGGGTAAGTCTATATATGATGATCCACGTAATGGGTTAAATCTGTTAACATTTATATCTAAGTGATTAATTTTAACTAAACTCCAACCGCTTCCTTTTTTTTCAAAATTTGATATTTTCTTAATTATTTCAGAAGATATAGATGGAAAAATAATATCCTTATCATCTCCTTGACAAATAAGATAATTAGAAATCTGGAAGTCAAAATTATTACATAGATTTTTGGTTTCTTGTATAAAGTCTGCATTAAGAATGAAATTAACTTTCACGACTAAGTGTTCTAAGATCGATCGTTCTAATAATTTATATATTAAATCTTTAGTCTTTTGTAAAAATAACTCAGGTGTTTCAAATGTTTGATCAGAAGTTCCGTTAGATTTTATTCTATATGTAAGAATTCTATTACCGAACGCACTATCAATTACTTGAACGTTTGCGAATTCATTATCTCCTCTTATGAAATTATTTTTATGTGTATTACTTTTTAAATGATTCATCATATATTTTTTCGATACTAGTATGCGACACTCAGGACATAGAACTTTATCACTGTTTTCTGTACTTACATTTTGTATGGAGCTAGCTGACGGTGATGATGATAAAGGAGCTTCAAGTTCAAGATTTCTCCTCTTTCTTGCAGGTTCACCCTCCATTAATATCGATGGTGCTGGCCTCTTCATTGTACCTCCATTTTGTTCAGATCTAATAAGAAAATGAAACAAATAAATCATCAAACCCTACCATCTCATAATTCAGTCATCATAAATAATTTAAATAAATTACATTTACTAACTATTATTTTTTATTTAAGTGCATCGTGAACAATATGCTTGCATTGGTAAAACACCATCAATCTCATCTTCATTGAATCTACTAACACTTGTAGTTCTATGTCCTTTACATGGTGTGTAATATGGAATAATATCATGATCGTCCAACATTGATTCCGGTAAAATATTTTGTAGGTACCAAAGTCGTATAAATCGATGAAATTTTTTTAAAATAAGATTTTTATTCAAACTTGCAATATCACTTTGGGATAAACTATTAATATCCAGGGTGTGATACATTTTTGGATAGTTTTATAAAGAAATTGCTACTCGAAAAATTAAGAAATGACATCAAGATACGTCTTTGTCGTTTTAAATACTCAATAGATGTACCCCCTCCTTATACTACTAAAACATGTAATAACAAGTTGACTTACGTTTCAGAATGATTTTGTGATGTTTCCACACAAAGCCCGTAGAGTTCGGCATCGAATAATGTTGACATCAGATCCATTGATTCGAAGTTGTCGAGAAGGGCGACAAGATGTGAGTCGTAGAAATCACAGTTTAAATTATCCATGGTGATAATCGTTTGTTGTGCAGTTAATTTCGATTGATTAATAAAAGTTTGGAATTACTTTACATTTAAAATTACGATGAACATATATCCTGACTCTTAAAAATTATAATTCTTTACAACAACTTTTTCAATACGACAATGATTTCATATAGCAAAAAGACAAATCAATTAATTACAAAACAATACTTATACCTCTATACACTATTAAAATGATTAGAAAGAATATTAAAATAAAAATATAACGCTAGCTTATTTATCAGTATCTATAAAAAACTTTTTACACTCTTCTTGGGTAGCCAATTGTTTGGTGATATTATATATAATGTCTCTCACACTTTGCAAATTTCGGTTGGCTTCACTCTCCGTAAAAAGTTTAACACGCACGTCAGCGTGTTTCCATTGCTCCGTTTGTGCGACATTTTTTATTTTGTTCACATCATAAACTTCAATTTTGATAAGATGCGACGCGTCAGCACTGTCGTCTTTGTTCGACGTTATGTACGATATTCCACCACTCGTAGATCGACCAACACTCGATGACTTTTTTGTAAGTTTCTTCTTCTTGGGTTTTTCAAAAAACTCGTCAATGCTGTGAGGTCTTTTTGCTATCGCCTTTTTTACTTTGAAAGCGAGAGTTCCTTCTTCATCACTTGGTTCGTCGACATTATCTTCATAATAAAAGTTCTTAAAGGTGTTTTCAGGGAACTGAAACAATAAAAAACAGTATATTAAATAACAGTTCAGAGATAAGTATAAACATGGAATAATGTATGTTAAAATAATTACAATCAATACAGTAATCAGATAACAGAAGCATTTTAATACTAAGTATTACATATATGATGTACTTTGTACAAAACAATATCAACAGTATAAGAAACATGTATAATAGTTACTTACATTCATTTTATAGCAGCGTCACTCTTTTAACACTTCACTGGTCAGGAACTTTGGAGATCTTATGTAGTGTAGAGTACAACTTGGAATACGGTGCAAAATAATTTCGGTGTGTCTTTTATACGGGGAAGAAATGGTTTTACCAGACAAACATGTATAGACTTGACTCAAACGTTAAGATGCGTTATGAATTCTTTGTTCGGTTAAATAAAAGACCCGATTTCTCTTATGACAATGAGAAACTTCGGTTGATTGTTTATAAAAAGAGCGATACAAAAATGTGTCAATCTTTTGTTTGAATCTTGGAATTATGAGCCATTTAGAAGGACAAATTGCCTCTAAGGAGACCACATGTGGAGTTGGGAGGTAATAAATATAAATTGCACAATAAAAACAGGTACAAAATTCCATGAGTATGCTTAATTTTAACAGACAAACACGTTTAAACACGACTCAACGTTAATATGCATCATGAATTCTTTGTTCATTTAAACAATGAAGACCCGATTTCTCTTATAACAATAAGAAACTTCAGTTAATTGTTTATAAAAAGGGTGATACAAAAATGTGTCTTTTGTTCGAATATTTGAATTATAAACCTTTTAGAAGGACAAATTGCCTCTCGGCAGGCCACGTGTGGAGTCGAAAGAATAAATTAAAATGAAGACCATTATAAAACTAATCTGCACTAGGTATAAATTTAATTGGATATTTATAAATTTAATCAATAATAGGTATTAACTTGATATAAGGTTAATTCACCTTCAAGGGACGCAGAATATGTCGATCGTATTGCGAATCAATGCAATACCTATTACCTATATGTAGTAACCTGTCACAAATGAAACACCGCCCGTATCTAGCCCGCGGAATATTGCGAGGTTTTGCAATTGGGACGCTACCTAAACGACTCACGTCGTAATAAAGTAGTCGGTGGTTGGATTAAATTGATTGATGACGCAATTATTACGTGATAAAAAAAGCATGTTCAAAGTATAAAGTTCTGTATGTGATCGCGTTCCGGCGAAAAGTAACGTAACATACTGAGTCACGAGGTAATAACATAAAACCCGCGATTTAGATTCGCGACGTAATCAAGATTATCCGCGATCCTATAACACGTGGACCTAACAACTTATCCATGGGGGTGTGTCAAAACGATGCCGTGGAACCAATACAATGAACCGATGTGCAATAACAATGTAACACCAATTTTTTCGCGACTCAATTAATTTAATCCGCGGCCCAATTAATTTAATCCGCGACTCAATTAATTTAATCCGCGGCCCAATTAATTTAATTCGCGACGTAATTAAGTTTATTCGCGGGCAGTACCTATGACCGACACTGGTGCAGACTATGGAGCTACCTCACCCCATACATTCAAAGGTCTCCATATAGTTCAGCTACACCTGCCTCATTTAAACTTATAGTTACGACAAACTAAAATAAAGTCAATAAATGTGGCAATATTTATTTATTTATTTAAAGGTACACCAACAGCATACATATTGTTAAATTAAATAGTTAACATTAGTTAAGGACAATGTAGCTGATGACAATTTATCACCTTTATTTTTGGTACAGAATTCTTTTTAATTTTCCTAATCCCTTTTTCTGTATAATATCCATCGGAATCGGCAAAATGGTCTGAACAAACCACACTTGAGTAATTGGGTTTAAAATTTTCTTCTCTCCTTTCTTCGGAAATAATTTTACGCCATTTATCTCTTACTATTTCATTTCATGGAAATCTGTAATTAATAAATAAAATTATTAAAAAAACACATAAATTTAAAATAAATATAATATATTTACAATAAAAAAAACCACTCCATATATTTCATTGTTCCAAATCATGATTTCAAAAGGGACAAAATATTTTATTAACTGAATTCGTTACATTAATTATTTATACACGTTTAATACTTAATTTGACATGATTAAGGTTTTAAGAATCAAGTAAGGGAATTATACTTACTTAAAATATGAAATCCCATGTGTTTTGCACTTTGTAAGAGTGTTATTTTTGCACTCTTTCACAGAGCATTTAGGCATCTTCACAGGCGAACGGTCGGCGCCCGACTGACAGCACACAAGTGCTTACTTACATTTTAAGCACTCGTTGGCTGTCCCACTTTCTGAACGTCAACTGTGCATCTAGGTATATTATTATATCGATGCATAATCACCATAATATATGATTTTAAAAAGAAACAGCTTCTGGCATACTCTTTTTTTATGGAGTTACTTTGTTATTTTGATTATATGTTTATATGCGGTGATCACTAAACTCATCATCAGGTGCCCCACTTACCGTTTACCCCCTCTTCTGACAAAAACTGTAAAAAAATATTATTTCACACATTTTCCGAAGTTATCTATTATTCACTGCCTCGGTGGCGTGGTGGTATTTCGGTACGACTATGGTTCTGAGGTCTCGGGTTCGATCCCCGGGTCGGGCAAAGTGATATTGGATTTTTCCATATCAGCCCGGAGTCTGGAATTTGTGCCCGATATGGCGATAGGTTCGCCCCCTATCACATCTGGGACGGAACTAAGCTCGGCGAAATGTGGGTGATCTAGTTCGCTAGGGCGCCTCTGCCTACCCCTTCGGGGATACAGGCGTGAGCTTATGTATGTATGTATGTATCTATTATTCATTGATCGTTAGATTCATCGTCTTAAATGACCATTTCTTGTCTCTAACGTTAAAAAATCTCCCCAAGCAATTAAAATACTTTAATGAGCTATAAAATACGCCGCAGTTACGCGTAAAGTACCCGTCATTACGCAATCAGTCTTCTCATATATTTCATACGCACAATTAAGCGCGAAAATCGCGATATTTTCGCCTCCATTTATATATTTCGCGTTGGGGTAGGTTCTACGGGCTCGGGTCGACGACACCGAGCGCACGCACACAGACAAAACGTACCGACAATACGGTTCGTGCATGTGGAACTTAACCTGAAAACCATATTCTTGAACATTATGGACGAGAATCGCTCGCATCCACCGCAAATGGTATGTATTCTCGTTATAATCCAATGCATTTGTAGCGCATGTGTGTGTGCGTTCGAAAGATAATTATAGTGTTGGGAAACAGTTACGAAATTTTTTGTCGACTCTGTATTTTGTTTTAGTTGCGATTATGCTTGGTAATTGTGATTAGTTTGAGGTTTTAATAATGTGTACATACTAATGATGTGATTGTGAATTATATTATGTTGTATGATAATGATTGTAAATTGTGATGAGATTATTACTTATATCGAAGATTTAATATAAAGTTATGTAATCGTATTTAAAGATGAATTTGGATAGTAACATAAAGGAAAATTGCTGTCGAGAAGGTTTTATTATCTACTTATAGTTATATTGTGACACAATAACAGAGTAACAAATAATAGACCACAGAATATTTTATAACTTTAAACTTATTTATATTAGAAAATTGCAGACACAATATTAAACTCAATGTAGTTTTTTTTTGAATTTATAGGGATTGATTGCGACATTCTATCCTTATATACAACCATAAAGTTGATGAAATACAACCATTGAACTATATTTTCCATTCCAAAGTTAATAGAATAACTTTGGGCAGAACATTGATTAATATCGCCTCGTTACCGTATATTAGCTGACCTTACATAATTAACTTCATCGACAAACAACATCGATATTTTGTCGATGATGCAATAGTCAGCACTACAACCTCGGGCACTGCACTCACGCACACATGCACACAGTTCGCCTAGCAACTGAAGTGAAGGCAGAAAGATCTACACAGCTCGCTCTCACCCATATAGATTTATTATACCGATATAAACACTTTACGCGACATACATTGCAGGGCTTGTTCTAAATGTTTATAAAACGTCGTGTAGGAAAGAAGTATTGAATGTTATCGTATATAAATAGTCGGTGCTAATGTTCTAGTGGTAGAGTTTCATAGAATAACAATTTTCTAGGTTACAACAAGTAAAAACAAGTTGGCACAGGGAGTTATATTTTAAATGGCGGATGCATTCGCCATCTAGGACGGTGTTAGGTTTTCTAAAACACGCTAGAAAATGCATGCATAATGCA
The DNA here is from genome assembly GCA_036417725.1 of Clanis bilineata. NCBI lineage: Eukaryota > Metazoa > Arthropoda > Insecta > Lepidoptera > Sphingidae > Clanis > Clanis bilineata. The sequence goes on along the minus strand of CM071139.1, from coordinate 683,135 downwards.
ATCGAGACGGGTTTGAAAAAATATCGCGCGTACCGGTGCGAATGCGAATAGCGGTTTCACTTCGGCTTGTGTCGCGATACTTGTGTTGATTTTATTGAAAATAACCGAAAAGTATTCCTAATATAACGCTGAAATTTTTATTTGTTTGTTTGCAATCTCTGGATCTACTGATCCCATTTTGAAAATAAATCCACTATTAAAACAGAGTATGACGCCTAATCACAATAATAGACCAATGAGTCGGTGAACAAAAGGTATTTATTATTATACCTCTACAATAAAATAACAAAAATATATAAAGACTACATATATAAAAGGCTCGCCCCCTATCACATCAGTGACGGAACTAAGCTCGGCGAAATGCGGGTGTGCTAGTTGGCTAGTGCACCTCTGCCTACCCCTTCGAGGATACAGGTGTGAGCTTATGTTATGTTATATAAAAAAGTAGATATTACATTGAAATAAAACTATTCTTACGGATTCTATCACGATTAGGTTTTAATTATTATTCACGACGTTTCGAAGGCTTTGCAGTCTTCGTTGTCACGGGTCAGACTATAGAATCCGTAAGAATAGTTTTATTTCAATGTATAATATTCACGTAAACTTAAGAAATCAGTAGATATTACATCTTTTGGAAAATGATCGATTATACTAGAAAGGTCTACAACTTTTACACAAGAAAAACCAAAACTTTATTTGAGTTAAACTATGTCATTATGTTCATTGTGCAATGGAGACAAATGCTTAAATTTCGGAACGATATTACCTAACTGATGATGACATAGTAAAACTCATAGAAGTATAATAAAAATATGCCTGACTGCATTGTTTAATATCTCATCTCATCTTTAATCCGTAGGTAGCTAGAGAAAGGCTGGTAGGTTAGCTAGGATAGGGCCACATGCACCATTCCCAACTGCTTCCAGTATTTCTAGTCAATTCCACCAATCCTGCCATAAGCTATTCCCTTTTCCACAACCCTTACTCTCTATTACTATCTCCCCATATCACCCTATCTCAGCCATCACATCGTTATTATGTCGAAACTTGCCTGCCTGTCTTCAAATGTATAGCGTGATAATGTAAAAAATATTAATAAAAAAAATCGACCACGATATACTTATAATGATTTTATCGATACCAGATGACCAAAATCATGCCGTCCTGCATAAATGTTTTCATCCGAAGAGAGAAGAAGAAAATCGAGTGGCCTGCGACAGGGCGTAAGATTTTTTTTATTGAGTATTTGTTCGTCTGTTTTCCCATTCTATAAATTAGTATATGAGTTGTTTGTGACAAAAATAACGCCTATAATGGTGTACCTTGCCACCTACCATGTCGGAGGATGGAAATTAGCTCGGCGAATAATGTGTATGCTATTTAAAACTTTGTCTATCCTTTTGATGTTATGGACATGAGCTTATGTTATGATTTATGTTACAATTAGTATTGTTGTAGGTTTCAATAACTCCCGCCTCAAGGTAAATAACATTGTTTACTTATCAAGATTGCATAGCAAGCAACATAATTATGTCGACATTATGCAATGTCAAAGGAAATTTACTTTTTTGTAATTCAAACGTACATGAATCACGACTTACAGTCACGGACAGATAAATGGTATACACTAAACTACATTTTTGTGTTTGTATAACAATAACCTGGTTATTTATATGACAAGGTTAAATTGGTAGAGTTCTGGAAGTCCTAATAGCCGAGTTGAATGGTAGAGTGGTTGAGCCACACTGTAGAAACTTATGTCTACAGCATGGGTGGGCTGGCTCGACCGATTCGACAGCACTTTCTCGAGTCATTGTTGCATTTCGTTCGGTGCTTGAGATTTCCTGTGGTTCAAATCATCCTTTTCTTCCTTCCCACCTCCCTTCCATAAATAGGGATTACCTATTCCTTTCCTTTGTGGTCGGTAATTGGGATTTTTTTATATAAACTGGTAACTTTTAAATAATCACAAGTTTAAAAACTTAACATACCGACTTCAAATTTGGGACCATCCTTGAAATAAGCTCTATCGAATACAAAAATAATTTTGAAAATCGATCCAGATTCGGCGGAGATATCGCGTAACATATATAAAAAAAACAATTTAGACGAATTGAGGACCTTCTCCTTTTTGAAAGTCGGTCGGTTAGTACTTTAGCTTTAATAACACTGCTTTTATTAAATTTTTTCTAATTAAAGAGGATGTTAATTGGAAATGCTTTACCGTTCTATAAACAAAACCTATAACTCACATACATGATTTAAGGTGGCAGTGATTCTCAGCTGGAGGGGAAAGCTTCTCTTCAGGTGGATGTCGTGTCAATTATTGTAGGCATTCCTGCACTTAATATTTAAAAAATAAAGTGATTTTCATACAATAAGTCTCACTAACGAGTATAGTTCACTGTTCAAATGAGGCGGGGCTGATTCGCAGATACCTCTCAAATCAACAGCATTATTGCGTCTTCAAGCAATATTTGCGTCGATATTATTAGCAATAGAACTAAGCATTCACAAACAAACATGTGGAATAAATACAAGTTTTGTTATGTTGATGTTCCGTACTATTCGTGGATGTAGAACGGCGAGCGAAACATTACACAAAGTTAGGGCTACCATTTGTTTGGGTTTCATTGGATTCGTCGTAAAGGATTGTCAGATTTAAAAATAACGGGCGTTTTTGTAACCGACATTATAGAATTTTATATAAATCACTATTTGAATTCAACCCATCGGAGGTGGCACATATATATGTTACATAAGCGTAGGTGCCACCGAAGGCCGAGCCGCCCGTGACTATTTAAATTGCACGTCACAAACAAATGGGTAGTATCTTTAAAAACAGTGTTTTGTGATAGAGCGTGTACGAAAAAAGAGAACGATCAACAAAGATATTATGTTGCCATTTCTTGAAAACAATTTATGCTAAATATATAATTCTTTATTTCTTTCTATATATCTTCGAAGGAGGCGTATGTTCACCAGTGGATGATGGGTGATGGTGATGACATTATAATTCTTCACTCATTTTGTATAAAAGGATTTTTATTTTTCTGAACACAAAAAAAAACATAATGTGGCCTTTTTAACTTAATACACTAAAAGGTATTCTGGGTTTGTGGGTTTATCTTTCGAAACTCCAGATGTAGGTGAAAAAACAACAACAAATCAATTGAATCAAATCACCCAATGTAGATCTACGTGTCTATTAGGTGTTGATGATCTTGTCAAGTGACTGTTTTAATTTACAATCTTGTGCTATAAATAAAACGTGAGTCATTTTTAGTAAAAAAATGGATTCATCCTGTTTTTAGGTTTGTCTCACATTCGTAGCGTAAAATGGTAACCCCAAGTGAAGCTTACAAAGTGGTGTGCAATAACAGAGATTGTTTTGAGAGAGTAGCGCACGTCCGAGCCATGATGGTCCATTCTTAACTAACATCCGACAATAACAATATCACGATGAAGTTGTGGTCAAAAACTTTGGAGATTTCAGTTTATATTTTGTATGAGTTTTTGTAAGGAATAGCTGAATTTTATGGCTACAGGCTTGTCTGTATGAGTTTAGTTTTGTTGGACTGACAAGTAGTACGCGTTTGTAAACCCCCATTCCCCAATTCTGATTAATCATCCCCCGAATACTGAAACGCTTCTTTACTTTAACGGCTACTCACATTATTTTGCGCAATACAATTTGGCCCATAAAATTCCCATTAATCTAAGGGTTTGTCATCGTATACAGACGGAAACCTATCAAATTATTTGAATTCGGTTATGTTATGTAGCACGCAAATATTTTTGGTGTTTTTCGGAGTATCGTAAACCAGTAGTGATTTTAACTAACGAGTAAAATTTAACTATGTATAATGAAAACGATTATTTTATGTATAGTATAAATGTTAAGTAACCACTTATTTTAACAGCGAGTGTAAGTGTTTAGTTCTGCGATAAAGTTGCGGTTGGTCATGGCTCACGCATCGAATAACCGCGTCTAAGCACTATCAGTACATAAAAATAAATACATTCACACGCAAACAAATGTAGCCATAATGACTGACGGCTTAAGGACGAATCTCCCATGAGTTAAACGGTGTAAACAAAACAATAAAATGAAAAAGTTTCAGATAACGAACTACTTAAAAACAATCGTATGTTATGAATTTTATTGCTTTTGATTATATTGAAATGTATTGTGTTTAATGGTTAAGGTAGGACATGGTCAAGGTCATTTTGGGTAGGTTTTTGCCATTTTTGGGGTGTTGGTTAACTCTTTAACCGGCATTTATAACTGATGAGGTCCTCAATTTGATAATTATGTATTTTTATGCATGTTATGTGATATCTAGCGTACAAGGTGAACCGACGACCTGATAAAGGTCGCAGGAAGTCGCTGGATGCAGGCCGCTTCCAACAGGTCGATCTGGAAATCTTTGGGGGAGGCCTATGTTCAGCAGTGGATGTCGTCCTATGGCTGATGATGATGATGTGATATCTAAATGTGGACTGATAGACAGTGGTATAAGTGTAGTGTTGGGGGCCCGTGCCAAATTCATTGGATGGGAGGTCTTTTCAGATAGAGACTCTCTATGTGCTCTCTATGCTTTTTCGGTCAAACGCCTCCTCTGGTCACCGCTGGATCCCCTATAGTCGAGGGCCCGTGGCATTTTTCCGACATGCCAGTCTGTAGTTATGCCACTGCTGATAGAGCTTAGTCCAACTTGGAGTCTTCAAGGGCAAGTCCTATATAAATTTATCAAGATCTGATGATGGAGTATGAAGAAAGCTCTTTAACAAACCACAGTTTATACGTCGCAACTGTGCCATTGTGTTGAAACATGTAATAACGTAACACTGAAATGCCATATTATACGTTATACGCATCAATATATTATACACTAGATGCACAGTTCTTTGCAAATATCCTCCTAAAAAGTGGTTTCAGAAATAAAACAAAGAAAACGATCACAAATTGTAATTAAATCAACACAAATATAACCCTATGCACATGTTGTAAAGTAGCTTTTTAAATGAAATGAGCAAGCGTTATTAAATTTGAATTTTGAAATTTAGAATTCTGTCCACGTCCGACAGTAGGCAAAACGAGTGCTTAAGCACTTCTTTTCTGTCCCATTTTCCGAGCGTCAACTGTACATCTAGGTAAATAATATATCGATGGTTATACGAATAACAAAAAGTTAAAAATCTACTTAAAAACGACGATAATACTATGAAAATGCAGCGACTCCAAAGAAAGTAAGAATACAGTTGTTACTTGTCGACTGACTTCAGAAAAAGGAGAAGGTCCTTATTCTTCTGTATATTTTTATGTATGTTACGTAACGTTTGATATCGAGATTCTTTTTGTGCTTATTCCAAGGGTCTCATATGAATTTGGTCACGATCGAATAAATATTGAAGTCAATCCGTTAAGTTTTTACACTTTGTTTTTAAACTTGTGATGGTCAGTACTTTTTATTTTTATAGTTATTTTTTACATTTTTAAATATATGCTACAAAAATAAAAATACATTTAAAAATATAACCAAGCCACCGGCGGTTAGGACCCCAGAGTGAGGAACCTCCTCGCAATTCTGCATTTGGTTGTTGATCCAAACACCAACGGAGAGCCTCTTGAGGTGTTGGTCGAGGCTCATTGGTATCAAGCCATGGGCAGAAATGACTATCGGAACAATGATTGTTGAATCCACATCCCACATGCGAGTAACATAAACTTGTGATTATTATTATACTTTCTCGCCTTTTTGAAGTCACGTAAATTTGAAGTAGACGTCTGTTTTCTATGAGACAGTGGTAATAACCGGGACAAGTCGTTCCATTTATACTGTAAGCAACATGTTCTATAGCATAGATCTTCTCTACCGGTCCACTAATTTTATTGTTTCACGATTTCTTCGCTTTCTAAGCCTTAAATCATCCCAAATTACTCATATGAACGGCTACAGTTCTTTAAATGCTCATAACTTTTATCGTCTCTGTCTGCCATAAGAGGTTAGAAGGAGATCGTCAAACAATATTGTGTAATGGTGCGTCTAGAGTTGCCAGGCTCTAAAATAAAAAAAAACCGGACTCAGCGTCGTATTCAACCGGACATTTTACCCTAAAACAGTACCTATGTTCTTTATTTCTTGATTTGATTGAGCCAAAAATGCTTTTTTTAAACCAGGTTGTCACTTATGTTTGACACTTTTATGTTTTAATGTTTGACAGTTACCGTGTCGCACATCGCTGCACCGCTTGAACATAAGTTATTTTTGGCAATTTATGCTGGCGACTACGTAAAATAATTTGTATGAAAAACATCAGTACCCCACGTTACCGCCGGAGGCATTCGAGTGTTTTTCATATAAATATAATAGGGAGTCGCTAGCGAGAAATTTCAAAAAAGCTCATGGTTGGCCTACCGGTTATCTAAAGCCGGAGAGGCCGGACACGAAAATATTTTGCGGGAAGGTCCGTCAGACGCCGGGCATGTGTGGCTAAAGTCTAACACCTGGCAACTCTAAGTGCGTCAGATCTGCTAGCGGCTAGCGTCTGGCGGCACAAGTCAAAAGAACGGTTATCAACATCTCGGTAAATATTTTCACCAAGCACATATCGCCTTGTTTCCAAACCTTTTGGCGGCAATGTTTTTGGGGCTTTTTAAATCTGTTTAGGTTTAGTGATATTTTCGGCTTTCTGGTTGTTCCGCATCAGTGATTACGTAAAAGGTGGATTCACGAATTAAAACATTAATTACTTACATAGGTAGTTTCACTCCTGTATTGTATGATCGCGGACGTAAAAAAGAATGAAAATACCGGTTAAACTTAGCGTAGCGTCTGAGTATTCGGGGGATAGCTAGACTCTCAAAAAAAATTTTTCAACAGATGATAATTGTTCTGTGATTTATCGATTTGAAAAATCAAACATAAATTGTGACTGCCTGACCTGGGGTTTTAACCCACGGTGTAACCCACGGACCTCACGGTTCTTAGTCTAAGTACGCGGCCACTATACCAGTGAGGGATATAATGTAATGGAAATTATAACTCGTGGAGTCTAAATATCTTCTACCAAAATGTATAAAAATAATATTGACGTCGTGTTAGGCGTCAGCTTCAAAGCTTTCAACATTTATAAAAACACAAGCACTTGCATGCAGCTCCGTCCGCATGAAACTTTTTTTTTATCCTGGCACGGCAAAGTGACTACACCGCACCTGATGATAAGCGTAGTGCAGTCCAAAAAAACACTGTGTTTTTCTGGAAGCTCATTTTATGGGTGAATTGCGTGATTGCGAATATAATTTTGTAAGGCACTTCTGAGCATGTTTAATCCCATAATTCCCCTATAGTTTCTTCACACCTAATTTCAAAATTGGTTCCATGGTTTAACCGTGTAAGACAAACAGATTTACTTAATATAGCATTTATAATATTAGTATTGTTGTTTCATACAGCATAACAGGAAGGTGGCGTCACCTTCCGGCATCAGATTGACAGGTTACAACCTGTTTTGAAGAGCATGCACCTCTGACTTTTCTAAGCGTGTACTTATTCTTTGTGATTTAACGCTTGGTGTAATGGTGAAGGAAAACATCGTGAGCAAACCTACATAGAAGTTTGAGATTTTTTATACGAATTTTGAAGGTATGTGAAATCTACCTACTCGTATTAGGCTATCGTGGAGAACTCAGGCCTCACCCATAAGTAGAGGTCCGAGGCAACCAGCAAGGGTCAGTAATATTAAAGGGGCTAATTTAAGATTAAGGGCGACTTGCAGCGCTATTACCTATTTAGAGTTAAACCTAAACTCGATTTATCCTACGGGTCACTTCTATCCTCTTGCGTCTGTGGGCGGTGCCGGTGGAGAGCATTTACCATCAGGTGACCCATCTGCTCGTTTACCAGTCTCTGATAAAAAAAAACTTGTGTTATGTTTTTCAACTGAAAAGTCATAACGAATTCTGCAAGGGTTAGTTGGAATTTATGTTCAATATGTCGCTAGATGCAGGCCGCTACCAACAGGTTGGTCTGGAAATCTTTGGGGAGCATGTCCAGCAGTGGACGTCCTGTGGTTGATGAGGATGATAAAGATGGCGATAGACTCGCCTTCTTTCACACGATGCGATGGAAATAAGCTCGGCGACATGTGGATACTCTAGTTCTCTAGTTCTCTGCCTACCCTTTTGTGGATAAGGCGTAAGCTTATGTTAGTGTAGCGTAATGTTCTTACAAGCCAGATTATGCCATCTTCCGGCTACAGACCGATAAGTTACAACCAGTTTAGAATCGAAGCCGGTTTAATTCAACAGTAACTATTCATTAATATTCATTCGATTTACTGATTCAATCATTTATCTTTTTTATTTCCTTACAAAAACTTGTTAACGTTTTTAATACTGAAATTAATACTGCATTTTTCGACAGTTTCTGTTGCTTAGTAACCATTAGTTAGCTATGAAGATGGATGTTATTATCATCCTCGTATCGGTACACAATCGTTTGTTTGGTTATGAAGTAAAATTGTTTAAATTTTGGGTGCTGTGATTTAGGAGACAGCGACTCTTAGCTTTTTAGTGTTATTCATGTTTTAAACCTGATAATAAATATTGCAGACACTATATTTAAATAATTTCTTCTTCGCGTTAAAAGTTAAAACATTCAGTTTTCACATTGCACCTTAACCGCTACCGCCTATGACTCGCACCTCACTAATGTTTGGAGGCAACTTACAGAGTATTGTGTGATATTGGCCAATAGACGGTTGGTCGTTACTCGTTACGCACTCGATCGAGACTCACGAGCCCCTACCATAGTCTGCATAAACTAAATATTGCACAATTAACCTCTAACTTTGCGAACACAAGAGGCGTCTTCTTTCGACATGTTTAAATATGGAAATAGCCGGTCTTATTTTGGTTATTGGATTAGTTCTTGTGATTTTAAGGCGTTGGAAAAATTATTATTTATAGAATCATTTAAGTTTGCAGTCTCTTTTTATAGAAAAAGGGCAAACGATATTAAGTGGTCACCGCCGCCCATAAACATCCACAATACCGGAAGAATCATGAATGCGTTGCCGGCCTTTGTAGATATATAGGTTCTTTTTTTAAAGGTCCCTAACTCGTAACAGTCTGGAAGCACAGCCTCCGAAAGCTGGTTCCACAAGCACGTTGCACGCGGAAGAAAGTTCCTTGTAAAACGCACTGTTGAGGAACGCCATTCAACCAGGTGGTGGCGATGAAACTTCAGCTTGTAAACTGGTTAAGTCTAACTTGTAGCTATTAATATAATATTTTTTATACTGTAATTAATAGTTTAAACTTTTTGAAAAATCTATATAAGTATGTGAAGTGAATAAAATCGGCTCTACCTAATTGTACCATTATATAGTACGGAAAAGGCATTCCAACTCATTGATGAAACATATTCTCATAATATATGTACAATATTTGTTTCATAGTCGTTCTTTTATTTTACTTTCGATTCAACTAATCTAGTATTTATTAATTTAACTAGTTTCTTAGTGGTAGGGGCATTAAGATGGCTGCAGTTTACGATCAACCCGCGCTCAGTCGGACCACGCCCTTACGCGGTACCGCCGCACTAGCGTTTGTTTAGTACTTTAGTGCTACACAATAAATACTATACAGAGTACTTAGTAGACCTTAACGAAAATTATGAAAATATTTAAATTATCACAATATTACAAACATAAAAACCGACTTCAAAATTTATCCGATCTTGATTGATCTTTATTTGGCACCGACCTTGGAATAAGAATTTGATAGAGTCCAACACAAAATTGTGAAGTTCAGTCTCCATTTTCCGGAGATATGAGAATCACCTCTTTTTAAAGTCTGTTGAAAATGTGGACAGATTAATGAGAATAAAATCAAATCATGAATAATGGGTAAACAAAAGCACTGAGGCCTAACTGTGCAGAAGGCTCGTGTCCGTGTTAGTTATGTTTGTTTGTGTTAAAATTATTTTGTTTCTATTTAGACGTATGTTGTGCTTTTTTAGAACCTGAAGTTAGACCATTTTTTTTTTCTTGACATTTCCCGCTAGCGACTACGTAAAATATTTTTGTATGAAAAACATCAACTCCCCGTAACCGCTAGTGGGGAATTTTTGTCATACAAATATTTTACGTATTCGCTAGCGAGAAGTTTCAAAAAAATTCATGCTCGAACTATTCTATTAATCTGTACATCTCGCGCTATGTAACTTGTACGTAAGCTAAAACCGCTTAGTTTACGCATCGGCAGCGGCGCGGTTTTTAATCGAGCCGCGTGGAGTTTATAGCCGCGCCACTACGCTCTATCACCGAACTACACTCGAGTACCACGAGAGTGTACTCTCTTTTATTCGTTTTATTACGATGCCTGTAGTTGGAATTAGAAATTTCACAAGAATTATTTTTATCATTGCTGGTATTGGTATGATTGGTATGATTGGTAAATAATGGCCACGGCCCGTAGACAGGCGTTTTTTCAAAAGTCGTGGGTGAATTGCTAATTATTAAAGAAGGATATTGGGATTTCGAAGGGGAGATTAGTCCCCTTATTTAATTACCACCACCATCAAAAATTTCAATCACGCATATACATAATCCTCTGGGCTATGTCGGTGACTTTCGTTCTTCTACGGATCTCCTCATTCCTGATTTGATCACGTAGAGAAACACCGAGCATAGCCCTCTCCATAGCTCGCTGAGTGACTGTGAGGTTTCTAATGCGGCCCATAGTTAGAGGCCACGTTTCAGTGCCATAAGTCATCACTGGTAACATACACTGGTCGAAGACTTTTGTCTTCAGACACTGAGGTATTTTGGACGAGAAGGCCGCTTCCAACAGGTCGATCTGGAAATCTTTGGGGGAGGCCTATGTTCAGCAGTGGACATCCTATGGCTAATGATGATGATAATGATGATGATGATATACATAATTATTGTCTACACCTTACAGCGTGATTCTACTGTTCAAATTATGGCTAGTAATGAGTCTTGACAGTTTTTTTTTAAAGCGGAGACTGGCAAACGAGCAGAGGGGTCACCTGATGGTAAGTGATCACCACCGCCCATAGATACCCACGACACAAACAAATCATGGGTGCGTTGCCAACCTAAAAGGTGTGAATGAATGGGGAGGGGACAGGGAAGTAGGGGAATGGGGCACTGGAAATCTCAGTCACCGAACGATATGCGACAGTAAGCTGCCAGATTTCATCGGTTTTCTGTGAGACAGTGGTATCAAATCGAGCCGGTCTGTTCGTGCTGTAGTAACTGTCTACAGTGTGGCTCTAACACTCAAAGCTTAGCAATCACTTTAGCTTCACTGACAGTCTCCGTGGCGTAGTGAGCGAGTAGCCGGCTGCGAAGAGAGAAGCCGCGGGTTCGATTACCGCACCGGGATATTTGTTTTGGGTCTGGGTGTTGTGAGACCTCATTTGTTGATACCTACGACATAAAAATCTTATGTCTATACCATACTATATCTATATCTTAGTGAGGAACAAATCATCAGGACTATGTGTGTGACTGTTGGCTGTGATGTATTTGCTTTCTTCAATATTTTGAAATAGGTTTATTAATTGAATATTGGACCACGCTGGTCCGGTGCGGGTTGGTGTGTGGATACTCGCTTTTTCCCATCAGATAGGCTAAAAAAAAAACATTTGAAAAAACAACTGAATATTAGCAAAATTTCCCGAATTTTCCTTCATTATACAATCACAAATTGTTAAATTTTTTATACATTATTTTTATGTATTGTGTTCTTCGAAGAAGCTGATGTAAATGTTTTTTTTTGTCCACGTCAGTCATCCGTCAGAGTGAGCGCGTCAGGTGCAGGTGTCGCGATGTCCTCCCTTGAACCGCGCATTACCACGCATCACATTCAGATGTATGCGTTTTGGCAAGAGATGTTCATGCATACTGATCGGTACTGTGGCTGATGCACTGTCGATACGGTTGTCGATAGATTGTTTGTGAAGTTGTTTTACGGCCGGTCTCAATAAACAATCTCAGTTCGAATGTGCAGATAGATTACAAAAATTAACCAATAAGAACACAGTTTGAACATGACTCCGTCAAATGACTTGATTTGATTGGTTCATAACCGCGATCTATCTGCACTCTAAACTGAGATCGTTTGAGACCGGCCGTTAGTGGTAATGAGTTATTATTATTAATCGACAACACAGTAATTTAAACAAAATTACGTAACAATTTTGAAAAAAAAATTTGAAAAAAATACTTTATAGCATTCTAAACTAGCAGTCGCATCGTCTTAAGCACCACGACCTAGCGAAGTGCGACAACGGAAGCATGCAGCGGGGCGACTTAGCGCCGAATGCTCATACGCTTAAGGTCGCCTTATGTGTCAAAATTGTATGGCAAAAATCAATGTAAGAAGCCGTTAAACTTGAGTAGCGTGTGACCATTCGCGCGTTTGAAAATATAATAATATTACGCGGCCAATGTTTATGTTGTTGCTTCTGCTAGCTTGTCCGTTATGGCACCAAGCATCATGAGCATTTTGACTATGAATAGAAAAAAAAAGGTTAAGAAGGATGAAGAAAATTATGATTCCCTTGTTACTTAGTATACCTCTGGAAAATTCACCCAATTTTCACATCGTGAGAAGAAATTTCATGCACAATATTAAAATTATTATTCAAATAAATATTCAGTTATTGAAAAATTGGCCCAGAAAGATATTGAAATAGATATACCTCTATATAATGGATAAATACAAAATATCAAGGACTGAGTTTTTTTTGCGTAAACCAAGGTTTGTACGGAGTGCAGAACGCGATCAACCATATGAGCGGATCATCATTGTCTAATTTTGCCAATATGCGGTCATTTTCTAAAAGGTGGGCGACCAAGGAGACCTTTGTAAGGATCAGATAAAAAGCTGCGAACAAGCCTCAGAAAACATCGTAAAGGCTATCGACATTAGTGTTGTGCTCATATGAATCAGTATGCGGTGTTCAGTAGTTGCGCGGGCGCACGTGCGAGCAGCCCCGACGCTGGCCGGCGCGTGACCGCCTCATCTACATTCATACTGTAGCTAGCCTAGTAGCTGGTGCCTACTGCCTAGGAAAACACCTACATTTGCGTTTTCACTCTTTACAATTCAAAATCGAATTATATATACAATTCAATGATGTCTCGCAGAAAACCGACGTGAAGTGACAACTCGCTGTTTACGTTTAGTTCGGTTGGTGATGCCCATATCCCCCCTCAGTTTTACAATTCCTTTTTTACGGGCGAGTAGCCGGCTGTGAAGCGAGAGGCCGCGGGTTCGATTCCCGCATTGAGACAAATGTTTGTGTGGCCCACAGATATTTGTTTCAAGTCTGGGTGTTGTGAGAACGAAAGTCTCTCATAGTCTCTGACATCCACGATACTGATTATACCCAGTGTGGGGTCAGGACTAGGTGTGTGACTATTGGGTGTATTTATTATTTATTTATTCCACGTTAGACAGGGGGCATGGCTTTGCTTCTGGTGCTCCTTAGTACTGAAGATCACAGGATTTTTACTTTTTTGTTAGACAATAATGATTTATTACAAGAAATGCATATTCAAGGTCGTCATATGTATATTTATTAAAGTGCAGTAGATTCATATTTCACTCGTATGCCAATTGCCAACTGTGACAAATATTTTTGTTTTGATGACATTTAGATATAAAATATGAGATCATGCGCTGCATTATATCATTTTATGCATTCGTAAATGTCATAATTCGCTGGCGAGACAAGTCAATAAATTAAATTGATAAATTCATTTCTTGTGAAAAAACATTTATAACAATTTTGTTGCTCTCTTAAAAAAACAAATAGCTTTCTCAGACAGTTGGTAATTACTTAAACAAAATATGATATTGCCGTCATTTATTGTGAAAAACAAAAAACTGATTACGAAATATTGTATTCTGAGATGCATATCAGAAGTTAGCTGTTACCCGCACTACCGCCCGGCCCTAGTGATAGAAATCTTTTACAGAGACGAAACCGACATGTAGCCTAGCCTACTACATGATATTGGGATAGCCAATACTACATCAGACACTCTAGATTAGGGAAGCTTACTAATACTGAAAGATTTTTCAAAATCGATTCAGTCGTTCCAAAGATTAGCACGTTCTAACTTTCAAGCTTTATAACATTAACTAGCTTATGTCCGTGGCTACGCCCGCGTAAGTCTGTATTCCCATTTTCGACCGACTGCCACAAAAGGAGGAGGTCCTCAATTCGTCTGTATTTTTTTATGTATGTTACTCGATATCTCCGCTAAATGTGGACCGATTTTAAAAATTATTTTTGTGTTCGATAGAACTTATGTCAAGGGTGGTCCCATATACACGATCGGTAAATTGGAAGTCGGTCAGTTAAGTTTTTAAACATAAAATAACATAAGCTCACGCCTGTATCCCCGAAGGGGTAGGCAGAGGCGCACTAGCGAACTAGAACACCCACATTTCGCCGAGCTTAGTTCAGTCCCAGATGTGATAGGGGGCGAGCCTATCGCCATATCGGGCACAAATTCCAGACTCCGGGCTGATATGGAAAAATCCAATATCACTTTGCCCGACCCGGGGATCGAACTCGAGACCTCAGAACCGTAGTCGTACCGAAATACCACCACGCCACCGAGGCAGTTTAAGTTTTTAAACTTGTGATTTTATCTATACAAACTTTCATCCTTCGTTTACACCCTCTTAAGGGATGAATTTCCATAAATATTTCCTTGGTGTTCGCCTATCTCATAAAAGGATGTCAAACCCTTGAGTTTGTTTCGGCATTTCTTCTCAGGGATAGCCACGAAATGCCGACGCCATTATTACTTTATCAATATCTTAAAATCAATATATACTCATACATATCATACACATGGGAAAGTGGTATAAAATATCCTATTTGCAGAATAAATGATTTGATTTGAATTTGATGCCCTGTGTAAAATTTCACGTTCGTAGGTGTAATAGTTTCGTCTGTACTCTTTTACGCCAGTCAGTCAGTTTCTCTTTTTCTATAAATAGATATATAGAATATTCGATTAGAGATTTTAATATGACTGTTGCAATTCTTGATACAAAAATAAAATAATGTATTCAAAATCCATTCATATTTATCAGTGTCAACTGTATATATCCTCGAAAAGGATATATGGCGGAAATAAAAGAAAATTTATGTATTTTTATATAAAATGAATATAACACTTCTGAATTCATAAATAGTTGTTATGCTATGTTATGTTGATAATTAATTTGATCAAAAATTGGTTTTATCCTCATTTATATTATAAATTTGAAATGTTTATTTGTTTCAACGCGCTAATCTGAACCGATTTTCCAAATAATTTCGCCATTACAAAGCTATCCTGAAGGATATCAGCTTCCTGAAAGAAGAGTTTCATGAAAAGAGCGCTGCGGAAACTAATAGCTGAATAAATAGTGACGCTTATGTAATATATGTATATAACGCCGCCTTCAACGGGTTAATATTACAATTACAAATCTTTCTTTCTTTCTTTCTACCTCCCCTTATCCCACCTTAATGTGGGGCGACGCAACATACTTTTTCAAGCATGTTGCATAAGGGGTTTGGCTTAGTTTTTACGACCGGCTGCCTGCCTGACGTCAACCTCCGAAAATAGTGTAGAAAAACATCACAATTACAAATCTAATAGTAACAAAAAATATCCGTTCTTCTGAAAGAGACAAAGATCAGGTGACCCACTTATTCGGCTACCAGGCTAACTACTTTAAAAACAATGTTATCGCTTTATATTCTGCAATTCGAACATAATGTTAATTTCACCTTCAACTGTCCCGACATGTCGCCTGCCAAAGTATTTATATTAAAATGTACATCATTCACCTGTCCTATGTTAAATTTTAATATGTTTTATTTCCATACCGGTGTCTGTATAAAAACGTTCAAAATAGATTTATTTTAGCTCTTGTTTTTGTTATGTTTGTTATTATATTTATCATCGACATCGACTGCCTCGGTGGCGTGGTTGTATGTCAAAACAACCGTCCTGAGTTCTCGAGTTCGATCCCCGGGTCGGGCAAAGTCATATTGGATTTTATCATAACAGCCCGGAGTCTGGAATTTGTGCCCGATATGGCGATAGGCTCGCCCCCTACCACATCTGGGACGGAACTAAGCTCGGCGAAATGTGGGTGTATTAGTTCCCTAGTGCGCCTCTGACTACCCCTTCGGGAATACAGGCGTGAACTTATGTTATATTTATCAGCAAGATGTTGTCAAGCATATTCAATGCTAGTAGGTTTATTTAAAGTCTTAAAGCGGCGTATTTTGTATTATTTTTCTGTGCATCCCTTAGCAGAGAACCTGTGCAAAGAACAGATATGAGTTTGGTTAGGCGAGACTGTGCCGGTGTATGAAGAAAATTAACAGAAAGGACTGGTAGAGGCACGCTGTAGACAGTTACGTCTACAGAATGGGCCGGGTCGACCCGTTTGATACAACTTTCTCACTGAAAACCGACGTGAATGGTAGCTCGCTGGCGCGTTTCGTTCGGCGAGTAGGATTTCCGGTGGTCAAATTCTCCCCTCGCGTTTCCAATCCCTATTTCCCTCCTTTAACTTTGTGATCCATTTTAACCCATGATCCTTTTTGTGTCGGGCGTCTATTGGAGATCACTTACCATCAGGCTCCTAACTCGTAACGGTTTTAAAACACAGTCGCTGATAAGCTAGTTCCACAAGCACGTTGCGCGCGGTAGAAAGTTTCTTGAAACCGTACTGGGGCGTTATCGACACCTCTTATGGCAGTATTATTATAATCTTACTTGTACCGATTCTCATATAAAAAAACGAAGTTAGGTTTATAATAATACTGCTATCAGAGGTGGTGTTACCCTCCCCCCCTGTTGAGGAACCCCATCCATCCAGATGGTGGGTATGGAATCCTGTATTATGTCGTGTGTATATTAGAACCTCAAGTTTACGAGGCCGGAACATACAATTCTTATCTCGCTTAGTCACGGGCGGCTCGGCCTCCGGTGGCCCATATGCTTATGTAACATATTATATGTGCCGCCTCCGACGGGTTAAAGTTGCATGTGATAATAATTATACTATGATTTTTTGTAGGTGATAAACTTTCCTAGCCTAAATGTACATTATAGGTACTATTGATTTAATGGCCTAACACTCACGATAGACAGAACTAGTCTATCTCCCAGTAGAAAACGGCGTAAAAACACGAGTCGAGGTCATATAATAAATGAATAAATTGAATATAATCTGAATTGAAAATGAAATAGTTAGACAAACAAATAATATAATTCCAATACTAATGTGTTATATTTTTCAGTAACTGGAATAACAACGGCCAGACATTCCGCCTTGGAAATATTTCACCCACTCTAGGTTCGAGTAAAAGTGAGGTCATATAATTTCTTAGGTTTACTCGAATGATGTTACTTATTGAAATAAAAGTTTAGTTTTTACGGATGCTATCGCGATAGCGCGACACGACGTTTCGAAAGCCCTTCGTGGTCACCGGTCGGACTGAAGAGTCAGTTGTCCAAGATGTTAATACCATTATATTAAACTAAAAACGAATCACAATAGAATCCGTAACAACTAGTTTTATTTCAACAAAGAGATCTAATATTAGTAACTAAAGAGGGGATATCAAGCAAGTTTCCATACAAAGAAGTTGATCTCAAACTTCAGTACCGCCATCAACTATTAATTAATTTAGTTGATATATTCTACCTATAAACTACATGTCCGACAAAATTCAGCCTGAGGGGTCAAGGAAAATTTAAAATTTTAAGAAATTCATGTTTAGTTAGAAGCCTTTAAACCTTTCTACATACTTTTATTTAGAGGTTCATGCAATAAAAAAATCAATTCGTTATTCTGAGAAACACGTGGACAAAGAGATTTAATATTACTAACTATTGCATACAAAAAAATTGATCTCAAACTTCAGTACCGCCATCAACCACTTATTACAATGCGAGGGCGATTATTACAATTTACACCCTACATTAAATGTTTTGTGAATGGTTAAGAATCACGAAAGACAAGTTTGTTCCCTCAATATTATTTCGCTGGCCGACCTGGCACTCGTATATTTCAAATAAACTGAGCGACTTATGACCACTAAATCATAACTTTTGGATCACAAGTTTTGTGCTGTTGTCCCGTCTATTGTTGAATGTCTTTGTATTTCAATGAGGAATGTTATAGTTAAGACCTGTACAGACTCCTTTCATTCTTTCTCCTTCTTAAACCGCCGTTGAAGAAACAATCTCTGTCTAGTCTAGACACAAGAATGTTATTGAAGATGGTTGTCTATATTTCCTCAGCACTGTGACATGTCCATACTCATCCTTCGTACGAGGCTCCAAAAAGTTTTGTTTTCTGCAACCGTCTTACCTGTGTTGCCTATATATACTAAACATAACATGGTTATAACAGTAACCACTTGTCGTTCTAAAACTACTATCCCCGATAGAATTTGTACTACCCCACGTGGAAGACATAATACTTACGTAAGACTTACGACAGTCTCCCACACTATCAGCCAAATATAATCCACGTGTATGACCAATGAACATTGAACATTGACGTTTCCAATGTTGATATGATAATAATGCATAATGCGCAGACACCCTGAGTAGTGAGTACTACAGACGCAGATAGTACTTTATACTTACTACAGACGACTAAACAATGTTGTAGTGGTACTCGTGTCTGTCACGTACCGAGCACGTTCCGAGCACGCTTCAATCACATGAGCATCATCAGTTTCGTCAAGCTTTTGGCTATAGACATTTTTTACTACGGCCATGGACTGCTAGGTAATACGGCAGAAGCAATTCTGCGTGAATGGGTCGGCTTGACTGGATTATTGTTTATTACTTTCGTCTTAGACCGTTCACCGTCTATGCAACTATTTACCCCATCAAGAATACAGATACCTGTATAATACTATCCACTAACCAGATATTGATTTCTTAAGTTTACGCGAATGTTATACATTGAAATAAAACTATTTTTACGGATTCTATCACAATTTGTTTTAGTTTTTATGCCCGACGTTTCGAAGGCTTTGCAGTCTTCGTGGTCACAAATCGTGATAGAATCCATAGAAATAGTTTTATTTGAATACTAACCAGATTATAGACTATAGCCTGTTAAATTGTTGTTTTTTTATAATTGTTCCTTGCTTCTTTGTTTCTCGCAATGTTAGATAAAGTATATTGATTTATATGTATTTGTGTCCTTGTGGAAATTGTCAAATTATTTTTTCTTTCTTTCTTTCTATAATAATCGTATGGATGTATGTTTTGATAATAATTATAACATAATTTAGATTTTGTTTTGTCTTTCCCGAGCAACATCAAATTAGGGAAACTTTTTAATTACTCTCACCGCAAAATTAATTACAAAATGTAGATATTTCGTCGCTCGTGCCGCCATTGCTTTTGCATAAGGTGTCATGAAATTTAATGAAGTTTGGTCGTTAATTTTACATCATCATCTCAGACACAATTGGAAAGTGCAAACCGAGCGGAGTTCATTATGTACCCCATATTGACATTATACTCTGAACCAACCCTTTATTTAAATTATACGCTTGTGATCTATCATCGTCACACATCCCCCTGTGGTGACAGAAGCTGTAGCACGAGTAACTATCGAATACGTATTCGATTCGTACTGGTTCACTATAAGCATTTACATATATACGTACGTCTTATGATTTTCTATTCTTTAATGTGAATGGTGGAGAGCCTAAGCCATAAAAAAACGAGTACCAATTATGTATTTTGAAAACCTGCAACGGATAGGTGGTGGTGTGGCCTGTTATACTGAACCCACGATCTAACGGTTCTTAAACTATGATGCTTCCAATGAAGAGGCATTAGAATTCGTAGTCGAAAGTTATTCGAGCTTCGGCCTCTGCAGTTGGAGCTCATCAATAACATTTGATGTTATATGGAAAGCGAATTGGAGTGGAATTACGATCGTGCTTCGGTAGGGTTGAGATGACTGGCATTCACGAGGCGGATTAACTAATTACCATTTACGATGTGAAATAGTTTCTAATTGCTATTGAATTGTGATTCATTTTGCCCTGATCTTATTACGTGTTCCGAACGCCTCAGTAGCCCCTTCTACAAATATTTGATCGGATACATTTTTAGCAAAGATTGTCAAAAGAGCAGTACACTTAGTACGAGTTTTCTCGATTCTCGAAATTGACGATACTTTACAGTTTCTCCATACATTTTTTAGTTCGTCGTAGTTTCGGCAAAGTGGCGCTGCTAGTCAAATGTATGGACAAAACGCAAACTATCGGCGATTTCACGAATCGAGAACTGTCACAATAAACTCGTACTAGGGGTACAGGTGGGTCATCTAGTAGTGATCTTCACTCATGATTCCAAAACCAAAACAATCATGAATGCTGATTTCTTAAGTTTACGCGAATGTTATATACATACATTGAATTAAAACTATTTTTACGGATTCTATCACGCTTTGTTTTAATTTTTATGCCCGACGTTTCGAAGGCTTTGCAGTCTCCTTGGTCACGGGTCCGAATTCAAATCGTAATATAATCCGTAAAAATAGTTGTATTTCAATCATGAGTGCGTTGCCAATCTCAAAGAAAGCAGAGACTTGGCTCACCGAAAATTTTACTCACCAAACGAAAGGCAACAACCAGCTGCCATTTTCCATTTTTCCATTTTCCAGGTTTCTGTGAGATAGTGGTTTTAATTCAACCTAGCCAAGCCA
This sequence comes from Clanis bilineata, assembly GCA_036417725.1. Lineage (NCBI taxonomy): Eukaryota > Metazoa > Arthropoda > Insecta > Lepidoptera > Sphingidae > Clanis > Clanis bilineata. Next base: position 662,320 of record CM071139.1, on the reverse strand, counting down.
TCCGTACTGTAGACATAACTATCTACAGCGTGGCTACATCCACGTGTTGTGAGACCAAAAGGCTCTCTTAGTCTCAAGAGTGTTTTTATATCATAGAAGAGGCCAAACGAGTAAATGGGTCCCCTGATGGTAAGTGATCTTCACCGCCCATAGACACCCGAGACACAAAAAAATCATGTGTGCGTTGCTAAGCTAAAAGGAGGGAAATAAGGATTGGAACAGGGAGAGGGGGAATAGGGCCACCGGTAATTAAGTCTTAGTCACAAGGCTCATGTTTTACTGTGGGATCATCCCTGTGTCACCGTTGGATAGTATTTATCGACCGACTTCCAAAATGGAAAAGGTCCTTAATTCGTCTGTATTTTTTTATGTATGTTACGCGATATCTCCGCCAAATGTGGACGAATTCTCAAGATTCTTTTTCTGTTCGATAATGGTTATTTGGATGTACGCTGCTTCCAACAGTTCGATCTGGAAATATTTGGGGGAGGCCTATGTTCAACAGTGGACGTCCTATGGCTGATGATGATGAGCTTATTTCATGGATGGTCCCATATGAATTTGGTAATGATGGGATAAGTTTTGAAGTGGGTTCATTTAGTTTTTAAGCTTGTGATTATTTTATCACTAGGTATTTATCACGTGCAAATAGCCGTGTCAGGATGATTTATCATAGCATATCGTCCTTCTGGCCCCGTGTCGACATCACCTTCGGTCCCCTGGCGCAGCGCGTCACGTGCGGAGTTCCTTGCTCCCGGTCACCATGGCGTCCCGTAATGAGTGCCGTCGTGAGTCCCATAACTATTCAATCAGCGCCGCCGTCCATTATGCATGAGCATCGAGCATCGATGCCGACTGTTTGATTACATTTGTTTTACATTGTACTAGATGTAGACATCGCTTGGCATATTGTTATGTCATAATTAGTAGATATATGTGTAAATATAAGTCGCCTCCTTGGTCTAGCGGTACCATATATAGGCTGTGGACCGGGAGGTCTTGGGTTCCTTTCCCAGGTCAGGCAAAGCGATTTGATTTGCCCGGGACGGGATCCCCAGAGAGGGTTGACGTCAGGCAGGCAGCCGGTTCGATAAACTCAAGCAAATACTTTTGGTTACATGTTTGAAAAAGTTTGTTGCGCCGACCCCACATTAAGGTGGGATAAGGGCAGGTAGAAAGAAAGAAAGAAATAGATATAGGTGCAAAAGTGTATGATATCGTACCGGTAGAGCCATGCTGTCGTCAATTTTGTCGACAGCATGAATGACGGTTGGGGGAGGAGCGACAAGAAACTTATGTGAGGATGAAAATTTACAAAATTATTCATTTCAAATGGTATTTCATTTAATGGTTCAGTCCAACCGCACAATCTCGATTAAGCATGATTCGATTTCCGCTTTTTTACGCGACGAATCCTGTCCCAAATCATATTAGAAAAAACGCTTCGACCGACTTGAGATTTAAACCTAAGACCTCCCGTTTTAAAGCCCTATATGGGCTGCCTATAAACTAAGAACTATTGTAATAAATAATTAAAACAAGGAAAAAGAATAGAATGATAACTTTGTTGAAAAAATAAGCCCGGAGTTTCTTCTCGTATATAGCTCGAAGGTCAGAACAATCTGGTAAATAAAGTCTAGGCCACTCCATTCAAAACAAGACGTTCAAAAACTACTCATTCTTAATAAGAAACATGTGTAGCATAAAAAATAATTGGATATAAATACAGCGGCCTTCGCAAACTATCTTAGAGTGTAAACGTAATGTGTGCGGACTCCCGACGGTATTCTATTCCTGTGTGCCTACTACCTGCTGCCTGGTGCGAGTTGTTTTACTAGATTTCATGTATTTTGACATTATGGATTATACAGTTGCGGATAATTGTCAATCTTTCTCCTAACCTGCCCTTATTTCACTTCAATATGTAGAGCAATACACTTTTTAAGCATTTTGCAGAAAGGATTTTGGCATTGTTTTTACAACCAGCTGACTGACGTCAATGCCCTTCTGGACTAGGGATCGCAGATTATCGATGTTAGACACGGCTATATTTTCTCATACGTTAAAGTTTACGTTAACTCGATCGAGTTGTCAGAAAAATTTGATTGATATACTTAAAAGTCTCACTAGTTATCTGAGTCTGCTAAGTAACAAGCGAGTCACTTAATAGAAAGTAATCCTTATGTTCGAAGAATACCTACTCAATTCCAGAAGCATCAAGGTTAAACGTCAGGAAGGAGAATTATAAATAAAGAAGAAGCCTTAGTAAATTTCATTCTTTCTTTCTACCTGCCCTTATCCCACCTTAATGTGGCGTCAGCGCCACACATTTTTTCAAGCATGTTGCAGAAAGGATCAACTGAGTTTTAACGACCGGCTGCCTGCCTGACGTCAACCCCCTCAGAGGGATCCAGTCCAAATTAAATTAGAAAATTCGCTTTGCCCGACTTGAGAATCGAATACAGCCCATGTATGATTCCACTAGACCAAGGACGCGACTAAAGACCAAGGAGGCGATTTAAGAGAAGCCTTAGTATATTTTATTCGTCATAATTATGAATCTCATCAGAAGATTGTCACTTTATAGGTGGCATCAGTTTCCTGCAGTGTTACCACCACCTCTTATAGCAGTATTATTATAATCGTTCTTCGTTTGTTTTGTATGGGAATAAGTACAAGTAAGATTATAATAATACTGCTATAAGAGGTGGTGGTAACACCCTTGTATGATATAGTTTAGTTTTCGACCGACTTCCGAAAAGGAGGAGGTCCTCAATTCGTCTGTATTTTGTTTACTGTATGTTACGCGATATCTCCACCAAATGTGGACCGATCTTCAAATTTTTTTTTGAGTTCGATAGAGCTTATTTCAAGGGTGGTACCATATAAATTTGGTTACGGTCGGATTTGAAGTCGGTCTATTAAGTTTTTAAACTTGTGATTATTAAATACATTGTTTAAACTTTATGGCCCTTACAGTTAAAAACAGTTTAACTGACCAAATGGTAAACAATAGTCTATCCTTTTTATACAAACAATGTGACACAAGGAAAAAGTGATAGACTATTCTTAGCCATTTAGTCAGTTAAACTATTTTTATAAGTAAGGCGCCTATTCCCTTTACGCCCGAATGATCAAACGCTATTCAACTTTAACAGCTTCTTACCTTGATTTTCGCCATACAATTTTGACAGATAAGGCGGCCTTAAATAACATAAGGCGACTTTAATTGTATGAATATTCGGCGTTTACTTATAAAAATATTTAAGCGCTGCTTATCTTTATACTATAGGTTGTCCCTTTCATGTTTAAACAATGTAACGCAAGGAAAAAAATGTCAGGTTATTCTTAACCATTTGCTCAGCTAAAAATGCTGTTTTAAGTAAGGGCGTATATTCATAGAATCAATACACAAAGGGCAGGATAATAAAAAGCTACATTTAAACAATAACATATTGGTGACAACAAGGAAAATGATTTCTTAGAAATTGTTTAAATGCGGCTTTGAACCTCTTGTTTGTTATTAATGGAATTCAAAATGCGCCTTTACTTTCAAATCATGTGAATTTTCTTCCCTCCTTACCTGCGTTCTGAGAAATTGGTAAAAATAGTTTGGTGCCAATTTTTATATCATTGGTACAAAATTAAATTGCATTAAATTTGTCATTTTAATGCTGTACGTTTACTCTCGTAAGTACTCTACGATTGCCTCGTGGAAGCACATGCGAAGTGCCAGTTTTGCCTCTTGCATGACGAGTAACATATTTGCGGAACAGTACCTCTCTATCCTAGTTCCTTTGTCTATCATGGTAATACATTACAGAACCTTCTGTATTGTAAGTGTAAGGGATAAGAGTGAGAGGAGATCACCTAATATCAGGGGCGATATAGGCCATTTTGACCTTAAAAAGTAGTGGGGTATGGGAACAGAGGTGGTGTACGGTCCGCCAACAATCTCAGTAACCATGCAAAACGGTTTTTGTGGAACAGTGGTAATATCGTGTTCTGCCATAAACTATGTTTGAAACAGTTATTTTCACCAGCTCGAAAAAAGAACAAGCCAGGAAGATCGCTCGGTATCCCCGTGGGAATTAGCACAAATCCCTAGCGAATAATATTAATAGATACACGAGCGATTTCCACGTCATATCTCCACTCACCAGTTGCGATAGATCACGTAAGAGATGCCTAAATCCCGCGTTTTGTGAAAACAACATGGCTGCCAATGTACAAAATGGCGGTACACGTGTCAGCGATATTACATCTCCACGTGGTATTAAAATGAACGTTTCTATTTGGAGTGTGTATAAAAATAAAATTTCACTGTGAGAGATTGTTTTGCATGCGGTGATGCAAGTTTAAATATACCTACACAAACATGTTTTTGTAAAAACATCGATAATATAATCCGTTTGAGCCAAGAATCGATCTCGGTGTTTGTTGTAAACTTCATTTCGAATTCTTTTTCTTGTTTTGTTAGTTCGCAAAGTTGTCTCTTGAGATTAACATGAGTTGCGCGGGTTTTATTTTTCCGAGAAATATGCCATTCTACACTACTATTATATATAAATAATAATTTAATAATAATAATATTAGCCCTGTAATATTACTGTCCCACTGCTGGGCACGGGCCTCCTCTACTACTAACATGTTAAAGGCATCGTTAATTTTGTTATGGACTAGGGAGGAAATTAGGTATTTTGGAAGTCACACACACCGTGAAATGTAATGAAGAGACCCGATGATATTGAGCCTGTCAAGTTGGCTGATAAGTTATGAAACTGAAATGTTGTCACCTTTCATCTGTAAGTTCTGTAACTACTAATTTTAAACATTTAATAATTATGACTGCCTCCTTGGCGTGGGGGTATTTCGGTACGACTACGGTTCTGAGGTCTCGGGTTCGATCCCCGGGTCGGGCAAAGTGATATTGGATTATTCCATATCAGCCCGGAGTCTGGAATTTGTGCCCGATATGGCGATAGGCTTGCCCCCTATCACATCTGGGACGGAACTAAGCTCGGCGAAATGTGGGTGTACTAGTTCGCTAGTGCGCCTCTGCCTACCCCTTCGGGGATACAGGCGTGAGCTTATGTAATAATTATAACATTAGCCCTGTAATATTACTGTCTCACTGCTGGGCACGGGACTCCTCTACTTATGAGAGGGGTTAGGCCTTAGTCTACCACGCTGGCCTAATGCGGGTTGGTAGACTTCACATATGTATGTACCTACCTTTGAAATTCCTATGAAGAAATTCACTGGTATGCAGGTTTACTCACGATGTTTTCCTTCACCGTTATAGCAAGCGATATTTCACAAATTCGAAAATGCACTTACCATAGAAAAGTTATAAGTGTATGCTCCATTTTGGGATGTGGACTCGAACCTCCGACACTTGTCTCGGCAGTTCATATCATTCCCAACTGAGCTATCGCTGCTATTTTATAATTTTAAATATTTGCAACAGAGATAATATGTATCAATACAAGCAATACATATTTTTCAATAAATTAATCTAATTCTGACCGACAGACTAGTAGTAAGAAGGAGACTCGCCTAAGTTTAATTTCTATAAAAAAATACTACATCTACAATTCACACATTTATGTTCTGTATAGTATTTATGTTTTGGATTTTTAAAGCACCTAACGCAATTAGTGACTTAATGTAAGTTCGTTAGGCTATGCTGTCCAGGAATGATAAAAACTCCAAAATGTGTAGTTTTAATAATTAATAACATATTTATAGGAACTGGAGCCTGGCATATCACGCTTTTTATGGAATTATCGATCGACTTCTCAAAAAGGAGGAGTTAAAGGTTTTTTTTTTATGTAGGTATGTTACGCGATATCTCCGCCAAATGTGGACCGATCTTCAAAATTATTTTTGTGTTCGATAGCGCTTATTTCAGGGGTGGTCCCATATAAATATGGTAAATTGGAAGTCGGTCAGTTAAGTTTTTAAACTTGTGATTATTATGACGAGCGAAGACGTGAGTGTAATCTAGTCTTTTATAATGAACCGTGTATGGAAATACCGTTTCCTGTAATTTAATACTGCAGTTGAAGTTACAATCATGATTTATTATAAAGCTGTTTATGCTATTTTGTTTCCCTTGGCTTCAAATATCTGTACTAATAATAATATTCAGTTATATTTATGCAACTCCATGACATAATTACCAAAACTTGCTCCCAAACAACTGCCGGAACATTTGAATTTTAAACACTTTATAACGAATATATTATGTTAATGTATGTCTTAATATGTTAATCGCTTGTTAGTTTTTTGTAATCTGATGATCAGAATTTGCAAGGAAGGGTGACGTCACTGACGTCAGGCTATAAGAAAATTCATTATCGGTACAATGGTGAGAAATTTAACCTTAAATTAGCTTGAGAAAATCGGAGACTAGTGATTCATATAATAAGTATTTGTTTTTCTTAAACTCATATGAGTCAAAGTGAGAAAGTCAGAGATAAAACAATAATTGGGGCGCATACTTTGTTTTTGTCTCTACCGTATGCTAATTATCGTGTAGTCTCCAAATACAATGTTGATTGTCGAGAGACATTGCGTTCCTCGACGGCATCTGCCTAGTTATTCGGGGATACCGGCGTGAGCTTAAGTTTAAGCACAGATTACCTAGTAGTATACTACGCCGTTCAAAATAGACCAGACAATCAGGCCCAGCGATAACCAGTCATCGAAAATCTCCGAGACGCTGCCAAGCCTAAAGTGAAACAGTGAAAAGGTTAGGCATAGAGTTTCTGAAAATCTGTTACATTGTACTATATGCTACATCCAGCAGCCATCTTCACGTGTGATTGCTGTGAAACAATGGTAATAACTCGGTCGAGCCGGTGCATTGAAGCTGTAAGTAAAATTATCTTTAACATGGCTCTACTAATTACTGATTATGTTATGCAAAGCAAGGAACAAGAGCGAAAAACACAATGATCTATGATTTAGTTGACCTACCGTGTATATGTGTGAAACACGTGTTACTTGTTTATTAATTGGCGATTAGATTATCGTAAATCTCGGTTGGTTTTTGGAACGGTGTGCTAAATATAGTGGCGCGTTGATCCGAGGTTGGCCACCGTCCAACTGCAGAAACCGAGGATTGACGAGATTAGCGAGTTCGCAACTTCGACTCGGATCTGTTGTTTTGGCCTTTCTTTATGATAAGTTCTTTAGGGCTAACGAATGCAGACGAGCAGACGCCCAATCTAATTTTAAGTATCTAATCAGAGGCATGGCATAGAATATCAAGCGCCAAAACAAATTTTACAGGAAAGTCAAAAATGTGCGCGGCAAAACTTTGAATCCCATATTGGTCAAATGAATTATAGGTATAGAAATGATTTTAACTGTATTTAACCATTTTATGGACCGACTTCCGAAAACGTTTTTAAAAATTAGTTTGTATTTTTTATGTATGTTACGCGATATCTCCGTCAAATGTGGAACGATTTTTAAAATTCTTTTTGTGTTCGATACATAAAAATATAAATTTTCTGGATACCGGCTCGCTGGTGTCAGAGGATGCTCCTCCCCCCAGTACACTCCTAACCTGGCCCGAACTCCACTCCTACCATTTGCAGAACATGCACCATCTGTGTAAACGTCTACAAAACCTTCATTGTCCATTTGAAACTCTTGTTATATATAGAGGTATATCGGTTTGCGTGTTATTGGTGTAAAAAACAGGATTTTGAAAATAATATAGTTACTATTGTATCACTCTGAGGCGTCTGAGGTACAGCGATGGCCATGAATATCGGCAATACTAAAGATACTGTTCAGCCGCTGCCTACCGTGGAGAGGAAAGGATCGAGATTTGGAAAGAACGGGTTGGTACATATATGTGAAAGTTTTGATAGATGGGTGTTTATTAATAACACCAATGCCTCTAGACAAAAACGCTTTTCTCTTTTCGTTAGCGTTTGCGGATTTTTTTTTGTATGGAATTGAAACTTGCGTCAGAAAAGTCACCTGACTGTTGCCAAACTTGGTAGATAAAAAAATCCCTGCAAACGCTAACGCCCACAGAAAGGGGTTTTTGTCTAGGGGCTCACAACGGCTGAACGGATTTGGATACACTTTGGTATCCACATAAATGGATTTGATGTTCTTAGAGAATGTAGATAATTTCATCGCGTTATGAAACATTATTTTAAAGAAAATGGTATAGAGCTTTTCTAAGCGATTTTTTGCGTTTAGTTAACTTGATATCATCGCTCATACAGTAATAGTGGATGAGAGCCCAGGCTGTTTATTCTATAAAAGGTTATCGGATGAACAATATTGGACCGATAGTCGACTGCATAGAGTAATATAGATGCACGTGGATCATATAAATGTCACACACCGAAGAGTGGGCTGCCAAACGGTTTACAGCATAGCATTCTCCGAAACGAAACTTATAGCACCGATATCGGTCCGATACGTGAGCCACATAGAATAGCAAAACGTCTGAAACGAAGTTCACAACTAGGGATTTAGTTTTATAAACTAGGCCCCCAGATCTGTAATAAGAACGAAAGAAAAATATAAAACCTATCTCATCTAAATTGAACGTGACTTTCCATGAAAGCACCTAACAATTTCCTCTGAGGTTAATGAACTTGATCTAGTCCGGAGGGCAGGAGGGCTGGTGGCTGCCATTCGTGAATTATTTTTAGTAATGTTGATAAGACACGACGCGGCACTCCACTGAGCCCTGAGCACAAATTAGGACGAAGACTGGCAAATTTGGGGACGGCGCTATACAAATTAAATTATGATTTCCCCGTGATATGCGGAGGATTTTTGAGCTTGACTGAATATTGTGATTGAATAGGATAAGGCTTTTCTTACCTTTCAAAAAGTAGGTGGCGTTATGTTTTGTCAGTTTGTATTGTGTGATTTCCAAAAGCGTATAAATATACCCTCCAATCCAATCCCCGCTCTCTGCTTTGACTAGGTACTTGATTTTGTGCATAATTACGAGCAACGGTAACCACTTACCATCAGGTAGGCCATCTGATCGTCTACTTAGTAAGGTAATAAAAATCTCCTTACCTTCAGTCATCAGTCATTTGTGTGTTTGTTTGTTAATCTCGTTCGCGTACGTCATTGGGCCTGTCCTCTCATGTCACCATAGTTCTTAACAGAAATAAAGTCAGTGGGTAAGAGGGAAACAAACAGGCCGGCGGCATGGCACATCAGCTGTCGACATAAATTACTCGGATGGAGCTGTCGCGAGCCGCGAGTTGTTGTGTTGTCGGGCCAAAATCTGAGCGCACGAGCTTGCCATGCTGCGGCGAGTGTATCTGTTAAATCAGTGGGGTAAAGGTTATTCCGACCACACACTCGCTACTGTAGCTCCTGTAAACCATGATGAACAAAACACATACTCACACATTATATATTATACACACTCGGTGGTGAATTTCGCCGGGTCTCTGGGAACGCAAATATATCTTGATTTTTTTAAAACAATTCTTCCCGCATTGTCCGTTAGGTATCGACATTAAGATAATTACTTATTTATTAATAACAAATATAGTTTAGGGATTTCATAATCCATTGTGTATTACTACCCCGTGAATACTGATAGTATATCGTATAAAATTCATAAAAAAATGAGAAGGAATGTGAAGCACCTCCTTTTGATGTTGGTTGAAATTTACCCCAATCGAATCCAACAAACATCCGCACCACTATATGCATACACAATATAATATGACAGACGTCATTTGACGTCGATTACCCAAGTATTAATTATGATGTTGGCATGAATCCCGCGGTCCGCAGCCCGATGTGCCTCTGTCCACGTGCGAGCTGCGAGAGCGGCTGACACGCGTCGCGGTCACTACTGGCTGATAGCTCGTGGGATTGGTAGCGCGGCTACATTTCAGTTAGACTAGCCAAGTGGCAAGCGATTCGAAACTATACCATGTCTACATGGATGCGGTAACGTTCGACACCGCTGTAGAAAGAATGGACGGAATGGAATATATATTTCCATAAATCGTTGACGATATTATTAATTTTGGATTCGTTAAGATTTTATCAACCAATTCAACTCGCTCAATCGATAGACACTGAGGTGTATTGCAAATATAAATTAAAACTATAGAGCTAGCCGGCTGTGAAAAATTATGCAAAACGTGTTTTCAACTATTTGGAATTATAAGAAATTATCTAGAGGTATAATTATGAATATAGTATTATATTATTATAGTCATATTTGTACATTACTAAGGAACTGCCCTGTCCTGCCCTGACTGCCCTTATGTAATTGTTTGTTATCTACAATGAATTAACAAAATACGGCTCATTTTATCTCTTTTCTATTTGGTCATCATCAGCCACAGGACGTCCACTGCTGGACATAGGCTTTTTCTATTTATGCCCTGGCAATGAAATCTTGTTTCACGTATGTCCTCAAATCAACAGACCAATATAGAAGCTAAACTATCTTCATATAAAAAAAAATCGACCGATTCATAACATAACATAAGCTTACGCCTGTATCCCCGAAGGGGTAGGCAGAGGCGCACTAGCCAATTAGTACACCCACATTTCGCCGAGGTTATTTCCGTCCCAAATGTGATAGGGGGCGAGCCTATCGCCATATCGGGCACAAATTCCAGACTCCGGGCTGATATGGAAAAAACCAATATTTCTTTGCCCGACCTGGGGATCGCACCCGAGACCTCAGGACAGTAGTGGTACCGAAATACAACCACGCCACCGAGGCAGTCGACCGATTCCTAATCACGATATGTGCTAATGGGTTAACAATGTTTTAAATTAATATTTAAGTTACAGAATACTCATTTGCGCCAACAGAGCGTGTATGTAGCAGTATGTAGGTTCCATTTTGAGATAAAAGCATTGCTGTGTAAAAAACACTTGTACACGTTGTACGTGACAGCAAAAGCATTGTTTTTTACAAAACATTTTGCACGAAATGGAAACAAAACGCCCGCTTCCGGGTAGCAACTGGCGCGGCGTATATTTTGTAACACACATCCAATTTCACTACAACAAAAGAAATATGAATCTGTCAGTTTGTTTTATCGACGTAACGCGATTTATAGACGGCGTACTTTCCTCCCCCCCGTCATTTTATATAAGGCCGTGGATATACTGAGATGTAGGTGCCGCAGCATAGCTTGACACAGAGGTAACCTGCTAAAATGTATTAAAGAAATGAATGCAGACTTTGAGTGGTAGAGCCACTCTGCACACGTGTAACGTCTACAGCACGAATGGGCCGGCTCGACCGGTTTGATACCACTGTCTCACAGACGTAAAGTGGCAGCTTGCTGTCGCGTTTTGTTCGGTGTGTGAGATTTCCGGTAGCCCATTGCCCTCCCCCTCTTTCTTCCCTCCCCTTTCACTCCTTTTAGGTTGTCAACGCACCCATGATTCTTTTTGTGTCTCGAGTGTCTATGGGCAGCGGAGATCACTTACCATCAGGTGACCCATCTGCGCGTTTGCCAGTCTCTGCTATAAAAAAAATGATTGAGTTAAGCTATATGACTAGTTCTGAGCTTTGAGCTGTATTGCCCGCATTCAAGACAAAGAGCAGACAGCCCACCAGATGGTATGTGGTTACCGTTCTCCATAGACATTGGTAATGTCAGGAGCACAGCCATGCTGCTGTCTAAATGACAGAGATAGGGTTTTTTTAATAGCCGAGACTGACAAATGAGCAGGTCGGTCACCTGATGGTTAGTTATCTTCTCTGCCAATAGACGCCCAAGACATTAAAATAATCATGGGTGCGTTGCCAACTTAAAAGGAGGGAAATAGGGATTGGAAAGGGGAGGGGGGAATTGGGCCACCGGAAATCTCACTCACCGAATGAAACACGATAGCAAGCTGCCACTTTACGTCGGTTTTCTGTGAGAGTATCAAACCGGTCGAGCCGGCCTATTCATGCTGTATACGTTACTGTCTACGGCGTGGCTCTACCACTCAAAAATTTAGATTGGAAATTTTGACTTCTCTAAGCCCTCGGAAAATTTCACCGTACAAAATCCATAAGTAAAGCTTTGTAGTTATTTATGAGAAAGTGGTGACTACCCGGTCGAGCCGGCGCATGCATGATGGACGGTAGTCATTTTCTACTTATTTGATCTCAAAGTACAACCTTTGAGTGGTAGAGTCACACTGTAGACAGTTACATCTACAGCACGAATGGGCCAGCTCGACCGGTTTGATACCACTGTCTCACAGAAAACCGACGTAAAGTGGCAGCTTGCTGTCGCGTTTCGTTCGGTGAGTGAGATTTCCGGTGGCCCACTTCCCCCACTTCCCCCCCTTCCTTTCCCAAGCCCTTTTTCCCTCCTCTTCCATTTTCTCTTTTTAGGTTGGCAACGCACCCATGATTCCTTTTGTGTCTTGGGCGGTGGAGATCACTTACTATCAGGTGACCCATCTGCTCGTGTGCCAGTCTCTGCTAATAAAAAAAAAAATATAACATGACTGTATCGCTTTCCTGTTACCTCACACACATGGAATATTCATCTAATATCTTACATGACTGACTTTGTTGGTAGTAAAATGTGGCAGAAAAATTGCGTTCCGTAACCTAATTATATAGGATGCTATGTTATATTTCTATAAGATTATTATGATTGCTATTTCACGTTGTTTTTTATGATGTTAATACTGGACTTTCATGTTTTGGAAACATGAAGCTATTTATAGATCGTATTACCTGAAAATTGGTTGAGTTATTTGATAGAAGTTGAACGAACACGAAGATACGAAGTTTTAGATGGGTATTACGATGGTAATCTACAAGTATAAATAGGTGTATTTTTTTGGCTTTGATTGCCAAATAACTGGAATTACAGCGTTTATATTCTAAAGCTACTTTTTTTATAGAGGATAACTAAACAATTACGAACACGTTTTTTCCAATTATCTATTTTTGTAGATTCTATTTTTATCTTGTAATTTGATATTAAGTTGTTTGACCAATATCAGCCCAGAATTTGATTTTGTAGCTGATATGGTAATAGACTTTTAACTATCACAAGGGATAATCTGGGTGAAAAGTGGGAACACTATGTCTCTATTTACCGCGGATATGTGTGTGCGTTTTAATTCAATTATATGAATTATGGACGATGCATGTCTTCATCACTAAACCTTTGGTTATTTTTCGTTCAGGATTCAAATTCAAACCTAGATGTGAGGAACTTATAGCACGAGTCAGATTTATCGTGCCACCTGTTTTAATGTAGACTACATATACGCGAATAGTGAGTAAGCGACCTAATTTCTGTGCTTTTTGTTTAAAAACCTAGCATATTAACACGCCACGTGCTACCTCGAATACCACGCAAGTCGTAAGACATACGTACTATTATTTTTTAATCTGCTTAGCTTGTGTATAAAACGAAAAATCTTAATTTACTCACTGACTCATCAACGCCCAAATTTTGTAAATTTTCTAATGTGTACAAGGAATAACGACAGATATTTAATTATTCTTTAGAATATTGTTGAAAAAAAAAATTCTATACGGTAGAATAATTTGTGTCCCTTTTGTATGTAGTTCATAAGAATTTTATTTTTTAGGAAGTTTTAGGTATTTTTCTCTCGGATTTTTAATTATATGAGCAATTTTCAAATTCAAAATATGCAGGAAAAGAAAAATCTTGTTTTTATTATAGACTAGCCTACATTACATTTTTTTTTTCTATTTGAGATGTGCCCTTTTAGAACTTGCCCATTTAATTAAAGTAATGTTATAAAAAAATATAAAGACTGGATGATACTTTGCTAAAATAGTATAATATAACATTTATATTCATCGTAAATTACACAAATGTATGCAGCATTTAGCATATTTCTATCAGTTACAAAGCAAATCTATTTCAAAATAGGGTTACGAAATCTTTCGGATTTATAACATTTGCAGATAACCTGATAAAACACTGCGCATAAAATCAAATAACGGCACGCGGACAGGTCACGTACGTACCGCGTACAGAGGGGGATGAAAGAGCTGATCGCCGAGACGTGGGTAGCGGGTAGCGAGAGTGGGTAGCGGGTAACGGGTAGCGGGTAACGGGTAGCGGGTAACGGGTACCGGGTATGCGGTGTTCGCTACTCGTGCAGAAACTCTAGATAGTTACAAAGACCCGATGACGAGGTAAGGGACGGTGTACTGTCCTCTATAGAATTGTTTGATTGAGCTTTTTATTTATTACCCTTCTAAAGATTACAGTCACCTGCTTGGTCTTGTGGCAAGACATATGGGCTATGGAATGGGAGGTCCCTTGTTTGATTCCTAGGTTTGGGAAAGCGGTTTTACTTTAAAGTTTGGTCATGATTAGATCCTCAGGTCACCGATCTTTCAAGGTAAGCTGATCCTTTTCTGCAATTATAGATACTACTAATTCAGATAATGCCTTTTCATCGAGATGGTTATGTACCTATTCGTCTTTAAAATTACATAATTCCATAAATTACTTTAATGGTTGCTGGAAGAGATCGCTTTTAGCTATAAGCCACTTACGGCGCAGTTATTATGTTACCTATTTTCTGTATGTGTCTACAATAAAGAGTTTTTATCCATCTATTTCTAAGAAATCATCTATTTCTTATTGTATAGAAAGTCATTTCTTTATGTCATGAGCCGATGATGCTGCCTCCATGGTTTAGTGGCAGCATATTGTGGACCGGGATGTCGTGGGTTCGATTGCCAGGTCAGGCAAGGTGGATTTTCTAATTTAATTTGCCCGGGATCGGATCCCCCAGAGGAGGTTGCCAGTAGCCGGTAGCCAGTCGTAAAAACTTAGCTAAATCCCTCCTGCCACATGCTTGAAAAAGTGTGTAACGCCGACCACACACTAAGGTAGGATAAGGGCAGGTAGAAAGAAAGAAAAGAATGAGCCGATGATAGTTAAAAGAACTAGTCCTATTAACATTGCTCGTAAATTTTATTAGAAAAATTATAAAAACCTAATTCCAACCTACAATTTTATTTGAAAAAAAAATGATAACACTCGTGTATTCGATTGTACTTCACGGAATATTTTTCGGCGCGGCGAAAAAGGTCCGACCCTCCGTACCTTTTAGTCAAACTTTATATTTTTTTTGAGGTCAGGAAAGGAAGAAATGAAAAATTATGCCTGTGAGTAACTTATTATGAAAGGCGGAGGAAGTCAACCTTATTTTATACACTTGTCCCTCGGCGGGAATAAAAGAAATGTGAAAGGAGGGCATTTTTGCTTTCAAGGCATACAATCGTGTATATTATGTAACCGTACCTAATCTGAAGTCGCATTATCTTTAGTTTTGGCTCATTATTTTTTTACATATGGCCGCTTGTCAGACATTCATTTTACGAATATGTGAACTCTAGTTTGCCTATTGTATTTATTACAAATTACTTGTTATGTAGTTGTGCCTACTGCTCTGAGGAAGCAGGTGTGAGTCTATGTATGTATGTACTCGTATGTATAGGCGCTTATCCTACAGCCTCCGTGGCGCAGCGGGCGAGTAGCCGGCTGTGAAGCGAGAGGCCGCGGGTTCGATTCCCGCATTGAGACAAATGTTTGCGTGGCCCACAGATATTTGTTTCAAGTCTGGGTGTTGTGAGACCGTGCGTCTCTCATAGTCTCTGACACCCACAGGTTATACCTAGTGTGGGGTCGGGACTAGATATGTGACTGTTGGGTGTATGTATTATCTTGCAGCTGTTTTTCTCGAAACAAAACAGTAAAACACAAAACAATGATTTTCGCAGTCTCCTGCTGGTAGAACAGAACAATGAACCATAGATAAAAATGTGTAGCGAAACCATGTTTTAGTGCAGGAGCTCCGGCTTATGTAGTGCTTAAAAATTAACATGGGATCATGTAGGTACCTGGTTTTATTGTACTCGATTGAATATTAACTATCGGTCACAAGATGAAAACCAGTTTTGGAGTCTTGTCATGTCAACTTGTGTCCAATAATTTCAGATATAAACTTAGCTGCTGTGTTGAGAGTTGAAACTAGGGAGGCAATATCTTTCTGCAGCCTACGCTCTATTATATTTTGACTTATCATGTATAAAGGATTTGTGTCCGATATGGCGATAGGCTCGCCCCCTATCACATCTGGGACGGAACTAAGCTCGGCGAAATGTGGGTGTTCTAGTTCGCTAGTGCACCTCTGCCTACCCCTTCGGAGATACAGGCGTGAGCTTATGTATGTTATGTATAAAGAAGCCTCAGAAAGCAAAGCTAAAATCCCAAACTTTTTTTTATTAACTAATTGAATTCAGGCCTATGTTCAGTAGTGGACGTCCTATGGCGGATGATGATGATGATGATGATGAATTGAATTCTACCGATGAAAAAGGCGAAAAATACACCCAACATGGGAATCGGTGAAAAACGGCTTATTAGAAACTTTTTTGTATGATAAAAGCAGTCCCACTTAGTACAATGAAGCGACACAGATTATAAACTGTTTTTATTGAAGTAATTGACTATGGAGAATTAAATCAAAATGATGCGAAAAACTGGTTTGTTGCATCATCCGATAAACACAGTCAGTGATTTGTATGTAAATGATATTTAATGTACGAGTTCTAGCTATTACTGACCGCCTTCGTGGCACAGCGGGCGAATACTAGCGTAGCGAGAGGCTACGGGTTCGATTGCCTCACCGAGACAAGTGTTTGTATCACAGATTTGAAGCTAGAACCTCACAGTCTATATACAGCCGATACATGTTGCCACTAGACCAAAGAGGCCACACATAATGCATGACTGTTGGATGTTGTAAATTGATTATTTATTGTTGGCCATGGTTCCTCCTATAAAAATTATAAAAAAGCTATGAAAAGGAGTGGGGATTGGGAATGTATCAAGGCCATGTGTCAAGTATATATAGTATACACGGCATTATGACTTTAACATCTAAAGTCTGAAGGTGACACGTGCAGTGCAATGCTACGGAATACTTAGTTATTTAAGCAATATGTTCAGTGGGCATAGCCAAGTGATATTTTGCTAGAGTACGCAAGAGTACGCTATATATAGCGTACTCTTATATCATTCCCATACATTTATTCTATTCGACTAGCGTATAAGCCGCTTGGCTAAGCCCGCTATTGTTTGTTAGTTAATGGAGAGTCGCATATTTTTACTATAAGCCGAGCGGATTGCTCGTCTCGTCATTGATAGCAATCAAAAACTGAACATAACATAACATAAGCTCACGCCTGCATCCCCCAAGGGGTAGGCAGAGGCGTACTAGCGAACTAGAACACCCACATTTCGCCGAGCTAAAATTTCACTGAACTTTAAAATTAATCCAGCATTTATAATATGGACATTCTATAAAGTATAGCGCTACAACCCTACTAAAGCTGCAAACCAACAAGGCATCACAAAGAACTGAAACTGAACAAAGAACATTATGGAACTTATTAACTATGTTCGGAAGTTGTGCGGGCGGAGTAACTGCGCGTTTACATCGCGCCTCCCCGGACTTGCTACAAAGAGTACAGACCTACCGGGATACACTGTCGGCCGCTGGGAAAGGGTTTCTCTAAAAGATAAAATATATCGTTAGTACACATTTGGACGAAAACGTTACCTTGTACATCCACGATGCTCTTGGTATCCGTGACCTGTCGGACCATAGAAGTACGTCGGTCGCAAGTGTCTGGTCCAGATAGTCCTAGGGTACGTTCCCGTGGACGTTCCAAAAAGCATTATTTAGACGTTTTGGAGAAAGATAGGAGAACTAATGGTGGAATTGTCGAGGATGATCAAGACCAGGTGAAGCGGAAGCACTAAGCCAAGATAACACCAGGAAGAGAGACTAGAAACTAGAAAGTTTGTCCTATGAATCGTTCATTTTAACCCGGGTGTTTACACTCAGAAAAACGGTTCAAGAATTTTCTCACTGAAGTTCTATAATGCAGAGCAAACGGTGTACCTGATGGTATATGGATCTCTCTGGATATCGGCAATGCCAAATGCAAGGGAAGAGAAGGAATAAGTATTGGGAATGGGGTTTCAAATTTTCCGGACGGTCACCAAAAATATTATTGTCATGCCTTTGTTAAAAGTCTGCAACTCATCCAAGATGGTTCTGGCAATCTTGTACCATTTGTTTACAAGTACATGTACTATCAAATAAACATGTTTGTTTGTTGACCTTCTCCTATAAATAATAAGTACAATTATTTAGACAATGTAACAATTAAAGCGAAAACAAGCAAGTTTACCTTGAAGGGAAAGAATCATAAATCTTGTTGTGTTGTTGTAATTGCTTTAGATCACTTAATTTAGATAATGCGTGTTTCATTTATTTGTATGAATATTATTTTTGTTTCAAGGTCCACTTGAGTTGGTACTTGAGTCGAAACAAATGATTGAGGTACTTGTAGCATGATATAGGTCAGACTATCACAGATGTTTGTGTATATATATTCATTTGTGTATTTACGTGTTTGTGAGCTTGTATTACGATTTTAATTATGAACCATTTTGGCTATACTGTGTATGTAATGTGTGTTTTGACATATTTTTATTGGCCTTCGAAGACAGATGGTCCACCTGATGTTTGTGGTTAACACATCGACAACGACAATGCCAGGGACACAGTCAAGCAGCTGCTTACCACGAAATACGTCATTTCCTTATTTGAGGAAGGACATGTCATAGAGCAGTGGCAACATTACCGCGGGGAACTCCATTTGAGTTAGCAAGAGCGTGGAAAATGACCTTTGGAAGACAGCTGAAGTGGAAGCAGGTGGTTCCAGGTAGAATGAATGTTCTTTCATACGATGTCGAGTGGCATGATAATATCAATTTGATAGTGATGGGTTAGTCAGCATTATTTTCATTGTATTCTTCTTCTTCTTCTTTATTTAAAAAATATGGCCTCCATCAAAGGTTGATGATTTTGCCAACGACAGTGTTTAATAAATCCATTACTCAAAAAAATAGCTAGTCAGACCTCATCTATAGACAGCACGATTTCATAAAAATGTTTCACAATCACTTGCATATTTCTGTAAAAGAGGGAATTTTCTAGTCAGAACTGTAGTATCCAGAAGGTTTAACAAGTGAGCACATAACTACATAGGTACATGCCACTTATGTTTTTCGTCTCTTGTCGAGTATGCCTCGTTCGAAACAAACAGTTGCCCATGGATGCCATTTGTTCTTTCTGACGATATTTTATCTTAATACTGGTCATAATTTCGAGGCCCCTCTTTCTTATATAGATCTCTGTCTGATGTAGTTCAACCTTTTAGTTTTCCAGTTGTAGTATTGGCTCTTCAAATACTAGATTCGAGTCTGTTTTAATAAAAAAATAATTAATATTACTTCTTGGTTAAGCTGCACTTCTGACTGTTAAAATATATTAGTATAATCAGGCAATTTTAAGATAAATTTAAACTTATGTACCTAAACAGGAAGACATAACGAATATGAATATTGAATCCATAAAAAGTTATACAAACGACTTTATTAAAGAGTAATTTCCTCTCGGAAACTAGTATTATACGGTAATTCTTTACGAACCGGTCTGTGCTGCTGCCACGATATTCACCAGTATAATGAGAAGAAGGAGCGGGTTCCATAAACACTAGCAGATCGTTATATGGCTTTTTGACAAGTAGGCTTACGGAAAATCTTTCTACCTGTCCTTATCCCACCTTAATGTGGGGTCGGCGCAACGCACTATTTCAAGAATGTTGCAGAAAAGATTTGGCTAAGTTTTTACGACCGGCTGCCTGCCTGATGTTAACCCCCTCTGAGGGATACAGTCCCGGACAAATGAAATTAGAAAATTCGCTTTGCTTTCACTGTTATGGCAAGCCATAATTCACAATGCTTTTTTTTTATATCAGAGACTGGCAAACGAACAGATGGGTCACCTTGATGGTAAGTGATCTCCACCGCCCATAGATACCCAAGACACAAAAAGAATCATGAGTGCGTTGCCAACCTAAAAGGAGGGAATAAAATAGGTGGGGAAATGGGATTGGGAAAGGAAAGGGGAAATGGGCCACCGGAAACCTCATTCACTGAACGAAACGCAACAGCAAGCTGCCATTTTACGTCGGTTTTCTGTGAGACAGTGGTATTAAACCGGTCGAGCCGGCCCATTCATGCTATAAACGTTACAGTCTACAGGGTGACTCTACCACACAAATACACTTAACACGGAAAAGTCAGAGGTATATGCTATTTTTGTGATTGGTTTCGAACCTCCGACACTCGTCTCGGCAGTCCATACCAAATCCAACTGCGCTATTGCTCTTATAACTGTAGGATGGAAGTATGAGTGCAAAGGAACGTAAGGATTAATGATGGATGTGGAATGTGATTGAGTGAAAGAGATGATGTATGAACACGGGTGAGAGGGAAAGAGATAGCGAGTGAATGGATGCTTGAGGTATGATTACGGAAGTTAGGGAATATTAGTTAGTGTGAATGGCGACAGGACGGAAGTGTTTTAGGTACGACGTAAGAAGTGTTAAAAATAATAAAAGCAAGATTTAGAGAAGAAATCATTTGTTTAATTCGGCCTATATCGAACATTCCCCACAAATATTTGGGGGCTCGTCCGGGATTGTTCGATATTTCCGGATTATAGGCCAACCGCCGAAACGACGAACACGCCACACGACGCGAGCGAAAAACCGGCACGGAGCACCAACGACGTGGAGCAGCCGGCGCTTTTGTTCACATATTTTACGACGTAAAGACGTATAAAACATGGTTGGACGTAGCAAGGATCGCCGACAAAGCCGCCAGAACGATTACGACGAAGACGACTACGCGGCAACTTCATCGGTGAGGGCCAGAGACCAGACCCAAGCTATGTTTCACGCGGAGCACCTAATATCCAAATTTAACGGCCAAGACAAGACATGTTCGGTAACTAAATGGGCGCAAGATATTGACGATAACGCCGCGATTTTTCAATGGACGCCCCTGCAGACGTTAATCATCGCCCGAAGATCCCTGACGGGAACCGCAGATTTGTGGTTAAAATCTGAAAAACCATATAAAAGTTGGGATGACCTTAAAACGGCATTGTTAAAGGAATTCCCGGATACCATTGATAGCAAAACGGCACACGAAATGATGGCCGCCAGAAGAAAAAAGAAAGATGAAAAATGTTTAGATTATATGCTAATAATGAAAGAAATGGGAAAGCGCGGTAAGATGCCCGATTACGTCGCAATTAAATACATTATAGACGGCATAGTTGACTCAGAGATAAATAAGACGGTGTTATACGGCGCTACTACCTATTCTGAGCTCAAAGAAAAAATTAAAATTTACGAAACAATAAAAGAAAAGATGGCTGCAAGTTATACGCGAGATAAGAAGCCGGAATACAATAGTACAAGTTACAGGAAGCGGTGCTATAGCTGTGGTGAATGGAATCATCAATCATCGCAGTGTCCTAATAAGGAAAAGGGTTTAAAATGTTTCAGATGTGACCAATTTGGGCACATATCTACGCAGTGTAAACAGTACAGTGATAATAGAAACATCCGATCGAGGCCGAATCAAATACCTAAGGAGTGGCGGGAACGACGAAGTGATAAGGAAAAACCGAACTTTCACGAAGATAAACGAGCGATGTGTGTAGCTGACTTCACTCCGAGCGCTTGCGACGACACCGGCCGCCATGATGGCAGCACTGACAACCTTGACAGGTGTGCCAACCTCAGCGACCCCGGCAAGATGGCGTATGCAGCGGCGAACGACGCTAGCTTCATGGATATTTACAACAATGGAAAAAATGACAGACCACCGGTTCAGCCGCGTTTCAGAAACGCCTGCAAGAATATTTTTGTGAATAAATGTGAAGTGATCGCGTTAATAGACTCGGGTAGCGAACTTAATTTGATGTGCAACGAGTTTTACGTTAATATCGGATCTCCGGAGTGTATAAAGACGGCCACAAACCTCGTAGGTTTGGGAGGCAGTATAGTGTCCACGGTAAAATTTACGGCAATGGTGTTAATAGACGGTCACGAATATGATATTTGTTTTTATGTTGTTCCTAGCGAGGCTATGCCATGTAGTGTTATATTGGGTCAAGACTTCCTCAAGGACGTGTTTACGATAATGTCTAAGGGATCTATTCTAATCGCGCCAAATGTAAATAATTGGATGTCAAAACTTTCTTGTGTAGTTAGCCATGATGAACAGTTTGTTTTAGGTGACATTCAAAATAAGCAGGTACAGCACGAAGTTATTGAATGTGTGAAGAATTACAACCCTGTGCAAGTTAAAGAGGCACCCATAATGTTGCGTATCGTTCTCAAAGACGACATACCAGTGGCACAGCGACCAAGACGACTATCTTTAGCCGAACAACAAATAGTTGAAAAACAGGTAGCAGAGTGGCTTAACGATGGCATCATTCGGGTAAGTTATTCAGAATATTCTTCTCCTCTCGTGTTAATAAAGAAAAAAGATGGTAGTACGAGAATCTGTGTGGACTACAGGCCGATAAATAAGAAAATCGTCAAGGATGAATTTCCTTTACCTATTATCGATGACCTAATTGATAAATTAACAGATGCTAGAGTATTCAGTGTAATAGATTTGAAAAACGGTTTCTTCCATCTACGTGTCAGTGAAGAGAGTATAAAATATACTGCGTTTGTCACACACAATGGGCAGTATGAATTTTTAAGGGCTCCTTTTGGATTGTCGGTTTGCCCAAAATATTTCATGAGATTTGTAACTATGGTGTTTCAGGACCTTATAGCAAAAGGAATTTTAGTAATATTCTTCGACGATTTGTTGATACCCGCTGTTGATGAGCAACACGCATTGCAGAGGTTAAAGGAGGTATTATCTGTTGCATCAGAGTATGGCCTACAAGTAAATTGGAAGAAAGCTCAACTTCTATGCCGGCGAATAGAGTACTTGGGACATATTATAGAAGACGGTAAAGTTCAACCCTCCCAGGAGAAAACAGACGCTGTAACCAGGTACCCTGAACCAAAGACTTTAAAACAACTTCAGAGTTTCATAGGGTTAACTTCATATTTTAGAAAATACATTAAAGATTTTGCATTAATAGCTAAACCCTTAACTGATTTGTTGCGAAAAGAGGTACACTTTGAGTTTAATGATGTTCACAAAAATGCATTTAATATTTTGAAGAATGCGCTAGCAAGTAGCCCTGTGTTAAGAATTTATGACCCGCAGTTGTTAACTGAACTGCATACAGATGCCTCCGCTATAGCGTACAGTGCTATATTGCTACAAAGAGACTGTGCAGGTGAGTTACATCCTGTTCATTACTACAGTAGAAAGACTAGTGAAGCCGAGACAAAATATACCAGTTATGAACTAGAAGCATTGGCTATCATTGAAGGTGTGAAGAAGTTCAGGCACTACTTGTTCGGTAAGCATTTTAAAATTGTCACAGACTGCCAAGCCTTCCAGAAAACCTTGAACAAGAAGGACCTATCAACTAGAGTTGCTAGATGGGTGTTACTACTCGAAGAATATGATTACGTCATTGAGCATCGTCCAGGAGGTAAGATGAAGCATGCCGATGCTTTAAGTCGAAACCCATTTATTGGTACTATTGAATTAAGCTTACATGAGCAGATCAAGCAAGCACAGATGTTGGACGACAGTTTAATGGCGATTATAGAAATTCTAAAACTTCAGCCGTACGGAGACTACTTCTACAGTGATGGTTTATTGTATAAAGGCCCAGAGAGAAGGTTAGTTGTACCTAAAAATTTAGAATTGGAGATACTAAGAAAAATTCATCAAAAAGGACATTTTGGGAAAAGAAAAATGATGCAATTAATTGAGCAGAACTACTTTTTGAAAAATTTGGGTAAGAAAATTGATGAGTTTTTGCCGTCATGCATACCATGCTTATTAGCCACCAAGAAGGAAGGAAAGCAAGAGGGATTTCTGAACTGTATCGACAAAGGAAGCATTCCTTTACACACAATACATTGTGATCACATTGGACCCTTCTCAGAGACAAGGAAAATGTATAATTACATTTTAACAGTGGTAGATGCATTTACAAAGTTTGTGTGGTTATTTCCTGTAAAAGGAACAATGAGTAAAGAGACCATAGATAAATTGATGATACATCAGCAAACATTTGGTAATCCGTCACGAATAATTTCAGATCGGGGTACTGCGTTTACTAGTAACGAATTTAAGGAGTATTGCGAAAATGAAAACATTCAACACATCACCATAACAACAGGAGTGCCCAGAGGTAATGGCCAGGTGGAGCGGGTACACAGAACAATTATATCGATTTTAACGAAGCTATGTATCGAAGAACCATCTCAATGGTACAAGCAGGTCAGTCGGGTGCAAAGAGCACTAAATAGCACATACCAAAGAAGTATTGATACCACTCCATTTGAACTCATGATGGGTACTAAAATGAAGACTAAAGAAGACATAGAAATTTATGAATTTCTTGAACAAGAACACAGGAGCACTTTTTTCAAAAATAGAGAAGACTTAAAAATTAAAGCGAAAGAACAAATAAGAAAAATTCAAGATGAGAATTGTAGAACTTATAACAAGAAAAGAAAGGAGAGTCAAAAGTATGTTATAGGAGACATTGTAGCCTTGAAGCGAACACAGTTTGGCAGTGGGTTGAAGATTAAGCCTAAATTTTTGGGACCATACAGAGTCACTAAAGTCAAACGGAATGACCGATACGATCTTATGAAGATAGATTCTATGACAGAGGGTTCTCGAGTAACATCTTCGTCCGCAGACAATATGAAGCCATGGCCATTGTCAGGAAATACGGTCGAGTTAGGTGAGTAGGTTTGTCTATCAGCTGTCGGGGTAGACTAGGAAATATAGGTACCTTGTGATTGACTTTGACCTAATATTTCACTATGATGATTTAACATCACATGTGTTAAGTATTTTTTTTATCATGTAGAATTTTTGTATAACATTTCATGTGAAATTGTGTACCAGTAAAAAACTAATTCATGTTCTGTTTCACACTGTAAGTAGTTACATGGTTATTGTAGAATAATGTTGTATGATGTAATACATTATTGCTATTTTCAAGTTAACACCTACTTATGTTAAATATTGTAATTCTGTATAAATTCTTTGAATTAAGATTGTAAGAAAAGCTTTGTAGTTAAGATGTAAGTTGTACTTAGTGGTTTAAGTATATTTAAAGAATGAAAGGTTTAATATTGTACTTAATTAAAGATGTGAAAGGTTGTGTAGTAAATTAGTTTAGATCTGACTAGGGACAGTCAGAAGTCAGGACAGCCGAGTTGTAGGATGGAAGTATGAGTGCAAAGGAACGTAAGGATTAATGATGGATGTGGAATGTGATTGAGTGAAAGAGATGATGTATGAACACGGGTGAGAGGGAAAGAGATAGCGAGTGAATGGATGCTTGAGGTATGATTACGGAAGTTAGGGAATATTAGTTAGTGTGAATGGCGACAGGACGGAAGTGTTTTAGGTACGACGTAAGAAGTGTTAAAAATAATAAAAGCAAGATTTAGAGAAGAAATCATTTGTTTAATTCGGCCTATATCGAACATTCCCCACATAACTATAACTGTAGATAAAAAGATTAAAAATATTTTTTGATTTGTTCATTGTTTGTCCAACATTGCATACTGAACTTTATACGAAATTGTCCGGACACGCGAAAAAAGTGTACCCGCTCCACGCCTCTTTTGTTTTAATATTTTTTTATTTCTTCCTCTTATACTCGTAATAATAATGAACGTACAGCTAAGAGGTCACATAATCAAGTAATCCTGACCCCAATTTAAAACACGAGATTTGTGACGTAGTATCAGGAACAACAGGATTAACGATCTTACAACACCCAGAACCAATTAATATTTCTAGATCACACAAACATTTAACTCGGCACTGGGATCGAACCCACGACCTCTTATTGTACAATCGTCTACATTCCCTCTACGCCACGGAGGCATTCAATAAATAAATTACGTTTCTAATTCAATATAATTATATTTATAAACAATGCAATCAAACAATACAGACAATAAAGTAACAATGACACCGCAGAATTAAGTTATAATAGTTGACGTGATTTTATTCAATCATCAATCCGTGCCAACCAATTATAGGGGGGAGGGGGGAGAAGTTAATAGTTAATTTGAATAGCAAGACAAGCGACTCGCAATTTTAATTGATGTCAAATTGCAATTGTTAGTTGTAAGTACACATAAACGTGTTATAAATAGTAATTATGTGCTTGTTTAGTGGTGTGAGTTACAAGCGCCAGCGATTTTTTAAAATATTCAATCATTGATTCACGATGCAGCAGTGGTTTTAAAACTTTTGTGGCTAGTTGTGTCCGAACTTAAGTCTAATTTACACAGTTTTTTGAAGCGAATCCTCGCTTACAAAAACGAAGCGTTAGAATTTCATAGGAACCTGTTATATGTGCTAGTATAAATCGACGAGTGGTGGTCAAAAACCCTTAAGTGACCGACTTCATCGTTAGCTAAAGTTTTTATAAGAACTTGTTGTCTTACTTGCAAAAGGTCTTACAAAATCTTTAGCTAACGAAAACATGCTTGTCGTTCTTTTTGAAGGTAGGGCTAGGTCTAAGATATAGTCTATTACATTCGTTGACATTACCACCTTTTTCAATAATAATAAGTTCATTTAAGTTATTTTTCGACCCATACCCATTTAATTTTCGCTTTCATAACTCGCTCCGCTAATCGCCAACGCTCGTGACTCGACGATCAAAGTCGCTAACTGCCCGTTGTCATGCCATATTTTGAAACATGCATTGTTGCATACTATTACGCGTTCACATTTGCAACTCGCAACTCGCAACCGACGACTGATTGCTAGGACAATAGACAAGCGACGCTTCCGTATTACGTAACGCCTAACGCACAAATCGTGTAGATAAATATTATTTTCTCATTTAAATACTATATCAAGAAATACTAAGTTTTGAGTGGTAGATCCACGCTGTAGACAGTAACGTCTACAGCAGGAATGGGTCGACCGGTTTGATACCACTGTCTCACAAAAAAAACGACGTAAAGTGGCAACTTGCTGTCGCGTTTTGTTCGGTGAGTGAGATTTCCGGTGGCCCATTTCCCCCAATTCTTTCCCAATCCCTTTTTCCCTTCCCTTCCATTTTCTCCTTTTAGGTTGGCAACGCACCCATGATTCCTTTTGTGTCTTGGGTATCTATGGGAGGTGGAGATCACTTACAATCAGGTGACCCGTCTGCTCGTTTGCCAGTCTCTGATATATATAAAAAAAGTAAGTTATGGTATATCCAATACGGATTGAGTGGATTTGCGGTGCCATTACCATTACAGTATAGGCTATAGGTATCTACGTCTGCACGTATTTTTTCCCATATAACTGCTATGCCATGTAGCTGCTAATGTAATCGAATTATCGAATTGGTAAATAAACTCATACCAGTCACCAGGCTCATAGACGTTTGTTTTCAAATTGTTGTCTTCCATTACTTATAGCTGTTACAGCCAATACCTTATTTCAATCAAATATAACCTTGATTACTCTAAAAAGTTTTCATAATCTCCGAAGGCCATCCCAAGGTATTAATGAATAATTTTGATGAGTATATAATAAAACAGAGTGTAGCAAACATTGCGTGTTTGCAGGCGGTATATCAAGTCGCCGGTAACTGCCTCGCTAATAGGCAAGATAATAAACACCTTGACAGTATGTACTGGCTTTATTATCCATTATTTTTATTAGTTGCCTTCCGTGGAAACAGTTTTAACACATGTCCAGATGGACACTCGTGGAAAAACGATATGAAAATTGTTAGTGATTTCACACGATATTTTAGTGTTATATTATAAATAAATAAATAACACCCAACAGTCACATACATAGTCCTGACCCCACACTAAGATCGAGTCTTGTGTCGTGGGTATCAGTAACTACGAGAGACTTTCGGTCTCACAACACCCAGGCCCGAAACAAATATCTGCAGGCCATATAAACATTTGTCTCGGTGCGGGGATCGAACCCGTGGCCTCTCGCTTCACAGCCGGCTACTCGCCCGCTGCGCCACGGAGGGTATCTTATTATAATTTTAACTATTTCATAGGTATATTAATTGTCTAACTTTAAGAAATCAGTGAGGAATAAGGATAGGTGATTTTAACCGTAAATTATTGTAAGTAGGTACTAGAGTTATCGTAACAAAGGATGCCTTAGTTCACATTGCTTGATTTATTTTATCTGTTGTAACTTATAAGCGCTAAGGGCAAAATAAATAAGCTCTTTGAATTATTCAGTCTCTCGAAACTATACTATTCGTAGCGAATATTGCGTTTGCATTTCTCATTTGTTTCAGTTAATCCTCACGGTCACACGATTACACCTTTTTTTGTTATTGCGGGGAAAAATGTTTTACCATTACTGCCACCTCACCTGAGGAGATACGTGACGGTTATGTCGGATTCGCCGGTCTTACGGCCCAGTGCCTTAATGCCCGGGAGAGATGGAAAACATCCGGGCGACACTGGGCCGAGTCCCTAACACTATGTACACCCGATTGAACACAATAATATAAGGTTTGTTAAAGTTTTACACTTGTGAAGTTTACATATAAACTTTACAAGCGCCCTTCGAGCTTAATTCGAATTCGTTTATCAAAATTATTACTCATGCTTGGTCCTAAGGTCAGCAAATCGAGTTAATTTCGTACAACGGACTCACAGGATGCCGCGGTATCTAAATTATTGACTCGAAAGTGTAGAACCTCGAACTTCTCGCAGCAATATTATTTAAAGTTCATAGTGTTATTTGATTTTAAAACGCTACGTTCATTATGTCATAATCGGAAGTTGTTTGCTTAAGTATCAACTTGAAATCTTTAGAACACCCACATTTCGCCGAGCTTAGTTCCGTCCCAGATATGATAGGGGGCGAGTCTATCATATCTGCGAGTCATATCGGGCACAAATTCCAGACTTCGGGCTGATAGTGAAAAATCCAATATCATTTTGGCCGACCCGGGGATGAAATGTTATTTGGTATAGAGAACAATAGTTATGTTCAATGGCAACATCGCTCAGTCTAATATTAGCAATGGGATATGACTACAGCGCGAATGGGGCTCGAAGTGGTTGTTCAAAGCTGGTTGTTCAAGCTTCTTGATTCAGTATGGTGTGTGATGTTTTCCGTTGCCAAATAAACTCCCTTCTTTCCCCAAGACCAATTCTCCATTCCTTTTCTATCCAGCTTAGCTGGCATTGGTAGTGTTAATATCCATTGGCGACAGTAACCACTTACCATCAAGTGTCACCTACTCTCTAAATCTATTCCCGTGCAACTTATGTGTGTGTGACTTTCCATTGAAATACAATTCCAAGCTAGAAACTCATATTTCTCAGCCTAAGCACGTAATATTACACATAAGAGCTCCAAAATTATAGTAGTTCCCTTTTTTATTTGAATAATATATTAGACTTATTTGAATGCCTCGGTGGCGTGGTTGTATTTCGGTACGACTACGGTTCTGAGGTCTCGGCTTCGATCCCCGGGTCGGGCAAAGTGATATTGGATTTTTCCATATCAGCCCAGAGTCTGGAATTTGTGCCCGATATGGCGATATATATATATATATGGCGATAGGCTCGCCCCCTATCACATCTGGGACGGAACTAAGCTCGGCGAAATGTGGGTGTTCTTGTTCGTTAGTACGCCTCTGCCTACCCCTTCGGGGATACAGGCGTGAGCCTATGTTATGTTATGTTATTTGAATAATTAGTTTAATATATCTTAGCTAATTAATGTTGTGTTAATCATTTAATAAAATATTGTAATTAGCATATTTCAGTAGTCAAAATGCATAAGAGGAAAACACATTACTTAGTTAAGCATAAGTACATACACGGGCTTTGGTACACGTTTGGTATGATAATGATACGGTATTGAAACCGTCATGAATTTTGTGTTTAAATGATCGTCAACCTGATAAAAGTCGCAGGAAGTCCTTGTATGCAGGCCGCTTCCAACGGGTCGATCTAGAAATCTTTGGGAAACATGTGATTAGTAGTGGACGTCCTGTGGCTGATAATGATGTTCTTGGTTTGTTAAACTTTTGGTTTTGGTTTGTTGAACTTGTAGATTTCCATACACGGCGACTTCGTTCGCACGGGTGTCGTATCGGAACTGTGCTTTTTCTCGGGGTAAGGGGTGATCTGTCATTCGGGAATAATATAGCCTGCTATAACTGGTGAAGGAATTTTCAAAATTTGTTGCAAAATATGTTTTAACCCGTCGTAGGCGGCACATATATATGTTACATAAGCGTATGGGCCACCGGTGGCCGAGCCGCCCGTGACTATCAACGAGATTATTTATTTCTACACACGTATAAAAACTTCCACACTTCACTTTTTTACAATAATAACTGTGCAAATTTCAGTAATGTTATTCTAGGGGTGCTGTGTTCTGTAAACCCCATAGATAAGTTGAGAGCACTTCCGAGGTGGAGCAATGTTTGTTTATTATATACTACTTTAGTTTCTATGTGGAATATGTTGTAGTTTTTGCATTAAGTAACATTTATTTTATGAACACTTAGTTTGTTATACATAAGCTCACGCCTGTATCCCCGAAGGGGTAGGCAGAGGCGCACTAGCGAACTAGAACACCCACATTTCGCCGAGCTTAGTTCCGTCCCAGATATGATAGGGGGCGAGCCTATCGCCATATCGGGCACAAATTCCAGACTCCGGGCTGATATGGAAAAATCCAATATCACTTTGGCCGACCCGGGGATCGAATCCGAGACCTCAGAACCGTAGTCGTACCGAAATACCACCACGCCACCGAGGCAGTTTGTTATATTAAAATGTAATATCGTTTGTTTTCCTAAATAAATAAAATAAAATATAATAATCATAAGGATTCCATCTATCTCTAGAGGCCTGTTTTGAAGGCTGAAAGCTAAACTAAGCTAGCCTAGAATCCAGCAAACAATAAACATACAAACTATGTACAAACTGATATTACATTATGTATAGCACAAACAATGCCGCTACGAAGCTCATAAATCCGTCCTTGGCTATTGTTACCAAAAACAAAGGTCTTACGTCTCGCTCACTCTTGGAAGCACGTTCATATAGACATCCCACTCGCACTGTTTAAATAGTAATTCGAGCTTCCTGTTCGTAAGTTATTAACATAAAAATCCTACCGAACTTATTTAACTTAATAAGGTTTGTTGTTTATTTAAATAAAGGTGACGCCATGTTTTGTTTATAACTGGATGCTTGTTTATAGAGGGAAGATGAAAGGTTTTGAAAATAAATTATTAATGGTAGGACCACGGACCTTCGATCAGACGCCGCCATTACGTGTTGATAGATCGAATGAGCCGAAAACTCTGCTTCACTTTCAATGTTTCTAGCGCTCCGTCCATCTTTTTTTACGTCCGTGGGTAGGACTTTCTGATGCGAGAGTCCCTGTTAGATAACAGTAACTACCATCGCAATGTATATTTCTACCACCTAACAGCTTTGAGACCCGCTGTATGCCGCCGGTTTGAGAAACATTTTAGTCAAGTAATTACTGTGCATGATGAGAGAGGTCTATTGGCAGCGTATATAGGTTGTAAACTGGGAGGTCCTGGGTTCGATTCCCAGGTCGAGCAGAAGTTTTTTCTAAAACTATTTGTATAGGACTGAAGCCCTAGAGTGGAGTTGATATCAGGCAGGCATCTGGTCGTTAAAACGAATCCACGTCTTTTCTGCGACATGCTTGAAGAGAGTATGTTGCGCCGACTCCAAATTATGATCTATGAATAGAGCGATCCCTTTTCCTTCCCTTCCATTCACTCCTTTTAGGTTGGCAACGCACTCATGATTCTTTGTGTCTTGGGTGTCTATGGGCGGTGGAGATCACTTACCATCAAGTGACCCATCTGTTCAGTTACCAGTCTCTGCTATAAAAAAAAATTTGCTCATAGTCCGAGTCATATTTTACAAGAAAAATAGTCTGACAGACCGAATAAGCAAATATTTTCTTGTAAAAAATGTCTCGGAGTAAGTGGAAGTTCGATTTAGGAATTCCAAACCTTCACTGGGTTCGTTTTTTGACTGAAACTTAGTCAAAGTTCGCATTATAGATGTCACCCTAAGATGGGATAGGTAGAAAGAAAAAAAAAATGCAATTTAAAATCGAATGACTCAGGATGGGGACGTATCAGTGATCTTCAGGGCTTTTGTTATTCAAAGTGCGGCTGGTGTTGCTACTGTTGTAAAGAATGGTGGATGCGTTGTTTACGAAACAAGTTCGCGTGAAGGAAAGCCGACCCACGCATAAGTACATTCGATCTCATTTCCGACGCCGGATCCCCAGATACAACCTTTACGGCGCATTATCACGAAGGCGGGCTGACCCGAAAATAAAAAAAACATCGTACATAATCAAAACACAGTGTTATCTGTCCGTGCCGTGTTCATTTATTACGGCGATATTCATCGGAGGTACGGTGCGTTTCCATTGGCAAATTATTGTTAAATTCATATTTTTAACAGAGTCCGCCTTAAGAGTTCCTATTTTTTTATATTTTTTTATAGCAGAGATTGGCAAACGAACAGATGGGTCACTTGATGGTAAGTGATCTCCACCGCCCATAGACACACATGACACAAAAAGAATCATGGCTGCGTTGCCAACCTAAAAGGAGGGAATAAAAGGGGAGGGAAAAGGAATTGGGAAAGGGAGGGGGGAAATGGGCCACCGGAAATCTCACTTACCGAACGAAACACGACAGCAAGCTGCCACTTTAAGTCGGTTTTCTGTGAGACAGTGGTATCTAACCGGTCGAGCCGGCCCATTTGTGCTGTAGACGTTACTGTCTACAGCGTGGCTCTACCACTCAAATAACCATAGTCCTAGTCTCCTTCTTCTCCGTTATATCACTCCAATGTGAAGTGCGCGTAATTCACTTTGCAGAAGAGTGTTACACCAACAATTTGGATTAGTGTAAAATAAGGGCGACTTGCAGCGCTGCTACTAATCCTTAAACCCAGATCATTCCTATATTTGAATCGTGATTTAGGATAAATTGGAGATCCAATCCTAAGGTAATCGCGGTAGAAAACCCGACCCGACTTGAGAGGTGAACCTAGGTCCCGAGAAGTCCAATGTATCCTGCCAGGAGTTTCAGAAGTTTAAAACAACTAACCCCAAAACTTATATCAACATTTAAGTCTAATGACAGCGTATATGGGCTGTAGATCGCGAGATCTTAAGTTCGAATCCCAAGTAGGGCAGCGTGGTTATTCCAATACGACGTGTTCGGTACTTAATTCCTCAAAGATGGTTGATGCCAAACAAGCAGCTGATCGTAAAAATTAAACCGATCCTTTCTGCAACACGCTTGAAAATGTGTTGTCAAAATCATCGTTGTCGGATAAAGGCATGTGTAAGAGAAGTAATATTATCGTGGTACAGTGGTAACGCGCCCCCACCACGGAGATACAGTCGGCTGGTCACTTTCCACAGTACCTGTGCCCTTTGTCCGCCACAATTGGAACGGTAAATTCAATTTATCTGAACGCACATCGCGTCTGTTATCATACCAACGATTATTTGTCGAGAGTCGAGGCCCCTTGTTCATGCATTTGTATGTTAACTAGTTGATATGGTGCGGAAATTGCCTTTTTAATTAAATAATATGAGTGAAAGTGTTGGATGTAGCACACACGATGTTTTTTTGGCGTTGGCGATTCGCGACTACTAAGCGTTTTTTATGTATTCGATGTGGTAGATTCATGCTTTATCTAAAGAAAAATTTAAAGTAAAGTACCAAAGGCACAGTCATGCCGCTGCCTACGGGGGAGGGGACAGGAAATAAATAGGGATAGGGATTTTGAGGTATATGGGAAATCTCGCACTATACGGAAGTCGGAACACAATAGCAAGCATTATCACCTAGAAAAATATCCACCCGACCTGAGAATCGACCCAAGGAACTCTCGGTTCACACTCCATACACATAGTACACACTGCCACTAAACAAAAGAGGAGACTACGTTTCCTGTGTCCTTTCTACCTGCCTTTATCCCACTTTAATATGGGGTCAGCTCAACACACTTTTTTAAGCATGTTGCAGGAACGATATGGCCTAGTTTTTACCACCAGCTGTCTGTTTGACGTCAACCCCCGCCCGGGACATCAAATGCTTGGAAAATAGTATTAGAAAAACACTAAGCCCGACCTGAGAATCGAATCCAGGACCTCCAGGTTTACAGCCTATACACACTGTCACTAGACCAAAGAGGCGACTGCTGCGTTTCCTGTGTAATTATATTTTTATATTTTATATTCGTGCCTTTAATGGTTGGGTTATGCCTGAACTGATGTACTCTTTTGGCATACTCAAATGGACTCAGACCGAGTTAGATACCCTGGATCGAAAGGTCCGGACTCTACTAACTGCACACCGAACGCATCATCCACGATCGTCTGTTATGAGATTGTATATCCCGCGGAGATGCGGGAGCCGAGGTTTACTTAATGCCAAGGACCTGCATAACCGCGAGATATGCAATCTCAGGAATTATTTCCTCCGTAGCGAAGTGGTGATGCATAAGGATATGGGCTTGGTAGATAAAGGATTCACCCCACTCTCACTGGCAAATAATAGTTTTATTATTAATGGTATTAATTATGTTAATCAAGTACGATGACAGCATTTGTTTGTTAAGTTCAGGGCAGTGGGATATTGACCCCAAGGGATTCGTAAGTGTTTACCGTGGGATTTGGAGTCATGTTCAGTTAGTAAATTGTATAATCGTATTATTTTATGTGGCATACCTAATGTACATTGTACACACATGGTGAAAAACCTTAAATACTGACTCATTCCATTGAGTCACAGGACTAGCCTGGTCAAATATTAGCCGACTACGGCGAAAAGAGGGTTATGATCAGGGGTATTTGCGATGTCATATATGTAAGTTTATATATCAGTTATACCTTTGTCTAACCCTTAACACATAAACATAACAAGCTCACGTCTGTATCCCCGAGGCAGAGGTGAACTAGTGAACCCACATTTCGCCGAGCTTAGTTCCGTCCCAGATGTGATAGGGGGCGAGCCTATCGCCATATTGAGCATAAATTCCAGACTCTGGGTTGATACTGAAAAATCCAATATCATTTTGCTTGACCCGGAGATCGAACCCGAGACCTCAAGACGGTAGTCGTACCGAAATACAGCCACGCCACTGGTTACCAGGCAGGCAGTTACCCTTAAATATAGTTAAAATGGCTTTACCTCCCAAAATACATGAACGTTAATGTCCCCGATAAGTTTATCAATAAGGCGTCGTAGCCCATTAGTTGCTAACTACCGGACGGTCTAAATCACCCCGACCCACGAGATATGGGATATTACGGGATTCCAGATGTACTTGGGGAATAATTTCGCTAAATTTAACTCAGAAATGTATGCAGAATCCGTTATCAAAAACGAGAATGTTGTAAAGAGGTGAAATAGTTTGTATGGCAGTAATCAAGTCTCAGGTGAAATATAATTGTTGTTATTTTTATAATATAATGCCTAGATATATGTATACCTCTATATTCACTAATTGAATTTTACAAACATTTCTCTGTGATTACAGTGGCAGCATTAAATATGGGGAAAACGCCCATAGTTAAATATCATCCCGGAAAATCGCATTCCGGGATCGGCCAGCTTGAGCAGCAGCAGCAGAGACTGGCAAACGAGCAGATGGGTCACCTAATAGAAAGTGATCTCCACCGCCCATAGACACCCAAGAAACAAAAAGAATCATGGGTGCGTTGCCAACCTAAAATGAGGGAATGGAAGGGAAGTGGAGGGGGAAATGGGCCTCGGGAAATCTCACTCAACGAAGGAAACGCGACAGCAAGCTGCCACTTATGTTGGTTTTCTGTGGTAGTAAAAATAGTACAAATAGTAAAAAGAAATATAAAATAAGTAGAAAGAGTACATCAGTTGCTCGGGTTCGGATGTCCAATGATGGTAAAACTTTCGTTCCCTATCGTGTAACGTGGTGGAAATAAGCTTAGCGAGATGTGGATACCCCGTCGCCAATACAGGCGAGAGCTTGTGTCAGTATGTTATTAAAAAAAAGAATATTCCATTACAAATTCAAAATTACCTCTACAATTTAAAAAGATGGCTTCTCCAATGTGATACAAAGCATTCTGTTAACACAGTCTCAAAAGCCACATCGCGGACTGAATGCACGCCTTTCACGTAGCGCTACAATATCAATCATCCTGGCTTCCCTCGGCCTGCTCGGGGTGGGCGCCCGTCGCCGAGGCAACAGGGATGTTTGAACGTACCTGGCTTTTAGTATAAAGAGATGTGACGGCAATTGGTAAAAAAAAGTATTATGTCAGTAATTTAAGAGCGACAACATTTTGATGCCTAAGCTATAAATATATCGTCAACATAAGTATGATGTTGGTTTGAAACTATATACGTATTTCCATTTAGTATACCTGCAATTTCTGTGACGTCACTTTCTCCGTCCATATGCTACAATGATTTTTATGAACTGTAAATAATATTTTTTAAATTGATTGATTTCACATGTTTTTAAATAATGCAGCTAGTTTCGTTATTTATATATATATGCAGATACTACCGAACTTTTCTGCCCCATCGGATAAATCTTGGAAATCTTTGGGAGACGCTTATGTCCAGAAGTGGATGTCCTGTGGCTTATAATGTTGATGAAGTAGTATTGTTGCTATCTCGGTAAACCGAGACTAAAGTCTCAATAGCTTTTCGTCACTGCTTTCGACATGTACCACACGCTATACTAGTGTTCTTCATTAGTAGAGGAACAATGTGTCCACGCCACCTTGATAGCGACGCGCTACATCTCTATTCGGCAATGTAGTGGAAATAGAGTGGGGCCCAGATGTGATTTATAGCTGGAGATGGCCGAGGATAGTCGGAGATGGTCGGGGGTGTGACGTCGTTACCGCGAGTGCGCCTCTGTTCTTAAAGTTCAGTATAACCTTCGCCGAAATGTCGACACGCCCTACATTAAACTACGATTTACGTCAATACGACTTGACTATATGGATTGGAAAAGGTTTACTATGGAGTTTTAGACTAAAAACCGGCTAAATTCCTGGACGGGCACCCATCAATTTTTGTTTAAGATTTTCGATTTGAAAGCGTAAGTTGCCTGGAGTAGGAATTTGTGCCAATATGAGGACAGATTAACCCCTATCTCATGAAGAAATGGGATATCTTGATTTAGGTACTTCAGGGCATCTGTGTGTACCGTAGGCGTATGTTCTAAGAATTTATGTATATTGTAAAATAGTACCTCGACTGCCTCGGTGGCGTGGTTGTGTTTCGGTACGACTACCGTTCTGAGGTCTCGGGTTCGATCCCCGGGTCGGGCAAAGTGATATTGGATTTTTTCATATCAGCCCGGAGTCTGGAATTTGTGCCCGATATGGCGATAGGCTCGCCCCCTATCACATCTGGGCGAAACATAAACACATAACAAAGCTCGGCGAAATGTGGGTGTATTAGTTCGCTAGTGCGCCTACCCCTTCGGGGATACAGGCGTGAGCTTATGTGATGTGTAAAATACTAGCAACGTGTACTTTTAATAGAACTGTTTATTATTCATAACATCAACTCTATTTAGGTTCGCTCTTTTACATACTAATTGTATAATCGTTTCGCAACTCTCGTGATCTGAAATGACGTCAATGCCTAGATATATATGTACATACACTAATTGACTTTTACATCCATTTCTCTCTGATTGCAGTGGCACCATTAAATATGGTGAAAATTCCCAGATTAAAATATCATTCCAGAAAATCGCGTTCCGGGACCGGCCAGCTTGACAGGTCGGCATAATTCTGGTATTCGTTAAGATTTTTTTTATAGCAGCGACTGGCAAATGAGCAGATGGGTCACCTGATGGTAAGTGATCTCTACCGCCCATAGACACCCAAGACACAAAGAATCATGGGTGCGTTGCCAAT
This sequence comes from Clanis bilineata, assembly GCA_036417725.1. Taxonomy (NCBI): domain Eukaryota; kingdom Metazoa; phylum Arthropoda; class Insecta; order Lepidoptera; family Sphingidae; genus Clanis; species Clanis bilineata. The sequence continues at coordinate 624,260 of CM071139.1, read as the reverse complement.
CTAAAAGGAGGGAATGGAAGGGGAAGGAAAAGGGATTGGGCAAGGGAGAGGGGAAGGGCCACCGGAAAACTCAGTCACCGAACGAAACGCGACAGCAAGCTGCCACTTTACGTCGGTTTTCTGTGAGACAGTTGTATCAAACCGGTCAAGCCGGCCCATTCGTGCTGTAGATGTTACTGCCTACAGCGTGGCTCTACAACTCAAGCGACTCTCAGCGATCAAAATTATAATTGGATTGCATTTGATTTGCCATCAGGTTAACAATAAATTAAGCTATGCTAAAATAAAACAATCTAATTTTTTTACGGTTCTTTTAAACCATTTCGACAGCCTCCGTGGCAAAGCGGGCGAGTAGCCGGCTGTGCAGCGAGAGGCCGTGGGTTCGATCCCCGCACCGAGACAAATGTTTGTATGGCCTACAGATATTTGTTTCGGGTCTGGGTGTTGTGAGACCGTGCGTCTCTCGTAGTTCCTGATACTCACGACACAAGACTCGACCTTAGTGTGGGGTTAGGACTATGTATGTGACTGTTAGGTGTTATTTATTTATTATAACATTTTGGGATCATACACATATTCGTAAGCTAAAGTTAAAACTGTTTTGTCACATTCGATGAAGACACTTCTCATCCAAATATATTATTACGTTAATAAACCACAACCTTACTAAATAAATAATGATGTTATTGTACTGAATAAAGGGTAATTTATTTACAATATAACTCCTGCGTTCAGAGGGCGACGTACGTTTTAACATCAATTTACACAGTCTCTCCATATTAAAGGATAAATAAATTTTATTTGGCCTCAAATTGGAGGACTTGTTAATAATATTTATGTTTTCATGCGCCATTGCTCGAGAAATTTAAATTGCGTGGTATTTGTGAAGAAGCTTCCATTATTTCGATTAAATGTGATTTATTCGATAACTGCTGTTATGACTTTTCTATGCAATAATGAGAGCTATTTAATAGTGGTGAGCGACCATGGACCATTACACGGAATATTGGGTGATTACTGGCTTTATTATAATTTATTATATTATAGAATTTGTAACTAACTGAATTTACGTCCTCACGAAATCCCGATGAACTATGGTTTTGTAGTCTCAGTCACTATGATGTAAACAGTGAAAATTATTATTAAGTAATTACTAATGGTTATAATCTAGACATCTAGAAACATTGTCACTATCAAATAATTCCTGTTGTTATATTTTTATTTTGTAATTTATAAATCATCATCATCATCATCAGCCATAGGTCGTCCACTGCTGAACATAGGCCTCCCCCAAAGATTTCCATTTGCCTGAAAAGTTTTAAAATGACTTTTAGTTTGTCAGGACACTATTTTGGAAATAGTGCCCGATATGACGATAGGATCATCACCTGTCACATAGTAAAGGAAAATAAACTGAGCGAGATCCACACCGACAGGCCTGAGCTTATGTGTAGCTTAAAGTTTTCAGATTCGTTTTTTATGTGCTAAATTTATACAAGCAAAAACTATCTTACATTATGTTTTATATATGATGTAACAATGTTACATAAAGGTTATTGTGCATCCAAGGTGTCGTAATAAAAAACTGCACATACAAGATGTGTCACAAATATCGGTCGCATCGTGTTTACTGCCGAGTATTGGTTGCGCAAGACGGAGACTGCTGTTGCTAACTTACGACGCTACGTGCATTTCACACGATCCGGCTACCGGATGACGGGCGCCGGGTACCTACTTACTTTCATGCCCAAAGAGATTATGAAACTAAAGTCAAGTAAGATAAATCAGAATCAATTTTGGATTATATTTCTATTCGAGCACACCAAAGTGATTACACAATATCTGATGGTAAGCACAGTACAGTCCAAAGTACCAGTGACCATTTCAAAACAGTTTATAGGTGGTCATCAGAATCATGATACTCCGAAGAGGGAAGAAACAAATCGAGTGATGCGGACAAACCGATGAACTTCGTCCTAAGTGAAACACAAACTTTTATATAAATATCGATTGAAAGATTCACAAACTTTCAGTTTTGTCTTTTAGAGAAACTATAACCAAAATTGAAAGTCCTCGATAAAATTCACTAGTTTGCTCACAAAGACATTAAACAGTATAGTTGTATGTAGTGTTAAATCTCTTTGTGTGCTCACTTTGGTCGAAAATTACATTGTATTATTGATATTGGTATATTAGCGCAGCGTAGGACGTCCACCTACAAGGTGGACCGACGACCTCATAAAGGTCGCAAGAAGTCTCTGGATGCAGGCCGATTCCAACAGGTCTAACTGGAAATCTTTGGGGGAGGCCTATGTTCAGCAGTGGACGTCCTATGGCTGATGATGATGATGATTGATATTGGTAGCCCTTGACACGCCAACGTTACATGTCGTGTCATGGGTACTTATTATCCGGCAACCGGATCATGTAAAAGGCTCACTATTAATATAATGTTTTTTTTCAGAGTTCTTATCTAAACTAAGCAAGATTTTGGAACTTAAAAATCATCGAATTGAAACAATATTTTTAAAAATAATGAAATTTGTCTGTGTATGCGTTTGAGTTTATTGAACTACGGATTTATGCACTTTTTTCCATATAAACGTTAATTATATCAAATTTCACGTTCATCCGTTCGCGCAATCTCTTAAAAAGGTGTATAAAAGCTTTCGCTTCACGTTTTAATATATGTATATGTAGGTGATTACAAAAACGTCATGGAATTACATCAAACATAATAATTGATAAGTGTTTTATTTTACATTCCTGGAATAACTACAAACAAGCTGCATTTATCTCAAGAAAATATCTAATAAGTTAAAAAGACTTTAAATTTATGCCTCTATCACCAAGAAATTCATTTTTTTTATAGCAGAGACTAGCAAACGAGGAGATGGGTCAAATTGTTCAACGTTGTCAACCTTAATGGAGGGAAATAGGGATTGGGAAAGAAAGGAAAGGGATGGAATTGGGCCTCCGGATATCTCCCTCACCGAACGAAACGCGACAGCGACCTGCCACGTTACGTCGGTTTTCTGTGAGACGGTGGTATTAAACCGATCGAACCGGCCCATTCGTGCTGTAGACGTAGCTGTATACAGCGTGGCTCTACAACACTTAAAAATTCTAAAGTCGAGACGAGTTATATAGCATATTTTTAAATAATAATATAGGTTCAATGTTGCTACGCTGACTGATTTGAAACGCTTCTTATACAAAACAAATAACACAAGTTTTTCAAATAGAACGTTAATTGGTAAAGCAATCATAATTTGGCTGGATTTGAGCGGTTTATGTGGGTTTTACATCGATTTGACTGAAGGTACCTCCCGGTCCACAGCTCACATTTATATGTTGCCACAAGACCAAGGAGGCGACTTCTTCACTGTCTTTATTAAGTGATTTCCACCATCAATGGACATTAAAATAGTTTTTGGAAAGAGGAAGGGGTGTTTGGACCTCAAGAAATATACCTTATATATACATATATATGTACAAGCTGTCACTTCATATCCATATTCCATGAGACTTTGGTAGTACTTGATCGGTCCCTTTTATGCTGTAGGTAAAATGATAGCCAGACTAATGCCGGGTACACACCAACCCAACGAAGGCGAAAGGACGTTCGCGAAGGGCCATCGGCGATGCCGAACGTTCCCGCCGAACATTCACACGAATCTTTGCTATTGCGTTCACACAACAGTATGACAGATGTATACCCGCCATAACATTTACAATAATCAGGAAAAATGTGGAAATTTTTCTATAGACTCCATGACGAGGAGGTTCTCAATTCATTGGTGTTTTATTAAGTTGGGATGTTACCATGAAAAATATGACCTAATTTGAAGTTGTTTTTTGTGTTTGACATAGCTTACTGTAAGCGTGGTTCTCATATGATCACGGGGTTTATAGGTGACTTGTAATTATTTGAAACAAAATGTCCAAATATCTGACCTTCAAAACACATGTACACATGGCAAGAACAAATGTGTGAATTGCAGAAGTTGTTCCCAACAGTCATTAATGGAAAGATTTTATGTTACCACTTGTACAACTGGGCAAATAATGTAAATTAAAAGTAAATTTGGCCGTGAGTCAGTCCATCTCGATTGGCTGATGCGAGACAAAGAAACTGTTGTTTTTGGTCTTCATAATATTTATAATATCTTTTGCAGACTTGTTTTGACATTTACTGGGTATATTTTGAATATTTCTTCGTGTAATTGGAGTTGTTTATGCGGTTCAATACCGTAATCAGTTTCTGTTAAAAAATATAATGAAATTAGGAAATATATCCATAAGATCAGTTGCCTCTATGGTTTATTGGCTGGAGGTCCTTAGTTCAAATTCTAGGTCAAGCAAACTGCTTTTTAACTGCTTTCTAACTTTTACTGCAGACTTAAACTTAACACATAACATAAGCTCACGCCTGTATCCCCGAAGGTGTAGGCAGAGGCGCACTAGCGAACTAGAACACCCACATTTCGCCGAGCTTAGTTCCGTCTCAGATGTGATAGGGGTCGCACCCTATCGCCATATCGGGCACAAATTCCAGACTCCGGGCTGATATGGAAAATTCCAATATCACTTTGCCCGACTCGGGGATCGAACCCGAGACCTCAGAACCGTAGTCGTACCGAAATACCACCACGCCACCGAGGCAGTCATAAATAATCATAAATTTTGATTTAAAAATTTTATATAAGTACAGAATTCATAAACTATGACTGTGGTGGTCGCTGTTTTTTTTTTGGACTACACTGTCTTTACCGTCAGCAAGATCTAAACAAACAAGTAAGGTATTCGGCCTCATTTCGTTGTTTTGGTTTACATAATAATAGCTGTCGCTTATTTGCAGATAATTTAGTCAGCGATTGGATATCGTAAGTAAGCGGAATATGACGTGATCTTGTTTTTGTTCTGATCTTCGGGGTTTCAAGGGCAAGACGACAGGGATGTCAGCTTCACCTAATTTCTATTTTTTCGACCGAATTTCACAAAAGGCCTATTTATTCCTTTACATTTCCTTAACTACCCAGTACTACGTATATTACTTGTGAATCTTGTCACTGACTTCCGGAAGTCGTTTTATAAATTTTACTCACGCTTTTAATTGCAGTATTTTAATACAGGTTCGGATTCAAGTGTGTGTGTGGGAGATAAAAAAAAAATTGAATAACACCCATTCACCAATCGCACACTTAGGTAATAATATGAGTCTTGTCAGAGTAGTAGATAATATGAGTTTTGTGTGGTGCGTATCAGAGGGAGTTTTGGTCTCACAACACCCCCCGAAAGAAATATCGGTGAACTACACAAACATTTGTCTCGGTGCAGGAATCGAACTTCCGGCCTCTCGCTTGATGGCAGGTCACCCGTGGCGCTGCTTATGACGTTTACGGTGATTTTGCTCAGAATATATACAGGTAGAGGGGGTTGACGTCAGACAGTCAGCCTGTCGTAAAAACTAAGCAAAATTATTTTTGCAACATGTTGGAAAACGTGTGTTGACCCCACATTAAGGTGGGGTAATGGTACAGAAAGAAATAACGAAATAACTTAATTTGACAATCGTTACAGATTAAAGATTACTAGGTCGGTAGTTTCGTGGAACATCAAACCCCTTTTATTTCCCTTAGTCCACTCCTGCCTCGGGCGTATATCACGGCGTCCCAGCAGGCCTCACTTTGCCAAATTGTGTTTGTGGTTAAAGGGTAGGTAACGCTCAATCTTCCGAAAAAAGAGTAGCGTGGGATACGGTCATGATAACATCAAGTTATTAATTTATAATTTCATTTCTTTTAAGGGTTTTAATTAAGTTTTTATTGCTTTTTTTACGAATTAACGAGACTTTGTAAAATATAACGCAGTTCCTTGATTAAGTGGACGTTGAATTGCCAAAAAAGAGGGCGCTGAAATTAATTATTTATGTGCATATTGCGCGGTATTAAAAATATTTTAAAATAATATAACATAAAGGCGTGAGCCTCTATCCCTGAAGGGGTAGGCGGACTAGCGACCTAGAACACCCACATTTCGCCGAGCTTAGTTCCGTCCCAGATGAGATAGGGGGCGAGCCTATCGCCATATCGGGCACAAATTCCAGACGCCGGGCTGATATTTTAATAAACAATTTTTGGAAAAAGCATGAGTCTCTACAATTAAGCAAACGTTTCAAGCCTCCGTGGCGCAGTGGGCGAGTAGCCGGCTGTGAAACGAGAGGCCGCGGGTTCGATTCTCGCACCGACACAAATGTTTGTGTGGCCCACAGATATTTGTTTCGGCTCTGGGTGTTGTGAGACCGAAAGTCTCTCGTAGTTCCTGATACTCACGACACAAGACTAGTATCTTAGTGTGGGGTCAGTGAGGTATCGGGTTCGATCCCCGGTTCGGGCAATGTGTAATTGGATTTTTCCATATCAGCCCGGAGTCTGGAATTTGTGCCCGATATGGCGATAGGCCTCCCCCGAAATCTTTGGCTACTATGGCTGATGATGATGATGATGATGATGATGATGGCGATAGGCTCGCTCCCTATCACATCTGGGACGGACCTAAGCTCGGCGAAATGTGGGTGTTCTAGTTCGCAAGTGCACCTCTGCCTACCTCTTCGGGGATACAGGCGTGAGCTTATGTATGTTATTGTAACATACTGTAATCCATTTAAAAAAGATAAACATAACTCTTTTCCTAAATTGGCTCATCAATTAAACGAACGGAATAGGCCAATGGCGAATTATAAATAATACGTATGCAAACAATGAGAGAGATAAGGGCGTTTGTTCATGACAGGAAATGGCGGGCATAGAGATAGTGGTAGCTAATTAATTTGTAATTCCCCCCTCCGAACACCCCTCCACTTCCTGAATAAGTAGGTCATATTAATAGATTGCGGTTTGTGCTATCTTATTATAGTTACTATGTCATTATATTATTCTGCGTCTAAATAATCGAAGCTTTCAAAATTAATTAATTTATGCAATTATAATAATGCCCTCCTAATCGTTTTCGATTATGGCGAACCCTTTTGCTATTCCACTAAACCCTAAATTTGAAGACTCTATCACAAGAGGAGTAATAGAGTTGGCCAGCATTATTGTAGGTGTAAATATACGTTTCGGTTTGGATTTAATTAGCAGACGTCTCTCATCAAGGGTCACTAAACGAGCATCCTCAAATGCTTTAACAGCTTTTTGGATGGTGGTACGTATATAAATCAAAATAATTTATTGAATCCATAAAATGTTCAAACATTATTTAGATTTCGTCAAATTTTAACTCTACCGCCTGTTCGGAAGGCTGTTTCGCCAGAGAAGAACGGGCAAGAAACTCTGACGTTGCTCTTTTTAACACCAATTTACAGAACAGCACCAGATACAAAAGAGCTTAAATTAGAGCAGCTAAACCATGATAACAATAGATATCTAATAATATAGGGCAAAATAACATACAAGATACACTGAGCGACCCCATAGCCACGGCAAGTTGAATTGACACAAGCAAACAAAACAGTCCAGGCAGACCAGTCTCCACAAGTAGCACCCGTTCACGGGGGTTTCAAGGAGGGTCCTTGAAATAAGCTATTAAGGTCACGATCGGTACATTGGAAAACTTAACTGACCAACATTTAAATTTTTAAAAAATAAAATAAAAAAATAAAAATCTTTATTGATCACGTAGGCATGTAAAAAAGCACTTATGACAAGTCAACACAAGTAAATTTTAAATTAAGATCAATATAATTTACATTATATGTAAATTTGAATTTGAAGACAGGCAGGCACGTATGGACATAATAACGATGGGATGGCTAAGATAGGGTGATAAGGGGAGATAGGAATGGATTGTATGGGAATGGCATATGGCAGGAATGGTGGCAGGGGATTGACTGGAAATACTGGAAGCAGTTGGGATTGGTGCATGAGGCCCTATCCTAGCTAACCTACCAGTACTACCTTAAACTTGTGATTATTGTTTAAGAATACCATGCAAAGAGTATTCAACCGGAACTAACAAGGCAATCTTTACCTGACTCGGTAAGTTACTCTCCTTGTCACTACTCGGTATGATGCTTATATAATCTATAACATAAGCTCACGCCTGTATACCCTAAGGGGTAGGCAGAGGTGCACTAGCGAACTAGAACACTCATATTTCGCCGAGCTTAGTTCCGTCCCAGATGTGATAGGCGAGCCTATCGCCATATCAGGCACAAATTCCAGACTCCGGGCTGATATGGAAAAATCCGATATCACTTTGCCCAACCCTGGGACGAGCCCGAGACCATATAACCACGCCACCGAGGTAGTCATATTCTCATAGTTATATAATCTATTCTTTTATTATTCGCCTATCACCTCACCTTCATATTTATCCGTGGTTGTTACATAATGTACCCAAAGTCGCCCGTTCCTGACGGCAAGCAGCAATGAGCTCTGTGTTCCAGTTTGAAGGTGCAGAAGCCTGTAAAATGAGTAAAGTTTACGAGACTTCACGTTAATTGTCGAACTCTCGGAGACGAAACCGGAGCAATGCCATGCATTCAATGGTGCCTTGTAGAACTTTGTAATACGAAGTTGGAGAAGCTGTTACTACCGTTTATGGGCATTGGGCGGTATACTATGTAAATGTGCCTTGTGATTCAGTGGATCGACCATGATTTTTTTGGCATCATAGTTCAGTTCAACCTGTGTGCTGGGTTTCAGGAACTACGAGGGACCTACGGTTCCACAACTCCCAGACGCGAAACAAATGTAGGATCACACAAATATTTCTCTCGATATCTCGGGGATCGAAGCCGCGGCCTTGCGTGTCACAGCCGACTATCGCCTGCTGCGCCATGGGGCTGTAGAGTTAGTTTCAAAACAATGATGGCTTTTGTTTTTCCATTTATTTTAGTTAATAGTAGTTTTGCAGGTAGCGATAGCTCAGTTGGGAATCGTATGTACTGCCGAGACGAGTGTCGGAGGGTCGAGACCTACCCCAAAATGGAGCTACACCTCTGACTTTTCTTTGTTATGTGTGTTTTCTTGTTGAATTATCGCTTGCTGTAACGGTGAAGGAAACCTGCATACCCGAAAATTTGTTCATAAGAATTTAGAAGGTATGTATGTAAAGTCTACTACCCTGCATTAGGCCAGCGTGGTAGAATAAAGCCTATCCCTTCTCATTGGGCAGCAGTGGGACAGCAATATTACGGGGCTAATATTATTATTATATTAGTAGTTTCGACTTCATAAAGGTCGCAGGAGTCGCTGCATGTAGGCCGCATCCAACAGGTCGGTCTGGAAATCCTTGGGGGAGGCCTATGTTCAACAGTGGACTGTGGCTGACGGTGATGTAGTTTCGGCAAAAGACCCGTCTTAATATAAGGATATTTAATGATATCATCATTATCGAGATGTATTAGGCACTCGAAATTATTAATGACATAATCACATTTTTAAAAACCTAACAGACTGACTTCAAATCGTGGCCAAATTTATATGAGACCACTCTTGAAATAAGCTCTATCGAACACAATAGATTTCGAGAATTTTGAAAATCGGTCCTCATTTGGTGGAGATATCGCGTAACAAACATTAAAAAAATACAGACGAATTAAAGACCTCCTCCTTTTTGGAAGTCGGTCGATAAATTATACTTTTAACGTGGAACTTCCGCTTTACTTGTTAACATGGTGGTAGTGGATAACAAAGTTGTGCCCACTGCCCAGTGCAATACTGTTGTGGTAGATATATTGGGAGGCAGTAATCGTCCGAGTTGCGACTGTGCGAGCCGATAACCGTGCTGATGACCTGCCGCAACACGCGTGCGCGCCGCCACGTACACACCAACACTATATGTTTTACATACTAGAGGTACATTATATATCATTATAATTGTATTTTAGAAATATCAGTGACTTGCTGGCGGATCCGCTTCTGCGATAAAAGTCTTCTCCTGGGATGCCTATGATGCTTATTATGTCCCCAGGGATAGTGTGTACATTATTTTCAAAATCACTTCCGAAGGTGGTAAAAACAAGCAAACTTTTCAACTTTGTAATGTAATAAATAGTTGATAATGTTGAGATGTTATAATTTCTGAATATTATTGTAAATTCTCAAAGTGGATTTAATAAACTAAATATCGAGCTTCCACCCGCACCTCCTGTATTCAGGTGATTCATCTAATTAAACCGGATTTATAAATTGTATGTAGCCATTTTATTTTATGTTGATCGGATGACGGACGTACAGGGAGCGATATTTTTCATTTTATTCCTTAAATCCGAAATAGTCCTCCCCTCACCAATTCCTATTCCTTTCTTTCCTTTCCTCAGTAAACAGCAGCTTAGCCCTGCCCCTTGCTAGCCTTTCTATATGGTTACCGTTTACCATTATGAACTTAACAATTTCGTCTTAAAAAATTATGATGGATTAGTATTGTGGTGTATTTTATTTGCCATCGGTCTAGGTAGTCATGCTCACTTAAAGTCTATGCTTGTGGCGGCGTCATGTGCCGGGTCGATCACTTCCCTGCAACATGATTGAGGAGGTCGATGGCTGGCACATGCGTCATATTTGTGAACGGGTCCTGCTTGTGGAGACTGGTCTGCCTGGAGTGTATTGTTTGCTTGTCTCGATTCAACTTGCCGTGGCTATGGGCGTCGGGTTATTAGATATCTATTGCTATCATGGTTTAACTGCTCTAATTTAAGGCCTATCTGTATTAGTAACTGACTGTAAACTGATTTTAAAAAAAGCAACGTCAGAGTTTGTTGCCCGTTCTTCCCTGGCGAAACAGCCTTCGGAACAAGCGGTAGAGTTAAAATTTGACAGAATCTAAATGATGTTTGAACATTTTATGGATTCAATAAATATTTTGATTTGAAAAGAAATCTTTCAATTGCAGTTTATCTTCCCATACCCACACCTTGATCAGCAAGTTCTATTACTAGATCGTGTATGCACCGGGGAGCGTTTGGACGATCGCCAACACGTATTCTGTGGCCACTTGCATGTTCAACGTGTCATTGAACTATAATTATGAATCGGCACCACTGCTAAGATTTGTTTTCGTAAACAGAAATAGAGCGGCAGGTGCGGTGTTGCTTGTTTTTTTACGTAATAGCATACTTTTCGAGGAAAGTTTGGTTTTTATCACCAGGTTTAGATTAAGCAATTTGTTGTCCTATTTGTACTTTATAGCGCGTCTTTGGAGTCCTGAGTTTCAATCCCAGTTTGGGAAATATGGTGTTTGTAACACGATTTTCTCGGGATTGGATTCTCCAGGAGTTCATTTCAAACAGAACGATACCGCATCGTTTCAGCAACATGCTCGAAAAAGTTTTTTGTTGTAAATTAGTCTATAAAGACAGTAAATTGACCAATTTGTTACCTTATAACCGATTTGGCATTCGTGGATAGAAAGAGATTTTTTAAGAATCTAAATATGAATGTATATACATTCGTATATAGATATATCTTTATAATCTCACATCTATAAACCAAGGAGTTCAAAATTCAAAGTGATACGAGAGACCATAAAAAAGAATACCAGAATAATCTATTTTGCCTGCGGACTGCCTCCGTGGCGTGGTGGTATTTCGGTATGACTACGGTTCTGAGGTCTCGGGTTCGATCCCCGGGTCGGGCAGTAATATTGGATTTTTCCATATCAGCCCGGAGTCTGGGATTTGTGCCCGATATGGTGATAGGCTCGCCCCCTATCACATCTGGGACGGAACTAAGCTCCGCGAAATGTGGGTGTTCTAGTTCGCTAGTACGGCTCTGCCTACCCCTTCAGGGATACAAGCGTGAGCTTATGTTATGTTATGTTATATAAATATATCTTTATAATCTCACATCTATAAACCAGGAGTTCAAAATTCAAAAGTGATACGAGATACCATAAAAAATAATACCAGAATAATCTATTTTGAATAATTTATTGCAGTCTGTTTTTCATCACAATAAAACGCGGCGCAGTGAAGTGTTCATTAAAAACGTTGTTTTGATTCCGATACTTGGAAACGGCCAACGTTACATAAATTTTGTACGTAATTTATACCATATATTATGTGTAAACATAGGTGTAGTAATATTAACATACATAAAACATTAATTTGAGAGGAGTTTGAAGAAGCGTTTATGCAGGTCTGATTCTGTAACCATCGATTTACTCGTTTATCAGTCGCTGGTCGTTTTGCCGTTTTTGGATAAAAATAATCACGACAGATCGACTTCAAATCCAATCGTGGCTAAATTTATATGGGACCACCCTTGAAATAAGCTCTATCGAAAACAAAAAGAATTTTGAAAATCAGTCCATATTTGGCGGAGATATCGCGAAACATATTTAAAAAAATGCAGATGAATTGTTTGGAAGTCGTCAAAAATGTATGACGGCGACGGCGCTATTTTTTTTCGCTAGTATAATATGTAAGGAAAGATAACTATATATGTGGTAAAGCCGAACAAGACAAATTTGTCTACAGGTGTGGCTGACATCTATAGAGCGGACTTCGAGTAAGGCTGAGTCAAAGAAACGAACTCAGTGGCGGTTTAGAATTTTTAAATCTAACTTCGACTTAGTCCGAGCCATTTTTTACAAGAAAAACAGACTGACAGACTGAGCAAAGATTTTCTTGTAAAGAATGACTTAAACTAAGTCAAAGTTAGATTTTTAAAAAAGTAAGCCAAACCCTTTCTGCAACACGCTTAAAAAGTGTGTTGCGTCGACCTCATTAAGGTGGGATAACGGCAGGTACAGAATGCCAGGCAGAATAAAAGTGAAAATGTGAGGTGAAGGATTTATTGGCAAACTTTGATAAAAATGTATATACATTGTGCTGTGAAAAGCTGAAATAAAAAAATAAATACACCCAACAGTCACACACATAGTCCTGACCCACACTAGGTGTTACCTGTGTCGTGGGTACCAGAAACTACCAGAGACTTTCGGTCTTACAATACCGAGACCCGAAACAAATATCTGTGGGCCACACAGACATTTGTCTAGGTGCGGGAATCGAACCCGCTACCTCACGTTTCACAGCCGGCAACTCGCCCGCTGCGCATCTATCTGCACATTCGAATTGAGATTGTTTATTGGAACCGGGCGATTGTGATGTTTCTTACCCAAAATCATTGCGATTAGAACCCCGCGGTGTTCGCAGTAAGTACTGCCAATAGATCAATGGAACTATGATGTAAACAATATTAACAATAAACATCATAATGTAGGGCAAGTTAAACGATTTCTGTTAATAATTGTATGTTTATGTTAAACTTAGCTTGCACATTGATTGCATCTGGTTCACTGACCTACTCCAAGGATTGTGCGCTGCGCTTCTCGGCTGCACCACGTTTGTAAATCAATTCTAACGTGATCATATTAAGATTTAATTCAGATTGCACAATGTTTGTTTAGTTATGCGTGTTGTAGATACAGGATTTAATAAAAAGTTGTTATAGCCGAGCCGGTAATTTATTTTGTTTCATGCTGATAACGTGAATTGATTTTAGCTTGGTGTAGTTGACCTGTATGCACTAATTATTTCACTTCAAGGATATATCGTAAGGTGTAGGCAATTTTGCTTACATCTAATGGGCTGGCTTATCACCGTCTCTGCATGTTCCTGTTGCATTTCGGAGGTGATTGAGATTTTATGTATAGAATGTACGTTGCCTGTCCTTTTTAGTATAATATAAACATTTTTAGGGTTCCGTATCTTAAAAGGAAAAAACGGAATAGTATCACTTTGTTGTCCGTCTGTCTGTCTGTGAAGACCCTTTTTCTCAGGAACGCGTGGAGGTATCAAGCTGAAATTGATATCAAATACTCAGGTCTACTGTCATTGAAGCTGTGAAAAAATCAAACTTCTAAGCCAACGCAATCAAAACATACAGCCGTTTATGCCGCAAATTTTCGACACTCGCAAGGGAATCAAAACCTACAGGGTACTTCCCGTGAACTTAGAATCTTGGAATTTGGTACGAAGCAACGACTTATAGCACAGCTTCTTATCTTATTTTATTAGCCCATATCATCCCACCGCTGTGCAAAAGCCTCCCCTTTATCTCTTCACTCATCACGATCAGCAGCAAAATCCCACCAGTCGTTGCGTGAGGCATCTAGATCATCGCACCACCTTTTACGTGGTCTGCCTCGTCTACGCTATCCGTCTTGACCCACTGCGTGAAAATCCGGGCCCACCGCTCAGGGCTCATACAGCTAACATGTCCAGCCCAACTCCACTTTAAAAGAGCAGTCTTGCTGTCGACATCAGCAATTTGTGTAAAGGAACGCAGCACAGTGTTTATAACATAGATAAAAGAAAAATTAAGAAATTCATTATATACCTACATTTTTACGGAACCCTCGGTACGCGAATCCGACTCGCATTTGGCCGGTTATTTCTTTCTGAAAATTCGAATATATTAAAAAGCGTTAAAGCATATAGCTGTAGAGGTAGTATAGCAGTTTCCTCAGGCTGTTGTGGATGTTTACAGTGGTGTTAGACAGTTCACAGCGGTGTGGGACGACCCTCGCCTACTTTGAGGTCGCCTGGTCGTTGTGCACTCACCGCCCGCACCGCACCACGCCGCACCACGCCGCGCCGCGCCACGCCACCGGTCGATACCTAAAGCTGGAACCACATCGAGAGCTGATAGCGAATAACATGATCACATACAATACAAATCTAGTTTTTTACTAATGTTTTTGGTTTAATAGCCTCAAGGGTCCAGATGGAAACACGCGCTAATCTGTGTTGGTGCGGTTGTGCACATATACCTTCCACATTGGATATCTGGCTACCCAGCTATCTATACTCAGTTAATTAAATATATTAGTTATATTTCCTTTCTTTCTATACCTACATATTATGTTGTGATGTAGCCACCAATTTGGTGTATTACCAATACCCACGCACATTTTGTGTCTTTGTGTAAATTTATTATTATGATTAAACGATACAATTTGTGGTATACATATATGTTTTCCATAAGAACCAAATTAAGGAAAATAGACTCAAAATGAGGCAATCCTGCGGACTAAGGGTAAATTACAAATTTTATCATACTTGACTAAAGCTTTTCCTGCCATCAGATAAAAAAAATAAAAGTTGTAACCAATAATTTTAACATTTAAGATAATATATTAATGCAAATCTCTCTTAATTCACGGATTTAGTCGTTCGAGATTCCCAAGCAATAAAAGCTTCTACATAATTATGAATGATCTGCTTCCCAGAGGCAGTTACGAGCGGTGTGAACAGGAATGTTCACAAATAAATTATAATAAAGTAAATAATGCGTAAATCTGCTGCGAAGGGATTGTTATCAGCGGGAGCAAAGTCTGCAGTATATTGTATTACAAAGCGAATAATTATAATGTTTATGTATAACATATCTGAGGACCCTTTAATTAAAGAAGTATAACGAGAAGTTAAGATTGTGTGTTGATTCTTATGATATTTTGGAAGAGATGTTATAGTGTTTATGTATATCTGAGGCCCTTTTATTAAAGAAGTATGGCAAGAAGTTAAGTCAATCTTAAGTTTCTTGATTTTTTATTTTTAAAGGGCTTTGGATGAGATGTTTTTGAATGAGTTTGGTCCAGTTAATTTTTGTGTCATCGTTAAAATTTGGGTAACTTAATGTCTGTCAGAGGTGCGAGTACGAATATTTTTGAAAAATCGAACTAAAATTGAGCGCTATACGCGCCTACATTTGAATCTAATACGAGTATTAACCAAATGTCATCAGTGCGCTGCGAGCTTGTTACGAATTCGATTGTCATAAATATTCGCGCTCGAGCCACAGGTAGTTTCTAATGAATTTGAAGCAATTCTATTTCAAAGCAGTAATTTATGAACATCTGTATTCAAATATGTACTTAGTTTATATAAAAATCATGAGGATGATGTCTTTTTTCCCCACACTGCAGATCTTATCGCTTGTTGGGAGTTTACACAAATGGTATCTAGAACAAATGCTGGTCTTCGCAACCCTTTGCGCCAACTCGTAGACATATACAATTGTAAATTCTATGATATCTACATTTTTTGCCTGTCTGCCTCAAAATTCAAGAGATGTATAATTGGTACACTCAACTAGTAATTACAGCCTCATAAAATTTTTGCCACTTCCACGCGTGTTAACTTTCCCCCCTTTCCACAGAATACGTGTAACGTGTAGGTTAAGACATTTATCAGGCAATAGGTGGATAATGTTGCTAGAACATAATAAGTAAGATTATTTTCACTATGTAATGTTATTGCTTGTAATACATCATACTGATTTCTTAAGTTTACGCGAATATTATACATTGAAAAAAAACTTTTTTTACGGATTCTATCACGATTAGGTTTTAATTTTTATTCCCGAAGTTTGCGACGAAGGCTTTGCAGTCTTTGTTGTCACGGGTCAGACTGAGGTGTCATTGGTCTAAAAAAGGTTAGTGTTACAATATCCACCTTCATTTTTAAATGATACAAAATCAAAAAAGGTTAATTATTTGTGTTCCGATCTACGCAGTACGAGCTCACGGTGTCTTGAGTTCTGGCAGCTGGTCTTTTGGGTTCCGATTTAATAAGATAGAATCCGTAAAAATAGTTTTATTTCAATGTAATACATCATGTTACTGTATGTTGTCTCGAAAAAAAGTAAAAATAAAGTACCACCAGTAAAGAGTAGGTAAACTGTTTTAATCTAGTTTTGTGTATTTCTTAGAAAATTTGACCAAAATTATAGATATTGAAAATTGTTTTTTCCTTAATTTGTATCGTGATTTATCGAATCACTTGAATTTGAATATCAATAATGCTATATTATTATCATTTCATTATCGCTGGTTGTTTTTGTTTTGTCTGCATCGTGATGTAAACATGTCTACATATCAATAGACATGCTATATAAGTCAAGTGGCTTGATTATCTATTATATTACGCTGATATAACTACTGGTATATACTAGTATTACAAGGGAACTCTGTAAAATTAGGTATTTTACAAAAAAACTACTAACTTACTCTAAAAAATGTTCTACTGGGACAGTTGGAAAAATTCGAAGCTAATAGATAAATAACACCCAACAGTCACATAGATAGTACTGAGTTCTGAACCCACACTATCAGAGGCGTGAATTCCATATAGACAAAGAGACAGCGTCTACCCTGACAATTTGCTCTTTATTACAGTAATTGTAACGAACGAAACTATTTCAAATTGTTAGAGTAGCAAGCAGTGCCCTGATTATATTTTAAATCGCCAGGGAGATGTTGATGACAGTAATAGTGATGTAAGAGTTGAAGAAAAACATTTTACAGGTATTTGTCTACACTATGATATGAGTCTCTTGTAGTACCTAAGTATCAAGAACTATGACAAAATAATTAGTGGGCCACACAAACATTAGCCTACGCTCTACAGCCGGCTACTCGAAACTAAGCCAACTCTCTTCTGCAACATGCTTAAAAATGTATGTTGCGATTGCGCCAACTTCACATTAAGTGGAATAAGAGCAGGTGAAAAGAAAAAATGTTTAATTGACATAATTTCATTTATCATTCTTATTATTTGTTATCACTTATTGTTTGTGATATATATAGATATAAGGATTTTTGTTAGTATGGGTTTTTGCATCCTACAATGCCATTTCACCTTTTAATAATTCTTTTGGTAATTACACCTCCAGTGGTATTGAGTATGCGTGAATCCATATAAATATGATTATCAATTGTATTGACAATTTGTAAATCAAATTATTAAAAAAGGAAAATAGACAAAAGAAAAAAAAATAAGAAATGGTGACAATTGATGAAGAAAAAAATAAGCCCGGAGTTTCTTTCTGCCTTTCTTCTTCGGGTCGTCATCCGTAGGTAGCTAGAGAAAGGCTGGTAGGTTAGCTAGGATAGGGCCTCACGTACCAATCCCAACTGCTTCCAGTATTTCCAGTCAATCCCCTGCCACCATTCCTGCCATATGCCATTCCCATACAATCCATTCCCTTACACTCTATTCCTATTTCCCCTTATCACCCTATCTCAGCCATCCCATCGTTATTATGTCCATACTTGCCTGCCTGTTGTCAAATTCAAATATGTAATGTAAATTATATTAATCCTAATTTAAAAATTTACTTGTGTTGACTTGTCATAAGTGCTTTTTTACATGCCTACGTGATCAATAAAGATTTTTATTTTTATTTTTTTATTATTTCATTCCCGTTTCATTCCGTCCTTTTAGGTTGACAATGCACCCATGATTCTTTTTGTGTCTTGGGTGTCTATAGGCGATGGAGATCACTTACCATCAGGTGACCCATCTGCTCGTTTGCCAGTCTCTCCTATAAAAAAAATTAATTCTTCTATGTACGAGTATTTATCTATAAAATAGATTCAACTAGCTACAATATCAAGGTATAAAATTTGAAACCGATAGTGTATATTGATTGCGGGTGTCGACCTGGCCTGAAGCTATCGTGGCGCACAGTGCACTGCGCGTCAGATAACGGCTGATTTACTGCCATGCGCCTGCGCAGAACACACGCTTTGGCACAGAGCCTGGCTTCGTGAGTAAATAGACTCCATCATAACGTTCATAACATCGAT
This sequence comes from Clanis bilineata, assembly GCA_036417725.1. Classification (NCBI taxonomy): domain Eukaryota; kingdom Metazoa; phylum Arthropoda; class Insecta; order Lepidoptera; family Sphingidae; genus Clanis; species Clanis bilineata. The sequence goes on along the minus strand of CM071139.1, from coordinate 605,657 downwards.
GCAGTGTGGATTATTATTTCGCGTTCAATTGAAAGATGTAGATTAAATTAATATTAAGGATGCTCTAGGATAACACTGCCCGTCTGATTCTTATTCCTTTTTAATCTTAGTGTTCCTATTGGTTTATTTAGGCATACTTGCAAGTTGCAAAAGTATAATTGATCCAAAAATTTTGTTTCGTGTCTGGGTATTGGAATAGTGCATTTCCTGTAGTCCTGATCCCCACCACATAATAGGGAACTTGCATGTATTGTTTTGTTTAGTTTATTGTAAAGAAATAGGTCTTAAATAAACAAACCAGAAACAAAAACATTAAAATATGCACAAATCATTTATACACGTCAAAATATGACATACGAAACATCGCGCTAAAAAGGAACGTGACGTCACCGCTTAGAATTGTTAAAGCTATTTCTTTAAATAATCATAAATGCTCTAAGGTAAATAACGAAGTAAATATGATGAAGAAGGAAGAGAAGGACCTCCGAAATCGAATTCACTGATCATCATACTATACACAACAACAATTTTCGGCAAAATTGGGAAACATACCCCAACTTGGAAACATTGCTCTATGATTGTTTATGTAATGACGTCACTTGAGTATTGCGATTATGTTCCATTATAAATAATATAGAAGTGGAATATTTTGTAATATATCAAATATTTTATACAACAAATTTCATGACAGCACATTTCATGGTTTTGTTTATTGATTTACCAACACAATTTTGCGTTATAAGTTTTGTGCAAGTTCCCCATTGTATCTTTGTATTCATGACTGTTGGGTGTACCGTGTATACAGTAGGCAATAATGCTAAATGACATCGTGACCACTCCGCTGCAAGTATGATCAAGTTACGAAATAATCGTAATTATTCTAGCACTGCAACGCATTCAAATGGTCGCATGACATGAATTACAATGCTCACAGTCGACGCTCGACGACTACGTTTTCATAATGCAATTGCAACTGACACGGTCGTTTCCAGAAACGTCTATATTATAAAAAAAATAACGGCCAGTTTCTTGTTTCTTCTTCGCTTTTTCTCAGTTGGTATCATTGTTGCTGAGGATCGTGTCTAGCTTCAAGTTGTGTTTATCATTCGATACATTATACTCTCCTACGTGGCTCTGCCTCGGTGGCGTGGTTGTATTTCGGTACGACTACTATCCTGAGGTCGGGATCGGGGGTTCGATCCCCGGGTCGGGCAACAGCCCGGAGTCTGGAATTCGTGCCCGATATCGCGATAGGCTCGCCCCCTATAACATCTGGGACGGAAATAAGCTCGGCGAAATGTGGGTGTACTAGTTGGCTAGTGCGCCTCTGCCTACCCCTTCGGGGATACAGGCGTGAGCTTGTGTTATTTTATGGCTCTGTCTTCGGCAGTCTTATTAGCTTTCTGTATAGCTTTTCTCTAATGCTAATTCAATGCCAAAATATTTAAATCTGTCACACGCATCGGCGATTTAAGTACATATTATATACAACGTCTAAAATGAATAATAGTAAATTATCGATGGTCCGAGGTCAAAACAAAATTGAATTGCTAGAAGAATGATTAAATGAATATTAAATCAAAATTCCATAATGATTCGTCAATTGCACTTAAAAGATTGACAAAATTTTCGGTACAGGTTGTGCGGAGAAATATGCAATGATTGGGTTGGGATCCTAGGTACGCTGGCCTAATACAATTTGTGAGGAACTGGATCTCGCTGAGGGTTTTACGTCTGGTCAGGTGGCAGGGTATAAAAACTAAGCCCTGTTTCTCCAATTGAAAGGAGAAGTCAAAATTAGGCAGAAAGTAAGAGCAACGGCTTTTACACTTCCAAATTTTAGCTGCCAGTTAATTTGCCCACGTGTTTATTAGCTTAGTTTTTACTTTAGCTCTACATAAAGAAAATGGAGATATTCTGAGTGGTATTTTGAGATATTTTGAATGGTAGAGCCATGATGTAAACAGTACTGGCGGCTCGATCGGTTTGATACCACTGTCACAGAAAACTGATGGAAAGTGGCAACTCACTGTTGCGTTTCATTCGCTGGGTGAAATTTCTAATGGCCCAATTACCCCCAGGCCCTTTTAGGTTGGCAACACGCCCGTGTTAAATTTTGTGTCTATGGTCGGTGGAGATCACATACCATCAGATGACCCATTAGCTCGTTTTCTAGTATTACAAGAATCAGCAACACGCTCAAATGGGCACTACAACATTATAAGAGTTTAAGAAACAACTCAGAAGTACTTCTAGGAAAAAAAAATTAGTAAATTATCGTAACGCAAGCAAGCAAGTAATCGTGGTATAATGAGCGAGGGTGTTGCACAACAAGCATCCAGTATAATTTAGTCGGTTGTAAATAGAATAGCTATTGTAATTATTAGTATCAGACCGACAGTTGAGGTCGGCCGGTTATTTATCGTTTTGGTCATGAAAAAACATATGTGCATAACCTTCGCTTCGAATATAAACAAAAATATATAATAGATAACTATGTGATAGCTCAGTTGGGACTGGTACGGTCTTTAGATTTATGTATATAGCTGGTTCGAAACCACGAAGAGCATGCACCTCTGACATTTCTAAGTGTGTAAATATGCATTATGAATTATCACTTGTTTGAACGATGAAGGTAAGCGTCGTGAGGAAATTTGTATACATGAAAATTCTCAATACAAAGTGTTTGTAAATTTGAATGATGGTAATTTATTTTTATACCAGGTGTTGCAAAAAGATGGTACCATGTTGCAGAGGAATGATTTAAAGCTTAATGGTAAAGTTATTAAAAGATAAAAATGGAAAAAAAATATTTTTCAATTATAGAGCATAAGGATTTTAAAATGGCAATGCGACCTGATAATTGTCACAATTAGTATAAGAACGGCAGTTATATTAAGCATAATTAATTACTACTAGGTGGTTAATAATATACAGCAGCTGGCCCAATTTTTTCATCACAAATCCAAGTCACCATTATTCAAAATCCATGACCGCTACAAAAAAAAATACTTTAAGGGTAAATTGCTACCTTACCTTTAAATTTATTAATATTGATACATTTTTCAATATTCTGTAGATAAAGTTCTCTAACAGTACATTTCTTTATTACTTAAAACCGAAATTTAGCACCATTTAATTTGTTTGTCAATTTGTTAATAAATGAACTCTTGGCGGATAAACAAATTAGATTAGATTGGAACATATTTTTCATGCAGATATGTTTAAAGTAACTTTATCACCCGAATGGCGTCGCTAGAAAAGCTAGTGCTAAATACAATATTGCTTATGAGGTTATTTGCCTCAACTATGCATTCATAACAATGTATTATGTTCAATTACTGATAAACAGTGTTATTCGTATGAAGGAAATCGGAAATGCATGAAACACTCTCATATTGTTTATAGAACGTTCTGCGGTTAAGAATTTATAATGTAGAGGTATTTATTGAAATATTGGAATAATAACTTTGCCTCGTAATTTATGGTTCTGTAATTGAGTTTCTAGTTATTGGGTATTAGGCCAGCGTGGTAGACTAAGGCCTAACTCCTCTCATTAGTAGAGGTGTGTTCAGCAGTAAGTACTATCTACAAAAAATGTAAGTAACTAGCTATAGTCTTTAACAGCTTTTTGACATTAAGGTATCATCTTAAAGGCCCTCGCAGAATACCAGTGCCAAGTAGATTAATCTACTTGGTAAATGCTGAGCTTGTGGCCTTTTTAGTGCCGGGGAGGGGGGGTTCACATGCGGGATAAACTCTAGATTTAATTATTAAGTACCTATAAAGTATAGTTATTACTATTTGGCGTGTTGCTAAATTATAAAACTATTTATATTTTGTTAATTATCTAAGTGCACCTGAACCCATTTTCGGTCTTCACGGCTGGTCTCAAGTGTTGGCTAAATAAAGTTCCTTTCTTTCTATCTTCTTTCAGTAGGATAGTAATATTACAGAGCTAACATTATACTGACTGACTGCCTCAGTAATATGGTGGTATTGAATGCGTGGTATGACTATCGTCCTGAGATCTCGGGTTCGATCCCCAGTCGGGCAAAGTGATTTTAGATTTTTCAGTATAAGCTCGGAGTCTGGAATTTGTGCCCGATATGGCAATAGGCTCGCCCCCTATCACATCTGGGACGGATCTAAGCTCCGTGAAATGTGGGTGTTCTAGTTCGCCAGTGCGTTTCTGTTTACCCCTTTGGGCATACAGGAGTGATACAAGGCGTAATCTTACATTCTTATTCTATTGGAATCGATTTCATGTTATTTCTGTAGTGGATTCGATTCTCACCCGGGGAGAATCTTTTTATGGAATAAAATGCTATTAAGACTAGCCACGTGACCTGCACCCCTGTACGAGTTTATTTTGACAGTTCTCGATTCTCGAAATCAACAATAGTTTGCGTTTTGTCCATACATTTGACTAGTAGCGCCACTTTGCGCCACTACAACGAACTAAAAAATGTATGACGAAACCGTAAACTATCGTCGATTTCGAAAATCGAGAAAAGCTCGTACTGTAGCTTGTCCATGAGTTTTTGATACTTTTCACGCTAGCGACTACGTACAATAATTTCTATGAAAAACGTCAGTTCCCCGCGTAACTGCTAAAGGAGTTCGTGTGTTCGTCATACAAATATTTTACGGAGATGCTAGCGACTAATGTCAAAAACAACCTAATGGTTGGCCCACTAAGGTTACAGAGCTGCACGCTAAAACTAGTATTAACTCGTTTTTTAAAAGTATGATCACATTATTAACATTTGACTGACAGAGCATTGATTCCGACACCGCTGTCAAAACACTTCAGGATTTGGCATATAATAGCATTTAATTTACCATTCTAAGGGCGACTTGCACCACTATTACTAACCTACAGTTAGCCTTAACCTCAAGTTAAATTGAAATAGAAATATATGAAGGACATGTAATTCATTACATGTAATTAATTAAATGTCATCATTTATTATCTGTAATTGCATGTAGTACATTACATGTAATGAATTACATGTCCTTCATATATTTCATTTTCAATTTAACTTGAGGTTAGGACTAACTGTAGGTTAGTAATAGTGGTGCAAGTCACCCTTAGTAACTTTTTGATTCATCTTGACATTTCATATTAACATTGGTAATAATCAAACCTGGAGAAACTGGACGTTTGTATTTTTAAAGTTCATGTAACACTGTAGATACAAGTTAGAGTTCAACTAAGTGGTGACAGACTAGCAGAGACCTTTCTTGGTTGAGCGAGCACGGTGCCCTTCGTACTAGGTTGTCGCCAACTGGCTGTCAAGGGCAAGTGGGTGACAGATATACGCGTGGTTTACTGTTGTTTATTGTGTCATTTGTAGAATATATTTATAAAGAAATGAGGAGATCCGTAGAAGAACAAAAGTCACTGATGTAGCCCAGCAGATAAGCAAGCTGAAGTAACAGTGGGCAGGGCACATAGCTCGGTTCTACAGAACCGATAGCCGATTTGGTAGAAAAGTTATCGAGTGGAAACCACGTACCGGCAAGCGCAGCGTAGGACGTCCATCTGTTTGATGGACAGACGATCTGATAAAGGTCGCAGGAAGTCGCTTGATTTAGGCCGCTTCCAACAGATCGATCTGGAAATCCTTGGTAGAGGTCTATGTTCAGCAGTGGACCTCCTGTTTTTTTATGATGATGATGATTATTTAAAAAGTGAAGTGTGAAGTATTTAAAGATCGAGCTCAATGGTGTGCATTGGGAGAGGCCTATGTCCAGCAGTGGACGCGTGTGGGCTGATGATGATGAATTTAAAAACTTGTGCTACAGATATGAAGGTCCCGATTGAACTGCTTCTTCCTTCTTCGGAGTGTGAGAGCATATGTGCAGACTGTGATTCTGGTGATCACTGATAAACTCTTTCTTGTCGGCTATTTTTTTACTGCATTGCATTCCTGCATTGTTACTTTCAGGTATAGTTGTATAGTGCCGTGCTAGAAGAAGAAAACTTTTTAAGCCGTGGTTAACTTTATTACTAGTTTGTCCCTTTCTTTCTTAATTCAACTATTAATTATCATCCAAAATAAACTATTTAATATTGTTTTATATTTTCTTCCAGGGGAAGTCATGGAAACCCCGACACTTATTTAGGTAAGTGCTGAATCTTGTAATATTCGCCTCCTTGGTGTAGTGGCAGCGTACGTAGGCTGTGGACCGGGAGGTCCTGAATTCGATTTAAAGGGGCGTTGGGGTGGAATATTGATGATTTCAATAATATACCATACTGTCTTTCTCCCACCATATGGTGTCGGAGTAACACACTTTTTCATGCATGTTGCAGAAAGGTTTTGGCTTAGTTTCTACGACCGACTACCTGCCTGACGTTAATCTCCCTCTGGAGGATCCACTTCAGGGAAAATTTAATTAGAAAAATCACTTTGCCCGACCTGGGAGTCGAACCCAGGATCTCTCAGTTTACAGTCCAGTACATTGTCAGTAGATTAAAGAGGTGAGGCATCTTAAATTATAATTAACTTGGAAGTTGTGATCGAATATTCTGCGAAACCCCTTTTTCCATTTCGTTCATTCGTTTTGATGTTGAAATGATAAGTCATAGCTTTTTGTCCTTAAAGCGTAGGCATTATAGAGCAATTTATGTAGGTCTCTATCTACCTCTATAATCTAAAAAAATATAGACATAATAATTGTGTTTATCTCTACTGTAAAGCTATTATACCCATATACTACAACGTTAAACTATTTACACAGTACATTATTAAGTTAAATAATGAAGTGAGTTGAGTCATGCTTTGAAGGTCGCTCACCTATGCATCATACACGACATAGTTCAAACAAACAATTAATTAACAGCCTTTATTTGTAAGAGTAATAAATAATAATATTAGCCCTGTAATATTACTGTCCCACTGCTGGACCCCGTGTCTCTACTAAAGAGAGGGGTTAGGAAATTCTCGTGAAGTAATTCTAGGGTAACCTCATACCCGAGAATTTCTTCACAGGAATTTCGAACGTATGTGAAGTCTACCAACCCGCATTAGGCCAGCGTGGTAGACTAAGGCCTAACCCCTCTCATTAGTAGAGGAGGCCCGTGTCCAACAGTAGGGCTAATATTATTATTGTTACGGGCTAACGGGGTTCAGGACAAACAATTAAACGCCGACTGTTCTCGAAACTGACTCAGCACTTTATTTAAAATTAAACACTGTACTGCACACAATACGCGTCGAAATAATCGCTCCGAATATTCGCTTGTCGCTCGTTGTTCGCACTCGATCGCTTCCGAAGAAACACTGTCTCCCGCCAACACACACACACGCCTTTTATATTTGTCGATCTCTTATCGGCGCGTGACGTCACGCGGCCGGACTCGGTGCGGCTCGAACGCACTAGAACACTCGGCACGTTTATGGATACAACGCGGCGCGTTCGGTTAGAGATTATTGTAGTATGTAGGCGTAACATTATTATTGATTATATCATTCTAGGGTATGCAGGATTCCTCACGATATTTTCCTTCACCGTTACAGCAAGCGATAATTCACAAAGAAAACTCACTTAACATAGAATAGGCAGTGGTGTGCGTGTGTGTGCTCCTTTTTGGGTTTGCTCGAACCTCCGACACTGGTCTCGGCAGTCCATACTACATCCAACTGAGCTATCGCTGCTTCTATGTAAGAATATGGTATATAAAATGTTTTTTAACCCCCATCGTAAAAAGTGGTGTTATAAGTTTAATGTGAGGTTTGTCTGTGGTACTGTAGCTCCTAAAAGTAAATGATGAACCGATTTGGTTTTTTTTTGGGACTTAGCAGCGACTGGGAAATGAGGTCCCAGGATGTTCGAAGCGATTTTACTAATTTGTTTGCCCGGGACTAGCATCCCTACAGGTGATTGATGTTAGGCAGGCAGGTGGTCGTAAAAACTAAGCCAAATTCTTTATGCAACATGCTAATTTCTGCAACAAGGTTAGGTTGAAACAAGAGACTGGCAAAATAGCTTGTGCGCAGAAACTATGATGTGTTAGAGTTGCCATTATTGAACTGTTTTCTGTGAAACAGTGGTATCAAACCAGTCGAGCCGATCCATTTGTGCTGTAGACAATACTGTCTACAGCGTGGCTCTACCATAAAAATCTAACACAATTTGCCTGGGACTGGAACCCACAGAGTGTGTTATCGTTATTCAGGCAGGCTATCGTAAAAACTAAGCCGAAGGTTTTCTGCAACATGCTTCAGTGAGTATGTTTTACATGGGGTGGTATAATGCCAGTGGAATAAACAAAGACATTAATTACCTATAGTTCATTTAGACTCATAATTATTATTATTTGTACAGGCACATACCAAAGGATTAATCAACGTCTTTGTGTAAGGGTGGCACATGTGTACAATGCATTATGTACAAGTATGCAACACTTGTGCAAACTGTGCATGAACAAGGCTTCCTTTGTGCACTTTATTTATTTACATAGAGCATTTCTTACCTTTGTAGAGTAACTATTGAAGCGGTAAATAATAAAAAGAGGGAGCGGGGTATATTTGTCATTTGCTATTGATTTTTTGAATATATAGATGTATTAAATGTTTTTACATTACATTGTAGTTTTCTTTGTATATAAGCCACTGTATGAAGGCGTAGATAAATATGAACCAGGTCACCCTGTTTTTTTTATATCAGAGACTGGCAAACGAACAGATGGGTCACCTCATGGTAAGTGATCGCCACTGCCCATAGACACTCAAGACTCAATAAGAATCATGGGTGCGTTGCCTTTTTGATTTAGAGATTTGTTAAACCCCTTAATACTTTTTAAAAAACAAGTACTCAATTCAATGTTTCATTTCGTTCGCCGGCTGAATTTCCTTCTCAATTCCCCCCTAACCTTCTCAACTCCTATTCCCTTCCACATCCATCATCTTAGTATCGTGGGTGTCTAAGGGCGATGGAGATCACTTACCATCTGATGATCCACTTGCTGCGGCCTGAGCAGGAAAATTTCTGACAACCGTAAATGTATTCGAACTCGATGCGCGTCTATGAAATTTGTATGAAATATTAACCAAACGTCATCAGTGCGCAGCGAACTCGAATACATTTACATTTACATTAGTTTTTCGTGCTCGGGCTACTGGTTAGCCATTCTGCCATAACATGCTGATTTCCCTGGATTAAAACGCACCGTAAACCCTCTTCTAGCCCAGAATTTGTATCTATGTAGTACGCACCATCTAATAAAGTGTCCATTATTGTGATAGTCGGCCACGTGGCCACGTGTTCACGTAGCTCAGTCCGACCGTCCTCGCTCTAATTGTGAGTCGACCACCGGCTGGTACATTTGTTTATCATCACCACGCGCCAAGGGCAATTATGGCGTATACTTGAATTAGTAAAAATAAATACACTAGTCTCTAACATCTTTCTCAGTGGCGTATTTGTATTTCGGTACGACTGTCGTCCTGATTTGGGCTCGATTCCCGGCTCGAGCAAAGTGATAATTTTATGTGTTCCTCACCTAAACACTAGAATATTAATTTTTATGATACTCTAAAAAGGGTTTCTTAAGTCAGTTGGTAATAAGCGTTGTAATATGAATAGTAGAAGACTGCCTCGGTGGCGTAGTGTATTTCGGTACGACTACCGTCCTGATTTCGGTTCGATCCCCGGGTCGGGCAAAGTGATATAGGTTTTATCAATATCAGCCCGGAGTCTGGAATTTGTGCCCAGTATGGCGATAGGCTCGGCCCCTATCACATCTGGGACGGAACTAAGCTCGGCGAAATGTGGGTGTTCTAGTTTGCTAGTGCGCCTCTGCCTACCCCTTCTGGGATACAGGCGTGAGCTTATGTGTGTGTATGTGTATAATATAATCTACGTAATGAAGTATAAAACCTTCATAATAATCATTTGTCCAACATCGAGCATTACACATTATCATTAAAGCGTCCCACACAATACACGTATATAACGCGATTAAACGACTTATCAACAATCTGAGACCTTCAGCTTTTTCGTTTTGTTATACGTTGTTTTTAAGTTTGAGAAAATCCGCAGAGGAGCTGAACGATAGGCCGCGGGTTCGATCCCCGCACGGAGATAAATGATTTATTCCCAAATATTTGTCTCCGAGGAGAGTGAAAAGATATGAATGGAATGGGGATCGGGAAGGGACGTTCATTTTTTTATTATTATATTATGGAGTCGCCTCCTTCTGACCTGTGGACCGGGTGGTCCTGGGTTCGATTTCCAGGTCGGGCAAAGCTAATTTTCTAATTTAATTTTTCTCGAGACAGGATCCTTCAGAGGGGGTTGAACTCAGGCAGGCCGCCGGTCGTAAAAATTAAGCCAAATCCTTTCTGCAACATGCTTGAAAAAGTGTGTTGCGCTGGCCCCACATTAAGGTGGGATCAGGGCAGGTAGATAGAAAGATGATTATAATATGGAACCTCGCATTCGCACGACACAAGCCGATTCGGACATTTTAAGTTTTTTTTTATAATGGATATCGTATTTTTGAAGGGACATCGGGCAAAATATATTTAATATTCTTTATCTGTTATTGTTACAAAAGGGAAACAACTGAACCGATTTTCAAAATACTTTAGCTATTAGAAATGCTCAGGGCTGAGTGACAAGGTTAGATTTTCCAGAGACAACTTTTTTTAAATAAAAAGTCGTTAGCAACTATTCATATTCAAAGACGAATAATCCCCATGTAAATACGCACTTACACGATCGTCCGGCTAGATACAGAGCATTATTCATATTATAAAGTAATGGGCCTGCGAAGAGTGGAGGCTGACCTCAATAGTATAATCTAGACACCGCTTTAGGCGCTCAGACTTTTAGGGAGACGATATAAAAACAATTTTTAATTGGCAGATGTTAGTCAGCCTTAAGGTGCATGACCGAAACAGGCGACCGCGACTGGTGGCGACGGCGACAAGACGCGCGACGCGTTTGTATACATTCGTAGATTTTAAATAGTCGTGCTTTCAATTGGACTGACTTTAAAATTAGACGATATTACTAACAATATCTCGGTTTTAATTGTTTGTGTGTTGAGTCCTTTTTAACCGACTTCAAAAAAGGAGGAGGTCCTTAATTCGTCTGTATTTTTTTATGTATGTGTGGCGTACACACACACACACCACGCTGACTGGCAACCCAGAATTCAGTGTGGCAACATTACTAACTCGGTCGAACGGTTCGGGATGTATTATATCTGTAGATTTGTAATTTCCCTTTTATGTTTTTTTTATTCTTTTGTGTATTTACGCGATATCTCCGCCAAATGTTGACCAATCTTCAAAAATTTGGTGATGAGCGGATTTGAAGTATGTCCGTTAAGTTTTTAGATTTCTCATCATTGCTAGTAAGAAGAGACGAAATAAAGACACGTTTTAAAGTAGAAGTGACAGAGACACTGTGTCGAAATGTCGTGTCGCGTGTCGCATACTTCAAACACGTACCTTAAAACGTTCTTGCATGAATTAGAAGTTAATTGGATTTAAATATCGTCCCTAATTGAAAAGGCCTCAGGTCGGAAAATGTTTTGCACATGTGCGAAACTGTTGCTATACAGATTGAATTCATTGAATTTAATTGATGACAACAATCGGATATTAAAATGAGGAAAAATCATCCAAATCAGTAGTTAGACCATGAGTTTTTTTGACATTTCTCGCTAGCGACAACGTAAGTTATTTGTATGATAAACACTCGAACGCCTCTAGCATGGGGAATAATAATTAATTGACGTTCTTCATACAAATTATTTCGCGTAGTCGCTAGCGAGAAATGTCAAAAAACTCATGGTCAAGCTACAGTTTATGTCAAAATATTAACTGTGAATGTGAATTCGTTTTTCTTTGTTGGATTTTTTCAAGATGTCTAACTAGCATTTTTTTTGAGTAATGGATTTATTAAACACTGTCGTTGGCAAAATCATCAACCTTTGATGGAGGCCATATTTTTTAAATAAAGAAGAAGAAGAATGTGAATTAAATGACTGGTTAAATGTGATGTTAGAAACCAATGATGTTAGAACAATTACTAAAGAAAAAATAAGAGGACCCGGCATAACTACGAAAATTAGGTGTTTCTATGAAGCCGGTTCCGCCATTTTAGTTTCGCGATCTATTTACGTGTAAGTTGTCACCGTCTCAAAAGAATAAAATAACGTATAAATACTTATTGATTTTATTGTAAATACGGTGTTTTAGTTACAATAATACTACTTTCGGCATATGAAGAAGATGCCTAACTGTTATATTAATGAGATCTTTGTTTCGCAAAGTCGCCATTTTGGTTTCGTTCCATACATTAGGAATGCTACATTTTTCGCAGTTATGCCTGGTCCTCTGTCTTCTTTTGTCTAAGCGTTAGAATCGCTCGTTACAGTAATATTTAAATAATAAATAAATAAATACAGTCACACACATAGTCCTAACCCCACACTAAGATCTAGTCTTGTGTCGTGGGTATCAGGAACTACACAACACCCAGAACTGAAACAAATATGTTTGGACTTCACATACATACATTTGTCTCAATGCGAGAATCGAACAGCGACCCGCGACCTCACGTTTCACAGCCGGCTACTTGCCCGCTGCGCCCAGGCTGTCAATTTCTATGGTTAAAATTCAAAATGTTTGTTGTTTACGGTCTGATCAACGCCATAACTGTACAAGCTATCGCTGCTTAATAAGCACACCTCGCCTCAATATAACTGTCCTTTCTTATTATCATCTACATAATAGGATTACATGTGGACTCGACCAGTTCCTTCTGGTTTTATCAACCTAATTTATTATCATTTTTGCAAATCGTACTCTTCATTGCCACCTTGCTATAGAACTTTGTGCCTCATCAATCAAGTTATAAAGTGGGATTTTGAGCGAAGCTGTAAGTCGGTTACGTTACTACGAACTCAAAGATTAATATATTCAAATATTATATATAGTTTTGGTTGATAAACACGGAATGGAGGTCGCTTGTGTGTTATCTCAAGTGGCGGCGTCGGTCTGTTTATTAATTTATTCGTGTGTAATTTTAAAGTATTATGTTGATTGTGCAGCTCCGTGTGCCAGATATGGATACTGGATGGTTGTTCGACCATTTGGGATGAGCGGAGGAGGTTACTCGCGTCTTGTTGCTAAGTAGCTAGTTGCTCTATACATTGTACATTGTCTGCTTCTGTGCCGGCAGTAAAATGGGACGCAGCGCGATCGGTTAGTGATTGCGAAATCTTCAAGTTTTCGCAAACACTAACCGATCGCGCTGCGTCTCATTTTGGGTAAATAAATACCTATTTTGGGTTTGGGTATTTATATTCTATTCTGTGACATGGCGTATACGCTATGGGAAAGGAATGGTAACCCAGTTGTAAGGCGACTAAACATAATCTCACTTTTTCTTTCTTTTCACCTGCCCTTTTTCCAACATTATGTTGGGTCGGCGCAACTTACTTTTTAAACATGTTGCACAAACAAATCAGCTTATTTCTTACGACACGGCGGTCAGATGGCCCGCCCAAAGAAGGGAAAACAAAATCTTACCAAGAGCGTAAGCATAGTAACCCTGTGAGATGCGTTTCGGGATTTTTCAGGTTGATATTGTTCTGATCTATACACACTTCAGCCTGAGTGTATAATCGGTTACGCATGCATTTTGCATAATTCGTGCAAACGTTTTTCGATACTCATCATTATATAGTATCCTGCGCTATAAGCACTCTTTACGATATATAATGCCATTTTATTCCGACACGATAAAGGAAACACGGACATTTATCATTTCGTTTTAACACAAAGGATGTTTAATTTATGATTAAATAAATAATAGTTTTCACGGATATATCTTCAAGGAAACATAAATAAAGGAATCGTGCGTGCAACCGAAATTTATTTCGGGTTAAAAGTCAATATTAACATACGATGTGGTATTTTTATACAATTATGAAATTACTGATTTTGGTTGCTGATATCTTTTGCTTCCTATTTTGTTACTAAACTGTGTATAACATTGGCAAATTAATTAATACGATAAATTATATTTGAAAAATGGAAGATATGTATTTTTTTTTATGGCAGAGACTGGCAAGCGAGCAGGTGGGTCACCTCGTAAGTGATGTCCCCCGCCCATAAACACCCAAGACACAAAAGATTCAAGGGTATGTGGTCAACCTAAAAGGAGGGGAATAGGGATTGGGATAGGGAGGGGTGAGTTGGTCCACCGAAAATCTCACTCACCGGACGAAACGAAGCAGCGAGCTGCCACTATACGTCAGTTTTCTGTAAGAAAGTGGTATCAAATCGATCGAGCCGGCCCATTCGTGCTCGGGCTACTGATGTTAAGTGATCACCGCCACCCATAAACATCCACAATACCAAGGGAATCAGGGATGCGTCGCCGGCCTTTGAGGTAGATATAGGCTCTTTTCTTGAAGGTCCCTAACTCGTAACGGTCTGCAGACACAGCCGCCGAAAGCTGGTTCCACAAGCAAGATGCTGTAAGATTTCCGTAGACCCAAATACCCTCTCCTCCAAATTCCATTCCTTTCCTTTCCACGGTAGGTAGCATCTTGACTGTGCTCCGGGCATAGCTCATGCCCATAGGCTATGGTAACCAGTTACCATGTGGGTCATCTGCTCGTCTGCTTTCATGGAATTTTTAATATAATGAGCCATAATATTTATTATGCGACGATGTGACGTCAACGTTGGATTTAGCACGAGTGATCTGAAGCAACAGCTGCCTATCTAATCAGTCAATCTTATTGGAATTTTGTTTATTTGCATGCAATGTTGACGTCAGAAAACATCAGACTTCGTTGAATTTGGTGGCGGGAGATAAAATGCAGCAAATTACAATAATGCTGATAAAAAGAGAATGTTTTGAATTAGGACTAGTTCCCCGAGGAGGTGGTTAACGTTAGGTAAGTAGCCGGTCGTAAATACTAATCAGAATCATTTCTGCAACTCGCTATTGAAGTGTGTTGTGCAGATCTCACTTTGGAGTTGCAAACGAGCAGATGGGTGGCCAACCGAAAAGGAGAGGAATAGGGATTGGGAAAGGGAGGGGGCAATTGGGCCACCGGAAATCTCACTCACTGAACGAAACACAACAGCGGGCTGCCTAATTTTACGTCAGTTTTCTGTGATATAGTGGTATCAAACCGGGCGTACCGGCTCATTCGTGCTGTAGACATTACTGTCTGCAGCGTGGCTCTACCACTCAAATGAATGATCCGATGATGGCAGATGTAAGAACAAATTCAATAAATAAATAAATACACCCAACAGTCACACACATAGTCCTGACCCCACACTAAGATCGAGTCTTGTGCCGTGGGTATCAGGAACTACGAGACTTTCGGTCTCACAGTGCCCAGACCCGAAACAAATATATGTGGGCCACAAAGACATTTGTCTCGGTGCGGGAATCGAACCCGCGACCTCACGTTTCACAGCCCGCTGCGCCACGGAGGCTGTCTAATTACCAACTTTATAGATCATTAGTTATGTCGACTAACCTGTCTAGTTACACATTTATACACCGCAATATAAACGGGAGAATAAAATAATAATAATATTAAAACCCAACATCCACACACCTAGTCCTGACCGCACACTAGGTATAACCTGTATCGTGGGTGTCAGAGACTATGAGAGACGCGCGGTCTCACAACACCTATACTTAAAACAAATATCTGTGGGCCACACAAACATTTGTCTCAATGCGCGAATCGAACCCGCGGCCTCTCGCTTCACAGCCGGCTACTCGCCCGCTGCGTCACGGAGGCTTGTCGAATCTAGATGCCAGGTCGAGCTCTTGTACAGTCTAACTTGACTTGTCAATGTAAACGCCAAGTCCCAGTCTCCTCACCACCTCAGGTCATTGTCTATTTGATTTCGAGTTTCCAAGAGTGTATTTCTGTGAATTCGTAGCGACCGGTGTGCGGGTGTAGACTGTAGACGCAGGTTGTTTGCCGGCCGAGGGCTGCGGGGGTGAGGGTATAGTGTAGCGGGGGCGAGGGGGGGATGAGTGAAGGCACGAGTTTCTATTTGCCGAGTGTGGAACGAGCGGGAATAAATAGAGAAACGACTCTATCTGCCAGACGTGACTTAGTACAGATAACGTGCTGAGATAGCCACAAATTTGAAGAATTTGGGATTTTTTTCTAATACGATTTGATTAAAGTATCCAAATACAAATCATTATATAGTTATAGTGTAGAAGATTTCTACAATATATAGTTAAATATATCTTAAAATATTCAATTTATGATAATAGTCAAAGACGGCGGACCCTGGTAGAAGGCCAGGATAACGCCACGCAGAAAGAAATAAGTGTTCTCTTTTTTATTAACCTACGAAGGCAGACAAACACATAGCCAACCTGATGTTAGCCTTTGCCTATCACGAAAAGAAACTAAGTCAGATAATAGGAATTAAGAAGGGGATAATAATATGGTGTGCGGATTTGAAAATTTTAATGAATTATGTTAAGGCACAATTGTTATTGTCACTTCAACTGTTTTTTTTCTACAAAATTCCCTCTCAGAATGTCCGCCATATCAACAAAATATGGTGACACCACAGCTCATATCTACAGTGATGTAGACGCGAGCCTTTTGTGTCGGTCCGTTTGTTTTGAGACCACTTTCCAAGTTGTGTGACGTAATGCATATTAACTCGCGTTACAGCGACAGAAATATGTAACAACTTTACACTTTACTCAAATATTAAATTTACGTTTTTAGCTGTCTCGTTGAGTTTCGGATTCTGGGAAGACTGTGTATTGAACTTCTTATATCTTATTGGTTTTGGGAGGGTTGTAAGGCTGAGATCTTAAGGTGCTTGGTTCAATTTCCAATCACAATTTGAAGTTTTAAATTAAATTATGAGTTGCTTAAGAGTTAGTGCCTGGTTTATAGATACATTCGCCCCCTTTTATACGAGTTCGATTCTCATCATAATTTGGGGTTTTCAATTAAATCATAAGGGTTACCCAAGGGAGTGTAATCGGTACAGAAAGACTCACCTCCCTAGTACTCGAGGGGATGGAAATGGGCTCGGGTAGATGTGAGTCCACTGATACAGACGTGAGCTAATGTCAAAATGTAATATGTAGGAATGTGTAACAGAAATTTCGGAAAAAATCAAACGTAACACATAACATAACATAAGCTCATGCCTGTGTCCCCGACGGGGTAGGCAGAGGTAAACTAGCGAACTAGAATACCCACATTTCGCCGAGTTTAGTTCCGTCCCAGATGTGATAGGAGGCGAGCCTACCGCCGTATCGGGCACAAATTCCAGACTCCGGGTTGATATGGAAAAATCCAATATCACTTTGCCCGACCTGGGGATCGAACCCGAGACCTCAGGACAGTAGTCGTACCGAAAAACAACTACGCCACCGAGGCAGGCAAAAAATCAAACGTATTTATTTTGAAATAGTGTTGCCTTGTTTTTGGTAATAAATAACACCATTCGCAGCTGAAAGAGAGAAAAACTTGAAATCCAAATTCACTCCTATAGTTTTATATTGTAGAGAACTAAAATAGAAGCAAGCTTCCGCGTTAATAATTATTATCGAGGCGACTTAACGTCTGTGCGGAATACCATTAACGCGTGACTCAGTGGTTTGCATACAATGCCGGCCCGGGTCGCAGGTTCGAGGCCTGGCGTACGTGCTCCAATACCCGCCATTACTATTCTATTTAACGCTATGTTAAAACCGAAGGTTGGTGTTAAATTATTTATGATTACATTTAAATTTCTGGATTGGATTGTCATTGAATTAAACTGATATATGTTAACGTTTTAACCGACTTTAAAAGAAAGTGTTACTTGTTAATTATCACACAATCACCTGTCATCTCCAAAGGAGTAGACAAAGACCAATGAACAGAAGTGGACGAGTAGTTGAAAATCTTTCTATCTCCCTCGCACGTGTGGTCAAAACGTGTCCACATGTATGACGTCACCTCAGTGACTATCATTTTTCCATCATTCGACTGTTACCCCTTAGATTTAAGTGTTTTCGACCAACTTCCAAAAAGGAGAAGGTCCTCAATTCGTCTATTTTTTTATGTATCTTTCGCGATATCTCTGCCGAATGTGGACCAATCTTCAAAATTCTTTTTGTGTTCGATAGAGCTTATTTCAAGGGTGGTCCCATATAAATTACTTTCGATGGCATACGGTAATTGGTTACGATCGGATTTGAAGTAGATCTGTTAAGTTTTAAAAACTTGTGATTATATAGCTTTTTTATTACTTAGTATTACTATATATATAGTATACAACTATATTATTAGAATTTATGCTCATAAGGAGCTGCATCATTATATCCCTCATAGAGGTTGACCTCAGGCAGGCAGCCGGTCGTAAAAGCTAAGCCAAATCCTTTCTGCAACATGTTTGAAAAAGTGTGGCCCCACATTAAGGTGGGATAAGGGCAGAAAGAATCAGTCCAACCCGTGACCACGAAGACTGCAAAGCCTTCGAAACGTTGGGAATAAAACTTTAAACCAGATCGTGATAGAATCCGTAAAAATAGTTTTATTTCAATGAATAGCATTCGCGTAAACTTAAGAAATCAGAAAGAATTATTATGCTAAAACACATACACCTACATCAAGATACAGATTATATACAAAACACTACATTTATTAAATATGTATTTAGTTTCATTGATTACGCGCTATCACCGTTCTTATCACTTATCTAAATGTACTTTATCAGTGAAAGGAGATAGCCCGTGGGCTGATAACATCATGCAGGTTTGGTGGTTGGTGCATCTAACGAAGTACCGGTTCGACGTGAATTTGGTAATAAATAACCACCTACGTTGTTTTTTGTATATTTTTCTGTATTCGTTTCTTAGTTTGATTGAGAGATGTGTGACCTCTTGTGAACTATGTTTTTGGAGATTTCGTAACAAGATATTTCGTGAAGTAATCTGGTTATATATGTGTTTATTTAATTTTATTAACCAACATGTTGCATTAGGCTGCGTTTCTACTAGTTGCGAGGTAGGTAGCAAGTAGGAATTTATAAACTCCAAAACTGAGTTTTAGAGCCACGTTGTAGACAGAAACGTTTGCAGCACGATTCGGCCAGCTGGACTGTATGGTAAATTTTGACACTCGATTCGATGCGACTACGATTCAGTTTCATTTATTAGATTCGAGAACTTGTCATTTGGTAATTTTAACGCAACATTAGTGCACTTTTTAACTCGATTTCGGTGGAATTTTAAGTTAATAATCACAAGTTTAAAAACTTTACTGACCGATTTCCAACATGATCCGATCGTGACCAAATGTATATGGGACCACCCTTGAAATAAGCTCTATCGAACACAAAAAGAATTTTTAAAATCGATCCATATTTGGCGAAATGGCGGAATGGTGGAAAAACACAGGAGTACGTCGCGCGCATGTGTCTGGCACAGATCGTACCAGGGGTGCGTGGACAGCCCAAAAAGCGCTCGCTGGATGTTCTGGCGGAAGATATGAGAGCCAATAGCCTCACAATGGAGGATGCTCAAGACCGGGCGAAGTGGAAGCGTTTAAGTAGAAAGGCGGATCCTGGCAGAAGGCTGGGATAACGCCAGGCAGAAAGAAATAAAGAAAAGGTCCATATTTGGCGGAGATATCGGGTATAATACATGAAAAAAAACAGACGAATTGAGGACCTCCTCCTTTTTTGACGTCGGTCGATAAATGAAACCGAATCATAGTCGAAATCGAATCAAGTGTCAAAAGCCAGAGGGCTGGTTTGAAACCTCAAACCATTTTGATGATGTCTTTCAGAAAACCGTGGTAAAGTGGCAGCTAGCTGTTGCGTTTTGTTCGGTAAGGGAGATTTTCAGTGGCCCCATTCATCCTTCCCCTTCCCGATCCCTATTTTAGGTTGAGAACGAACTCATGATTTTTTTTGGTATTATGGATATCTATAGGTAGAGATCACTTATCACCTGATGACCTGGTGACCCATCTGTGCGTTTGTTTGTCTCTGCTATAACAAAACTACGAGACCTACAGGAAGACCTTCAGACAATGATGTACAAATATATTCCTGTATAAATAATTTATGAAAAACTAGTAGAGTTGAAATAATAATAGCCTGAGAAGACCAGTTCACTCATGCAGCACCTCTAACGAGCATGAATCCAAGAACTCGCGGTCTTCGATCCAACGCCACTCGACCAATGAGGCGGTTTCAGATAGAAGTGTGAAAAACAAAATAATGTACCGCATGTGGGCGATATTTATATAGGTCACGAATAAAACTAAATTTAAACTCTATACGCGATGCTTAATGAAGTGACTAGCGAGGAGAGATGTGGTGGTTTCATAAAAAAAATCTGCGGATACGGATACGAAAAATTATAAAAGAATCAAGGATGCGTAGTCAAACTTAAAGGCTTTCCTTTAAAATATGTTAATCGGTGTAGATAGGAGATAAACGGAATCTTACTCACCCAATGAAATGCAACAGCGAGAACTTACATTACTATGATTCCCCTGGTGTTGTGGATGTTTATGGGCAGCGGTGATCACTTAACATCAGGTGACCAACTTGCTCGTTAGCCCCTCTTATATAAAAAAAATTTACTACAGCGAGTACTTAGTACTTACAGCGGGTACTTTTCGTTGCTTTTCTTAAAGGAAATGCTGTGAGATTAACAGTACTTCATCTTTGAAATTTCATAAAGTACGAAAAGAAAGTCACAAGTGTAAAAAAAGCTGTATCTGTAATCCGTAAAACTCCCAGAGGCGGTGGACATGAATCGGACAGCCGATCGTAAATATTAAGCGGAATCCTTCCTACCACATTCTTAACAGAGGGTGTACTGACTCTGCACTGGAGTCGATTAAGTGGAGAGAGAAAAAAAGATCCATTAAAAAGATACAAATAGTAATACGGATACAGCTTTTATCCGTCGGATACATACATACATACATAGACTCACGCCTTTTTCCCATAGGGGTAGGCAGAGACAACGAATTTCCATTTGCTACGATCCTTACACACCTCTTTCGCCTCATTCAGTCTCATTACATTCTCCGTCGGATATCCGCGGATACGCATCACTAGGGAGTACGCGCCACGCGGAAGCGGTAATCTATTATTACACAGTTACACACGGCACAGCCGGCCTTAATTATGTTGTTTGTATCACATTTTGATTAAATTCTAGTATTTTACGTAACCAGTTTTCGGTTAGGTCTTAGTTTTTTTAAGCTAATTGGGTCAGGAAGTTAGCTAGTTAGATAAGAGAATTCCGCTTTTTTTCTATTAGACTAGGTTCAAAGTATGACCCCTTAACAGGAGTTTTTTTAATGCTTCACACTTCTCTTGAACGATGATAATTCGTTTTCTCCATTCATTTTTGGAACAATGTTATCCGCAAATATAACTGCTAGTCCAATAACAGTTTTCTTTAAAACTGTCAAAATCAACTCGATATAAAGTTAATGAAGCCGCATCATATAATTTATTACATATTATACACTCACGCCTGTATCCCCGAAGGGGTAGGCAGAGGCGAATCAATTAATCAGAACACCCACATGACGCCGAGCTGATTTTCGTCCCAGATGTGATAGAGGGCGAGCCTATCGCTATATCAGCACAAATTCCAAACTCCGGGGGCACTGAATAGAAAAACCCTTCACTTTGTCCTCGCCGGGGATCGAACCCGAGACATAGGACGGTAGTCGCACCGCGGTCGTAATACAACTATTTCAACAAGACAGTATCTTTCTTTCTTTCTACCTGCCTTTATCCCACCTTAATGTGGGGTTGGCGCAACACACTTTTTCAAGTATGTTGCAGAAATTATTTGGCTTAATTTTTACGACCGGCCGCCCGCCTAACGTCAACCTCATGTCCAACAAGACAGTCATTCATTATTATTATGTAATAAATAGTTTTACTAACGATTGTGGATTATTTATTTAACTTGTTGCATTGTACTGCATTCGCAAAATGTATTATTTCTACATAACCATTCACATCGACTTTTTAATTGCTTATTCTGTTTTTTATGCTTTAATAATGTCCTTAGCTGAAATAGGAGTAGGAAAACATCACCTGATTGTTGTATTTTGTTTAAAAGGCGATATTGTCATAGCTTAAAAATCGTGTAGACTGTATAAAAGAATATTAAAAGCTGAAACAAGCGAGAAAAAAATGGAAGAGATTGTTATACGCTAGTGGTCCACATTTGAGCAAAAACATTGTAATAGAATGATAATTAATATCTCATAAAATCTATATCAAAACACGAGACCAAATTGTAGTTATTAAGAAGTAGAGTCTTGAACTTACACCGGTCCAAAAAAAATGGAACAGTACGGGATTCGAAATCGTGACCACGGGGTCACCGCCATATTTTATGTAAAATATTGTTATAGCTTGTTTGGCAAAATACGATATCTTACACTCGATTAATTTTATACTCGAATGAGCTCTGCTAGCTTGAATTAACTTTAGCCGATATCGGCTTTGAATTCAAATGCATTGCAATACTATTACGATTTTTAGACTGTGACATTATCGTGTCAAAATACGCTGTCGTATTGTTTGTCAGTTTGTAACAAATAGGTTTTTTGCTTGATCGCTATTTTGGGTAGTCACACATTTACGTCAGAGTGGGAACTGGGTTGGGGTCGGATTCCCGTCATGGGTTACATGTGTTCGCTTTTACGATTATGCTTAAGCATATAAGCTACTGTATTGTTTGAGGAAGGGGATTTGTCTTCCAGGTTTTTATTATAGAGGTAGAAGACGCCGGTAAATGAGCATGTCAGGTGGTCTGAGGTTAAGTAATCACTACCATAAGAATAAATATGGCACTCAACCTAAAAGGAGTAGGAATTGGGAAGGGGGAGGTATTTGAGTATTCTTAACTATATTATTAAATATTTATAGTGGCGACACGTTTTATGTACATTAGTCTATTTATTATTGAATATTAGGGATAACAAATATAATAAAAAGTATTTATGTTTAACATAACATAACATAAGCTCACGCCTGTATCCCCGAAGGGGTAGGCAGAGGCGTACTAGCGAACTAGAACACCCACATTTCGCCGAGGTTAGTTCCGTCCCAGATGTGATTGGGGGCGAGCCTATCGCCATATCGGGCACAAATTCCAGACTCCGGGCTGATATGGAAAAATCCAATATCACTTTACCCGACCCGGGGATCGAACCCGAGACCTCAGAACCGTAGTCGTATCGAAATACCACCACGCCACGGAGGCAGTCTTAATAATAATAATAATGGCAAATAAAGGCAGTATTTATGTTTCTAAAGCATATATATTAAGTCGTGTATTGCTTGCCAAGTTACTAGAAAATTCACAAACACACAAACATGTTCTGTAAAAATCCTTTGCTAAACAGACAGAAGCTGTGAAGTGCCGAAATTAATCCAAGATAATATTATGGATCAACGCTTCGCTTTCGCTTTTCTGTGTAACATAAAACGACTCTATTAATCATAAAATTAAGATTCAGATGACGCTCAAGTTTAAGCAACAGGCAACCCGTATTACGTATGTGTGGCGGTAAATGACAAGCACCAACATCTTATGAAAATATCTAAAATCTTTTGAGTGGTAGAGCCACGCTGTAGATAGTAATTTCTACAGCATGAAAGGGCCGGCTCAACCGATTCGACACCACTTCTTTCTACCTGCCCTTATCCCACCTTAATGTGGGGTCGGCGCAACACACTTTTTCAAGCATGTTGCAAAGAGGCTTTGGCTTAGTTTTTACGACCGGCCACCTGCCTGACGTTAATCCCCTACGAGGGATCCAGTCCCGGGCGAATTAAATTAGAAAATGTAATTTGCTCGACCTGGGATTCGAACCCAGGACCTCCCGGTCCACAGCCCATACATGCTGCCACTAGACCAAGGAGGCGATTCCGATTTGACACCACTGTCTCACAGAAAACCGGCGTAAAGTGGCAAATCGCTGTTGCGTTTCGTTCGGTGAGTGAAATTTCCGGTGGCCCGATTCCCCCGTCAGTTTCCAAATACTTATTCCCCGCTGTTTCGGTTGGCAACGCACCCATGATACATTTATGTCTTGGGTCCTAGGGGCGGTGGAGATCACTTACCATCAGGTAACCCATCTGTTCGTTTGCCAGTAATTGCTATAAAAAAAGTTGACGGTTGCTGCAACCAAAATTGCCCGCCTGTAGTCTCAAAACTCTTTGCCATTCTTTCCTTTCGCTACCTTTTTTACACGTGTACTATGTAATGAAAAAAGATCTTTATAAGGATAAACGTAAGTTCCTAATGGCTGTTAATTTGTTATTTATCCTGCGCTGTGGTTAAATAATCAAGCCAACAATACAATGCTTTAATTGATACGTTTGCCACACGATTATCAACCTTGTGCGTAGCTATAATTATTGAAGCTATTTTGAACCTTAAACACACGCAATAAAGGTGCAAAAGCCGTATGAATTACTGCAATAACATGTTTATAATGTAACGCTTACGTAATTTTATTTTTTTAAATTCATCCTTGAGATATGGCTTTATCAGTGCCATTTGTTCTGTTTGTGTGATTGTATTTAGGGTACCGCAGTCTATTCGGGAATAAAAACATGGTATGAGAGATACTAGCACTCGACCTAGTGATATGTTGATCCGGGAGATCCTGCGTTCGAGTTCCAGGTCGCGAAAAGCGGATTTTCTAATACATTTTTTTTATAGCAGAGACTGGCAATCGAGCAGATGGTTCACGTGATGGTGTGATCTCCACCATCCAGAGACACCCAAGACACAAAACGAAAATTTTTCAAAAATGTTCATTCGCGTAACTAAGCAGCGATAGCTTAGTTGGGAATTGTACGGACTGCCGAGACGAGTGTCGGAGGTTCGAGACCAAAATCGAGCATACACTTCTGATTTTCCTATGTTAAGTGTGTTTTCTTTGTAAATTATCGCTTGCAATTACGGTGAAGGTACAAATCGTGAGGAAACTTGCATACCCGAGAATTTCTTCACAAGAATTTCAAAGGTATGTGAAGTCAATCAACCCGCATTATGCCAGCGTGGTAGACTAAGGCCTAATCCCTCTCATTAGTAGAGGAGGCCAGTGCGGCGTGCCCAGCAGTGGTACAGTAATATTATAGGGCTAATATTATCATTATTTTTAACTAATAATCCAAAAATAGTAAGTAAAGTGTATGTATCTATTGGGAGTAGCATATATCGAGCAGTGAAACAACAGAGAGCGCTTGTTATGTTGTGAAGCTGTGATGCAATATCCGACAGGAAATTGATATCGTCTAATTAACATTATTCAGATTTGACAACGTGTCACGAATAGACCAAATTAATAGATTAATGCACTTCGATAATGATAACTTAATCATTACTTGCTAATGGATGCTTCGAATGTAGCAGGTTCGGAACCAGCCCCGGGCTGACAAGCACTGCTGACTTTTGAAACTTTTGTTTTAAAAGTATATATAAGCTCAAGCTGGTATCTCTAGGAGTATGTAGAAGTGAACTAGAGAAATAACAGATCCACATCGTGCCAAGCTTATTGCCGCCCCTCCCTGTGGTAGGGGGCGAGCGTAATAAGGCTAAGCCTGTTTAATGGTTGCATAATAGATAATTGGAAAAAAAATGTGGGATTGTGGAGTCTGGAAATCTTTGGGGGAGGCCTATGTTGAGCAGTGGACGTCCTATGGCTGATAATGATGATGATGATGTGGAGAGACCAGCGTGGTAGAACTGATGATATTTACAAGATATATAGATTTGCGTCCGCGAAGTCTTTAACAAGATGTTACACATAATTTAGATTCTGTAAAAAATTGACTTAGCTGGTTCGCCGGAGAAGAACAGGCTGAAACTCTGGTGTTTCTCTTATAAAATACAGTTTTCAATTATTCACTAATAAAGCATTCATTGCAAAAGCATTCCTTACATTCATTACCTCTAGAGTAACAAATCCATGATTACTAATACTGTCATAGAAAATATAAACATACAAAATGGCTTACTGAGCGACCACCACAACTGACAACCCTACTCCCGATTTATAGTCTGTGCCAAGTACTGGACAGATTTTAGTCTATTTTATTTGGAGCTATACATAAGATTTAATATATCATTCTATGAATAAAGGCATATAAACACAAACGGTGGTAATTGGCGTTCAAATGAATATGGTTATAAGATCAGATGGGGTCACGGCACGAACCCTGAACTTTATGAGCTGAATGTTTCCAGTTTAACAGAATAATATGAGTTTGTTGCTTGTGAGTGAGGTTGGGTGAATTGAAAAGGGTTCTCTTCAACCAGGTATTGTAGAACCTCACTTTTGGGTCCTGTAGGACTTTCTTCAAATATCAGAGCTGAAGGAACAAGTGAACAGAATAATTTCCTGTTTTGATACGTCAAGCATAGACAATAATAAAATGATGATATTACCATCTAATACACATAGTCCTGGGGGTTACCACCACCTCTTATAGCAATATTGTTATAATCTTACTTGTACCGATTCCCGTACAAAAAAAAACGTAGTAAAAAAAAATCAGTCTCATCCAGACCCGAAACAAACATCTATGGGTTTCATAAATATTGACCTCGGTGTGGGAATCAAACTTGCGGCCTCCCGTTTTATTTCAATGTATAACATTCGCGTAAACTTAAGAAATCAGTACAAATGTGCACTTTAGTTGACTAGGAATTCTATTGCCAATTCGTACTTTTAACTGTTGCCCATTGTTCTATCCGATACAAAAGTAGCTAGATCTCCTAGATAACTAGATTTTGACAGCCTCCGTAGCGCAACGGGCGAACAGCCGGCTGTGAAGCGAGAGGCTGCGAGTTCGATCCCCGCACCGAGACAAATATTTGTGTGGCCCACAGATATATGTTTCGGGTCTGGGTGTTGTGAGAAAGTCTGTCGTAGTTCCGGATACTCACGACACAAGACTCGATCTTAGTGTGGGGTCAGGACTATGTATGTGACAGTTGGGTGTTATTTGTTTATCTCGGTAATAAACTGACTCTGACAACTGCCTCGGTGGCGTGGTGGTATTTCGGTACGACTACGGTTCTGACGGACTACGGACTCTACGGACTGAGGTCTCGGGTTCGATCCCCGGGTCGGGCAAAGTGATATTGCATTTTTCCATATCAGCCCGGAGTCTGAAATTTGTGCCCGATATGGCGATAGGCTCGCCTCCTATCACATCTGGGACGGAACTAAGGTCGGCGAAATGTGGGTGTTCTAGTTCGCTAGTGCGCCTGTGCCTACCCGTTCGGGGATACAGGCGTGAGCTTACGTTTTATTTTTATAAATATTTTATACAGAACCATTCCTATGGTATCAACACATGTCAACATTTTGGCAAACATCGAACCCGTGCTACATCGTTCGATAACAATGTTTACTTCACACTGCGATATTTAATACTGTTCACATGTGCGAAATATCGCGCTTCCTGGTTTCTGTTATTGTATGTGGCGTGGTAATTAGCCATAAGCTCAGATTATCTGGGTCATGTTATATACAAATCAATTTAGTATAATAATTGAATTAATCAAATAACTAGGCTGCCGTTCGCGGTTATTACCGTATAGTGTAGGGTGTATGGAAACACGCGGGTGAATTGAAACAATTTTTTTAACCAAAAATATATCTTTCTACCTGCCCTTATCTCATCTCAATTTGGGTTCAGCGCTACACACTTTTTCAAGCTTGTCGCAGAAAACATTTGGGTTAGTTTTTACTGCCAGCTGCCCGTCTGACGTCATACCCCTACTGAGTAATCCAGTCTCAGAAAAATCGCGTTATGAAAACACCCGCCCGTACTGGGATTCGAACCCAGGGTCGGCATGATCTTTATCATTATGATTTTTCTCGGTAGTCACGGGATTTTCGACCGACTTAAAAAAAAGAAGGAGGTCCTCAATTAGGTCTGTATTTTATATGTCTGGATATATGGAAATATGGATCAATTATCAAGATTGTTTTATTTATGTTCGACAGAGGTTATTCCAAGGGTAGTCACGTTTAAATTTGGTCACAATCGAAAAATTTTGAAGTGTGTCCGTTAAGTTTGTAAACTCGTGATTATTTTGGACTGCACTACACTTGTCATCAGATGTAGTGCAGTCACTTTGTCGTACTTAGATAAAAGTGACTTACGCCCTAATGGTCAAATGCTACTCAACCTTAACGGCTCAACGGGCTTTCAAGGCCGCCTTATCTGTTAACCCGTCGGAGGCGGTACATATACATATATGTTATATAAGCGTATAGGCTACCGGAGGCCGAGTCGCCCGTGTATATTGATTGTATGGCGAAAATCAGTGTAAGAAGCCGTTAAAGTTGAGTAGCATTTGACCACTGTACTGTGTAACTGCGTAACGTTTGAATCGGTTGTAAACGCGCGTGCCGCTGGTCGGCGCTGGCCTCAGCGTACCGATCGCCCGTCTACCCAGTCAGCTACGTTCGCTAACAAATTTCATTGAATTTATTGGTGTCAAGGCCCCGTGTGAATGAACCTTTGCGCTGAGCGTCTGTGAATGGTACACGCATGCGTAAAAGCGTTACATTTGTTTTACACAATAGAAAATAATCATTATTGCAAATCGTTCACAATTTACCTATTTACATTGTGGTAGGAGAATGTAAACTGCTTCAATAACAACTAATGTAGATATGAGGCAGAATTCGATATTTACGCCCGAATACTGGTAAGCTACCCAACTTTAACGGTTTACTGCGTTGTTTTTTGCCATACATTTTTGACAAATAAAGCGGGCTTAATCGACTTAAGGCGACCTAAAGGGTATGAGTATTCGGCGTTTAGACTCGTTCTATGATCAGAGAGTATATGTATAACGAGAAACACAGGTCCGCAAGATTCTATGTTGCTTTTTTATTTATTTTATAACTATTTTCTTCTGTATAACCTTATCTAGGATTTGTGAGGATTCGACTAAGTGTTTGTAGCTGCTTGCTTGACGTCCACCTCTACTAGGGGATATAAAAAAAAAAATATTAGTCCTGTAAAATTACTGTCCCACTGCTGGGCACGGGCCTCCTCTACTAATGAGAGGGATTAGACCTTAGTCTACCACGCTGGCCTAATGCGGGTTGGCAGACTTCAAATACCTTTAAATTTCTTGTGGAGAAATTCTCGGGTATGCAGGTTTCCTCACCATTATAGCAAGCGATATTTTACATTGAAAACACACTTAACAAAGAAAAGTCAGAGGTGTGTGCTCCATTTTGGGGTTGGTCTCGAATCTCCGACACTCGTCTCAGCAATCCGTACCACACCCAACTGAGCTACCGCTGCTTTTTACTAGGGGATATAGTCCCATGCTAATAATGTCAAAAATGTGGGACCGACCTGGGATATAATTTATTCTTTTGCTAAAAAAAGAATCCCGTAACATAATTTACTTCGTGATTTCGAAGCTTTGTACGACGCCTCTAAAATTGGCAGTTTTTCTGAATTCTAGATAGAATTTCCTAGGAAGCTTTATAAATTGTTCTAATATAGTTGTATCCAAATCAATTTAACACGCTTGTATATAATGTACAAAAACGCAATAATTGTATTGATCAATAGGATTTCCTATGCAAATTATGGGTTATTATAGTTAATTGAGTATAAAGTGGTCTCTTATTAATTTTTACACGTGGAAGTATTGCGGATATATTGATATAAATATAGGTATACTGTTCGTATAATGTCGGTATACAATTTAATCATGTAGATAATGGTTTTAATGGATAAAGCAAGGTTTTTAAACATACGCAAGGATTTTATTTTTGTCTCAATTTTTCGATCGATTTTGGAGACTTCATGCCTTTTTTATAAGATGTGACTTGTAAGGTTCTGGGTTTGATTTTTATTTGGGATCAAGATTTGTGTGTTTTCCCAAAAATAATTAGATGTAATAAATTACCAAAAGTTTAAAAAAAACATGCTTCTTAACAAAGAAGTCTCGCTTACGTTGCCGACTGTACACAGGTAATTATAAAGTTTTAATCACATCGGCAGTATTTTTTTTGCACTCCAGTGTCGAGTCGTCTCATTGTGTTGTTGCCTAGCAACTAGCAACTGGCGATTAGCGTGAGGTTGCAAAACCGACGCAGGCCACGCGCGAGCCGTCAAACTGCCACTCCGAGCCTCGCATAATAATGCGATGTGCAATCTATTGAAATATAGTTTATTTCAAATGAATATAATGTGTATTTGAATGCGTAATAATTGGGTGCACCAATTCGAGGAGTCATTAAGCCCAAGGGTGGATTTTGATCCGACAATCAACTGTAACCTTTAATTAGCTGGCAATATTAATATTTTTTTTTGTATTAAAAATAAGTTCTGATTTATTCGATACTTTTTTTATCCGGGCACGGCAAAGTAAGGTTAAGGTTTGTTTTAGGGTTCCGAAGCCAAATGACAAATAATCACAAGTTTAAAAACTTAACGGATCGACATTGAAATAAAACTATGTCTACGGATTCTATCACGAATAACAAATGACACCTCAGTCTGACCCGTGACAACGAAGACTGCAAAGCCTTCGAAACGTCGGGAATAATAATTAAAACCTAATCGTGATAGAATCCGTAAAAATAGTTTTATTTCAATGTATAATATACGCGTAAACTAAGAAATCAGTATGTTAACGGACCGACTTCAAATCCGATCGTAACCAAATCTATAAAGGACCACCCTTGAAATAAACTGTATCAAACACAAAAATAATGTTGAAAATCGGCCCACATTTGGCGGAGATATCGCGTAACATACATTTAAAAAAATACAGACGAATTGAGGACCTTCTCCTTTTTGGAAGGCGGTCGAAAGGAACCCTTATGGTTTCGTTGTGTCCTCAGAGACTATTAGCATTAATTAGATAACTAACAACTTCACCTAAGTGGTATTCAATAGAATTTGTACGAGCTTCGGAACCCTAAAAACGGCCTTAGGCTGTGATCTATAAAGCGAACTTTTACTAAGTCTGAGTCAAAAACGAACTTTGTGAAAATTTGGTATGTTTAAATCGAACTTCGACTAAGACCGAGTCATTTTCTATAAGAAAAACAGACTGACAGATAGACTAAGCAAAGATATTCTTGTAAAAAATGACTCGGACTAAGTCAAAGTTCGATTTAATAATTCCAAATCCTCACTGATTTAATTACTTTAAGTCATACTTAATCGAAGTTCGCTATATAGATCTCAGCCGTAGTGTGACTGTTGGATGAATTTATTTATATAGATTTCAATGTGATAAGGTCTAAAATGGACATGCATAGGTCCACGTCAGCGGCAGTAGTATTACATAACATTTAAATTGCTCCTCCCAGCGTAATGTACGACATGAATTGTCTCAATTGGCCATGTCGGCTGATTGCACAGAATAAAGATTATTTTGGTACGCGGAACAAGTGCCTCGTATAATGTTAATTGAGGGAGAGATATTAATGACGCTTCGAGAGCAAAAACGACATATGTGCACTCTTTATTTTCGACCGCCTTCCACAAAAGGAGGAGGTCCTCAATTCGTCTGTATTTTTTTATGTATGTGTTACGATTTCGGATAATTGTTGTGATTTAGTACACGATATTGAAGGGTAGTATGTTAATTATATTTATATTAACTACCCTCTAAGTAATTCATAATATTTGTAGAAGGTATTTCTTTATTAACTAAAGCAAAAGGTATAAAAGAGCAGGAGCTAGCATTGTTGAGTTCCCTAATCGATGATGTCTTCACCCTAATCGATGATGTCTCTCTCTCTCAGTGGCCGTCCTGAGCCGAGGTTCGTAACCCGTTAGTGGGTTGCCCTCAGCATGGTCACCTAAGTTTATGGGTTCGCAACGCACCTGCGTTCACCCATCAGATCGGTGTAGTTGAGTAAGCCGACTCGGTCGGGCTGCCAGCTGTAGGGCCAAAAAAAAAAATTGTTGAGTTAGTCTCCCTTTGGAGCTCGAAGTGTACACAACTAGTTTGAGATATACAGTAAAGTTGTGTAGCGAATATAGTGCATATAAGAGGCACGTTTTAACCTAGTCTTTTACATATGTTACTGGATATCTCCGCTAAATGTGGACTGATTTTAAAAATTCTTTTTGTGTTCGATAGAGCTTATTTCAAGGGTGGTCCCATATAAATTTGGTCACGATCGGTAAATTGGAAGTCAGTCAGTTAAGTTTTTATATTGGTATACAAACAGACGATCTACTTGGTGGTAGATAGTAACTGCCACCTATAGACTTTCTTTCTACCTGCCCTTATCTCACTTTAATATAGGGTCGGCGCAACACACTTTTTCAAGCATGTTGCAGAGAGGATTTGGCGTAGTTTTAGGACCTGCCGCCTGCTTGAAGCCAACCTCCTATGAGGGATCCAGTTCCGGGCAAATTTAATTAGAAAATATGCTTTGCCCGACTTGGGAATCGAACCCAGGACCTCCCGGTCCACTGCCCATACATGCTGCCACTAGACTAAGGAGGCGATCTATAGACTAATATTTATAAATAATTACAAGTTTAAAAACTTAACGGACCGACTTCAAAATTTATCCGATTGTGACCAAATTTATATGGGACCACCCTTGAAATAAGCTCTATCGAACACAAAAAGTATCTTGAAAATCCGTCCACATTTGGCGGAGATATCGCGTAACATACATAAAAATATACAGACGAATTGAGGACCTCCTCCTTTTTGGAAATCGGTCGATAACTACAATGGAAAGTAATTACTTACGTACATATTTATCTTTACAATTAAATAAAAATCAGACAAATATTAGGATGTTCATTTAAGTAATAATGGTTATGTGGTTACTTATAAATTCGAGTGTATTATTAATAAAGATTAAAATTAGACTTGCTGTATTTCTCGTTTCGGGAACAAATCGGTCCCGAAAAATCGGAAAACGAGGCGACTTAAGTGAGTTTCTTTCATTATAAGTAGGCATTTAGTCCATTACAACAAAATAAAACAAAATATATAACTTATTACTTTGCTGCTGCCTCTACGATCACGACACCGTAGAAAAGCTTTAGTTAAGCTCTATAGTTAAGAAATAATATTGTACTTTTGCAATGTTTTATTATGTTTAATTTCAAATTCAAAAAGTATTAACAAAACTAGCAATAAATGGTCAAAAATCTTAATAGATTCCAGAATACTTATGTATTTTACACATAAATAATATAAATGTTCTAAAATAAAGAATTAAAATTTTTGAGACGTCGAGACGACCACGTGTTTCTAGGGACGGAAGCTTAAAACCTTGTCTCCTGCACTAATTCTTATTTCAAAACAAAATACTATAAACACCTACACAAAAGATGGTATTTATATTTTTTTTGTCTATGGTCCATTGTTGTATGCGCAGGAGATAATGGAAAACTATGTTTTGTGTAGGTGTTAATTTCGAAAAAACTAGTGCAGGAGACGTGCCATAACTAACAATGTGCAATATTTTTGTTCGAGTACGTCCACCTACGTCACATCGCTAGAAGCATCGCCTCGCTCCTCCACGCGTCAGCACTCAGTGGCTTACGTGCCGCGCATCACTTTCTTGCCCACTTATCTAATAAACCACTTTTTGAATCCCTCACAATGGACCAGTAGTTTTGCTAATTCAATTTACCCGTAACTGTACCGAGCCCGAAATAGATCTATGTAGGGCCACTTTGACCCGGCCAATTGTGACTCCATTCGTTTCATTTTAAACTCAAACGGCTGTAGAATAGAGTTGGAAGTCGTGTTTTATGTTTGCTAGTGTATACACAGTGTTATGAACGAATTTATTAGGACGCTAATTAACGTTTGTTAGGTTTAAAGCGGGTTTGATTGTTGTTTTAGGTGTTTGTGGATAGGAGAGGATTTTGGGAATATAATTCATGATAATACCGTGGATTCTGGAGATGTTGCATCCTTGTTCTAGTAGCAGAAAACTTATGTGATATGAAGTGGAATTGGACCGGGAGATCCTCGGTTTGAATATGAGAACGAATAACACGGTTATTTCACACAATTCGCCCGAGACTTGATCCTCCAGAAAATTCCAACAGGAATATTTTACTATTGTTTTCCGATCCAGGATTATAAGCTCACCAAGTCGCCCCTTTTTTCTAGTGGAAGCGTATATGGGCTGTGATCCTGAGCTCAATTTTCAAGTCAGGCCGGATATTTTTATAACACTATTTGCCCGGGACTAGACTGGACTGGAGGTTGACGTCAAAAAGGCGCCCGGTCGTAAAAACTAAGCAAAATCCCTTCTGCAACATGATATAAAAAATGTGTTGCGCCGACCCCATATTAAGGTGGGATAAAATCATAAGCCAGAAGTCATCAGGGTGGGGATATATTTTAGTGGACAAACAGTAGCGCAGTTGCAGGACTCTCGTCTCTTACCCGAAGCGAAATTATACCTATACATGTGATTAACTGGGCAAACTGTGTTGTTTTAAGTGCAATCGCATTTTTGGGTCTAATTTTGGCTTTGCTAGCCACATTCGGGCGCATTCCAGGGAATAGCCAGATGTCGCCGTCGACGGATACGTCATGGAGGACATCATCAAGGTGGGATAAGGGTAGGTAGAAATTTATATGATCCAGGATCTTAAAACCTCTTGTAGTTGCTGATTAGTTAGGCTAGACACCTTTTCGGAACAAAACAGGGTAATAAGGGTTAATATACTCAACAGATACCCCCAAGACCTAAGGCCTGTTGAAGAATGTACTGATAAACTATATTTAGAGGATTTCATTTAGATTTATCTCACAGTGACATCACATTGCTTTGTTATTATGATTGAAACCAGTTTGAGGCGGTTATAACGAGAATTGTGCGTTTGTGTGTCTGTTTTACTTTTATCTGTGTACCGACTTTGTCTGTGTTGCGTCTGCTTCGTGTTGGTAAGAAAGTTTCGTCATCATGACGATGTAAGTTCGCGCCTCCATATCTTATTTCTTTCTTTTTTACTAGGGGTAGGTAGTTGAACAAACAGTTTCATTGGTCTTCACTTGTAATTTACCACCTTAGTGTATCCGTACTAAGGTTTTCCCTGTCAGGTCCTCGTTTCAATCTTAGTTCGGGGGCGGTCAGGTCAATTACAAAATCACATATATGAAGGAATGAAAGTTCAAGCAGCTATGGCGGTTCTAGTTCAACTCTACCTGTTCGAAGTTACAAGCGTGAGCTTATTTTCATGTATTCTGAAAACTATAGCTGAATATGTTCAGCAGCGGACGTCATGTGGCTGATGATGACGTTTTGGCTTCTTGGTGCTTTCTGCAATATGAATGAAATAACATAATCGGCTCCCAAAGGGTACAAGCTGAGGTGTTTAAGCAAATAGAAGTAATCAGCACGATTATTTTACGATTCGATGCACAAATATCGTCCGATGCATAATTTATATTTAATTGTTTGTGATAAAATATTGGGTTAATTATATTTGGACACGAGTAATTAAACAGAAACGTTTGTTTTCAATCGTACGATATTCACGTGGAATAATATACTTAGGCTTCATTCTCTTGCACATATAAATAGCTTTGATAATACGGACAAACAAATTATCCTTCTAGATGTTACTTGTATTTAACAGACTGTTATCGCTACTCAACAAACAAGTTTATTTTAATATAAGACCTCATTCAGATGCTTAAAGCAAGAGAGATAAATAGTATAGTGTAAATAGCACAGAGTGAACATAAAATGTAACGTAATGTAACGTAAATAGTAAAAAAATCATAATAATACTTTTGACGAACTTGGTCGAGGAACATTTGACAATGTGCTTAGACTGTACCGTTCTTCAGATGCGCTGCAGTATTGTGGTAGAGATTTTATGTCTCCACTAATTCAATAGCCTTGTAAGATTCAGAAAGCAAGATTTAAACAAAATGGACAATTAAATTTCCTCCATTATCACACCGCGAACAAAAGCAACTCGTTAAATCTTAACAGTGCTAGACAAACGAAACGAATTTAAATTTGTTTTCCCAAATAAGAATAGACCAGCGAATGTAGGCAAGCGTATAGGAACTATTTAAACAAGAGACCTCTCCACAACACACACTGAACACGGTGTCAATTTATTCAACACTGTGTCGACAATCTGCAAAAGGAGGCCGACACGATTCGACAATGTGTACGCAAATGGAACACGTACCACCGTCAATAGTAAGATCTTAATTGTGTTGTTTTCCATGCCGACCGGCAGCGTTCTGGATTTACTCCGGTTCTGTACCATTAACTACATCCTTTAAAAATTGATTGAATTCATCGCTCTATTCGTCATACATCGACGTATTAGTATTGCCTTGTTTAGAATCCCTTCTACCAAAACCAGCATTGGATAGTAAATTGTGAATGTAAAATTTCATGAGGTTGGTGATGGTTCTAGCCAGCGTCTGTTGTCATTACATTTACAGTATTTACTCGATTATTTTGAGCTGAAAATCACTTTCAAAGGGCTCACAATTGTAATGGGTTTCGTATTATTGGATTTGTTTGCTCGAACCGTTCTTTCGGGGCGAGGTTTAAAGAGTTAAATTCGGACACGGAATGATTAATGTCCTGAGCCGTTTGTTTTAGTAGGTTCAGTTAAAAATTCTGTAGCTTTTTTAAGGTTCTTGATTGAATCATGGCTTGACTGATTAATGTTATGAAAGATGTTGAAGATTTGATAATCTGTTATATTTGTTTTGTTGACCTTTCCCAGTTAGTGTTCGATTTAGAATTGCAACTCATACAGACAGTCCTGCTTATATCCATACCATCCATAACTGGCAAGCTGACTGTTAAACAATGCAAATCTAAATCTGATTTAAACTTAATCATTGTTGGAATAAAACTATTTTTACGGATTCTATCACGATTTGGTTTTAATTTTTATGCCCAACGTTTCGAAAGCTTTACAGCCTTGGTGGTCACGGGGCAGACAATAAGTATTAAAAATATACTATTATAAAAAAATAAAAATTAAAACCAAATCGCCACGATACAGGTTACATCTGTGGGGTCAGGACTATGTATGTGACTGTTGGGTGTATTTATAAAATATAAACTTTTTTAAATTTTTGTTTTTAAATTTGTATAATTCTAAAATGAAGGTAGATTTTGTAATACTAACATTCTTGGACAAATGACATCTCAGTCCAACCCGTGACCACGAAGACTGCAAAGCCTTCGAAACGTCGGGAATAAAAATTAAAACCAAATCGTGATAAAATCCGTAAAAATAGTTTTATTTCAAAGGAATTTTAATTAACAGAACTATCGGATGAAGCATTAATAATTTTTGATTTCCTTTTTGTTGTATATCAGTGAGAAACAATGTGACATTTAAATGTCGTTTATACCTACATGAATAAAATTAAAATATATTGTGTAAATGATGTAAACACTTTACTATAATTGGTATACGGAAGACTATTTTTGATAATTATTTGCCACAATTTAATGTTTTAAGCTTAAATATGTTATTATTGTAGTGGTCCTTAGCATCAAGTACGGTACTTGATATTTTTAATCATTACTTATAAAGATTTAACTTACAACAGTTTCTGTATTATTTACTTCTGAACTACATATTACTGTATGTATATATTCTGAACATAATTTCATTATTAGAAAGCTTCTCTGAGTGGTAGAGCCCCGCTGTAGACAGTAACGTCTACAGCACGAATGGGCCGGCTCGACCGGTTGGATACCACTGTCTCTCAGAAAACCGACGTAAAGTGGCAGCTTGCTGTCGCGTTTCGTTCGGTGAGTGAGAATTCCTGTGCCCCCCCCCGTCTTTCCCAATCCCTATTCCCTCCCCTTCCATTTCCTCTTTTTAGGTTGGCAACGCACCCATGATTCTTAGATTCTTATTGAGTCTTGGGTGTCTATGGGCGGTGGAGATCACTTACTATCAGGTGACCCATCTGTTCGTTTGCCAGTCTCTGCTATAAAAAAAAAGTTACTCTACCTCCGAGTGGTAGAGTTTTCTCGAGGGGCTTGCGGCATGACTTAATGGTTGGTTGAGACGAGTATGGGGGTATCCCTATATCCGCATCGGTCATCCGCCTGTCTTGTCGCAAGCCCCTCGATTTGCTTCTTCCCTCTTCGAATTCGGAGTGTGAAGAAGCATAAATAGGCCGGCATGATTCTGACGACCACTGATAAATCCATTGTTTGTCAGTGGTCGCTAGTTTTTTTGGACTGCATTACGCTTACCATCAGGTGCAGTGTAGTCACTTTGCCGTGCCCAGTAAAAAAAAGGCTTTTGAGAAATTGGAGCTTTACACTTGTGAACTAAAACGCGAGCTATTATAAAAGTAGCTCTTGCACGTGATGATACTTTTTCCACCTGCCCATATCCCACCTCAATGTGGGGTCGGCGTAATACACTTTTCAAGCATGTGACAGAAAGAATTTGGCCTAGTTTTTATGACCGGTTGCTTGCCTGAAGTCAATTCCGCTCTGGGGAATCCATTTTCCGGGCAAATATTGTTAGAAAACACCCTCACCGACCTGGGAATCGAACCCAGGCCACTAGGTAGACTTGCACTAGATGGGAATGGGAAAACAATTACTCTCCCGAACATTCGTTTAAGAGGCTGCAAATCTGCACCTAGCAACACAAAGTCAACACAGTGCAAATACCAAAAGTACACAAATCCATGCTTTATTAGAAAATTTGGATATTTAGCAAGTCTGCCTGGGTACATACTTAGCATTGCATTAATTTGATTTGCTAGTACACGCCAAATATATAAACTAACGAACAAACCGCATTGCAGTCATGTCACTGCAATTAAGACAATCTAGTGGTGGACAGGGATCGAAGATTGCTTTTTTATAGCAGGGATTGGCAAACGAGCAGATAGGTCACCTGATGGTAAGTGATCTCCACCGCCCATAGACACCCAGAATACAAAAAGAATCATGGTCGCGTTGCCATCCTAAAAGGAGGAAATGTAAGGGGAGGGAAAAGGGTTTGGGAAAGGAACGGGGGAAATGGGCACCGAAAATCTCACTCACCGAATGAAACGCGACATCAAGCTGCCACTTTACGTCGGCTTTTTGTGAGACAGTGGTATCAAACCGGTCGAGCCAGCTCACGGCCTGCTGTAGACGTTACTGTCCACAACGTGGCTCTACCACTCATTAATAGAATTTATATTGAAAAGAATATAGATAAATATAACATATACACTGCATATTTGTAAAACATAACGTACTTGATTTTAACTGTCTCGGTGGCGTAGTGGTATTGCGTGCGCGGTACGACTATCGTACTGAGGTCTCGGGTTCAATTCCCGGGTTGGACAGAGTGATATTAGATTTTTTAGTATCAGCCCGGAGGCTGGAATTTGTGCCCTATATGGCGATAAGCTAGCCTACTATCACATCTGGGACGGAACTTATCTCGGTGAATTGTGGGTGTTCTAGTTTGCTAGTGCCACTCTGCCTAGCCTTTCTGGGATACAGGCCTGAGCTTATGTTATGTTATATTATTTCATTATGTGATTTTGAGTGGTAGAGCTACGATGTTGATGGTAACGTTCACATCACGAATGGCCGGCTCAACATATTTGATACCATGATCTCATAAAAAAACCGACGTAAAATGACAGCTCGATGGCAGGCGGACACACAGAAGGATGGATAAAAAAGTAATGCCATAGAGCTACGTTGTCCATCTTGAGATATAGATATTAAACTAGACTAGACTTTACTGCCTCGGTGGCTTAGTTGTATTTCGGTACGACTACTGTCCTGAGATCTCGGGTTCGCTCCCCGGTTCGTGCAAAGTGATATTGGATTTTTCCATATTAGCCCGTAGTCTGGAATTTGTGCCTGATATAGCGATAGGTTCGCCCCCTATCACATCTGGGACGGAACTAAGCTCGGCGAAATGTGGGTGTACTAGTTAGCTAGTGCGCCTCTGCCTGCCCCTTCGGGGATACAGGCGTGAGCTTATGTAGACTTTGAACTCTAAGATAATGTTGAAAACAAAACACACAGAATCAAAAACAGATTTAAATTTACACCATAAGATTAAAACAGATAACAAAGAAGTTCTTCAGCTTAGACTAGTTCAGTTAAGACCAGGATTATATATAAACAAGGCAATAAAAAGAATGAAAGGAAAATTACCCGGCAGTTTGTTTAAGGCAGTAATCATCTGACCATTACCAAGCTCATTAGGGTCATAAAAATCATTAAAAATGGGCCTTTAGAAACCCATTAAAAACCAATAATCTATTCAGATTGTTGCCACGCGAAAAAACTTTGTTTTATTTCCTTAAGATGGGACTAAAGAAGAAAATGAAACCTATAGAAATGATTAAGATACTACCTCTAAATTATAAAACTGAAAAGTTTTAATTTATTAAAATATTTATGATTTAAGAACTTGGAATTTTTGTATTCAATTACAATACTCACGCTTGTATGCCCAAAGAGGGAGGCAAAGGCGAAAAGAGAACTAAAACATCCAGTTTTCGCTGAGCTCATATCTGTCCCAGATGTTATAGATGATAGGGGGTGAGCCTATCGGTATGTCCAGCACAAATTCCAGACTCCGTACTAAAACTGAATAGAAAACCTAATATCGCAGTCTGACCGAAGGATCGAACCCGAGACCTCAGACGGTATTTGTAACGAGGCAGTCATCGGTAAAAAAATGACATTCAATCATAATCACCCGTCCCAACTTCTGATACGTAAATCTGTCATACAATAAATAGGCAGATACACTTTTCTTATATAATTTGAGTGCTATTTCGTTCACTAATCCACAGAACTGGCAGAATAAAACCAAATACAAGGACACATGCAAATGACGTCATAAAACGAAACCCATTCAAGAATTTAACTGCCGAGCTTATACCTAATCCTGCATGAGTATTTCAGCTCGAGACGAAGTTCCGAAGACGCTGAGAGTACGGTTGCCACACTTTTGGGTTTTTCCGGATATGTCCGCAACTTATGATTATCCCTTTGGAAGTTATCGGGATATCTTGTCTGGACACCTTATGTAGTGGACATTTTAAAATAAGTTCGCAACAGCATTATTTCTTGCTTTTAAAGAAGCAAAAGCAGTAGCTATTTTTATAATTTAAATTTTCATTACCTGCAAAACTATTGTGACGTTAAAAGACGTTAATCTTTCTTTGAAATAAAACTATTTTTACAAATTCTATCACGATTTGGTTTTAATTTTTATGCCCAATATTTCGAAAGCTTTGCAGCCTAAATATAGTTAAATTTCAATTAATAACATCCGTAAAAATAGTTTTATTTCAATGAATAACATTCGCATAAACCTAAGAAATCATTAATCTTTCTTTCTATCTGCCGTTGTCGAAGTGGGTTGGGCGCAACACGTTTTTTAATATGTTGCAAATAAAGTAATAAAATTGTTTAGATGTTTTCCTAAATATTAAAAATTTCCGAAGTTCAGGAATTCTAAAATGGTTACCCTAGCTGGGGAGATGAATTTTGAAAATGAACCGTTTTGTTAGTATTCGCCCGTTCTTACCTAAAAGTAATTTGTGTTAATTACAGAAGTTGGTGGAGTGTAATGCGAAACGATCTAACTTGCGAGTGCTTCTCTTATTACAATACTTTATTTTTATTAACTTATAAAAGTTATAGGAACGCTTTTAGTGAAACTCTCGGGTGTAAAATACTTTTAATCATTGTCACGTTCCTAGTAGCTTAGTAGCTACGTGCAGGCTAAAAATCTTTAGGTTCAAATACTGAATTGAGTGGTAGAGCCACGCTGTGTACATTAATGTCTACACCACAAATGGGCCGGCTCGACCAATTTGACATTGTTACACTGAAACTGTTTTACGATAGACCAAATCGCATTTCCCCTCACCAGTCCATAACCTCTCCCTTTAAGGTTGACAATGCACACATAGTTATTTCGGTATTGTGTGTGAAGGCGGTGGAGATCACTTACAATCAGGTGACCCATTTGCTCGTTCGCTCGTCTTTGCTATAAATCTCGGAGAACAACTTCTTTATCATAAAATCAATATTGAGTAAAGTTTGTAAAAAGAGGCTTTTTCGATTTTGGCCGTTAGGCAATGTTGTTTTATAACATAACATAACATACGACTGCCTCGGTGGCGCAGTTGTATTTCGGTATGACTACCGTCCTGAGGTCTCGTGTTCGATCCCCGGGTCGGGCAAAGTGATATTGGATTTTTCCATATCAGCCCAGAGTCTGGAATTTGTGCCCGATATGGCGATAGGCTCGCCCCCTATCACATCTGGGACGGAACTAAGCTCCGCGAAATGTGGGTGGTCTAGTTCGCTAGTGCACCTCTGCCTACCCCTTCGGGGATACAGGCGTGAGCTTGTAATCCCTTGTAATCCCACTGCTGGGCAAGGGCCTCTGCGTGTGAGGGGTTATGCCTCAGTCAACCGGAGCATCACGCTGGTCTCATGTGATATGGTAGACTTTACACACCA
This sequence comes from Clanis bilineata, assembly GCA_036417725.1. Taxonomy (NCBI): domain Eukaryota; kingdom Metazoa; phylum Arthropoda; class Insecta; order Lepidoptera; family Sphingidae; genus Clanis; species Clanis bilineata. Next base: position 563,107 of record CM071139.1, on the reverse strand, counting down.
ACAAAGTTCTTGGAGACAATTTTTAGGTAGAGTTTTCTTACAAGGTTTTTTTTTCCCCGTTTATAATCATGGTTTGATCATATCCGTATCGATTAAAATAAGAAGTTAATATTAATGACATTGTTTTGACGATTTGCGAACTGATTAATGATTACGCGAATACTTCCTTGTTTGTGTAGGTGCCGAATATATTATCAAACGTAAAATCAACACAATGAAATAACGAATTTGGATTTGCTATTATGTAGCAAAATTATTATAAATTGGGCTGAAGTTGAATGATAGAGTGAGGAATAACAGCATAAGAGAGAAAGTTGGATTGAAGGAAGATGTAGTGACGAGGATTGAGAAAGGAATGCTTCGGTGGTTTGGCCACATTGAAAGGATGGATGAAAGCAGAGTGACGAAAGAAATTTATGTAGCGGAAGTGAATGGTAGTGTCGGCCGTGGACGTCCTAGACGTACCTTTAAGGACCAAATTGGCGATCTCCTGAAAAAGGGCCAAATAAGGAGTTCTCGTAACCGACGAGCGTGCATGAAAAGACTGATGACTGTAGAAGAAGCGAAAGAGGTGTGTTTGAACCGAAGCAATTGGCGCTCCTTAGTCTCTGCCTACCCCAACGGGAAACAGGCGTGAGTTTATGTATGTATGTAGCAAAATTACGCTAATTTGTAACGTCGTGCTTCAATTTATATGTGAGCTGTTTTAATAGGTAATTTACTGTATTCTACATAACAATACTGTAATTTGAATAAGTACATTAATGTCCAGTGTCCAATCGCGCAGTCGCTGTGGCCGAAATCGGCTAGGAATGCATCATTGTAATTTATTTGATCACAAATAAGACCAAACTTACTTTTTCATAAGCTCACGCCTGTATTCCCGAAGGGGTAGGCAGAGGCGCACTAGCGAACTAGAACACCCACATTTCGCCGAGCTTAGTTCCGTCCCAGTTGTGATAGGGCGCGAGCCTATCGCCATATCGGGCACAAATTCCAGACTCCGGGCTGATATGAAAAAATCCAATATCACTTTGCCCGACCCGGGGATCGAACCCGAGACCTCAGAACCGTAGTCGTACCGAAATACCACCACGCCACGGAGGCAGTCTTTAAATTATTTTCAATATTTACAATAAAAAGTATATTTGGTGGATATCATGCAGGCAGCATGTCGTAAAAACTAATGCCGAATCTTTTCAGCAACACGCTTAAATACTGTGTTGCTTCGACCCCACAATGAAGTGGCATAAGGGCAGGTAGAAGAACCTTGAAGAAGTACTTCGACATTTTGATCAAAACTTATTTCTTCGCTTTACCGACTGCCCCGGAAGGAGGGTGTTGTTTTTCAACTGTATGTAGTCGCATCTCCACGTAAAGTTATCGCTTAGCTTAACTTAAAACCTCTTTTCGAAGAGAAAGCGTCCGGAACCCGGCCGCGTTATCAGTGCAGTGATAACGCGTGATAAGCCGCGTGTGCCCGTGATAATGATCACCGGCACGTGTAGAAGGGTTGGCGGTTGCGTCAATGTTTACCGTAGATAACAGAGGTGTGGCAGGGGACGGGACACTATGGGAAGGCGTGTGGTAATGTAGCACTGTTGCTAAGCGAGGATATGTGGCGAAGCGTCTATGCAGACCCATAAAACTCAATTCGTGGTTCTTACTTTTACCAAATCGTAAATTAGAAGCAATGCATCCAATCTACCGTGGTAGAGCCACGTTGTAGACAGTAATGTCTACAGTACGAATGGGTCGGCTTGACCGGTTTGATACCACTGTCTCACAGAAAGTTGACGTAACGTGGCAGTGTCGCGTTTAGTTCGGTGAGTGAGATTTCCGGTGGCCCTTCACCCCCCCCCCCCCGTTCCCTTTCCCAATTCATCTTTTTAGGTTGGTAACGCACCCATGATTCTTTTTGTGTCTTGGGTGTCTTTGGGCGATGGAGATCACTGGAGATCACTTACCATCATGTGACCTACATATCTGCTCATTTGACAGTCTCTACTATAAAAAAAATGCTTTATTTCGCCTATCGATAAAACTGCCTAAACCTCTTAAATAATATCTACTTTAATAAAATATAATCACTAACCTTTATGAAATTTGTATAAAACATTTTATGAAAACAGTAAAATAAAATGAGCTTTATGATAATTCCGCTAATTAAATCTGATTGCCAAGATAATGATGTTAATAAAATTATAATTTAAATCTTTTGTTCATTCGGGTAATAAAAGAAAATATTAAAAGATACCTGTGGAGTGTGGATGTTACGGGGGACGGAAATATTAAAATTAAAAAGTTAGCAAATTGAAAATCTTATAAAAAGTGGAGGAAAATTCAGTATTTTTATAGTACAGTTTCTTATGGATATGGTGTTGGCGCATTTGGGTGGTGCCTGTTGTTTCTTAGGTTGTAATCCCTACCTCGATGGCGTGGTTGTATTTCGGTACGACTCCCGTCCTAAGGTCTCGAGTTCGATCCCAAAGTGATATTGGATTTTTCCATATCAGCCCGAAGTCTGGAATTTGTGCCCGATATAGCGATAGGCTCGCCCCTATCACATCTGCGACGGAACTAAGCTCGGGAAATATAGGTATACTAGTTGGCTAGTGTGCCTCTGCCTATCCCTTCGGGGATACAGGCGTGAGCTTATGAGCTTATGTAATCCCTGGCTGAATAGGTCAATTTTGCTTAAGATTTTGCAAATTTAGCAACAATAGAACTTGTGATGCGTTGAGTATACCATCCCTCGATGACACAACAAGAGAGTCTGTCACTATTTTGTCAACTTCAATTGCACAGATATGACAGAAATGTGAATACGCTTTATTTAACGGAGACAAATGAACAGGCGGGTAACTTGATGTTAAGTCATCTCTACCGCCAATAGACCCAAGAAAAAAGAATCATGAAAGAGGGAAATGAGGAAGCCGGAGAGGGGATTTAGGTCTTCAGAAACCTTGCTCACCGAATAAAAAGCAAGAGCTAGTTGCCACGCTTGAGTGGTAGAGCCACGCTGTAGACAATTACATCTACAGCACGAATGGGTTGGCCGAAAAAAAAATCGACGTAAAGTGGCAGCTTGCTGTCGCGTTTCGTTTGTTGAGTGAGATTTCCGATGGCCCATTTCCCCCTTCCCTTTCCCAATCCCTTTTCTCTTCCCTTCCATTTTCTCCTTTTGGGTTGGCAACCATGCATGATTCTTACTGTGTCTTGGGTGTCTATAGGCGGTGGAGTTCACTTACCATCGGGTGACCCATTTGTTCGTTTGCGAGTCTCTGCTATGAAAAAACAACGTCCGTTTTCAGTGTGACAACAGTATGAAACTGGTCGAGCCGATTTGTGCTGTATACATTATAAATATCCACAGAGTGTCTCTACCACTCAAACATACCTACTTGAAGTCTTTACTGCCCCGAAAATACAAAGTCATATAGAAATAATAAGTATAAAAATCATAGTAAAATTAAACCATCGAATTTCCTTTTGCTAGAGTCGTTAAATTCAAAAACACCATAAACGCATAACATTATACACAATCGACATAAATAGCTCGGCCTTAGCGACAACTGACTCAATATTTGGGTAGAGTAACTAATACCTACTTCGTGATACCTGTACTCGAAAACAATTCTTAACGAAGCGCTATACCGTCGAAAATCGTAATCAATGTTATACAAAAACATGATTTCCATTTGAAACACTACAAAAATTCACTAGGTAACAATAAAATTAATTGTTTTCGTACAATATTTCATTAAGTGAACTGTGTTGAGTCATGCTCTACCAATTAGTTCCGCACGAGGATAACAGATGGCGCTAGTTGTAGTTTATGTAGAGACGGGGTGTTATATCGCCTAGCAACAGTTGCGAAACATTACAATTTGTGAAGTTAACTAAATCGCTGCTTGACGATAAAACCAAGTTTCTAGATCTGTGCGAAAAAGAAATTTATGTAAAACGTGTGATTTTTAGCCGTGATGTAGAGTTACAAATCATTATACGGACAATGAAAGGAGTTGAAAAGTGAAAATTTCGTCGCATCTCGGACAATGAATCGTATTTTTATGAAATGTCAAATATTTAATGTTCAACCAAACTTTTAATTTACAAGTTAAACATAACATAACATAAGCTCACGCCTGTATCCCCGAAGGGGTAGGCAGAGGCGCACTAGCGAACTAGAACACCCACATTTCGCCGAGCTTAGTCCCGTCCCAGATGTGATAGGGGGCGAGCCTATCGCCACATCGGGCACAAATTTACAAGTTAGGTAAACGTTATGGTTTAATTTTTTCGAAGAAGTTCCTCAGGGTTGTAATTTATGCCTCATATGGCGATAGGGTCGCCCCCTATGAAGGGATGGAAGTAAACTTTACGAAAAAAGGTCCTGCAGTTCGCTTCTGCTTACCCTTTTGGTGATACAATAATGAGCTTAGTACATATGTTTGACTAAATAAATGTTGATTTGACGGACGTGGCTTAGGAACAGACAGAGAGGCGACACCGTTTGTTGTTTCATTACAAAGATGGCGATAAAAATATCTTTTATATTCAATTTAATGTCCTTTATCTACAATGGTCTTTATAGTTCAAATATTATATTGTATTTCTTGTGCCAAGATAAAATTTATCATAAAACAAAGATTTATTCACGTGAAAATAAAACCAGGCGAAAAGATAGTAAACTTTTTCTTTAATACACAATTTACATATCAAAATAGCCCATAAATAACCGTTGGCTTTCTTTATGCACTATTTATTGTTTCGTAACATTATTGTACTTAATAGGTCTCCTTTAAAACACATTTTTATTATTTTTGATTACAAACTATATTATAAATTTTGCACCTCTATATTTGTTTACTAAAAATGGACATGTAATTTCGTCTTGTTTATAAAAGTAAACCAAAATTTAAATACACTGCTTTAATTTAAATATCGGTTTATTTTTAAAAAACAAGTTTGTTTATTTCTCTCTCGCCGTTGTGATATCAGATCTTTATAAATAAAATTAAATTAAAACAGCACTTAAATAAAAATACGATGCATAAAAATTCGAAAACAATAGTGATGTGACATCGAAAGTTAATCGACTGTCGATAGAAGCCAGAGAGAGCATTAACCATTACGAGTCACGAACGAGGCAATAATCATGTCGTTTGGCTGGTTGCGGTTAGAAAACTAAATAACCCTTGTTCTTATGCAAAATTAACTATTGCAAAATGGCACGTTCGTGATGTAAATTCAATTTGTTTCGTACCAAAATTGATTGCATTATGATCTTTTGGGCTTAAATCTCTTAGGTCTACATATAGCAACGGTTATGAATATTATTATTAAGTCTATATAAAACTAGAAAACGAGAGGTCACGGTTTCATTCTCACAGAGGTATAATCCTTTTTTCTAGGTCTGAGTAGCGACTGGCGTGCGATCGAATCTCTCGTATAAGTCGTATACCAACAGGTCACGAGCCGCAAGTAATTATAATAAAAATAATAATATTTTCCGAGGCATTAATGCATTTTTGTTTCATATTTTCTCGATAACGAATTATAAACACTTTCTTGAACGAACAACCTCTTATTATGTATTCACATAAAATCTTATTTATTCAAAATTGCGAAACAACGTTCTTTTAAATTTCTTAACTTTGTAGTTTTTGTATTAAGAAAAGAACCTCGATTTTTGTACGAAACGCTCATTGAAGAACCAAGTTTTCGCTACATTATTGAATTTATATATAACTTCCGTTTCCTTAAATCCAGTAAAGCGCTTAAACTTTTTGAAGCTAATATTATTTATTTATCGATTGGTTCGTACCGTTGCTTCCATGAGTCGATATTAGAAATTTTTATATCAGCATACATCGAGCTAGGCAATAATTCGAGTTCGCCAAATCGAGTTGACCAGCTTCTTTAAGCTCCATATTACTATGAACCGTATCATAAAGACCAAAAGTAGAAAGTCGCGTATGTAGCAATAGATAGTATAAATAATCACTGTTGCTATGTTAGCGATTCAATTTCCGTGTAGAATCGATACGATAGCCTCCTACCGTAAACCAAAGTTGTTTATCTCGAACGAATTCACTTTTTATCTGAGCACACATTTATTTTCACATTCTCGTTTATATTTCATCCATTTCAGTTCTTTCCTTGCTCAGTCAAAATGAATGGCACACTTCGGACTAGCATTAGTATTTTTGGCTCGAACACCGGTATCGGCGATGTCGATCAAAAATGGGCATCACTCCAAGTGTTAAATGCTAAAATACCATATTATTTAAACGTTATAGGCACGAAATGCTGTCTATAATTAGGTAACTGAGCTGTAAAAGGCGCTCGTAGAAAACTGTACCGACTAGTCGTTTCAAATATGTAATTATACGAAAAAATAACCGAGGATGGGGTTGCACCAATCTCTAGCGACCGGTCCGGCCACTCCGGCGCTCTCGACCAGTTCTAACCGGCTGGCAACCGGTCGTATTAAAATTTATTACACCGCCTCTCGGCTTGTTTTTAGCTAGGTTAACTTTATGTTAATGTATGGAAATGACGTTGTGTGTTTTCTTTGTTTTTCTTCAAGTGTCATCTGTTCGGAATATTTAATGTTTTTTATGTGTAGGATAAACCTTATTTACATATTGTGTGGCAACAATATTGATGTAAGCATGTATTCGTGTCCGCACTCCGCGGTATCGTTGGATCGTGCGGAGTTTATCGACGGGCTCGTGTGGTCAGTGGTCACTTTAATGGTCACTTCGCTAGCTATATGTACATATTTCTAGTGTCGCTGTTATTGTAACTCTTGGCCTCGTGTTATCGCCGGTGTCTCATTAGCATTGTGTATATTGCAATGTGGGTGTGTTGTGGGTTTGCGGGAAATAAGTATTAAAACAATCACATCCATTATTGAAACTATGTATTTTTTCTTCAATAATTTCTACATTTTCTTTTAAGTTCTATCAAATAAATATCAATTATAAACAATTGATACATATATTATTATTGTTAGTTCTTGTATATGTCGACATTTGAAGTTTAGAAGTAAAATGTTTTTGTTGTATTTTTAAAAAGTTTTTTTTTCTTGATGAAAGTGAACTCTAGTACTATGATATTGTGCGTTCAAAACACTGGACCCTACAAACATTTAGATTTCGTTTAAAAACTGTTAGTCTATTGATTTACATTTAATGTATTAATATACACTGGATAAAGAAAATGCATTTGACTGCTATAAAAGTCACGTCATTAACATAGTGTACTGTTAGTACATTACTCTCTCAACTCCCACTGGACTATAATAGACAACGCAGCTTAGCGCGGCGATAGAAAACAATCTTACAAAAAATTACAATCTTTATATTAACTTAAATAACTTAATACTTTTAATAGCTATAATAATAATTATAAACCTGAGATCTTTGCAGTATAACAGAGCGCGGGCTCGCGGCAACGCGCGTCGCCTCGCTTATTGCCTCCGTTCAACCACGGCACTACGTACACATACATAACTCTAACATTATAAATTTGCATGCGTGTTCTCTCATTCATAAAAAGTATATTTTTTTCTCATTTAAATTTTATACATTACAAAAGTAGTATCACAAACAAATGTACGAACTAGTACAATTACGAAAAACGTACACATATACCGACCGGACAGGTCACATCTAATAAATACAGTTACGATACGTGAAATGTACCAACTCTACACAACTTCAGAATAGAATCGAACTCGAAACAAAAAATAATACCTAAGACTAAATCGATCAAGGTATTCAGTATCACACGCGCGGCGGCGACTGAGATCAAGGGGTGCGCACCGGGCACCGCCGCGCCACTCACGCCTCCAACCACCAACCATTAACCACCAACCAACCATCCGACCAACGGCAACCAACGCATCAATAATACAATACAAACAATCGCTCACAGTGATCGACACGGTGCGGCGGCGCGAGGGGGCGGGTGCACCGGTGGGCAAGGACCAGAGAAAGGGGAGGCGGGGGACGAGATCGACGCTCGCCGCCGCGCGCCGTCGCACGAGCGCGCGCCGCGTGCGCCGCCGCCGCGAATTCGCGAATATCGACACTTTATCGATAACAAAGTGCATTTCGCGTCTCTACGGGCGGCGGTGCGTGCGGGCGCGCCTCTATCCGCTTACACTACTACTATACATTACATATCACGCTGTGCTTTTTTCTCTTATTAAAAATATATAATAATTAATATACATATAATAATATTGATATTTGTTAAAATAACGATACGTAGACATCGAGGAGGGCAGTCAGTCGGCTCGCTCGCATCGCGGCGTATCTAATGTTCTTTCACTCCGCCTGGCTCCTGAACAATTTCTTTTTCTCTATCGTAAACTGGGGGCTGATGATGATGGTGCCGCCTCGCGTTAAGTTTCTGTAAAGAACAAATCTCATTAGTATTGTCAGGCACTCCAGATGCAATAGACTTAGTAAGGAATTTGTTTATAATTGGTTTGAAGCTTTGTGATCATCAGTGATACTTACTTTAAGAATTGCGGCAACAGACTTGTCCAGTTGGTGGCGTCGTGTTCTAGATGTATGTGTATTTCGTGCGTGGTGAGTGTGTTGGGGTCTATCTTGAAGGCTGCGAGCCTCCTACCCGCCACGTCGACGATGACAGCGGCCCCGCGTGACCCGCACGGCTCGCCTTCCGCCAACGCTAGAGTTTGCCTCGCCGCTCGTGCCAACAGCTCCGCAGGCACAAGGACCTCGGCCGTGGCCAGCTCGCTGGCTCCCTTGGCCGCTCGTAACTCTCTCTCCAGCCTCTGAGCCAGCGCCGTCTCAGTCGGCGCCGGCACCGGCGCTTCCCGCCATGTAGGCCCATTCCATGCTGCAACAATAGAGAGACAAGTTTAAAATTGGAACAATAAAGAATATTTTTTATTGGCTAAAATATCGATAGTGATTCAATTCGACTCATCACTAACTTTCATTTTAATTTGGAAACTCTAAATAATTTATATTGGCAGATATTTGGCGATGAAACAATGAAGAAAAAAGAGTGTTTTGATATCGATCAGTGGTTGGAGGGCGCGTCTTCAAGGGCAGGGGAGCGCATCGCTCCGAACAGCTGACGTGTCAGCTGGAGTTGACGTTTGAGCCGGCGCGCCGGTCGAGCCGGCCGGCAGAGCGGACGACTCGCCGCACGCATGTAGAGGAGCGCTCAGAGTGCGCGCGCCGCATAGCAACAGCCGCGCCGCCGGCAGTTAGAAAGCCGCTCCATCACTCCGCTGAATAGAAAGTGAACTCACCTTTTTCACTGCTGAATCCGACATTAAACTGGCTCGTGACCGGCAGGATCTCCATGTTTTCCAAATTTTTACTTATATTGTACACTTTTTATACCAAAAATTAAACGGATAAACTGTTTGTTCCGCGTCCGGAACTTATACTAGAAAAATATCACAAGTCTCTTTTGTACTGCGAATGCGCACACAACAAGCCGGCTTCCGACCGGCGACTAGTTATCGTGAAGAGATCGAAGTGAATACGAAACGTCCGAAGCTCACGACTGCATCAGATCTGATCTCGTAACCACAGGGCTTCGTCACTTGCCCTCGGCTCACTGTTTGACCCACCCGACCCTGTCGCTCTTTCTGACGGACTGACGATAGCGGGAACGACTCGCATGTTATATAGAGGGCCGCGGACGGGGGTGCGGGGGGACGCTCCGCGGGCGGCAGCGGGCGCCCCGCACGCCAGTTTCGCCGGGCCGCGGTGTCGGGAGGTCGTCTCCACGTCGCTCCGTACCGGCATCCGACGCGAGCCGGCCGGCTTCTTTGTCCGAGTTCCACCGGTGGAACCGATCACCTACAGTGCGTCTCATTCTTCTCTAAAAGTGTTAGATAATCGGCTGTACATGTATTGTCTTCTGCAAACGTTGTAGAAACCACTAGAAACACCGCACCAATGTTGTAACACTTGCATACGTTATAAAAAAATGGCCGGCGCCGGTCGATTATTGACCATGATTGTATATTTAATTTAACTAGCATGTAAGAATTGTTATTTGTTAATGGATTTTGTGTTATACGTTGTTAAAACTGTAAGTATGTCGTAGTTAAGTAACGAGACTTGTTGCCATGTCACCGACTTAGTGTAAGTGTATGTACGAAACTGTGTCAGACTAGTTTGAAACTGGCCTAGTGCCTAATTAACAGTTCTTACCTGTGTTAGAATAGAATTATGCTATAATGTTAAATGTTATTTTCTGATGGAAACACTCACGAAATTCGTAAACAAAATCTAGAAACACAAGATGTTAGAAAAACAAATCAGAAATAGCCGGTTCTGAAATAAACACCGCAATTCTATCTGCATACGCGCAATAACGCTTCAATAAATAAACTGCGGAAATGATTTCAAACAAGTTTTTTGTTGCCACATTATCTCACAAACTTGCCGGACGAGTTTAAAATATGTCTACAATGATATGTCACAACTGCTTGTCATAACAGAAGAAAATTTTGGCAAAGCGACAATACACTCAAATCCATCATAATCATTTTCTGTTTGTGACGAAGTAGTAAATATTCCTGATTTAACAACGTTAAAACTGATTTGGTTTTTAGAAAAAAAAGGAAAGTATTTTTATTCATGAAAAATAATTATCTCCAGGTATTAGTAAATTTCAAAAGTCGTAAGTATTTCACACAGATATTAGTGTCAATTCAAAAAAATTAAGACGTTTATCGGTAATTGGTAGTCTGAAAAGAAAAAGAAAATACAATTTCTCCAAAAAATAGAATTTAAGCACCATTTCATTATACTAATGAGAAAGTTATAAGAAAACCCGTTTAGACACGAAATTATACGTATAAAATTCAGTTAGAAATTGATAACAGTAATTCCAGAACATTCAAGGCAAACAATGATTATTTGCCATGGAACTCGATGTTAGTGAAACTGCATTTAGACAGGTATTCGAGTAAGCAACAGCAGCCATTGCATCAGCCGACCGGAAACCTACTTCTCATGTTTCCTAACAAAAACGCACCCTAACTTCCTCAATTCTAAGAAAGTGTGCAAACTTTATGGAGTTTCTTTGTCTCTCCCTCTTTTGTTTTATTAAAATCCATTGTTATTAAAATAATCTTTGTTTAAGTGGATATGGAATACCTAAACAAGTAAAGTAAATTATCATAATTACAGACTTATCTAGGTTTCAGAATTATCAACGTTATCAAGAGATCGATTTGTGAAGTAGAAAAACGTTTCACAACCGATAACCCATTTCGAAACACGAAAATAACTAGAACAAAGCGCTATAGAAACTGTTAGCAGATAACTTGTAATTGCATAGCAACCGATACCGGAGTGCTAACCGCAAAAATAAATAGGCAAAAAGAGAAATGGGGGGGCTGAAAAACTGTTGCTAAGTTGTGCCGGCCGGCGACTTGGCCTTGGTTGGAGTTGTGAGTCATCGACAACCGTGCAAAATGCGAACGATCGATGCAAGAATAAAGAATTATTACTTGAGATGCTCTCGTGGAAAAAATATTAAAAGTTCACGGGTCAAAAGCATGCAGTTTCCAAACATCGTTTGGCGAAACTCGTTTAGATTAGATCTATGTTTAGAGTTGGGTTAGATCCACTCACGATCTCGTCTCGAATGTTGTACTGTTTTGTTTTACAAAATGTCAGAGCTATTTAGGAGTTTTCCGTTAATAATACATATTTATATTAATTCTGTGTTGCTATTTATGGATTCTGTTTATTAAATTTTTAGTCATTTATGTATTTTTAGTCTGTTCTTTCATAATGGAAATCATCGCAGAAGGCCGAGTACGTTAATTAATAATTCACTCGAAGGACAATACATACTAGATTTAATCCTCGCACTGTTCGTGGGAGTAAGTTCATGGTTATAAATAGGAATTCATGGAAGTTTGAAAAAGATTCTTTTGAGTTGGTCGATGAATAATTCACATTCCAATTTAGGGTGAAAAACCAAACTTATTAACTTGCTTAGTCGCCTCCTTGGTCTAGTGACAGCATATATGGGATGTGGACCTGGAAGTCCTGGGTTAGATTTCCAGGTCGGGAAAAGCGATTTTTCTAATTCTAATTTCCTCAAAGGGGGTTTACGTCAGACAGGCAGCCGGTTGTAAAATTTAAGCAAAATCCTTTCTGCAACGTGCTTGAAAAAGTGTGTTGCGCCGATCCACATTAATGTGAGATAAGGGCAAGTAGAAAGAAATTTAAAGTTTTTGATTCACTTACGAAGGTGGACGAGCAGAACATCTAAATAATGGTAAATGTTAACTATCGCCTATAGACCTCGCTAATGCCATGGGCATATCTATGTCGTTATCTGCCATGGAAAGGAATGGGGATAGGGATGGGGATAGGGATGGGGAAAGGAAGGAAGGTATTATTTGGCCTACAGAAAATCTCAAAAGGTATGTCTTCATAACCACGTAACTAAATTCAACGAATTTAAAATTCAATGAAGGTAGAAGACAAAGCAATGACTCATCAGAAAATATAGAACAGTTAAATTAAAGAGAAACTGAAAAATAACAAAAAGTGTCATTTGCTATTCAAGGACACGACAACGTGCAAATTTAATATTAGCATTTCCGTATGTTGTTGATAAAGCAAACATAATTGAAAAAAATGTGTGAACAGCAGAAAGATCCTTTGTAATCTATAATTTATCTCATTGTTATAACTTACTTTATTGTTATACGAATCGATATCATTGTGCACATTTTATATAAACACAGCAATAATGAGTATTTTTCACGGAGAGAACCTTGGTGTTATCACAATTTCATTCAATATACGCTTGCAATAATGTGATTTACAATTCCCTTTTCCTCAAAAGATTCTTCCCCATTCCATCAACCTGTCTAAAGGGTCCGGACAATGCGTCCCCTATATCTTGATACGTCGTTTTTAATACGTTTTTGTGGACAAAAGCCGGCCTGGCAACAGCCAGAGTCCCGAGTTACGGCAAGATGCAACCTGTCCCTGAACTTGTTTCGACTTGTTCTAACTTATATGGAAGGAGTGTCTTTTGTGTAGTAACTTGATTTTATTGTAAGTTTAGCGAGTGTAGAGAATTATTTTCTTAAGTTTTCTAGTTACTAAATACGAGTATAGTTTCTTCTTGAATTAAATTTAATCGTTAGCAAATTAGGCATGTTGAAATCCTGACAGCGTTCCGAACTGATTATAGGTTAGTAAGAAATTAAAATTAGATATATTACCTTTTACATAAAATATCATGCTTATAGAGGTACAAAGCACAGCAAATGGTTTTAATTTTAACGTGATTTACCAAAATATGATAATACAGGTGTTGTATTTACAATGCTTACTGTGGACAGATATTCCAATAACTTTCAAGTCGAAAACAAAGAGAAAATCAAAAGTAACGAATGCTTAGCAAAAACTATGTTAATATTAATCGTGGGTTTGCATAATGCATCGACTATTCATCAAATAACCCGGCGAAACAATGGAGGCGGCCGTTCTGAATACATCGTTATAGTGAATGTATTGTTTAATTTAGCCGGGTTGCCTTAACAGACAACAAATAATAATTATATAAACATTGCTATAGATAGATTGTGAGACGTGACGTCCATATTGTAATGTTTATGTACGAGCAATGATGTTATTATGTCAAAGCAAATTATAGCTTTAGACGCTGCACTGGTGATAAACCTAGAGTGTTGATAGCAAGGAAATTAAGATATGTGTAACTTCTTTATTAACAATACTATATATTTTCCAAACCCATTTATCTTAACTATAAATCCTATAATCCTTTTGTAAAATCCTTGCACTTAATATACCTAGATAGTATTTCGAAGTGTTTGTTCCAAATGCTTAAAAGATCTGTCAAATATCTTAATGCAAAATAACTGACGAAGTATACAGTTTTAAATTATTAGTCATTACGGCTGGACTGGAATTCTTGGCACAGGACCAGATATTACTTACACAAAAGGTTATAAAATGTATTAATCCTTTATTGGAGGCATACAAATTAAATAACGCCCAGTTGTGCTCATCTCTTTGTCTTTGTATAATAAGAATTATAGACAGCTGACATTAATAATCTTAAAATTGATATCTGGAATTACGGATTACCTAAGTAGTTATGACGCTTCATATGATATAATTATTTCCGGGGTTTATCTTGATAAGATATTTATTTACCTTTTTAAATAGAGTTTGATTTTGATTCGTTTGGTTTGAATTTCTTTATAAATGTTTGGTTATATTTCTATTTTTCATAGAAATCTAGGAATGCTTTTTTTATAATAAACTAAACACAGTTAGAAAAATGTTCATTTTCGTCTTTCAACTTTTTGGTTTAGAATTCTCATAATTGTAAACACTTCAGTCATCTCTGCTTGATTTTAGACAATATATTACCTTCCAACATTGTTTGAATATGCTGTCAGTTAACTCCGTACTATATTGCCAATAACAAGACTTTAACGATATTATGCGATTAATATTCAAGTAACGTGCCTTATGCCGTGCCAACAACTGACTCTCAAATAGGTTGCGTTTGACATGTTTGGACTAATGTAGATGTTTTGGACGCTTTGTTGCGATCATTTGTGTTCATTATGCGACTTTTATGTAGTTCCTGGTTATAATAGAATTTTGTTAGTTAAAAATAGACTGTGATTTTGTTTAGAATCGTCGCGTTGTCTTGGGCTCGGTCATTTTTTAAAAATGTGTTTGTATTTCGTTTTGCAAATATTTATGTGTTTGCAGATTTGTATCCCCACTTATGTGGGATTTTATATGTAAATAGTTTTTTGTATGAACTTTAATTAAATGTTCGTAAATATACAAATATAGCATAAGTATTGTTGTTTGATATACAGATTTGTTAAAATAAACTTTAGCTTAAAATAATTTAGGTAAAAATAATACAAGCTGTTTTTTTAAATAAATATTTCTTTTCATAGCATTGTATTTTATTTCTACTAAGTTCTACAGTACTAATATAATATCATACGTCCAGATAAACGGGCATGGTTACACTCGTTAAAGCTTTCCCGGACTAATTAGACTTTTGTCAGAGCTTCTTGTCTAGTTAACTGGTTGTGAAACGAGAGGCCGCGGGTTCGATTCCCACACCGAGAATACCGATCAATAAAAGGTCTGACAGACAGACTAAGCAAAGATTTTCTTATAAAAATGTCTCGGCCTAAGTCAAATTTCCATTTAAAAATTCCAAACCCTGACTGAGTTCGTTTCTTTGACTTAGACTAAGGCTGAAACCTATAGAGCGAACTTCGACTAAGACAAAGTCACGAACTCAGTGAGGATTTTTACTAAGTCCGAGTCATTTTTTACAAGAAAATCTTTGCTTAGTCTGTCTGTCAGTCTTTCTTATAAAGAATGACCCGGACTAAGTCAAAGTTCGATTTAATAATTCCAAATCCTCAGTGAGTTCGTTTCTTTGACTCAGACTTAGTCGAAGTTCGCTCTATAGATCTCAGCCTAAGGGTTTTTAACGGTTACGACTTTTCGTTAAAATAGCGTTTCTGTTAGAAATTGCAACCCCACACATCCATACGTACAACAGAGTTTGTGGGTTATCTGGGCATGTGCTTTTATCAGGTCGTTGTGTTCTGCCCGGTGCCCCACTATTTGGCAATTTAGATAATGAACCGATACCAATGTGTTTACACAAGGCATATAATTCTGCCATTGTATTAGCTTAAATTCTGAAGGCTATGTGGACTAGTATTCGCTACTGGACTGGATATTTTGCCTAGGTAGTCGTTTAGCTAATCAATGGCTAAGAAAGACATTTACAAGCTGAGAATTCTCCAAAGAGTTTCGAAGGTTAATGAAGTCTATCAATCCGCATTAAGCCAGGACTAATAAAAAGAACATTGAAAAAAGTATAAAAAGTACCCTTAACCGACGCGAATGTATAAAGAGATTGATGAAAGTAGATGAAGCGAAAGTATTTTGTCAGAATCGGGCGAAGTGGAAATGTATGTAGGTATGTATGAAAAAAGTAAAAAATGATTTGCAAATCCAGGTGCATTATCTGTTGTCGGTAAAACTATTTCAAGTTTAATTTCCTTCATATATCGTTCTTTGTACATAAATGTACTTATACTGATGCTTAGTGCTGTAATAACACAAGTAACTATGTTAATTTGGTAAAAAATTACTTTATCTGCTAGCTTTTGGTTTAATTCTTTGGTTTATACCACCATACACCCTTTTAAAATGGGGCTAATACCATTTTTGCTATTAAGAACTTTTCTCGATGTAGATAGATCTCGCGTGACATACATATCTCTAAATAGAGGTAGACTGTATTGTGAAATCGGTTGAAATGTTCTGAGTCTATAGACTCAAGTATTATAATACTACCATGTAGACTCTACATTTTAGAGACTACCATTCGCATGAATATACAATTACGTAAAGAAACCTAAGAAATGCTTGATTATGCTACTGCTTAGCACATTGTATAATGCTTAGGTAACCATTATGTGTATTATCTTAAAATCTATTTTCACTAGGCGTCAACTGGTATATTTAAGATTTTTTTGGAAAATGATAGTTGCTGTCTTATATTACTCAAGCTGTAGTTCCAAATATTTCTTCTACATTCTGAAAATGAAACCATTATTCTATAAAATGTATAAGTATATATAAAATGCACTATGTGAAGTATAGCTGTCTTTAGTCTTCTCGTTATATTCATGTCAGTCGTCTTCACTAATCCGCTTTATACATGCAACGTCTTCTTGCACGCGTGTAGTGCACTGACGTAGGCAATAGTGCACACTGCACGTGTCACAAGCGTCCGTGTCCAACAAGTATTATAAAAATACAAATGATTTGAAAGACTCCTCCTTTCTGGAATACGGTTTAAAATTACTCTACGACTACCATATTTGTTTGAAGTGAGGCACCGCAACAAAAAAATGCTACGTCATATTTTGGAATAGTACTAGGTGAATTCACATTACTAGCTTTTACTAAACAAGGATTCACTGTGCCTAGGCCTATTCCGATTAGAGTGAAACTACTAACATTCCAACAAATACTTTTTATGATAAGTGCACGCTTTAGTATCCATTTGGTGAAAACTGGGGCGTAGTTAAAATTATATGACTTCAAAATCTTGTTAGTAGGTAAGACTATTTCACGTTCGTTTTATGACTAGAATGTTGGAAATTCTCATTTGTCCATTGTTCTGCCTTTTGCTTTACTCGTTGAAGTACCGTTTAACTCTGCTAATAATCTTAGTGATTGAAATTAAACTATTTTTACGGATTATATCACCCGTCTGACCCGTGACCACGAAGGCTGCAAAGCTTTCGAAACGTCGGGCATAAAAATTAAAACCAAATCGTGATATAATCCGTAAAAATAGTTTAATTTTAATGGATAACATTCACGTAAACCTAAGAAACCATAATCTTAGTGATATTTTACTAAATGCTAACAAAAATAACGCTTTCTCAAGCCTGATTAAATATCAGCAAAATCTCTTGTCAAGTTAAAATTGAGTTGTCAGGAGCGTGGTCAAATACATTTGAATTCAGATCCCGTAGTGTTTTCAGAGCGTATATTGAATTTTAATTTGATTACTCCTTCAGAAACCGGGACTGTATATTGTTTTTAATATTAATCAATAACTTTTAACTTACCGCGATGTTCGACCGACTTCCAAAAAGGAGAAGGTCCTCAATTCGTCTGTATTTTTTTTTGTTACGCGATATCTCCGCCGAATGTCGACCGATCTTCAAAATTCTTTTTG
Organism: Clanis bilineata; assembly: GCA_036417725.1. NCBI lineage: Eukaryota > Metazoa > Arthropoda > Insecta > Lepidoptera > Sphingidae > Clanis > Clanis bilineata. Next base: position 545,287 of record CM071139.1, on the reverse strand, counting down.
TGTTCGATAGAGCTTATTTTACGGGTGGTCCCATATAAATTTAGTCACTATCGGATTTGAAGTCGGTCCGTTAAGTTTTGAAACTTGTGATTATTAAACAATGTCTTGATTTAATAAATTCTTGTTAAATCATGTCTTTGTTTTCCTTTCTATTGGGTAATAAATAAATTACAAAAATATATAAAAAAAACTTTCGGATTTTCAAAGTTTAATTCCCTTGTCCAAAAGAGTCACAAAGAAACACAATGCATGGAAACTTTTTATTAGTCAAGAGTCAGAGTACTTTGTTACTAATTTTATGAGTAATTTTAAAAACCCCATTGTGCCAAGGGTTGTAAATGTCGTTCACTTTCGTCCACAATTAAATAATCCCCTGTACCCAACCCTCGAAATAAATCAGGAACAACTTCTGCATGCATTTTAAATTGAGTGGTGTTTGTTTAAATTAGTTTCTGTAGATTTAAGTTTGGAGATTTTAGATTTGATATATTATTTTGATAAAGTAATATAAAATACCGAAGTATCTAAATCTGTCTTATTTGATTCGTGGATAACTATGTTAAAATATTTGCCATATTTAAGTTCTATGGAAACTATGCTATACTGTAAATAGTCACGGGCGGCTCGGCCTCCGGTGCCCCATACGCTTATGTAACATATAATATACTCGTATGTGCCATCTCCGACGGGTTAAAAGTTCTCGGACTCATTCACCGGTCATGTACGAGACAAGATTTAACTGAAAGATATATTGCTTTTGGAAGGGATAACGGGAGACCCCCTCCCACGGACTTCGAAAAAAAATAGTCAGCTCGACTAGTAATAATGATAAATTTTAACAAATATTTTTTAAGTTATTCCTATTTAAGTCAAAATGTCAGATTAAACATGCGATATGAAGTCGCAACAAAATTAATAGAGCTGTATGTTGTCAATGTATTCCGAACCCAGCCTGTTCCTTTCTACGCAGTTATCAACATTGCCAAAATATAAAAAAAACACAACCGAATTAACCCACCTGCCTAGTAACACCGCCAAATAACAACAGCTCGTTCTGAAACAATACGCTGTCTGTCTCACTCTGACACACTAAAAGCAACGTGCTAATAAGCAACAAAAAACGTGGTAATTTGCACATTTGTATTCAACAGCCGATATTATGCAGATATTGTACGAAAGCGTCGCACCGTGCATATATCGGAATACATAAGTGCTAGAACCATTGATATTGACCATACCATTATATGTATCAAGGATTTTTATTTATCCAGGGTTATATATTATCCGCGTACAAGGTAAGCATCGTTAATGGCAATTAATGAAATGAATGGTCTTGACAATTGTGCGATAGAAAAGACTGGTCGAATAGTGAAAAATTCTGGTTTTAGTTACTGCCGGTAAAGCTCAGGTCACTTTAAATTAATCATTATTATGAACTCTATAGATACAAAAAACAAATTCAAAGATAATAGCTAAGTAATCGAAGCTGTGATTTTTGTGAGGCACTGCAAAGTGACTACACTGCACCTGATGGTAAGCGTAGTGCAGTTAAAAACTAGCGACCACTGACAAACAACGGGTTTACCAGTAGTCGCCAGAATCATGCCGGCCTAATTATGCTTCTTCACACTCCAAATCCGAAGAAAGAAGAAGCAAATCGAGGGGCTTGCGACAAGATAGTTGGATGACCCAACCAGCCATAAAGTTAAGCCGCAAGCCCCTTAAAAGAATCGGAAATACACTGGCTGATTCTGGAATGCGAACCACAATAGCAGGTTTTAGCATCATGTGTACGGTGATCGCCATCAAGTCGGATACGAATATCCTACCACCAGCACAGAAAATATTATATGATGAAAATTATATTTTATATATTCGATCTTAACTCATGCACTCATGGCTTTATCGTACTAAGCTCGCTAGACTGTTTAGCTTACGGGCCTTCAAGTACCGATGATTTTAAATATTTTTTACTACTTATAGCTTAGCAGGTCTGTGACGTCGATGTAATCTTTTACCTTTCTTTCTTTCTTTCTGTCTGGCGTTATCCCGCCTTCTGTCAGGGTCCGCCTTCCTACTTAAACGCTTCCGCTTCGCCCGGTCTTGAGCATTCTCTATGGTGAGGCCATTAGTTCTCATATCTTCCTCCAGAACGTCCAGCTTTTAATGCCTATTATAGTAGTTATTTTAATTAAATTTTAATAATGTTATTTTTTTTTTATTTTTACAAGGTGGACCGACGACCTGATAACGGTCGCAGGAAGTCGCTGGATGCAGGCCGCTTCCAACAGGTCGATCTGGAAATCTTTGTGGGAGGCCTATGTTCAGCAGTGAACATCCTATGGCTGATGATGATCATGATGATGAATATTATTTTAATCTCTTTCGTAGCAATATTTTAAATGAGTCGCCATGTTTATTGTAATTTTTTACTGTTGCCAACCGTAAGCGGCCTTCACAGCTGTATGGGGCGAGGTATACAAAGGAATACATTTTATTACTACAACTGTTTAAATAGATACGCAATAAGTTGTTATATTACGTCATCCGATGCATATCATGGGCATAATAATAATGTGACAAAGTAATGACAGCTTATAATAATACAGCTAGCACCGAGAGGTTAGGTATGCGCATGCGTAATAATAATATTAGCCCTGTATTATTACTGTCCCACTGCTGGGCACGGGCCTCCTCTACTAATGAGAGGAGTGGCCTTAGTCCGTACCTCTCACAATTGAGCTATCGCTGCTGCGCGCGCATGCGTAAAAATCTTAAAATTGTAAAAAAATACACAAGTTAAAGTTCCACATTCTAGTAGGGTACTTTAAGCTAAGTGGTCGTGGGTGTTGAGATGGTAATAAGTATAAGCAGTATTATTTTGTCGACTTCACCACTACAGCGGTGTTTTTTCGTCGACCACAGGTTTTTGTATGCTTTTACATACCGTACAAAAGTCTACAAGTGTAGTCTAGTCTTAGTCTAACTCTCCTATTTGAAATATTATCTAAACGAGCAGATAGGTCACCTGATGGTAAGTGATCTCCACCGCCCATAGACACCCAAGACACAAAAAGAATCATGGATGCGTTGCTAACCTAAAAGGAGGAAATGGAAGGAATGGGAAAATGAGATTGGGAAAGGAATGTACGGAAATGGGCCACTGGAAATCTCACTCACCGAATGAAACGCGACAGCAAGCTGTCACTTTCCGTCGGTTTTCTGTGAGAGAGTGCTATCAAACCGGTCGAGCCGGCCCATCGTGCTGTAGACGTTAATGTCTCCAGCGTGTCTCTACCACTCAGTTCCATAGAAAATGCTTGTTCATCATTTAAATAACAAATACAATATTTCACACTATTATAATTATGAAACAAACATATTTATCACAATTATTAGGTTTGTTTTGCGTTATTTTGGCTCCCTCAACAGCTAACATTATTTCGAAAAGTTTCCAACGGCTCGAGCAGGAATATTTTTACAATCGAATTCATATCGAGCTCGTATATCTGTCACTACATATTATAAAACAAAGTCGCTTTCCGCTGTCTGTCTGCCTGTAAGCTTAGATCTTTAAAACTACGCAACGGATGCGTTTCTTTTAATAGATAAAGTGATTCAAGAGGAAGGTTTATAGAGGTATGTATAATACATGCATAAATTCATGCCTTAAAGCGATATAATGGGGGATGAGTGTTTGTCAAGACTCTCACGCGGGCGTAGCCGCGGGCAAAAGCTAGTATCTGGAATAAGTCAAACGGAATACTATTTCCTACAGTACCAAATGTATTTCAACTTCTCTAACTCATAACACGTGGAATGTAATTACAAAGTGTGTTTTATGGACATCGCGTACGGTGTCCCAATCCATTACTCATAACGCACCCCCGAAAATCCAACCGATTTACCCAAACTCATTTGGGTACGAGCGGAGTCAAAATTACTAATATTTGGGCCCATTTCGGATGATTTATTGTGAGGCCACGTTTTAATGGCCGCCACGTAAATACGTTTATAATTATTTATCGTCGAGGTGTTTTGTGTTGTCACTGGTATTGGATTTTTGGGAGTTTTTCATCGTCGTAGGAAATAATGGTGAAGGATAGACCATTCATATAGATTGAATTTTTATATCTATGCAAGTATAGGTCTGTTTAACCGACTTCAAAATAAGGAGTACTAAGAATTGCACGATATTCGCATATGTTAGTCTATATGGGCTTCTGAATAGATGTGCGAAACTTCATGAGTGTATGTATCGGAGGAAGTGGCGAAAGTTTAAGTTTTTGTTAAACTTTTTGTTATATAACAAGGGAGTTATGTTTCCCTCTATATCCCTCTGAGTGAGGTGAGTATGATCGCAAATTAATGCCCAGCAGCATTTGCTAGCACTGGTGCCGGAGCACGACTATTCACACATAAGTTTACGCTTGTATCCTCAAAGGGGTAGGCAGAGGTGCACTAGCGAACACCCACATTTCGGCCGAGCTTAGTTCCGTCCCAGATGTGATAGGGGGCGAGCCTTTCGCCACATCGGGCACAAATTCCAGACTCCGGGCTGATATGTAAAAATCAAATATCACTTTTTTTTTAGTGGTAGAGCTAGACAGACAGTAACGATATGGCATATGGCATCTATGGCACGAATGGGCCGGCTCGACCGGTTAGATACCACTGTCTCACAGAAAACCGACGCAAAGATTTTGGAATTTTTAAATCGCACTTCGACTTAATCCGAGCATTGTTTTACAAGAAAACAGACTGACAGATACTTAATGTATCTAGCAGCAAAGATTTATTGATTGAGATTCTTGTAAAAAATGATCGGACTAAGTCAAAGTTTGATTAAAAAAATCCAAATCGTGACTGAGTTCGTTTCTTTGACTCAGACTTAGTCGAAGTTCGCTCCATAGATCTTAGCCTTATTACCTAATATTTTAGGGTAAAGAATGCAGTATAGTGGCACGCAGTATTCTGTTATTCAAAGTTGGGCGGTGTTGTTACTCTTCATGGGTAGCCATATCGCTTACCATCATGAGCGTCTTGCTCGTCTCGTCACTCAATTTCAATTGAAACAGCCGGAGCAATGTTTTGTGTTTAATGTTTGATGAAATTAAAGACATTCAACAGTATATAGAGGTAGATGGGACAATAACACAATATTGTGATTCCAAAGTTATGATCTAGTGGTCATATGTCGCTTAGTTTGAAATATAAGCGCGCCAGGTCGGCCTGCGTAATAATATTGAGAGAATAAATTTGTCTTACGTGATTCTTAACCATTCACAGAACAATCTAGGGTGTAAATTGTAATAATTTCCATCGCATCGTAATAAGTTGATGGCAGTACTGAAGATTCAAGTAAATTTTTCGACCGACACCCAAAAAGGAGATGATCCTCAATTCGTTTGTATTTTTTATGTATGTTACGCGATATCTCCGCCAAATGTGGACCGATTTTCAAAATTATTTTTGTGTTCGATAGAGCTTATTTCAAGGGTGGTCCCATATAAATTTGGTCACGATCGGATTTGAAGTCGGTCTGTTAAGTTTTTAAACTTGTGACTATTAGTATGGAAACTGGCTTGGCCTCTCTATAGTTAATAATATTAAATCTCTTTGGATGAAATATTAAATGAGAGTGCCTATAGTGAAACTATACCCAAAGTTTTTTACGAGCAACAACTTTTATTACGAGTAGAACTTCTAAATTAGACTACTTAACGTTCTCAAAAAACAAACCAACAAACTTTATTACTTTACAACCATAATTACATTGTTTTATGGTCACAGTTTTTCGAGCACTTTCTTTCAAGTAATAATCTTAACTAATTGTTTCACCACATCGGTTTAATCTAAATAATAAAACTATAATGCCCGTTGCACCCCTTCGGTCCATTGTTGTGAGTACAATGAAGGGTCGCCTAGTAACAACTACTGTATTGTAATCTGTCCGTTTCTGGCGGTTCGTGCGTGACGAACAAACGCTTTTTGTGACTATTTCGCGAGTTTAGTCAAGTGATGGTTTCTAGACTCTTTAGTTTACAATAGTTTTGGTAGTTGAGGTCTGCCGTCATTTCCGACCGACTTCCAAAAAGGAGAAGGTTCTCAATTCGTCTGTATTTGTTATGTATGTTACGCGATATCTCCATGTGGACCGATTTTCAAAATTATATTTGTGTTCGATAGAGCTTATTTCAAGGGTGGTCCCATATAAATTTGGTTACGATCGGATTTGAAGTCGGTCTGTTAAGTTTTTAAACTTGTGATTATAACGTCATGGAGTATATGATCTAAATCGGTCGTTAGGACTAAGCTGAATTATTTATGTACCATGCTAAGAAGTGCGTTCGCCAATTTAAGTAAATAAGAATAGTGACAGTTAACATAATAATCATTATTCTATACATATAATGCCAGGAGGATGCTCAAGACCGGGCGAAGTGGAAGCGTTTAAGTGAGAAGGCGGACCCAGGCAGAAGGCCGGGGTAACGTCAGGAAGAAAGAAAGAAAAGACATATAATGCCAAGATAAGTTTTTTCGGCATTTTTGTTCCCAAAATGTTACAACTTTTCGGGCTAAAATAATGAACACCAATTTAATGCCTGGTACCCACAATCGAACGAATGCTGAAGAACGTTCGAGAAGAGCCATTGGCGAAGGAAGCCCCAGTCACCGAACATTCGCGAGTCTTCGCTGTTGTGTTCACACAAACAAATCTTCGTTAATGTGTAAACGCAACAGCCCTTCGCGAACGTTCTTTCGCCTTCGTTCAGTTAGTGTGAACCTCGCATAAACAAGATCTTAAATTGCTGTTAGTTTCCAACATCTAAGTCTACACATAATTAGTATACGGTTTCGCACATCAAAGCTTCTTTCAACTTCCATTGAATCTCACAGATATAAAATCCAACCATACTACAGATGTTTTCTGTCAATTATAGCTAAATTTAATATCCACATGAAAAAATATTTTGCTGTTTCAATATCTCTTGAAAGTGGAAGAGGAAAGGAAAGATGGATGGTTTGTGATAACGTTGACGTGGTGTGAGAAGGGACTGAATACCGAGATAGTGGCTGATAGAAAAAAATGGAAAAGAAAATGCGAGGTCGCTACAATAGGATTTCTTTCAATCAATAGATCCACAGCTATTTTAGTCGCTTTTTAGAATATTATTGTTAAGTCTTTCACGAGGTTTGAAGGCATTAGGGATAATTAGTTCCAAGATTTAATTAAATTTGTTTTTACATACCTTTTAGGTAAATGTTATTTGTAAAAGATTCGTAAATATTTTTAAAAGTCGTATTTCCTGAATTTTGTCCAGAAAATATCTTTCCATTTTCCTTAGGGATAAGCAAAATCTAGTTAATGAGTTCTTGGAAGTCTTGTCGACTTTTGTAAATATCAAAATATCGTACATAAACAACATTTATTTTATCAATAATAAGTAAGTGTTTCGCCTTATTTTTTTCTATACAAGGAATTTAAAATCAAATTTTTGCACCTGCTCTTATATCTGTACAACCTAGAGTCAGCAATACACTTTTTAAGCATGTTGCAGAAAGGGCACGGCCAAGTTTTAATACTGGCAGGCGAGGTAAGCAACACAATTTTTGGGATAGTGGATCCAGGTGAATCTACTTTTCGAAAAGTTGTCTTGATAAACTGCCGTGCGATCTGGGATTCGCACCCATGGCCTCCCGGTCCATGTGCATGTGCATTGCTACTCAACCAAGAAGGCGCCAAAACTCATTCATTAATTTAGATAATTTATCATTTTGAACTGGAACTGCCATATGCAATCCTGATCCTACAACACAAAAATATAAATAGTTTTGCAAAAACAGCTATTACCGATTGATAATAAAACTAAACACCTTTAATTCTAGCAGTCGATAAATCAGCAGGCCATCAAAGTTCGTTGTGCGACAAAGTGAGAGCGATCAACAACTAACATCTGCCGTCAACCCTCGCCGAATACGTGGGGTAGCAGCTTGATTGATCAGTCTGAATAATAGATGTATGAAAAATGCAGTAAAAGTATAGGAGTCCAAAACAGTATTGTTGGGATATTTTTTAGAATCTGTCGTAACAAAACTGATGAGTTTATGTGTGGACTTTTCCGAAGCACCGGTATTTTCAGAGACGTATTAAAGTGCCCAGTGACCTATTTACCTATTTAATTTTGAACTATTGTGGTATTGTAAAAAAAATAATCAAAAATGATTTAACCGAGAATTAATTTCAATGTAAATTATTAAGCAATGTGACAATATCCTAGGACAAAAAACAGTTTACAAAATTATATTGTATTTTAGCGCAAACGGAGAAGTAAGTCTGCAAGTTAATTAATTTAGGCTTGATTCCAAAGATAGTTAGCTGAGAGGGAGGATTTGGTGAATAAACTGAACAGCGGCCTGAGCAGGAAAATTTGACTGCCTCCGTGGCGCAGTGGGCGAGTAGCCGGCTGTGAAGCGAGAGGCCGCGGGTTCGATTCCCGCATTGAGACAAATGTTTGTGTGGCCCACAGATATTTGTTTCAAGTCTGGGTGTTGTGAGACCAAAAGTCTCTCATAGTTTCTGATACCCACGATACAGTACCTAGTGTGGGGTCAGGACTATGTGTGTGACTGATGGGTGTATTTATTTATTTATTTATTTCTGACAACCGTAAATGTATTTCAGCTCGATGCGCGTCTATGAAATTTGTATGAAATATTAACCAAACGTCATCAGTGCGCAGCCAACTCGAATACATTTACATTTACATTAGTTTTTCGTGCTCGGGCTACTGATGATGTCACAACTTTAAAGCAAAATAGTATTGTTTTTTTTTGTGTGCTGCTTTAATTTGATGATTGATTATCAAATGCCGATGTTCGATGGTTAGTTTCATCACATTTATGTAAGTAACTGGATTCACGGATCAGGTCGGCTATTAAGTGTTACAAAAATGTTACCTACTTTCGGAAACATTCACTATCATAGTTAAATAATTTGATCACTGGCATTTCGAAAGCAGTATTGTTTGGTCATCGTTATCATTACAACCTTTATATATTCGCCTATGAAGCAGACGAGCTCACCTGATGGTGAGTGGTTACCGTCATACCGGACACTGGCATTGGCTATAATCGCGAGTCATCAGTGCTGCTAACCGCCAGAAAATGGGAACTTGTAATTGTTTAATTTATACTATTTTATTAATTATGTAGAAAGTTGTTTAAATATATAATACGTGTATATTTAAATATTACAGTGGCATATTATACAAACACCTTGCAGAGAAAACGACAAACATCATTATCATTTTGAACAGCAGCCGGTCAAATATTAATAATATCGGTTAATAGAGACGAGCATGCAAATTCGTCTGTTAAATACATTACGTCTAATTATTCTTTCTTTCTACCTGCTCTTATCCCAACCTTAATGTGGTGTCGGTGCAACACACTTTTTCAAGCATCTTGCAGAGAGGATTTGGCTTAGTTTTATGATCGGCCGCCTGCCTGACGTCAACCCCCTATAAGGGATTCGGTCACAGGCAAATTAAATTAGAAAATTTGCTTTGCCCGACCTGGGAATAAAACCCAGGACCACCCGGTCCACAGCCCATACATGCTGCCATTAGACCAAGGAGGCGACTAAAAATGAGCATAATTAAAACACTAATTTAACTTTTCTAAATGCTAATTAATGTTCTAAAGGACAAAGCACATTCTGATCTTGACCGAAATATTATAAGCCCATAAACTACACGGATTAAAGCGAGGTCTGTTGCCAGGCGAAAGCATTGTCAAGGTCAGTAGAATGGGGTCGACAGATGTGTGATAAAGAATTGTTTTCTAAAGGGGTGGTGGCCTAGGGTGGTACATAATTTAGGGTTTGACCGTGAATACGTGATAAGGAGAAAATAATAGTAGGCAATAAGTGCATGAAATGTTTTATGTTTAACGATTCGAAGATTCGAGATATTTTGTTGTAATTACTGCATTAATTAAACAAGTTGCTTTTCTCAACGTGCCTAAATGATAAGGAGCAGTAAACGTAGGTAATTATAATAACAGGAAAAAAATGAGCTGATGTTGCTTAATTGACGACTCATTTAGTACGTTGGCTCAAATTGATTTACTTTTTGATATTCTAGATTGGAGATTTGATTGTCATTTGTAGTGCATGGTAAGTTATGAGCAAGACAACGATTGCTTGTTCAATTATAATGTGAATCCTCGAGAGCCATCGCGTTCCTCGACGGCTAGCAAAAATCCCTTCCTCTCAAGTTACTCCATATAATACTCCTAGAATACTAAACTAGAATACTCCTAGAAGTACTGAGCAAACGTCTGATGGAAGAATTGCTGAGAATTCCTTTAATAGAGGAAGAAATATATCTAAATATATATATTATATCTATATATTTATATTATATCTATTAAAGGAATTCTGAGCCTTCTGCGGTCACGATCCTCACCATTGAGGGAATGACTGGATGGATGGATTAAAGGAATTGCAACTGGTCTTATTGTAGCTTCAATAAAAATACAAACGGAAGAACTTACTCGCTTTCAACATTATGTTAGTCAAATACTTAAAAAATGGCTGCTTCCGTCCAAAATACCGATCCGTAACAGTACAAGCTAATTGTTTGTGCGACGGCAGTTAGCAACTATGTTGACTGTTTAGCACCAGGTGGGGCGGTGCCATGGTGTGCACACCTTGTTCAAATTATAATGTTGTCCCACAAACCGGGTGACGGCGTGTAACTTGAATATTGTGCTTTTTGGGTAAATACTGATGGATTTATGGTTATTGAATGACTGAGCATATATTTCTGTGTAGTATTTGAACGGGGTTTTTATAATGAAATATTTTAACTATACATACGAGTACATTTTTTTTTTGGAAAATTGTGATCATTAGATTAGATTGTTATGTTTGTAATCCAAATCCTAGTAATCTTAATGCGATTTATTTTGGTTTAAAGTATTCGACTGTGAGTTAATAATACGAATTAAATAACATAATGGGATTTGATCAAGGATTTACGATCTAGAATCCTATATAGATCGTTCTAGAAATGTATTAAACAGTTGACCATAGTGAAATGAAGGTATCAAAACACAACATAAGAAGTAGAGAGCTTAATTTGATATGGTTCCTAATAATCAAAAGTTTAAAAATTTTGCGGACCGACTTCAAATCCGATGGTGACCAATTTTTTTATGTGACCATCTTTGAAATAAGCTCTATCGCACACAAAAAGAATTTTGAAGATCGGTTCACATTTGGCGGAGATATCGCGTAACATATGTACATAAAAAGAATTGAGGACCTTCTCCTTTTTGGAAGTCATAACATAACATAACATAAGCTCACGCCTGTATCCCCGAAGGGGTAGGCACTAGCGAACTAGAGCACCCACATTTCGCCGAGCTTAGTTCCGTCCCAGATGTGATAGAGGGCGAGCCTATCGCCATATCGGGCACAAATTCCAGACTCCGGGCTGATATGGAAAAATCCAATATAACTTTGCCCGACCCGGGATCGAACCCGAGACCTCAGAACCGTAGTCGTACCGAAATACCACCACGCCACCGAGACAGTCTTTTTGGAACTCGGTCGAAAATATAATATGTATAATGGTTCTTAACATTTTAAAAATTCCGACTTATTCAATTTGTTATTTTATGGTCATAGCGTATTTTGTTATAATATTGACCTTACGTATTACACAAAAAGAAGCATTGTACTGCGGGTTTGACATTTAGCAAAGAGTAACGGGTTTCTTCATACAGGTAAGGTGATCTCTCATACTCTCATGACAAAGGAAATGTGTGGCGGAAGAGATTTTTAACTGTGGAATTTATTCATTCTTGACAAATACCTTTGAAATATGGAAAGAAGTTGTTGCTTTCAATATTTTACGTTAAATGTGTGATGACTGATGATAAATTTTAGGTTATCGTTATTGATGATGTCCACACTAGGTAGTAGATGGAAATCATGAAAAATTTAATCCAAATTCGATTGTTATGGTGGATTTTTTCTATTTTGTACGTAGTACAACTACCGATAGATTTCGAGTTCAATACCCAGTTCTGGCAAATTGTTGTTGGGTTTTTCTGCTCAATATTAGCCTAAAGTTTTTGTGATGTACACATAATAAAATCGTTGTTTTATTATTATTATTTTATCTCATTTAATATTGTGTAATATTCCGTACAAAGAGCACAATAAAACGCGTGTTCTATTCGGCAGTTTATTGCAGACTGAACGCTTACCCTCTAATACCAAATATCATTTACAATATTGTATGTGCTTTCACAAATAAACTATTTCTCTCTGTATTTCTAAAGTCTGAAATCAAATAGATGATGGAAAGGGGATCAGTGGTCATCTGACGTGGTCACATAACTACCTTTATATTATACTAGCTGACCCGGCTTCGTTCCGCCTAGCAGTCGATTCTTTATTTTTTTTATTATGTCTAAAATAAACGTAGCCTAAGTCACTCCTTATTAGATCAGCTACGTGCCAATAAAAGTCCCGTCAAAATCGGTCCAGCCATTTCAGAGACTAACCGGAACAAACAGACAGACAGGCGAAAATTTTAAAAAAATGTTTTGGTGTATATACCGTATGTAGAGGTATATTCATATATACATGTAGTGAAAAACGGTTATTCCAATATTACAAATAGACACTCCAATTTTATTTATGTATAGATTTGCATTTTGGGATTCTGCGTTAGGATTGTTGCATCAAAATTATAATAAAAATACCATCACTTCATTATCATTCATCAGCATTATGTCACAACCAAAGACTAGATTACTCTGTAAATCAATAGACATTTCAAATTGAAATATATTAAATCTACAGTTTTCGAACCGTCAAAAGAACACGAACCATTGTTGAAATAAAGGCGTCTGTCCACCCACGCACTAGCTATCGTATTGTAAACTACTACTTTATTATACCTCAGTATGTATTCGTATGGAATTGAAGATTTTGAGGGCGTGGTAGAGGTGCGAAGAGATGGGCGATAAGCACGTGATGAATAAGAACTAGTATTGTAATTATTAAACCTTACTTAAGTTCACGCGTATACCTTGAAGGGATAGGCAGTTAAATTAAAGAACTATACACCTACGTTTTAAGGCTATATATGTCCATACATGTGAATAGGAGCGAGCTTATAACCATACCCTGCACATACTCTAAACCTGGACAAATTTTGTGTGAGTTTTCGAATCGAAAATGAAATGAAATTGTGATTGCTCAGCCTAGATCATGAGCTCATGACCTCAGAGTTCTCAGGCAAAATATACTATTATAACTAGACAAATTTCCTCTGTATAATATTCGGCTTCCCTTTATCCATTCCGATGTGCACAATTTTATAACGTATTGCAGAAAAGATTTAGCTTATTTTTCAAGGTGAGGCAGGAAGACCAGGCAGCTGCTTAGCGTCAACGCCGTTTGGGGAACCCGTCTCAGAAAAATCATCTTAGTATTACAGCGTTGTTCGAACTGGGATTCAAACCATGGACCATCCGATCCAACGCATATACGGTGCCAATGCTCCCTAGATCAAGAAGGCGAACTGCCTATAATGATAATTAAATAATTTACTGCCTCGATGGCGTGATTGTGTTTCGGAGGTTGCGGGTTCGATCCCCGGGTCGGACAAAGTGATATTGGATTTTTCCATATAAGCCCGGAATTAAATTTGTGCCCGATATGGCGAGAGGCTAACACCCTATCACATCTGGGCCGGAACTAAGCTCGGCGAAATGTGGGTGTTCTAGTTCGCTAGTGCGCCTCTGTTTACCCGTTCGGGGATACAGGCATGAGCTTATTTTATGGTTAAATAATTTATTACTTGTAATTTTTGTACCGAAACCGACGTGCATGCATGAAGTATGTAATGAGACTGAATGAGGCGAAAGACGTGTGTAAGGATCGTAGCAAGTGGAAATCCGTTGTCTCTACCTACCCCTATGGGAAAGAGGCATGAGTACATATGTATGTATGTAATTTTTGTACGCAATAATTCGCTACATCCACCCGCTTGGTCCACAGCTTGTAAATATCAGTGGGCGTACTGTTTGTGTGTAATGTTAGTGTGTTACCGTCAACCGAGTGCGTCCGTTAATAATACAACTGTGTACCAACAGGTATGGGAAATATGCCATCATGGGACACATGTAATTTAGCAGTATAACACTTATACGAGCCAGTGTTTAGTTAATCGCCATGTGAGTTGTTAGTATTATAAGATCCCGCAAGGAGGTTGAAGGCCTGTCGTTAAAAAATCTAAGCCAAATCGTTTTGGCAACATGTTTGAAAAAGTGTGTTGCGCCGACCCCATAATCCCACATTGAAGTGGGGTAAGGGCAGGCGAAAAGAAAACACTTGCAAATCCATCGGGTACAAAAATACGAGTATATCAGATATTCTATTAATATACACATTGATAGAATTCAATTCGGTTCAATGGTTTTTTATACAACCAACAGTCACATACAGAGAACTGACCCAGTACTAATTTAAACCTGTATCACATAAGCTCACGCCTGTACTCCCGAAGGGTAGGCAAATGCGCACTAGCGAACTAGAACACCGACATTTCGCCGAGCTTAGTTCCGTCCCCGATGTGATATCGTCAATCGCCATATCGGGCACAAATTCCAGACTCCGGGCTGATATGGAAAAATCCAATATAACTTTTCCCGACCCCGGCATCAAACCCGAGATCTCAGGACGGTAGTCGTACCAAAATATAACTACGCCACCGTGGCAGTCAATAAATATTTGTCTGGATGGATATCGAACCTGCGGCCTCTCGTTACACAGCTATTTTGCTGCGCTACTTACGGTATAGATATAAGGAATACATAATATTATATACATAGTTGTTTCTGTGGCTAAAACACAACGATTTCTGAGAGTCTGTTATTGTAAACCAACATCATCTGTTACAAATAGAAATAAGGCTATCTCAATTCACAAATCCGCACAGACTATACGGTTGGATAAACCTTAAAGATTTTAAAGGCTTTATACATTAGCACTCCGTTTAATAAAAATGCAGCAAAAAACCTTTAGAATTGAGCTCTTATAGTAAAACCGTCAGGTAGATCACCCTTCTTCATATTATTATTAAAACGTCAACTGTCCCACTCCTGGGCAAAGGCCTCCCAACACTTCTTCCACACATCCCGATCTTGGGTGACGTTCCGCCAGGTTTTCTTGATGGCGTCCAGCTCGTCTTTTTTTAATAGGAAAGACTGGCACACGAGCAGATGGATCACCTGATGGTAAGTGATCTCCACCGCCCATAGACACACAAGGCACAAATAGAATCATGAGTGCGTTACCAACCTAAAACGAGGAATTGGAAGGGGGGGGGGAAGGGATTAGGAAAGGGAGGGAGGGAAATGGGCCACCGGAAATCTCACTTACCAAACGAAACGCGATAGCGAGCTGCCACTTTACGTCGGTTTTCTGTGAGACAGTAATATCAAACCGGTCGAGCCGGCCCATTCGTGCTGTTAGACTCTATTGTCTACAGCGTGGCTCTACCACTCAACTCGCCTCGCCATCTTCTTTTAGCAGCCAGTCTCTCAGTGCCCATATAACTTTCGGTATACGATTAATGTGACCTGCCCAATCTTAGTACATTAAAAAACACAAAACATCGTCTAGCCAAAGACTCGAACCTAAATCCCGACGGATTACACCAAATTACATTAATAAAGTGATTAAGACAAGAATTGCATAAAATATAATAATTTATCAATCGTTTACTGAACAAAGAAAATGACGCAACCATCACTACCGTAGTCTGTTACTATGTGCCAAATGTCACGTTTCACACGCCGGGAATCGAACCGGCAGTGACGCATCGTAGACACAATATTGTGAAATATTTGTGATTATCAGTTAACCTCTTTGTCGTGGGATCAGTTTCAATATGCCTAATGAAGTTTTAGGATGAATCATCATGATGTATGAAGTACATAATATCAGCCCTTGTCAAAAAACCATCAACCATTCACAAATAATGGGTTTATTGGTGGTCACCAGAAACACCGGCCTGTTTATGCTTCTTCACACTTCGAACAGTGAAGAAGCAAATCGAGGGGCTTCGGGCAAGACAGACGGATGACGATGCAGACGCAGAGATGTAGAGGTACCGTACCCGCCCAACCAACCATCAAGTCAAGACCCTCGAGAGAACCAGAAATACAGTGTATTTCCTGAACCTGGAACGCGAACTAAGAAGTATGGGTTACTATGGCAGGCTTTAACATTATGTACGATGGTCGCCATCCGGGCGGATACCGGCCGGATCTAATGAATAAGAAAAACTACTAAGCCGATTTTGAAAATTCTTTGACCTTTGGAAAGCTACATTATCAGCGAGTAACATAGGCTATTTTTATCCCGGAAAAATGTACGGTTCTCGCGGGATATCAATCACGAGCAACAGTATTAATATAATAGAATATCAACCCTGCATTATTACACTCCACTAATGAGAGGGTTCAGATCTTAGTCCACCACGCTGGCCTATTGCTGTGGTATACTCGTTCTTCACATAATTATTGTGAGCATACACTAGGGGTGATTCTTTCTATACGTTCGTCATTACGTTCGTTCGTTTTACGGCTCTATGGAAAGCTGTTTTTTGGTGACAACCGATTAATTAATAATTTAAGAAAGATTCTATTTTAAATAGTAATTGAATAATAAGGACACTGGTGGGTGGGACACTTTTACAGATTATTTAACTTAATTCCGTCCATTCATGTTATGATGACACATGTGAATTTAAAACACAAACTGTTATTACCTGAGATTTGAATTAATGACTTCATGGTTCTCAGATTAAATATGCTGATATATAAGACGAGACAAAATATATTAACAGCTGAATAAGAACTTTCTAGTTTTCTCGAAGTATGATCGATAATGATAACCATGTGCGTACTGTTTCGTCATCCACTGTGCAAGCGTGCTGCGTGACGCGCCGCGCCGTGCCGTTGGCCGTTGACTCACTGCATCGCGTTGTTGCTATGCGCGTGCGCATGTCATTGTGACGTCGACGTGTCTCCATATCGGATGATTTTATTTCCTGTCATGTGAAGAGTCAAGATACGTTCGTTATTTAAATAGATTAAGTTGTGAATACGCCTACTCAGTTCTTATGAAAAATGATTACATGTTAGGAATAAAATTGACACGTGGCCTTTTTTATGTCCCTGTAATCACTAACGTATGTGAAGCACGGTTACCACTTACCATCAGGTGGAATGTCTGCTGTGCCTTGGTAGGCCAAAATAATACGTGGGCGATACTGGATCATGCACTTCACGCTCATTCCATCTTTTATAATACTGTAGCTATAAACATCGCCATTCAGGGTAATTAATTATTAAGAGATAATTAAGCACTGCTTAATTTAAACAAGCAGCGATAGCTCCGGTGGGGATGGTACGGACTGCCGAGACGAGTGTCGGAGGTTCGAGACCAACCCCAATAAGAGCACACACCTCTGACTTTCCTATGTTAAGTGTGTTTTCATTGTGAAATATCGCTTGCTACAATGGTGAAGGAAAACATCGTGAGGAAACCTGCATACCCGAGAATTTCTCCACAAGAATTTCGAAGGTATGTGAAGTCTACCAACTCGCATTAGGCCAGCGTGGTAGACTAAGGCCTAACCCCTCACTAGTAGAGGAGGCCCGTGCCCAGCAGTGGGACAGTAATATTACAGGGTTATTAAAAAAAAAATTAAACAGTATTTTGTCTCTTTCACTATCAAACAATATGGACCTTGGGAAGAAAAAGACAAACTAGTTTGAAGTTAAACACCGCTTTTAATTGTTTATTAAGTAAGGTGGTCAGTTCCATACCAGCTACATCCGGGCAAATTAATCCTCATTTATCCATCGAAATTTAACACAGAAAGATTGTTCAACATTTTCACAAATAATTTTCCAAAAAAATATGTATGACTATCACATATTTCATTGATGATGAAGACTAAAGTGCTTTGCGTCATTACCGCATCACGGAAAACAATAAACACTCACGATCTTACATGTTGTCCACACTGGTGCGCTTTTATCTGCTACTTGCGTTTATTTTGACGCAAGTCTAGGCTCTTCATGAAAATCAGCCGGACAGCTTAGGGCGTAGTGCAGTAATGAGATGAATGGGAGGCCCATCGTTAAAGCAACGAGTAATATATCCTAATGAAATGTTCTTATATAACTTTCGATAATAAAAGATCATTTCTCATTCTTACATCTCACAACATGCACTCTCTCACTCGTGCTGTGTCACGGTTGTTTTGGCACTGTATAGACTTTGGGACTCGAGGAAGGACAAACTTTTAGATTTGCCTTCAATGTAGGCGCTGTTCTAGTGCCAAGTATAACATTAAGATAAAGGCAAAACTGATAATTAAGTCCATGGACGAATATATCTTTGTACTATCAGTCGCCGTATCAGTAAGCCTTGCTTTGCAAACCAATAAAAAGACATTGCTCCTAGCCGTTACTCCATTGTATATTTATGAATTCTGCCGCATGCGAAACTAAGACGCAAGTTGCAAGTGCACAAGTGTATACACCTTTATAAATTCGCGACTTTATACGTTATTTTATATTTGCCAAATGGGTGTATTGACCCTCTTGTATTTACGAAAAAACAAAGTAAGGGTTAGTGAATAAATTGTCACATTTTATTAATATGTTAATCTCGAACGTTCTCGAATACTCTTTATTATTGTGACATTTTTATTGCGACATAAAATGACTTGGTTTTTAATTAAACTCAACCTAAATAAGAGTCAAAATATCGTCGATTTGATAGTTTTTTTCTTACACTAAGGAGTTTATCAGTCGATCTATGCCATATCTACTGAAATCATTCAAATGTAAACAAATATCACTAATTATCTACTATAGCTGACTACTACTATAGCACGACAGAATATGGAAGAATTGAGAACCTCCTCCTTTTGCAGTCGGTTAAAAAAGGCATGCCAATTTACTTCTTCGGAAGAAATAAATGTTGCAACTATCTGCAGACTGCAGTACTGTACACGCTGTCAGTCACGTAGCCCGCGTAATTATCGCTCTTTAATGGCAGTGTCTATTAGCACAAACACACTTATATTCATTAAACCGGTCTGTAATGTATTGATTTTAGGATAGACTATGAGGAAAAACAACATGTTTATCTTTCGTAATCATAGTCAACCCTTACTTAACTGCACCCTTAGGACGTACAAATGAGAGTCGCTAAGGTAGAGTCTTGTGCTTTAACATATCATAAGAAACGGGGATCGTATCCGAGACCTCAGAGCGATAGTCGTACCGCACACTCAATACTATCACGCCACCGAGGCAGTCTTGTGCTTTTTAGATTATTTTTCCTTCTTGGCCTTAAAGGTTACTGGTGATAAATCAAATCATTTATTGAATCCATAAAATGTCACATATAATGTCACATTTAGATTTCGTCAAAAATTGTACTCTACCGCTAGTTCGGAAGGCTGGTTCGCCAGAGAAGAACGGGCAAGAAACCCTGACGTTGCTCTTTTTGAAAAAAAAAGTAATAGCAAGCTGTTTACAATCAGATATTAATAAATAGTATATTCCGTGTGTAGTCCGATAGTGTATTCATGTTCGCTCTGATAGCGACCACTGTGTTAAAAACCGCAGTAGCTCACACTCCTTATGTGGACTACTCCTCAGCTAATGTATTTTTGATTCTTTCGAGGGGTTTACGATATGATTTGATAGTTGATTGTTGTGGTACATTCTGGTATCCCTGCGCCTGCATCAGTCATCCATATATCATCTCTAAGGATACTCGATCTGCTAGCTGCTTCCCCCCTCTTTGTAGTGCGAATCTATGCAAGCTGGTATTGTTCTAATGACAACTGATAAATGAGTTGGTCGTTAGGTTTTTTAACTGCACTTTGCTTACTATCATCGTTCTTTCTGTCTAGATATAGTGTAATATTTTTTTAAAATTTGTAAACATCGTTGCGGCAACGATGTTTTCATTTTTGTATTCAGCAAGGTACAAAACGTACGCACTAGCGCTATGAGTGATGACGGCGCTTATGCGAACTAGCTCTTTCGAGCGAGGCGTTTGACATAAATGTATGGAAAATGGTATATTCTCTAAGATCCAACAACGTTGAACGCTCCGTCGATCTCAACGATGTACGCTGCGGGAGCTCGTCGTGGATCGCAACGTTGTGGCGTTTGTTCGAGAAATCGACCTGCTGCCCGTCTTCAACCTGCCTTGCCCGACCTCGAATTCGAACCCAAAACCTCACTCCACAGCCCAATAGCCCATAATATGCTGCCAATAGACCAAGAAGGCGACTTTACACGTACAAAGAATGAATAATAATAACCGCATGACGTGACTATGTTATATAATATAGTTCTTTGTTTTATTGCCCCTATGTATGTAGGTCAAGATATTAAGTTGATTTTAATTTTACATTGAAACCGGATTTGATAAGGATGTACGTACGTGATTCTGCGCTTCTTTACCCATTTAGATAAGTTCACGGTTTTGTCCGTGTAAAGATAGGTAGAGATGCAAAATTCCTATACATCATCATCAGCCACAGGAAGTTCACTGCTGAACATGGGCCTCCGCCAAAGATTTCCAGATCGAACTGGAAGCGGCCTGTCTACATTATGATAATTGAATGTATGGAAAGGACAGCAGACACTTTTATAGCGACTTGGAAATATTACATAAATCTCGATTTATTTCAAATCTCGTTTGAAATATAGAAATGGCATGTAGGTTAAATCGAATTTAGGACTAATTCTAGATTAGTAATAGTGCTGCAAATCGCCCATAAAGTTTTAAGCGGTGTTTAATAATAATAATAATAATATTAGCCCTGTAATATTACTGTCCCACTGCTGGGCACGGGCCTCCTCTACTATTGAGAGGGGTTAGGCCTTAGTCTACCACGCTGGCCTAATGCGGGTTGGCAGACTTCACATACCTTCGAAATTCCTATGAAGAAATTCTCGGGTATGCAGGTTTCCTCACGATGTTTTCCTTCACCGTTATAGCAAGCGATATTTCACAATGAAAATACACTTAACATAGAAAAGTCAGAGGTGTATGCTCCATTTTGGGGTTGATTTCGAACCTCCGACACTTGTCTCGGCAGTCCATACCATTCCCAACTGAGCTATCGCTGCTTGCTTGCTAAGCGGTGTTTAACTTAAACATTTTAATGTCCCTTTAACTCTTGAACTGTCGAATGTGATGAACAAAAAGGTCAAACTAGATTAGAACCTAAAAAAGTATTTTTTATAATTAACGGGTTATATGGGTAAAATTTCACATGATCACTGTTTTTAAGATCAGAGGTATATGTCCAGCAGTGCATAATATAGGGCTGATATGATGATGATGATGATGATGATGAATGATGATGATGATGATGATGATGATGATGATGATGATGATGATGATGATGATGATGATGATGATGATGACTGTTTTTTAATAAAAAAAATCGAGTTGTACTCTTTACATCTAGGCATGCTTAAGTTATCATAAATTCGATTGTACGAACCGTGCAATTTAAATAATTTATGTGTGTTTTTTATAACACGATTTGTCCTGGACTATATCCCCTAGAGAAGGTTGACGTCAGGCAGGTAACCAGCCGTAAAATCTAAGTCGAATCCTTTCTGCAACATGCATGATAAATTGTATGGACTCCAGGTGGCTGACTCTTGACTGAATTTGATTTCGATTCGAATTCATTAACGGCCGGTTTCAATAAACGATCTCAGTTTAGAGTGCAGATAGATCTCAGTTATGAACCAATCAAATCAAGTCATTTGACGGAGTCATGTTCAAACTGTGTTCTTATTGGCACATTTTTTAATCTATCTGCACATTCGAACTGAGATTGTTTATTGGAACCGGGCGTTAGTGACTTAAAATTCGACCGAAATAGAGTTAAAAAGTGCACTAATGTCACGTTAAAAATTACCAAATGACAAGTTCTTGAATGTAATGCAACATTAGCGCACTCGATTTCGGTGAAATTATAAGACGATAAATGAAACCGAATCAACTGTCAAGAGTAAGAGGGTACGTTTAGGGCAGATAAAAGTAGGGGGAAAAGAGATAATTCGTCCTGATATCAAGTTGAGCTCCATCTTTCTATCTTCTACCTTAATATCCCCACATTCTAACTGTTTATAAACACTGATTTAAATTTATTTATATTCGATCTTTTATCTTTCTGGGTCGAAATAAAATACAAAATGTTCCCTGATTTGCAGTTTTATGACCGGATTGACCTTTAAAATTGACCCAAGCCAATTTTCTTTTTATAAAGGTTTAATCGTGGTCTTATTTCATGGGTTTAGTATTTTATTTTTATATATTTTAACTCGTTGGAGGCGGCACATATATATGTTACATAAGCGTATGGGCCACCGGACGCCGAGCCGCCTGTGACTATTTAATGAAATGCCGGTACAACATGTAAATTGTACCTGGTGTGTCGATACACTCGCCCTCTGTTACATGAAGCACAATATTTTTTTTTTATAGCAGAAACTGGCAAACGAGCAGATGAGTCACCTGATGGTAAGTGATCTCCACCGCCCATAGACACAACAAGAATCATGGGTGCGTTGCCAACCTAAAAGGAGGGAATGGAAGGAGAGGGAAATGGGATTGGGAAAGGGAGGGGGAGGTAATTGGGCCACAGGAAATCTCACTTACCGAACGAAACACGACAGCAAGCTGTCACTTTACGTTGGTTTTCTGTGAGACAGTGGTATCAAACCGGTCAATCCTTATTCGTGCTGTAGACGTAATTGTCTACAGCGTGGTTCTACAGCCTACATATATTTCAATTCGGCGAAACGTGGATGCTCTAGTACACCTCTATTTACCCCTTGTGGTATACAGTTGTATTCTTATATGTGTGTTACTTTATGTACAGCTCTTTAATTAATTCAATTTGCTGGAATGTGCTAATAACCCAAAACAAACAAGATGTTACAATGTTTCAATATTATGATTTATTTTCAATATGTATTGTATTTATAATACAGACACACGCGGTTTGCTCAGTTGGCGTATAAATCACGCTTTGTGATTCCGAGGTCACAGGTTTGATTCCTTACTCGTGCCAACATGATTTTATATGTAGGTTATATTATAAAATAAATATTATTTAGATGAAGCTTATATGTACACTGTGGATTAAATGTTATTAATATTTAAGCGAATATGCATAATCTGAAATTTATTGACTGTTTTATAACATAGTGAGTGATAGAGCCACTCTGTAGACAGTAACGTGTGCAGCACGAATGGGCCGGCTCGACCGAGCAGATACCACTGTCGCACAGAAAACTGTCGTAAAGTTTGCTCGCTGCGTTTCGTTCGGTGAATGCTGTTCAACCTCCGTGGCGCAGCGGGCGAGTATCCGTCTGTGAAGCGTGTAGTCGCGGGTTCGATTCCTACACCGAAACAAATGTCTGTGCGGCCCGCAGATATTTGTTTCGGGTCTAGGTGTCGTGAGACCGAAAGTCTCTCGTAGTTCCTGATACCCACAACACAAGACTCGATCTTAGTGTGGGGTCAGGACTATGTGACTATTGGATGTATTATTTATTTATTTATAATGACTTTCGGTGGCTTGACACCTCCTTCCATTCCCAATTACTAATTCCTTTACCTGGCAAGCGAAATTACTCCAATGACTCATTTTCGTGACGTTTCCAATTCAAATATAACGTAGTTGTAAAAATGGTCGTGATATGAAATAATTTAATAAGCTATTAATTCTATAAGTATGAGTCACGCATGGTTGAAACCTGTGCTTAGTGCTTAGTGCTTAGCAACAGAAACGGTTGCAAACGGTTGTTTTTAACGTTTGGTCGTGATCTTCGGAACTTGGGCGCTTACGAAGGTCACAGATTACATTTATTATTTTGTTATGTAAATGAATTTGTTTTTTCGTATGAGGTCCACGTATCAGCTCCATACAAGAGCATGCATTATCTTGTATTTAAATGTTCATATTTGACAAACTGACTTTGTTGATAAAATAATATAGTCACTGTGAATCATGAAAATTGTCAGCAGCAAGCGCTTAAAAGGTATTTGTAATAGATTTATCCCATACGTTTGCATTCATTAAAGTAGGTATATAGAAACATACATAAACTCAAGCCTGTATCCCCAAAGGGGTAGGCAGACGTGTACTAGCGAATTAGAAAACCCACATTTCGCCGAGCTTAGTTGCGTCCCAGATGTAATAGGGGCAAGCCTATCGCCATATCGGACACAAATTCCAGACTCCGGGCTGATACCGAAAAACCCAATATCACTTTGTCCGACCCGGGGATCGAACCCGAGACCTCAGGCCTCTCAAACAGGCGGTAGAGTTAAAATTTGACGGAATCTGAATGATGTTTGAAAATTGTTACCACTGTCTCACAGAAAACCGACGTAAAGTAGCAGCTTGCTGTCGCGCTTCGTTCGGTGAGTGACCTTTCCCAATACTTTTCCTCCCCTTCCATTCCCTCCTTTTAGGTTTGCAACGCACCCATGATTCTTTTTGTGTCTTGAGTGTCTATGGGCGGTGGAGATCACTTACCATCAGTTGACCCAGTCTGCTCGTTTACCAATCTCTGCTATAAAAAAAAGATGGAATCAATAAATATTTTGATTTTAATAATGCAGATTCAACCTAGTTTGGGACAAGCCTATGTGTGTGACAGTTCGGTGTATTCATTTATCTACTTCAGGATTCTTTGATAGTGGTGAGTCCAGTCGTGTAGTTTTAATCTTATTGTAAACGGTATCGCCTACTGCCAGACTCTATCAATAGTTTTATTCATTATCATCATTCAGCCACAGCATGTCTACTGCTAGACATGGGTCTCCTTAAAGGATTTCCAGACCGACCTGTTGGAAGCGGCCTGCATATAGCGACTAGTTTTATTATGAGTAATGTAATTATCATTATCTTAAATTATTTAACATATTTGATTAAGAAAAAACGTATCCCTCTAAAAAACAATGTTTATCTAAATTCCTTGCGTGTGTAGATAATATATTATTGTACCGTGTACGTTACTTACGTGTTTTGCTAAATTTTTATCAACGCGCGAAACTGCCGGCTTCCTTATTAGATAATTTTATTTGTTCCTTACCTAAACTTTAGAATATTAATTTTTATGATATTCTAAAAAGGGGTTCTTAGGTCAGTTGGTAATAAACGTAATAATAATATAAATAGTAGACAACTGTCTCGATGGCGTAGATGTATTTCGGTACGACTACCGTCCAGAGGTCTCGGGTTCGAACCCCGGCGAGGACAAGTGATATTGGGTGTTTTCAATATCAGTCCGGAATCTGGTATTTGTGCCCGATATGTCAATAGGCTCGCCCCCTATAACATCTGGGACAGAACGGGATGGCGAAATGTGGGCAGTCTAGTTAGTGCCTCTGCCTACCTCTCCGGGGATACAGGCGTGAACTTATCTATTGTTATGTTATGAATAGTAGTAGAATACATTCTTACTCACGCCTGTTATACCCGAACGGGTAGACAGAGGTACAACCAGTGCACCCACTTTTTGCCAAGCTGAGTTTGCGAGTGTCTCGACCCCTATTTCTGTCCTTTTTTACAGGTGTGATGTGTTGGGGACCAGTAGCGGATTTGCCAATAGTCTGAAGCCTAGGGCGGCAGATTTTAAGGGGCGGCAAATTTGGCCAATTTTTTTTTGTTATGATTTACAAAAATAAAAATCACTTTATTACAATAATAATATAATATTAACCCTGTTATTACTGTCCCACTGCGGGTCACGTTATTATACACAGGGAAAAAGAAAAAAGAAAATATTATATACAGTATTTCATATCTCAGTAGAGGCGGCAAAACTTAAATAGCCTACTGTCGGCAAATGTGTAAATCCGCCGCTGTAGGGGACAGTAACTACTTACTATTAGGTGGACCATCCACTCGTCTTCGTTAAAAAGAGATAAGTACCATAACGACTTTAAGATTAATATCTTAGGTACCGGTCAAATAATATCCGGGTTTTTGTACGCCAACATACCGATTGCGATTAGCAATGACTTGACAATTTTAATCAGTTGTCATTTTTACTAGCTTTTGCTCGCAACCCCGTCCGTGTGCAAATCTCACGTTTTTTTTTTAAATAAAACTATTTTTACGGATTCTATTAGGATTTGGTTTTAATTTTTATGCCCGACGTTTCGAAAGCTTTGCAGCCTTCGTGGTCACGGATCGGACTAAGGTGTCAGTTGTCCAAAAATGTTAATATTACAATATCTACCTTCATTTTAAAATTATACAAATTTAAATTTATTAAGTTAGTTTTTTTTTCACCAGAATAACGTCATATTATCTTTCTTTCTTTCTACCTGCCCTTTATCCCACCTTAATGTGGAGTCGGCGCAACACACTTTTTCAAGCATGTTGCTGAAAGTATTTGCCTTAGTTTTACGACAGGCTGTCTAATTGACGTCAACCCTCTCTGAGGGATTCAGTCCCGGGAAAATTAAATTAGAAAATTCTCTTTTCCCGACCTGGGAATCGAACCCAGGACCTCACGGTTTACAACCAATATATGCTGCCACTAGGCCAAAGGGGCGACGTCACCAGCAATATTATCATCATTATCAGCCATAAGTAGGACGTCCACTGCTGAACTTATGCCTTCCTCACAGATTTTCAGATCAACCTGTTCGAAGCGGCCTGCAACCAGCGACTTCCTGCGACCTTTATCAGGTCGTCGGAATATTATACGTTACTATAAAATAATGTTAAATAAACAAACACACTTACTTACGCAATTACATTATTACATATAAATATTATGGATATTGTAGTCATAATGTCTACAGTATAGATTGCATGGAACACATTATAATCTAGAAGTTAGGTCGTAAGTTATCTGCATTCTGCGCTGAGTTATCGTGTGACGTAGGTATTATTTCTTTGTACGGAGAGTACACGTGTAAAGCGTCACTTATCGCTATTTATAAGTGCCCACTGCTGGGCAACTTTGGGCGTTACTTATAAAAACAGTTTAACTGGGTAAATGGTAAAGAATATTCAGGGGGTTACCACCACCTCTTATAGCAGTATTATTATAATCTTACTTGTACCGATTCCCATACAAAACAAACGAAGAACGATTATTATAATACTGCTATAAGAGGTGGTCACTTTGATTTTTAAACAATGTGACACAAGAAAAAAGTGACAGATTATTCTTAGCAATTTTCTCAGCTAAATTGTTTTTATAAGTAATGCCCTTAATGATTAAGGTATTATGTATATATCACAGTGTAACATGTATAGTATAATGTAATGTAACAAGTGTACAGGTTAAAACAAATTAAAAACCAAAGACCGAGATGTTCTCATACAATCTATATATTATTAAAATATCACCATAATTACAATTAAATTACTTTTATTCTTATAAAATAAATACAGAGCGGGTCGTGAGCCTACTGGATTTGCTATCGTTCAATGCTCGAGTACATTTAATTTTGATGTTATGATAGTAAACTGTTACCACAAATTCAAATACAAAGGAAACTAAAAGGGCGCCACCAGCCTCCGGGACAGACTGGGAATAGAATACGGAGGTACCTTCTAAAGGGTTTGCGGAGTGGAACTCGCAGCCAACTCCGAGCACAACCTCATATAAAATGGAGTGATCCACCAAACACGTGGACACCAACACGACGCGGCCACGCGCTCGGAGTCACCCACGCAGCTGGCCCTGGACCGCACCTCACCCAGGCAATGCAGTCCAGAACAAGGAGACCATCCAGAAAGGATAGTAATATCCAAGAAGGCCCCTTGAGGGAACGCGAAGGATGCCTATAGATGGATGTCCCAAGCTGCCGACCTCAGCCTTAGGACCCTCTCGTTATCCGCTGGTACCGAAGCGCTGCATGAGAGCGCTGTCGGTGTCGAACGGTCTCTGCTGCGGCCCGCCTTGAGGCACCAACGAAATCGATGCTCGCAGATCGAAGCTCTCAAGAAAAGGAACGCCCGATTGGGAGGCCGAGCTTTTTATACCTTTGCGCCAGGCAATAGACAAAACTCCATGACGCAAAACAAAAGTCCAAAACACAAATCACAATTAATAACATGATTAATCATACCGATCGACATCTAAATAACTCAATAACTCATCTGTCAATCTGACAAAACACAATGTCAAATGAACTCTTTTTTTTTTTTAATTACCCAAGGAACACGAGTCGTTCTGCCAACGTAGTCTTACTAATCGATCATTTTTTTTTTATGTTACAACAGGACACCGAACGAGCAACTGAGTCACCTGGTCGTGAGTGATCACCTGAATATAATACCAAAATTTTAGCTGGGATGCCGATCTTGAAGAAATTATCTTGATAAGATTAGTTTTTGTTTTGTTTGAAAACTTCTTCAAACATGTTGCAGAAAGGATTCGGCTTCGTTTTTAGTGGTATCCAGTTCCGGGAAAATCGTGTTAGTAAACCGCTTTTGCTCGACTTGGGAATCGAACCCAAGATCTCCCGTTCCTTAGTCCATATACGAAAGCACTAGATCAAGGAGGCGACTATAATAATGTTAGGCCTGTAATATTACTGTCCCACTGCTAGGTATAGGCCTGCTTTACTAATATGAGGGGTTAGGCCTTAGTCTACTACGTTGGCCTAATACGGGTTGGTAGACTTGACATACCTTCGAAATTCTTGTGTAGAAATTCTCGGGTATGCAGGTCTCCTCACGATGTTTTCCTTCACCGTTATAGCAAGCGATATTTCACAATGAAAACACACTTAACATAGAAAAGTCAGAGGTGTGTGCTCTTTTTGGGGTTGGTCTCGAAACTCCGACAATCGTCTCGGCAGTCTGTACCATTCCCGACTGAGCTATCGCTGCTTATGACGGCGAATATGAAAAATGAAAATTCCGACCTACCTATTAAAATTTTTATTATATATTTAATAATAACGCCCAACAGTCACATACATAGTCCTGACCCCACTCTAAGATCGAGTCTTGTGTCGTGGGTATCAGGAACTACGAGAGACTTTCGGTCTCACAACACCCAGACCCGAAACAAATATCTGTAGGCCATACAAACATTTGTCTCGGTGCGGGGATCGAACCCGCGGCCTCTCGCTTCACAGCCGGCTACTCGCCCGCTGCGCCACGGAGGCTGTCAAGATATAACATATATTATATTCAACAAATCCTTATACTATGACTATAGACAGTTTTAAATCTCTCATTCGGACTCTAACGCATATAAATGACGTATTAACGTCGTGTCTGTACATCCTCGTGCGAATTTCCTGTTTGTTCAAATATGACATTAATAATATGTTTATTAATGGGTTTTACGTATAGATGGGGATTAATAATGATATTACGTAGTTTTAGTGGTAAAGCTACTACGTAGACAATTTTGGCTACAGTATAAATGGATCGGCTTGAATTACCTCTCTCCATAGGAAATTGATGTGAAGTGACAGCTTGCTGGTAGGTCGGCAACGTATACATGATTCTGTAAAAATTACCACTTACCTTCAGGGGAGCTTTTCCCCTAACACAGTGACGAAATTACATATATTCATACAAAATTTGACAGCTTATTCCCAACAAAATCAAAAATTAATCAAATCATATGTTTAAACGTCATTTAGATTCCGTCAAATTTTTACTCTACCGCGCCAGTTCGAAAGGCTGGTAAACCCTACACACATAGTCCTGATTCCACACTAGGTTAGGTTGGTTTAACCTGTAATGTGGGTGTCGGGAACTACGAGAGACTATGGGTCTCAACACCCAGAACCGAAAGAAATATCTGTGGGTCACACAAACATTTGTCTCAGTGCAGTAATCGAACCCACGGCCTCTCGCATCACAGCCGACTACTCGGCCATTTCACCAAAAAAGATTGTTGTCAGCGGAATTGTATACCTGTGTGTTCCTCAGAATTGAAAAAAAAACATCACAAGAAAAACCACACGAACACAGAATAATAAATTGGAAAAACCATTATAATATGCATAACTTGAAAGTCAAGTTCAATATTTCATCATTTACAAGTGAACTAAACTGGGCTCTTATTCGTTATGAGTATGACAGACGCGTAACATAACCGTGTTACGCGTCTGCGCGTTAAGTCTATGAAATTCGCTTGATAAACTGTTCTTTATTCCATACTCGTTAAGGCTTTTTACTCCGGCTTCATCATCATTATCATGAGCCTCAAGACGTCCACTGTTGGACATACATAGGCCTCCACAAAAGATTTTTACTCCGGCTTTGCTCAAATTATTAATATTATAATTACATAATTGAAACATGGCTAAGTGAGTGACAATAATAGACAAGAATTTTAATCATTATTATTAATATCTTATTACTTTTTATTATTTAAAATAAAGAAATGATAGGTTTTAATTGTAATGTTTAAAAAAATAAAAAAATATTAGACAAAATCGAAGTATGCTCTATGAATTTGAAGATTATATTCAAATAATGCAATAAGGTGCGTTACACATTCGTTTTGAACTGTGAGCATAGAGAATTAGATCCCGGTGTAGTAAATGGTACGATGTGAATCCCACAAACATTTTCCCTTGTGAAACGTTATTATCGAGAACTTTATGAATCAAATGAATTGCGTCATTCATTCCTTCACATAACGCATTGTTAATATAGAAATTACATATAAATATAGTATTTTAGTGTGAATCGGTTGAGGAATAATATGGGGGATGGAGCGATTATCACTGCAATTTCACAGAAAACTGACGTAAAGATGCAGATCGCTGTAGCGTTTATTTCGCTGAGTAAGATTTCGGGAGCCGAATCCTCGATTCTTTTTCATGAATTTCAACGTTTTGGCGATGTGCATGGCACTACTTTGTATTAGACTAATCTAGGCATAATTAACTAAATTAGCCATTGCCTGTATTATGTTTGGTGTGAGATGCCACAATAAACCTTTTTTCTTTTTCTTTCTTTCTTTTGTTTCCTATGTCTATGGTGACCACATCCCATCAGATGGGTAGCGTTGATAGCTGATCTGCCCCGATAGTCTTGCGTTAGTCCGAGCGATAATCGCCTAGTATAGCTTTTCTATATGGTGATAGAGTAATATTTTGACAGAATCTAAATGATGTTACATTTTGTTGATTTAATAAATTATCGATCTTATGTGGGTTGCTGCATCAAATCGGCATAGCCAATGACTTTGCGGGATCAATTACAATCGAATAGGTAGAGAAGCACCTTAAACCACATTTTTAAATAATACCATTCTCATAGACACGGTGTATAATCGCCTGATGTTACTTAATCCGATAAAAAAACTTAAATAACGCCCAAAGTTAATTAGCGTTGTATCTTTTTTACTCTCCTATCGGTTCACGTGGAAGAAAGGGACATAATGTTATTTAAATCGATTATTTAAAACGCTGAGTAGTAAGATAAAGTTATAAAGGGATTAGTCTTCGTCTTATGTATTACGTTAATTCATTTTAATATTAATACTAGTTGCTAGTGCGTCTCTGCCTACCCTTTCGGGGATACAGGCGAGAGCTTATGTTATGTTACTAGTACGAAAATCTGAATCTATTTCGATAAAATTTAGAAGACGTGATTGATCCTCCAGTGAGCCAGAGGCAGGTCGTAGAAACTAAGGAGAGTCATTTCTGCTGGCTTGAAAAGTTTGTTGCGTCGACACCGCATTGTAATTTGTAAGTCAGTCATTTATGTATGCTGTAGGCAAAATTATCTTTTTTTTTTATAGCAGACATTGGCAAACGAGCAGATGGGTCACCTGATAGTAAGTGATCTCCACCGCCCATGACACCCAAGACACAAAAAGAATCATGGGTGTGTTGCCAACCTAAAAGGAGGGAATGGAAGGGGAGGGTAAGGGGATTGGGAAAGGGAGGGGGTAAATGGGCCACCGGTAATCTCACTCACCGAACGAAACGCAACAGCAAGCTGCCACTTTACGTCGGTTTTCTACAGTTACACCATCTCTTTACCACTTAAGAAAAGGATTTAAGATAACAATATATCGATGATTCTTCACGCCTGACACCTATACTCGTTAGTCTTCTACTAAAATATAACATAATTGTGAGTTTATAATAAAACATCCCGCCCTATACGGCAACGTCGACAAAATGTGCCTGCATAGCAACTGCGCTACTCAGAAATCGAACCGCGAACGACGCGCCGCGCCGTCACCCGGGGATTAGTAAACATTCGCTTCTGGGAAAGAAACATGACTGTCGTTGTTATACCGAAACTTCTAGAATACAGTTAATTGATTACTTCAATAGAGCATTTTTTTAAGCGAGTCTTCCGGAGTTGTTTTGAATATATTTATAGTTTTAAATAAAATTGTTTATTGCAATAAATCGTGTCACTAATTGAACCCTTAAATGTTTCATTCAAATGTTTGATTTTTTTATAGCAGAGACTGGCAAAAGAGCAGATTGGTCACCTGATGGTAAGTGGTCTCCACCGCCCATAGACACCCAAGATACAAAAAGAATTATGGGTGCGTTGCCAACCTAAAAGGAGATAATGGAAGGGGGAAAAGGGATTGGGAAAGGAAGGGATGGAAATGGGCCACCGGAAATCTCAGTCATCGAACGAAACAAGACAGTAAGCTGCCACTTTACGTCGGTTTTCTGTGAGACAGTGGTATTCGTGCTATTCGTGCTGTAGACGTTAACAGTAACGTGTAAACAGCTACAGCGTCACTTAACTGACTGTACTGTCCTCGAGTAAAAACAAACTTTTTTTCTGGGAAATGACTGTGACGTTGCGACAGTTACACATTAACGTCTGTCTAGGCCATAAAACTATATTAAAAAAAACTGTTTTTTGAAAATTCTACCCATTATGCATTTGAGATTTTGCATACAATAATGTAGAGAGTTAGCAAATCATAATAAAAATCAAAACTCATTGAATCAATGATGTAACTTTATATGACAGACGAAATCTTAAAGATCAGAGGGCAGCTCCATCGAGATATCTTGTCACACACTTTCACGGATTAGGATGCTGTGATGCTGACAAGATCGGCTGGAGAAAGCGCGTCCTGTGTGCAGTTATACTGGTTTTTAGTTGCTACAAATCACGTCTAAACTTTGAAAGCTTGTTATTTTTTTAATAGCAGAAATATGGCAAATGGGCAAGGAGACTTGCTGTTGCGAGACCGAAAGTCTCTCATAGTCTCTGACACGATACAGGTTATACCTAGTGTGGGATCAGGACTAGGAGTGTGACTGTTGTGCGTATTTATTAATTTATTTTCACTCGTAAATAACCAATGACTTCATATGGAGATCACTTACCATCAGGTGACCCATCTGCTCGTTTGCCAGTCTTAGCTATGAACAAAAAGTTTATATTGTTTTGGCAACTTTTATTTTTTGAATATAAAGCCATTACGCAGAAGACAGGTATTAGGTTTGATAAGTTTAAACGTAAATTGAATGTCTTGTAACATTTCATTAAGCACCACTAACTTTCACACTCGGATTGTTAGAAAGTTAATTTTCAGTAATATTGCACAACGTAACGTCATAAACTATTCGTCAACTGAAACAAGGATCAACACGTTGGCGACAATAACGTTCAGTAAATTGACCACAAGTGCAAAAATTGAGTCATTTAGAGGCCCCAGCAAGAATAGTTTTGCAATCGAATTCGTGTCGAGAAGATATTCGAATTAACCAAATATACAAATTAATTAGAGCAGGCGAAGTGAAAGCGTCTAGGTAGGAAGACGAACCCTGACATTAGGCCAGGATAACGCTAGTTAGAAATAATAGTAAATAAATAAATAAATACACCACAATATTATTATTACATACAAAAGTGTGTTGCGCCGACCCCACATTAAGATGGGATAAGGGCAGGGAGAAAGGAAGAAAGAATAAATAAATACACCCAACAGTCACAACCTAGTCCTGACCCCACACTGGGTATTATCTGTATCGTGGTTGTCAGAGACTATGAGAGACTTTGGGTCTCACAACACCCAGACTTGAAACAAATATCTGTGGGCCACACAAACGGCCTCTCTAGACTGCTATTATTTCTAAATCTAGTATTCAATGCTAAAAGAAAAACTTTAACTTCTTTTCTTAGCTTATATTCAAATTGTTGAAGTCGTAAAGTCGGTACTCGGTAGGCCATAAAGGGTTGATATGAGTCGGTAACACGAGGCGGTATTGCATCATCACGTTCCAAGGGATGAGTAAGCTTTATGTAGAAGAAAGTACGAGGGAGTATGAAGGGCGGGTAAAGCACACGAGCGGGTGGACGCTGCGTTATATTTTACATACATACATAAGCTCACGCCTGTATCCCCGAAGGGGTAGGCAGAGGCGCACTAGCGAACTAGAACACCCACATTTCGCCGAGCTTAGTTCCGTCCCAGATGTGATAGGGGGCGAGCCTATCGCCATATCGGGCACAAATTCCAGACTCCGGGCTGATATGGAAAAATCCAATATCATTTTGCCCGACCCGAGGATCGAACCCGAGACCTCAGAACCATAGTCGTACCGAAATACCACCAAACCACCGAGGCAGTCGAGGCATCGAGGCGTTATATTTTACACGCTTTATATTAGCTTCACCTACATATATCACCTATACCTGTTTTGTCTATATATCTAGGTATCAATGTATCTATGTAATGGAATCTTTCAACGTGATTTTCACCTAGTCCAGAAGTCTGATGAACTTGAAAATTAGCACACGTATTAAGGACCGATGACAATACAATAATTTAATAACTATGTCCTTCAATCCCGGCAGGATAACCAGGATAACAAAAAAATAAAATAGGATATAATTTTTAGTGCGATGTTATGAAAGCGTGTTTTTTTAGTTTATACTATTATGCCTGACTGCTTCGGTGGTGTGGTTGTATTTCGGTACGACTACCGTCCTGAAGTCTCGGGTTCGATCACCGGGTCGGGCAAAGTGATATTGGATTTGTCCATATCAGCCCGGAGTCTGGAATTTGTGCCCGATATGGCGATAGGCTCGCCCCCTATCACATCTGGGACCAAACTAAGCTCGGCGAAATGTGGGTGTTCTAGTTCGCTAGAGCCTGCCTACCCATCCGGGGATACAGGCGTGAGCTTATGTTATGTTATGTTTTGTATACTATTATTTATTTATAGCAAAGACTAGCAAACGGGCTGGTGGGACCTGATCGAAAATGATCTCCACCGCCCATAAACGCCATCGAAGAATCATGGGTGCGTTGCAAACCTTATAGAAAGCAAATAAAGATAAATACATTCAATGTATTTGTGCCCGATATGGCGATAGGTTCGCCCCCTATCACATCTAGGACGCAACTAAGCTCGGCGAAATGTGGGTGTTTTAGTTCGCTAGTGCGCCTCTGCCTATCCCTTCGGGGATACAGGCGTGAGCTTATGTTATGTTACATTCAATGTAATACAAATCCAAAATACTTTATGAATTCTTCTGCCGTAGTTATAAATGTGTTATATTAAGGAACATAGTTATTGGATATTGCCTGCGTGCGAGTACGTGATCAGAATTACCTAATATGATGAAAATTTATCAAATACATTGAACATTCGAATCAAGAGCTGTTTCTGCTGTTAGGTATTTTGATTTGAACATGAAAAACATATGGACTATTATCAAAAGAATATCTGTTAGATAATGCTAATTTGTATGACTATAAATATTACATAACATAAGCTCACGCCTGTCTCCCCGAAGGGGTAGGCAGAGGCGCAATAGCCAACTAGTACACCCACATTTCGCCGAGCTTAGTTCCGTCCCAGATGTGATAGGGGGCGAGCCTATCGCCATATCGGGCAAATAACAATAACTTTAAATATTAATTAGTTGATTGTTTAAATTAAAGTACACCAAAGTGACTCAGAATGTTACTTCATTATTATACGACCCATTTTTTGCAAATTAGTTATAAAGAACAGTTCACGGTTAATTTGTGATAATTTTGAAGTCAATCGGCAAGTTTGGTCACGTACCACCGCCGACCAGTAAGGTCACTTTGCACTGGGTGCATGACTTTTTACTGTAGTGGAAAATTTTAGTATGATACATAAAATATTTCATTGTCTTATAAGGAAAAACGTTAATAGGTAACTATCTGCTGTGTGACATTTTAATATAAAAAATAGTTGCAATACTAATATAAAATACATTAGGTAGGAAAATTATATTGTCGACGTTCTTAGAAATATGTACATGGAAAAATGATTTCCGAATATAATTATAACATACATACATAAGCTCACGCCTGTATCCCCGAAGGGGTAGGCAGAGGCGCACTAGCGAACTAGAACACCCACATTTCGCCGAGCTTAGTTTAGTCCCAGATGTGATAGGGGGTGAGCCTATCGCCATATCGGGCACAAATTCCAGACTCCGGGCTGATACGGAAAAATTCAATATCACTTTGCCCGACCCGGGGATCGAACCCGAGACCTCAGAACCGTAGTCGTACCGAAATACCACCACGCCACCGAGGCAGTATAGGCAGCATATAATTATAAACGTTAAGGAATATAAAGCAAACCTTATTCTCAGTATAGCTTGGAGTCTTTGTTTATTATTTATTTTTTGTTTATTTATTCTATGATATAGTGTTGCATGTATTTTACTGGTTCCAATAAACTATTTCTTTCGATGCTTTCTCTACATCTAGAGGGTTTTTTTCACTACACCTATTATCTAAGTACATATTATAATTCGTTACATACTCATGATTATTATTTATATATAATATATTTATATATTATGATTTTTCTATAATGATTCCTTCATTGATCTAATGGCAGCATATATGGACTGTAAATCAGAAGGTCTGGGTTCGATTCTCAGGTCGAGAAAACCTTATTTAAACTTTTTCTATTTAATTTGCCCGTGACTGGATCCCCCAGAGGAAGAACGACGTGAGGCAGATCGTAAAAACTAAGTAAAATCCTTTCTGCAACATGCTTGAAAAAGTGTGTTGCGCCGACCCCACATTAAGATGAAATAAGATCAGGTAGAAAGAAAGCCATAATAAATCTTTCTTTCGAGTTCAAATAATTCCAAAACGCTCGTCTACCGCGTCCATTTTCCGACAATCTCTCAAATGATTTGAGAAGGAGGCATCGCAGGTGTCTCGGCCCTGTTTTATTGCCGCACTCCTCACTCCTCACGCATCCCATACAACATGTATGACGACGCTCTGTAGTCTGTTCCCTGCTTCACTCGGTTTATTACTTTGCACCTAGTAGAATACTCTAATAAACACGTGCGGACCGTGAAGATTAAGGAAATACACATACGGATATTTTAATTTCGCTTTTATTATCGTAGGAAGAGAAAGAAATATTTTTTTTTATCCGGGCACGGCAAAGTGACTACACTGCACCTCATGGTAAGCGTAGTGCAGTCCAAAAAACTAGCGACCACTGACAAACACTGTGTTTGTCCGTGGTCGTCAATCATGCTGGCCTATGTATGCTTCTTCACACTCGGAATCCGAAGATAGAAGAAGCAAATTATTTTTCATCCAAATTTCTATTTCATCATAAACCCGTAAGCTCACGTCTATATCCCCAAAAAGGTAGGCAGAGGCGCACTAGTGAACTTGAAGCCTAAATTTCGCCGAGCTTATTTCCGTCTTAGATGGGTCATACGGGGCTGATATATCCGGGCTGTTACTGGATTGAAAAAAAAACGATATCACTTCCACACCCGAGACTTCAGTAGTCGAACTGATACACTACAGCCGAGGCAGTATTTCTATTTAAAACCATATAATATGAAGCAAAATCTAGCTTAATATTACTTAGTAAGCTCTTGGGTCAACAAGAAATAGGCATAAAGTCATTATTCATCAGAGCTCACTTCTGCAAAATATATGCTAACAAAATGAGCAAATCATTAGAACTGTAACTGTCGGAGTCATCATCGGAGCAAGCAGTTTGTTAAAGAAAGGGATTTGTGCGGTCAGCGAAAGTGAGTCATCATCTGATGCAGTTAGTAACGACTAACGACTGCGGCTGCATGCAATCATAAGGTACCGTTCCGAACTCGACTGCAAGCGACTGCAGTTAATAACTTTCGAGTCCAATGAAAATCACTTTGCAATTGAGTCGGGATTAGCATAATCTTTCACTTGTCTTTTTGAACGGTTTTATAAGAGGCTCCCAATTCGCCGGTATATTTTCAACCTACTTAAAAAAATAATGCATGATTTTATGTGTATTGTATGAAAGAGCTACACGCTGATGTAGAAGTATGGATTGAACTCCTTAAGAAATTATAACCAAGACGCCGCGATTAGCCTGTTGTGTTGGAAAAAGTGGAAGACGTAAACTAGAGATGGAAATAAATAAATAAATAAAAATCTTTATTGATCACGTAGGCATATAAAAAAGCACTTATGTAAAAAAAGCATAATTTAGATTTAAGTATTTTTTATAATATTATAGAATTCCATGAATTAGGAATCAGGCAGGCAGGTAAAACAGTTAAAAGAATAGGGTCATCTGGGGAAAGGGGAATTGAGCGGTTAGAAATTGTGGACCGTGAAAAGGGAACGGGATATGGCAGGTACGCCGACAGGGAAGCGACGGGAATTAATGGAAGCTGGTGGCATTGAAAAACTACAAAACCCTATCCTAGCTAACCAACAAACCTTTCTCTAGCTACCTACGGATGACGAATATCGTCCCTATGTGACAGAGGCTAAGCCTATGACCAAACTAGGCACAAATTAAAATCCCGTGCAAATCACAATCACGGTTGAAACTGTCTCAAACTGTCTTGAAACTGTCTGTTGAAAAGTCTTAACCACTGCAGCAGTTTGGCTATACTCCTGGGATGTCCAATGGCAATAAGCTCTGATAATCACAGGTAGGCATTCGCAAAAATAGGCCTAATTAAAATATGGTATAACCATTTTTAATGACTCGTTATCAGTTTACCTCTGATATAAACGTAGTTAGTAACAACGTTTGCGGCTGCGGTCACGTCTGGAATCGTACCCATTACCCACTATTGCACAACAACGTGCGCGATTAGCTCATGAGTCAACGACAGGCACCGACATGTCTGGCACCGGAATCGAATCTGCAGTCTTGGCGTGCGTACAGATTAATGTCCGGATCAACTGCTTGATACTGATTAAGTGCGTGAAGTATTTTTGAATACACGAGGTCGTGTCCTTTTGACTTTTGGAAATCTCATTCATGTTGACTGTAGAGAATTTCCTATTTTTCCTAATTGTATTTCTTGTGTTTTTTCACAGGTCAGACAACGCACTTTCTAATACGATTTGCCGAGAACTGCGGCCTGAGCAGGAAAATTTCTGACAACCGTAAATGTATTTCAGCTAGATGCGCGTCTATGAAATTTGTATGAAATATTAACCAAAGGTCATCAGTGCGCAACGAACTCGAATAAATTTACATTTACATTAGTTTTTCGTGCTCGGGCTACTGTATTCTTTGGAGGGGAATGCTGTTAGGCAGTCGATCGTCAAAACTAAAGCCAAATCCTTTCTGCATCATATCTTTTTGCTACCTATCCTTATTCCACAATTTTAATTTGGGGTCAGTGCAATACACTTTTTCAAACATGTTGCGGAAAAGACTTGTCTTAGCTTTTTTATCTATTCTATTTAAGACGGAGTCAATTCTGACTATGTCAGTCTCATCGTATACATCGTACCAAGAGTAAAATAATTAAAATTAAATGTAATCGCAATCAATTCCTTTTTGTAATGAAAAAACGATACAATTCCATGAATTTCGACCTACGCATCATAATCACGTGAATTTCATCACTCCACTATAATATGAATCATTCGGGTGTATTGAGTTCAACACTTTCACTTTAATGATGCAATCTGTACAACACTACGTATCCTTACTACACATGATACTGAAAAAATCATTGAAATAAAACTATTTTAAGGCTTCTATTATGATTTGCAGCCTTCGTGGTCATGGGTTGGACTGACCTTCAATCACTCCAACCCGTGACCACGAAGACTGCAAAGCCTTCAAAACGTCGAGAAAAAAAATCAAATCGTGATAGAATCCGTAAAAATAGTTTTATTTAAAATAACATTTGCCAATGGCCTCACTGTGGAGGATGCTCAAGAGCGGGCGAAGTGGAAGCGTTTAAGTAGGAAGCCGGACCCTGGCAGAAGGCCGGGATAACGACAGGCAGAGAGAAAGACGGCAACTACACTGCTTCTGATGTTAAGTGCAATCCATTTGAAAAAAATACCAGTAGCAGACAATCAGTTTCAGTGTTCACCAGAATCCTGACGGCTTGTATAAATTAAAATGCTATGTTATTCCGTACTTTAAGTATATTTCCGGAGGTCCAAATACCCCCATCACACCCTAATCCCTTTCCATGATAGGCGCGTGGCAGAACTTTCGGCATTGCCGATGACCAAAAAAATTTATCAATTTCGGATGTTTCTCATTTCATGGTGTAATGGCCTGAAACTTATATTTCTTATTCCGCAATAGTTTCTTTCTACCTGCCCTTATCTCATCATAATGTGGGGTCTTCGTAACATACTTTTCAAGCATGCTGCAGAGGATTTGGCTTAGATTTTAGGATCGGCGACCAAGTGTGTGAGGAAGGTCATGAAAGAAAAAGGGTTGAATGACGAGATGACGTCTGATAGGCAAATATGGAAGTCGAAAATATGTTAGCCGACCTCAAAT
This sequence comes from Clanis bilineata, assembly GCA_036417725.1. Lineage (NCBI taxonomy): Eukaryota > Metazoa > Arthropoda > Insecta > Lepidoptera > Sphingidae > Clanis > Clanis bilineata. The sequence continues at coordinate 504,396 of CM071139.1, read as the reverse complement.
GAAATTGAGACAAGGGCAGGAGGATGATGATGAAATGAAATAAATATAAGTTGGCTATAAGGATGTAAACGTTTGTTTAAAAAGCCATAAAACACCTTTCCAATATGAAGGTTTGTAGGAAAATTACTTATAACTATAGCATAAGGTGTACGTGTCAAACTCGTAAAAAATGTAATAAACATTATGAATCATATCAAAAAGCGTACAGTAGTCGTGGTCTAATAATTACAGCACTACTTAATAGCGGTGACTCATGCGAGAATCGCTGATTACATTAATTATTATTAATATATTGCATCAGATTCCGTGAAAGTGAAATCTTTCGGTGATAAAGTAACTCTCAGGCTTGGGCATTATCTGATAATAGTTACTTAGTTGCTATTCAGCTGCCACCATCCTAATGTAATTTAGGAGTGCACATAATACCATTTATTTAATAATAATAATATTAGCCCTGTAATATTACTGTCCCACTGCTGGGTACGGGCCTCCTGTACTAATGAGAGGGGTCAGGCCTTAGTCTATCTACCACGGTGGCCTAATGCGGGTTGGTAGACTTCACATAGTACATACCTCCGAAATTCTTGTGAAGAAATTTTCGGGTATGCAGATTTCCTCACGATGTTTTCCTTCACTGTTATAACAAGCCATATATTCACAAAGAAAACACACTTAACATCGAAAAGTCACAGATTTGTGCTCCTTATTAGAGTTGGACTCGAACCACCGACTTGTCTCGGCAGTCCGTACTACACCCAACTTAGCTATCGCTGCAATTTATTTAACTCTCAGTATATTTCAATTAGGCATGTTGTCACATTGTATTTTACGCGAAAATTCTAACTTGTGAAAAATTCTTCAATACAGTGCAGCACCAGACAGAAAGACCTTATATTGGAGCAGCTAAACCATGATAAAAAGAGATATCTAATAATATAGGACAAAGTAACATACAAGATACACTGAGCGACACCCATAGCCACGGCAAGTTGAATTTACACAAGCAAACAAACAGTCCAAGCAAACCAGTCTCCACAAACAGCACCCGTTCACAAGTATGAGTGCCAGCCATCGACCTCATCAACCATGTTGCAGGGAAGTGATCGACCAGTCATATCATCAGTTAACGTTAAGAATGATTATTGATTACACGTTTTGTAAATCCGTCATGAATCAACTTGACAGGATGTCCGATCAATACACATGTCAAATCATCAGTTATTCACCCATTCCAACAATAATGTTATATTTCGAAGTAAATTATTATCAGCGTGGTGTCGCGCGATGTTCACCGCTTGATAACACTCTGATAAGGTATTTGGGCCACTCGCGACAGTTGCGGGATTATGTTTCACAAATCTATACTATATTGGTACAGATAATGGTATGTGTGTCGCGGCTTAGAACCGGCTCTGATACATACATACATATATATACATACATACATAAAGTCACGCCTGTTTCCTGTTGGGGTAGGCAGAGACTAAGGAGCGCCAATTGCTTCGGTTCAAACACACCTCTTTCGCTTCTTCCACATTAATCAGTCTTTTCATGCACGCTCGTCGGTTACGAGAACTATATATACATAATATCACGCCTCGTTGGTCTAGTGGTAGCATATATGGGCTGTGGCCCGGGAAGTCGTGGGTTCGATTCCCAGGTCGGGCAAAGCGAATTTTCTAATTTAATTTACCCGGGAGTGGATCCCTCAGAGTGGGTTGACGTGAGGCAGGCAGCCGGTCGTAAAAACTTAGCCAAATCATTTCTGCAACATGCTTGAAAAAGTATGTTGTGCCGACCCCACATTAAGGTGGGAAAAGGGAAAGAAAGACATAATATCACGACTACGGGATTTACGGCTCTGCTTGGCTCAGCCGGTTTAATGCAACTGACTCAGAAAACCGACATAAAGTGACAGATCGCAGTAGTAGTTTGTTTGGTGAGGTATCCGGATTTCCCCTTCCCACACATGAATTTTTTGGTATCATGGGTGTCTACGGACGATGAAGATAACTACAGACAATGTAAAATTGTCATGCTGGATGCAGAGCGTTTCCAACAGGTCGGTCTGGAAATCTTTGGGGGAGGCCTATGTCCAGCAGTGGACGTTCTGTGGCTGATGACGATGGACCACCAACTATTTAAAAAAATCACAACCAGCAGTATTTTTTACGAACACATGGCGCGCGTCGGTTAGTTGACCGTTGTTACTAGCTTTATATTTTTGGATGCCTTCGCGGACCACTTCGGATGTTTCCAGGGATTACTATTGGTCTGCGGACCACCGGGTAAGAACCAGTACTCTAGACCACGGCGGTGACTTTCTTGTATATGTGTGTGCTATTTTAGTCTTAATTGTACTGCAATTTTAATTCTTAACGTTTGTAACTATATGTAAGACATTTTTTATTAATAAAGTTTTCTTGTCTATGGAAGTAACATTTCCTGCCGAATAACATGTTGACGACGACGGAGGTCGCGTTATCAACAGTTTTGATAAATTAAAAAGATACATTATCAACTCGGTTGTGTTAAATGTTATCAACACATAAGACCTTACCGACGTTCATTTATTTTATAATTTAGGTAATAATCCGATGTAATAATCATATAATTTAGACTATATTTTTCTATGGCAAGCCAGGGTTTGCATATTTGCCAGTGACAAAGTATTTCGTAATGTTTCTGGTTAAACAATTTTTAACTTTTCATCAGTTTTCACAAGAACGTAGTTCTCCTTTTTTCTATATATTTTTTTTAATAACACCCAACAGTCACACTAACATATATATGTAACGTCATATGCGGAAACTTCTCGAAGTAAAAAAAAATTGTAGAAAACGGAAACTATGATAGTTTTAAAGTGAGATTTGCCAAAACTATCTCGTTCTAGAAGAACAGTTCTACAGGTAATATACTTCAAATCTACGAAGTTAAAACTAAGAGGAAATAACGCGATTAGTAATGAACAAGTACTTAATTCCTGATTTGTGAACGTTGCTGTTACCCAGAGCTGCCAGATTGTATAATAGGATACACAAAAATGTGTAATATCGTCAACATAATTACGTATTCAGTTTGTGCACTAAATTGCCTCACATTTAATATATTGAATTGAAAAAAAATATCATACCTATGAGATAGTAATAATATCCTGTATCCTGTAAAGTTGGTATCGATAATAAATACACTTAAAGAGAAGATGGCTAGCAAATTACCTGTAAAGTTTAAAATGTTCCTTAAGGTTCATAGTTTTTGAATAATAGAAACTTGAATTTCTGACAAAAAACAATGTTTCTGGCCCCAATGGGCCTGACAGATGACCTAATGGTCAGTCAACTGCAGTATATTCGCAAACCACCTATGGAGTAATTAATAATTTTCAGCATATACAAAGCCTTTCCTATGCTAATTGCGAAGATTTACAAGGTCGTATTCCGATTTTAAAATCCCCATGCTTAATAATTGATAAAAAATAAATTTTTATTTTTTAACTATACCAATTACGCTTCAAATCGTTCTCTCTGTATGTGGAACTGTTTATTATTATATTATTACCAACTTTCTGCAACATTCGGTATATCGAAAAATGTATACTCAATCCATTGAAAAGAAGTATAAAGGCGAAATAGCGGTATAGTATAGTGAGTATTGAAACTAATAGAGACAGTTCCAAGTAAACAATCAAGGTATTTTGCTCTTTTATAGCTTTCTTGTTTATATAATGACCATTTTGTATAAGTAATCTGAACCTGCTGTATAAAATAAGTTATTCTCTGGCAGCACTGCTGTTATCTGGTTTTCTGCCCACAAGTGTCCACTGACGTGAAAGGTCATCTTCTCAGCCAGAAAAACAAAACATTAACTCAATGTTTATGTGCATATTGTCGCTATAAATTAAGCCAATAACAATCATATCCAGTTGGAACCAGTAGTGAGAAATAAATAATACATATTCACGATAAGTCGTTGCTGACTCGCGATGTTTTTATATGAATTTTAATGTTTTATTATTGATAAATGGTAGCTAATTATTATTTAAAACTGAAATATTTTATCGAATGGATTTTTTTCTTAAAATCCAAATATATACATGTTTCTTGGTAAAATTACAGTATGTTTCGTAGAATAGATATAATAGATAGCCTCCGTAGCGCAGCGGGCGAGTAGCCGGCTGTGAAATGTAAAGTCGCGGGTTCGCTTCCCGCACCGATACAAATGTCTGTGCGACCCACAGATATCTGTTTCGGGTCTGGGTGTTGTGAGACCGGAAGTATCTCGTAGTTCCTGATAGCCACAACACAAGACTCGATCTTAGTGTGGGGTCAGGACTATGTGTGTGACTGTTGGGTGTATTTATTTAATTAGAAGTTAGAGTTAAATTAAGAACATAAGCAACAGTATTAAGCAATACATATTTGTACATGTACATACTGGATTACCACCAAATTATATTTTATACAAGCAGCGATAGCTCAGTTGGGAATGGTACGGACTGCCGAGACAATTGTCGGAGGTTCGAGACCAACCCCAAAATGGAGCATACACCTCTGACTTTTCTATGTTAAGTGTATTTTCATTGTGAAATATCGCTTGCTATAACGGTGAAGGAAAACATCGTGAGGAAATCTGCATACCCGAGAATTTCTTTACAGGAATTTCGAAGGTATGTGAAGTTTACCAACCCGCATTAGGCCAGCGTGGTAAACTAAGGCCATTAGTAGAGGAGGCCCGTGCCCAGCAGGGGGACAATAATATTACAGGGCTAATATTATTGTTTTATTTTATTATTATATTTTATTAAATTTCACTAACTTCCGCTGTCCCAACGTTTTTCTTGCAATTTAATAAAATAATCCTGACACAAAACTGAGTTGATTTGAATAACATATTTTTGTCAGTCTCAACATTTTCAAGTCACCCTTAACAAAAAAATTATTATGCCAAAATTATTTTTACAAAAACGCTCAAATGGTTCCTAAAATGGCTTCTCTGTATCTCCTATAGTTTTGGATTTCCAGATCCAAAACCTTCTTTTTTTTAAGTTGGTTAAGAATCATCGGTCACGTTTTGGGCAGGTGTCGCCGCCCCGTCTACGTGAGCCGCGGTCCGTCTGATATGATACCATATCATTTTTCGTTATCATCAAGATAGAGACTCAGTTTGAATTATAAAAATATTATATTTTATTACTGGCTAGGCTGGTAGTTGCTATGCCGTCGACGCTGATGGAATTAACGATCTAGAAAACGAATGTCGAGACAAGTGTCGGAGGTTCGAGTCCAACCCTAAAAAGCATCTCTGACTTTCGTTCGATGAGTGAGAATTCTGGTGGCCTAATTTCTCCCTACCCTACCTAAATCTTATTTCCCTACTAATTCCCGACAAATTAAGATTGGCAACAAATACACGCCTCCTTGGTCTAGCGGTAGCATATATAGGCTGTGAACCGGGTGGTCCTGGGTTTGATTCCCCAGACATCGTTGAGGTTGACGAAAACTAAGCCAAATATTTTCTACAACATGCTTGAAGAAATATGTTGCGTCAACCCCACATTAAGGAATAAGGGCGGGTAAAAAAAAAATTGCCAACGCATCCATAATTCTTTTGGGATTATGGCTGTCTGCCCATAGATTTTAAGGATCATTTACCATCAAGTGACTCACCTGCTCACTTGTCAGTACCTTTTTTTTATAGCAGAGATTGGCAAACGAACAGATGGGTCACCTGATGGTAAGTGATCTCCACCGCCCATAGACACTCAAGACACAAAAAGAATCATGGGTGCGTTGCCAACCTAAAAGGAGGGAATGGAATGGGAGGGAAAAGGGATTGGGAAAGGGAGGGGGGCCAAATTGGCCACCGAAAATCTCACTCACCGAACGAAACGCGACAGCAAGCTGCCACTTTACGTCGGTGTTCTGTGAGACAGTGGTATCTAACGGTTCGAGCCGGCCCATTCGTGTTGTAGACGTTACTGTCTACAGCGTGGCTCTACCACTCAGAAGTAAAAGCTGTAAAAACTCACATGTAGAGTGGAGTACTGCCTCCGTGGCGTGGTGGTATTTCGGTACGACTACGGTTCTGAGGTCTTAGGTTCGATCCCCGGGTCAGGCAAAGTGATATTGGATTTTTCAATATCAGCCCGGAGTCTGGAATTTGTGCCCGATATGGCGATAGGCTCGCCCCCTATCACATCTGGGACGGAACTAAGCTCGGCGAAATGTGGGTGTTCTAGTTCGCTAGTACGCCTCTGCCTACCCCTTCGGGGATACAGGCGTGAGCTTATGGTATGTTATGTTAGAATGGAGTAGAGAATTCGGAGCAGTATCAAATTTTACATGTGCACTTTTCATGTTTTCTAAGTGTTTGTAGTTCACGGTCAAGGCTATTGTATAAATAAACGATGACGCAACACCTCGGTCTTCGATCTGCAGCGGGTTCGATTCCTGTTCACAACCGGTCACCGTTTCGATATTATGTTCGTTTTGTTGTTATTCTAAAGGGTCGGATGATTTATGAATGCTGATTTAATTTAATATATTGAAAACATAATACAATGGTCCTTTTTAGTAAATAGTTTGTTCGTGCGATTTTTCCAAGGTGTAGTATTTGAATTTTCTAAACTCGTGTTATTGTTTGATATCAGTAGGTACAATCTTTCAATTAAGACTTTGAAAATGTACGTGAAGGTTCTGTTAAGATATTTACTTGTGTCTAAGTTGCAGTTTATTACTAAAAGTTATTAAAATAATCTTTATTACCTATAATGTTATTGCACTATTGCCACAACGATAAGGTAATATCATTATGAAATGTATACTCGTAAGTGATATGGAAGACACAATTATACTATTTTTAAAAACAAGAACCATCATAAAGTTTGATATGGAATAATTTATTTGTCCGGACAAAAACATCGCGAGTGCTAAGCGTTTTCCCCGAGCGAGTCGGAGCCGTGAGTCAAGCGGTGTCCGGCGCGAGTCACGACTCACGACCACAAGCGACGCCTCACGCCCTCGCCAGTGGGCCGTGTTCACGTCCCGTGGTCGCACGTCGCCATGGCCGAGCTCACACAGAACGCCATCCTGCGCATCAGCGACGAAAAGACTCTACAACTAATCGAACTGTATCAGAGGGAACAATGCCTCTGGAACACCAGCCTCGAAGACTACAAGAACAGGGAAAAGAGATCCGAAGCCGCCACACGTATTGCCAGAGAACTGAGGATCAAAAACTTTGGACCCAAACATGTTATCAGTAAATTCAAGAATCTAAGAAACTCATATTGTCAAGAACTGAAAAAGATATCGAATAGTCTCAACGCCGCTAATGGGGAAGATTTCGAATGCTACAAACCTAGAGTGTTCTGGTTCAACAAAATGGATTCGTTTCTAAGACCGCATTTACAATCGACGAGAAATTTCGTACACAACTTGGTAATAATAGTTTTTATCGGCCACAAGCTGGCTGTAGCCTTGACTTTGTGAGTCAGTGCAAAAAACCTGTTTACGACGCGCTCATACAAGTTTTTTTGTTACAGCCCCATCAGGATGTCGAGAGAGAGAGCGACGAAGTCGAGGAATGGGTGCAGATGACGAACCCTGAAGATGTGCTGCTTCCAGACACTAATTACTTAGAACCGTCGTGTAGTGAAAATGACGAGTTTATAGAAACTAGATCTATAAAGAGGAAAGTATCAAGTGATACTCGGAGTTCGAAGCGAGTCCGAACCGAAGAGACGGGGATGTCCCAGACGCTTAGAGACATCTCATTACAGCTGACGGAGATGTCACACAATGATTGTTTCGACACCTTCAGCAGATACATTGCGTCGTTGTTGAGGACGTTGCCGTTGCAGAAAGCCATGATGTTGCAGTCGAAGATTGTGGAAGACATCACTTCTGCAGTGATTGAAGAGAATAAGAGCGAAACATAGCAGTTCGAAACACGACTGTCCGAAAAAAATAAAAATACTATTTCTCCCCAGTCTACCCTCGGTTTCTGAAAGGGTGATCAAAAATCACATCAAATCAAATCACGTCAATTACATAAAAGACAATTACCATTCTAAAGGTAGTAACACAGTTTTCACTTGAAATTTGACTGATGTCTACTTAATTTGAGCATTAATCAAGGAAACCGGGCGTCAATCACGAAAGATAACGTATTGTGTTTACCATACATATCAAAATGAAGGATTTGGAAGTGATGATATATAAAACCCATACATGTTTTTTGAAAACAAAACCGTTTGGGCAAAAAAAGATCTTCGAAATATATAATATTAATTGTTTAGTTAAGGATTTTTGGATGGCCTATAATTATAAATCACGTTTTTGTGATACCTACTTAGGTTAAGTTAGTCTTTATGGAAAAGTTAAATAAATATTTTTGTGATATTATTTACAGCATTTTATTTTAAATATGAACAAATAATGTATGTAGATATTTCTATTTATAGAATGTATCTCAAGATAGGACAATCAGGTCATTCGTTATGAAATATGATAAACATATTGATACACAGGTCTTACGTATCTAACAGTATTCAAAACAACATTCGAAGATATCGTATTAGTCCTATTCGAATCCTAGGTCGGGATAAGCAGTTATGTCCACTTAATCCCCCAAAATTTGTTGACTCTGAGGCTGAGAAAGTGATATTTATTGTGTGCAAAGTATTTTTTTCTAAACTCTATCTACTCTATCATCTGGAATTTGTGGCCAATATAAGCTCGCCCCCTATGACAGCTTGGACGGAAATAAGTTCGGAGAAATGTGGGTGTTTTAGTTACTGCCTCGGTGGCGTAGTTGTATTTCTGTACGACTACCGTCTCGGGTTCGATCCCCGGGTCGGGAAAAGTGATTTTAAATTTTTCAATAATCATCCCGGAGTCTGGAATTTGTACCCGAGTTGGCAATAGGCTCGTCCTCTACATCTAGGACGGTAATAAGCTCGTCGAAATGTGGGTGATCTAGTTCGCCTTCTGCCCACCTCTTAGAAGTTATGAGTTAAGGCGTGAGTCTATATATGATATAAGGGATCAGTAGTAAGAAGTGTTAGTTCTCAGTTATCAAGCATCCATAATTTATGTAAATGTTTTGCAGCCTTATCTTCGAAGGGATTATAAACACTGTCAAAATGATTTATTTTTATATCAGAAGGTTGGCAAACAAGCAAGTTGTTAACCTGATGGTAAGTCGAGGCTGCCCTTGAACCGATCAAGTCCTGTTTACGTTTCGTTAGTACCTACTTGGTAAACTCAATGTCTTGAATATTAACATTTGTAGGTATTGAGGGTATTTATGACTTATGGAAAGGCATTAGGAGGAGGTGATTTTTGGATTCCGAAAACTCCGATACTAATAATAATATATTAGCCCTGTAATATTACTGTCCCACTGCTGGGCACGGGCCTCCTCTAGTAGTGAGAGGGGTTAGGCCTTAGTCTACCAGGCTGGCCTAATGCGGGTTGGTAGACTTCACATAGCTTTGAAATTCTTGTGGAGAAATTCTCGGGTATGCAGGTTTCCTCACGATGTTTTCCTTCACCATTGTAGCAAGCGATATTTCACAATGAAAACACACTTAACATAGAAAAGTCAGAGGCGTGTGCTCTTTTTTTTGGGGTTGGTCTCGAACCTCCGACACTCGTCTCGGCAGTCCGTACCATTCCCAACTGAGCTCCGACTACTAATATCTTAATAAAAATACTAATTAATTTCGAGGTGAAATTTTTCAAGGTTAATTTTCGCGAGAGCCCGAAAGATGTGGCACCGCTTCGAAAAAAACTGGCAATACCGTAAAACAGAGAATGCTGGAGAGAATTAAGAGAGACCTTTGCCCAGCAGTGAGACAATAAAGGTAAAAAAAAATGTTTACACAATATTAATTTTTAAGCAGGCTGCAGTAAAGATTTTTCTTGACGGTGACCGGTGACTTGACTTACGTCAACAAATGTACTTGGGATCCAAGCCCGGGTAATTGGTGTTCGGCATGAGAGTCGAACTCAAGACTTTCAGTTCCATGGAGACAAACGATGCACTCCAGTACTGGTAAAAAGAAATAAACTTAAATTAATGATGATTTCTTAGGTTTACGTGAATGTTATTCATTGAAATAAAACTATTTTTATGGATTCTATCACTATTTGGTTTTAATTTAAATTAATGATCTGATGAAGGTACTAGTATAAAGAAATAAACTTTAATGCTAATGTATAACGCCCTACTTTAATAGAATAATACAACAACATTCATAAATTCACTCCTATGCCCCATAGGGGTAGGAAGAGATGATACATTTCCATTTCTTAGTGCTTTAGTTCCATTGCGTTAGACTCATTACATTCTTCATAAGTGCACATCAGTTTAGGGTACTCTTGGCTTGAATTCTCTAGAATATATCTCTACTTTCAACTTAGACTTTTTCCTTTCAACTTTTACATTCGCAATTTATTTGCTTTGTTCACTCCGTTTCCTCTCTACATGCCCAAATCGTTATTAGAATAATATTTTATTTTACTTAAAGTTTATTAACGACTTTCCACCAGGCCCACCATCAGACCACAGACTTTCCAAATATAAGAAGGCCAAAGTAAAATTATTCGCAATTGTTTGTAATTAACTATTCCGAGAAACTATTTCGGAAAAATCCTTGGGAGAAATTTTGCTGGGTCTACGTGACTTTGGTCAGATGCGCGAACGGGATAGCAGCTTCGTATCATGTGGTGTGTGAACGGGATAGAGATAGGACCTTGAGCCTATGTTCCTGGAGGTAGAAATTGTTAGCTAATTGTTTACTTCGATGATATTTTCCGTGAATCGTACTATTTTGAGTTTGAGGGTAGGAGGCGGTTTTTGTTATTATTGCGGTAAAGAGGTTTCAATTAGGTAGTTAGTGGTTCGTTTTATGATCGGAAACAAAGTGTTTATCGTTTTCTTGGGTTCGTGGCAGCGTGTATGGGCTTATTGGAAGAGCTAGGCATCTAGGCAGTGCGTGTTTCTCAAATATCTAAGATATTACACACATAACATAAGCTCACGCCTGTATCCCCGAAGAGGTAGGCACAGGCGCACTAGCGAACTAGAACACCCACATTTCGCCGAGCTTAGTTCCGTCCCAGATGTGATAGGGGGCGAGCCTATCGCCATATCGGGCACAAATTCCAGACTCCGGGCTCATATTGAATAATCCAATATCACTTTGCCCGAACGGGGATCGAACCCGAGACCTCAGAACCGTAGTCGTACCGAAATACCACCACGCCACCGAGGCAGTCAGAAAGTTATTAATTAATACTAATTATATGTAGAGGGGCTATAAAGCAAGTTTCCTTACAAAAAAAATAACTTAAACGCCATATACGGCTTATTAAAATGCGAGGGCGCTTATTACAATTTAAAAGAAAGAAAGAAAGGTTTAATTGTCACACAAAACAGGACAGGCCACAATGACATATTCTGTGAATGTTCAAGAATCACGAAATACAACTTTATTCTTTAAACATTATTACACTGGCACGATTTTGCGCTCGTATATTTCAAATACGACTGACTTATGACCACGAGGTCACAATTTTGGGATCACAAGTTTCGTGCTGTTATCCCGTCTATGTAAAAAGATTATCTTTTAGTAAAAATTGTATCCGTTATCTTTCAGTTTTGAGTGGTAGAGCCACGCTATTACGTCTACAGCACAAATGGGCCGGCTCGACCGGTTTGATACCATTGTCTCGCAGAATACCGACGTAAAGTGGCAGCTCGGTGTCGCGTTTCATTCGGTGAGTAGATTTCCTGGGGCTCAATTTCCCCCCTCGCTTTCCCAATCCCCATTCCCCTCCTTTTAGGTTGGCAACGCACCCATGATTATTTTTGTGTCTTGGGTATCTATGGGCAGTGGAAGTCACTTCCCATTAGGTGACCCATCTGCTCCTTTGCCAGTGTCTGCTATAAAAAAAAGTCTAATTTTCGCCGTCAAAGAAATATGCTAGTAAACAAGTGCGTACGTGCGCAGTTCCACGGACCATGTCGCATATCGCTCCACGTGTATTTTGGGCAGTGAACAATACGACACAGGGTCGCACAATGCTCTCTCAATAACATATAAGAAAATATTTGTTCGGGATGTTGGGCGACCAAGTAGGTACACACTTTGTTGTTCCTGGGGGGTTACCACCACCTCTTAAAGCAATATTACTATAATCTTACTTGTACCGATTCCCGTACAAAAACAAAACAAGTAACATAACATAACATAACATAAGCTCACGCCTGCATCCCCGAAGGGGTAGGCAGAGGCGCCCTAGCGAACTAGAACACCCACATTTCGCCGAGCTTAATGCCATCCCAGATGTGATAGGGGGCGAGTCTATCGCCATATCGGGCACAAATTCCATACCCCGGGCTGATATGGAAAAATCCAATATCACCCGACCGGGGGATCGAACCCGAGACCTCAGGACGGTAGTCGTACCGTAATACAACCACGCCACCGAGGCAGTCGAGAGTTTTAGATCACATAGATATACCACCCAAAAACCACGTGGTTAGCCGTTGAACTAATTACATCGATCACATCACACACGTGATGTAAAACAATTTAAAACAAATTATCTATAATGGCAATAAAAAGAATTCTGTTGACGTTGAAGAAAGTCTTTCTGACGCAATGCGCTCGCAACTTGTTTGTCTCGACTCTCGACTCTCGATCAGTCTCAAATTAAACGAGAAACATTTAAAATCATCCAAAATGTATAAACATGTGCCTCTGAATGATATTTTTGTACGGAGGTCGGTGTCGGCGTCACGTATTTCATCGACAACGCAATAAGAACTTTATCTTCGGTGTTTATGGTTTATAATTGATGTGTTAAGGTCTACGTTGGCATTGCTTGAAGCGTTGGCTTAGAGTGATAATATAAAGTGATATAATGGGTGTCCTTAACTAGAATTAGTTGGCTATCAATTACTAGGAACAACATTTGTTCTAACTTCGTTTGATCTATGTGTTTTTTATATTGTGAAGGTAACTGTATTCTTTAAACTTTAAAGTGTTATAGCATTAATACGAATAATAAATAATAAATACACCCAACAGTCACACACTTAATCGTATCGTGGATTTCAGAGACTATGAGAGACTTTCGGTCTCACAACAACCAGACTTGAAACAAATATCTGTGGGCCACACATACATTTGTCTCAATGCGGGAATCAAACCCGCGGCAGCCCTCTACTTGTCCGCCGCGCCACGGAGGTTATGGAGAAAATTCATTAAGCTAACATAGTATTGGCATTATATGAATTGAGTTATCTACTGCATCGCGATTAGGGACGTACCCATAATACGCAACCCATTTTTTTATTTCTATACCTCTCCGTCCCCTCGGTGACCACCCATAGTATATGTCAAGACTTCCCTTCCCCCCATGGACCTAAAGAATAAGATGTGTTGCCACCTGTGAGTGCAAAAAGTGCTAAACGCTGTGCGCCAAATTTGAATATAGCTCCAAAAAGCATGAGAATTCCCGAGAGGATATTGACTACGTGACGAAATCCTAAGACCCGCACGCCTCCGCCCCTGTGACCAAGCGTAATGGGTACATTTCCTTAACATAACATAACATAAGCTCACGCCTATATCCCCAAAGGGGTAGGCAGAGGCGCACTAGCGAACTAGAACACCCACATTTCGCCGAGCTTAGTTCCGTCCCAGATGTGATAGGGGGCGAGCCTATCGCCATATCGGGCACAAATTCCAGACTCCGGGCTGATATGGAAAAATCCAATATCACTTTGCCCGACCCGGGGATCGAACCCGAGACCTCAGAACCGTAGTCGTACCGAAATACCACCACGCCACCGAGGCAGTCTTATCATTAAGTATAAGTACCTAACTACTACTACCTACCCTATAGTGTAGTCGCTTTGCCGTGCTCGTATAAAAAACATGCTACAATAAATAATGACAAGTTTAAAAAGTTAACAGACCGACTTCAAATCCGATATGAGACCACCTTTGAAATACGCTCTACCGAACACAAAAAGAATTTCGAAAATCAGTCCACATTTGGCGGAGATATCGCGTAACATACATAAAAAAATAGACGAATTGAGGACCTCCTTCTTTTTGGAAGTCGGTCGAAAAGCCCAGTGTAGGCCTCATTCGTATTAGAGCTTATTCAACGCCCGTTAAAAAAGCGTTGTTATGGAACAATTGAGTTCTTGTATAGTTATTCAAACGCCGGCGCTTTTAAAACGCGGCGTTTTTTAAATGTCTACCGTCGGGTGGTTTGTGAAATATACTTTATTGGAAACATGACAAGAATCATTTTCAAGGACTCGTAGGAACAGGCATGTAGAGACGCTTTATAACGCGTATTTCAAAAATCTTTCGTACAAATGAGGGCTAACATTCTCATAATCAGTCACATGTCTATCTTCGATAATCAATTAAAGTTGTCAATAAACCTCGGCTTATTCTTCTTTTCATTTATTTCATAATTGTATTTATAAATATCGCCGCACTTGGCTCACGTCTCGTCAATCGTCATGTCATACAAGTTCCAGCGTCAGACTGTTTGGCTCGATCGACGTCAACTAGTTTTAACTGACGTCTAACGGCCTGTCGCAATAAACTATCATAAGCCATGTGTACAGATACATAAACCCACGCCTGTATCCCCGAAGGGCTAGGCAGAGCGTACTAGCGAACTAGAACACCCACATTTCGCCGAGCTTTGTTCCGTCCCAGATGCGATAGGGGGCGAGCCTATCGCCATATCGAGCATAAATTCCAGACTCTAGGCTTATATGGAAAAATCCAATATCACTTTGCCCATCCCGGGATCGATTCCGAGACCTCAGGACGGTATTCGTACCGAAATACAACTACGCCACCGAGGCACCGGCGGCATGTTTTAACTTTGTTCCTTTTTTGAATTCGAAACGTCGGGAATTAAAATTAAAACCAAATTGTGATTGAATCCGTAAAAATAGTTTTATTTCAATGTATAACATTCGCGTAAACTTAAGAAATCAGTTTGTTCCTTTTTGGCAAAATTTTATGTATGCTGTGTTGTATTGCCTGCACGGTGCGGCTTCGTGAGGTCTCATGTTTTTGTTATTGTGATATAATCACTTAACACCAGGTGACCAACTTATTCGTTGGCCCTCTCTTGTATAAAGAAAATCTTCACGAAGTTTTAGAGGAAAACTTTTCTCACGAAACCATTATTTTATAATACATTTATTTTAGTCACGTACGAAAAGGAGTACGTGACCAAGTTAAGTGTTTTTTGGCATTGATATTAATCATATGTCGAACATGAGTGTTGACAGTTGACACTACCCGGTCTTGGACCTTCATATGGTGATACACGTGGGGACTGCCTCCAGTCAGCTGTGCAGAGAGAAGCCTCGTACGGCATCACTATGGGCTTTACTTAAAAAAAACAGTTTAACTGAGACTGCCTCGGTGGCGTGGTTGTATTTCGGCACGACTACACACAGCCCATATATGCTGCCACTGGATCAAGGTCGCGACGATTTTCGGTCTCAAATCCAAAACAAGACTGAGACTGCCTCGGTGGCGTGGTGGTATTTCGGTACGACTACGGTTCTGAGGTCTCGGGTTCGATCCCCGGGTCGGGCAAAGTGATATTGGATTTTTCCATATCAGCCCGGAGTCTGGAATTTGTGCCCGATATGGCGATAGGCTCGCCCCCTATCACATCTGGGACGGAACTAAGCTCGGCTAAATGTGGGTGTTCTAGTTCGCTAGTGCGCCTCTGCCTACCCCTTCGGGGACACAGGCGTGAGCTTATATATGTTATGTTAATCCAAAACATTTTTTTAATTTGTAGCACATTTTTTCTTAGTACGAGGATCTCACAGAAGAAGGTGGACACTGTCATGGGATAACGCGAGAAAGAAAGAAAAGCGAGTATCGAACCCGCGACCTCTCTCTTCACAGTCGGCTACTCGCCAGCTGCACTACGGAGTGCATCGCATAGAGACAAGTATGAGTGACGTGCGGTGTGGTACGTAAAGGTCGACATATCAATAACTCTATTAATGATAATAGTCTCTATCGTGCAGTATTAGAGTTTAAAGTCAGTCGTATGTAATATCAAGTGACTCCAATTACACTACACGCCTGCATTGATGTTGATTGTCTGAAAATGTTACGTGAGACAATTGTTTTCCGATGGTTTTACTTGCGTTTTTTATGGTTTTCAACCGACTTGAAAAGGAAAAGGTTCTCATTCTGTCGGACCGATTTTGAGTTGTTTGCGTTCGATAGAGCTTGTTCTAAAAGTTGTCAAATATAAATTTTTAAAGTCGTTTTCAGATTGTTAGGGCAACTTGCAGCGCTATCACTAATTTAGAATTACACCTAAACTCGACTTTTTCTACAGATCATTCCTATATTTAAATCGAAGTTTGGAATAAATCGATATCACTCTCATATCTTCCTCCAGAACGTCCAGCCAGCGCTTTTTGGGCCGTCCACGGGAACGTGCCCCTCGTACGATCTGGGCCAGACACCTGCAACCGACGCGACGTTCTCCTGTGTTTTCCTCAAAACATATGAACAAATCAATATATTCATAAAATAAACTCTTATTAGCATAAGAGGCCCGTGCCCAGCAGAGGGACTGTTATATCACAGGGTTTATAAGGTGATAGTTTGGGTGGTAGAGTCACGCTGTAGACAGTAACGTTTACAGCACGAATGGGCCGGCTCGACTGGTTTGATACCACTGTCACACAGAAAACCGACGTAAAGTGGCAGCTTGCTGTCGCGTTCCTTCGGTGAGCGAGATTTCCGGTACCCCATTTCCCCCTATCCTTTCCCAATCCCTTATTCCCTCCCCTTCGATTTCCTCCTTTTAGGTTGGCAACGCACCCATGATTCTTTTTGTGTCTTGGGTCTAAGGGCGGCGGAGATCATTTACCATCAGGTGATCCATCTGCCCGTTTGCCAGTTTCTGATATAAAAAAAAGAAAATACAATTTTTGTGACGATATGTACACACATACCTTGTGTATTACGATATGGACTCGTCATCGAAGGCGACAATGTGTCTGTTACTACACTGATATCAGCCGCCAGCCGCCGCGTCAGCCGCCGCACATACTGAAGGTTATACTCTAGGTCATGGGTTCGGTTCCCGACGATCCGGTTATAGCGGCCTTGAAGAATGGCGGTTAACATAGTTTAACTTAAATGAGCATTTTTGCAAGGAAAATGTTATGACATAATTGGAGCGGCTGGTGACAGTCAGAGTAGGTAGGGCATTACCATCGATACAAAAAAATTATACTGTATTTGTCTTTAAATTGATACCGTATTCTATTTATCAACATGGTTTTTCACCATAAAGGTCTTTTTTTATAACAGAGACTGGCAATCGAGCAGATGGGTCACCTGATGGTATTGATCTCGCCGGCACCGATCAACGCTCATAGACACCCAAGATACAAAAAAAATCATGCGTGCGTTGCCAAGCTAAAAGTAGGGAATGGAAGGGGGGGAAAAACGGAATGGGGAAAGGGAATAAGGCCAAATGGGCCACCGGAAATCTCACTCACCGAACGAAACGCGACAGCAAACTGCCACTTTACGTCGGTTTTCTGTGAGACAGTGGTATCAAACCGATCGAGCCATTCGTGTTGTAGACATTGCTGTCTACAGCGTGGCTTTACCACTTAGTTTTGTCATTTAGGTACAAGCTCTTGGACTATTTCAAATTCTATTACATTTATTTTATCTCGATAGGCTCGCCCCCTATCACATCAGGGACTGAACTAAGCTCGGCGAAATGTGGGTGTTCTAGTTCGCTAGTGCGCCTCTGCCTACCCCTTCGGGGATACAGGCGTGAGCTTATGTTATGTATGTTATGTTATTTTATCTCGCTTTCTAATTGGTAATAAAGACTAATCAGTAATAACCATTACCCTCTAAGCTTTCTCACCCTTATCTTATCCGAGCTCTTCTACATCTGACGCAACATCATCGCGTATGTCTCGTACAGCTGACGCAACGTCCTCACATCTTACACTAATGAAATATTTATCATTAGCGAATGATCGAACGGTTCTGCATGCGGGGAAAACCTCGCTGAAAATTTACGGGAAATGGGATTTCGTAAATGATAAGTTCGTTTTGTTGGTTTGATAATTAGGTTAGCGGGGCCATTTAGGCTGATATCTATAGAGCGAACTTCGACTAAGTCCAAGTCAAAGACCGTTTTGGCACAATTGACCGTTTTGGCACAAAACTATTAACATCATCAAGAGGCAAAAGGGCATATTGACAAATCGATCTAAAACATTTAAAGATCTAAAATAGAAGCAATAGAAGATAAATAAACAAGAAACGAAACAAACAACTATAATAATAGACAATTAATTTTGTTTCAAGTAACTCGATGCAGATGCAGAAATTGCAACGGGGCGCGTTGCAGACTGTATGACGCTCGGTGGCGTGATCTCCTCTACCAGGTAAGACCTTCACCACATAACCTTCACAGTCATCGAGCGTGCGATATACATTGCCGGTAGCACTCCATTCATGACATAATACATCAAACAAGAACAGCAATGAACGCAGTACAAGTAATAGCACAGATGGTCACGAGTTAACAGAATAAGCAGTTTTAAATTGGAAAATAATTTATCACTTTGTGAGTCATGCATTGCTGTTTCGCTTTAGTGTAGATCGTTGTACTAGAAATGAAAAATGCAATGTATGATTAAATTAGAAGCGAGTTGTGATGTTTTGTGGTGATGGGAGACGGATCGTGTTCAACCGCACGTATTCACTGCACTAGATAATATGACGAAGACAATGAAAACTGCATGCATGCAGACGATACGCACGCGATACAAGTTTTTTGTACACCGATCTTGCTCTCGTAAGAGGAAAAATACTTTATCTTTTCACCGAAGCAATTATCACATGATTTACTTTTAAATTCTTTTTTGTGGTTTTCTATTCAATCGGATATTTCCTCGTTAATAATTTATACTTCCTTGTGCTTCCTTTACAAATGATTCATCATCATCATCAGTCATACGACGTCCACTGCTGAACATAGGCCTCTCCCAAAGATTTCCAAATCGACAAATGATTCACTCTTACCTTTTTGTTTAGTTGAGATGTTATTAATTGTAATCTCCATACATACATACATTCAAGCCTCGAAGGGGTAGGCAGAAGCACACTAACGACTAACTACTAGAACACACACATTTCGCCGTGCTTAGTTCCGTCCCAGATATCCCCTATCACTGGGACGGCAAGCCTATCGCCATATTGGGCACAAATTCCAGACTCTGGGATGATACAGAAAAATCCAATATCATTTTGCCGGACCTGGGCATCAAACCCGAGACCTCAGGTTGACAGTTGTACCGCGCACGCAATACCACTACGCCATAGAGGCAGTAAACTAATAATGCCTTTTTAGTTTTTAGTAGGATAGCATTTATTGCCCCTTACTTATAAAAATATTTAGTCGCTTCCTTGGTCTAGTGGCAGCATGTATGGGCTGTGGACCGGGAGGTCGTGGGTTCGATTCCCAGGTCGGGCAAAGCGAATTTTCTAATTTAATTTGCCCGGGACTGGACCCTTCAGAGGAGGTTGAAGTCAGACAGGCAGCCGTACGTAAAAACTTAGCCAAATCATTTCTGCAAAATGCTTGAAAAAGTGTGTTGTGCCGACCCCACATTAAAGTGGGATAAAGGCAGGTAGAAAGAAAGAAAGACTTATAAAAATATTTACGCGCTTCTGATGTTTAAGAATAGTTTGTCGCTTTTTTCTTTGCGTTATATTGTTTGAAAATGAAAGGGATAAACTATGGCTTAAGATAAGAAGCGCGTAAATATTTCTATAAGTAAGGCCCATTATCCCCTACTCACAGATTTAAGAATTAGAGGAAAGATCAAATGAAAGTCCAAAAATATTATAAAGAGAGTTTTTAATGTTTACCCTGTTTTACTCATTAATATGTAGAGGTATATACATTTCATGATAAAGATACGACATATACGTTCGTAGCACAGTAGCCCCGACTGAGAAAAGGAGGGGACGACAATTTGATATTATATTTGAATTTAATATTATTATCTTAACAAGAAACATATTAGATATAAATTACTTCTTTATAAGACTTTATGTCTTTCAATATTAATTACAATAAAATAATGAACATAATATTGTATCTTTGAAACAAGACATTACCACTGTTATATCTTGTAACATTAATTTGAAATAGGTAACAGATAAAATACAGGCATTACCTCGGACAACTTCCTACTCTACCTACTTATAATACACAATTATTAAAATATAATAACAATTATATAGAGTAGGTAATTCTATAAATCTATATTGGCATGCATTGAAAATTCCGCCTTCTTAGAATAAAAAAATCTTGACTAAATTGTGTTTTTTACAAGCTAGCGGTCTAACATCCAGCAAAGTTAAAACAGTCATTATATTAACGGCTTTGATTATTTCTACTTTTCAGTCTCATTGTCCCCTAAAACTAATGGATTTTCCTCCATATTCGTCAACACCACTGTATACTGTCCTCCACTGTATTTCTTCATCTCTTGCTCAAACAGAATATTATTAATGGCCTGTTTGATCATCGATTGAGTTCTCTCATCATGTTTCCTTAAAGACGTGGCTATGTATTCACCAAAACTATCACACTCGTCCTTCTTTCTCGACAAATCTGATCGCTTCAGCAATTTTAATGCTTCAATAAGTTTGCTGTCCAGTTGACTGGTTGATCTAGAAACATCTGTGACCAATTTTCGTTTTAAGGGCATGTTTCTGGGTTTGCCAGAGAATTTTGAAACGCAGCGTTTCTTCGGCCGTGGCTCGTCTGGTTCTGCTTTGATGATCACTTTTTGTACGTGTTCATTGTCTTCATCCTCGGACGTGGCCTGCTCTGATTCTTCGGGCGTGTCTTCTCTTTCCTTTTTAGATTTTTTCGAATAAGCTTTTGGTACCTGCGAAAGAAAGTTTTTCGTTAAAATAGATATATATTCTGTAGTTGTTTTGGGTTTGAATTTTCGCCAAATATTGCAATATCTGGCTGGCTATCTCATAAAGGCCTGAAATAAGTTCAGTATATCTTATATAATCATAGAAGCCTCAGTTCTCTAGTGAACTAGAGAACTGAGGCTTCTATGTTTGGCTTCGGCGATACCTATATTTTTTGTATCTCTAGGTGTTTCTTATTCCCCACAGTATCGTGTTAAATAAAAAATATAAAATAAAGTAAACTAAAATTATTATAATAACATAACATAAGCCCACGCCTGTATTCCCAAAGGGGTAGGCAGAGGCGCACTAGCGAACTAGTACACCCACATTACATAATACGCCGAGCTTAATTCTATCCCAGATGTGATAGGGAGCCTATCGCAATATCAGGCACAAATTCTCTACTCTGGGTTGATATGGAAAAACCCAATATCACTTAGGCCGACCCGGGGATCGAACCCGAGACCTCATGGGGGTAGTCGTACCGAAATACAACTAGGTACGCCACCGAGACAGATAATTGTCATAATAAACCAGAATTAATCTATACAGGAATCACGGTATACCGTTTTGAAGTTAACACAGTGATTAACGCAATATGATGCAATATTTGCAAAAAAGATTGGTCCCAAAATATAAAATAACCGTATCTAAAACCTTGAATTATATTAGCTTAGATATTACGGTACCAGTTCAGGGTTATATTTGTTTAAATTATAATGTGCTGGAAATAAATATGTTTAATAATACAAAAATGTATTCATGCTGCTTGGTAATTTAACAATACCAATTTCACAAGCTCGCGTAGCAACCAAAGTGACAGTCATCTAGTCTATCTAGATTGAAATGTTGATCAACCGTAACCGTGGTCAGTTATAGACTCGAACCGTGCTAAAGCTGACAAATCACGGTAGCAACCGAACAGCAAATGCGTTCATAATCAATTTGCGATTTTCACTTCGAAGTTTTTAGTGTAAAGCGTGGCTTACCACCAACCGCGCTGGATGTAGTAGGTATCCGAACGATAAGATTTTTTGCATGGTTTTTGAGAAAAAACTCCATTTCTGAATCTGCACGCGCATCGAATAGATTTACTGGATGTATCGCTTGTGATTCAAGGTTATTCATCATCCATCAAGGCCGTGAAAAATGGTTTTGACGTTAGATAGGGATAGCTAATATAGAATAAAATTATTGATAACAACGAATACACCTCCTACATGTGAATTATGAATATATTCTATATTCTAAGTTAGTTTAAGATAACAAAATTATTTGCATAGAAATTGTGTGTAATTAAATTTACCCGCAACTCGACCTCATAAGGGGTTGACGTCAGGCTGGCGGCCGGTCGTGAAAACTAAGCCAAATCCTTTTTACAACCTGTTCGAAAAAGTGTGTTGCGTCGACCCCACATGAAGGTGGGATAAGGGCAGGTAGAAGAAGAAGAACAAGATTTGCATAGAAATTGTAGCAACATAGAGGTATTATTTACATATCTATTGAAACATTAAAAACCATGATGAATATAACTTAAAATAATTTAACCCAATAATAATTTACTTTAGTAAATTAATAAAATCATATACCTAACCAGAATATTGTGAACTATTTTCCTCATGCCCAATTGAGTACTTGGCTAGTTTTTTAAATTAATTTTATACATATAACATTTACGTCGTCTAAAATATACAACAGAAAGAAATATTGAAATATTCCCAAAAATAAAAAAGTTATAAGCCTTTGAAGTTTGGTGTAACCTCCAAACTGCGGAAAAGAGAAATATCAGTGCAATCACGTCACGCCATAACGGTACGTGCGTTGGAAAGGCATAGCAAGATATCTCCAATATGCCCCCACTCCAGAATTTAAAATATGACTTACTGCCTCATTTTTCAACCAATTTCAATACAATTTTTACAGAAGGGTTTATTTTTGTCTTATTTGCTATTACATATAAATATGCCTTGTGGCACAGTTTATTTTATTTGTTTAATGTTACCTGTTTTGTTTTCTGTGTGTGTTTACAATAAAGAGTTACTATCTATCTATCTATTTATCTATCGATGCCTATAAACTCAAACATAGTAAGGTACCCAATTAGTATTTAGTCATTATGATGTCACCTATCTTCCTCGTGTAGCAGCAAGCCACTGATATCAGTATTCTGCATATCCTGTTTGTCCTCAGATCGTGTAATTGTATTTAAATGTACATGCATTTTTACAACAACAACAACGATTACATCGATTAATCGAACGTACTAGATGTTTTTGTCGTGCTGTAGTTGATCATTATTCAAATGTTATTGCGTTTTTGTGTCGGTTGCCTTTCTGGATTGTAGTCGGATCAGAGGTTATACTTCCCTGATTAGCAGATGTAGGTCAATTTTTGCAGTAAGAATTTAAATTGCCAATATATCGTTTATAATGTATATTTAATTTTTTTTTTAAATAATCTAAGAAAGTTAAGTGGTTTCCTATTATATGCTTTACATTGGAAACCTTTTAGTGATTAGACTTGTCTAAGTTTCTATCAATAGTAGGTATCCATTCAAGCGAGCTGCGATTTCGCTTAAGCATGCGCTATGTTATCATGTTTACATACCTAAAAACAAAATGTAGTGCACAGCGATACCCATATCCGTATCTTTACAACAATTTAATATAGTGATGACTATATGAAGTTTATATCGCGGCAATAAAACGCAAGGTCGTTGCTTATCACTTGAAAAACATACGGATGTGACGTGGACGCGCGTTTGACAGATATTGCTGTGGAAATGTCTAGAATCTAGATATTGCTGTGGGGTAGGCATCTATACTCTGTAATTAGCTCTAGATTAATTATCTTTTGCTTAGCATTTTTCTTACATATTATGATATTGCTCATACATAAGCTCACGCCCGTATCCTCGAAGGGGTAGACAAAGGCGCCCTAGCGAACTAGAACACCCACATTTCGCCGAGCTTAGTTTCGTCGCAGATGTTATAGGGTCGCCCCCTATCGCCATATCGGGCACAAATTTCAGACTTCGGGCTGATATGGAAAAATCCAATATCACTTTGCCCGACCCGGGGATCGATCCCGAGACCTCAGGACGGTAGCCATACCGAAATACAACCACGCCACCGAGGCAGTCAGCATTATGATAATGGGATGTCCGTAACTATGAAAATAATTTTAAACAGGTATTTTTGGGAAATTATGCCCCTTACTTATAAAAATATTTGAGCGCTGCTTATCTTTATACCATAGGTATAAAGATTTCATTTTTGAACAATGTAACGCAAGGAAAAAAGTGACAGGTTATTCGTAACCATTTGCTCAGATAAAAATGCTGTTTTAAGTACCTAAGGCCCAATAATATTTATGCCGGTTGCATACGCCCTAGTGCTAAATCTTTATAGAACAAACTTTTCAAGTATTGTTTCCAGTAAAATTGGTACACCTATAAGATTCATCATTCAATCAATAATAATGAAGGAATTAAAAATCGCACATTGAGTACTTATAGCCAATAAAAATGTAACTAAAAATAGGAAGACTTTTGGTGCCAACTGACATGTCATAATATGTCATCACAACGCATGCGTATCCGTCACCGTTACTATGGAAATTATAGTTGTTACTTATAAATGGAGAACGTTATACGTCAACATATCTGCGTTTATTCCTTTATTATCTTCTTTTAACCATTGTAGGTACCATGCTGTTAATACATTTTTTCACACAGACAAACACTTTTCTGTAATTTCTGCACCGCCAAAATACTTCATTTGCTAATTGTTATTCAGGATCCTAATTCCCCTAATTCCTATGTCAGGATCAACCACAATTTATATTCAGTAAACCAACGAAACTTCCGTGAAAACTACTAATTCCTAACTATAATCCGTTTACAATCAATTACCTCAAACGGAGCGTCACTACCATATTCTAAATGGCTTGGCAGGAATCGTAAGTACGGATACAAGAACCACGTCGTTCGCCGGCCGACCTTCAGGTTCGCCTTGATGCGTCGATGCGAAGCGAGTAACGAGTTTAATTTCTTTCGCAAATCCAACACGTCGCATTCGAATATATTCGCCAATTCTACCCATAGTTTGGACTTGTGTTGATGTGCTCTGTACATGGGATGACTTGTGTCCCATAGCGCAGGCCTTTTTTGGTACTCCTGGATCAACTGTATGGCCTGGTCGGTTGTCCATTCTACTTCTTCTATTGTGTCCATATTTCAACTATCACGCGAACGTTCGGTACGTGCTCGCTCGCGTACGTCTCGCGGTGACTGCCGAATGCCGAGTGCGGCGAGGGTTCGAGGACGTTCGGCGACGCTCGGGTATGTTCGTGTGCGTCGCACGCTACGTTCAAAATGGCGGACAGCGCGGCCCGCGGCTCGCGAGTCGCTTATTAAATTGGTATGCATTGAAATCAGATATTAAAACATTGATTGGTGTGTACGGAATAGTAAAATGGTTGTTTGTTTAAAACTATTATTAAGTCTGTTCGCGTAATGTTATCGTGGAATCTTTATAACTACCTACCTACCTACCGATCGTACGAAGCAATTTGACTATGTTTGATTTTGTACACACTTTTATATGTACTAGCAAATGAAACAAAAAAGAAACTCCTCAGTAAAATCTGCATCGAAATTGGTTGAAAAATGAGTCAGTAATTCATATTTTAAATTCTGCAATGAGCAAAACTGGGGACGTAGTGGGGATATCTTGCTATCCCTTTCTAACGCATGTGCCATTATGGCCCTGACGTGATTTTACTGATACTTCTCTTTCCCGCAGTTTGAAGTTTACTCAAAATTTCAAATGCTTATAACTTTTTTATTTTTGAGAAAATTTTAATAATTCTTTTAGTACTACCCATATTTTAAGATGGCGTAAATTTCAAATAAAATTATTTTTTTAAAAATAGTCAAGTACCTACTCAATTTTAAGTTGTAATAGTATTTACCTACCATTTAATAGTAAACTTTGATAACGAGCTAAACACAAACAACTTTAGTTTGCATAAAATGGCAATAAGTTATTGCATCGAAGCATCTAGAGTTGAAAATTATTTAACAGCCGCCGTGACGCAGCGGGCGAGTAGCCGGCTGTGAAGAAAGAGGCCGCGGGTTCGATTCCCGCGCCGAGACAAATGTTTGTGTAACCTACAGACATTTGCTTCGGGTTCGAGTGTTGTGAGATCGAAAGTTTCTCGTAGTTTCTGATAAGAGTTACGATACAGGTGAAACCTACTTAGGGATTATAACTATATTGTGTGGGTCTGTTGGGCATGCATAGGTATTTATTAATAACTACATACATAAGCTCACGCCTGTATCCCCGAAGTAGGCAGAGGCGCACTAGCCAACTAGTACACCCACATTTCACCGAGCTTAGTTCCGTCCCAGAAGTGATAGGGGGCGAGCCTATCGCCATATCGGGCACAAATTCCAGATTCCGGGCTGATATGGAAAAATCCAATATCACTTTGCCCGACCTGGGGATCGAACCCGAGACCTCAGAACCGTAGTCGTACTGAAATACCACCACGCCATCGAGGCAGCAGATTAATAAGTAGGCTAAACTAAAAGCATTTATTTTACTTCAAATTACGGATATAGCCCTTTACCTATAAACATATTTAAGGGCTGCTTATCTTTAACCATAGGTTGTCCCTTTCATTTTTAACCAATGTAACGCAAGGAAAACAGTGACAGACTATTCTTAGCGAAAATATAAGCGAAAATGTTTTTATAAGTAAGGCCCATATTGGCTAATAATTTAAAGAAACTGGGTTTATAAATAAACAGACTTTATGTTTTACATATCTATTTTTATAGTTTGTGGAAAACCCGTTAACTTCAAGGACGTACGTCTGTTATCGCCGTTATTAAGTAATTACTAGCTATTTCACACGACTTCGTTCACGTATCTACAGTTGTCATATAAAACCGGTAAACACTGGAAAAGATATCGCGATTTTATAAGTAATTATCAACGTTTTTGTTATCTGTACACTAAAAATAATCTTGTTAGTTGTTACCTACATAACAATTACAAGGGAAATGGTTTAATTAAATCCAGACACCCTCTGACAACGCTTACGTATAAGGTAAGCATTCTATACCTCTAGTAATAGGGTTAGGACTGCGACTTTTCAAATATCTTTTAGCAACATCAATATATATATATACCCTAGATGCATAGTGCTTTGCAAATATCCTCCTAAAAAGTGGTCTCAGAAATAGAAAAAAGAAAACGATCACAAGTTGTAATTAAATCAACACAAATATAACCATAAGCACGTGTTATAAAGTAGGCTTTTAAACGAAATGAGCAAGCGTTCTTTAATTTGAATTTTGAAATTTAGAATTCTATCGGCGTTCGACTGTATGCAAAATTAGTGCTTAAGCACTTCTTTGCTGTCCCATTTTCCGAGCGTCAACTGTGCATCTAGGTAAATAATATATCGATGTTTAGCAATGAAAAGTCGCACCCCTCAACGCCTCGGGGTTGACGCTTACAAATGATATAAAGCGAATCTAACGTCATTGGGTAGACGCTAGGCAGGCGGTCGATCGTAAAAACTAAGCCGAACCTTCATGAAATATGCCTAAAAATTGCTTGAATACTGAATTGGGACAAAGATAAAAGGTGAATGAAGACCGATTATAGTTTAACGTTTCGGCAATCTTTCTTTTTGACCCCCGACCAAAAAGAGACGGGAAAGGAGTGTGTTTTAAGTTAACTTGTGAAACTAAACGGATGAAACATACATATTTTATTTGTTTAACCAATGACTTGGTCGGGAATTACCTTAGTCATGATTCAAGAAAATCTGTTCAGCCGTTTGAAGAACATCAACTCTCTCGAATTACATTTTGATTCTTCCCGGAAAACGCTTGAATTTTCGAGTTTCAAATGCTGTCTGTGGTTATAGCCTCTCCTCCTATTACGTGACGAAGCAGAAATAATGCGCCTCTACCTACTCATTGGGTGATTCAGTCGTGATGATATTGTTGTTTGTCTTCAGACTTATCTCAAAGTAACTAAGTAGTATTTACGTAAGTCGATGCATAAACAATGAGTAGTTTATGTAAGCAATCTATAAATTAGCGTCGGATTACGCGCTGATAGCCTGATACCAGTTATCTAGACTCAATGAACTGTTTAAAGGCCATGCCGGTGCATTGAACGGGCTTGTTAGTCGCTAAATGCAGATTATCTTATAAGCCAGGAACGAGGCCGCAGCCAGAGTGAGTTTCGAGTATGTTATAGACTCGAGAACGGTGTGCGCTTTCGTTTAAACTCATGAGCGCCTAGTGCCTACCATTTTCGAGGTCACGCACTTCTTGTTTTCTAAAGGCAAGTCCTCCCAGGCGAAAAATAAAGTGTGTGAGAAGTATAAAAAAAATATGAAAAAAATCATTGATTTGTGATGCAATTCGTTGGGACTTGGGGCTCGGGGCCTGCCTAATTTGTAAGAATCATGAGTTGTATTTTAGAATTTCGTAAATAAAACTGTATAATTCTCATGATAATTTACCGTCTAAATAGGGTTTTCGGTGTCGATATGCGTCCGGATTGAAGTTTTGAGTGATATTCTAATGCCGGGTACACACCAACCGAACGAACGTTCGCGAATTTATGCCTGTTGAGTTCATACAAACACACTTTCTCTATTGTGTGAATGCAACAGGCGTAGATTCGCGAACGTTCGTTCGATTGGTGTGTACGCGGCATTAGGATTGTGTCATGTACCTAGCATTGGAATCCTCACTGCGTTATTACCGCAGCAATATACAACAAAACTAATTTTGTGAAGAGCGTGGTAGGTTATACATTTATAATTCTTAGTTTTATAGAATGTATTATTTTAACTATATATAATGTATTCCTGTTTGTTTTTCCAAATAAATAAAATAAAAATAAAAATAAAAATAAAAATAAAAATAAAAATAAAAATAAAAATAAAAATAAAAATAAAAATAAAAATAAAATAAAACTAGTTAATTCATGTGTCTTCAATTTTCAAATTTCCAGTCATTTCCTTAATAAGGGACGTCTAATGTTGGCAGCCCAGCATTCTGGTATGGGCACAGGTATGGGTATTCGTTGACTGTGGAGAAAACATAGCATCAACTGACCGTTTACGACATCTACCGCCGAATGTTCATACACAAGGTCGCCTTTTGTCGTTTACGAAAAATTGTATGGCGAAAATCAATTTAAGAAACCGTTAAAGTTAAGTAGCGTTTGACCATTCGGGCGCTAGGCAGGTGTAAAACACGTTCTTCTCAAAACGTAAAAAAATAATCACAAAAAAATACAAGAACGCAGCGATAATATCGAGCGCTGTAACTCGCCTTTATAGATTATATCGCTACGAGTACAAAGAACGCCGGGGACCGCTCGCCGCGTGATATACGCCCAGTCGATGTGAACGTCGCCTCACAAAGATCGCGGCGGTCAAACGGAACGCACGTTATATCGCAGGCTTCCTCTACTCCGCCATGTTCAACACAGAGAAACTGATTGAGTTAGTGAAGGCGAGAAGGCTTTTATACGACGTGTATGATGAAGATTACAAGAACCGCGAGAAGAAAGCGCAGGCTTGGCTCGAGATCTCCAATGAAATGGGCTATCAAACCGGTGAGTTACTTACTGTATATTATGTATATAAGTATTACAACGCCTCAGCACCCGATCGACATAAGCACGCCGTCATCCCAGCGTGGCGCGGCGCTCTGCGGGTTTAGCCAAGTGGCTTATGCGCTAGTCGAATAGAATAGTCGAATACAATAAATGTACGGCAATGACATAAGAGTACGCTATATGCGGCGTACTCTTATGTCATTCCCCTACATTTATTATTCATTTCGATTAGCGCATAAGCCACTTGTCTAAGCCCCCTGGTAAGGGAACGTATAGATACGACGTGACCAATTTGTATACTCCTCTCCCTCTCGGTGACCACCGGTAGTGTATGGCAGGACCCCC
The DNA here is from genome assembly GCA_036417725.1 of Clanis bilineata. NCBI lineage: Eukaryota > Metazoa > Arthropoda > Insecta > Lepidoptera > Sphingidae > Clanis > Clanis bilineata. Next base: position 474,318 of record CM071139.1, on the reverse strand, counting down.
CCCCCCCCCTCTTGTTGTCACGTAATCATTTATAAATAGGATTTTAAATATTTTTTGCGAAATTTAAAAACAAAATATAACGATGCCACCTGTTACTTTTAAAAGTGCTAAACGCTGCGCGCCATATTTGAATATAGCTCGAAAAAGCACGAGATTTCCCTACAAGATATTGACTACGTGACGAGAACCTAAGACACCCCCCCTCCCCCGCCGCGCCCTGTGACCAAGCGTGGTATTTTTGACCCCTCTCCCCTCTGAACGGGTCATGTAATATGGGTCCGCAAGGCCCTTGTAATGTAGTCAACTAGCGAAAACCATATAGAGAGGACAGTGCGCTACCTGCACTTTGTTCACTATAACAACTTACAAATGTAAAATACAATGTCTGCGGTCTGCCACACAACTTAAAGTCCGTTTTTCATTGGCGACGAGGTGGTGTGAGTTGGGTATTGAGGCGTAGTATTACTTGTTGGATAGTATTCATATGCACAACACACCCGCATCCTCAAAGGAGTAAGCTGAGACCCAACTTATACACCCACATCCTAAGGTTTACCCTTACTAACTATAGATAGCGATATAGCGATAGGCTCTGGGCATTTCTGCGAAAAAAAAGTCATTACCGTCGTAATGGTAATGGCTCATATGACTACGGTAATGACAAACCCTTAATAGTATTATAATTAATAATTTTTCATCTATGTATATAACTTCAGACATCACCTGTACTATCCTCTGCATAGCATGGCATGAACGTACAAGACATGAGACACGTATAAGTCATAATAATCCATGAGAATGATAAAGTATATACATTATCATCATCATCATCATCAGCCATAGGACGTCCACTGCTGGACATAGGCCTTCCCCAAAGATTTCCAGATTGACCTGTTCGAAGTCTTCTTCTTCTTTCGTGTCAATGGCTCCAATAACAACGAATCGAGTCAGATCCTTACTGACCAGACGCACCGCCACTCCTCGAGCTGCGTCTGTAGTCTCCATTAGGTCTTCGCTTGTTCAAGTGGTAGGACACACAAGCACACAGCGGACAGACAAGCAAGTTGTTCGAAGTATATACATAGATAACAATTACCAATTGTGATACTATTAAGGGTTTGTCATTACCGTGGTCATATGAGTCATAACCATTGCCAATACTTAACGACGGTAATGGCGTTTTTTTTCGCGGAAATGCCCCTCTACCTATCACATCTGGGATGGAAATAAGCTCGGTGAAATGTGGGTGTCTAATGCGCCCTTCTTTCCCATTCGGGAGTGCAGGCGTGAGCTAATGTTTCAGTATAGATAATTTGGCATGTAAAGTGTTTTCAACGTGTCGTCTCCTTGGTCTAGTGGCAGCGTATATGGGCTGTGGTCCGGCAGGTCCTGGGTTCGATTCCCAGGTTGGGCAAAGTGATTTTCTAATTTTATTTGCCCGGGACTAGATCCCCCAGAGGATGTTGACGTCAGACAGGCAGCCGGTCGTAAAATCTGCACCAAATCCTTTGATTTTTGTCGCAGAAAGCTGCGTCATGCTTGAAAAAGTGTGTTGCGCCGACCCCACATTATGGTGAGATAAGGGCAGGTAGAAAGAGTTTTCAACGTACTATGGGTTTTATGTAATTAACCAATTTGTTACCTCTAAGTGCTCCATATTCTTATTATTTATCTCTCTTTATCTCTCCCACTCATTGTTGCCTGAGACATTGGCTGAATAGGGTTTATTTCTTTGTTTCTTTCGATGATGTTACAAAATAGAATGTGTGAGTTTTATTATCCAACCGGTTGTCGTGCTAGTATTGGAGAATAGTTGTTGAACACACGTAAATGTTGGTAAAAAAGCCAATGGGCAATGGGGGTAAATGCACAAGTGGGAAAGTATTATATAACACATGATAAAGATATTTTTTTAAAATCTATTATTTAATTTCCAGGTGATTACTGGATACTAAAATGGAAATCATTAAAAGACAATTACACTAAATTTAAGAAAAACAAACATACAACCGCTGGTAAACATTACAAGTATAGAAACTGGCCTTGGGCAGAGCTCATGACATTTTTGGATCGTCCAACTATAGAAGTAATATTACAGAATACCAGTCAAAATTCTGAAACAGCTAGTACTTCCTCAGATCTTATTCGAAAAAAGAACATAGATTCTGAAATAGCCAGTACTTCTCCAGAACCAATTCGAAAAAAGAAGAAAATATCTGAAACAGCCAGCACGTCGGACGATGTTCAGAATAAAAATGAGGACATTCATCCTGAATTACAGATAAAGAGGGAAGCTGCCAGCCCGGACCCGAATGCTATACCTTATATTCAATCTAAAACACCGAACTTTGATGAAGTGGACCTGTTTTTCTTAAGCTACGCCAAAAATTTCAAAAGATTATCACCAAAATGTCAAGCGTTGATGAAACTTGAAATAGCTTCTTTGTTCACTAGATATGAATTGAATGAAGACAGTGCGTCTCAGAACATTGTACAAAATGCAAGGTTATACCCTTTTCAGAGCGTTTCCTCTGTTTATTCCGATAGTAACCGGAGTAATGATGAAAATGATGATTCTAGTTTACATTAAATTGTTAAAAAAATTTAACTTTCTTTTTCTGAACTTCATTGAATAATTACCACCACCACCATAGTCTAATGGAAGCCTAGTTCTGCCAAGAAACTGTGGAGTTCTGCGTTCAAACTCCAATGCAGGAATTTACGATGAGTTTCTAAGATATTAATCAGAAAATCATTATGTTTTTATTGCCAGGGATTCCTGATTTATATAATCGACCAACTTTATGTATTACTCAACATCTCTTTACACGATTCTCGATTCTCAAGAAGAGAGCTTATTACAAGAATGGTTCCATTGATACGGTTAGGATTGGATTCATTATTATGTGGGTTTTTAAGTTATAAAGCTCGTTGTTTGATTATTTAAAATTCACAGTTGCAAATATGTTACGTTAGTCTTCATGCAGCTTGAATATTACATTATTTTGATCAACAGTGTGTAGCCGCGCATTTGTGAAAGAGTGTTAATAGTAAATTGGCACCACGCGGAGTCACGCGTGTTTCATCAATATGGAGCTCCTGCAAGAACATCTCATTACAAGAAAATGCTTTTTGGTATTATACTGTTGCTTGTGTTATATTCGCAGTCTTGCATGACTTAATTGCACTACCTTAAGGCTGTTCGTCTCGGCAGATGCTATTGACATGGCTATTTCTGAAGGTAAATAGCAATAAGCACTGTCTGCCGGTGTGAAAGATATTAAAGCCAATGGAACGACTGTCTCGGTCTCGTGGTTGTATTTCGGTACGACTATCGTCATGAGGTCTCGGATTGGATCCCGGGTTGGGCAAAGTGATATTGGATTTTTCAATATCAGCCCTGAGTCTGGAATTTGTGCCAAATATGGCGATAGGCCTATCACATCTGGGATGGGACTAAGCTCAGCGATATGTGGGTGTTCTAGTTTGCTAGTACGCCTCTGCTTACCCCTTCGGAGATACAGGCGCAGGCTTATGTTATGTTATGTGTTGAAAATAAATAATGATAATTAATGATTTTGTCTTCACACCTAATATTCCCTCTAATTTCTATTAAGTGATAGTATGTAGTTACAGCCAAAGAATTGAACCTACCACCCGTGTGGAAGTTAAACACTCCGCCTACAATACAACGATGCCTACAAACTATAAGCCACAATGTGAAAACAATCGCGATTTGTGATTAACCGCACATGGTAATTATGTAGTTGCTTGAGTGGGGGAAAGGGGGGGAGCGACAATGTGCTACCTTGAAACACCTAGTAAAATAAAAATAAATAAATATACCCAACAGTCACACACCTAGTCCTGACCCCACACTAGGTATAAACCTGTATCGTGGGTGTCAGAGACTATGAGAGACTTTCAGTCTCACAACACCCAGACTTGAAACAAATATCTGTGGTCACACAAACATTTGTCTCAATGCGAGAATTAAACCCGCGGCCTCTCGTTTCATAGCCGGCTACTCGCCCGCTGCGCCACGGAGTTATTTACTACCTTACAAAAGCAGATGAGGAGATGGCGCAACTGGTTGTTTGAGTGGTAGAGCCACGCTGTATATAGTAACGTCTACAGTACAAATGAGCTGGCTCGACCGGTTTGGTACCACTGTCTTACAGGAAACCGACATACAGTAATAGTCATGTCTATGAGCAGTTGCGCTCACTAACCATCAGGTGCGCCACCTGCTCGTTTGCTAATATTTACTACCTATTTAAATCCTATTAAATAAATACACCCAACAGTCACATACATAGTTCTGATCTGATTCCACATTAGGTATAATCAGTAACCCTTAGTACGAGATTTTCTCGATTCTCGAAATCGACTGCCTCGGTGGCGTAGTTGTATTTCGGTATGACTATTGTCCTGAGGTCTCGGTTCGATCCTCGAGTCGGGCAAAGTGATATTGGATTTGTCCATATGGGCTCGGAGTCTGGAATTTGTGTCCAATATGGCGATAGGCTCACCCCTATCACATCTAGGACGTAACTAAGGTAGGCGAAATGTGGGTGTTCTAGTTCGCTAGTGCACCTCTGCCTACCCCTTCGGGGATACGGGCGTGAGCTTATGTTATGTTATGTTATGACGAAATCGACGATACTTTACAGTTTCTTCATATCTTTTTTAGTTCGTTGTAGTTTCCGCTATGTGGCGCTGCTAGTCAAATGTATGGACAAAACGCAAACTATCGTCGATTTCGAGAAGCGAGATCTGTCAAAATAAACTCATATTAAAATGATTGATTGAGCAGAAATGATTAGGGAAATCGAACCCGTGACTTCTCGTTTCACGGACAGTTACTCGCCCACTGCGCAGCGGAGGCTGTCATTTATTTATTGGTGGAAGGTAAACGTTATCGAAAGGAAGTTTAGTGATACAAGATATTAGTAATAGGTAATGGGACCATGAAAAATAATTACCATATTACTTTCGTTGTTCTCCACATGAGTTGGCAAGAATGTCATATGAGGGTACAGGAACCACGTCGACCGCCCGCCGGCTCGAACTTTCGCCTTCTCACGTCGATGCGAAGCGAAAATAGAGTTCAACTTCTTTCGCAAATCAATCATATCACATTCGAAAATGCGTGCGATATCCGTCCACGCTTCATACTTGGCAGTGTGAACTCTGTACAGCGAATGATTCTGGTCCCACAATTCAGGCCGTTTTTGGTACTCCTGCATCAATTGAATTGCTGCCTCGACCGTCCATTCGACTTCTGACATCGCGCTGTCTCACTCGCTCGCAATCACGTTACCACGAAGAATGAATTAAAAATGAACGAACGTTCGGCACGTATTCGCTCATGCACGGCTCGGGCGGAGACTGGCGCGCTCGGAGCCGGCGAGTGTGTTCGGGAATGTTCGACCGTGTTCGGTTCGGTGGAGAGCGGGAAATGGCGTCCGAGTTCAGATCACTGACGTGTATCTAAGCCCTATTGATCCGACGCCCGGTGCATTATTATACATAAACCACGAATACACAAATAAATAAGTAGAAGTTTCTGTTTGTACCTTATGTCAAAATATTTTTTTTTTATTAATAATATTATTTTTTTCTTATTTTCTTTCTTAAACATAATATTATGATGTAAAAATGTTATTTCGACAATAAGTACAAAAAGGTAAAACACAAACCAAAAAATATATAACATTTTTCTATTTGCTGCGACTGCTTAGTCTTCGAAACGGCTGGATCGATTTTGATACTTAGTAGATGTAGTGATTAGTAGATTAGTAGTAATTAGTAGATAAAGGAGTGATTTGGCTAACAAAAAAAAAAGAATTAGATTTTAACTGATGCCCCGCGGACGAAGTCGCGGGTTGCACGTAGTATGATTATAGTTAGTGTTTTGTGCTGGATTTTAATGTTTTATTCATACGTGATGGTAATTCATTTATGTAAAACGAACCGTGGCGAATGTCGCGTCGTTTGGCTTTGATAAATAAGCGTGAACCAGTTTTTGGCGATATCTCACAAACAAAAAAGAGGTTTCGTATGATCTGTCTATGAGTGACAAATTGCTGATCGCTTTCGCAATTTCGGCACGAACACCTGGCTGCAATTGCAAACAACGGAAAAGTAAAAACTCAAGATATAATTTGTATCACGTAACATTTATGTCACGAAAACATATGTACACACTTGGTAGTTTGTACCCTTATTTTGTCAAACTTCATCGATGATTTTTCAATTTCAGACAATAAAATCTGATCGACCTGGGATTTTAATCAAGTCTAGATGTATCCTTAACACCAGAGAGCACGGACGTGAAAAAGATAGATGGAGCACTAGTAACATTGAAACAGGGTTTTTGGCCTATTCGATCAGTTGCCGCCATTACGTGTCGATTGTTAGAATGGGCCGAAAACCCTGCTTCACTTTCAATGTTCCTAGCGCTCCGTCCATCTTTTTTTTACGTTCGTGCCAGAGAGCAACTTAGTGGCGAATGGTAAAATTTTTCACAAACAAATCCAATGCCAGTTTCTTCTTTCAGATCATTCGCCTACTGGCTAGATTTTTAAACTCCTCCATATATTGATATATTGATCTTAACCTCAAGTAAAATTGAAATAGAAATATATGAAGGACACCTAATTCATTACATGTAATTAATTAAATGTCATCATTTATTATCTGTAATTGCATGTAGTACATTACATGTAATGAATTACATGCCCTTCATATATTTCATTTTCAATTTAACTTGAGGTTAGGACTAACTGTAGGTTAGTAATAGTGGTGCAAGTCGCCCTTAATGACTTAAAATTCCATCAAATCCATGGAAAAATTGGGTACCTGACTAATTTTTTTTATTAATTTTAAATGAAATTTACGTCGTCTAAAATATAGAACAGAAATAAATATTGAAATATTCTCAAAAATAATAATGTTATAATCCTTTGAAGTTTGGTGTAACATTCAAACTGCGGGAAAGAGAAGTATCAGTGTAATCACGTCACGCCATAACGGTACGTGCGTTGGAAAGGGATAGCAAGATATCTTCAATATCCCCATTCCGGAATTAAAAATATTAATTACTGCCTCACTTTTCACCCAATTTCGATGCAGTTTTTACAGAAGGGTCTCTTTTTGTTTTATGTGCTATCACATATAAATATGTGTATAAAATCAAACATATCCAAGTACCCAATTGCACTAATGTCCCATTAAAAAATACCAAATGACTAGTTCTTGAATTTAATGCAACATTAGCGCACTTTCTAGCTCGATTTCAGTGAAATTTTAAGTCAATAAATGTAACCGAATCGTAGTCAAAATCGAATCGATTGTCAAAAGTCAGGGGACAGGTCAGCTTCGTATAGTAAATAATATTGAGAGGTCAGAATACATAGCGCTTGTGTCATTCAAGTTTCGTGAATGGGAGGTCGTGTCGGGTCGGGTCCCTCCCGTTTGAGGGTACGAATTAATGAAATTCTATTCTGAGTAGTTGTTATTTATGTTGGAGCTTCACGGACGCTTATTGGTTTCATTAATGTTGAACAGTTTACTGATGCTGTGAGTGATAAAATGGGAATAGCGGACGATGTTTATGGAAATCTTGATACTTAGGAGTTGAGTAGAATATACAGACTGCCTCCGTGGCGTGGTGGTATTTCGGTACGACTACCGTTCTGAGGTCTCGGGTTCGATCCCCGGGTCGGGCAAAGTGATATTGGATTTTTCCATATAAGCCCGGAGTCTGGAATTTGTGCCCGTTATGGCGATAGGCTCGCCCCCTATCACATCTGGGACGGAACTAAGCTCGGCGAAATGGGGGTGTTCTAGTTTGCTAGTACGCCTCTGCCTACCCCTTCGGGGATACAGGCGTGAGCTTATGTTATGTTATATTATGAGTAAAATATAGTTCTTTGACATACTTTATAAAAAAAAAAAACAATTGAAATAACAAGTGGCAATGTTTTAAATAAAATAGATTGACTTGGCCATCGCAAGAAAACACAATGTATATCTCAAGTAATACATATTATACACACTATCTATACATATAAATAAAATTGGAGTGTCTGTAATATTGAAATAACCGTTTTTACTACATGTATATGAATACCTATACGGTATATACACCAAAATAACATTTTAAAATTTTTTGCCTGTTGCCTAAACTGCTTCGAGAAAAGGATGGCACGGCCGTGCCGCTTTATTGCTCGACTTGGCGGGGGGGGCACTGCCGCGCCCCCAGGTTGAAAATTGTATAAAATAAAATCAGGACCGTTGTACTTGGGCCGTAGCGTAGAACCAATGGTAACTGCTTTTATTCAAAACTCAACCTTATGTGCTTAAACATACGACTTTGATCACCATGGCAAAATTCAGCGGTTCAGAACTATTCCTTTGTTGTTCATGTCTAGTGGCAAAACGCAAGTTGCGCAAGGCTCTCAATTCGATTCTAGACCTGTGTACGTTTTTCGAGTGACAGAGAGTAGTAAAGATTTCCGGTGGCCCAATTACTCCCCTCCCTTTCCCAATCCCCATTTCCCCCTTCTTTTAGGTTGGCACCGCATCCATGATTCTTTTGGTATCTTGGGTGTCTATGGGCAGCGGCGATCACTTACCATCAGGTGAAAAAAATTTAAGCTAAAAGTTATACGGAATGTGAACTAAATAATGATAATTAATGATTTTATCTTCACACCTAATATTCCTTCTTATATCTATGTTGATAGTTTCGGAAGTTACAAGCAAAGAATTGAACCTACCACCCGTGTGGAAGCTAAACACTCCGCCTACAACACAACGATGCCAACAAACTGTAAGCCACAATGTGAAAACAATCGCGGTTGGTGATTTACCGCACATGGTCATTATGTTGTTGCTTGAGTGGGGGAAAGGGGGGAAACGACAATGTCCTACCTTGAAACACCTAGTTATTTACTAGCTTACGAAGACAGATGATGAGATGGTGCAACTGTTTGTTTAAGTGGTAGAGCCACGCTGTAGACAGCACCGTCTACAGTACCTATAAATGACCTGGCTCGACCAGTTTTACAGGAAACCGAAATAAAACGGCAGAGATGTCTATGGTGGAGATCACTAACTTACCATCCGGTGACCCACCTGCTCGTTTGACAAGGTTTACTACCCATTGAAATTAACATAACATACATAAGCTCACGCCTGTATCCCCGAAAGGGTAGGCAGAGGCGAACTAGCGAACTAGATCACCCACATTTCGCCGAGCTCAGTTCCGTCCCAGATGTGATTGAAATTCTATGAAATAAATACACCCAACAGTCACAAACATAGTTCTGACCCCACACTAGGTGTAATCAAAAACTACGAGAGATTTTCGGTCTCACAACACTCAGACACGAAACAAATAGGTATCTGTAGGTCATACAATCATTAATTGTCTCGGTTCGGAAAATCGAACCCGCGGCCTCTCGCTTCTCAGCCAGCTACTCGCCCACCACTGCGTAACGGAGGCTGCCATTTATTTATTGGTGGAAGGTAAACGTTATCGCAAGAAAGATTAACGATACAAGATAATAAAATAACGAATAGGTAATGGGCCCTAAAAAAATAATTACCTTACTATATTCGTTGTTCTGCACATGATTCGGTAAGAACGCCATATGAGGGTACAGGAACCACGTCGACCGCTCGCCGGCTCGAACCTTCGCCTTCTCACGGCGATGCGAAGCGAAAATCGAGTTCAACTTCTTTCGCAAATCCATCATATCACATTCGAAAATGCGTGCCATATCCGTCCACGCTTCATATTTCGCAGTGTGTACTCTGTACAACGAATGATTCTGATCCCACAATTCAGGTCGTTTTTGGTACTCCTGTAACAATCGAATTGCTGCCTCGATCGACCATTCGACTTCCGTCATCGCGCTGTCTCACTCGCACGCAATCACGTTATCACGAAGAATGAATTAAAAATGAACGAACGTTCGGCACGTGTTCGCTCGTGCACGGCTCGGGCGGAGACTGGCGACTGGCGCGCTCGGAGCCGGCGAGTGTGTTCGGGAATGTTCGGCCGTGTTCGGTTCGGTGGAGAGCGGGAAATGGCGTCCGAGTTCAGACCACTGACGTGTATCTAAGCCCTATTGATCCGACGCCCGGTGCATTATTATACGTACAAACCGCGAATACACAAATATATAAGTAGAAGTTTCTGTTTGTACCTAAGTCAAAATAACATCTGTTGTCTTATTGCTTTATATTATGATTTAAGTAAAAATATGTTATTTTGACATTAGATAAGTTAATAAACTGTAAACATATTTATGTTTCTCAACACAAACTAAAAACACATTAAACATTTTTGTCTATTTGTTCGGACTAGTCTCCGAAACGGCCGGATATTTTTTTTATTAGTAGATAAAGGAGTGCCTTGGCTAATGATTTTAAAAGAAAAACAATTATGCTTTATGTGATACCGTATTTTGTAGTCGCGGGTTGCAGGTAGTTATAATTATAATTAGTGTTTTGTGCTGAATTTTAATGCTTTATTCATAAGTTATGGTAATTCATTTATGTAAAACGAACCGTGGCGAATGTCGCGTCGCGTCGTTTGGCTTTGATAAATAATCGTGAGTCAGTTTCTGGCGATATCACACAAACAAAACAAAAGGTTTCGTATGATCTGTCTATGAGTGACAAATTGCTGATCGCTTTCGCAATTTCGGCACGAACACTGGGCTACAATTGCAAACAACGAAAAAGTAAAAACTCTAAAATAATGGGCCTTACTTATAAAAACATTTTTGTTTATCTTTTCGCTAAGAATAGCCTGTCACATTTTTCCTTGCGCTACATTGTTTAAAAATGAAATATTTTTATAATTATGGGACATAATTTGTATCACATACACAATATTTATGTCAAAACAAAACACTTAAAAGTAAAAAAAAAGCAATTCCTTACTGTCTTTGGAGTCGGTGCCTTTTCATTTGATCTGCATTGGCATTTGCCCGGGACTGGATCCCTCATAGGGGGTTGACGTCAGGCAGGCGGCCGGTCGTAAAAACTAAGCCAAATCCTCTTTGCAACATGCTTGAAAAAGTGTGTTGCGCCGACTCCACATTAAGGTGAGATAAGGGCAGGTAGAAAAAGAAAGAAAGACATACTTTATTAACAACTATTGAAATACAAGTAATGCAGTAATGAAGCGAGAGACCGCGGGTTCGATTACCGCATTGAGACATATATTTGTGTGGCTCGCAGATATTTGTTTCAAATCTGGGTGTTGTGAGACCGCGCGTCTCTCATAGTTTCTGACACCCACGATACTGGTTATACCTAGTGTAGGGTCAGGACTACGTATGTGACTGTTGGGTTATCTAACGACTATCTAAATTTAGATAAATAAATACACCCAATATTTATGTTATGTAATGTTATTTATCTAAATTTATAAAGGGTACCAAATTTCTATCAATACACCATACTACTAAATAAACAAAGCGGGATGTTCTCATACTTTATTTTCACTTGGCGGTCGGCCGTTACCTCGATGTGGAGTGGAGAGGTGGGGAGTGAAGCGGTGAGGAGAGGGATAACGCGTGCGGATTTCCGTGCCATTGTCCAAAACTGTCATAACTTAAAAACAATATGGTAGGGGAGACGCTGGGTTATGCCAAATATTCACTAGTGATGGGCGGGGATATCGATGATTTATCTTTGGTACTCTGGTTTACCCCAGAAGGGTTGAAAAAATTAAAGGACAGGTCAGTGGTACAATCTACAAGTTTATACATGAAGAGATTGATGAAAGAAGATGAAGTGCTTTCACATATGTACCTAAAATTTATTTGCTTCTTTTTTCTTTCCTTTCATATTATTTAAAGAAGAGGCTGGTAAATCAGCAGGTAGGTTCTAATGCCTAATGCCAATGGTTATCTACTGGTAACAACGAGCTGCCACTTTCCGTCAGTTTTCTATAACACATTGGTATCAAACGAACATAATCCTACCTTTGTAGTATACATAAGCGTGATATCGTTTAATATTTTCTGTACACTGTGGTCTAAAGCGATGGAGCAGTCTATTAATTCTATAGACTGCGGCAGAATCAACAACGTTCCACTTTAAAACTGTGACAGCGATAGTTGAAACAATAGGATGTATTCACCCATTCTAGTACAATTAGCTGAATGCATAAAGGTTGTGTTCACGGATCCACAGCGCGAGGTCGAAGTTCAATCCTGGTGAATCACGACACGGCTTGATTACAACAATCACTTGTAGTGTCAGCATTTTGCAGAATACTAAGTAAATGACACAGTTTTTATGTTTTTTCATTCTCATTAGAAAATGTTTATTGGTAATTACCTACCTATTCTTTAGTCTAGTTTTTAAAATAAAAACCGTCGTATTAACGTCAAGTAAAATGTTACCACAATAATCACGTTGATTGAGATGGTTTTTAATTTTTATACTATTTTTTATAAACTAACAATGACATAATGTTACGAATTCGGATAATTGTTGTGATTTAGTACACGATATTGAAGGGTAGTATGTTAATTATATTTATATTAACTACCCTCCAAGTAATTCATAATATTTGTGGAAGGTATTTCTTTCTTAACTAAAGCAAAAGGTATAAAAGAGCGGAAGCTATCATTATTGAGTTAGTCTCCCTTTGGAGCTCAAAGTGTACACAACTAGTTTGAGATATACAGTACAGTTGTGTAGCGAATATAGTGCATATAAGAGGCACGTTTTAACCAAGTCTTTTACATATCAGAAGTGGGATCGGCTTCAAAAGCCTATCATCGCCCACAAAATTACCGTGTGCCCCGAAATGGGGGCAGTTGATTTGTTTTCACGAGATTGTGGCTACCCTATGCCCCGAAATTGTGGCAATCGATTTATATTTAGTATTTAGTGGTAGCACTACATTATGGCTACCGTGTTTTTCGACGATGAAGGTCCTCAGATTTATTGAAGAGCCATGTTGTGCTGATTAATTGAAGAGCCATGTTGTGCTGATTAATTGAAGAGCCATGTAGTGCTCTGATTAATTGAAGAGCCATGTTGTGCTCTGATTAATTGAAGAGCCATGTTGTGCTCTGATTAATTGAAGAGCCATGTTGTGCTCTGATTAATTGAAGAGCCATGTTGTGCTCTGATTAATTGAAGAGCCATGTTGTGCTCTGATTAATTGAAGAGCCATGTTGTGCTCTGATTAATTGAAGATCCATGTTGTGCTCTGATTAATCGAAGAGCCATGTTGTGCTCTGATTGATTGAAGAGCCATGTTGTGCTCTGATTAATTGAAGAGCCAGGTTGTGCTCCGATTTATTGACGAGCCATGTTGTGCTCTGATTTATTGAAGAGCCATGTAGGTGAGCTCAGATTTATTGAGTCATGTAGTGAAGAGCCATGTATGTGAGCTCAGATTTATTGAGTCATGTAGTGAAGAGCCATGTATGTGAGCTCAGATTTATTGAGTCATGTAGTGAAGAGCCATGTAGATGAGCTCAGATTTATTGAAGTCATGTAGTGATCAGATTTATTGAAGAGCCATGTAGGTGTGCTCAGATTTATTGAAGAGCCATGTAGGTGAGCTCAGATTTATTGAAGTCATGTAGAGATCAGATTTATAGAAGGGCTATGTAGGTGAGCTCAGATTTATTGAAGTCATGTAGAGATCAGATTTATAGAAGAGCCATGTAGGTGCGCTCAGATTTATTGAGGTCGTGTAGTGATCAGATTTATAGAAGAGCCATGTAGGTGTGCTCAGATTTATTGAAGAGTCATGTAGTGATCAGATTTATAGAAGGGCCATGTAGGTGCGCTCAGATTTTATTGAAGAGCCATGTAGGCGTGCTCAGATTTATTGAAGAGTTATGTAGTGAAGAGCCATGTAGGTGTGCTCGGAGTTATTGAAGAGCCATGTAGGTTTGCTCAGATTTATTGAAGAGTTATGTAGTGAAGAGCCATGTAGGTGTGCTCAGAGTTATTGAAGAGCCATGTAGGTGTGCTTAGATTTATTGAAGAGACATGTAGTGATGAGCCATGTAGGTGTGCTCAGATTTATTCAAGAGTCATATAGTGATGAGCCATGTAGGTGTGCTCCATATTTATTGAAGAGTCATGTAGTGGAGAGCCATGTAGGTGAGCTCAGATTTATTGGAGTCATGTAGTGATCAGATTTATAGAAGGGCCATGTAGGTGCGCTCAGATTTATTCAAGAGCCATGTTGTGCTCCGATTTATTGAAGAGCCATGTAGATGTGCTCAGATTTATTGAATAGCCATGTAAGTGTGCTCAGATTTAAGAGCCATGTTGTGTGATCAGATTTAAAGAATAGTCATGTAGGTGAGCTCAGATTTATTGAAGTCATGTAGTGAAGAGCCATGTATGTGAGCTCAGATTTATTGAAGAGTCTTGTAGTGATCAGATTTATGGACGAGCCATGTAGGTGCGCTCAGATTTATTGAAGAGCCATGTAGATGTGCTCAGATTTATTGAATAGTCATGTAGGTGAGCTCAGATTTATTGAAGTCATATAGTGAAGAGCCATGTATGTGAGCTCAGATTTATTGAAGAGTCTTGTAGTGATCAGATTTATGGACGAGCCATGTAGGTGCGCTCAGATTTATTCAAGAGCCATGCAAGCGTGCTCAGATTTATTCAAGAACTATGCAGGTGTGCTCAGAGTTATTGAAGAGCTGTGAAGGTGTCCTCAAAATTATTGAAGAGACATGCGGATGTGCTCAAAATTAAGAGCCATGCAGGCGTGCTCGAAATTATTCAAAAGCCATGTATGTATGCTCTTTAGGTTTACTTGAATTAAGTCGGATCTAGATGATTGACTTGTTATATTATGTGCTTAGTGCTTGGCTTTAATCGAATGAACACACTAGTAGGGTGTTCAATTATGACCTTTAGTTAGTCTAGATATATCTAGAGCCTATGGCCTGAACAAAAGCAGACGTGATTGAAGTTAAATCACAAACTATTTCAGAAGTTGATATGGCGAAAAGACATTTGGCCGTAAGACTAATTTTAATAACGATGGTAAAAGTTAGAAATGACGTCCCAAGTTTACAGGGCCATATAAAATTACTAAATGTTTAACTTTTTCAAGAAACAAGAGTGTTATGATTACTTTATTGTGTACGTAACTACTAATATAGTAGTGCGTGCTCCGGAGATAGCACGGTATCGGATGGCCGAATGTTACGAATTCGGATAATTGTTGTGATTTAGTACACGATATTGAAGGGTAGTATGTTAATTATATTTATATTAACTACCCTCCAAGTAATTCATAATATTTGTGGAAGGTATTTCTTTCTTAACTAAAGCAAAAGGTATAAAAGAGCGGAAGCTATCATTATTGAGTTAGTCTCCCTTTGGAGCTCAAAGTGTACACAACTAGTTTGAGATATACAGTACAGTTGTGTAGCGAATATAGTGCATATAAGAGGCACGTTTTAACCAAGTCTTTTACAATTACCTTGTTTATAATTATTAATAAGCTAAATTATATTTCCAGCTTAACAATTTCTTCGATACAAATATCCATGCTGCAGTTTACTGTAATTAAAGGAACATTATTGTAAGTATTAATGATCATCATCAGCCACAAGGCACCACATTACATTAACGGTAGAAATATTACTGCAAAATTATAAACTACGAATGAATGGTGTATTTTTATGGTAAACTTTAAATAAAAATAAGTCAGTATTATATATTTTTGCACCAACTTTATAATTTATCTTCAGAGCCGCGGACGTTTTAATGTTAGCTTTCTCAATTCTTTTAATTTTCTCGATTGGTGATAGGATATGCTCATCCACCTGGACAGTGACCACCGTACATGACGTAAGTGATGAAATTAACTGCGCTTATCATCGGGTATGTTGTAGTTGATAAAAAAAATATCGATAATATATAGGTAAAAACTATTTATCGAATAATCCCATCCCTAGAGCACTGCACAGGAACCTCGAGTCTCGACTTATCATGTAACGAGACTGCGAGATTATTGGCGGGGCCGCCGTCGCCCGTCGTCGCCCGGCTGCCGATCCGAACAGCCCCGAACAATGAGACGCATTTGCCGGTTTGAATTTACGGCACACTTTTACTACACGAAATAGGTGGGCGCCATTTTACGAGCCTGCTTTTATGCGTCTAGATGGAGTGGACGATAAATAATTATGGAAGTCGAGAAACAAAAAGTCTGTCCTTTCCATCGAGACATTTTTTCAACATTTTCTTCACTTATATCATCCCTTGAAATAAAACTATTTTTACGGATTTTATCACGATTTGGTTTTAATTTTTATTCCCGACGTTATAATGTCGTTATAATGTAACAGTCCAACCCGTGACCACGAAGACTGCAAAGCCTTCGAAATGTCGGGAATAAAAATTAAAACCAAATCGTGATAAAATCCGTAAAAATAGTTTTATTTCAATGAATAGCATTCGCGTAAACTTAAGAAATCAGTATTATATCATCCCATTAATACATAAATGGCACAGCAGGGTATATAATACATGTATATTTTCTTGCTCAATTGTTGCATTTCACTTATAACAATAGCTAATTCTAAAGTGTAATACCGAAGTTTGAGCCAATTATGTAAACAAAATATCTATCTGGTACCCACTTTTCAATTATCTCTATTAGTATTCCTTATCTTAAATTTCAACTAGTCTAAAGTTGTGCTTGTGGTTTAAATGTGATGTGAATCTAAGCAATAAACATTGACGAAGATGGACAGTATGTGGAAGCTTTGAAATAAGTGATTTTGGACGCTTTTTGTCGGGTGGATGGGTCGACCATGTTCGACTCCTCCGCTGCGAGAAAATCGTCTAAAAAGCATCAAACTGGAAAGAATTGATGCCAAAACTCCAGCAGGGCCTTGAAATCGAACACATCCGACTTCAATGCATTTGCGAAAACTTAGATATAAGGAACAAAGTGTAATAAATAATAAAAAGTATACGGCTGAAGGACATTGTATCCATGGCTATGAACAATTAAAAAAAAAAAAACATAGAAAGACTTAACCCATTATTCATAATAACTTAGTAGAGCGTAATAAGTCCGCAATAGTACGTTTCATAAAAATTGTATTCATAATCGTTCAATAGCATTAAAACGTTCTTACGTTCGATTGTGAAAACATGGCCGATTCCGATCAGCTGTTTCAAAGTTTGATGTTTTTTTATTAACGACATTAATTTTGTTATAGTCTAGGACCCCATCTAAGACTAATATATATTTTTATTGAATGTTACCAGCCAAGACTTCCTGTTTGTTTCAAAGCTTGCCAGAGATAAAAATCATGTTTTTTCTGTAAATCAGCAACATTGTATTTGATAAACATATTTTAGTTCTCTTTTAGCGAAAGTAGCCAAAAGTAGGGCTATGCGTTCGATAAGACCAGAATTTCATTATGAATAATCAATGCAAATCCATTAAAAACAGCGGAACTATATGCAAATGCGTGAGGCAACAGACGAAACAAATTAATTTGTATATTTGAAGCAATATCCAAAAGGAAATATATGTTCCGTATTTAGCTGTAATTATTTTAAATTAAATCTTTACTAAAAGCTGAAGAGTTTGTTTGTTCGAACGCGCTAATCTCAGGGATTACTTGAAGAATTGAAAAATTATTTTAGTGTTGAATAGCCCATTTATCGAGGAATGCTATAGGCTATATAACATCACGCTGTTATCAATACGAGCGGAGCATCAATGAAAAATGTTGCAAAAAATGGGGTTAGATAACGGTATAGTTAGGCGGTATCTAGACGTGTACACATCATTTTACGACCCTCCCTCTATAATAAGGGATCGGCATCGTCCCTTAGCTCTTTGTCTCTTTACGCGCTACCGTTGATGCTTTACATTGCACTCACTTAAGTTTTTATTGTTTATGGCCTCCTTGTGAGATTTGGCTATGGAAATTCACATAATCACATCGGCAAGCTGCGTCACACACATGGTGTGTTGAGGGTACTTATTAAATTGGGAAATAAAACAGCACCAGAATACGTTACTCAAGATTTTGCGCAGTTTTTAAGTACTTTCTTTTTTTTCCTAAACTTCGTTACGTTAGCCTTGTATTTGGTAAATTCTTTTCCAGCAGTGAAAACAATGAGTTCTTCAGAAGCGCAGCAATTAGGAAAGATTAAAATAATAACTTCAGATTCAAGTCTAAGTGTTGTGATTGTGAGACAAAATGTATCTCGCAGTTCCTGATGCCCTCGACACATGACTCGGAGTCCGGACCATGTATGACTGTTCTTTGTTTTCTATGCAGTCTCCATAGCAACCGCACGATTTCCCGCCAGTTTTTACCCATCGGGAATAATAAGCTATCATGCAAGCGGAGTTGCGTGCCTAGAAAAAACTCGCAAACAATGGTTGTTGTCTCAGTGCTCACGTCAAACTGGAACAATGGCATGGTGCAGTCGGCAACAGCGCACGCGCATACAGTAATAATATTTAATTACAGTGGAAACACAATGATTCGCACGGCAACCCCGGCGGCGCAGCGTCACGCTCCAACTGCCGACGTTTTTTTAATTTTAGAAGGTGATCCTAATTTGAATGTTCAATAAATATTCTTATTTTTTATGTTATTTGATTCCATTGTTAAAGAAAATTAGTTTATACAGCCTTTTTCACGTTTTTCGTCAAAGATTCGTGTATAACCATGATTGAAATCTTTGTATTCACGTTTGTAAGCGCGCAAGTGCAGCTCACTTGCAAAATACTGTTACTGCCCAAGAAAATATATGGGAAATGGGAAGGACCTCCAGAAATCATCGTATGATATACAAACACCAGCAAGTAGGTAGTCACTGCACATCAGCTTCGTGAGACAGTTGTAACGCGGTCGAGCAGGCACGTTCATGATGTTGGATAAACTGTCTGCATTGCTCGATTACCTACCTATAAAAATCTATTTTAAGAACTCCAAACATAACACTATTCTAGATACCATAGAGTATTTAAAATACTCTAATGAAGACCAAGGAATTATCATATTCATAAGAAAATAAAAAAATGCTAAATTGCATAACATCACTTCTAATTTTATTTTTGAAACACGATTATCCTTTCACTATAATGTTCATGACTCACTCGAATGCAAATCCATTAAAAACAGCGGAACTATATGCAAATGCGTGAGGCAACAGACGAAACAAATTAATTTGTACATTTGAAGCAATATCCAAAAGGAAATATATGTTCCGTATTTAGCTGCAAATATTTTTGGGTAAATCATTACTAAAAGCTGAAGAGTTTGTTCGAACGCGCTAATCTCAGGGATTACTTGAAGAATTGAAAAACTATTTTAGTGTTGGATAGCCCATTTATCAAGAAATGCTATAGGCTATATAACATGACGTTGTTACCAATAGGAGCGGAGCATCAAAGGACAATGTAGCAAAAATGGGGAAAATTTATTCCTTGTGACGCACGAAGTGTCACGGATCAGCCTTAAATATAACTAGCCATATATCTTATGATATTTATATAAACTATGACCATCAGTCATTCACATATTACTTCCGTCCCTTATCCCAGACCAAAATGGGGTGAAATTAAGAAAATACATTTTCGGTCTTATAATGCCAAAATTAATAAGCGAGAGACCGTATAACGCTAAATGGTTTAAGGTTATAATATGCATTTTACATAAAAAGCCTTAGTTAATAAGTAAGCGCATAGTAATCCAGTTAGCTGAAGACAATGTAAGAAGTCTGCCGGCCAGATCAGTGATTTCAATGGCTTCTCTGCAATTATACAGTTTTTTTTATATCTGCATACTGTTTGTTCAGTTACTTATGTGCGATAGAGACATAGCCCTTTACATAGAACAATTTTTGAACGATGATCAACTTCAAAACAGTTTGTCAAAATAGTTTTCAAGAATAAGATAGTAGAGATATTGATGTTACCAATTTTGTTTTTTTATATATTCAAGATATATTCAAGACTAGATTTTGTTGACGGTTCTGCCGACGTGAGAGTATATATTTTCCCAACCGAAATACAACTACGCCACCGAGGTAGTCCGTCAATCTGGTTCGACCTTCGGGCCTGGCAGTGATATTGTTTTTTTTTTCATATCAGCACGGAGTCGGCTCGCCCCGTATCTGGTATGGATTAGGCTCGGCAAAATGTGGGTGTTCTAGTTCGCTAGTACGCCGCTACCTTCGAGGAAACAGGCGTGAGCTTATGTTATGTTATATTTTCCCATTGAATATAATATAAGCCTGATTGCATTAGACATAAGCTCGAAGTAATTATTTAAGCCACACCAAGTGACTGCATCACCTGGGTTATAAACCATGAAGGTCCACCCCAAGGTTGCAGGTTCGTGCCCTGCGGCAGGAAGTGGCGCTGACGACATAAAGCAAATTAATAATATTGACTCACTGCCCTTCCGAGGTTGCGGCGTATTTGTTATCGCGGTTTTAAAACGAGTACAATTGTCAATATTGAATGAGTAAACACATTAGTATTAAAGAAATAAAGTCGTGTAGAAGCAAAGAGATTTAATATTACTATCTATAGAGCGGCTATCAAGCCAGTTTCCATACAAAAAAAATGATCTCGAACTTTAGTACCACCATACTGATTTCTTAAGTTTACGCGAATATTATACATCGAAATAAAGCTATTTTTACGGACACAGAACATTCTAGGGTGTTGATTGTAATAATCGCCCTGGAATTGTAATAAATGGTTGATGGTGGTACTAAAATAAAACTATTCTTACGGATTCTATCACGATTAGGTTTTAATTATTATTACCGACGTTTCGAAGGCTTTGCAGTCTGACCCGTGACAACAAAGACTGCTAAGCCTTCGAAACGTCGGTGATGATAATTAAAACCTAATCGTGATAGAATCCGTAAAAATAGTTTTTTTTAGTACCACCGTCAACCATTTATTACAATTCGAGGGCGATTATTACAATCAACACCCTAGAATGTTCTGTGAATGGTTAAGAAACACGTAATACAAATTTATTATCTCAATATTATTACGCTGGCCGACCTTTTTTTTTTTTTTTTTTTTTTTTTGTTTTCGCGGGGAAAGCGATTTACCGCTACCGCCGCGCCTGGGGGGAGACACGACAGTTATGTCGGGTTCGCCGGTCTTACGACCCAACGTTGAGCCGCCCGGGAGAGATGGAAATCATCCGAGCGACCGTTGGGCCGAGTCCCTAACACTATGTACACCCTACACCGACAATACCGACTAAAACCCCGCGGTGGCCCTCTTCGACGCATTGGAACGGCCCCGGGTTTCCCTAGGCGAGAGGCGCCCAGGCTTCAACCGGAACCGTCCCTGCGCGGTGCCGCCTTGCGGCCCGTCTCCATTGTGGGGGGGCTCATAAGCCCCCGCCGCCGAAGGACGCTCTCGGCGTCAACGACAACACGAGGCCAACCACCCGTGCTGCCGTCCATCTCGGGGTCGCATGTACAAAAGTACTAAACGGGGCGCTACAACAGCCCCCCGCTGCGCGCCCGCGACCCCCGATGGCCCCTATAAGTCGCCTCTTACGACGGGCAGGGGATACCGTGGTGGAATTCTCCAAACGCCCCCAACCACAGGGCGGGAGGCGCCGGTCAGTCGTCAACCCGACGCCTTCTACGTCTCCTCTGGCGGCGGGAGGGATCAGATCGTTCCCGATCCCTCTCGGCACTCTCCTTCCGCGAGATGACCACCTCGCAGAAGTGGGCCACCGCACGCCAGGCCCTCTGGCTGTCGACCATGGCTGTAACCACGGCCGGCAGCGAGAGGTCTCCTCCGACGACTGCTACGAGAGCGCTGCGCTCTTCGTCCCAGGCTGGGCACACCTCAAGGGTGTGCTGGGCCGTGTCCTCCGGGCAGTTGTCACAATGGTGACACACGGCGGACTCCTCCACGCCGACTATGCGACACAGGTACTGGCTGAAACTGCCATGGCCAGTAAGTACCTGTGTCAGTCGGAAAGTCGCTGCGCCGTGGCGCCTGTCTAACCATTGCTGGAAGACAGGGCGCACTGCCGCGACGGTCCGATGACCCGCTGATGGGTTCTCCAGCCTGAGACGCCACTCCTCCACGACGCTGGCCGACCTGGCGCGAGTATATTTTAAATAAACTGAGTGACTTATGACCACGAGGTCATAATTTTTGGATCACAAGTTTTGTGCTGTTGTCCCGTCTATATATTGTTGAATGTCTTTGTGTAGAAGCGAGTGGGCAAGCGGGGCGCCTGTTTTTACACGACTCTCTCGAAAGGAGAGTAATATTTTTCAATCGACTTTAAAAAAAAAAAAAAAAAAAAGGAGGTAATCAATTCGTCTGTCTTTTTGTGTATGTACCGCGATATCTCCGCCAAATGTGGACCGATTTTCAAGATTCTTTTTGTGTTCAATAGCATAACATTTTTTTTTCAAATATTCATCTGCGATCAGCCAATTTGGCTATAAGCAAATATGTTGCTGGATGTTTGACGTGATGTGTGCAGGGCTCCTGTGAGCACTGCACATAAAGTTTTGCAACTTATTTATTCACTTTCAAGTATGTGCAGTCTCTTGAGATGTCTGGTGGTAATATCGGTAGAACATAGACATACATAAGTCTGACCATCACTGTAATATAGGCTAGCATTTAGATATATATTCCATATAACAATAATATCTGATGGTGTTACCAACCTAGACAAGCTAGCTAAATATCTAAGTACTTGGTCACTTCTACGCGGGCATGTGAATTAATTTTGAATGGTCCTTTACAAGGATAGAAAACTTGTGCGATCCAGTAACATCCGATATGGTGATGTTTACCACCAGCTGTGTTGTCACCTATGTCGCTAATCATTTGGATGGTGTGAAATGTCTTTCATTGTATATTAGCATGTTAAATGGAAACACATGCTGTGGGAGTTTAGCGCCTCACAAACGGGTGTTTGGTAAGTAAGAAGGTAATTGAATAGAAATTTACTTGCTGTGGTGCAGATAGCCGCCATCCGTCTTTTACCTCTGCCGCCACCCTTAAGGCTTTTAGAATTAGCTGCAACACCTCTCGTTACTATCTTCAGATCGGTCAATTTTCGTCGCTGTTATTTTAGGCCCAAATCCTTTCTAATATAGGTAACCCGTCTATAGGTGGTCGACATTACATTTAACCTACATTATTCTTGATCAAGTCCATTGATATACAATGGTCTCTCTCTACAATGGTCCCCGTCATATTAGATAATTTTTCTGTTCGTTTCCCCTGTATGTTCCACTCTTAACTTGTTTCTTTCGTTCTATGTTTGTTGCTTTGTATGTAATCCCTGGCACTACTGCTAAAATATACATTTTTTCACTATTAAAAAGCTACACTGTCTCTTAGCAACATATCCAAGGTTCCCGGGAAAATATTACAAAATAGCGAAGCAAGCAGCGCCGTAATTAGCTTTTTCTAATCGCCGCGAGCTTCTAGAATTGGGTCCATAGATAACCCAGAAATTGGTCCTGGTCTGGTCATACCTGCCTCCGCCATAGTTAGCGACATTTACCTGGGTACTTAGCTAATTACCAGCTCAGCACTGAAATCCAGCAAAGTGTAAAATACACACCTGATTTCAAAACTTCCGTAGATGTATCAACATTGCCTACGGTCCAGCTACCAGCCAAAACCAACACTATAATCCAAAGTTAACAAGATTACATTTTTTGCAGAACATCTCTAAAACGTGGGTAAATATGTATACCGTGGCATGGCGTAACCGGCTGGTAAAATCTTGTGTCAATATTTTTCAGAGGCGAGTTTATCGGCTCTTGCGCATGCCTCCCCCCCTCATCGCCTCTTCCCTCCCCCCGCCCACATGCAAGTGCGTGGCAACTGGCAACTATGGCAAACCGTTTAATGGTCACGCAATGGTGTTTGCTTTGAAGTGTGAACTCTGTTGCCATAGCGAATGTTGTAGGTGCTTCGGATTTTATGGCGTGTTGTCGCTTAGCATTCTTGATACAAAAATAATATTCACTATTTAGGGTTTCGCAGCTAAATGGCAAAAAACGGAGTGATGATAATTTCGTCATGTCCGTCTGTCCGTCCGTATGTTATACCGTTATATGTTTTAGTCGAATTTTGGAACAACAGTCTACATCAATGAAATATTGATGGTAAACATATTTTTTGAACTGCTATCCCTAAGGCTTAGAATTATAGAGCGAACTCCGACTAAGTCTAATCGTTGCTTAGTCTGTCTGTCTGTTTTTTCTTGTAAAAAAATGCTCGAACTACGTCGAAGTTAGATTTAATAATTCCAAATCCTCACTGAGTTCTTTTCTTTGACTTAAACTTAGTCGAAGTTCGCTCTATAGATCTCAGCGTAAGAGGCAGTAAAGTTGTATTGACATATTTCGACACATGTACCTGAGCGAAGAATTAGGTGTTTAAAAATGGCTTCGATGTTTATAAATTGTCTTTATTTGGATCAATGATTGGTGAGATACTCGCTTCTAAACCATATTATACTCAAGTTAGGAATATAGAATCGTATCAATAGGCTACATCACGTTTTTTATTATATTTTTCTAACAAACACGTTCCATTTTTGGACAGTGCTAATTGGCTTGCTTGTCAGTTAGGAGCTAAAGCTTTATCTATAAATGTAAATGTTATATCCAAATGTTTTTGGGTGTGTTAATCTTACCGGTTGTGTCTAGATTTGGTAAAATTTGTTAATAAACTAAATACGTTTGATGTCAAACCCTCTTTGACTTTGCATGTTTCATGTACATATTTTTAGTAAGATGTTATGTTAAACCACTTTGTTTTATCTTAACTTTATGCTCCTGATTATAAGCTGCCACCTTCTGTGGTGACCCTATTGTTCATTTGCCAACTATTGCAATGAGAAACAGGTTTATCCTCGCTGTGAATCTGATCTTACGCCCGAATGTTCAAACGCTACTCAACTTTAACGCTTCTTACATTGATTTTCGCCGTGCAATTTTGACACATAAGGAGGCCTTAAACGATTTAAGGCGACTTTAAGTGTATGAGCATTCGACGGTTAATAGCAAAAAAATTACACCATACCTATACCACATCCATAAAACTACATTAAGGAAATCCTGTTTTATCCTACCGCATCAAAATAATCCTGAATATATTTTACTACCCATAAATATACAACCGGGAATCGAACAGCGTACCCTTCCAGACGTAACATCAACGGCGCCGTTGGCCTCGTAAAATGCCCTTTACGGTGATCTACTTATTTTGGCAAGTGCGGTAGACAATATCTGTGTTCATTACATAAAGTAGCTATAAAATAGTAATGTTTATTTATGATAATCCTGATAATATCGCTTTCTTTGTCCTAGGTTCGGTTCCCAGGTCGCGCGGGGTGTTTTTCTATTTACCCAACTGGATCCCTAATTGGTGGGTTGACATCAGGCAGGCAGCGGATCATAAAAATTAACCTGAATCCTTTTGCGTAACATGTTGTAAAAAGTGTGTTGAGCCGATCCTACATTAACGTGGGATAATGGCAAGTATCAGAAGGATCCAGTCTCGCATAAATGGTGTTAGAGGAACACCCCGTTAGAATTCGAATCCCGGACCTCCCGGTTCACCACCCATATACACTGCCATTAGACCAAGTAGGCGACATCTAGTTTCTACTGTGAAATTGATTAAAGTAGTTATACTTCTTTTGGCGCGTTTTGATGAGAGTAAAATGGACCGACGATGGGATAAGTTATGAAAACTTATCCCATCGTGACCAAATTTAACTAGGACCACCCTTGGAATAATAAGCACTATTGAACACATATGTAAAGAATAGTTAATATCGGTTCACATTTGGCGGAGATATCGCGTAACAAACATACTAACAAAATTTGACAGCCTCCGTGGCGCAGCGGCGAGTAGCCGGCTGTGAAGCGAGAAGCCGCGGGTTCGATTCCCGCACCGAGACAAATGTTTGTGTGGCCCACACATATTTGTTTCGGGTCTGGGTGTTGTGAGAGCGCGCGTCTCTCATAGTCTCTGACACCCACGATACAGATCTTACCTAGTGTGGGGTCAGGACTAGGTGTGTGACTGTTGGGTGTATTTATTATTATTTATTTATTATTAAATACAAATGAATTAAGTACCTTCTTTTCCTGAAGTCGGCCGACAATTGAGAACTGTGCGCGCACACCGTTACGGCAACCCGACAGTGTGAAGTTCGTCATCATCATCATCAGCCATAGGACGTCCACTGCTGAACATAGGCCTCCCCCAAAGATTTCCAGATCGACCTGTTGGAAGCGGCCTGCATCCAGCGACTTCCTGCGACCTTTTATAGTTCGTCATCAAATATACTTATTTTTAAGTGTGTATTTTTGCTAATTATTAAGCTTTTTTAACCGACTGCAAAAAGGAGGAGGTCCTCAATTCGTCTGCATTTTTTTTATGTATGTTACGCGATATCTCCGCCAAATGTGGACCTATTTTCAAAATACTTTTTTTTATTCAATAGACTTTATTCCACGGGCGGTCCCATATAAATTTGGTCACAATTGGATTTGAAGTCGGTCCGTTAAGTTTTAAAACTTGCGATTATTATTCTTAACTACGCCAAATAAATATAAACGCTCGTACATAAGTAGGTATTCGTACCAATTTTTGTATGTAGGTCCAATTCGAGACATCGTCCATTATCATAAGATGTTTTTCACTGGCTCCGTAAACATGTTTACTGTTTACCTATCGACATCCAATTTATGTATTTTGATCTCCTATTCAGTGATTTTCCTTGTTATACCGACGGGTCGTGTATCCAACGCCGCCATTCGCCAACGTCAATCTACAGGAGACGAAATAAGCAATATAGGATAATAATGTTATTTTGTTACAAGGTTTGGGAGTTATTAGGATTACGTAACGTTTTGCTACAAGTAACATAAATAAATAACATGCAATTACAGTAATCTTATAGGCAATTATCCTTTGTAGCCTCTTTGGTCTAGTAGCAATGTATATAGGCTGTGGGTGCTGGGTTGAAATCCCGACGCAAAATGTGGTTTTTCTAACACTATATGGGTTTGGATTTTTCAGAGGCGATGTAATTTTTTCTTATCTGGGCACGGCAAAGTGACTACACTGCACCTGATGGTAAGCGTAGTGCAGTCAAAAAAAACTAGAGACCACTAACAAACAATGGGTTTATCAGTGGTCGTCAGAATCTTGCCGGCCTGTTTATGCTTCTTCACACTCCGAATCCGAAGAGCGAAGAAGCAAATCGAGGGGCTTGCGACAAGACCAGCGGCTGACCGATGCAGATATAGGGATACCCCCATACCCGTCTCAACTCTCAACCAACCATCAATTCATGCCGCAAGCCCCCGAGGGAACCGGAAGTACACTAGCTGATCCTTGAACGCAAACCACGCTCGGAGTGTGGGTCACTATGGCAGGTTTTAGCACCATGTGTATGATGGTCGCCATCCGGTCGGATATGAATATGCTACCACCAGCAATATGATTAAAATGTGTTGTCTGCAAACAGCTTTAATATTACTAGAGAGAGGATTTCAAGTAAGTTTCACTGCAAAAGAATAGAGCTTAAACGTCAGTAGCGCCATCTACCACTTACCACAATGCGTGGACGCTTATTACAATTTACACCTTAGAATTTTCTGTGAATGTTCAAGAATCACATAGACAATTGGGTACATGACTAACATACATACATAAGCTCACGCCTGTATCCCCGAAGGGGTAGGCAGAGGCGCACTAGCCAACTAGTACACCCACATTTCGCCTAGCTTAGTTCCGTCCTAGATGTGATAGGGGGCGAGCCTATCGCCATATCGGGCACAAATTCCAGACTCCGGAGTGATATGGAAAAATCCAATATCACTTTGCCCGACCCGGGGATCGAACCCGGGACCTCACGACTAGTACCGAAATACAACCACGCCACCGAGGCAGTCAGCACGCAGGGTACTTGACTATTTTTTAAAAAATAATTTTATATGAAATTTACGCCATCTAAAATATAGCACTGAAATAATCATTGACATATTCTCAAAAATAAAGTTATAAGCATTTGAAATTTGGTGTAGCCTTCAAACTGCGGAAAAGAGAAGTATCAGTATAATCACGTCAGGGCCACAACTGTACGCGCGTTAGAAAGGGATAACAATATATCCCCACAACGTCCCCACTCTTGCTCATTGCAGAATTTAAAATATCAATTACTGACTCATTTTTCAACCAATTTCGATGCAGATTTTACAGAAGAGTTTTGTTTTTGTTTTATTTGCTAGTACATATAAAAATGTGTATAAAATCAAACATGGTCAAGTACCGAATTTTATTGTCTAAACATTATTACGCTGGCACGACCTTGCGCACGTATGTTTCAACTACGACTGAATTACTTATTACCTCAAGGTAACAACTTTTAGTTCACAAGTTTCGTTGCTACTGTCCCGACTATGTACTATTGAATGTCATTGACTAGAAAATAGCATTTCCTAAAGTATAAACAAACACATTTCTTATAAACAGTTATCTATATCAGTCAATAAAAACAATAAGAGCGAACGATTTCTTTGTCTGGTATCTAAATCCGTGGCGATACCAAACCGCGGCTCAGGCCCGGCCGTTTGTCCTCGGATTACACGATACACCCCCATTTACCCTCACAAGTATCAATTCATCCCTCGCAGGCCGTCTTATTTG
The DNA here is from genome assembly GCA_036417725.1 of Clanis bilineata. Lineage (NCBI taxonomy): Eukaryota > Metazoa > Arthropoda > Insecta > Lepidoptera > Sphingidae > Clanis > Clanis bilineata. The sequence goes on along the minus strand of CM071139.1, from coordinate 445,559 downwards.
ATTCCCGGGACGAAATATAAATCCCCTGTGCGTTTCTCTTTTTATTTCTTTACTAGCTGACCCGCGCAACTTCGTCTGCGTATGAGAGAGAGGGTTGAAAGAGTGAGTCGTAGGCACCTATAGCACAATAATTCTAAAAAGGTACCTAATGATATGTTTTGCTAAACTTCGAGAGATAGTACGTGACTTCGGTGCGGTTCCGTCAATCACCCCGTCTGTCACCCCGTCTGTCACCTCGTCTGTCACCCCGTCTGTCAACCCGTCTGTCACCCGTCTGTCACCCGTCTGTCACCCCGCATGTCACCCAGCCTGTCACCCGTCTGTCACCCCGTCTGTAACCCGTCTGTCACCCCGTCAGTCACCCCATCAGTCACCCTGCCTGTCACCACATCTGTCACCCCGTCTGTCACCCTGTCTGTCACCCCGTTTGTCACCCCGTCTGTAACCCGTCTATCACCCCGTCAGTCACCCCATCAGTCACCCTGTCTGTCACCCCGTCTGTCACCCCGTATGTTACCCCGTCTGTGACCCCGTCTGTCACCGCGTCTGTCTTCCCGTCTGTCACCCCGTCTGTAATCCGTCTGTCACATCGGCTGACACCCCATCACTCACCCCATCAGTCACCCTGTCTGTCACCCTGCCTGTCACCCCGTCTGTCACCCTGTCTGTCGCCCCGTCTGTCACCCCGCCTGTCACCCATCTGTCACCCCGTCTGTCACCCCGTCTGTCACCCCGTCTGTCAACCCGTCTGTTACCAGTCTGTCACCCCGCCTGTCACCCGTCTGTCACCCCGTCGGTCACCCCGCCTGTCACCCCATCTGTCACCCAGCCTGTCACCCATCTGTCACCCCGGCTGTCACCCGTCTGTCACCCCGCATGTCACCCGTCTGTCACCCCGTCTGTAACCCGTCTGTCACCCCGTCAGTCACCCCATCAGTCACCCCGTCAGGTATCCCTTAGTCACCCCATCATTCAACCCGTCGGTCAACACTAAAAGAATTTTTCAATTCGAACCAGTAGTTTCTGAGATACCAACTTCCCCGGCTTTAAACATTTTCCATTTCTGCTCCGCTACTATTGGTCATAGCGTCAAAAAGAATTTTTCAAATCGAACCAGTAGATACTAACGACACTCAATTGTTTTGCCTTCCCGGAACCTCTCCACTAATACTTGAACTTTATGGTATGGTATTAAAGTTCAAATTGACTTTTAAGTATTATTACGAATCGATTGTATGGGAGTACAGAAAAGTGTTGTTTTTAGACTTTTTCAGACAATTTTTCATTTTTTTCTCTCCGTAAGAACCATCCTCGTACTTCGAGGAATATTCTAAAAAAAGAATTAGCGAAATCGGTCCAGCCGTTCACGCGTGATGCGATGACAACGGAAAACGGGTTTCATTTTTATATATATATAGATTAACATTTAGAGGAACTGGGTTTTGTGTTTGTGCAATGGAAACATTTATTAAAACTTTCGAATGTTTCATCAGAAACCCCTTAATGATCATTTTATCGACCGACTTCCAAAAAGGAGGAGGTCCTCAATTCGTCTGTATTTTTTTTATGTTACGCGATATTACCGCCAATGTGGACCGATTTAATAAAAATGGGTTTGATAGACAGATATTCCAAAAATTCATACGTAATTTAACATATCTATGATTTCACGTTTGACGAAATTCATCCATGGCGTAGATGAAACTGGGTTCAGCATACCACGATCATGATCCACGTTTTTAATTAGTTGTTATCCAAGTTATCTGGTATTTAAGTGCCAACCAAGCCCATAAGCTCGGCGATGATGTTATGCTAATCCCAGTTTTTGCACGGTTATACCAAATACAGAGAGATGGAGGCAGGTTTCCGTATAAGGACGGTGTTTTTTCATGGCATAGAGCTAGTAATGATGATGCGAACGCAATCACAATGACACGTGGCTACAAGTCATTAGTGATTTCTTAAGGCGATGACGCGTCATTATTGAGAAGCATAATGACAAAGACATTTAATATTACATAGACGGTACAACAACTCGAAAGCTGTCAACCAAAAGTTGTTACCTCGTGGTCAAAAGTCACTTAGTATTCATTTCAAAAGATTAGCTCGTTCAAATAAACTTATAACTACGGTCTACCGATTTTCAACTGTAATATCCATCTTATACAACCATCAGCGTCATTTATCTAGCGTTATCTAATACAAGGTAACAAATGTGAGTGGTAGAGCCGCGCTGTAGACAGTAACGGCTACAGCCCGAATGGGCCGGTTCGACCGGTTTGATACCACTGTCTCACAGAACACCGACGTAAAGTGGCAGCTTGCTGTCGCGTTTCGTTCGGTGAGTGAGATTTCCGGAGGCCCATTTCCCCCCCTCCCTTGCACAATCCCTTTTCCGTAGGCTCATTGCACCCCTCCATTTCACAATCCCTTTTCCCTCCCCTTCTATTCCCTTCTATTACGTTGGCAACACACCCATGATTCTTTTCGTGTCTTGGGTGTCTATGGGCGATGGAGATTACTTACCATCAGGTGACCCATCTGCTCGTTTGCCAGTCTGTGCTAAAAAAATATATATATGCATTGGCAAGGCAAAAATAAAACCTTTCTATAAAATAAAAAAAATGGGCAAGAAACTGGGGGTTGCTTTTAAAAAATCCTTTAAAACATGAATTTTATTTATTACTTGAAATGCAAAATAGCACATATTAATTTAAAATTAGAACAGCTTATTTTAATATCTGGCAGCATTATGGTATTTTCCTGTAACTTTGAATAATATTTATGTGAGGGTAGTCGCAGAGTGCGCCGTGCGGGCGAGCGGCCGCGGCATTTTCGTTGTGAATACCAACTAACGAATTAACTGTGTTATCGAGTGATTTTGTTAACTACGGTGTGGAGGATCGATGTGTGTGATAGTGCATAATTAGTGAAGTGGTTTTTAAGAACATCTGGTAAGGTATCGCTTGTGTATTTCACATAGACACATGGTCTACAGATACGAACGACGGCATATCCATTAATATTATCTCTTGCATTATAACATATTATGAGATATAACTAGCCCTTAACCGGTAGTGATCAAGCGCCGCTAAATGTCGCCTTCCGCGCTTCGAACCCGCACTTCCTACATCGGGTCACCAGTTAGGAAGTGAGCATAATCACTGATACACTTTAAAAACGTGACAACATGATTAATGATAATATTGTTATAATATTTATATTTTTTAACAATAATACCACGAGAAAAGGTTTCGGAATATATTGGATATTTGTTTATTTGTAGTATTATGTATAAAAAATTGTTTTACTTTAGCAGTGTTTTGTCTCTTTCACTCTCAAACTATTTGAGGTAAGGAAGGAATGGATGGACATTTGACAAATAGAGGTCATTGACACTCCTATTCTTATTTGAATCGCATTGTAAGACCCATAATTGTTTCAAATCTAAGCATAGCTTAATTTCTTTGAGTAGCTAGACCCATTAGTTTCTTGTAGTTCCTGACGCCCTGTTATATTTATTGTATATGGCATTAAACCTTATTTAACAAAACGAGTTACTATGCAAGAAAATCGATGTAATTTCATATGTAATCGGGGGTTCCTTTTAGGATTATGTAGCCAAATGTTAAAAAGGAAACCCCTATGATTTCATCATGTTTGTCTCTCCGTTCGTCATAGACGACACAACATAGACGTGTGTATGATATCCATGATCTATAAATCTCGGAAAGGATTATTCAAAAATCTTTAAACTTGTTTATTTAATCAGGTTTTTGATAATATATATTTATAGTACTAAAGAAAGTCACCCCATACAATTTACATCTTATTGTTCGGACCCCAACTAAACCATAATGCATGAAAACTTTAGTAAACCATTCACTAATCACTGCACTTCAATACAATAGTACTGTCACAGTTATAAAACCATACAGTCTGCCATACATACGAATGGAATATGGAGTATTAATCTATGCCAATAGTATGAAGAGGAAAGATTTTTTATATAACATAACACAAGGTCACGTCTGTATCCCCGAAAGGGTGGCAGAGGTGCACTAGCCAACTAGTACACCCACATTTCGCCGAGCTTAGGTCCGTCCCAGATGTGATAGGGGGCAAGCCTATCGCCATATCGGGCACAAATTCCTGACGCCGGGCTGATATGGAAAAATCCGATATCACTTTGCCCGAGCCGGGGATCGAAACCGAGACCTCGGGACGGTAGTAGCACCGAAATACAACCACGCCACCGAGGTAGTCTTTTTTTTATATTTTTGTTTATAATAAATAAGTTCAGAACTACTGAATCGATTTTAGAAATTCTTTTACCTTTGGAAAGCTATAATACCATCAAGTAACATAGAAAACGTATGATTCCCATGGGATATCCACGTCGTGACAATAGCTAGTATTTCATACAATTTGAAATGACAAGTTGAAGTTGATACAGACTTGATGAAAATCTGAATGGCATGATTTTTGATAATGTTTCATGAATCTATTTTTCTTGCTACTCACCATACCCACACCACTGTGGGATCGGTAAAGTTCCTTTCTTTAATGTTCAAGTGTATTTGAACCGCGTTCACTGCCTTTATATGGCAAATGTATGAGATTTTAAATAGATATCATGGTTGTGCGTCAAACTTTAAGCGAATCCATGGTCGAATATGATTCCTACCAACCCCTTTTTTCTTTCTACCTGCCCCTATCCCACCTTAATGTGGGGTCGGCGCAACACATTTTTCAAACATTTTGCAGAAAGGATTTGGCAAAGTTTTCACGACTGGCTACCTGCCTGACGTCAACATCTCTAGGGATCCAGTCCCGGGCAAATTAAATTAGAAAATTCGCCCGACCTTTTGAGTGGTAGAGCCACGCTGTAGACAGTTACGTCTACAGCACAAATGGGTCGGCTCGACCAGTTTGATACCATTGTCGTAAACCGACGTAAAGTGGCAGGTTGCTGTCGCGTTTCGTTCCGTGAGTGAGATTTCCGGTGGCCCATTTCCCCCCCTACGTTTCCCAATCCCTTTTCCCTCCCCTTCCATTTCCTCTTTTTAGGTTGGCAATGCACCCATGATTATTATTATGTCTTGGGTGTCTATTGAAGGTGGAGATCACTTACCATCAGGTGACCCATCTATTCGTTTACAAGTCTCTGCTATTAAAAAAAAAACCTGGGAATCGAACCCACAACCTCCCCGTCCACAGGCCATGTATGCTGCCACTAGAACAAAGAGGTGACAATTTAATTTCAAAGATTCCTACCAAGGCCTAAGCTGTATAATTTTTATTCTATAGTATAACAATGGACTACAAGTCTGACAATAGAAACGAAAGTGTCCGCGCGATGGTAGTGAACAGTATGACACCGGCGTGGCGCGGCGTGGCGCGGCGTCCTACTTGATTGCCGAGCCGTCACAACGCACTGAAATTCAGTTAACTGTGCACTGGCGCGTTACATGCATACGTTACAGATTTGTATGTGTTCATGTTATTAGGAAATGTGTTGATATTGCCCGTGTATTACGCACTACAATGGCAGGGTATATGGTCTGTGAACTGGGGGGAGGTCGTGGGTTCGATTCCCAGGTCAGGCGGAGTGACTTGATCGCCCAGAAGGGGGTTGACGTCAGGCAGCCTGTAATAAAAACGAACTTATTTAAGTCTATTTCGTCTTGAAACCTCACTTGCTTAAATATGTTTTTATGTTCTTAGTAAATATGATAAATTAATGTTCCTTGTAAAATGCCCCTTAATTATAAAACTATTAAAGCGCTGCTTATCTTTAACCATAGGTTGTCCCTTTCATTTTTAAACCATGTAACGCAAGGAAAGTGACAGGCTATTCTTAGGAAAGATAAGCGATTTTTTTTATAAGTAAGCCCCAATATTGCCTTTGTCTAGAATCTAGATAATATCCGAATATACTGTGCAAACGCTTGTTATCGCAATAATCTCTGTATTATTCCTAACTTAAAAATAAAATTGTGCATAACAATAATACATTCGTATATTTTTCTGCCAAAGATAAGACTAAATTATTAAGAATTATTACATAATAAATTTAGAATATTTAAAGTATAAAAAGAATATTTCCACTAGGTTATATTTACATGAAACTAGTTTTGTGAATAAAATACCGCTTAAATTGCATATTATCTGATTAATTCTTACGGTTATTTTTGTGAAACTTCATTTAAAAAATGCAATAAAACATTAATTTAATTTTGATATTTTTTCATTATTTTCGCCTCCTTGGTCTAGTGGCAGCATGTATGGGCTGTGGGCCGGGAGGTCCTGGGTTCGATTCCCAGGTCTGGCAAAGCAAATTTTCTAATTTAATTTGCCCGGGACTGGATCCCTCGCAGGGGGTTGACGTCAGGCAGGCGGCCGGTCGTAAAAACTAAGCCAAATCCTATCTGCAACATGCTTAAAAAAAAGTATGTTGCGCCGACCCCACATAAGGTGGGATAAGGGCAGGTAGAAGAAGAAGAAGATTGTTTTTCATTATTTTATTAATGACTAATGTATGAATGTTGTCATACTGTACCAGTAATATAGTTCAACGGGTTTGGTTCATTACCATAATCTGTTGGTAACAAAGCACACGGACAGACAAAGCAGCATTATTAGCCAATACTGTGTGAGACTGGGTGAATGCCTTATGGACATCGACCTCACTGAAGACTCGTCGCACGAAGAACAGGTAACAAGAGTATATGGGGGCATTTCCGCGAAAAAAAGTCATTACCGTCGTAATGGTAATGACTCATATGACCACGGTAATGATATACCCTTAATAGTATTATAATTAATAATTGTTATCTATGTAATCTAACGACTGCAGCGATAGCTCAGTTGGGTGTGGTACGGACTGCCGAGACGAGTGTCGGAGGTTCGAGACCAACCACAAAAAAAAAGAGCATACACCTTTGACTTTTCTATGTTAGAAAGAAGAAAGAAAGAAGAAAGAAAAAGAAAATTGTTAATTAAAAAAAATGTTAATTGTGTTTTCATTGTGAAATATCGCTTGCTATAACGGTGAAGGAAAACATCGTGAGGAAACCTGCATACCCGAAAATTTCTCCACAAGAAATTCGAAAATATGTGAAGTCTACCAACCCGCATTAGGCCAGCCTGGTAGACTAAGGCCTAACCCCTCTCAGTAGTAGAGGAGGCCCGTGCCCAGCAGTGGGACAATAATATTACAGGGCTTAATATTAAAATTATTATCTATATAATGGAATTTGTGCCCGATATGGCGATAGGCTCGCCCCCTATCACATCTGTGACGGAACTAAGCTCGGCGAAATGTGAGTGTTCTAGTTCGCTAGTGCGCCTCTGCCTACCCCTTTACCCCTTCAGTTGAATCGAAAGAAATAACGATCTTGTTGGGTAGAGTTTTAGGGCCTCCAGCCCACCTAGCCTTTGTCGTTTATTTTCATACAGTATTGTAGACAACACGTAAACAACATCTCTACAGTCTGTTATAGATATATCGTGACACGCGTGCTTGCCGGGCAAATGTCTCAATCGAACCAACCGCAACAGCAAGTTAATCCACGTTGATTTTCTGCGGAATGAAAATCGAACGGATCGAGCCAGCCATTCATGCTGTAGACATAACTGTTTCTACTCATTTTGAAAACAAAATACTAATCTCCAAGTAATATTCAATTAGCACGTTTAACCTGTTTTTAATAACTGAGTCATAATAAACCACATGCGTTAACATACATATTGATATCGGCCGATACAGCCACGCCTCCGGTGCCGACCAACCAGTGAATTTTCCTTGTTAAGAAAAAACAAGTTTACGTGGTTTATTCCATTAATAACGTGTATCACGTGTCTAGATGGACTGTGAATGTAAAGGCCTAGTTAATAATAAATAAATAAATACACCCAACAGTCACACACATAGTCCTGACCCCACACTAGGTGTAACCTGTATCGTGGGTATCAGAAACTACCAGAGACTTTCGGTCTCATAACACGCAGACCTGATAAATATCTGTGGGCCACACATACATTTGTCTCTGTGCGGGAAACGAACCCGCAACCTCATGTTACACAGCCGGCTACTCGCCCGCTGCGCCACGGAGGCTGTCGTTGTTCGTGTAATTTTTTTAGCAACGACTGGCAATCGAACACATGGGTCACCTAAAGGTAAGTAATCTCCACGGTCCATAGACACCGAAGGCACAAAAATAATTATGGGTGCGTTGCCTACCCAATGGGAGGGACCAAATGGGAGAGAATTAGGGATTTGGGAGTTGGGCCACCGGGATTCTCACTCACCGAACGAAACGCGACAACAGAGTAGTGTGTGTTTTGAACTCAGAACTTCTAACAAACCTCCCGGTCCACAACCCTTAATGCCGATATACTCGTACATCGCCACTAGACCAAAGAGGCGACAGATTTTAGATAGGCCTTATACTGTATTTAAAAGAATATTTTATTTTATAAAAATAATAAGTTAAATATTTGTCCCGCTTCACCATCACATTTCAAGCATTTTTAGAAAGGATTCGGCTTAATTTTTAAGAACGACAGCCTGCCTGACATCATACCCTTCTCGGGAAACAAACAAATCTTAACCTATGCTAATGTCGAATTGGCCACCTTATTTTTGCAGTCGGTTAAAATGTCCCACTTTATCGACTGACTTCCACAAACGGAGGAGGTCCTCAATTCGTCTGTATTTTTTTACGTATGTTACTCGATAACTCCGCCAAATGTGGACCGATTTTCAAAATTCTTGTTGTGTTCGATAGAACTTATTTCAAAGATGGACCCGTATAAATTTGGTCACGATCGGTAAATTGGAAGTCGGTCAGTTAAGTTTTTAAACTTTTGATTATTTAGGGCTTAACGTCAACCCTTTCCGGGGCAACAACAACTTTTAATCTATGCTTATTAACTAATGTCGAATTGGTCACCTCATTTTTGCAGTCGGTTAAAACTCCCGCGGTATCTAGACGTGCATTCCCTGTGTCGCCCTGTTCCCCGTAGGTATTGCGTCACTGTACTACGCACAAACAGGTAATATTTCATCATATCGAGTATTGCACCACTTTTGTGCGGACATCGGGAATTCGGATGATGGATTGTATTCAAATTGCTGTGGTGGTAACGTATTAGGTCGTTGTTGCGGTTATCTTCCGTCGTATGTCGCCTTCGTGGTGTAGAGGTAGTGGGCTGTGGATTCTAAGGTCCTGGGTTCAAATCCCATATTGGACATAGCGGTTTTGTTAACACTATGTGCCCAGTACTGGATCCTGCAAAGAGGGTTGACGTCTAGCTAGTCGTATAAAACCGAATCCTTTCTGCAACATGTTAGAAAAAGCGTTTTTCACCGACCCCGAATTAGGCAGGCACAAGGAAAAGATGATGACTTCTCATCAGACTGTTCCAGGCCATAGAGTTACTTTAGTTACGTAACGTTAGTCACTTTTCATTCTTTCTACCTGTCCTTATCCCACCTTAATGTGGGGTCGGCGCAAGACACTTTTTCAAGCATGTTGCAGAAAAGGATTTGGTTTAGTATTTACGACCGGCCGTCTGCCTGACGTAAACTCCCCCTGAGGGATCCAGTCCCGGGCAAATTAAATTAAAAATAGCTTTACCGGGCTTGGAATCGAACCCAAGACCTCCCGGTCCACAGCCCATACATGCTGCCACTAGACCAAGAAGGCGGATAATTCACAATATTAGACTATTAAGTAGAATAATCTTCTCCGTAAGAACATTTCTTCAAAATCGGTTCAGTAAACAAGGATCAGATACACATGCACGTTATGATGTGTACAAACAAACAAAACTTTAACATTAACAAGCACCATCAATCAGCACTCGCGGGAGAATCACACTATTCTGCGAAACTCGATGTCGACAATAATAACTCTTATTGCAACGGGATAAAGGTGTATTATGGCGAAATGTTCAGTGTTGCGTCATCTGCTATAAAGAACGCGTAAACAGTTATTTCAATAAATAGTCGTTTAAGGAAATTGCTGTTTCGTATGTAGTTTACTTATGAATCTTTTCCTCTGTCTGCCCATATCCCACCTTAGTGCGGGGTTGGCGCAAACTCTCTCTCTCCAAGCATGTCGCATAAAGGATTTGGCTTAATGTTTGCGACTTCTTTGGGATCTAGTTCCGGACAAATCATGTTTGAAAAAACTACTGGCTTGACCTGGGAATCGAACCCAAGATCTCTCAGTCCTCAGTGCATATACGCTGCGACCAATGAAGCGACGACGTAGTCCACTTATGAATAACATAAAATTATAGATGTTTATTTAATAGATTACCAAAATATTTTCTCTCTCATTAGTAGAGGAGGCCCTTGCCCAGCAGTGGGTCAGTATTTTTTTTTTATATATAGAAGAGAGGGCAAACGAGCAAGTGGGTCACCCGATGTTATGTGATCACCATCGCCCATAAACATCCACAATACCAGGGGAATCATGGATGCGTTGCCGGCCTTTGAGGTAGATATAGGCTCTTTTTTTGAAGGTCTCTAACTATATAGGGCTAATATTATTATTATTTTATACCAAAATATTGGACCTCCAAAATATTGGAAAATCGCTTCACATTGGCCGCTTCCGTCAGTTGTATCTGGGGATCTTTGGGCTAGCCGTCCGTGTCAGTGGGCGTCCTGTGGCTAATTACGTAGCTTTACCTGTGGAGTCGATAGAGGTCACCGTATCCAGGAGATTCTTGTAACATAGAGTCGGATTGAGGAGCCTCCTCTTTTCGGTCCTCATGTCGGTTAATATTGATTCTCATCAATCGAGTTTGAGAACTTGGATACGTGTATATTGAAATGATCACACGTCGCGTTTCCTCCATTTATTTACAGTTTACTAACAACGATATCGTATTTGTAAACTTAAACGTATGTCCGGCGAATACATTCCAACCGCGGTGTATACCAAATACTTGAAAGATATTTAAATTTTAACCGATTTATAAATGACTGCCGCGGTGGCGTAGTGGTATTGCGTGCGCGGTACCTATATTGGCCTGAGGACTCGGGTTCGATCCCCAGGTCGGGCAGAGTGATATTGGTTTTTTCAGTGTCAGCCCGGAGTCTGGAATTTGTGTCCCATATGGCGATAGGCTCGCCCCCTATCACATCTGGGACGGGACTAAGCTCGGGGAAATGTGGATGTTCTAGTTCTCTAATTCGCCTCTGCCTATCCCTTCGCGGATACACGAGGAACCATGTATGTAAAAATTACCCCTAAAACCGCCCCAACTAACCATTAAGTCATGGCGCAAGCCCCTCGAAAGATCCAGATTATTGGAACGCTAAATGAACAAGGTGCATCACTATGGCAGATTTGTACACCATGTGTACGGTGGTGACCATTCGAGCGAATATAATATCACCAGCAGATATCCTAATAAATACCTTAAGTTTGATATCCAGTCGTATACGGTCGAACGACATACGGTCTCACAAGTTCTCAAAACCCTAGACCATCTCTTTTTTTATTCGGGCACGGCAAAGTGATTACACTGCACCTGGTGGTAAGCGTAGTGCAGTCACAAAAAACTAGCGACCACTGTCAAACATTGGGTTTATCAGTGGTCGTCAGAATCATGCTGGCCTATTTATGTTTCTTCACACTCCGGATCCGAAGAGAGAAGAAATAAATCGAGAGGCTTGCGACAAAACAGGCGGATGACCGATGCAGATACCGGGATACCCCCATACCCGTCCCAACCAACCATCAAGTCACTCGAGAGGACCTGAAGTACACTGGCTGATTCTGGCATGCAAACAAAACACGGAGTGCGGGTCACTATGATAGGTTTTAACACCATGTACGGTGGTCACCATCGGATACGAATACCCTACCACCAGACAAGCATTAATGATTCTATTTCGGAATACTGGTTTTCAAACGAAACGATCGTCCATTTACATTTTGATACGACAATAAAACGTAATTTAGTTGGTATTTTTATTATATGTATGTCTAAAGTCCATCGAGATTTCCAATGCATTATTCATGATGCCAGGATTGTTGTTGAACTAAAACAGAATAACTTAGTCTCTGTATAAACAACTCTATAAACACGTGTTTAGATAATAGATTCTTATTTTTTTTTTTGCAGTGAACCTTGAAGTTGTTTTTGTAGTTGTAGCTGGTGTTGCCAGATGTTCTCTTTTGCGGGACCTCGTGTTTTTTCGTCCCTTTAGAATTCATCTGTAGTGTAATTTTAACTGAAGAAGGTCGTTTAGTTATTAAAAAATCTTTGAATTGAACAAGAAAACATTTCATTGATCAATGAAAATAAAGATTATTTTGTGCAATGAATTTTTACAATCACGTTGGTTTTAATTTGGTAACTTTTTTTTCATTCTAATTGTTTCTGTGACGTAGTGAATCAAGTTTTGAACAAAAGGCCGCAAATTCGACTCGTTTTGCGTTGTTTCCATTTGTTTTCTTTTTCCCGAAGACAAACAAACAGTCCTCCCAATAAGTAACGTAGCCGTGGAAAGGAAAGGGGATAAGGTATTTAGACCTTAGGAAGTTACTCGTAAGTCGTAATTCCTAACTCCCGTTACCCTTGTATGAGGTCTACCTTAAAAACCAATAACGTTTTACAAAATAAATATGCTATGAAAACTACCAAATTTTGAATGAAAAATCTGACCTTCATGTTTTATTTTACGTCCAACCCGTTTATTTTTAGGGGAATAGTTCCTCCAGGAGAGATTGTGACTGTTGAAAAATTCCCGGTATTTTAAAACATCTGGCATCACTAGTTATATGATACGTCACGCGGGGGTGTGTGTGTCTTACAACTCGTACATCGTACGATGTTGATTTACATATAATTGTCATATAATGTAACCGCCAGTGACCTCAGAATGTGATTCACGTCCAATTCTTCACCGTTTTGCGCTGAAATCGATGGCCTGGATACATTTTCCTGCTATTGTATTCAATCGATTGACTTCCTTCGTCATTTGAAGGTTTTTGTTGCTACATTTTTAATTAACTCTTTCTTCCCACCAGCCCTTATCCCACTTCACTGTAGGGTCGACGCAAAATATTTTTTCAAGCGTGTTGCGGGATGTATCTTCTCCTTTTTTTAAATTGGTTAAGGTAAAAGTAAATCGAAAGGCCTGACGGGGCAACCGCGTGACTAATGCAGACACTTTGAGACAAGGATATAGTAATAACATAGGGGTATCCTTGTGTCCATGTCCATTTTAGAGTGGTAGAGCCACGCTGTAGACAGTAACGTCTACAGCATGAATGGGCCGGCTCGACCGGTTAGATACCACTGTCTCACAGAAAACCGACATAAAGTGGCGGCTTGCTGTCGCGTTTCGTTCGGTGAGTGAGATTTCCGGTGGCCCATTTCCCCCCTCCCTTTCCCAATTCCTTTTCCCTCCCCTTTCATTCCCTCCTTTTAGGTTGGCAACGCAGCCATGATTATTTTTGTGTCATGTGTGTCTATGGGCGGTGGAGATCACTTACCATCAGGTGACCGATCTGTTCGTTTGCCAATCTCTGCTATAAAAAAAAAAAAAAAAAAAAAAAAAGAGATTTAATATTACTAACTATAGAGGGGCTATCAAGTAAGATTCTATATAAAGAAATTGATCTCAAACTTCAGTACCACCATCAACTACTTATTACAATGCGAGGGCAATTATTACAATTTACACCCGAGAATATTTTGTGAATGGTTAAGACTCACGTAAGATAAGTTTATTATCTCAATATTATTTCGCTGGCCGGCCTGGCGCGCGTATGTTTCAAATAAACTGAGCGACTTATGACCACTAGGTCATTACTTTTGGATCACAAATTTTGTGCTTTTGTCCCGTCTATATACTGTTGAATGGCTTTGGTCCATGTGCACACACACGTCCCTACTAATTATCAAGAATCAAGAAGAGTCAGATATATACTGGCTGATTCTGGAACGTGGTTCACACAATGTGTGTGGCTCAATGTGGCAGGCTTTAACGCCGTGTATATAGATTACGAAAAAAATACTGATAGCCGATGAGGCAGAATAGTTCTCGAGTGGAGACCACGTAACGGTAAGCGCAGCGTTATAGGTTCACCTACAAGGTGGCCATGGGAGGGGTGGGTACAAGGTGGACCGACCACCTGATAAAGGTCGCAGGAAGTCGCTGGATGCAGGCCGCTTCCAACAGGTCTATCTTGAAATCTTTGGGGGAGGCCTATATTCAGCAGTCCGTCCTGTGGCAGATTATGATGATGATGATGATGATATAAATTACAATTGTAAATACATAACATTCGTAAAGGTACATAACATGTTTAATCAAGATCAGAAACAACTGTACAAACCAACGGTTTTCATACGCGGAAAAATAACGAATTCCATTGAACATTTGTATGAATCATGTGTTATGGAAAATGCCAATATATCAAAGAACGAAGTTAATGGCGGAATTTTCTTAAGGAATTGCATATTTATTTTTAATTATAATTACATATATTTATATATAGTTGTAGAATTTACATTGATTTAGAAAATTTAGTAGAGCCACACTGTAGACAGTAACGTATACAGCACGAATGGACCAGCTCGACCGGTTTGATACCACTACTTCACAGAAAACCGACGCGCGACGTAAAGTGGAAACTTCATGTTTCATTCGGTGAGTGAGATTTCCGGTGGCCCATTTACCCCCCTCCCTTTCCCAATCCCTCTTCCCTCCGCTAACATTCCTTTTAGGTTAGCAATGCACCAAGATCTCTCAGAGAGGTTTGGCGTCAGGCAGGTGGCCGGTTTTAAAAACTAAGCCAAATCCTTTCTGCAACATCCTTGAGGAAATGTGTTGCGCCGACGCCACGTTAAGGAGGGATAATGCCAGAAAGAAATAAAAATTTCCACATGCTACTGTCCATCTTCACTGACGTTTGATGCATTAAACCACAACACTTAAAACTAACAAACACAGCTCTAGAGAATAATATGAAATAATTTTAACAATCGACGCCCACCCTGTCAGACTTCCCGTCAAAATCCCGTAATTGTTCATTGTTAAAAGGTAAAATTAGCTTAGTCCTATTACAGGATACCTACCAAGTCAAAAAACTATTTACACCGATCCAAAGATCCGAAAAGTCGCCTTTTGTATTCTCAGTGAAAAACCTTCCGAACATCAAATTGCCGAAACGACTTTCCCGAAGTCTCGTTTTAATCTGCCTACCTCCTAAATCAACGGCACAATGAGCCGGTGGGCACTACCGGCCCTCCCCTCCCCTCCCCCCACATATTACCTCCGAACTGAACAATAACTAACCCCGGGCGAACCATTAATTTCTTTGTGCCCAAGTTGTCGGTGAAAACTCCGTGTATTCTGTTTTTGTGTGGCCGTGATGTAAAGTTTCGTGAATATTTAAGTTATAAGCCTATGGCGTGTTAATCATATAAGTTATGTTATGTTTGAAAAAATACTAATTTTCCTATCATTGACTATGGCGTCATTGGTCTCGTAGCAGCGCATATGGATTGTGGATCGCGATGTGATTTTTCTATAACGATTTACTAGGGACTGGTACCCCCAGAGGGTTGACGTTAGAGGCAGCCGTTCGTGAAAACAAAGCCGAATCATTTCTGAATCATGCTTAATAACGTGTACTGCGCTGACCTTACATTGAGTGAAATTAGAGCAGATGAAAAGAAAGCAAGATTGAAATTTATTCTTGAGTATGTATTCAAGTTTCTTAGATGTAGTTTATTCTAGTATGTAGTTTTCTATAAATTTCGTAAGTATTTAAGTTTCTGTGATGTTTTTTTATTTACTGTAGCATTATTGACTAACGGCCGGTTTTAATAAATTATATCAGTTTAGAGTGCAGATAGATCGCGATTATGAACCAATCAAATCAAGTCATTTGAAGGAGTCATGTTCAAACTGCGTTCCTATTGGCTAATTTTTGTAATCTATCTGCACATTCGAACTGAGATTGTTTATAGGATCCGGGCGTAAGAGCAATCCAAATATATAACTATCGCTAACTAAATATAGCTATCGCTAATTAGCTCGGCAAAATATGGATGTTCTAGTACTCTAGTTCGCGTATGATTGAATCTTTGTATGTATGTAGCGTCATAGTTCTTTCAAATCGCTGTCTTCCGTACCACGGGCCGTAAGTTAATTTTCCGCCTTACCGTAGGCCCTCGCGTTTAAGTTGGCCATTTTATTGGCCAAGTCAGAGCATTGTGCGTGCTCTATTATTACAAATATTACTGTGCCCACGTTGGCATGTCGTTTCCAGAATTATGTATTATTATTTATATACTCGCCAACTTGGGTACCGCCTTTATCCTTTTTGTATTTCGTTTCTTTATCATGTTTCTTTGTCCGATGTTTTGGACAAATGTAATGAAGTGGGTTACTGTTTATGTTTCTCATGATTGTGGTGACATCTGCATGTATATTGAAGATACATTTTTGTTGGCTTTCTAACTGTCAGGTAGACCGTCTGCTCCAATCAATGTGCTCATTGCCTATGTTCGTTACCGTCACTCCTTGGACAGATATGTTGTCTATGTTTCCTATTGTTTATATTATATGAGTCGAAATCTTTGAAGGTCTATGTACTGCCTTCTTTATTTCTACCTGCCCTTATCCCATCAATGTGGAGTCGGCGCGACACACTTTTTCGAGCAAATTGCAATAAGGATTTGACTTAGTTTTTACGACCGGCTGCCTGACTCACGTCAACCCAGTCTGGGGAATCCAGTCCCGGGCAAATTAAATTAGAAACTTGCCTTGCCCGACCTGGTAATCGAACCCAGGACCTCCCGGTCCACACCCCATATATGCTGCCACTAGACCAAGGAGGCGACTTGTACTGCCTGATTCTATCAAAATACTTCTTTCAAATATGTGTTAATATTTCACGACTCAAAATAATTCTCAAATGAAATATCCTCATTCCACATCGTTAAAAGCGTCCCCAAATTTGCTCAGTACCACAAATCAGTTCCAACAACCCCTTTCAACCCGTGGCTTAAATAACAATGGTACCTTTTTAAAATGACATCACATAAAATGGGGAGATATCGTCAAATTTAAAACAAGCCGCTGTCATTCTATATTAAACCTTATTGCGTTAGAAATTGAGTAGTATGAGTGTATAGGGTGCATCGTTTTAGAATAGTCGGGATATATAATGCTCTACGGAAGCAGAAGTATTGGATTTTAGAGTGGTAGAACTACGCTGTAGACAATTACGTCTACAGCATGAGTGGACCGGCTCGACCGGTTTGATATCACTGTCTCACAGAAAACCGACGTAAAGTGGCAGTTCGCTGTTGCGTTTCATTCGAATGCGTGAGATTTCCGGTGGCCCAACTACCCCCTCCCTTTTCCCTCCCATTAGGTTAGCAACACATCCATGATTCTTTTTGTATCTTGGGTGTCTATAGGCGGTGGAGATTACTTAACATAACATAAACTCACGCCTGTATCCCCGAAGGTGTAGGCAGAGGCGCACTAGTGAACTAGAACACCCACATTTCGCCGAGCTTAGTTCCGTCCCAG
Organism: Clanis bilineata; assembly: GCA_036417725.1. Taxonomy (NCBI): domain Eukaryota; kingdom Metazoa; phylum Arthropoda; class Insecta; order Lepidoptera; family Sphingidae; genus Clanis; species Clanis bilineata. Next base: position 427,975 of record CM071139.1, on the reverse strand, counting down.
ATGTGATAGGGAGCGAGCCTGTCGCCATATCGGGCACAAATTCCAGCCCTGGGCTGATATGGAAAAATCCAATATCACTTTGCCCGACCCGGGGATCGTACCCGCAACCTCAGAACCGTAGTCGTACCGAAATACCACCACGCCACCGAGGCAGTGGAGATTACTTACCATCAGGTCACCCATTTGTTCATTTGCCAGTCTCTGGTATAAAAAAACTAAACAAAATAATAAGTACGATAGGAATAAGGAAGCGAGAGCGTATTTATCAAGGACCGCCCAATTACCTGATTTTACGACCGATATAAATCGCCATTTAAAAGATAACGTCGCCCTTTTTATGGCGGTTCGTGAATGTGTCGTATGAAATGCAACCTTTATAATTTGGCGCAATTAAAATTTTAATAGGGGATGTAGGGCGTTCTCATTTCGGAGTTACGGGGGCTTGGGTGAAAAATATTTGCGTGGATATAAAACAGATGTTTCATTGAGGAGCTGAGAGAACGCTTGCAGTAACAGCACTGGTGCAGAAAGCCTAGAAAAATATTATAACTCTTCCGAAACACATTTATGCGAGATAAGAGAAAGTTTAAGACTGCCTCGGTGGCGTAGTTGTATTTCAGTACCACTACCGTCCTGAGGTCTCGGGTTCGATCCCTGGGTCGGGCAAACTGATATTGGATTTTTCCATATCAGCCCGGAGTCTGGAATTTGTGCCCGATATGGCGATAGGCTCGTCCCCTATCACATCTGGGACGGAACAAAGCTCGGCGAAATGAGGGTGTTCTAGTTCGCTAGGGCGCCTTTGCCTACCCCTTCAGGGATACAGGCGTGAGTTTATGTTATGTATGTTTATGTAAGAGAAAATTTGTTTGATAACAACGACAAGGTGGTAAATGGGTACCGTCACGTCTTCTATGGATATAGACAATACCAAAAGTTATTTTTTTTACTACTATATGGGCCGAATGGTCAAACAGTGCTCAGTCATCCAAGTCATTTGAGCACTACCCAAAGTTAAGCAGACAATAATTTTTGAGCGGCATGGTCGTACGCACTTGAGAAGACTTGGCGGAAAAATCAGCTGAGGATCAATCATTTTGCTACAGATAATAAAAGTTTGTCTCTCTCTCTTTTTTTTTCCCCCTTTCGGGAAGGCAAAGGGATCTAAGCCCATACAGCCTCGTCTTAAGTGCTTTTTTTTCTTCATTTCCTTATATCTATTTTTTTACAAGTGCCATGAAATCGGATGTGTTCGAATTCAAGGCCCTGCTAAAGTTTTGGCGTCAATTCCTTCCAGTTTGATGCTTTTTAGACGATTTTCTCGCAGCGGAGGAGTCGAACATGGTCGACACATCCACCCGCCAAAAAGCGTCCAAAATCACTTATTTCAAAGCTTCCACATACTGTCCATCTTCGTTGATGTTTATTGCTTAGATACACATCACATTTAAACCACAAGCACAACTTTAGACTAGAATATGAAATAATTAAAACAAGCGACCATCCGCACCGTCAGAATTCCCGCCAAAACTCATAAAAGTTTGTTCTCGATTACAAAATTTTTACAAAAATATATTTTTGTTTCGTTTCACGTAGAATCATTTTATTTCATTTCGTTTTTTTTTAAGATAATTATAATAAATAATTGGCAGAATACATGATTCGATAATGTTTATTTAACCTTTTTGCATTTCATGTGCCATTCCGATCATATTTCATCTGTAGTAAATGTTTCTGTAATGTTTATGTTATCTCTGTCTATTTTTTGTTATTATACATTTTTATATAATAGAAACGGAACTTAAAATGGATCTTTTTATAATTTATTAGTATCTTGTTAAAATATTTACCACTTGGCAGCATGTATCTTTCGTCCTTAGCCAATGATTTGTGTGGAAGAATTGAAAAAAAAAAATTGGCAAATGGCGACCTGTTTGTTTATATTTATTTTCGTAATTAAATAACTGTGTTTGTTGTATGTGAAGTGATTTTGTTTTATGTAATAAACATCAACGAAGATGGAGAGATTATGGAAACTATGAAGTTTGGATATGGAGGATATTTCTTGGAGCGTTTCAATGAAAGAAGTCTTCTTGAATTTTTCTTGCCAGGGACTGTGTCTGACCGTGTCAAGAAAAATACTCCGCCCGATCTGAGAAAGGAATTCAGGACGTCCCAGTTCACGCCGGCTGCAGCAGAACCATATAAAAACCATTATATTGGAGAGGAATTCGGCAACATGCAGTAGTGTTGAATCGGATTTAATAAAATTAATCATTGTATTTTTGAAGTGTTTTATTTGTCTTGGCTTCTCGAGTGCGATAAATTGAGGAAAAATACATTTTATTGAAATCAAGGGGTAGGTATATATTATTAAACACTACACGGAACACGGAAATTATGAAATACAAACCTATGCCCGCCATTCCGTTCGCGTGAAATTTTATTTATTTAAACAAATCTATCCTACAGAAACCATACATTTTTCCGGGGAAAAAAGTAGCCTGTGTGCTATTTCAGACTTTAATCTCATCCATTTATTTTTTAAATTTCATTCAGATCTCTTCAAACATTCTGGTGTGAAAGAATAACAAAACATCCATACATCATCACAAACTATACAATAGTTTCATTTGAGATTGGTCGCAGGTACTCTCAAACTAATCTCTATTAAATGCTAGTTAAGCGGGCCTTAAATAGCTGTCAAACTTTAGGCAGTTGTTGACCATGCCGTTTTATGAAATAAGCGGGCCTTAAACTGGGTCCTGCTTACATTTAATGTGAAGAGATAGGTTCTGTTTGACCATGCCAAATTGAAGAATAACGAGTGCTTAAATCGGTAAGGCCATCCTAAATATTTAGGCAGCATTTGACCATTTGGGGGTATGTGTTCGATCCCCAACTGAATATTCTAAAACCTGCCTTTTTCCCACTCTAATATGGGGTCGGTGCAACAGCTTTCTAAGCATTGCTAAAACGATTCACTCATTCATTTTTACATACAGCCACGGACGTATAAAAAAGAGGACACCGTCTCGCCTATAGTTAAACAGACGCCACAGATAAGCCACGCACACAAACGCACCTCTACAAAAGTGCCCTACGCACACACTTACACTCAGTCGCCGCCATTACAGAAAACCGCGCTACGTCATCTTTTTTCTACGTCCATGCATACAGCCCATAATTGTCGTTAAAATAAGGAGGCGACTATTCCTCGAACAACAGATAATAATAAAAAATGGACACACAAACACTTATGGCGTGGCGACTTGCGACAACGCGACGCCTCGGCACTTCGCTCGCAAAAACATGTGCACGAAATGATCCCCTTTCCCCATTGCTATGTAGTTATGGACGCGGGGGTCGAATCAACATGCTATGCTCTTCACATACTAACGTTTTAGGTAGCACTTTTAGTAGAGGCTGGCAAATGAGCAGGTGGGTCACCTGATGTTAGTGATCTCCAGTCCACCGCCCATACACACCCAAGATACAAGAATTATGGGTTATCAACTTAAAAGGAGGGAAAGAGGGATTGTGAAAGGAAGGGCCACTGGACTGGACTGGCCAATTGGACCACTGGAAATCTCGCTCACCGAACGAAACGCTACAGCGAACTGCCACTTACGGCGGTTTTCTGTAAGACAGTGATATACAACCGATCGAGCTCATTCGTGCTGTAGACGTAACTGTCTACATCGTGGCTCTACCACTCAATTAACTGCAGACACCCGACCCGATGTGGCACTGTCACAGGTTTTAACACCATGTATACATACGGTAATGCCGCTTCCAACAGGTCGATCTGGAAATCTTTGGGGGAGGCCTATGTCCAGCAGTGGACGTCCTATGGCTGATGATGATGAATACATACGGTGGTTGCTATCTGGGTGGATACAGACATCCTACAACCACCAAATTCCCCTCTCCTTATCAATCCTACTTACCACATACTCGTTTACCAATCTCTAATCTTTCTTTCTACCTGCCCTTAATGTGGGGTCGGCGCAACACACATTATCAATCATGTTGTAGAAAGAATTTGGCTTAGTTTTACGACCGGCCTGCCTGACGTCAACTCCCATCTGGGGGATTCATTCCCGGGGAAATAGTGTTAGAAAAACACCCGACCTGTGAATCGAACCCAGGACCTCCCGGTTCACAGTTCATACCTCTACACTGCCACTGAATCAAGGAAACGACTAAAATCTCTACAATACACAATTATTGTCATTACTCTGAGTTATACATAACAAATATGCAAAATACCTCTTCAATCAATAAAATAATTATAACTCAAAACAAATCCACTGCTCATGTTAGTCCAGTGAATGCACATTTGGTCCCCATCAGTTCTAAAGGTTCAGTTGTGTGGAACAGAGGGACTAACATTTACATGTATTATTGGGTCCTGTGTTAGGGTCGGCGCAGATCAGACAGGGAACTGCACGAATATAGTATAGCGTAGCATAGTTCTGATGACAATATAAAAACTACAGATCCACTTAAAAATATATTCGATCGTGATCAATATGGGGCCACTCTTGGGATAAGCTCTATAGAACACAAAAAGAATATTAAAAATAGCTCCACATTTGGCAGAGATATCGCGTTACATACATAAATAAATACAGACGAATTTATTACCTTCTTGTCCAAAATGCATGCAACAAATATTACACGACTGCGGAAAAGAGAAGTGTTCAGAGTTCATGTGCGTATGTTTGATTTAGGAGATAGATACATGATTTATTTCAATGTAAATATGTAATTTTATTTATTTTGTTAAAGTTCTAAACGCCCAAACCATTTTTAATTATCCCTTAAATTTTTACAGTGCTGTGAAATAAATAATGTACATCAGGAAACATTGGAAACCATTGTATTTTACATTATATTTTCATGCATTTTCAACTCTATTATCGCCAATAGTGTTTAAAATAATGTATTGTAATTACGTAGTAGCATAGCTTTTCGGCCCGTTTGCGCTAACCCTAAACTGTTATTCACATGGGTCGCCTTTTGGGTGCGGCGGAAAAAAATTACATCCTGCCTATATTGTCTCGTACAATTTGCTTCTTTGTAAGTTAATGAGCTTCAATTTACGTTTTAGGAAACACATTGTGATTTTTTGTGGTATAATGAAAGCCTAACTTATGTAAAACTTTTGTGATTATTACGCTAGAGTAAATATCCAGGAAAAAATAATTGAATTCATAATAATAAATACACCCAACAGTCACACAGTCCTGACCCCACACTAAGATCGAGTCTTGTGTCGTGAGTATCAGAAACTACGAGAGACTTTAGGTCTCACATCACCCAGACCCGAGACAAATATCCGTGGGCCACACAGACATTTGTCTCGGTGCGGGAATCGAACCCGCGACCTCACGTTTCACAGCCGGCTACTCGCCCGCTGCGCCATGGAGACTGTGAATTTATAATAATAATACAATATCAGCTCTGTAATATTACTATCTACTTGGAACAGACTACCTCTACTAATGAGTGGGGTTAAGCCTTAGTCTACCACGCTGGTCGAATGTGGATTGGTAGACTTAATGTGATAAAGGGTGAGCCTATCGCCAAATCAAGCACAAATTTCAGACTTCGGGATGATATTGTATAGAAAACGCAATATCAATTTACCAGACCCGGAGATCGAACTCACATCGTCGGGTACCAGCTACTGAGATGTACTACCTAAAGTATTTGGTTTTATAGATCTTGTTAATATTTATAGTAATTTTAAATTCAATACTTCAAAGAAGTTATTGTTTAAAAAATATACAGATGGCTATTGGCTGGTGCAGAGGGCTATATTCGGACCAATAAAAAACCAATACCTAAAAAGCGTGATAGATGATACAGAATTTTTACCTTAAACACTCCATATTTTTAAAGACAATATACACAATACTTAAAGATTATCCCTTACACAACCATCCAAAATCCAGTGAAACACAAACAAAAAACCCCAACAAGCGAGTTATCATTACCCGTTTACGAAAGCAAATATTATTTTACAAAAAAAAAACTCTGGGTTAAAATTAACACCGACCCTTGTGGACGGCTGTTCCTACCCTGAGGTCACTTCGGACCGTAGTTACGAGGGTTCCGCCCTTTGTGGACACATAAATTGTACACTGCTTCTGACATTATTACATATTTTAGATGCGAATATAAAGAGTTTTGTAGATATAGAGTTGGTAGGTTTTATAAACTTATGTAAGACAATAAACTTAACTTAACTTATGTCAGAGATTTACTCGAGAAAGGTCAAGTTAAAAGTACCCTAAACCGACGTGCATGCATGAAGAATGTAATGAGACTGAATGAGGAGAAAGAGGTGTGTAAGGATTGTAGCAAGTGGAAATCCGTTGTCTCTGCCTACCCCTATGGGAAAAAGGCGTGAGTCTATGTATGTATGTATGTAAATTGTAAGACAATCCGAACGTTTCTCAAAGCCTGATCGATGTTAAAATTAATAGACATTTGTTAAATTCTATATCAAGGCAATATTGAGTTTGTAAAATCATGGTGAATGTCTTTGAGTCTAGATCCTCGAATCAAAACTGACAAACCGATTGAATTATGTCTCGTTAATTGATTTTTAATTTCTGTGCTTATTTTTAAAACTAGATAATACCTTTATAACGTTTGAACGTAAAATGTTAACGTAAAGAACGTTAAATACTTTAAAAGAAAAAGAGATAAAACTCTGCGTAAATAGTCACGGACGGCTCGGCCTCCGGTAGCCCATACGCTTATGTAACATATATATGTATGTGCCACCTCCGACGGGTTAAGCAGTAAACATAGCTTCGAAGTACCATGAATTTTTGAAAGTAATATTATTATTTTATACATGACGGAAAAGGTAAAAAACAATAATTATATTCAAAGGAATAGACTTTCCATATGTTTTTTTTCTATTTTTTTTATATCAGAGACTGGCCAACGAGCACATGGGTCACCTGATGGTAAGTGATGGTAAGACGCAAAAATAATCATATTGTGCGTTGCCAACCTAAAGGGAGGACATGGAAGGGGAGGGAAAAAGGGATTGGGAAAGGAAGGGGGAAAAGGGACACCGGAAATCTCACTCACCGAACGAAACGCGACAGGAAGCTGCCACATTACGTCGGTTTTCTGTAAGACAGTGGTATCAAACCGGTCGAGCCGGCCCATTCGTGCTGTAGACATTACTGTCTACAGCGTGGCTCTACCACTCAAAAAAACGTAGTTCTATAACGTATATGTGCATGAAGTATATTTTATAAGTTCATTCACCATGCTATCAAATAAATTGATGATCATCGGCTGTATGATACGCAATCAGCCGAAAAATTATTGGTCATTGTTTTGTTTTCATCATGCAGTATTTGTACTTGTGGAAAACTACAATAGTCACAGATTAGATAATATTTCATACATTTATACTGTTTTACATAATATACACTATGTAGGTCATATAAAATAATAGCTCTGATGATTTAATCAGTTGATAATCAGGCTTAATCTTCTTCATTATCTTATCATTCTTGTATTATGCCGTCCCGCTGCTGGACACGTTCCTCATCTGCTAATTAAGGAAGGCTACCCTCAATTGGGCCATAGATTATTAAGGGATGTTAGACTTCACATATCTCCGAAATTATTATGATAATATACTCAAATCAAATCAAATCGTTTATTGATAAAATTGATTCCATAAATTGTCACACATTGTTTAGATTCCGTCTAAAATGTTTACCGCAAGTTCGGAAAGCTGGTTCGCCAGAGAAGAACGGGCAAGAAACTCTGACGTTGCTCTTTTTGAGAATAATAACCAGTTTACAGTCAGATATTAATACTACTGGTATGTGTCTCCTTACGAACATATTGTGACATCGAAATATGTTTCCTGAAGATTTGGACTTGAAATAAAACACCAGAAAGCTATAAAATACCCTTTATTGTCTCAATGATACCTTCCACTCATCACAGGTTTACCATCAGGTAAAATCATTTGTTTCCCAAAATATTTGAAGACGAATTGAGAACCTCCTCTTTTGTTGAAGTCGGTCAAAACTGGATTTTTCGTATAACTAGTTAGCATTTTTTGTATTTTGCGGATAAAGCGTTTTTCCGCTACTGACGTCGTCGACGTCGGGCGTAGCCAATAGAGTAGTAGAATAGTAAATGTATGGGAATGAGAGATAAGATGACGCTATATATTATGCCACTTATAAAACTGCCTCTGCCTCGGTGGCGTGGTGGTATTCGGTACGACTACGGTTTTGGGATCTCGGGTTCGATCCCCGGGTCGGGCAAAGTGATGTTGGATTTTTCCATATCAGCCCGGAGTCTGGAATTTGTGCCCGATATGGCGATAGGCTCGCCCCCTATCACATCTGGGACGGAACTAAGCTCGGCGAAACGTGGGTGTTCTAGTTCGCTAGTGCGCCTCTGCCTACGGGAGCTTTTGTTAATGTTAATGTTACTTATAAAAACATTTAAGCGTTGCTTATCTTTAACCCTAGGTTGTCCTTTTCATTTTTAAACAATGTAACGTAAGGAAAAAAGGAAAAAAGGTATTCTTAGCGAAAAGATAAGCGAAAATGTTTTTATAAGTAAGGCTCTATAGCGTACTCTTAGCCCGCTGAACAGACGTCACGGTTATGTCGGATTCGCCGGCCTTACAACCCACACTAATATTACGGCGGGTATAAATCAGAGACACCAAGAAGTGACAGCAAATAACGCTAAAAGTGTAATAGGATTCACGTTGAAGTAATAATATCAAGCGGCCACTTCGTAAAAATTGGAATAGGGCTCTGCCGGAAATTGAAAAAATCTACCGAACCCCTCGACGGGTCCGATGTATACGTATTGGTAGCTATTATTGTATTGTCTTTTAAAACATTTTTATGGAGTCTTTTTATTAGTGCATTTTATTTATTGGTCTATGGAAAATAGGAATTATAGATTTTTGAGTGGTAGAGCCACGCTGTAGACAGTAGGTACGTCTCCAGCACGAATGGGCCGGCTCGACCGGCTTGATACCACTGTCTCACAGAAAATAGACGTATAGTGGTAGCTTGCTGTCACGTTTCGTTCGGTGAGTGAGATTTCCGGTGGCCCATTTCCCCCCTCCCTTTTCAAATCCCTTTTCCCTGTCCATTCTCTCCGTTTAGGTTAGCAACTCAACCATGATTTTTTTTGTATCTTGGGTGTCCATGGGCGATGGAGATTACTTAACATCAGGTGACCCATCTGCTCGTTTGCCAATCTCCGCAAAAAAAAATTATTTGATGAAATCTCGAGGTCATTGAAATCTAGTTTTTTCCCGACTGTGTCGGAAGGAGCGAAATGTATTTTTTTAAAAGCTAACTATACGTATTTTCACCAACATCGCAATTTATTTTAATTTTGAGATCTTTAGTCGGAAGTAGTTCATTCAGTTATAAGATTCTATCTCTACTCCAAACAAATCAAAGCGTTCTAACTACATCATAGATTAGTGTTACTGTTAAATTAATAATTTCTATTACCTCTAATTTATCAACCTATATTACCGTAGCTTCAGGCGTCAACTTTCCATCAACCTCGATGTCATTTGCTTTTCCATTAAAAATATAATCAAGAAATTCTAAACCATTTGAAGCCAATCCAAAATCAATTTGGAAGTCGGAGGTAGGGGTCCCTGGGGTGAACCTCCGAGCCCTCTCGGCAGTTAAAACTTTATTTATGCTAATGTTTATCGCTTCAGCTTTAACTAGATTTGTAAACTTTAGTATTTAATTTGATTAATTAAGGATTAATGGAAAAATTCCGCCGTTTGAGTAAACGTTAACATCGTTTAAATTTAAATTAAGTTTTTTGATGATAGGAATGCTAATCAGCTCTTGTGTAAGGGTTTGAACTTTGAAACGACCCTCAGAATTTCTAAGTTAAATTAAGTGCTGTCAGATAATTTTATTTAAAGGCAGCCAAGTAGATTATAAGTAGAACCTTTGGCATGATGAATTAGTAACTCTAGGAGTACAGTCAAGGCTCTCTCGTACCTAGAAAGGAATGAATAGGAGCTAAACATATCATAAGAAAAAAAGAGTAAATGCAAGTAATGGGAACAAACATACAGACTTGTTGCGGCCAGTTGCGTTACTAGTTCACCCAGAGTTCCTCAAATTACTTAAGGCCAGTATATTTCTAATAGATTTCATTATATTTGAACTTTACTATGCTTCTAAAGTTACTGACGGGTGCCAAAATGTTACTAATATTCTATCAATTGATGGTTAGCAATAACTATCTTTTGTAAGTCTTCTCTCATACAATCGGAAACAAAGATTCTTCATCTTTTATAGAAAATATACTTGGACTTTCAATAATACCAGCTGTATTCAATTCAGCACTATAGCTTTCATAATAGTTCGCTTTTGTTCCTGCATTATTGATCATCAAATGCATTCATCTGTACAGATTTACGACGCCATGTTTCTCACATTGTTTATAAACATCTTTCCCAGCTGTAGTTTCGATGACTACGACCTCTAAATTCTCAATCCACCCACTCAGATGTACCTTTATACCTAGAGCAGCTACCAGTTCAATGGTGCATACATGTAGATATACCCTGCTCTCTCCCCGCGCGTCGCGTATAGCTCCCCGGTTGTCATCTTATTTGCCAGCACGCTCTGAGCTTCAACAAGACTTCACTCCACTTGGGGCTGATGCATAGTAGATATGTGTAGATAAGATCTTCAAAGGTACATGAGCTGACATCTAGTAGTTGTTAGTACCGTAACCTATGGACAGCAAGGTAACATAAGCTAAGCTTTTTTTTAATTTACAATGTAGGGCATTGCATCAAGTAAAATATGATCAATGATTTATTAAAAAAAATATGTGTATTTGTTAGTTGTAGCGATTGGATTTAAAACATTTGTCATTTTTTTATAGTTATTATGAGATAGTGATTTTTGGATGTAAACATGATTAAATTAATCAATGATTTCCCTGAAAATTATTCAATTGATAATATGTATATTTTAAAGATTATTCTACTAATTACACCAACTTGCAAGCCATCTTATCGATTTATCTTGCTTGTTTTTGTACATCGACAAAAACATTGACATACAATTTTTTTTGTTTCTCAGTCGCGTCGGTTGGAACTAGGTCGTAACATTTGGACCGAAGTGGAGTCGGCCACTCGGCATGGCAACTGCTCCCTCGCCCTTGTAGCGACTATTTGAACGCAATCCTTCTATTTACCGAACACATCCACTCCAAAAACTACTCTACTCCTATCAAAATAGAACATAAACTTCCATAAATAGTTGCAACGAATTCTGATCACAATATTTTGGACTTTAAACTATACAGTTAAGATTTTAAATACCTTGCACGGTATTTTAAATGCATTTTATTTCAATGCCAAATCCATCTACTTACGTTCACCCAAAAATAAGCTCTATTTTAACTGATAAATGTTGAATTTCGTTTGCAAGTTGAAACGCATCTTTTCACACATGCAGGTACATATAATATCCCAAACATTGGGGGACAAAAAACAGGTGAAGTGTACAACGAAAAAAAAGCTGGGGTTCTGTCCTTTTAGATAGTTTAGTTTTAGCAAAATGGTTTTTGGACGATGGAAACACTAGATTAAAGGACAGCGGGATCGTTTTGGATTATGAGATAAAAAATGACGACTGTATTGTGTTGAAAAATGTTTTCTACCATTTATGTTGAATGATGTCATTATTGTGTGATGCTAATGAACACCTTAACCCAATTACGTAAGGTTGTAACTATTTGTTATTAAAATAATACTTATCGTAACAAAGGCAGTGTTTAGCTTACCATTTTTGACATCACAAATATGTTCTTATTAGCCTATTTGATCTGCCTTTGTTAGATCAAGACCTTCACCAATTTCTGCCTCTGCTAAGCCCTCTGTATCACCTTGGACAAAAACCAACCGTGTCGCAGTATCTAAAACGCTCCGCCGTTTCTATTGTAGATAACCGTTGCTCCACTAATCCGTTAAAATATTTACGAAATATTAAATTTTTAATCATCACAATACCCTAAAATATACCTCTAAATTCAACATTAAGAACCATAGTCGTGGGCGTTAAGAATGAATTATAGATTAACTCCCAGACTACGAATAATTTTGTTTCGATGATCCTAGAGATCTCAAGATACCTCACACCACTTGTATTACTGAACCCAAAGGCGTAGAGCTTGGCAAAAAATCGGGTTAAGTATATTAAAAAAGACCACGTAACCCGAGAGTTTTGGTTTTTGTTGACGCTCGCGCTACCGAGTTTAGCTTTTGTTTGTTGTCTGTGCTCGATTGATTTACAAGTTTATGGGCGTTTGTGTCGTGTGATCCAATTTGAGTCGCTTTTGCTTTTTACCAATGCTGTTTTTTATTGATGGGATTCTTTTTCAAGATCAAAGTGACTTGCATTTGAAATCCTTCTCTTGTGAGCTTCAACAATATGTTCAAGAAAGTTTTCTTTTAAGTTTTAATGTTTTTAAATGGAATAATTATGGCATCGGCATCAGTATAGCATTTAATAATATTAGGTATGTCGGAGGGCCAACGCTGACGTTGATTTTAAAAATGGTGACGTCAGCATGGCTGACGTCACTTTTGACAATAAGATGATTACTCATCTTATTTATCAAGTGTGAACATTGAAATTCACTAACTCCCTTTATTAACGGTGCTTAAGAGCACCGTCTAGTCAGGGATATGGACAGTCAGAGTGCCGGAGCACGACTGTGTCGAATTTGCTCTGAACACTCCTTTTATAGGGTGCAATATTTGGAACTACCTACTCGATACCGAATATCGAATGTTGAAGAAATAATTATAACGATTATTTTAACTTTTTAGAATCTTTTAACGATTCAGCAGTTCAACAATCGTAAAATGAATTAATAACGTGAAATAACAACGGTTTTTTAAATAAGCTTGCGATTTTGCGCCGATACGGCCATTCTGATAGGCGGTGCGTGCTCTGCACCAGCCTTGTAATTTGTTGTGAATACTCGTAGAACCAAATTCTTTTTTTCTCTTTTTCTTTTCTTTTCTTTTCTTTATTTCTTTTCATTTGATAGCACATGCTCTTATTGAAAGCTCGTGGTTGTACGCCGATACGGTCATTTTGAAAGGCCTCGTTTATTATTGCGAATTTAAGATTCCGATTTTTTTTTTTAAAACTACCACCGGATCCAAACGCGGCCCTGCCTGAGAAGACCCGGCGAAACAAACTCAGCGGGCAAAATTTCCTAGCTCACAAAACAATTTCCCGAATTGACCACTCAGGATTTTTCAAATTGACCACTTATGATTTGATCACGCACGTTGACATTTGGACTTCAAAAATGACTGCAACAGTGTCACTTACACCGTCTCGATCAATCCTGCCATAAATCAGGTAGTTTCTTGTTTTGCATTGAATTCTGAGATGAAATTGCACACAAATCAAAATACGGGTATTTAGACGCACCGCGTGCCCTAGTTTATATGGTTTCTAGAGGAGGTATCCGACCAGCCTTGCCAGACCATATTATAAACATTTGTACAAATGTTCCACACAATGCACTTTTTATGAATCAGTAGTCAGAGTGCGAATGCTCCACGCATCTATACACTTTTCTTACGGGGATGATGCCGTGGTCCACAGGGGTTCTAAAGGAACGGGAAGGGTCGATGCTGTGGCGCTGAGCGGTCCTGTACGCCGTGGTCCACAGAGGCTCTGAAAAGGTTTTTTTTTCTTTTTTTTTTTCGTTTTTCATTTTGTGCAAATGTTCCACACATTAATGCACTTTATTGTTAAGGATGAAGCTGTGGTTCTGAGCGGTCCCGTACGCCGTGGTCCACACTTTTTTTTTTTTTTTTAAAGGATGCTGTGGTTCTGAGCGGTCCTTTACGCCGTGGTCCACAGGGGTTCTAAAGGAACTGGGAAGGATGATGCTGTGGCCTGGGCCTTTATTATTAACCGTGGTCCACAAAGGACCTGAAAAACTAGTTCGAAAGTATCGATCGAATTGAAAGTATCTCGGATTGAAAGTATCAGTCGGATTGAAAGTATCAGTCGGATTGAAAGTATCAGTCGGATTGATATACCAGTCGGATTGAAATACCAGTCGGATTGAAATACCAGTCGGATTGAAAGTATCCGTTGGATTGAAAGTATCCATTGGATTGAAAGTACCGATTATCAGGGCAGAAAGGTTCAAGTTAAATGAGTGGGATAGTGATCCCACTTCTGATGTCGGAGGGCCAACGCGGACGTTGTTTTTAAAAAACGGTGACGTCAGCATGGCTGACGTCACTTTTGACAATAAGATGATTACTCATCTTATTTATCAAGTGTGAACATTGAAATTCACTAACTCCCTTTATTAACGGTGCTTAACAGCACCGTCTAGTCAGGGATATGGACAGTCCGAGTGCCGGAGCACGACTGTGTCGAATTTGCTCTGAACACTCCTTTTATAGGGTGCAATATTTGGAACTACCTACTCGATACCGAATATCGAATGTTGAAGAAATAATTATAACGATTATTTTAACTTTTTAGAATCTTTTAACGATTCAGCAGTTCAACAATTGTAAAATGAATTAATAACGTGAAATAACAACGGCTTTTTAAATAAGCTTGCGATTTTGCGCCGATAGGTACTCGCATGAATTTAATTGCCTTGGTAAATTGTACCAATGGTGTTGCAAACGTAGGTACTGAAGCTGTGAAAAGAATGAAGCCTGCCCTATTTTGATAGGAAATCCAAAAAAAAAAAAAATTTTTTTTATAGCACAGACTGGCAAACCAGCAAATGGGTCGCTTGAAGGTAAGTGATCTCCGCCGCCCATAGACACCTAACCTAAAAGGAGGGAATGAAAGGGGAGGGAAAAGGGACTCCGGAAATCTCACTCACCGAACGAAACGCGACAGCAAGCTGCCACTTTACGTCGGTTTTCTGTGAGACAGTGGTACCAAACAGTCGAGCCGGCCCATTCGTTAACAGTTATACAGCTTTAGGCAGAAGAAATTGCGAAGAAATATTATTTTAATTATTGTTTTTTATAGAACATCTACATTTCGTCGAGCTTAGTTCCCTCCCAGTGGTGATGGGGGCAAGCCTATCGCCATATAGGGCACAAATTCCCGATAGATAGAGATCATTTACATTATAGTAAATTATCTGTACTATTCCCAATACAAAATAATAATGGTTGATGTGTCAACCTTAAAGGAAGGAAATAAAGTTTTAGAAGGTGACAAGGATTTGGGCCACCGAAAATGTTCCCAAATGAAATTTAACTTTAATTTTCCGTGAGACAGTAGTATCAAATCAAACAATCAGCCCCTTTGTGATGTAGACTGAACAGTATGGCTTTGCAACACTTACCGCCGAATGTTCATATACTTTAGGTCGCCTTATGTCGTTTAAGGCCGCCTTATCTGTCAAAATTGTATGGCGAAAATCAATGTAAGAAGCCGTTACAGTTGAGCAGCGTTTGACCATTCGGGCGTTAGTCCGTGTCCGTCACAAGGTCCGGTAAAGTACGTGTACGTGCGGAGAAGAAATTCGGTCGAAGTCAACAGTGTGTGCATTTTGCATGTGTAATGACGACCGGATCTCCAAAACGTTTTTTGGGTGACGAACTTAATCGACTGCCTATTTGATTCTGCACTAAAGGCTTTAACTAGTCAAGTCTTTTAGTAGTGAAAATACCTACAATCGGGGAAAATTTATAATAATATGCATAAACGTGGAAAAGGAATGCGGAACATCAGGAATTAATATCGTAATAAGTGGCGCTAAATGATTGCCGGCTTCGTTCTAAAATTTTATGATCTATGGTTTTTTTTGGTCGATCTGGACATCTTTGGAGGAGGCCTATGTTTAGCAGTGGACGTCCTATGGCTGATGATGATGATGATGTTTTTAAAGTTCTGTCATTTTTGAACATTATTTTTGCGAAATAAAAGCGTCTAAGTAAAGGCTAAGCCTGTCATTATGCCGGAGTAATACGAGATAGATGAAAAGTAGATTAAAGAATCTGTACTAAGGTTTATGGAAACAGAAATAAGGTTGACTAAACAAAAAAAGAAACTGCACCAATAAATGGCATATCCATTTCGATTTTTGACTGCGCTTTGTTTTTAAGCATGTATTTACACTTTTAGTTGATCATGACATAACATCGAGTACTCTCAGACCGGTTCTATTGATATCTTTGGGTATTCAAAAGAGACTCTAACAAAACATGTATTCAACACATGAGCGTTTTGTTCAGTATGCTTGGCCTTAATCCATCGTAAACCATTGAATTATGGTCTAAACCCATTCAAAGGTCGCTGCCCTTAATGTGTATGGACAATGTGCATCATGTCAGCACATAAATCAGTTATACTGCCCCCTGTTGCAGTGTGGACTTGGCATCGTAATAGCTCTAGTTTCTTATTGAAGTTCTACCCGGGGCTTGGATCTTGGCTTCGTTATTTCTTCTTCCACCAGCTCTTATCCACTCCAATGTATGAGTTGTACATTGAAACATGTTGCAGGAAGAATTTGACTTTAAATATTCGACGGACTTCCAAAAAGAAGAAGGTCCTCAACTCGTCGGTATTTTTTTATGAATGTTACTCGATATCTCCGCCAAATGTGGACCGATTTTCAAAATTATTTTTGTGTTCGATAGAGCTTATTTCAAGGGTGGTCCCATATAAATTTGGTCCCGATCGGATTTGAAGTCGGTCCGTTAAGTTTTTAAACTTGTGATTATACGGCCACCTGCTTGTGGGCAACCTCTCTGGAGGATCCCGTCTACAGCTTAAAGAAAAAAGCTTTCCCGACCTGTTGTACTGTATATGCTTGTAGTCACGGGCGGCTCGGTCTCCGGTGGCCCATACGCTTATGTAACATTTCTCGGTCGCATACCGTCAAACCTACGTATACGAATCAAATAGTATTTTGTATATTCTCGAAATGGTACAAAAGAGTTATTACAGCGCCCACGCACTCCTCTGCATACTACACGACTAAAAGTTCATCATTAACATTACGCCCACTGCTACTCTATATGTATATACAGCTCTGTGAATATGTCTGTCTGTTTGTGAAGCAGTTTTTAATACATGCGAAGAAAACATAAATCATAACATAAGTTCACGCCTGTATCCCCGAAGTGGTAGGCAGAGGCGCACTAGCGAACTAGAACACCCACATTTCGCCGAGCTTAGTTCCGTCCCAGATGTGATAGGGGGCGAGCCTATCGCCATATCGGGCACAAATTCCAGACTCCAGGCTGATATGGAAAAATCCAATATCACTTTGCCGGACCCGGGGATCGAACCCGAGACCTCAGAACCGTAGTCGTACCGAAATACCGCTACGCCACCGAGGCAGTCTTACACCTACATACGAAGACTTACACCTAAAACTAAAGAACTAGGACGGCTACATTTCGCCGAGTTCATTTCCGTCCCAAACGTGATAGAGAGCGACCCTAGCGCCATATCAGGCACGGCTTCCAAACTCCAGGCTGATATTGAATAGAGAAACACAATATCACTTTGCGCGACCCAGAGATCGAATCCGAGACTTGGGACGGTAGTCGTACTGCGCACGCAATACAATTACGCAACCGGGGCAGACTATTTTGAATATTGATAATTGAACTGAGAAACTCCGCCTTATTTCAAGTCGGTTAAAAGAACAAGTGATAGCTCATATAAGAAACCCCACCATCAACATTTCCAAAAAATCATCCGAACGTCGCCGCCGGCAAACCATAACTTAAACCATGCGTCCCTCACTATCGGACCCCATAAAAGTTTATGTATATTCAACCACGTCTCTGGGACTGGTCAGAGATGATAAATAAAATGCTGAAGGGTTATTTTTTGTGATGGCCTCGTAATTTTACGATAACTTATCAATACATTTGGATATTATTAAATCACTTGAAATAGAAATCTTTAATAAAAATAAAAATAAAATAAAAATCTTTATTGATCACGTAGGCATGTAAAAAAGCACTTATGACAAGTCAACACAAGTAAATTTTTAAATTAGGATTAATATAATTTACATTATATATTTGTATTAGACAACAGGCAGGCAAGTATGGACATAATAACGATGGGATGGCTGAGATAGGGTGATAAGGGGAAATAGGAATAGAGTGTAAGGGAATGGATTGTATGGGAATGGCATATGGCAGGAATGGTGGCAGGGGATTGACTGGAAATACTGGAAGCAGTTGGGATTGGTGCGTGAGGCCCTATCCTAGCTAACCTACCAGCCTTTCTCTAGCTACCTACGGATGACGACCCGAAGAAGAAAGGCAGAAAGAAACTCCGGGCTTATTTTTTTCATCATCAATTGTCACCATTTCTTTTTTATTTTCTTTTGTCTATTTTCCTTTTTTAAAAAATTTGATTTACAAATTGTCAATACAATTGATAATCATATTTATATGGATTCACGCATCCTCAATACCACTGGAGGTGTAATAAGAATATTTTTGAGTTTAATGTTTATTATGGTGGTCGCCTCTTGGGTCTAGTGGCAGTATATATGGCCTGTGGACTGGGAGGTCCTGAGTTCGATTCCCAGGTGGGGCGAAGCGAATTTTCGGATTTTACCTGGATCCCCAGAGGGGGGTGTCTTTAGGCAGGCATTCGGTCGTAAAACCTAGGCCAAATCCTTTCTACTCTTGCAATATGCTTGAAATAGTGTGGTGCGCCGACCCCACATTAAGGTGGGATTAGGGCAGGTAGAAAGATAGAAAGCTTGTAGTATTGTGTTTTTAGAGATTTATAAAAAGGCAAACAAGCAGATGGCTAACCTGATGGTAAGTGATCTCCACCGGCCATAGACATCCAAGACATAAAAATATCATGATTGCGTCGCCAACCTAAGAGGAGGGAAATAGGGATTTGGAAAGGGAGGGGTAGGAATTTGGCCACCGGGTATCTCACTCACCGAATGAAACGTTACATCGAGCTGTAACTTTACGTCGGTTTTCTGTGAGACAGTGGTATCAAATCGGTCTAGCCGACCTATTCGTGCTGTAGACGTAACTGTCTACAGCGTGGCTCTACCACTCGATAAGAATTTTAATTGTGCCAACTTCACACAAGCTTGTTCAGTAGGGTAGTCATTATAATAATCAAAATATCTCATAATATTTCTCGCTGATAACACCCTACTATATTATCATAAAACAATCATTTTTAAACACATTCCATTATTTACAAAGGCGTAAAATTAGGCAGGAGAAAAAATATAGTATAATCCGACGAAGTACGGAAGGCGTGTGTTACATACCGTTGACGAAAGAACGAGACATTTCATACGGTGCGCGTTATAGATCGTTAATTTTTATTGGAGTAAGGCAATTACTATGGTAATAATATAAATCTTTGGGCATTATCTCGGTCTTTTAAATATCTCGTTTACGTCAATGTTAAAAGCACTTTATGTGGCGTAGGTTAGGATGAACGTATAGCGCCGCAATTTTAGAATTCTGGAGCACATCGTGCGGCGCTGGTACGTGTGCGAGGCATAATGTCCTTTTTCTATATTATTATTGTCTCACTGTTGGGCTCATACTCCTCTGGTATTCAGAAGGATCACCACCACGCAGGCCTAATACCACTTGGTGGATTCATAGTCACGTGACCATAATAATTATGATGACTGCGAACCACCGTCTCGGCCTGGAAGTCTGTCTCAACTGAGTTTTTTATATGATATAATTAGTCATAATACTCGATTATTGCAGCGCTTGTGGCTCCTGCGTGTTGTTAGCTTTATGGTGACCATATTACGTGCTGAAATCTTGTTACGGGCAATATATTATTACTTATTGGGACCGCCATACTGCCGTCCTCAAGCTAAAACGCCGTTAAGTGAATAAACCAAATTTTGAGATGTCTCCAAAAAATCTTTAACAAAAGATTATTCTTTTCTCTTAATATTAGTTTAGATACGCCTATAAAACCTTATACAAGAGGTCGCACTAAGACTAGGCAAAAGACACAGTGAAAACGAACTAACGCCGCGGTGTCGAACTCAGCGGGCGCAGAGCGGTGCGGCGCGTTCTAATACATACATTTTAATGGAACTGGCCTTGATGGCAGCGGCGCGGCACGGCGAGCGCCGCAACAACCAGCAATACGCTGCCGCGCCGCCACCGCCGCCGCTGAGTTCGTGTCCGCAGCCTTAGTCTTTCCTTTCCTTAGGCACGTTCCGTGTCTGGTTAAAGTTTTAAACTAAGGTTGGTAAACTGATTTAAACAATTTAAAAGTAACTTATCTTCTTAGTAAACTGCACTAAAGAGATTTAACCAAAATATATGGATGCGTTGTTCGCTCGCATGGAAACTTGCAAACGGGCAGGCGGGTCATCTGATCTAAGTGATCTACACCGTTCAGAGATACCAACGCGACGAGACCAAGTGATTGCTAACTGCTTAGCGTTAGGGAAGCGAATAGAGATTTAAAAAAGAGAGGAGGCTTGTGTCTACCTGAAATGCTCATCAAATAAAATGCGAGCTGTCATTTCACGTCGGTTTTTCTGTGCGTTTCTGTAGACAAAATAGTCTGTAGAGTAGATTTCCCATTGAACATAAATTTAATTTTACTTCAATTTGATTATTCCGAGAGTCGAGAGAGCTTGATTGACTTGATGGTTGGTTGAGATGGGTATGGGGGTAGTCCTGTATCTGCATCGGTCATCCGCCTGTCTTGTCGCAAGCCCCTCGATTTGCTTCTTCCCTCTTCGGATTCGGAGTGTGAAGAAGCATAAATAGGCCGGCATGATTCTGATGACCACTGATAAACGCAGTGTTTGTCAGTGGTCGCTAGTTTTTTGGACTGCACTACGCTTACCATCAAGTGCAGTGTAGTCACTTTGCCGTGCCCGGAAAAAAAAACTGAAATTGTTGAAAAGGTAAGACGCACCATTATTTATTCGGTTGGTACACGAGTACGTATCGATTCGGTATTTGTTCGGTTGTTTTCCACAGTGAAAGCACCCATCACAACTTTGATTTATTTGGATTACGTCAGCGTGCGGAAAATCTGTTTCGTGAAATAACATCTGTAGAATGATTCAACATATCTCCGAAGTCCGTACATAACAGATTAAAATGAGATAAACGGTGGAATTTTTCCATGTACCTCCAATTAGAACGGTGTATCTTTCTGTTGGGCGAGCGTGAAGTACTTTAAAATTGATTTTTTTTAGGGTTCCCTACCTCAAAAAGAAAAAACTGAACCCTTAAATGATCACTTTGTTGTTCGTCTGTTTGTCTGTCAAGACCATTTATCTCAGGAACGCGTGGAGGTATCAAGCTGAAATTCATATCAAATACTCAGGTCTACCGTCCCTTAGAGCTATGAAAAAATCAAACTTCTAAGCCAACGCAATCAAAACAGCTGTATACGCCGCCTTTCCCTACTCACAAGGGAGTCAAAACCTACAGGGTACTTCCCGCGAACTCAGAATCTTGAAATTTGGTACGAAGCAAAGTCTTATAGCACAGATAAAGGAAAAATTGCAAATTCATTTTATACCTACAGGTGTGTACGAAACTCGCGCACCGAGAGTATATAGTACATAGGACGGCAGATTCTGATGACAATTGAAAAACCTATTGTTTGTCAGTTGTCGCTAGTTTTATTGGACTGCACTACTGCATCAGGTGCAGTGTAGTCACTATGCCGTGCCCGGATAAAAAAAACAGAGAGTCCGACTCGCACTTGGCCGGTTTTTGTAACAGAAAGTCTTGGTCTAATTATGGAACACAAGTAGGCCTTTTTAAGATCCTCAGATACATTTATAAGTTGTTTTGTTTGAAGACACTTTATATTTTAAAATGGCCGGTATACAACCTATCACGTTGTGGGACAAAAAAATGAGTAGTCGTGTATTATACACCTCTACCTACCCCTACGGTGATACAAGCGAGGATTGGTTAGATAAATCAAATAATAAACACCACATAGAACATTGCTTTACATAGTAAAAATAATATTAGCCCTGTAATATTACATTCCCACTGCCGGGCACAGGCCTCCTCTACTAATGAGAGGGGTTAGGCCTTAGTCTACCACGCTGGCTTAATGCGGGTTGGTAGACTACAAATACCTTCGAAATTCTTATGGAGAAATTCTCGGGTATGCAGGTTTCCTCACGATGTTTTCCTTCACCGTTATAGCAAGCGATAATTCACAAAGAAAACACACTTAATAGAGAAAAGTCAGTGTATGCTCGATTTTGGGATTGGTCTCGAACCTCCAATACTCGTCTAGGCAGTCCGTTCCATTCCCAACTGAGCTATCGCTGCTTTACATAGTAATTTACTTCAAAACTACAGCGAGAACAAAGCCATTATTCCAACCATTTCATATCGCCTAAAAATAACTATTAGATAAATAATTCGTTGCGAGGCTCATCGGAAAGCCGCCCTGCGACTTTGTGCGTCCTTCAAATGCATCCACGTATGATTTTCAACCGTATTTCCATCCGTAAAGGTTGATTATAACTTTGGACGCACCCCAAGGGTGTGCAAGGTGATCATTACGTCATAATTTAGCCCCTTTTTGTAGAAAGAGATGGATGACAGCCCATCTCTGTCGCCAAGGAAAAGTACGAGGTTTCTTTGTTCGGTCGTGACTGAGTGATTTTGTAAAAAATGTTGATTTATTAACAGAAATGGCCCACTTATGGACATATTGGGCAAAGTGGCCCATTAAATGTGATTTCGTATGCATTTACAATTTGGTACGGTTATCAGCTGTTGTTTTATAACGAAATTAGTCTGATTAGTGTAGAAGCATTTGTATTCATTTAGGCCCGGTTTCTGAAAGGTAATTCAGGTTAACAATTGACAGAAAATTTGTTGACAACGCTGTCGAAAACCTTCGGGGTTCTGATTTGAAAGCTGTTTGACCACGCTCTTACACTAGCTATCAATTTTTTACTTGGCATTAGATTTGATTGTCATTTGTCGTTTAGTTTATCATACATCAGTCACCCCGAATCTAATCAGGGTTATTTGTGCGTGTAAACTGAACGATGGCTATAATTTCCTTTTTTTCAGCAAATTGTTAATATTGCCATGTTATTCATACTAACACCATTCACGCCAGTATTTTTTTTATAGCAGAGACTGGCAAACGAGCTGATGGGTCACCTGATGGTAAGTCCGCCCATGGTCAACCAAGACACAAAAATAATCATGGGTGCGTTGCCAACTTAAAAGGAGAGAATGGAAGAGGAGGGGAAGGGATTGGGAAAGAGAGGGGATAAATGGGCCACCGGAAATCTCACTCACCGAACGAAACGCGACAGCAAGTTGCCAATTTACGTCAGTTTCCTGTGAGAAAGTGGTATCTACCCAATTGAGCCCGCCCATACGTGCTGTAGACGTTACCCTCTACAGCGTGGCTCTACCACGCCAGTTTTCCTAAAAGGGCAGGCAGAAGCTAAACAAAGTATAAATCTAGTCGATGAGCTCATATCCGTCCATTCGGGTGATAACGAACTTATTGCCATACCGGACTCAAATTCCCACCCCGGACAACTCATATGTGATTTTTAGCTATATTTTAATAGCTATATGTGTATAGTTGTTACATAATTATAGTCGGTAAACCCATAGCAACTTCTGTTTTTATTGATTTTCTCCATGACCTTTGAAAGCAGACGAGTGGACGGCCCACCTGATAAATTTCAATACGATGCCTTTTGAATTTTGATATCATTTCACCTCCTTGGTCTAGTGGCAGGCGGCAGCATAAGCATTATATGGGTTGTAGACCGGGAGGTCTTATATTCGATTCCTAAGTCGGACAAAGTTCTTTTTTTTAATTTGATTTTCCCAGAACTGGAACCTCCAGTAGGCATCCAGCCAGACATAAAATTAAGCCGAATCCTTTCTGAAACATACTTGAAAATAGGTGTTGCGCCGCCTCGCCCCGACCCCACATTGTATTGTGGAATAAGGGCATGTTGGGCATGAATCCTTTGACACTATGTCAGGAGCAGACAAGCCGTTATGTCATGCGGCATGCCATTTTATGACAATTTCTGTGAGGCATTGTTAACTGGAAACATTGCGGTGAAGCCGGACTTTTATGTTGTACAGAATTATCTAGAGCAAAGCTTTACGGTGAAGGAAAACATCGTGAGGAATCCTGCATACCCAAGAATTTCTCCACAAGAAATTCGAAGGTATGTGAAGTCTATCAACCCGCATTAGGCCAGCGTGGTAGACTAAGGCCTAACTCCTCTCATGTGTAGAGGAGGCCCGTGCCCAGCAGTGGGACAGTAATATTACAGGGCTGATATTATTATTAAAGCTCTACCACTCAGAAAATCATTATTATTTATTAGTTAATAACTTTAATAACATAAAGTAGTTACCTAAAAGCGTCTATCGTTTGATAGATTAAGTCGTGAAGATAATTGTATTATCGATTGATTGTACTTCAAGGATTAACTGAAATGAGAAAATTAACTTAGCGGTCGGTTCAAGGCAGTTTTAGTAAAACACAAAGCGGGGGGTTTTCAACTGGAAATTTCTAAACACACCCCAAATAACGTGACCGGATTAAGGATTACATGTAAGAGAACTTGACCCACAAAATAATTTATAATAATATGTAGATATAAAAATTGTTTATTAAAATTCATATAATTTCATTACTAAAGTCTGGGAATGAAATAATTATTATGAGAATATATAATTAAGTTGTTTTCTATTATATTAGTAGGCTGTAATTTAAATAATATTCCAATTAAAATGTTATTTATAAATAACAAAAGTTTAATTTAGTAATTTCAATTAGAATATTATTTAAATTTAATTAACAAGCAAATTTTTTGTACGATCCAGTCTACATAATAATAAAATAATATTTAATAATATGCAAATTAGTTCACGTGGCACCTTTTTAATATTAAAATTATTCGTAGCTGTTTGTTAAACATAAACAGATTATTATTAATTAGCGGAACTAAGCTCAGCGAAATGTGGGTGTTTTAGTTCGCTAGTGCGCCTTTTCCTACCCCTTCTGGAATTCAGGCGTGTGTATGTGATAATTATCACAAAAATACGACAATACGAAAATGTTTCGCCCCTAGGTCTAGTGGCAGCGTCTACATAGAGGCTGTTTATCCAGTGTTGCTATGTTCAAATTCCAGGTCAGGCAACGGAGGTTTTCCAACACCATTGTCCCGGAACTAAATCCCTATGTGGGGATTGACGTTAGACGAGTCGGTCGTAAAAACCTTGGCTAAATACTTTCTGCAGTATTCTTAATGAAAGTGTATAATTATGATACCCCCCACTCGTGTACGATCACAAAATGATCAACAGTTATACTATAAAAAATCATTAATATTTTCCCCCCTCCTTATAACTAAAAGGTGGTCCTGCCCCAGTCACTCGTGTTGGAGAATCTAAAGAGTTCCTGAACATTCCGAGGACGTGATGTATTTACACAAGTGCAGTATAACTTGAAAACATGTGTACATTACACTATTTACAGAATTATAAATAACTGTTTATTGGTGATGGAAAACATCGTGACAGATGCGAACATGAATATTTTCCATAAGAATATCGATGGTAAAAGTCTACCATCTACAGGCCAGCGTGGTGGGCTGAAGCCTAATCCTTTGTAAGAGTTTAAGTTATTTGCCATTTCTGTCCGAAACCCTTAAAATACATCAAATATTAGACAGTCTACGTGGCGCAGTAGGCGGGTAGCCGGCTGTGAAGCGAGAGGCCGCGGGTTCTATTCCCGCATTGAGACAAATATTTGTGTGGCCTACAGATATTCCCAAGTATGGGTGTTGTGAGACCGAAAGTCTCTCATAGTGTCTGACACCCACGATACAGTTTATACCTAGTGTGGGGTCAGGACTAGGTGTGTGACTGTTGGGTGTATTTATTTATTTATCTAATTTATAGACTGCCTCCGTGGCGTGGTGGTATTTCGGACGACAACGGTTCTGAGGTCTCGGGTTCGATCCCCGGGTCGGGCAAAGTGATATTGGATTTTTCCATATCAGCCCGGAGTCTGGAATTTGTGCCCGATATGGCGATAGGCTCGCCCCCTATCACATCTGGGACGGAACTAAGCTCAGCGAAATGTGGGTGTTCTAGTTCGCTAGTACGCCTCTGCCTACCCCTTCGGGGATGCAGGCGTGAGCTTATGTTATGTTATGATAGAGTGTAGTTCAACTACTTATTTTTTTTTTTTTTTTATAGAAGAGGGGGCAAACGAGCAAGTGGGTCACCTGATGTTAAGTGATCACCGCAGCCCATAAACATCCACAATACCAGGGGAATCATGGATGCGTTGCCGGCCTTTGAGGTAGATACAGGCTCTTTTCTTGAAGGTTACTTATACATAGTTATTCGTGCGCGTAACACGGACCCAACACAACCGGTTTCACTCACTACTCACCACTCACCACTGAACCACGAGTACCGCTATACAAATTTCTCAACGCGCGGAGATAACTAAGCTTTTAAATTTCTGAATTGAACTGAGTATTTTTGTAAACTAGTGTTGCGACGACTGCCTCGGTGGTGTAGTTTTATTGCGTGCGTGGTGCTAGGAGCCAGTTTCGATTCTCGATTCGAGCAAAGGGTTTTCTGCTCAGTATCAGCTCGGAGTTTGGAATTTGTGCTCAATATAGTAGACAGACCGCTTTCAACAGGTTGATCTGGAAATATTTGGGGGAGGCCTATGTTCAGCAGTGGACGTCCTGTGGCTGATGATGATGATGATGATAGGAGGCACACCCCCGATAAGATGTGAGACGGAATTAATCTAGTCTTAATTTGGTTGTCTAATTCGCAAGTTCGCCTCTGCCTACTCCTTTATGGATCCTGGGTTCGATTCTCAGGTCGGCAACACAACTTTTCTGATATTTGTCTGTAACTGGTTCCTGAAGAAAGCATTGACAGGCGACAGGCGGTTTATAACAGATTACATAATAATGATTACAATTCCTTTTAAAAGGAGTTGTGCTTCTATTAATATTTTATAACGAAGAAAGTTAAAATGACGCCATACTCTGACCACACTTGGTGTGTAAAAATAGCTTCAAATAATTACCTCACTCGCTCTTTCTTTAGATCGTTTTACCCAGACAAAAATCGTTGGAAAAGAACATAACATAACATAAGCTCACGCCTGTATTCCCGAAGGGGTAGGCAGAGGCACACTAGCCAACTAGTACACCCGCATTTCGCCGAGCTTAGTTCCGTCCCAGATGTGATAGGGGGCGACCCTATCTTCATATCGGGCACAAATTCTAAACACCGGGCTGATATGGAAAAATCCAATATCACTTTGACCGACCCGGGAATCGAAACCGAGACCTCAGGACAGTAGTCATACCGAAATACAACCACGCCACCGAGACAAAATAATGATTATATAAAATTATGTTTTTTAACATTTAGACGTTTTTTCACAAAACAAAACAATTATCTTTCTACCTGTCTACAGCACGAATGGGCCGGCTCGACCGGTTTGATACCATTGTCTCACAGGAAACCGACGTAAAGTGGCAGCTTGCTGTCGCGCTTCGTTCGGTGAGTGAGATTTTCGGTGGCCTATTTCTCCCCTTCTATCAAAATCCCTTTTTTCCTCCCCTTCCATTCCCTCCTTTTAGCTTGAGAACGCACCCATGATTCTTTTTGTGTCTCGGGTGTCTATGGGCGGTGGAGATCACTTACCATCAGGTGACCCATCTGCTCGTTTGCCAGTTTCTGCTACAAAAAAAAACATAATATGTACTCGATTAATGAACAACAACAACAGTTATGACTCACGAAGAATCAAAATAGTCTGAAAAGGCGAAACGAAGAAAGTTCTAGAGCGTGCTTGTATCCGTACCTTGTACAGCTGATGCAATCACTTTCTTTATGCATTCAAATCGGAATAGACCAATCAGTGGGCGTAGTGCCAGATTTTTTTTATTGAACCGTCAAAAACACCTCGTCCGATCTGGGAATCGAACCCAGGATCTACCGGTCCGCAGCCCATATACGCTGGCGCTATACCTAAGAGACAGACAGTAGCAACATAATTTTTTCTATCTGTCCTTATCACACCTTAATTGGGATTGCCTGAACGCACTTTTTGCTTGTTGCGGAAAGCATTTGGCTTAATTTTTACAACCCTGCTTGCCTAAAGTCAAACTTCCTCTGAGGGAGCCAGTCCCCAAATAGTGTTAGAAAAACACTCTGTCTAACCCGGGAATCGAACCCAGGACCTCCCGGCTCACAGCTCATATACGCTGCCACCAGACCTAGGAGGCGAATAGTTGCAACATAACCCACACTAATAACAAAGCACTGAAAGGCACTGCACTGCACTGCGCTCATCACCCTGAACATTTAGGACCTTACTCATAAAACAGTTTAGCTGAGCAAATGGTAAAGAATAGCCTGTCCCTTTTATTTCCAAACGACGTGACACAAGGGAAAAAGTGTCAGCCTATTCTTAGTCATTTGCTCAGCTAAACTGTGTTTATAAGTAAGGGCCTTAGATGTTAATTCTCAAAATGTCCAGTAATCCAGTATATCATCATGGGCCGAA
Organism: Clanis bilineata; assembly: GCA_036417725.1. Taxonomy (NCBI): domain Eukaryota; kingdom Metazoa; phylum Arthropoda; class Insecta; order Lepidoptera; family Sphingidae; genus Clanis; species Clanis bilineata. Next base: position 399,311 of record CM071139.1, on the reverse strand, counting down.
ACAAAATACACAAAATGTTTACCTATGTTTTTCACTGTCATCTGCTCATGGGACAATGGACCACAGATAAAAATGTGTAGAGAAACCAAGGTTTTTGTGTAATTATTTAATGCGGGAGACGCGTCTTAACTCTACGTAGAGCTGTTATACCTCTATAAAATACCTATTACGTTTAATTTTCTATACGGTACAATTTTTATTTTATGCAAATTCGTACTAATTAGTAAAGATCGTGAATTCGAATATGCATAAACATCGTAGACTATGTACCTAATGACCTAAAAGTGCTAAAAAACTAAACCTAAAATAGTGTAAAGCCAAAAATAGATTGTGTACCGCACAGTAGGCAACTTTCACATAGGATCAATTTGTTGTTCGTGCGTCTTCGCCGCCGCTCGGCTGTCTCCGGCACAGCTGACGCTATCTGTTGCTATGTGCACCTACACTGCACACAAACGGACATTTCACTGCATAAACAACGATACTTGAGAAGCTATTTTCGAGTTGTTATTCTTGGAAAACGATATGTTTACGATTAACTTTCGATGCACAGTTGATATTTTAAGATTTTGTATAAAAGTTTAATTTCAGTTTTTCGGCTTCAATTTTCAATATAATACTTGTTTGGGCGATTAAAACAACATGGTGTACTCGAATCAGTGTAAATATAAGTAGAAACCAGTTAAAATTAACATAAACGGCCGTCCCGAACAAAGAAAGTCGGTGATACGCTGTTGGCGTCCTAAAAACTCGCCAACGCACCCCGGTTAAACGAGCCTACGTGACCGAACCAATGTACCTACGCACACTAACAAACATAACCGCTTGGTTACACTGTACAACATGCACACTACCACGCGAGCGGTTAACTCGGCACCCAGGTTGAAAACAGCGTAACTACCAACGACCTTCACAAAGAAATGAGCGTGTTGATCGACCTTATTTTTAGTGCACTAAAGTCTAAAATAAAATTTCTGAAGAGAAGTCGTTTGGTGCGTTTCTCTGTGGTGGGAGGTAATAGCCCCGTTGCGCTAGTGCATTTATGGCATGCACGAGTTGCCAACATTTTTTTAGTGTTAATTTTTTATATGGGAACTGTTATGTTAGTTCCTCTGTGTAATACTTAAGTTTATATTTTTGTAGCAATGGATACACAAGATTGCGCTTTATTTTCCCGAATGTTTTTATCCCGAATTTAAATAATTACAATGGATGCCAATTAACACGGTTTTCTGTTATATAGTCTTTTATTATTCTCTTTGTATGGGTATAATTAGGTATTACTCTTAGTGTATTTAAAAAGTGCATTACGCAGAATTTAATATCGAAGAATAAAAAATTAATATTTAGCTTGACTTTTGTCAGAAATTAGATAACAATAGGCAATAATACGACGCCATTTGCGTATTTTATAAAGAAAATTAAATTACTTGTTACCAAAATTAATTAATTTAAAAGTAATTCGAATGATATTTTTAGGTCATTTATTTAATAAATATAAAGTACATTTTTGCAACATGCATCTATATTACTGCAATTCATTTAAAAATGTATCTACAAAATATCATAAAAGACTTGTTTGAATATATTATGCATGCTCAATTACTTTTTGTGGTTGTATTAACGAACGTTGTGTTTAGTTGTTACTTTAATACTGTATACAGTTTTAATTTAGTTTTATTTTCGTTATATTATATTTATTTCGAGAATACAATAGGAAAATTAACATTTTTCAACCATTATGGTAACAAAGTAGATACACTATAAATAAATTAATTAATAACATTAGTTGACATAATGACAGTTTAAACTTCGTTTAGAGGATATGAAGCGACTTAAATAGCATCAAATACATTCAACAACCTAATTATTTCCGTTAAAATAAGTACCTTTGGGCATATTTAATACATGAAATCTCAAATCTAATAAGTTAAATAAAATATCTTACAAAGTACGTAACGTATAAAAGCGAAATATAAAGTTAAACTAATTCCAAACTATAAGAGAACAAACAATATTCTCCACAAAGAGAAATAAATTAGAAATAAAATATAAGTCGGGGTTCGTTGGAGGTGAAAGTTCTGCCGAGGCCGCCCTACAAAAAGGTTGACGATCCACGCGCAGCTCGTCCGTCCGCCGCTTGGCAACAAGAGTTGGGACCCCGCACAGGGTAAAATACACCCAATTCGTAAGAGATTATGGATTAATTTCAAATGACCGATGGTTTTGTTATTGATCGCTGGCTTACGCGAAAAAGTTCGGTACAATACGTAACTATAGGTAATCTAGTGCTTCAATTAACGCTTTGTTAATCAAACGCAGGTTAACAATTCATTTTGACGATTTGAAAATAGAATGCGAATGATAGACAATTCGAAAATAGAAAGCGTTTGATTTGAAGCGTTCGTTGATACGTTTTTTAAGATGGAAGTAAACGAGCAAGTTGGGCAACTTGTGAGACAACTTGAGTATTAACACTGATAACATTAAGGGTATGTTGACTTACGAAGTGAGAAGATGGCAGAGCCTTTCTTATGGTAAGTGTTTACCATCGACCATTGATGCCATCGACAGCCAAGCTGCTGGATACCGTTGTTCCTCATCATACAAAACGCAACAGTTACTGTCACAAGCTGTCGCTTCACGTCACATAAGATAAGACAGTCGAGCTGGTCTTTTCTGTATACTGACCGCAGTGTAGCTCTATCATATACACCCGAATGGTTAAACGCTACTCAACTTTAACGGCTTATTATATTGATTTTCGCCGTACTATTTTGAGAGATAAGGCGGCCTTAAACGACATAAGGCGACCTTAAAGCTGAGATCTATAGAGCGAACTTCGACTAAGTCTAAGTCAATCTCACGAACTCAGTGGGAATTTGGAATTGTTAAATCGAACTTTGGCATAGTCCGGGTCATTTTTTACAAGAAAAACAAACTGACAGACATACTAGAGCAAAGATTTTCTTGCAATAATCACAAGTTTAAAAACTTAACTGACCGACTTCCAACTTGACCCGATAGTGACCATTTATATGGGACCACCCTTGAAACAAGCTCTATCGAACACAAAAAGAATTTTGAAAATCGGTCTACATTTGGCGGAGATATTGAGTAACACACATAAAAAAATACAGACGAATTGAGGACCTCCTCCTTTTGTGGCAGTCGGTCGAAAAATGACTCTGACTTAGTAAAATCCTCACCGATTTCGTGACTTTAACTTAGACTTAGTCGAAGTTCGCTCTATAGATCTCTGCCTAAGTGTATGAACATTCGGCTGATACATCCGTATCCATAAGATGAACTAGAATGAGAGTTCACTGACCTGAGTAGTTAAGTCCTATTTTAAAGTAACTGCCGGAGTCCCATTCGCCGGTCCTCTCTACTTCTAGGTCATATAACCTTTATAGTGTATATTTAGACTGCCTCGGTGGCGTGTTTGTATTTCGGTACGACTGCCGTCCTGAGGTCTCGGGTTCGATCCCCGGGTCGGGCAAAGTGATATTGAATTTTTCCATATCAGCCCGGAGTCTGGAATTTGTGCCCGATATGGCGATAGGCTCGCCCCCTTTCACATCTGGGACGGAACTAAGCTCGGCGAAATATGGGTGTACTAGTTCGCTAGTGCGCCTCTGCCTACCCCTTCCAGGATACAGGCGTGAGCTTACGTTACGTTACGTTACGACCTCTCGGTTCACATACTATAAGCTGCCATTAGACCAAGGAGGCGACAAGTGTTAAATATCCTAAAATCTGAATCGATCATTTAAACTGTATTTTTATCGACAGACTTCCAAAAAGGAGGAGGTCCTCAATTGGTCTGTTTTTTTATGTATGTTACGCGATATCTCCGCCAAATGTGGACCGATTTTCAAAATTCTTTGTGTTTGTTAGAGCTTATTTCAAGGGTGGTCCCATATAAATTTGGTCACGATCGGATTTGAAGTCGGTCCGTTAAGTTTTTAAACTTGTGATTATTTTATTTAAAGTTATTATCATCCTCAAATCATTATAATTGGATTCAAACCTGCGCTCTCACAAAAGTGGGCGTATGATTTATCTCATCAACCCCCTCACCTATTCACAACCCTTTGCTACACACAGCGTGTACAATTACTGCCCTACTGTAGGGGTACGATAGTGAGGCAGCGAGATAAATATTAGAGATCCTTATTTTAAAACGGTAGTTAAGGTTATTGAAATAGCATTATGCTAATAAGAAAATTAATTAATTAATTAATTAACCATGATTTATTGTGAATTATCGCTTTTTATAACGGTGAAGGAAAACATCGTGAGGAAACCTGAATACCCAAGAATTTCGAAGGTATGTGAAGTCTACCAACACGCATTAAGACATTGTGGTAAACTAAGGCATAACCCCTCTCATTAGTAGAGGAGGCCCGTGCCCAGCAGTGGGACAGTAATATTACAGGGCTAATATTATCATTATTAACCTGCTACGACTGTCGCCTTCTTGGTCTAATGGCAGTGTATATTGGTGGTAGATCGGGAGGTCCTGTTTCCAATCCCAGGTCGCATAACGCATTTTTAAACACAATTTGCCCGCGACTGGATGATTGATCCCCAAGACGTCATTTAGGCAGCCGGTCGTAAAAACTAAGCAGATTCCCTTCTGCAACGTACTTTTTTTTATAACAGAGACTGGCAAACGAGCAGATAGGTCACCTGATGATAAATGATCTCCATCGTCCATAGATACCCATGACACAAAAATAATTATGGATGCGTTGCCAACCTAAAAGGACGGAATGGGAAGGGAGGGCAAAGGGATTGGGAAAGGGTAGGGGGGAAATTGGCCACCCGAAATCTTACTCACCGAACGAAACGCGACAGCGAAGCAGCCACTTTACGTCGGTTTTCTGTGAGACAGTGGTATCAAACCGGTTGAGCCGGCCCATTCGTGCTGTAGAAATAACTGTCTACAGCGTGGCTCTACCACTCAAAGTACTTGGAAGTATAATATGTTTTAACCATTATTCATCATATTTTACGTTTCTTTAAACGCATATTTATTAATTGTGTCACATATTTCCATGAAATGTGCATATGGTTCTTTTGTTTTGTAGTTAACCTTGTGAGCAAATGAAACAATATTTCGGGTATGTAAAACAGGAAAATTCTTTGAACATGAATACACGGTTAATATGCAAATAACACGAAACAATGAAATGTCACATGGTTCATGAAACGTTTCCTAGAAAACGTTTTCAGTATTATTAAGGTACGAATGATAAGACAGAATTCTCATGCGAAAATTGATCTGCTACAATATCTATTTCTATCGCCAAACAAGTAAGTGAAAGAGCCATGCTGTAGACAATTACGTCTACAGCACGAATGGATTTGATCCTCGGGTCGGGCAGTGATATAGAATTTTTTATTCAGTACCAAGTCACAATTTGGAATTTGTGCCCGATATGGCGATAGGTTCGCCCCATCACATCTGGGACGGAAATGAGCTCGGCTCTCTAGTTCATCTCTGCCTATCCCTTACCGCCGGAGATATCGGGTAACATACAAAAAAAATGGGATGGAGAATTTCCTTATTTTCAAGTCGGGTGAAAAAAGGCGAAAAATTAAAACGCTTTTAATATTGAAATTAAACTATTTTTACGGATTATATCACGATTTGGTTTTAATTTTTATGCCCGACGTTTCGAAACCTTAAAACGTCGAAACATCGAAGAAACGTCGGGCATAAAAATTAAAACCAAATCGTGATATAATCCGTAAAAATAATTTAATTTCTATGAATAACATTCACGTAAACCTAAGAAATCATTACGCTTTTAATAGTTAATACAACGAAAGTGTACGGAACAGTGAAATAAAAAAAACTCGCGGTTACATTTTCCCTTCGCGAGTGAACCGTGCGTGGGGTGCCGGTTCGATTCCCGCTCGTTTATCACGGATTATTGGCGCCGAGCCACTGAATTATGTATTATTCTTTTATACACAAAGTTTGTGTAATTGATTGGGCTGTTATTCGGTATGGGGACGTTTGTCGCATATCAATGGCGTTTTATGGGCTTTTCCAGTTATGCATATACTTTGTGGTTATGAAATAGTCACTATAACTGTAATCCGAAGATACTGAATCTGTGGACTCTTTGATCATTCGTGCGTGAGCGTAACTGCCTGGGGTATATTGGGTATGCTTGGCAATGTTTTTTCTCTTTCTACCTGCCCTTATCCCATCGTAATGTGGGATCAGCATCACACTCTCATCAAGCATGTTCCAGAAAATATTCGTTTTTAGGTTTTACCCCGCCGAAATTTTATCTCTGGGGAATCCAGTTCCGAGCATACCATGTTAGAAAATAACCTTCACCCGACTCGGGAAATGAACCTAGAGCCTTCCTGTTGGCAGCCCATATGAGCTGTCCATAGACCCAAAAGGCGACATACCTCTAGTAACACTTCGTATAATGTCAGTTTGTGTACTGCCGTCAAATATCATATAATTTAGAGCCTCAATTACATAATTTCCGCTGTTAATTAAACGGCCTAATTAAATCGTAATTTCTGTACAAACACCCTTGGCCCAATTCAAATGGGTCACGGTTACATCCCTTAACCACAGTCTTTGAACCACACAGTCTGTAAACTTGTTTGTAGTTAGGAAGATTAAAAGGCCTGTGTTGTAGGCAAATTATTTTCGAATGGAAACATTTTTTGTGTATTTCCGGGGCTTCCATAAAATTATACTAGTTTTATTGATATTACATTGTTTCATTAAAAATCTATTTTCAATAACAATTTACAATAAAAAAGATATCAAGACGAGATATATCCTACTTCACTAGTAATTCTTACTATATTGGGTTTTAAAAAGTAACACCCATGTTTATGTCCGTTGTTCTCTAGCATAGCAGCCTTCTAAATTGAGTAGAATTTAACTGAACCTAAATCGTATAATTTATTTTGAAGATTTAATAAAAAAATGAATACACCTCATATACGCATCACGACCGGCTTCGTCCTAAAGAGTAGCGCACTTTTGGAACTACACAACTTTATTAACAGACTGCATGATTTTCACTCTGTGCTGAATACTGGCTTCGCTTCAAGCTTCCACTTGTTTATCGCAAACATTATAATAAGGAAAATGTGTGAAATATTTCCAAAGCGCCTTTTACGTTGATGTTTAATGGCTTCCTCCAGAATCCCGGTTTATTTGCGTTTTACCATGATTTGATATTTTCGACAGCAGCAATATTTCTGAAAAAAGACAAACATATTTTGATTATATATTTATTATTGACAACGTCCGTGGCGCAGCGGGCGAGTAGCCGGCCGTGAAGCGGGAGGCCGCGGGTTCGATTCCCGCATTGAGACTAATGTTTGTGTGACCCACAGATATTTGTTTCAAGTCTGGGTGTTTTGAGACCGGAAGTCCCTCATAGTCTCTGACATCCACGATACCGGTTATACCTAGTGTGGGGTCAGGACTAGGTGTGTGACTGTTGGGTGTATTTATTTATTTATTATATGCAATAAATAAATACAGTAAGCTTACGTCTGAATGTATGAAAATGTCAGAGTTCAGAATACATCCAGTGTACTAAAAATTCACGCAATAATTTCAGTCCCACCATACACTGATAGGTTTTACACGACAGTTTACTAATGGCATTCAACTTGATACCATTCTTTAACGCCATTTTTGCCTCCCACTGAGATTTTACTCTTCATCCACCTTAAGTAGGCTGCCTTATATCTTCATAGAAGAGATGAGTATTTTAAATTTTAGTAAGGAATTACTTAGTGATTTGTGTTGCTTAAGCTGGGTCGAAATTGCGTACGATATTCAATTTTTACATACAAATAATAAACACAAAAAAAGAGATGTCAATAATCTTGTTTAAACATGGGACCTTTGGAGTAAGCTCTATATAAATACAGAAACATATTTTTGAAAATCAATTCACATTTGCGGAAACGATCGTACAATATATAAAAAGCATCCGTCATTTGAAAATAGGATAATATAACTTTGCGTGCTTACCGTTAAACCTAAGGGCATCACGAACAACCTAACCTTTTAGTCCTATTGACCCTCTGAACATATCAAATGTTACAAAACAAATCACGATTACACATAAAAGTTTAACCGATTGCGGGGAAAGCAATAAAAGATTTTGTTTCAATCAACATAGGTCGTAAAGAGGCGGGTGTGGCCCCGACTCGTAAAACCCTTGATTGCCTTGCCTCTGTTAAGTTATACCGTTTGATTGGAGATCATATCTGTAAGGCCTTTGTTTACGGAGACATGTTTTTCAAACAGTCAGTTTTATGAGGCATTACTGCACCTGATAGCAGAATTGCTATTTTCTTCGGTAATAAAATTGTAGATGAATGCAGAGTTTTCTTTTCTTCTTTACACTTTATCCTGTATAAGGGAATGGGGATTGGGAAGGGAGCGGGTATTTGGAACATCGGAAATTTCACGCAACAACAAGGTGCCACATCACATCCGTTTCCTTAAGACAATCGGTCGAGCTGGCCCATTCGTGCTGTAGACGTGACTGTCTACAGAGTGGCTTACTACTCATGTGTCATAGTAAGACGTCATTTATTGTTGTATATGCAAAATAAATCAGTAAAAATACCTCCAAATCTAAGTATGATTTATGTGATTTATCACCTTTCATTCGGCGAGTGAGATTTCCAGTAGCCCATTTCCCCCATTTCTTCCCAATCCCTTTTTCCCTCCCATTTCATTTCCTTTTAGGTTGGCAACGTACCCATGATTCTTTTTGTCTTGGGTGTTATTGGGCGGCGGAGATCACTTACCATCAGGTGACCTATCTACTCGATTGCCAGTCTGCTATAAAACATATAAGAGCACAATCAGCTTTTTATATTAATTCAACAGACGGGAAATATTATATTTTTGTCATGTTTCATCGTGGTTTCTCATGTACTTAATTTAAAAGTATAATTAAATAAAATAGAAAAATAACTACCAAAACTTAATTCCACCTCATTTAAATGCACAATTTAGCCAAATTTATCTCCAGCTGACATCTGTCAGTGAACACCCTCGGCCTCTGCCAACCCCCGAAAATTCGCCATTTTTACAACGTCAGTGTCGCGTAAAAATTCAACTATAACGAGCCACGGGGGGTGACGGGGCCTTTATCTCAGATATTACGCTTCGCTCATAAACGTGTGAGGACTGGGGTTCGGAATTGGCAACTTGAAATGCGACGCTTTGCTTTTTTATAGCTGAGATTTGAAGCAAGTGTGTCACATCTCACATGATGGTAAATTACCTACACTACGAGCTAGTATATTGTACGCTGCCACGTTTTGAAGATATTGTGGTTGATCACAGAATACCCTAGCACCCCAACATGATAAGGACCACATGACATCGCGTTTTGCCATAAAACTACCATAAAAATTAAAAGAGATTCTCAATCAATCACCAATCAATCGAATGTGTTGCGTTTTACGCTCTCTCCTTATTTGTTATTTAAAGTATTTGTTATGATAACCATTCCTGCCTTCATCATCATGTACGTTCGTATCCTGATATGAACTTGTGTATGTGGTGATGTTGAACATCCCTAATATGTCCTACTTCCAGGTCAGGTCGGTTTGGAAATGGAGGCCTACGTTCAGCAGTGGACGTCATGTTGCTGATGGGATTTTGCCTATTAAATGGTCTTATCATTTACTTGAGACTAATAAAAAAGATTTGTCCCTATTGCTAACACCACTTACGGCCGGTTTCAATAAACAATCTCAGTTCGAATGGGCAGATAGATTACTAAAATTAGCCAATAAGAACACATTTTGAACATGACTGCGTCAAATGACATGATTTGATTGGTTCATGATCGCGATCTATCTGCATACTAAACTGAGATCGTTTATTGAAACCGGCCGTTAGTAATTACGAAATACAGTTAATGTGTTAGAAGTGCTAAGCTCTACATGGTTTATAGGCCTACAGAAAATAAAAATATATATAAAAAGAAATGTTTTTTTTCAAGTGTACGTGTGTATGGTAAATAACAACATAAAAGCTTCTACCGTGTAAGCTTTTATTCGCCATTCTGCAGTATTGCACGCGAGCTTTATCATTTTATCGCCGTTTCTTTTTATTCGCCTTTGTTCAGCTTCGCAAAGCTCCCATAAACTAAGATGGTATGAATAGTTAATTTTATCTCTATGGTCTATGGTTGTCCATTGTCTTTATGTAGATTATAGAGGTCAGGTTCTTATGGGATGTTAAGGGCTTTTTATTTTTTTGATATGTAGCAGTTATTTTCAACTGCCTTGGTGGACTTATATTTCAGTAGGACTACCGTCCTGAGGTCTCGGGTTCGATCCCCAGGCCGAGCAAAATGTTATTGGATTTTTTAATATCAACCCGGAGTCCGGAATTTGTGCCTGATATGGCGATAGGCTCGCCCCCTATCACATCTGGTACGGAACTAAGGTCGCTAAAATGTGAGTGTTCTATAGTTCGCTAGTGCGCCTCTGCTTACCTCTTCGGAGGTACAGGCGTGGGCTTATTGATTTTTATGTTAATTTCAACACTTTTTAAAATTTTTATGATACTTGCTTACTACATTTTGCTCCTGGACGCGCTCCCGACCGGTGCAACACACTTTCTCAAGATTGTTGCAGAAAGGATTTAGCTTAATTTTTACAACCAGTTTGCTTGACTCGATGTTGTAAAAACCCCCGTACAACCTAGGAAAAAAACCTGGGACTTCTTTTTCCATAGCCTATATGCGCTGGCACTAGACAAATGAGGCAAGTGTTTCCCATCAGTAAAATGTTAAAAATATTTAGAAGGTAATTACAGTAAATCCGCGGAAACTTCCCAAATCACAAGCGTGTGTAATCAAAAACGAATAATTGTTAAAAAATCACCCCATGTAATTGCTTAACAGCTGATCCATAGCACCCCTGCCTTAACGTGACTGACACATTAACGAAAAATGGACCTAGTCACAATACAGATAAAGTAAAATTTCGTATGTCCCACTTTCACAAACAATGGTTTACAAATGAAAATCCACCTAATTGTGTTAAGGTAGAGACGATTTTTAGTTGCGTTGCCACAACCAGCTGATTCCAACATTGATTTTTATTACAATCGTCCTTTTTATGGCTACAGTAGGAAATCAGTTCGATTCCGGTGGCGGTAATTAAAACATAGTGAAATTAATGGACGGCCTATGAAATATGGGGATTTAGAATTTAGATATAGAACTTTTTTTAATTAAATATTTCTTTCTACCTGCCCTTACCTTAATTTGGGATCGGCGCAACACACTTTTTCAAGTATGTTGCAAAAAGGATTTGGCTTAGTTTTTACGATGGGCGCCTGTGTGACGTCAAACCCCTCTGAGGGATCCAGTCCCAGCCATATTTAATTAGAAAATGTGCTTTGTCCGACTCGGGAATCGAACCCAGGACCCTGGGAGGTCCTCAGTCCATACATGCTGCCACTAGACCAAGGAGGCGACATTTTCGACCGACTTTCAAAAAAGGAGGAGGTCCTCAATTCGTCTGTATTTTTTTAATGTATGTTACGCGATATCTCCGCCAAATGTGGACCGATTTCCAAAATTCTTTGTGTTTGTTAGAGCTTATTTCAAGGGTGGTCCCATATAAATTTGGTCACGATCGGATTTGAAGTCGGTCTGTTAAGTTTTTAAACTTGTGATTATTTTTATTTTTGTTATATATGCCTAGGATAGTACGCGAGCGGGACCACTGACAAACACGGTAGCTAGTTGCACACTGATTTATTCACAAATTGCAGGCGGGGTGCGGGACGCAGCACGCACACAAGTTACAGCGAGTTTACGCACTACTACATACATAACAATCCCTCCCCCTTATAGCTAAACAATAACAATTAATCCTATCAAAATAACAAAATACTTATTGGGTATATGGGTTAGTGTCGACCGAGTTGCAAGGCGAATCGAATCTAATAGGCGTTATCTCCCGACGCCTGAAGCTACTGGGTCCCGCAGTTGGGGTCATAAATTCATCCCTCATTTCACTCTCTTCTTCATTATCCGTGGGGGAAGATATGGGTGTCAGTCTTCTGCCAGAAGAGTTCCTCTCATCGCTGTCTTCCACGCCAGACCCATTGTTTTGTTGCATGTTTGGAATGACCTCTCCGTCCCAGCTGTTATGAGTGTCTAGTTGCTCTGCACAACTCCTTCGCCTTATTTGATTAATGTGTCTAGTCACTTCCACATTCAGACTCGGAATAAACACGGCATACAACACACTACCCAATTTCTTTTTAATTATGCCCTCTATCCACTTATGCTTTTTATTAATAAAGTTTTTCATTAACCATACTGTATCATTATCTTTAAATTCTACTCTTTCTTTTCCTTTATATCGTTGAGCCTGTAAGCACTGATTACGTTCTACGGTGTGAGACAGATCTATGGATGAAGGAGACGGCGAGGGTTTTATCAAATCTAACCTGGACCGCAAGGGCCGGCCGTAAATAATTTCCGCTGGCGATTTTTCGGTGGTACTATTTTTTGAGTTTCTGTAGTCAAACAAAAATTTTGAAATCTGTTCTTGTAACGGTTTTTTATTTTTGTTGTCTAAAATAATCGATTTTAAACCTTTTTTAACTACTTTCACCATACCTTCTGCCTGCCCATTACTAGACGGATGGTATGGTGGTGAAAAAATATGAATAATACCGTTCAATTTACAAAACTTTTGGAATTCCTGTGAAGTAAAAGAGGTACCATTATCACTCACTATAGTATTCGGAACTCCGACCTTTGACATAAAGTCACATAATTTAGTAATTACCGCTTGAGAACCGAACGAACTTGTCATCGTGTAACATTCGACCCATTTACTATAGGCATCTACAATTATCAAAAACATCTGATTATTAAAAGGACCTAAAAAATCAAGGTGCAGACGATGGAACGGATGAGGTGGGTACGGCCAGGGCGCGAGCGGCGCGCGCGGCGGCGCGGGCCGCAGCGCCGCGCACACCGAGCATTCCGCCGCCATAGCTTCTAGCCGAGCGTCTATGCCAGGGAACCAGAACAATTTCCGCGCTTCCGCCTTCATTTTAACTATTCCGAAATGGGAGCTGTGTAATTCTTTACACATAGTTTCTCTCAATGATTTCGGAACGACTATTTTATGCCCCCGCATTAAATAACCGTTTTCAAAAGACAATTGTAAACGACAACTGTGGTAGGGTTTAAATTCTATATCCGTCACTTTCCTGGGCCACCCGTTTAAAACGTAATGCTTAATCTTGGAAAGTACCGGATCGCGATCGGTCTCACTACGCAACCGGTCGGTCGTCACCGGCATGTCGCCCTGTAAAACGAAATTGACGTACGTAGCTTGTTCCACATCGCTGCAGCACTCCTCGTCCTGAGGGCCTCCGCACGCTCCACCGTCATCATTGGACGTGACCGTTGCTCGCGAAAAAAAATCTGCGGTATTATCTTTGCTACGTATGAATTCAATACAATAATTATAAGCTGATAAAAATATAGCATAGCGCTGAAGTCTGTTTGCGGAGACTTCGGGAATGCCGCGATGTGGGCCAAAAATTGTCAACAACGGTTTATGGTCAGTACGCAAAACGAAGGGTGATGATCGACCGTATAAATACTGGTGGAATCGTCTGATTCCAAACACTATGGCGGTCGCTTCTCTTTGAATTTGAGCATATTTTTTTTCAGCTTGCGACAGGACGCGAGATGCATAAGAAACCGGCCTTTCGAATCCATCAGTACCTATCTGCGACAATATAGCCCCTAACCCTGTGGGTGATGCGTCCACCGTTAAAATCAATTTCGCCTCTGGATTAAAATGCGTCAACACATTATCGGAAGCCATAAGAATTTTTATTTTTTTAAAAGCAAGGTCATGTTCCCGTGTCCAATTCCATTTGGAACTTTTGTGTAATAAACTATACAAAGGACTCAATATCGAGGATGCATTGGGCACAAAATTACGATAATAGTTAGTTAAGCCCAAAAACGACTGTAATTGTGCTACGTTTTGTGGCCTAGCTGCACTTAAAACAGCTTTCACTTTTTCAGGTGACTTCCTGATACCATTTTTGTCAATTATGTGACCCAAATAGCTTATCTCCCTTTTATAAAATTCGCATTTATTAGCTTGTACCGTCAGACCGGCCTCTTTTAAACGCTGCAAAACTTCTATTAGCCTTTGATTATGCTGATCAGAATCTTTCCCCGTAACCAAAATGTCGTCTAAAAAGAAAACGACACCCTCGAGGCCTGCCAGTATGCCTTCCATAGCACGCTGAAAAATAGCTGGCGCTGACGATAATCCGAATACGAGTCGCGTAAATTTAAATAAACCACGATGCGTGTTAATAGTTGTGAGATTTTGTGAGGCCTCACTGAGTCTAAACTGGTTGTAGGCCATGGATAGATCTATTTTACTGAACTGAATCCCTCCATTTAACTTTGAAAAAAGTTCATTTACAGTTGGTAGGGGGTACTTATCTATGATAAGTTGCTTATTTATGGTTATTGAGTAATCGGCACACAACCTCAGACTGCCATTCTTCTTAAGAACCGGCACAATCGGGGATGCATAGTCTGAATGCCCTACAGGTTTCAATATACCTAACTCAGACAAACGATCTAATTCGTTATCAATTTTCTCCCGCAAGGCAAAGGGAACTGATCTGGCTTTAATAAAAATTGGCTCGGACTCCGGCTTAACGCGTAACTCGACGACATATTTATTAAATGTGCCTAGTTTCTCCGAAAACACTTCGGGAAATTTCGAAATTAATTTTTTATTTACAGATTCGTCTGAAAATACAGAGTTAACCGAATCTATTGTAGGTGCCAGCTGCAGATTATAAAGGTAGATGAAATCCCGGCCTAAAAGAGCAATGCCGTTATTTGGACAAACAAATAACTCGAAAGGTTGTGTTTTACCGGAATACGAAATAGAAGTTTTTAATATACCGCACGTTAAAATTTTATCTCCAGTATAACTTATCAGTTTTTTATTTGTGGGTGATAATGGTATTTTACCGAAATGTCGAACATAGACCTCTTTAGGAAGTATGCTGACCGCGGATCCGCTATCCACATGAAACTCCAGCAACGTACCACCGACACAAACCTTTCATACGTAAAGAACTTAAAGAACTCCCAATTTACGGAATTATTTCCATTCCTTCATGTGATAGAGGTCGTAACGCCTATCATCATCATGCCCACTGCTGAGCGTAGACCTCCCCTACAGATTCTATGTTCATATTTTGACAGCTGTCCTAAATCTAACAAACTGTGACCAGACCAACTGTCGACAGCCTGCTTGGCTCAGCGGGCGAGTAGCCGGCTGTGAAGCGAGAGGCCGCGGGTTCGATCCCCGCACTGAGACAAATGTTTGTGTGGCCCACAGATATTTGTTTCGGGTCTGGGTGTTGTGAGACCGAAAGTCTCTCGTAGTTCCTGATACCCACAACACAAGACTCGATCTTAGTGTGGGGTCAGGACTATGTATGTGACTGTTGGGTGTTATTTATTATTTATTTATTTATTTATTAAAAAAGTCCACCAGTCCCATCCTACGTACTTATAAGTGTTTTTTCGACAGAATAATGATTGCGCTACCTGGGATTTGAAGTGAAGACATTACGGTTCACAGCGGAGTTCATTGCCGGTAGACAAACGGGGCGGTGTGTTTGATAATTTTATTATGCAAGCTGTGAATTCGATTTTTAAGTAGTCCTAATAACGGACCGAGCTAACGGTTAGCTGCATTGATAACAAGTAACAGCAGCTGGTTATGTTGATCTAAATAATCATACTTACATGAATAATAATACGACTGAATCCCTGAAGGGGTATACAGAGGCGGGCTAGAAAAATATAATACCCACATTATAAATAAAAATAATAACCCTCTAATATTACTGTCTCACTGCCGGGCACAGGCCTCTTCTACTAATGAGAGGGGTTAGGCCTTAGTCTAACACGCTGGCTTAATGTGGGTTGGTAGATTTCACATACCTTTGATATTCTTGTGAACCGTTAGCAAGTGATAATTTACAATGAAAATACACTAAACAGAGAAAAGTCAGAGGTGCTCTTTTTTATGCACTAAATTAACATAACACCCACATTGCGTTCAGCTTATTCCGTCCCAAATGTGATAGCGAGTCTATCGCCAATCCCGACGCAAATGACAGATCCTTTTTGTATGAAAATTACCTGTCACGGGGATCGACCCGAGACTACAGAACGGTAGTCATATCGCGCACGCAATACCACTACGCCATAAGGCAATCATACAAATAATCATAGCATAATTAAAAATCGAGTTCAAAATTCGCGACGTCTATGTTTCTTAAAGAGTTAACTCCGTACTTCGCCCTGTCTTGGCTAAATATATGGGATTCTTGGCGTAAGCTATATCAAACATCAAAATTATCTTGAATGCCGGCCTACGTTTGCTGAAGATATTGCGAAAGTTATCTACCACAGTAAAACTTAGAGCTTTCGGAACTTTCTTTTATTTTTCTTTATATCCAGCAGTGGACGTTCTGTGGATGATGATGATTCTTTCTGACAGCTTTATGGCGCAGCGGGCAAATAGCCGGCTGTGAAGTCAGAGGCCGCAGGTCGATTCGCGCAGCGAGACAAATGCCTGTCTGACAGATACTTATTTCAGGTCTGGGTGTTGTGAGACCGAAAGTCTTCTGATACCCACGATACAGGTTAAACCTAGTGTATTTATTTATTTTCATCTTTCAGTTTTGCCTATAACACCACGCCATTGTAGAGTTAGCGCAATATAGAATTTAACTTTGTTCATACGACCAGCTCGCCTGACGTCAACCTACTCTCTTCAGGCAAAAACCTCGTCCCCCAAATTGGGAATCGATCGCAGACCCTCCCGATTCACATCCCGTATATGCTGCCACTAGACAAAGGAAACATTGTGGAATACAGTATTCATTCTAGTAAATCCAAGATTTTTTTAAAAGAAAATTTCAGCAAATCCGCAATCATACGCCAAATCTCACAAAGGCAGACTCACCACTGCTTCCGTGTCCTTAAAAATGTATCCATCACGCGCCCACTTTAATCTATGGTAATCACTCGGTCTTAGCAAACCCCATAGAGATAGCTCGCTACTCCGTTAAGGGAAGCACTTCTTAACACCCCCGCAAAACACCGTGAAACAACAAACAACGCCAAGGAACTCTGTTTAAGACAAGTTAAGATTCAAAATACCTTAGCAATGTCAACTCAGAAGCAAAACCATCTGAAGTTACAATCTTACGCTCAATATCTCCTCGTTATAATGTAGATTGAGTGCGAGGGAGACGGCGTGTTGGGGGGGGGAGAGGGAGGGGAGATTTGATGAAATTCATGAAGTTGCTCCAATGTATTTACTCCATGTCACGGAATTTGTCAGCGAGTCCTATGATAATATGTATATTTTTACTCATCATTGTTTGTTATTTGGGTTATTTTAATTGAAATACGCTTGAGGACGTCACAGACAGAATACACATGTCTTTGTGTAGGTAATATAAAATATTTAAGAGAGACAAACTTTTTGAGTGATAGAGCCACGCTGTAGACAGTCTACAGGACGAAAGGGCCGGCTCGACCAGTTTGAGAAAAGTGGTAGCTCGCTGTCGCGTGTCGTTCGGTGAGTGAAATTTCTGGTGGCCCAATTCCCCCCCCTTTCCCATTCTCTATTTTCCTCCATTAGGTTGGCAAAACACCCTTAATTATTTTTGTATCCATGGGCAGTGGAGTTCATTTACCATCAGGTGATCGTGCTCAGATAAAAGAGCCTACATCACTAAGAGATAGCTTTCTCTAATATCGCGTTTAAATAAACTTTTCAGCTGTATAAAATTAGTGTATAGACGTCTCACTACTTTTTACAGAAGAGACTGGCAAACGAGCAGATGGGTTCAAAACACAAAAGTATCAAGGGTGCGTTGCCAACCTAAAAGGGGGAAAATAGGATTTGGGAAATGGCAATTGGGCCACCAGAAATCTCACTCACCGAACGAAACACGGAAGCGAGCTACCACACCACAGTGGTATCAAACCGGTCGAGCTGGCCCATTCGTGTTGTAGATGTAACTGTCTACAGTGTGGCTCTACCAACTCTCTCTAATGGAAGACTACTTGTATAATGGTAAACTTTTAAATAACTTATTTTCATCAAACTAATGACATAACTTGCTGAAATACTCGTAGCATGTTACTGCGTGTCACAGAGAATCAAACCTGCTACATCGCAGACGCACCGGCCCCCGTCCCATCGCGTGTTTAATGTACCCTCTACGGTTATTAGTTTAGTAAAGTCAATTTTGTTTTATAGACCATTAAACTAGCCGCCTGTTACACTGTAGTGAACGGATATAGAAACATTTACGAATTATACTGAATACAGATTATAAAGATGTAGGGGCTTACTTATAAAAACCAGTTTAACTGAGCAAATGGTAAACAATAGTCTGTCCGTTTTATTTTCAATCGACGTGACACAAGGAAAAAAGTGACAGCCTAATCTTAGCCATTTGCTCAGCTAAACTGTTTTTATAAGTAAGGCCCATTGAGTAAAGTCCTATATTGCAGATCAGATATCAGAGTGGAGACCACGTACCGGTAAGCGCAACGCTAGACGTCCACCTGCTAGGTGGACAGACGACCTGATAGAGGTCGCAGGAAGTCACTAAATGCAGGTCGCTTCAAACAGATCGATCTGGAAATCTTTGGGGGAACGCAGGAAGTCGCTAAATGCAGGTCGCTTCAAACAGATCGATCTGGAAATCTTTGGGGGAAGCCTATGTCCAGCAGTGGACGTCCTGTGGCTGATAATGAGATGAATGTCAAAGCCATATTGGATTTTTCAGTATCAGCATGGAATCTGGAATTTGTGCCCGACATGGCGATTATATTACATTTGGCGTGCCAGAGAAGAGGCCGATACCCAGCAGTGGGTGGATAAAGGCTGATGATGATGGCGATAGGCTCTTCCTTTACCACATCTGGCAAGGAACTAAGCTCGGCAAAATGTGGGTGTTCTAGTTCGCTGGTGTGCCTCTGCCTACCCCTTCGGAATACAGACGTGAGCTTATGTATGTGTGTAGATGAATTAATATGGGAATTAATAATTCTTGTAAAATGTCGCGTCGCGTCGCGTCGGTGTGATACACCGTCGATAACTTTTCAATCGTGTTAGCCGGATGAGGCTCGTCCGCCATCACCGCTCGCCGCTAACTCGTGTCGTGTCGTGTCGTGTCGCCGGAGCCACACTCCATTACGAGCACTAATACATCATTTGATGCACACACGTGTACACCTCGACATGGCGGACAGTTGTCAATATTTGCTACCACGCGAATAGAGAAATAAACAGATGAAATATCTAGAATAGCCTCCTATTATTGCCGATATGCATAGGGAACGGTAGCCACCTGACCATCCGGATCAATCCAACCTATTCTCAATTATAATTACTCTACAATGAAGCAATTAATTAAAACTTACAATACAAATAAATTACCACCAGTTGACAGCCTCGAACTTGTAACGACATCTACCGAATAAGTCCATGAACTAACAGCGATACATCCAGCTCTATTGACCCATATATAAAACCGGTTTATAATGTATGTAAACGAGCTATTTAAACAACATATACAGCGCTGGCTTTATATACGACGATATAAAAATGATGAAAACATTAACCAAGGCCAATAACATTAGACAACTTAGATAAAGCAGTACTGGTAAGACCCAAAATGAAAATCTAAAAACGCTTTTTTTCTTGAACTAGCGCGCATGAGTGTCTGTCACCGCGATTTTCCATTTACATATTAACATCACCTAGCTTCCACGTCGCCTCGTACTATTTCCCTAGACCGGACAAGAGTGACAAAGCAGTCGTGGTGACTGAAGTCACGTTTGCGCTCTAACTTTAGTACTAGCTTTTTTCTAGCTAAGCTTTGTATAGGTATTCTAAGAAAAAAGATGTTATTCCATTACTGATATTGTCATTAATGTAGAGATATAGTCAAGGAGCCATAACGACCAGGTTTTTGGAGCAAACATGTCACAATTACTTACACTGACATTGATAGTAAATACTCTCAGATTCCATCGCGCACCAAATAAAATATAAATCTCGTGATGAAAGTATTAGAGAATATTTTGAGAAGCATAACGTATAGCCCTAAAGCCGGGTGTCCTGCACTAGCTTTTTCGAAACAAAACACGAAAAACATATACCCAAAACAACGATGTTAGCTGTCACCTGTCGTAGAAAATGGACTATAGATAAAAACTGCATGTTTTGTGTAGGTGTTTTCTGTAATGTTTTAGTGCAGGCGGGCCGGCTTAAGATACACAGACCCCTTTCAGATTATCATAAATATATCTCATAGAAACAGTGGAAGTGTTGCCATAACAAAATGCTTACTTGTAATAAAACTCAATACAGCTAGACATTAAGTAAGTTTACAAAGATTATATTTAATTTATAATGCATATCATTGTTATCAGTTATCAGCGATTGTTACCAGTTTATATACTGATAGTAGTGTTTTTATAAACTTTGTTTTCTCGCTTTTATATACTATCTAAAGGTATATCATAATACTGAGAGCGTATCTGTTCATACTTTTTCGGGAAATTCCGCAAAACCATAAAAATATACTTTTTAATTTCAAGATAGTAGCGTAATTCAAGTAATGCTGATTATAAAAATAATTACTTGGTTTCCCTCAAATAAAAACTAATTAGTCTTTATTATACTAATAAACACTGTTAAAAGATAAGTTTACATTTAATTATATTTTACATTATCATAAAAATATAATAAGATACATGTACTCATATTTTGTTTTACAATTTTTACTAAAACTTGGAACTAGTTAAGCAGTATTTAAGTACTCCGCACATAATGACCTTGTTACCAACCGGTATCATTAATGTTTTTTGTCCAAAATATTTATTTTTTTATGCAATAGTTGGACGCAACGACTACTACTTTGATAAATTGTCGTGACATGAATTGTAAAGTAAAAAAAGAGGTCTCAAAAACGCGTACATAACTTGTTTTTGTTTTCATCGTCATCATCAGCCACGTCCACTGCTGAACATAGGCCTCCCCCAACGATTTACAGATCGACCTGGGTTACCACCACCTCTTATAGCAGTATTATTATTATTTTACTTGTACCGATTCCCATACAAAACAAAACGAAGATCGATTATAATAATACTGTAACCCTGCTGTTGGAAGCTTTTTTATCTAAGTCTAATAATATGGGATTAAATACCACAAAATAAATTACATCATGATAAAAGGAAGCTCTCTCGGTGGCGTGGTTGTATTTCGGTACGACTACCGTCCTGAGGTCTCGGGTTCGATCCCCGGATCAGGAAAAGTGATATTGAATTTTTCCATATCAGCCCGGAGTCTGGAATTTGTGCTCGATATGGCGATAGGCTCACCCCCTATCACATCGGGGATGGAACTAAGCTCGGCGAAATGTGGGTGTTTTAGTTCGCTAGGGCGCCTCTGCCTACCCCTTCGGTGATACAAGTGTGAGCTTATGTATGTATAAGGAAGCTTAAACTCAATCATGCATCTCTGAAGTATTTTTTTCCTCATTAATAATTTTTGTTTATTAAGGAGAGAAACACAAGTAAATAAACAGCCAAATATAACTAATAACTAATAGTTAACTTTGTTTGTCGTGCATTAAAATTATACTGATTTCTCAATATTAACTCTTCTGACATTTTCTCTCTTCTATCACGGATTCTGCAATGAACTCTCTCCACCTGCATCTGCTTTTGTTTTTAATTTTCTAGAACTTCGATAAAATACAATTAATATAATTGAACTTCATTATACAATATATCTTTTTAGGTTCGAGTTGGACTTGTTTTGCATTAATTTGCATCTTTAAAATTAAGTTGTACTATTCAAAATTCACCTTAAATATTATCATAATATTACAAGATAGCAACAAATGAATTCCCAGATAAAAACTAATAAGATACTTAACTAATAAGGGTAAACCTGACGGTTGAGAAATTGTTACAAATTTCACAAAGGATATATTATTTCTTTCTATACGTATATAACAATATAGTTTTATAGCCAATTCTCCCACAGGGTATAAAACACCTTTTATTCGCCAGCAGCCGTGATACGCGCTCTAAAACTGGCTCAAACACTTTTTATCACAGTTTTTGAATCATCACAAAAACTAACAACAAAAGATTACCTTTTTACATACATAAATTACATTACTCCGTGGCGTTATAAAATCCATGGCCATACCATAAAACGGGCTCCTGACTCGAAAACACCATCTCTGTCTCACTCTAATATGAACAGG
Source organism: Clanis bilineata (assembly GCA_036417725.1). Lineage (NCBI taxonomy): Eukaryota > Metazoa > Arthropoda > Insecta > Lepidoptera > Sphingidae > Clanis > Clanis bilineata. The sequence continues at coordinate 376,867 of CM071139.1, read as the reverse complement.
TAGAAAGAGTGATACCAACGCGGTTGTACTAAAATTATGGTCAACACAAAGACTGTTTTATGACCATATCTATTTTATTTGTGATATAATTTTTATTCTCTGGACGTTTAATTTGTTACTGTTTTAATTGTTTAAATGGAAAAAATAATTTATGTACAAAAGTGGGATGGGTTTTTGTGCTAAGACGTCGGTAGTAAAATAAAATGGATTTTTAACGCGTGAAACATTGAGCCATTAATATTATATTATACGAACACATTGAGGTAACCTAAGCTTTTTAAATGTAACAAATGCTCGAAGACTAGACTAGCTTGCCATGTAAACTAACTTCCGAATTTAAGGCCCAATTCCCCTTCATTTCCCAACCCCTATTCCTCATCCTTTTAGGTTGTCAACTCACCTATGATTCTTGTGTCTTGGGTATCTATGGGCGGTGGAGATCACTTGCCATCACCCACCTGCTTTTTTGCCAGTATCTGCGATAAAAAACGGTCCGAGTAGACCTGACGTACCTCAAATATTATCCCTCTATATCATCTTATCAATCTCCAAATTAATATGCATTCAATAAATCATAAAACAATTCTCACGTGTTTACTTCCACTGCCCTTTTACTTTCATCGCATTATCATAATGTTAATAAACAAGGGCGAAAGAACGCTCGTCCTTTCGCCCTATAGTTGACAATGATAAGGCACCTGGCAACTGATTGTCATTGCTGGTTCCTTTGTAGGATACTCACATCGGTCATCGGCAGTCCACATGGCCTCGAATGTAGGGGACATGCCATGGTTAACGACAGTTTTTTTTTTTTATTTTATATTTAAAGAGGAGTTTGATCTCATTTGACAATATCACTCCCGTATAATATATATGTAATATGTATACATATTTTAATATTACATTGCATAAATGTAAGGATCAACTAACAGAGACGATTCCTACATCTATGTTACACTCATAGTAGATACACCTACATTAACTTCAGGCGGTAACAGTGTATTTTTTTTTCTAAAGCTCTTTTAAAAATATTAGTCGAAAGAATTTATAGTAAGTGTAGGTAATCGTACTTGTATGAAATATGTAAATATTGGGTGCTTTTTTTTATTATTTATTTATTTTAATTATTGTATTAATTTTTAGAAACGCATACTAATTAATATTTAAAAAAAAGATAGTTATATTAGCCACATGAAGCTCATAGCTGAACCATACCCACCACCATCAATTACCCCATAGATTTTCAGATCAAACCATTATTGAAAATTATATTTTGTTTTTAAAACAGGTACCTATTCTGAAAATGGTGTCATTTACCCTATTTATTCTTATCATTAAAAACAAGTTAATCCATCAACGCTATCTCGTGATAACATCGTCAATCATAATAATAGTAACTCTGTCACTATTGTTTTAAAGTTCAATATTCACTAAGTAAATATTATCAGTGAAGTTTAATATAGGTAATACTAACTGGTTGAATGCAGTTATCATGATTGTTATTCAGGTAATGATTTAATTATTATCTGATAAGCGTTTGGTCCAATGTTGGATGTGGATTTGGTCCAAACTGTGGCAACGTTATAAGAAAATAGACATCAATATTTTAGCTAAATACATATACAAGCTACACCGAGCTAATTTTCATACAATAATGTGATAAGAGATTTGTCACCTCTTTAGTCTAGTGGTAGCATATATGGGCTGTGGACCAGGAGTTCCGGGGTTCAATTCCCAGGATGGGCAAAGGGATTTTTCTAATTTAATTTGCCCGGGACTGGATCCCCTGGGGGGTTGAAGTCAGGCAGGTAGCCATCCATAAAAACTAAGCCCAATCTTTTCTGCAACATGCTTGAAAATATGTGTTGTGCCGACCCCACATTAAGGTGGGATAAGGACACGTTGAAAGAAAAAAATGTGATGAGGGGTGAGCCTATCGTCATGTCGGGCTCCTAACCCAGGCCCCCGGCTAATACTGGGACAAAATATTGCTATATCATTTTTCATAACAATTAAGGCTCAAAGTTTTATCTGAGAAATATAATAATGGCTTACTGTTATTCGTTATAAAACTAAACTATATCAACTAACATAAAACGAAGTTAATAATCGTCGTCAATAATAATAATAATTGCTATGTTATAGAAGAAACTTTAAAATAAGTTGAAGCCTCCAAACTATCAGGGTGTTGTGTGATGCAATTATTGGACCCATTGCGATTTCTGTGATGTGAACACAAAGAGATTTAATATTACTAACTACTGGACAATCAACACTGTCTATGTGTGAACCCAAAATATCATAGTTTCTCAGCCGAACGCCACTCAGCCGAAAAGAAAACATTACGTGTATACCCGCCACAAACTCGTAAAAATAACAATAGGACACACGTTGACAAATTAATAAAAACATGTCCTAAACCATTTTTACGACCAAAACTTATTATGAAACATAACCCTAATAAATCACGGAGTCATAATTAAATTTTTAAAAACGTTCACTTTCTCGCGGTGCGGCGACAAAACGAGCACTTTGCAATTTGTCATCATTACCTACGGATGACAGTTCATTTAAGGCAATGTGCAGACGAGCAACTGTGGCTGTAGACATCAACTTTTTAAGCTATATTATGGTTGTGTAGTCATTGTAGTTAAATTATTGATTTGCCTTCGGAAGTACCTGAATTTAAAAAAATCAGGAGTTTTTACGCCGGCTTTTTAACATTTTCGGTATCCCGAGAAAAATATCACAATCCCTGTGATTCCACCAAAATTGATGATAGATGATTCTTCAAAATATTCGATTGGTCTAATACTGAAAACCCGAATAATCTGGTAAGTTAATATAAGAAATCAATAAATTCATATAATATGAGTAGTCTCAAGTAACTTAAAACTTATTTAAATATCAACTGCCATCCATTAATATCGGTTACATTTTCAATAACGAGTCACTACTCACTACTCATCATTGCAGTGAAATAAAACCACGAAATAAAATGGATGACGACCCGTTTGTAAGAGACCAGGCTTTCTGTAAAAAAAATACCATTTATAACTCGTCTCTTGATAGGCCTTTTTTATCTCGACATTAAACAACCCGAAATAAACCGAATACACTTGGCAATAAAACACAAAGCCGTTAAACCTAACCACAAAGATCTAATTTCGTTTTAATTAATGCCCACACTTAATATCATGCACTTGTCTCTTAAATCTATAAAAAGATTTTAACTCTAAGCTAATTACTACTCAATTGTATACGATGTATAGTACATTTTCGAATGCAGAATAAAACCCCATTGGTACTTCTACGCATTCAATGCAAGATGAATGTTAAAGACTAAAGATAAGGTGCATTATTGTCTGTAGTAAAAATCCCCAGTGGTCCAAGTGTCTTAACACGTGTTAGAGATGAACATGTGTAATGTTCCCGGGTTTGCTCGTTTACAAGTGTCTTCGAGAAGTAATTATATTATCTACTCGTATGTCATAAAACTCAAGTACGTTACACTTTAAAGATAGTGAATATGAATTATCTTTTGTTATGTGGATTTACAGACAAGATAGCGTCTGAGTTTACTTTGTTAGATGGACAATGGAATCAACTAATTTCCAACTATTCTAGTTTTTTCTTTTTTATAGCAGATACATACAAATGCAGATACAGAAACGAGCAGATGGGTCACCTGATGGTAAGTGATCTCCACCGCCCATAGACACCCAAGACACAAAAAGAATCATGGGTGCGTTGCCAACCTAAAAGGAGGTAATGGAAGGGGAGAGAAAAAGGGATTGGGGAAGGAAGGGGGGGGGGGGAATAGGCCACCGGAAATCTCACTCACCAAACGAAATGCGACAGCAAGCTGCCACTTTACGTCGGTTTTTTGTGAGACAGTGGCATCAAACCGGTCGAGCGGGCCCATTCTTGCTGTAAACGTTACCATCTACAGCGTTGCTCTACCACTCAAATTACGATTACAACGGTTTTATAGCACGAACCATCAAACGGGGAGGTAGATCACCTGGTAGTTGATAATCATCGCCACATACATAGATACTTCATCATCATCATCATCATCATCATCAGCCATAGGACGTCCACTGCTGGACATATGATGCCAAAATAATAGATGTGTTACCAACTTTGAAAAAGGGAATAGGGGTTGAAAACGGAAGGAGGGTTTGGTCCACCGAAGTCCCGGACAAATCAGGTTAGAGAAATTGTATTGGCTAGCTAGAGACTCGAATCTGTCCTAAATGTCAGTACAAGGTGGCTACTAGGAAAAAACTAACAGTACATTAAAATAAAGACAAAGACGTGAACAGAAAATGAAATAAAGCATAAAAGTTATATTTAGTAGAACATCTCACGCCTCGAAACACTGTGGGGGAAACATTCCTAGATGTGGTCTAGAATAGATCTTACCAATTGGTTATTACGCATCACTTCAATGAGTATTAAAAGGCTGTGGACCGAGAGGTTCTGGGTTCGATTCCTAGATCAGGCAGGGGGTTTTTCTAACATGATTTACTCGAGACTGAGTCCTCCAGAAGGGGTTGACGTCAGACAGGTCAAAAAAGTCAGCCAAATCCTTTCTGCAACGTGCTTCAAAAAGTGTGCTGCCGCGACCCCACATTGAAATGGGAATAAGGGCAGATGAAAAAATGTAATACTTTTTTTGTTATGCATGTTACCTTTTATTTTAGCGGTGGTAGGAACTTTTGACTAAGAAAAGTAATACTGTTAACATTTAAATTTAATGTAATCTCGTTATAAAGTATTTCATTTGATGGAAAACGTTCCAAAACACGCGAGAAATAACTCATAAATATAATAATTTATCTTTGACCAATAAATATTACTAAAAATAAATGACATTCTACTGTATGTTCATTAGCAGAAGTAATAAAATTAACGTATACAAGCTAATCTTCCTATATCTAGCAGTGGACGTCCTGTCGCTGATGATGATGATGATAATGATGATACAAGCTACTCCAAAATTCCAGGATTATACTAAATGGACTCGCATTACCGAATGGCGAAGTCATTGTCATGTGTGGTTTGTTAAGAGTGTTTGTCCACAGGGAGGCACAACCCACAGGGCACCGCGGAACAATAAGTAAATAATTGTGTTTACACATGAACCCACTGCCCACACCATCAGTGTGCACTTGTGGGTCTGATAATGCTTTTTAATCTACGTTTGCTGTAAGTGTTAGGTAATCAGCTCTTTTGGAATTCAATAGGATTTTAGATAATATTATGTCGTTAACCCTCAGAGGAAGTTGACGTCAGTCAGGTGGTTGTACTCGTAACTAAGCCAAATCCTTTCTGCAAGATGGTTGAAAAAGTGCCTCGCGCCCACCCCATAGTAAGGTGGGATAAGGGCAGATAGAAAGAAAGAGAGTTCTTCTCTTGTAATTGCTCTTATTCCACTGTAATGTAAGAATCAGCGCAATACACTTTTTCATTAAATCATAAAAATCGCTGTGGCCGACCTGGGAATCGAACCCAGCTCTGCATGCCATGTATGCAGTAAGATCGCAAAAGGCTGTGGTGAAATCTAAACAGTGCCTTACTTCAATTTCGTATAGTATTCTTTTCTCATTTTTTTTCCCTATATGTGACATCATAGGCTCAAAGAGTAGATACGTCATATTTCCGTGTATATCACATCAGTCAAAACTGACAAGCATAAACATCAGTTCCTGCAAATAGTGTGAGATGTTTACGTTATCACCTTATCACGTTATCACAGTTGTTTGTCTGTTTATCAGCTTGGTCACTCACCTCACCACATAACTTACGTAATCAGCCAAAATAATCATTAGTCATTCTAAGTTATCTAAAGTATTTGAGCGGTACAGCCGCGCTGTAGACATTTAATGTCTAAGACATAATATGTCTTTAGCACGGGTGGGCCGGCTCGACCGGTTCTATACCACTTCTTCGCTGTTCTTCGCTGTTGCATTTCGTTTGATTAGCGCGATTTTCAGTGACCCAAAATCTCCTCTGCTCCCCAATTCCTACGCATCCGTGATTCTTCAGTTGGTGCTCTGATTGAATCTAAAATCTTTTCATTAATATACTACAGGCATCTTTATCTTTAGGCGATCTTTATAGGCGGTAGGGATCGCTTACCATCAGGTGACCCACTTGCCAGTCTTGTTATAAAAAGCTAACAACGAAAACTATCTGAAAATATTATATCTTATACAGAGTGGTGCTAACTTAACGATATTAAATTTGATAATGAGAAACATAGGAATTTTAAAGAAATAAGTTTTTCGAACAAAATAAATAGTAAAAGTTCGATTAATAAATAACACACCATTTATACTGGTATAATGCTCGCAAATCCACATGTAGGTAAACTTCAATAGGTACGCGGCGCGCGGTCATCGCATCCCAGTCGTGCCCGACAAGTCCATTCATGTTTTTTTTATCTAAAAAGTATATCAGCTGTTTTAAGTCGCCCCGAACATATATCATGTGCAAAAATTGAGAAAACTAAAAATCAACCGTGTGGCTAAACTATTTCGCCAATTCGACTCATTTTCGGTACAAGGCAACGTTGACAGGTATATCTGGGATGATTTAATGTCGTTATGTCGGCGCCACTCTTTATGAACCTCTTAAAATGTTTTCCTGCGAATAAAAGCAGCAAATATCCTTATATATCTCACAGTGAACTATTATTTCCACTAACTGATATGATAACACAGAAAACGAGATTCAGTATGAGTAGTTGCGAGTTCCGTGAAACATATTTAGTGATTTCAACCTATTTACACTCAGTATCGCTGTTATCTCGGAGTTAATGCACTGGGACTGGGATGCACGCCGCGTCACGTACGCATCCAGAATTATCGACGATAATTGTAGTAACTTCAAGCTTGTTGCTATGTCGGATGTTAGCAGAGATAAACACAAAACTGAGGAGTCTTTAGAGACTTTAACTTAAAACGACTTCAAATAGTCGACAATAATTTCTTACTCTTCCTGCCTATTCATTTGATCTGCAAAAACTTTTTTACAATCAAAATAATTATTTAATTTTGAAACCTTCTAGCGACATTTTAGACCTGGCTAAATTGTTTGACATATGGATTTTCAGATTTAATGCATTAGAAGTTTTGATCTGCTCCTGCCTCTCGACTGACTGCCTTGGTGGCGTAGTTGTATTTCGGTATGACTACCGTCCTGAGGTCTCGGGTTCGATCCCCGGGTCGGGCAAAGTGATATTGGATTTTTCCATATCAGACCGGAGTCTGGAATTTGTGCCCCATATGGCGATAGGCCATCCATCTACAAGGTGGACCGACGACCTGATAAAGGTCGCAGGAAGTCGCTGGATGCAGGCCGCTTCCAACAGGTTGATCTGGAAATCTTTGGGTGAGGCCTATGTTCAGCAGTGGACGTCCTATGGCTGATGATGTTGATGATGATGATGATGGCGATAGGCTCACCCCCTATCACATCTGGGACGGAACTAAACTCGGCGAAATGTGGGTGTTCTAGTTCGCTAGTGCACCTCTGCCTACCCCTTCGGGGATACAGTTATGTTAGACCCTAGAATGTTTTGTGAATGTTTAAGAATCACGTAAGATAAGTTTATTCTCTCAATATTATTACGCTGGCCGCCCTGTCGCGGGTATATTTCAAATAAACTGAGCGACTTATGACCACTAGGTCATACCTTTGGATCACAAGTTTTGTGCTGTTGGCCTGTCTATGGCTGGGCAAACGAAAATTACTTTTCTCCAAACCAACCTCAAACATCTACCCAACTAAATGTACCAGCCTCTTTGGCCATTAAAATCACTGCATTTATCTGATATATCAAAGTTATATTAATAATATTGATAATTGTCCTAATTATCTAATTGTTGTGCTTTGTCGTCAAGGCCCAAAAATAACAAATATTTATGTAATCAACACTGCAGGTGTTCATATCAGTATCCGCATTTTGCTTTATGATTAATCATACGTATATACGTGCAAATGCACTCGTCGACGGAATTTCTTTACAAGTAACAAATGTAATCGGCATGCGGACGTGATATATAATAGGTAGCCTAGTGTTCGATCCTTTTCTTTAAATGGACTCTCCTTTGTACTTAGGCATTTATAAGATCTGGAAGTTACAGATCTGCTCAGATACTTGAAACACAGGTGCTCAGAGACTTGGCTTGTTGGGATTTTATGGCAAATATTAGGTAACAGATTAAGTGAGAAATAACCTGAAAAATAATTTCACGAAATTATAGGCTATTTAATCTCTGTTAATACTTACATAACACATAACATAAGCTCACGCCTGCATCCCCGAAGGGGTAGGCAGAGGCGCACTAGCGAACTAGAACACCCACATTTCGCCAATCTTAGTTCCGTCCCAGATGTGATAGGGGGCGAGCCTATCGCCATATCGGGCACAAATTCCAGACTCCGGGCTGATATGGAAAAATCCAATATCACTTTGCCCGACCCGGGGATCGAACCCGAGACCTCAGAACCGTAGTCGTACCGAAATACCACCACGCCACCAAGGCAGTCACTCAGTATAATACTTGATAATATTAAAGTACTAGTTTTTACGTGAAACATAAAAACTAAGCCGGATCCTTTCTGCAACACAGGTTCATCAGAGTTAATTATATCCTATCTTTATAGCAAATTTTAATATAAATCAACCCAGCTGAGAGAGTCTGTAATTTGTGCCCGATATGATGCTAGGTTCGCCCCTTATCATATCTGGGACGGAACTATGCTCGGCGAAATGTGGGTGTTGTAGTTCGCTAATGCGCCTCTGCTTACCCTTCAGGGATACAGGCGTGTGTGGCCTCTTAGCTAGAAAGGCGTGAATACATGTCTATGGGCGTGATTGACAGCATCAAAATTCTCCAACATTCAAACTTGACATTCATAATATACTAACACATTACACAACATAAAATAACATAGTCATATTGACTAGTTTTGAACAGACAGAAGAATTATTTCCTTCCATAATTCATAACCAACACCTGTTTCACATCCCATGTCTATCAGTGTCGTACGCTTATAAAACATTCTTATTTTAGCTTCGTCGATACATCAGTGATTCTGTCCAGCCCATAACCGTCACGAGACATAAAACTTGACACCCTCGTAAAATACCTGGAGTAAAGTATGGAGACAGTTTTAACGCGATTTGACATGGGCGTCCGGTATCTGGTTACTTTGAGCTTTTGGTGACACGAACCATGAATAGGTATCACTTTGGCTTATGATGGCAGACAAGATAGAGATATTTAAAGGTTCAAAAGTGGTTAAACACTCTTGATTATAATGAAATTGAATTAATTATGAAAGTAATACGGTAGCTTACACATACGCATGTGCGTATGTGTATGTGTGTATGTACACACACACACACAAACATACGCGCGCACACACACACACACACACACATATGTGTACATACGTACAAACGTTTGCATTGACGTTACACCTTTTTAGGTTAACTTGTTAAGTTGCTAGGATAGTATTGGCCACTTACGAGACAGGCACAGACTAATGTAGGGGCCAAGAATAATATTATATTTTTTGTAACTAATTAAGGAAACAAATATTTTAGTTATAATAATGTGATTTTGTGATTTTGTGAAACAAATAAATGATTATTATTATTATATATATAAGTAAAGCCAGAGGCACAGAAACTACTATCAGCGGCCTGAGCAGGAAAATTTCTGACAACCGTAAATGTATTCGAACTCGATGCGCGTCTATGAAATTTGTATGAAATATTAACCAAACGACATCAGTGCGCAGCGAACTCGAATACATTTACATTTACATTAGTTTTTCGTGCTCGGCTACTGTTGTAGAATGGACAGAAATACGAATTTAGGAGAGAGAGTATTTGGGCAAACGGAAATCACACTCCAAATACGAAACGCAAGCTGTCGCTTCACGGCGGTCTTCTGAGACTGTGATAATAACCCGAATCTATAAACAAAATAATCTACAACGTGGCTCTAGCACATAAATGATTACGCATTTTCGACTGACTTCCAAAAAGGAGGAGGTCCTCAATTCGTCTGTATTTTTATGTATGTTACGCGATATCTCCGCCAAATGTGGACCGATTTTCAAAATCCTTTGTGTGTTCGATAGAGCTTGTTTCAAGGGTAGTTTCACATAAATTTGGTCATGATCGGATTTGAAGTCGATCAGTTATGTTTTTACATTTGTGATTATTCAATCCATGTTCATACTAACAAACTGCAGGGTTACCACGATCTCTTATAGCAGTATTGCCAGTATTATTATAATCGTTCTTGGTTTGTTTTGTATGGGAATCGGTACAAGTAAGATGATAACAATACTGCTATAAGAGGTTGTTGTAACCAATATTTTATTTTATTTTATTTTATTTTATTTTATTTTATTTTATTTTATTTTATTTTATTTTATTTTATTTTATTTTATTTTATTTTATTTAAATAAGTGAAATATATAAATATGTGATTATGTCCAACCAATAGTAAGTGTATTTCATACAAAGTTAGTTACAATTATCTAGTGTGAACGCAGCTTTAAAACACCAGCCAAGAAATTTGTTTTTGAAGCAAATATAAATCGAAAATCTCCCCACACCTTTCCTCACATGAGATGTACACAGCATCCGCTTTAACCAGACAATTTTATCTAAATATCATACTCGGCCCATAAAACCGGAATCGTAAAAGAGTACAAAACGCCACATATTTTATGTGTGTTTAATAAAATTTACAATGTATAGGTATATGGTTTTATGGCGTTTTTACGCGTTGTCGATTATAGCCATGTGTGAATGGGTGCCGCCTCCTTTGATCTACGGTTATAAATGAAAATTGACAACGGTTTTTGTGGATATTGGTGTGTCCTGCCTAGTTGTCTCCTCCTTGATCTAATGGTATATGGGCTGTGAACCGGGAGGTCCAACGTTCAAATCTTAGGTCAGATGGGATTGACTGGATCCCCCAGAGGAAGTTGATGTCAGGCAGGCAGCCGGACATAAAATAATAAGCCAAACCATTTCTGCAACATGCTTGAAAAAGTATGTTGCGCCGACCTCGCATTAAGGTGGGATAAGAGCAGGTAGAAAAAGTGTTACCTGAATAGGATAGACAGACAAATCTTTATTGACAGCCTCCGTAGCGCAGCGGGCGAGTAGCCGGCTGTGAAGCGAGAGGCCGCGGGTTCGATCCCCGCACCGAGACAAATGTTTGTATGGCCTACAGATATTTGTTTCGGGTCTAGGTGTTGTGAGACCGCGCGTCTCTCGTAGTTCCTGATACCCACGACACAAGACTCGATCTTCTGTGTGGGGTCAGGACTATGTATGTGACTGTTGGGTGTTATTTATTTATTAGTATTATTTTATTTATTGAACACCGTTGTGTTAAATGGTATATCGAGAGATTCTACAGAGTTATCTTAATATCATGACTGGCCCGGCTCGACCGGTTTGATACTATTATCTCATAGGAAAATGGCAGCTTACTGTTTTGATCAGTTGTCAACGCACTCATTATTCTTTTAAGGACTTGGTTTTTTTGGACGTTGGACATCATTATCTATCAGGTGACCCACCTGCTAGTTTATCAGTCTTTGCTATGAAGTAAATTAAAAATCTTCAATAAAGTTCCTACTTGTAATTAAACGAGCGTTGGAAATTATCCTACTTATATTTTTATTAATCCTAATAGAAACATTTAATTATCTTGCTCAAAAATTCCTTTGACCTCCCCTTCCTCCTCAAAATTAAGAGCCCTCATTAGCGATTTAACATTAACAAATCCACAACGGTCCATTCACATGAATCTCATCTCAAAAGCTTAAAAAAATTAATGGCGCAAGAAAATACAATATTAATCCAAAAATGTGTCTGAACGCCATCCCTCGGACGTGGCTTAATTAAAGCATAAAAATGCAAATACGCCACCCCGGACTTACTCGGCGTTGGGTTACGACCCTCGCCATGCAGCGGTGTCAAAAATTCGCAAAATTCTTGCGTATAATACTGATACTTTCCGCTGACGTCAGTTGCTCATTTTAACACACTTTTTATAGTAAATATCTCAAACACTCATACAATGTTGGACATGATCTTTATTCCATTTCTCCACCAAATACTTGTAATACCTAATAGTAACCAGTGGCGTGCAGTCCATATAGACACTGTCTACCCTGACATTTTGCTATTGACCCGAATAAAGAATAAAAATCTTGGTAAATAAGCTATTTTCAAAAAGCTTCGCTTGGTTTACATTTTAAATAGAGACACGAGAACGAGAAGTGACAGTGCTGTAAGAGTTGAAGTAATAAATTAAGTAGGTTTTTTGTCTACCCTGATCCAAATGCTTATGCACGTCACTGATAGTAACTACACAATCGCATTAGCTCAAAGCGGCTTAGGTTATTGTAATAAAATGTTGATTTTTGTCACATTTTCCTCCGTAAAGATAAATTCGAATTTGAATATGCGAAAAATTTTCAAATCAAAATGTCAAAAATGTGTGTAAAGATACAAAATCACGCAGAGCGATCTTTCGAATACGGACCCTGAAAAAGATCAGATAGATCATAGATATGATATAAATTGATAAACATTGCTGTACACTTAGAACATTAACGTAATTCAATCAAATGTCATACTTTGGTTAGTTTGGTTCGAAGCCCAATTGTGAACAATTCGAAAGAAAAATAAAACCAAAATGTTATCAATATTACCAAATTTTGAAACTTTGTATGAACAAACATCCCTCCTCCATCGTAGATTCTACTCGGCTCCTCAATTTAAAAGCGAAATAGAAAAATTTTTCGATCCACGCCTCGTCTTTGTAATGGAAAATTGTTTTTTTTTCTCGTCTCCACAGGGATCATTTTGTTAGTATTTTATTATTATTCAAGGAAACTCCGGCGATATCACCCCCAACGACTTCGCTCCTTAAAACTTAGTTTAAAGGGGCGAAAATAAAAACCATATTGTCGCTTAGGAAATTAACTTTGCAACGATTCGAGATTTCAATTACTGGGTTTAGTATTATAGCTGTTAGGTAAAACACTTTTGCTTTGTGAATGCTTTGTGAAAACTTTATTGCGTACAGTTTTACACCACCAGCATCGGCTTATAGAAGCATAAGACTCGTAAACTAAAATTACATACATACATATATAATATCACGCCTGTATCCCATAGGGGTAGGCAGAGACTATGGACTCCCACTTCACCCGATTCTGACACACTACTTTCGCTTCATCTACTTTCATCAATCTCTTCATACATTCGTGTCGGTTAAGGGTACTTTTTATATTCCCTTTAGTTAATATATCTTCAACTAATTAACGCACACACAAACTTAAATTAAGTTCAAGTTGGAATAACAGTTTCGTTTTTTCTCAGAACAAACTTTCATTATTTCATTACTATTGTCAATTACGATTTATCTTATTTATTATTATAATTTATGTAAATTCATTAACGTCTTATTCTCTGTTAGATTCTTTAAAAGGATTTTATATAAATAAAGAATTCTCAACAAAAATATATCCGTATTTTTCCTGTTAAACAGCTATTGAAGAGATTACAAACGATAAAATCAGAAAGAGGGTTAAAAATCTCAACGGGCAATAAGAACGGTCCAAAATATCAATTAAGGGATCTCTAGGGGTCCAAATATTTAATATTATGAATAATTCTGTGTCGAAATTGTTGATTTCCTAAAATTACATTTTTCACGAGTATTTATAAATAACGAAGGTTTGTGTTTATTTTATAATTCTCTTTATAATGCAGATCTATTTAGTTACAATAGCCTGTTATATCTAAAATGCTTGCGAGAGATGGCAGCTCGCTGTAGCATTATCTTGTGTTCAAGAATCGTGCAAAAGTACACACGTAATTTTGTGAGTGATAGAGTCATGCAGTAGACATCTTTCACAGAGACCTGATGTGAAGTGACAGCTTGCTGTTGCGTTTCGTAGAGTTTATAGTTCATAGGAGTTCCGGACGTTAAAATAACCCTGGCCCATGACTAATTTCTATTCTTTTCACCATCATTTCATCAGGTGGGCTATCTGCTTGTCTCTCTTCATAAGCCATTAAAACACGTTTTGAAATTGCTTTTCCGATTATACAAAGAAATTTAAGGAAGTTGTAGAATAACTCGAGCTGAAAGTTTTCCTTGACATCTATGATTACGGTTCGCTCGTGTCACCTTCATATTTAACCATGTCTGTCCCACTGTTGGGCAATACACCTTTCACATGATCCGCCGCTGTTCCTTATCATTGCGCCATACCTTCAGGACCTCCCGAATTAATTTCGACGACCTTTCTTTCTACCTGCCCTTATCCCACCTTAATGTGGGGTCGGCGCAACACACTTTTCAAGCATGTTGCAGAGAGGATTTGGCTTAAGTTTTTACGACCGGCCGCCTGCCTGACGTCAACCATGATGAGGGATCCAGTCCCGGGCAAATTAAATAAGAAAATTTTCTTTACCCGACCTGGCAATTGAACCCAGGACCTCTCGGTCCGCAGCCCATACATGCTGCCACTAGACCAAGGAGGCGACCATTGTAATATTTTTCATCTCATCCAATCTATCATTACTAATCATGAAAACAAACAAACACATTTTATTACAGATAAGCCTATAATTATTTATCTCACGTGATGTTTTCCATACCTACTGTAATGTATTTGCCAAATATTGTGATGCTGTGACCGATCGTCTTTTATCTGATAACTACGCGTATCGTGACGTCACATCTTCTGGTTAAATAGCTTCCTTATGTACCGGTTTTGTATTATTTAGGAAGTAATTCACTTTTCCGGGAAGTTATAATATGACGTAGATGTTTTAGATAAACATAAAATTGGTATCTATGGGATCTGATGTACGTGACGCAGCAGGCTAGAGGCTGCGGGTTCGATTTTCACTAAAGCAAATGTTTTTCATTCACTTATATGTTAGGCTATACACTAATATCTATTAGTTTAGTCATTAAAATGTGGGATTTTCATACAACAAGTTTTGAGTGGTAGAGCCATGCTGTAGACAGCTACGTTTACAGCACGAAGAGTCGGCTCGACCAGCATGAAGTGGCAGCTCGCTATCGCGTTTCGTTCAGTGAGATTTCCGGTTTTACTAATTACCCCACTCCCTTTCCCAATCCCTATTTCCCTCTTTTTAGGTTGGCAGCATTTCCATGATTCTTTTCGTGTCTTGAGTGTCTATGGACGATGGAAATCACTTACCATCAGATGACCCACCTGCTCGTTTGCCAGTAACTGCTATAGAAAAAAAACATCATTTCGTCCAACATCAAAACGATCAATGATTTAAAAGAACCGATGCTAAGAAATAAACAACTCTGTCTTGTTAATATCTATTACTGCACGTAACCTTGAACCACGCCACATTGCACCATAAAAGCATGGTGTTTATATCACCAGTGCCCCACGAGTCATAACGGCCAACGCCTAACAAATACAATATTATCGTTGTGCACACATGTTTGCACGCTAGTTAGTCGCGAATTTATCGACAACATTATGTGAAGATACGGTATGACAAGTATACATTGAGTTTTGTTAGCTTGGTGTTACTGGGCAAATAATTTCAAAAATGTTTTAAAACTTCCGGATAGCAAAGCGGTTCCGGATCGTTCGCTGTGCTGCGGAGGCTCTTCATTGATTACAAATTGAAAGTGATTAGATTCTGCCATATTTTGTAGTTACAATTGCATGTTGGCACAGAACCTCTATTATGGCATATGTCCATTGTCTAATTCAAACAACTGACGCAATTAGTACCATAGGACAAATTACACATTTGTATTTTGTTCCTTTCGTTAAAACTTCCACAATGTACCCATGCTTCTTCTGTAGTGGATTTTGAAACGTCTTTTACGACCCCATAAGACCGAAATGTGAGACCAAAACATTCTCGTTGTTCCTGATACCCACGACACAAGACTCGATCTTAGTGTGGGATTAGAACATATGTGTGGCAGTTGGGTGTTTTTTAATAAATAAATAAATAAATAAAAATCTTTATTGATCACGTAGGCATGTAAAAAAGCACTTATGACAAGTCAACACAAGTAAATTTTTAAATTAGGATTAATATAATTTACATTATATATTTGAATTAGACAACAGGCAGGCAAGTATGGATATAATAACGATGGGATGGCTGAGATAGGGTGATAAGGGGAAATAGGAATAGAGTGTAAGGGAATGGATTGTATGGGAATGGCATATGGCAGGAATGGTGGCAGGGGATTGACTGGAAATACTGGAAGCAGTTGGGATTTGTGCGTGAGGCCCTATCCTAGCTAACCTACCAGCCTTTCTCTAGCTACCTACGGATGACGACCCGAAGAAGAAAGGCAGAAAGAAACTCCGGGCTTATTTTTTTCATCATCAATTGTCACCATTTCTTTTTTATTTTCTTTTGTCTATTTTCCTTTTTTAAAAAATTTGATTTACAAATTGTCAATACAATTGATAATCATATTTATGTGGATTCACGCATCCTCAATACCACTGGAGGTGTAATTACCAAAATAATGATTAAAAGGTGAAATGGCATTGTAGGATGCAAAAACCCATACTAACAAAAATCCTTATATCTATATATATCACAAACAATAAGCTTAGTCATTATATGATTATTTTTATACAATTTATGGCATACACTTTCCAAATTGGTCGATCGGTCGGTCTGTTTACAATAAAAATATAATAAATATACCTAATGTCCTATATTATTATCAGATAACTATATTAATGTTAATGTCAAGCCAGTCAATGTACTTTAATCAAAAATGTCATTATAGTTAAAATAATTACTATTGTAGTAAAGTTGATGAAATGGAGATCACTTACCATCAAGTGACTCACCTGTTTGCCAATCACTACTGTAAAAAAACAATAATGAATATAGATCGATATTTCTTACATAATACGCAGAGTCCAATAGATGCGCGAAATGAGTAAACTGGTATAATAATATTTGTCATTGTTTATTCAATTAGCGCAATCATTTATGGAGTTAATTTGCATTTTCACCTAAAGTGGCCAAAGAAACAAGAGATACAGTGCTAATTGTCTTGTTTTTTGTTATGTTGGCAGCGAAAAACAAGCGATGTTAATTTGATTATTCACAAACCCGAAAATATCACTATACAAACATTTAATTTAAATAAAAATAGATAATGATACCTTACATGGTTTTAGCCTGTTTTGGTAAATCTTGACAAGTTAATATTTATTGACTGTTGCAAAAGAATGGTTATGGTTGAGCACTAAATGCTCTAATTGATATAAAAGGATAATCATTTTAACTCACTTATAAATAGCTACTAGGTGTCATAAAACCATTGTGGCAGTAACTATCGTATTTACTGTTAACTCTAAAAATGTTCCTAAATGTGACTTCCATACTGTATCTCCGCTTGTTGTCCGCATGCGCACGCGCAGGCCACGCAGCGCCACCCAGTCTCCGCGTGCTCTCATACTTAATGGTCAGTATATTGGCAACGTCTACGAGATCTTTCAGAGTCATAACGTACAATTCAGTGACCTAATTTGTTGCTCTAGAACAAATAATAGATGAGTTAACTTTTACTTACTCCTGTAAGTGGTCATCATTACACCCGCGATATAAAAGGTATCATGGGTGTATTGCCAACCTTGAAGGAAGGAAATAAGAGTTAGAGAAATGAAGGAGGTTACAGCCTCTTGAAATCTCACATGACGAAACGAAAAATTGAGCTATCACTTCGCGTCTGTTTCCTGTAACACAGTGATTTACACCCGTTCATGCTATACTCATAACTAACCATAGAATTACATGCTTCATTAACTTAGATCTCTAATAAGATAAGCTCCCGCCTGTATCCTCGAAGGGGTAGGCAGAGGCGCACTAGCGAACTAGAACGGCCACATTTCGCACAGCTTAGTTCCGTCCTAGATGTGATAGGGGGGGAGACTATCGCCATATCGGGCACAAATTCCAGACTCCGGGCTGATATGGAAAAATCCAATATCACTTTGCCCGCCCGGGGATCGAACCCGAGACCTCAGGACAGTAGTCGTACCAAAATACAACCAAGCCACCGAGGTATATCTCAAATAAAGTGATGAAAATCTATCCCACGATATCGACATCCTTCGTGGCACAGAGGGCAAGTAGCCGGCAGTGAAGCGACAGGCCGTGGGTTACATTCCCGTACCTTTTTTCTACCTGCCCTTATCCCACTTTAATGTGGGGTTGGCACAACACACTTTTTCAAGCATGTTGCAGAAAGGATTTGGCTAAGTTTTAACGACCGACTGCCTGCCTGATGTCAACCCCCTTTGAGGGATCCAGTCCCGGGCAAATTAAATTTGGAAAATTCGCTTTGCCCGACCTGGGAATCGAACCCACGACCTTCCGGTCCACAGTCCATATGTGCTCCCACTAGACCAAGGAGGCGAGACATACATATACATATGTAACCCACAAATAAGTATATCGGGTCTGAATGTTGTAAGACCGAAAGTCGCTCTTGGAACTAAGAGCGACTTTCGGTCATACCCATGATACAGGTTACAGCTAGGCTGAGATCTATACAGCGAACTTCAACTAAGTCTAAGTCAAAGAAACGAACTCAACGAGGATTTGGAATTTTTAAATCGAACTTCGACTTAGTCCGAGTCATTTTTTACAAGAAAGACTGACAGACAGACTAAGCAAAAATTTTCTTCTAAAAAATGACTCGGACTAAGCCAAAATCCTTACTGAGTTCGTTTCTTTGACTTAGACTTAGTCGAAGTGCGCTCTATAGATCTCAGTCCTAATGGGGGTCAGGATTATGTGTGTGACTGTTGAGTGTAATCACGTGGTTACATAACCACACTGCATGAGTTGTTTTATCTCATTACCATTACAACGTGGTTGTATAGTTAATGACCACTGTCAATATGACACGTGTACATGCTTTGCTGATACTCCACGCCATCGCTGTAAAGGGGTAGCTAGGATTGTGTTGAGAAAATTTATTATAAAGCGTTTTTGATTTTTTTATTGTTTGATGAATTCGCATCCCATGTCGCCCTACTGGTCGAGTGGTAGTGTATTTGGGCTGTGCACCGGGAGGTCCCGGGTTCGATTTTGGCGGGTGTTTTTCTAACACAATTTGTCTGAGGTTGGTCCCTGAAAGGGAAGTTAACGTCAGAAATGTATTCAGCGATAAAACTAAAGACGGATAATTTCTGTAACATGCTTGAAAAGGTGTGTTGCGACCCCACAGTGAAGTGGGTTAAGGGCAGTGGTGCAGTCCATATAAGCAAAGAGACATTGTCTACCGTGATAATTTGCTATTTACCCAAATAAAGAATAAAAATCATGACCAAAAACCATTTTTCTAAAAACCACCGCTCAGCTTTTATTTTAAAACGACACGGTGATGATGATGATGAAGATGGTAATGTAACAGTTGAAGAAAATCATTTTGTAAGTTTTTTGTCTACCCTGACCGGAATGCCTATGCGCGCCATTGGATAAGGGCAGTGCAATCTGCCCGACATAGACTGTCTACCCATATGGGATACATGCGTGATATTACGTATGTAAACTACATAATGATAGTGTTAACACCATAATCAAATATCAAACACCACACCCAACCGTTTGCCAGTCAAAACATCAAACATACAATGTAAATACTATATAATCCTTCCGGGTTTGCTCGATACCGATGCAAGGACATGACACAAATACTGTCTGTCTGTCTGTTTAGTGCACGTGCAGGAATGTTCCCGTAGGAAACATGGCTTCATTTTCCATAGACATTTGGAGGTTAAAAATATTTGCGAACTAATATTTGGTTACGCGATGTTATGAACGAAATAAGATTCGCATTGCTAATGTCAGAAGGATATGGAAGGTCATGTTTCGTTATGAACATTGAAGCTAGTGACGTTACTGAGGCCCTAGCACCATTAACTATCGACTTTCTTTCTACCTGCCCTTATCCCACTTTAATGTGAGGTCGGCGCAACACACTTTTTCAAGCATGTTGCAGAAATGATTTTTTACGACCGGCTGCCTGCCTGACGTCAACCCCCTCTGAGGGGTCCAGTCCCGACTAAGTATTCGAATGGATTTCAATGCCTTGAATATAGAGGTATATTTGTTATCCTGCGCTGGATGCAGGCCGCTTCCAACAGGTCGATCTGGAAATCTTCAGAGGAGGCCTATGTCCAGCAGTGGACGTCTTGTTGCTGATAACGATGATCATGATGTTGATGATGATAAAGACAATTCGAATGTGATAAGCCACTATGTTAAGGGTTAAAATTTATATCTCAGAAGATACATATATGTAATACTTTGTAAATACTCTTATGGGCAAGTTATATTAGGCAATTAATGAAAACCAAGCACAACATTTTGCTATTATATCTATTTGGCCAGTTATACATTGACATTATTAGAATGAAGTGACAAACTGTCACTAGTAGCGCGTCCGGTCGACTTTTGTCTGCCTTGTCACCTGTTGTTACATCAATGTGCACGTCACTAAACTTGGGGGTGACTCCTGACGCTCGATTCGAACTTGAATTCGATTCGGTTACATTTATTGACTTAAAATTCCAACGAAATCGAGTTGCATTAATGTCACGTTAAAAATCACCAAATGACAAATTCTCAAATATTATGCAACATTAGCTCACTCTATAAATAGATTTCGGTGGTATTTTAAGTTAATAAATAAACAAAACGATATCACAATCGATTCGAGCGTCAGGAGTCATCCCCCAGACAAGAGTGACAAAACAATCGCGGTGACAAAAATATTCCATGCCCGCTTACACTTACAGAAACAATTTCCTTTTACAAAGACAACTGTGTTTCATGTATTAACAGTACCATGTATAATAAATATGCGATGTTTGTCGTACAAACGGCTAACAGAGTCTGCTAACGATCTCCGATCACACACCATCACTTGTGCTAACGAACAACTGTTCCATGGAACACGACTATGTTGCGATTTTATCATTATTTAGTATTATGTTGTGTGGTATGAAGATATTTAAACTTCTGTTGATTTATACATAGAAAATGAAATATCCCCCTTGATGGTTCTAAGTAATGTGGTTTCCATGCACAGGTTTCTGTTATAAAAGTTTGAAAATTGAGTTTAATATGAAATTAAGAATTCTTTCTTTCTGCCTGGCGTTATCCCGGCCATGTGCCAGGGTCAGCCTTCAAATTACATTATAAATAAAAGGCTTGATTTTTACAGTCCTCAATCATTTCTTCAATTTATTTTCGCCTAAAATAATAAAAAAAAATATTTCTGTAAATTGTTCATAATAGCAGTGTTTGATTAGATACTGGATCGTTTCTAATAAAAATGTATTGATTGAAATAAAAATATTTTTACGGATTTTATCACGATTTGGTTTTAATTTTTATTCCCGACGTTTCGAAGGCTTTGCAGTCTTCGTGGTCACGGGTTGGACTGAGACGTCATTTGTCCAAATTGTCGTGATAAAATCCGTAAAAATAATTTTATTTCAATGAATAGCATTCGCGTAAACTTAAGAAATCAGTAAAAATGTATTGGTTTAGTCTCATAACCAATCGTAATACTTAGTAACCCATAACGCGGTTTAATGTCTAGACCGGCTTAAGCCTTCATCAGCCAGTCCTTGAAAACTTCGCCACGTGTAAATAAGTATATACTACATAATAACTGATAAGATTGCATAACCGTGTAGGACAGCTGGACGCCGCACCACACTGCGTCGTTATCACGTCCAACCATGTTGATTTTTCATCACAAATATTTGTACACTGATTGTAAAAGTATCGTTTTAAGTATACACTCATGTGAGAGAATGCAAATAAAGTAATGTTGCGAATATTTCTATTTTTAGGTTTATTTAAACATTGGATATTTACGCGGTAACCTTGGTTTAGTGGCAGTGTGAATGGGCTGCGAAACGGGAGATCCCGAGTTAAAATTACATGTTGAGAAACACATCTCTAATATGACTGGATCCCTAGAAGGGGTAGACTTCAGGCAGGCGGCCGGTCGTACAAATCCAAACCGAATTCTTCCTTCAGAGTATGTTGCACCGACCTCAAATTGAACTAGAATAATAATCACCAGTTTAAAAATTAACGGACCGAATTCAAAATTTATCCGATCGTGTGACCGAATTGGACCACCTTGGAATAAGCTCTATCGAACACAAAAAGTACCTTGAAAATCGGTCCATATTATTTATATCCGGCAGAGTATCGCCCAACATACATAAAAAATACAGACGAATTGAGCACCTTCTCTTTTTTGTGGTCGGTAGATTAAAACAACTTAAAAGAAAGATTATCGTCGGATAAGCTTAGAAATAGTGCAAATAGAATGGTAAATCTTGTAGCTATTTAATTTTAAAATCGATTCGATAGTTCCAAAGATTATCCTTACATACAAACAAACGAGCAGACCAATATCTCTTTATACACTAGTGCGATAATTATAACAGACATCAACAAACCATCAGCTTATCACTAATCTATAAATAATTGAAGAACATTCGAGAAGATAATGTATCAAGATGTCTAGCCTCTACGCTGAGCACTAAACCTGCCTCTTGACGGTAAGATAAGATCGAGGACAGTATCTTAAGGACATTGTCGAGTGCTCTTAATAATTATTTAAACTTTATTCTTTAGTAAATAATTAGCTGTAATACCGCGTAATAAACAAATAACACCCACACACAGTAAGATACGGGTCTTGTGCTGTAGGTATCAGAAATTAGAAGAGCACAGTCTCATAGAAACCATACCCGAAACAAATATCTGTGGGTCGCACAAACATTTGTCTCGGTCCGGGAATCGAACCCATGGACTCTTAGTTCACAGCCGACTGCTCATCGGCTACGCCACGGAGGCTCTCACTAATATTTATGAGACTCTTTCCTATACCGGGTGTTTCATTAAGTTGGTAGTACATAATAACAATTCCACATACGGCCGGTTTCAATAAACGATCTCAGTTTAGAGTGTAGATAGATCCCGATAATGAACCAATCAAATCAAGTCATTTGACGGAGTCATGTTCAAACTGTGTTCTTATTGGCTAATTTTTATAATATATCTGCACATTCGAACTGAGTTTGTTTATTGGGACCCGGCGATAAAGTGCAATGGTAAAGATAAAAAATAAAAATTGAACTTTTTATCATTATTAAACATTGTGAATTTAAAATCGGAAAGCGACCTGTAAATCGTCGCAATAAGCATAGGAATGGATTTAAAAATAATTAATTACCCCATAAATGGTTTGCAAATATACTGCAGATGACACAATGAGCAAGGAAACATTTTTTCGTCACAAATTCAAGTTCCCATTATTTAAATACTATAGCCTTACGAAATTTTAAACTTTACCGCTAGGTTGCTAGCCATCCCCTTTTTCAGTGTAGTCATTCTTGATACCAACTTTATGAAACACCCTGTATAATAGAGATGCGCGCACGTGACGACGCGACGCGACGTGTTACGTGACAACTGGATGACTTGCGATACGTCTCGAGTGACAAAAAGTCGTGCTGACGAAGTCCCCCGTGCAAGCTCTAAGCGCGAGGGTCCTCGGTTCCGATCCCCGCCTCGCCCACGCCCCAGCTCCGCGAGTGGGCGACACAGGTAGGGCCTGTGATGTAATCTGACATTGAACTAAAGACTTTTATACATCTGGTTATAAGCAGTGCTACTATTTACATAACATAAGCTCACGCCTGTATTCCCAAAAGGGTAGGCAGAGGCGCACTAGCCAACTAGTACACCCACATTTCGCCGAGCTTACTTCCGACCTAGATGTGATAGGGGGCGAGCCTATCGCCATATCGGGCACAAATTCCAGACTCCGGGCTGATATGGAAAAATCCATTATCACTGCCCGACCCGGGGATCGAACCTGAGACCTCAGGACGACAGTCGTACCGAAATACAACCACGCCACCGAGGCAGGCTACTATTTAGACATACATAAATGACGAATGGTTTCCTGATACAAAAAATAGAGAACTAAATTATCACTCCATTTGGCTTATTATTCCGTCCCAACTGTGATAGCGGTCGAATCGAAATATCGGGCACAAATACCAGAATCAGCGCTATTTATTTTGGTATACAATATATGTATACTCATTGTTGTTTTATTTATTTTTTATTACTTTTAAGGGAAACATGCAAACAATACCTAAATGTAATTTAAATCACTAATTGTTGTTACAATGTTTGTTGGCTCATGTGTTCATGAGCCAGCAAAGTTTCCACAAATAAAGTTTTTAGTTGTTTTTTTACAATAATACTATGATGACAATACCACTTTATCCGACCCGGGGATTGAACCGGAATTTAAGGACGGTATTCGTCCCCAGTATCCAATACAACTACGCTACCAATCCAGATTAATATACATTTAAATGCTATAAAACACTCGCATCCAAATCTCCCACCTGCATCTTTAAAGGATAACCATAGATACTAGTACACTAAAGATAATTATGTATGTTGCATGCTAGAAAACAAGAATCCACAAGTACACAAAAAATCCAAATCCGTGTTTTCGAAACTAAAACATTAACGCAAATGATTCCTAACTTTGGATCAAACCTCAGAATCTCCGGTTTTTTATAAATCTACAAACAATAACATCATACATAAAAAGCTCTACCCTATTTTCGGAGCTATAAACAAAATATCTACATAAGTATACCTACACGAAAAGAAACACACAAAACCTGTATCAATAGAACATACACTTTAATAACGCGTCCATACCACTTTTCAAGCTTCAATTGTGAAAACTGGCTTTGACAGCTGTTTTGAAAGAGACACACATATACACCTACCAAGCGTACGACAAGGATGGAAAGAAATCAAGCCCGCTTATGTATTCAAAAAGGTCTCAATATATGAAATCTTTGCAAATGAAAATCAGAGTTGTGTTAGTAATAGTAAGGTTGATTTTCGCATATGTTTGTGAAGGATATATGACGTTCAATAATTCCGTTTAGCGCCAAACAAACTGGTGAAACCGGTCGAGCGGAGGCTTGTCTCTTGTCCAGGGTCATCAAATTCGAGAAAAAAACTAATTTTAATTATCATGAAATTGCGCATTTAATTTTTTTATTGGCAATCATTTTGAGTTCGCTTCCTCGTCGATAGGCCTATTCACACCTTTTTTATGAAATCGTATCGTTAAATATACTTAGAATAATAAACACTCATTTAGTAAGGTTTATTGCATTACAAATATTAGTTTTTTTTTGTTATATGAATAGGTCATCATTATACAAAATTATTTGATTTCTATAAAAAATAACGTTGAGCGTTTAAAAGCCATAGGTCGCATGACATTAATCTGAGATATTAAATATAATTGAAAATGATATACATAGTGATTGTAAATTTAATTGAAATCCGTGTCGCAGCGGGCGAATAGCCGGCTGTGAAGCGAGAGGCCGCGGGTTCGATTCCCGCACCGAGACAAATGTTTGTGTGGCCCTCAGATATTTGTTTCGGGTCTGGGTGTTGTGAATCTCTCGTAGTTCCTGATACTCACAACACAAGACTCGATTTTAGTATAGGGTCAGAACTATGTCTGTTGGGCGTTATTTATTTATTATTATTTAATTTTAAAATTAGATGTGCATTTAATCATATCATTTAATTCTCGTCGTTTGAAGAAAGAAAGTCCCCTTGTCCCGTGCGGTTGGTAGCCCTGCGCAGTTGTTTGCTACCGACTTACGCTACTTTTTCTGTAGGTGGCAGCTTGTATTCAATGTGCTGTTAGTTGTTGCCATTCAACACTCGCACTCGCACTCGCTATTCTCTACTAATGGACAAACAGCGTCTGTACGGGACGTTACAAATTTAACCTTTTAAGTGATGTGCTAAGGTACACATGTATAATGAAGGACATCAGTTCGCGCTTGTATCCACAGAGAGATAGGCAGAACTAGAACACCCACATTTTGCTGAGGTTATTTCCATCCCAAAGGTTATAGGGGACGAGCCATGTCGGGCTTAAATTCTAAACTCAGGGCTGATATTCAACAGTAAAACCCAATACATATCACTTTTCCCGACCCAGGAATCAAACCCGAGACCTTAAGACGGTAATCGTTACGCGCAAGCAATACCACTACGCCACCTAGGCAGTATTTTAAGTATGTTTTTAAAATATATACAAAAAACATATGATTAGAATATATTTTAAAAGAAATACACAATAAATAAATAAATACACCCAACAGTCACACACATAGTTCTGACCCCACACTAAGTGTAACCTGCATCATGGGTATCAGAAACTTCGAGAGACGCGCGGTCTCACAATACTCTACCCGAACAAAAATCTATGGGCTACACAGACATTTGTCTCGGTGCGGGATCCAACCCGCGACCTCACGTTTCCCAGCCAGCTACTCGCCCGCTGCGTCACGAAGGCTGTCAAAAAACATAATAAGTGTTCGATGGGGGATGGTATCTAATCGTGCATAAAAATGTACTCCATATCCAACTAATAATAATTCAGATTATTCCTCGAACTAAGCTAGTATGGGCATTATGTCCTATCGCTTATAATTAATATGCGAATATGTGTACAAATAACCCTATTATTTGTTTATATTAATAATAATAAATAAATACACCCAACAGTCACACACATAGTCCTGACCCCACACTAAAATCGAGTCTTTTGTCGTGGGTATCAGGAACTACGAGAGACTTTCGGTCTCACAACATCCAGACCCGAAACAAATATCTGTGGGCCGCACAGACATTTGTCTCGATGCGGGAATCGAACCCGCGACCTCACGTTTTATAGCCGGCTACTCGCCCGCTGCGCCACGGAGGCTGTTTTCTTGTATTCACGGTGTATTATTTTTATTTTAAAAATATTAATCATGTACGACGGGCCTAAATTAAAAAAAATTGTGACATCACGATCTTCAATAACGACTAAGATATGTTGAAGAAAAAATATGAAAAGTCATTGTTTTTTCTGATGTGGGTGGACATAATGATCTGCAATCAAATGATTTAACAAAGACATCTTTGAAATGGTTTTTATGACGTCGATTGATATGTTACGTGGAGCTTTTTAACCAACTGAACAAACGCAGTTGTATAACACATAGCTGACGCCTGTATCCCCGAAGGGGTAGGCAGAGGCGCACTAGCCAACTAGTACACCCACATTTCGCCGAGCTTAGTTCCGTTCCAGATGTGATAGGGGGCGAGCCTATCGCGATATCGGGCACAAATTCCAGACTCCAGGCTGATATGGAAAAATCCAATATCACTTTGCCCGACCCGGGGATCGAACCCGAGACCTAAGGCCAGTAGTCGTACCGAAATAGAACCACGCCACCGAAGTAGTCAGGCACTCAGTTGTATATAAAACCAATATTGTTGTTGTAGACAACCCGCGTGGCCGTAGCGAGGATGAATCGACAGTAATGACAGACCGCCGGTTCGATTCCCGTATCAAAACAAATGTTTGTATTGTTTACAGATATTACAGTATTTTCCGAGATACGACATAGGGGCCTTCAAGAAAAGAGCATATAGATTCCTCAAAGGCCGGCAGCGCATCGACGATTCCTCTGGTATCGTGGATGTTCTTGGGCGATGGTGATCGCTTACCATCAGGTGGCCCATCTGCTCGTTTTCTACGCCATTCCATAAATAAATTATGTTTCGAGTCTGGGCGTTTTCGGAGCGAAGGGCTCGTAGCTTTTTTTTTATTGAAGAGGGGGCAAACGAGCAAGTGGGTCACCTGATGTTAAGTGATCACCGCAGCCCATAAACATCCACAATACCAGGGGAATCATGGATGCGTTGTCGGCCTTTGAGGTAGATATAGGCTCTTTTCTTGAAGTTCCCCGATGCCTACGATACAGGTACTAGTAGAGTCTTGTTTCGTGGGTATCAGAAACTACGAGATACTTTCGGCCTTATAACACCAAGGTTTAGGTCCAAAACAAATAGTGAGTCACACAAACATACTTCTCGGTGCGGGAATCGAACCCGCGGATTCTCGCTTCATAGCCGGCTACTCGCTCGCTACGCCGCGGTTGCTTCATCATCATCATTATCATCATCAGCCATCAGACGTCCACTGCTGAACAAAGGCCTCCCCCAAAGATTTCCAGATCGACCTGTTGGAAGCGGCCTGCATCTACAAGGTGGACAGACGACCTGTAGCCCGAACAAGAAAAACTAATGTAAATGTAAACTCGCTGCGCACTGATGACATTTAATTAATATTTCATACAAATTTCATAGACGCGCATCGAGCACGAATACATTTACGGTTGTCAGAAATTTTCCTGCTCGAGCTGCTGATAAAGGTCGCAGGAAGTCGCTGGATGCGGTTGCTTATGTTATGAATTTCCTTTTTCTAGAGCAAAAGAGATAAAATGTAAACAAATATGTAACCACTTATCAATTTTGTCCATTGTTTTAATTCCATCATTTATTTATAATGTAGCATAATTCCATACTAATGTAACTTGTATACTAATGTTATGCCATAAATAGGTTGCGGTTGTTTGACTTACGAGGTCAGAAGTAACAAGTTTTAACAATAATTTAAAGGATTAATTATTATGTTAATTAATTATTGAAAAGGGTGCAGATATTTGTTTACATTTCTAGAATCACATCGTAAATTTACTTTTATGTTATTTTAGTCTGAATAAACTACAATAAGTTTATGCTGTTCGAAATAAAACAGCTTTCGAATTTACATTTGTAGAGATTTCTATGATTGACATAACAATGGGCGTTATAGTAGTTTATATAACCAAAATCTGCCTTTTTGTTGCGTTGGAGTTGAGAAATACTTTACATAATAAAAGCAGTTAGATGCGTATGAGTCGTATATAAAATTTTAAAGTTATTTTTGTTGATGCCCACAGTTTTTAACCCAAATTTTTTGAATGGTAGAGCCACGTAGACAATTATTTCTACAACGCAAACGGACCAGCTGTTTGATACAACTCTCTTACAGAAAATAGCCAGTCGTAAAAAGCCAAATATTTTCTGAAACACACTAAAAACATTTGTTGCGCCCATATTAAAGTAGAATAAACATAAATGCATACATAAGCTCACGCCTGTATCCCCGAAGGGGTAGGCAGAGGCGCACTAACCAACTAGTACACCCACATTTCGCCGAGCTTAGTTGGTCCCAGATGTGATAGGGGGCGAGCCTATCGCCATATCGGGCTCAAATACAAGACTCCGGGCTAATTTGGAAAAATCCAATATCACTTTGCCCGACCCGGGGATCGAACCCGAGACCTCAGGACGGCAGTCATACCGAAATACAACCACGCCACCGTGGCAGTCAAGTCAGTAAAGTAGAATAAAGGCAGGTGGAAAGTTGAAGATTTCAAACGCCAAAAAACGAGGTCACAGTATTCGTGGCCTAAGGCCAGTCCAAACTCGTATAATGAGGTAGTAGTGGGTTTGAGAGGCCTTACGGGTCCCTTTGAACTGTGCAGGAACTTAAAGGGGTCGAGAGTTAAATCTATAAAGAGTCGTGTTCCAGAAACTTTCTTTGATGGGGTTTATGTGAAAATGGAGGCGTAATAGGATTTTCATGTGAACCGGAAGAACAATTCGTGTATTGAAAATAAACATAAGAAAATAATGTGAGGGAATTTATCTAGTCGGACTTTTATAACATATATGTCTTTCTGCCTGCCCTTATCCCACGTTAGTGTGGGTTCGGCGCAGCACACTTTTTCAAGCATATTTCAGAAAGTGATTTGGCTTAATTTTTACGATCCGCTGCCTATCTGACGTCAAGATACCTCCGGGGGATCCAGTCCAGGGCAAATTAAATTAGAAAATTTGCTAACCTACGAATCGAATCCAGAACCTCCCAGTTCCCACCCCATATATGCTGCCACTACACCAATGAGGCAACAAGGAGGACTTTTATAATATTTACATACATACAATTTGAATAGACCTTAGTCGCCTGAGCTTAGTCATCCGTGGCAGCGTATGGCTGTGGAATGGGAGAGTGTTCGAATCCTAGTTCCTGTAACATAGATTTCCTGATACGACCTTCTTAAAACTAAAACCCAAGTGATGTTTAAGTCAGGCAGACGACCAATCCGAAAAACTAAGCCGAATCCTTTACACATGCATACAAAGTGAGTTGCCCAAACCAAACATTACAATGGGATAAGGGCAGGTACAAACAAAATACTTCTGAAATTATTTATTTTGGGATGGTATGATAAGACTTCTAAGAAAACCTAATTGGACAGTCCTGTTGATAAGGACATTTCTAAGAAATCTCAACGATAACAACACTGTCTCTAAATCTCTAGACGCAAACGCAAATGTTGCCTAAACAGCCAATTTGTAATCCCAAAGTACACCGTACAACGTAGCTCAATAAAGGCTAATAGTTGCAAATAACCCGTAACTTGTGGCCACGGGGGAGGGAATGCGTGGAGGGACTGGGGGGGAGGGTATCTATTTCGGTGAATGTTAAGTTTCCACAAGTCGTCATCTAAGTTGCGAAGTTAAACAAGCTAAGTTAGTAATATGCCCCGGAGAGCGGGGAGCGCACTTCCGCACAATCGCTTCAGTTTGTCTCCAGTGAAATTAAAGTCAAGTGTCACAGATGAACACACTAAAGTGTTTACGACAAAGACATTCAACAGTAGATAGACGGGAGAACAGCAGAAAACTTGTGATCCAAGAGTTATGACCCAGTGGTCATTAGTCGCTCAGTTTATTTTGAAATATACACGCGCCAGCGTAATAATATTGGGAGAAAAAACTTATCTCACGTGATTCTTAACCATTCACAAAACATTCTAGGGTGTAGATTGTAATCATCGCCCTCGCATTGTAATAAGTGGTTGATGGGGGTACTGAAGTTCGAGATCATTTTTTTTGTATGGAAACTTGCTTAGTAGCCCCTCTATAGTTAGTAATATTAAATCTCTTTGCTAATTAGTAAACTGTGAACAAATGAAAAAAAACATCTATGTACTTATCAGTTTAATATTTGTAATATTACCTCTATTGTACGTAATTCTATAATATTTTGATCATTTAGTATAATTCCGTAGCAGAGGGGGTTGACGACAGGCAGGCAGCCAGTCGTAAAAACTTAGCCAAATCTTTTCTGCAACATGCTTGAAAAAGTGTATTGCGCCGACCCCACATTAAGGTGGGATAAGGGAAGGTAGAAAGTAAGAAAGTATAATTCCGTAGCAAATGTGTCTGAAATATCATAGATGAACATATGTAAATGAAAAGCTATAGTAACTATGTATTACGAGGGTCTTATGAGGCGATCTCTTTGTCTTCTTGTCGACCTTCTCCTGTAAAATGCACAAAGGGAGAATCTATTACAGTTTTGACTTTGTAAACCATAAGATACGACAATCAGTTGCTAGACAAATAAAAAACAAACCAGTCAACATTTCATCATAGATCTTATCAAATATACCTATTTCGTTTTTACTACTGACTCGTAAAAAGTTTATTTCAAACATCTCTGGAGTCTGGGTAATATCAATAAAGACAATACTGAAAGTATGACGTTCGCATCTGGACGATATGTTTTCAAATCAACGTAAAAGCTTAACACAGCCTCCGTACAAAAACAATATAAAAACTGAGGGATACTTGTCCGAATCGTAAACACGTTTACACGATCGCCGAAGAACAAACGAGCGGTAAATTCGGTTCGTTTTTGACGTTCGCTTCAATTTATATTTGTGCTTAAATTAAATAACCGCAGTGTCTTACATAAACATAAGCTCACGCCTGTATACTCGTACTCCCCGAAGGGGTAGGCAGAGGCGCACTAGCGAACTAGAACACCCACATTCCGCCGAGCTTAGTTCCGTCCCAGATGTGATAGGGGGCGAGCCTACCGCCATATCGGACACAAATCCCAGACTCCGGGCTGATATGGAAAAATCCAATATCACTTTGTCCGACTCGGTATCGAATCCGAGACCTCAGGACGGTAGTCGTACCGAAATACAACCATGCCACCGAGGCAGTCAAATATTAATAGATTATATTATTCAAATTTCAAACATGTTAAATGTCCGTATGATTACTTTTTCTGAAAGATTTCCATTAAGTGCCATGATTTCTTTGCTTCTGAAGATTCTGGTGCCAATGTTCATGGGTGGTTCTCGTAGTATTCAATTTATTAAGAAACCTGCTTGCTTAAATTTCACTCTATGTTTAATCACAGTATGAATTTTATTATCAAAATGTAATAAGTTCGGTCACTATAATTATCGTAATACAATTTATTAATATTCTTCTAGACGTATTCGAGGCGAACATTCACAATGTTCGTCTAGCGTCTATATACGGCATAACACAAAGAACAAAGAGCTTAATCTCCTACAGGACTCGTTGGACCACTCCCTATAACTATCCCTCTCGCACTAACACTATTAGAAAGAGACAACACATCCGAAACCAGTTAGATGTGGGTGATGTTTGGTGCGCCGTCAGTTTTGGGAAAAATAAAAGGGAGTAACAGCAAATTAATGTATCCTTGTATGGAGGATAATGGTCGGTGTGGTGGACTGTTGTGCGGGTTCGGATCTCGGCTAAGTGCTTTTGTAATTTCTCGTATATCAAGGTTGGGGATTTTTCCAAATGGTTCACGTTAATTGTTAGATAGAATTGCCTTGAGTATCTGGGTTTATATTGTTGAATGGCATTATAGAGGTACATTAAGAGTTATCTATATGTAAATGTAAATATTATTGAAACCTTAAGAACGAAAGAAACTTTTATTTGGCACGGCAAATTATACAATTATTTAAACCTCTAAGCCGACTCTCTTTGGCATCTTTTGTGCTGCCTTCTGCATATCATTCTTGACCCAAGCACCAATTAAGAGCCTCTGAAGATGTTGGTCAACACACACAGTATAGGCGGATAATAAACTTTTTATTACCACTTTATTACAAAATTAATTGACATATGAAACCCTATTCACTAAATATACAAGTGGCACAGCGGGACGAGTAGCCGGTTGTGCGAGCGAGAGGCCACGGGTTCGATTCCCGCATTGAGACAAATGTTTGTGTGGCCCACGGATATTAGTTTCAAGTCTGGGTGTTGTAAGACCGAAAGTCTCTCATAGTCTCATAGTCTCTGACACCCACGATGCAGGTTATATATAGTGTGGGGTCAGGACTAGGTGTATTCATTTATTTATTTTATTTAGAAACTCTGAAAGTACATTGAACTAAGCTTTTCTCTGACGCTCTTTATTGTCAAAATAAAATTTAGATAAAGCAATACATCTCTGTGCAGCACAACAAAACACTTTCAACATATTCCATTTAGAGAATAAAGCCGCGTCTCCCGCACTAAAATATTAAACGAAACAAAAAACAAACATAACATGGTATTTATATAATTTTAATGGACCATTACATGAGCAGGAGACAACGAAAATCCTAGTTTTGTGTAGGTGTTTTTGTGTTTTATTTCGAACGAAAACGAAACGAAAACATGAGCAGGAGACCCACCTTTACTCAAACTAACTCCCATTGTTCATCACAAAAGAGCTGTACCAAACTTCATGTAAATGCAGATTCTACTGTCGCTGGTAAGCGCTTTATTTCGCTTCAAATGTCTCAACTACATCTTAAAGTTATTACCCTGTAGTAAACTATATATAGATCTTTATTCCAAATTGTAAAAGATGGTAATGTCAGTGTAATATCGTCTCCTTAGTCTGATAGCGAGCTGTGGACCCTGGGGTCCTGGGGTTGAATCCCAGATCGGGCAACGTGTGTGGGTGAAAAACGGGCAGGCAGCTTATAGTAAAATTTAAAAACAAGTCTCTTCTCCAATATATTTGTAAAGGTGTGTTGAGTCGATCCCATATCGCAATGTAGTAACGGCAGTTTAGAACTAGTGTACTTAATATAGGTTTTTCATTATAGGCGGATAGTTGAACAGTCTTGAAGTTGAATTAAGTCAACCAAATCGAATCAAAATGGGGAAGAAAATCATGGCTTCTTTACAATTATTGGCGTCACCGTAAGTTTGCTCATTTGTCGGCCTATACAAAAAAAAAGGAAAAATATATTATTTAGGAACTATCAATTTTATTATCCCTGTGGATGACAATCGACGAGCAACACTTGCGTCACGTCATCATTATCTCGTTCAGCAATATCAATCCAATGCGCATCATGATGTAAGCAAACGCAGTAGAGGATGACTCTAAATCATCTAACCGTTAAGATGACCGAGAACACAAAAAAATATCACCAATTTCTCAATTGAACGAATTTTCAGAAAAAATAAATAAAACAGATCTCGATGAAATAGCACCAGTAAAAACAACATTGAAACCGGTTGAAATTTTTAAGAGACACTCCAGTAGTGCATGGTCTTGATTGATTTTTTTTTACTTCGAGGAACATGGAGGAAGTTTTGAACATGGTATTGGACGGTCTATTTTGTGATATCATCAATCCAGTTCTGTTGTTGTACGGGGTTAATTTTTTACTGGTGTTTGGCTTCCTTTCTTTTGGCCTAGCGTTATCCCGGCGTGATGCTAGAGTCCACTTTTCTACTTGAACGCTTTCATCTCTCTCGGTCTTAAGCATCCTCTACAGTGAGACCATTGGCTCTTATTTTTCCTAAAAAAACGTCTAGCTGGCGATTCAACCGTCTACGGGGACGCACCTCTAGTACGATCTGATCCAGACACTTGCAACCGATATCCTTCAAACGACGTTCTGTTAGTTTGTCTGCGACGTCACGGTCGCCAGGACTGACACGTTTTTTATTGATTTTATCCTATATTTAGGGCCAATTTATATTTAAGAATATAATTATCTTCATAGCACGCCTGTCTCATGAGATAAAAAAGACCATAGAAAAATACAAATAACAAAACACTCCTAAAACGAGTTAGGAAATAAATATTAATAAGTGTAGCGTGGGCGACACGGGCTGCCTTCCACGAGCTCCACGGGCTCCACGGCCGAGTAAATAAGGCAATAACAGTGCCTCATCGAGCTTCTACCAGCAGTTATCGTAAACAATGGATGAGAGCATTTGTGATGAGGCTCGTTGGGTTGTTAACGTATGAGTATAAGCCCTTCTTTAATGCAGCATTGGATAATAAATAACGACTAACATTAATAATCCTGACCCCATAG
This sequence comes from Clanis bilineata, assembly GCA_036417725.1. Classification (NCBI taxonomy): domain Eukaryota; kingdom Metazoa; phylum Arthropoda; class Insecta; order Lepidoptera; family Sphingidae; genus Clanis; species Clanis bilineata. The sequence goes on along the minus strand of CM071139.1, from coordinate 341,545 downwards.
AAGATACGAGTCTTGTGTGGTTATACTACAGACACGTTCAGACTCGCAACACTAGAACAAAAAATTTTATAGAACATAACATAACATAAGCTCACGCCTGTATCCTCCAAGGGGGCAGAGGCACACTAGCGACCTTGTAAACCCACATTTCGACGAGCTTAGTTCCGTCCCAGATGTGATAGGGGGCGAGCCTATCGCCATATCCAAATTCCAGACTCCAGGCTGATATGGAAAAATCCAATATCACTTTTCCCGACCCGGGGATCGAACCCGTGACCTCAGGACAGTAGTCGTACCGTAATACAACCACGCCACCGAGGCAGTCAAATTTTATAGAATCGCAAATAATTATCTCGGCAGCCTCTCGCTTTACATCTGGCGACCCGCCCGCTGAGCCACGGAGACTGCAGGAGAGACTTGAGAATCCTGGACAGTCGACATTGAATCATTCGGTTGCACTGTTATTTATCCTTTTGTCTATCAAATGCATTTTAACGTGAATTGAGGGTCATAGTATTTCTTAAAGATCATTCACTTTACAAATATTATATACTTAGCTAAAAACATTAACAACCTTTCGAGATAGTTGGGTAAAAAGCAGTGGCGAAGTATGAAAAAATCTATTATTGTTTAATATTATGCTGATGCTATTTATTAGTAGATAATTCAGCAAAAGCAAGTCGAAAGGGATCGTATTGTATGGACCTTTTGCCACTGGCAAAAAGTATGTTTGTTTAAAATCGCTACTCTTTACAACTGTTTGAAGTTTTTTTTTAAATCTTTCTATATTAAAAATTATACTATGAGTGGCGTAGGCTATTTTGAATCTCGAGAAATAGAGAAACTCCTCATTTATAAAGGCGATTGAAGCATTAAAAAGCGAGTTAACATTCCCCTAAATTGATACAAGGTAGCAAAACAAAAGGGAAACATAACCTACGTCTTCTACCATAAATAACTGTTTGATATAAGAGGCAAGTTCCCAAACTTTTTGCGCCCCCCAGTGACGTTTGATCGATGAACCAAGACAAAAACCTCGCACAGGTGGGAGATTGATGGCGGCGCGCTATTATTATAAAAACGATACAAATGTAGGAATTAACTTTAACATTTCCCTATAACAAAAGGGGGACTGACGATAGTGAAGAATTGAGAAGTTGAGGTCCACGCAATAAATTGAAAAGGACGATTACTATTAAAAAATGTCGTATAGTAAAATATCAGTTGTGTATTTTTACTGTCCTTTCAGTATAGACCTTCTCTATATCTCACTCTAATGTGGGGTCGGTGTAACACACGTTTTATAAGCATATTGCAGAAAGGATTTGGCTTTAGTTTTTATGACTGGATTGCCTTACACAATTTATCTAGGATACAGTCTCAGACAAATTGTGTTATGCCGGGTACACAACAGCGAATATTCGCGAACGTCCGTTCGGTTGGTGTGTACCCAGCATTAGTAAAGCCGCACTAAAACATTACACAAAACACCAACAACAACATGGTATTTCTACATTTTTTTATCTATGTTCCATTGTTATATGAGCAGGAGGCAATGAAAAACCTTGTTTTGTGTAGGTGTTTTTAATATTATATTTCGAAAAAACAAGTGCAGGAGACGCGGCTTAATACCAATTGAAATGTTGCCGGTCCTGGGATACGAAGTCAGGTCCTCAGCCCATGTACGCCGCCACTACACCAAGGAAAAGATATAAAATATAATTGGTTATTAAAGGTAGGAAGAAAACAAAAACTTTAATCATTTATTATATGTCAGATTAACTGCAAATTATTATGTAGTAATTATTTTATTTGCATTAAAATCCCGGAAAATCATTATTGTCGCCATATATGCACATTCGTCTAACATTAACGCCATTTATATGGTAATGGCGCGGATGTTACAAAACTTAAGAATAGCTGTGCAGCAGTTTATGAGCCAACACGTCGCGCCGCGCCGCACCTCGTCGTCGTGAGGCGGGATGCGCGGGCGCCGGTAGCAAACCGGTCCCCCCGGTTTCTCTCTTGTTTTCAACTTAAACTCTTCGTTTTTTATTTTAAACTTTTCCCTCTGAATTAATAGCCGTGGCTTTATCGTTTATCTTTTTCGGTAAAGGTGTAGACACACTGTTTGTTTTTAGATTTAATTATGAGTTTCAATCTAGAACGGGAATTACATATATATTTTTTTTACAATAGAGACTGGCAAACGTGCAGGTCACCTGATGGTAAGTGATAAACACCCATGACACCAAAATAATCATTGATGCGTTGCAAACCTTAAAGATAGGGAATACGGACTAGGAAGAGCGGCGGGAGCGGCAATTAGGCCACTGGAAATCTCACTCACCGAACGAAACGCAACAGCGAGCAGCCACTTTACGCCGGTTTTCTGTGAGACAGTGGTTTCAAACCGGTCGAGTCGGCCCATTCTAATATCATTGTTAGTCATAATATTACTGTCTACAACGTGGCTCTATCACACATCTATGTTCTTAAGAACTGTATTATAATGACTTACTAAAGCAGATACGCAGAGGATCATATTGCGACTCATGATCGCGATAAAATTCTTAAAAATAACCTTTATTTCAATATTTCATAGTCACATAAGGTACCATTATTTATTTATTTACAACACTGTATACAGACTGACTGTGGTGGCGTGGTGGTATTTCGGTACGACTACGGCTCTGAGGTCTCGGGTTCGATCCCCGGGTCGGGCAAAGTGATATTGGAATTTTCCATATCAGCCCGAAGTCTGGAATTTGTTCCCGATATGGCGACAGGCTCGCCCCCTATCACATCTGGGACAGAACTAAGCTCGGCGAAATGTGGGTGATCTAGTTCGCTAGTTTACCTTTGCCTACCCCTTCGGGGATACAGGCGTGAGCTTATGCTGTATACAGACATGTACAGGCGCACTTAATGACTGAGGCATTCTCTACTAGTCTACATTGTTCATGTATACTTTAACAATTTTTTTTATAACCAAGTATACAATTTCTAGTTGTTTTTCGAGAAGGCTCCTATGATTAAACACGTCGAAGCGCTGTCAACATTAACTGTTACTACAACTCAGAGTCAAGTGACACACGATATGCGGTGTCGTGTGTACAACGCCTTACCGCTTGCAACTTTATACTTTGTTGGGCCCATTTCGAAAGCTCGTTTTTAGGGTACCGTCGACGAGCTTTATAAAAGCTTCGATTTTATTGTAAAAGCAGTTTGTTTTATTGTTTTATCAATGTTATTTTTTCAATGTTATTACTTAATGATATGATGTAAGAGATGTTATTATCTTTTTTTATACTTCAATTGATCCTACTTTGTATTAAAGCTTAATAAAACTATATAGAAATCGGGTAATGTGCCTATTCAACCTTTTATAATCTATACTAATTTTGGTTGATTTAGTAGCAGCACATGTGGGCTGTGGATCGGAAGGTCCTGGGTTCGATCACAGGTCGAGCAAAGCGGTTACACGATAGTTAACACGATTTGCAGGGAACTGGATCCACCAGACGTCAAGCAGGCAGCCGAATCCTGTCTGTAACATATTTAAAGAAGGGAATTTGACGGGAATCGTGACAGTTGTTAAAATGATTTCATATTAATGTCTAAAGTTGTGTTTGTTGTTTCAAAGTGATGTGGTTTTATGCACTAAACTTTAGCAAAGTTGGACAGTATAATGTGTATACTTTTTAATTGGTGATCATTGTTGAATTTTGTCTTAGCTGTGTTGGCCGACTTTGTTTGAAAAATGCTATCTGCTAATTGTTTTTGTCAAAATCATTGTAAAATTACTGCTGCATGGTGGAGCCATTTTGTCTTTAAAAGAAGAAGAACATACTTAAAGAAAGTATATTGCACCGACCTCACATTTAAGTGGAATAAGAACAGGTAAAAGAAAATATTAACTATAGTTAAAATTCAATTGAATTTAGTTATATACTTACTAAAGAAATGATCACATACTTAACCGCAAATAATTGTGTTCCTATAAAATGTATTATATTTGTTATAACCAGGTAATAAGGTATGTATTGAATTCCATTTTCCTTGATAAATATGAAGTATTCCAGTCGATATTATTGCACGATTTTTCTCGAATTAAAAACTCAAACTAACAGTTATATACGCTTTGAACTCAGAACCTCAACGGTCTCTCAACAGTTACTGCGCAAATAATCAAATTCTTTTCTGGTCTGGATGTTGTGAGATCGAAAGTTCTTCGTAGTTCCTGACACAAAACTCGAATATGTGTGTTCTGCGGCCTGAGCAGGAAAATTTCTGACAACCGTAAATGTATTCGAACTCGATGCGCGTCTATAAAATTTGTATGAAATATTAACCAAACGTCATCAGTGCGCAGCGAACTCGAATTAAAAAATTATTTATTAAAAAAAAAAAAAAATACATTTACATTTACATTAGTTTTTCGTGCTCGGGCTACAGGACTGTTGGATGTTCTTAATTCATACGGAACCCTCCTCCGTAACGGTGCCATTAAATGCAAACGATCTCTTCACGATATCCGGTGATCTGTCATCGACAATAAACAGAGATGTTGCATGTATAAAGTATCCGCAGAGATGTTCATCAGTACTGTACATTGTATAAGATGCGAGGTAGTTCATTTTCAACCAATTTTCAAGGATGTTCATAATTCCTCTGACCTCATGAACTACCACGTAGCATTAACTGGTTTGAAGTATATTGGTCCACCCAGCACCATGATGCCCGGTAGAGATGGTCGACATCCGGGCGACGCTGGGCCGCGTCCCTAACAAATGCCCTACACCGGCAATACCGACTAAAACCCCCGCGGTAGCCTACTTCCACGTTTCAGTGGGGCAGCCCCGTGGTATCCGGTAGATAAACTCGGATTGCTACTGGAACCGCCCCTGCGCGGTGCCGCCTTGCGACCCTTTTCCGAAGGACGCCCTCGGCGTCTACAGCAACACGAGGCCGATTGTCCATGCTGCCGTCCGTTCCGGGATCGCAAGTACTAAAAGGGGCGCATAGCCCCCCGCTGCACGCCCGCGACCCCGACCGCCTAGTTACCTGGTAGTAACCTTATAAAACACTCTGTGTATCGCCAGTAAAACAAATTCTCACCGATGCCGTCTCCACAGTTCCCAGCTGATGAACGCTTGAAGTGCCGGGTTACTTTCATCCACCACGTTCCACCTCGAGAGCGGCAGAACCCGAGCGCATCCCTGAAGTTGGCCGGCGTCAGCCAGTTAACCGCCGTTACCTGGCTGACGTCAATCTCCTTTATAGATCCAATCCCAGGCAAACATACAAATAAACATAGGCTAACGCCTGCATCGCCGAGGGGGTAGGCAGAACTAGCGAACTATCATACCCACACTTCACCGAGCTCATTTCAGTCCCAGATGTGATAAGAGGAACGTATCGGTTCAGTAGTTCCAGAGACTAGCACGTTCAAATACTTAAACATTTTACCTTTATACTTACAGACTTATAGAAATAAAGCATCGTCCATCATTAAACACATGTAACGGAACACATGAGGATTGTGGAGTGTGTACCACTTTTTTCGCAGCGCTGTACTCGCCTCGAGCCAATACAACAAGCGACTTTCTAATAATAATTATTTTGTTTAATTTTGGGTTCACACATGCAGGTCAATATAAAATTAAACATTTTCAAGCATGTTGCAGAAACGATTTGGCTTTGTTTTTGCGACCGGCAGACTGCCTGACGTCAACCCCCACCTAGAGGATCCAGCCCCGAGAAAATAGTGTTAGAAAAGTACCACGCCAGACCTAGGAATCGAACCCAGGACCTCCTGGTTCGTAGCCCATATTCATTATCACAAGACCAAGGAGACGACGCTCTACATATTATGCTACATTGATTTAATAATTAATAAGAACTACCCCGAGCTTTCTAGCATGTAAGTTACAATCTGAGGCACAAGCACGTCGCGTCGTCTAAATGGTTCCTTCATACATAAATACATACAAACAAGAAATTAACAGAATCTGTGTCGGTACCGCGATGGAATTGGGTGGCAAGCGCAGATATTCCTAATTATACAAACACTTAGCACTAATCCAAAGACATCCAGAGTAATCCGGCCGAGAGGATTCGTTTATGCTACACATCGGGGTTGCCAGCAGACGAATATGCCCGAAATATTGGTATTTTTATATGTAGAAATTGGTTTATAATGGCTATTTATAAATATTTTTAAGAAATGTTTAATTTATTTCACATATACTTTTTTATAGTAGTGATAAACGCGCAGGTGGGTCACTCACTATATCAAAAAAATTTGGGGTGCGTTGTCGAAATTCAAATAAAAGTAATATAGGGAAAGGACTGCCTCTGTGGCGTGGTGGTATTTCAATACGATTACGGTTCTGAGGTCTCGGGTTCGATCCCCGGGTCGGGCAAAGTGATATTGGATTTTTCCATATCAGCCCGGAGTCTGGAATTTGTGCCCGATATGGCGATAGGCTCGCCCCCTATCACATCTGGGACAGAACTAGGCTCGGCGATATGTGGGTGTTCTAGTTCGCTAGAGCGCCTCTGCTTACCCCTTCGGGGATACAGGCGTGAGCTTATGTTATGTTATGTAGGGAAAGGATTGGGACTGAGAGGGGGTACTTATTTAGAACGAACTACTACTTGAGAGGCATTGATGTCAAAGCAGTTGAGACGCTCATTATGGACATAGAAATAATTTCTACGTGGCTTTACAACATAGCGCCACATGCAGCTCCACGATAATTCTCTATTTATGTCAAATCTTTAAAGATAGAAGTGAACTTTAGGATAAATCGAGATAAGGTGTAACTCTTGATTAGTAATAGCGCTGCACGTTGCCCTTAAGTAACTAAACTAGTTGCACCTTATTCCTTTGAAGGATGAAAGCGTGAGCTATATTACTGACTCGTCCCAATATTGTAATGACAGCTAGCAACCCCACTGTATACAAAGCAATTATCTACCTCGGTCGGAATTATCCGTACTGAGTTCGTGAAATTATGCCCTCGGGGCTCTTCTGTCTCGCTTTCGAGTACTAAGTGTAACAGAGACGGATATAATTGAGATGAGCGTGTATCGGGGTTAATGTTTACAATGTTAGTTAGGCGATAAGTGTTACTAGGCGGTGGAGATTGAGATTTCGGGGAAGATGTATGGTGTTTATGTTATTTGTTTCTTCTATGTGTCCTTATCCCACGTAACTAAGGGGTGGCGTAAAAATATTTTTAAAACATGTTGCAGAAAAGATTGGGCTTTGATTTTTAAGACCAGGCTTCCTATCTGACTTCACCTTAACTTTGGAGATCCAATCTCGGGAAATTCTATCCAAGCATACTTTCAATCTGAGAAAAGGCTTTTATCAAGGTAGCAGCTAGTACAGCTAGTGCTTAATATTCTGAGGTCAACAGTCGCGACTAAAATTAACAACAAACACGCCCTCTCGTGAATATTTCATGAGTATACAATACTCAACGAACATTTGCATGTGAAACGACTATAGCGTATAACTGTGTCGTAAACAATCTGGCATAAGGTCACACGCGCGCGACTTTTAGTCGAGCGATCGTTGTTGCGATATTTTGTAGTATCGACATCTTATGAAAACCAGTTTGACTACATTTTTCTTATTTTATTTTATATAATTAGTGTATTTTTATTTATTATTACTTGCCCAAAATTATCTGTTAAAATATGTTGTATTTTTTTTACTCTTGATAAGCAAATTAATATTTTAAAATGAGCTTACATGAGTGATAACTAAATAGATAAGAGAATTAAGCCCTTAAGCCTGGAAGTATGAGCCTCAAAAACATAATTTTAATCTAGCAGAATAATTGTTGTCCTATAAAGCATAATTGCTATGAAGTAGTGTCTTATTTTAAAGTACCTATGTAAGATTTGCAAAGTAAAGTAAGTAAGTTGCAAGTACTGTTATCCGCTATATTCTCAATCAATATTTCGTTTTGACCAACATAATTATGTATTTTCCGAACAATAGTGATGACAACAACGACACGACATAAAGTCACTCGACAAAATGTCGTTCGTTTGGTTAAAGCTTTAACTATTTAATTTATGGTACATAGTTCTAAACCCACGTAATCAGATTGGGCCAACAAATCCCAGATGACGTGACATTAAATTATAATTTAAATATACATAAAATATATTATTTTAATATTCATTTTAAAACACAATAGATTTCTTTATAATGTAATTTTTGGGGACACAGAACACATTTATTTATATATTGAAAAAGTAAAAAATGCGTACTTTTGGTAATGACGTGCACTAGAACTCATTTCAACATAGACAAAAAATATTATTTTTTTCTTCATTCCTTGCTTCACTATAACGATCATCATCGTCATTCCCATATCGATATAAAATATATGCCGAATGTTACTATTTCAACAATCTGTTTTTTTTCTTTTATTATGCAGTTAGCAAATTGTTATGGTAGAGTGTCTTTTAAGCTTTATGGACTCACGCCACGGGTTTAGTTTAGAACCTGCGATAATCGTCTCGACAGTCCGTACTCCCGAGCTATCGCTGTTTTTCTGCTTTTGTAAACTAAGTAATTATGTCGATATTTTTCAGAATTAATTATAACAGAGTTAGTTGTTGGTGTTGTAAACATGGTCACGATAACAAGGAAAACAGTTGATTGGTCACATTTAATTGTGCCATTTAGTAACAACTTTGTTTCAACAATAATTAATGTTTTGAATAATAAATACACAAGTATTTCAAATTTTTTATAGCACAGATTGGCAAAACGAGCGTTAAGTAAGTGATCTCCACCGTCCATAGATACTCATGATACCAGCAGAATCACGTGTGCGTTGCCAACTTTAAAGGAGGGGAATATAGATCGGAAAAGGGAGGGGGAAATTAGGCCACCGGAAATCTCACTCACCGAACGAAATGCAACACCGAGCTGCCTTTTTACCTCGGTTTTTGAGACAGTGTTATCAAACCAGTCGAGCCGGCCCATCCGTGCTGTGGACGTTGCATTGTCTATAGCGTGGCTCTACCACTAAAAATGCGTGTGTTCATGTGTGTGTTTTGTAGTGATAGCTCAAAGGGAGTATCTGAATTAAAAAAAAAATAACGATATCCAATATCATTGATTCTAGGCTGAATACATTATTATCGTCAATAACTGACGTTTCATAATATGCGTAAATTTTTTCGTATCAGCAGTAAATCAACCATGAGATGTTTGTCATTTTTTGCTAGCGAATACGTAAAATAAATAATTTGTATTAAAAGCTGTATGTTGTATTATAATATCATTATTTATGACACTGCCTCGGTGGCGTGGTGGTATTTCGGTATAACTACGGTTCTGAGGTCTCGGGTTCGATCCCCGGGTCGGGCAAAGTGATATTGGATTTATCCATATCAGCCCGGAGTCTGGAATTTGTGCGCGATATGGCGATAGGCTCGCCCCCTATCACATCTGGGACGGAACTAACCTCGGCGAAATGTGGGTGTTCTAGTTCGCTAGTGCGCCTCTGCCTACTCCTTCGGGGATACAGGCGTGAGCTTATGTTATGTTATGTTATGTTATGTTATGTTATGTTATTTGTGAGAAGACCTATGTATGTGAATTTGCATAACTGAGGCTTCACCGCATGAATTTGTATTGTGTCAACACATTTTCAAATATCACTACCTACATTTATACGAAGGGTCAATGACCTCATTAATTTAGTATTAAAATAATATTTAGTTGCTTGTAATCGCTAATTAATGCGGCGTATGGCCTAGAATACTAACGATATCGTGTGTTTTTAATTAAATTGTATGCACTGAAGTATTGATAAGCGATATTTTTTAAATGTTTGTTTGAAAGACTGGTCCACGCAAGCTCTAAATGGAAATAAATGGAAGGAAGTAGATCGTTGTTAGCGATAAGGTCGCCACTTGTGGACTGTGGCACAGTTTTATGTTATTTAATGTTACTTGTTTTCTGAATGTGTCTACAATAAAGAGTTACTATCTATCTAAAATGGATAGGGAAAAGTGGAAATAAAAAAAGGCAAAACGGGGTCCATTCCCAAAAATAATCAATTTTAATTACTGATAAACTTAACTAACACTAGATATTAAGTATATTCATCCATAAAAATTATTACTTACTAACAACATTTGATTTGTAAAATTTAAGGAAAATGGAATAAAAGGCTATTATTATTATTATTATCTATCTAATAATAAATAAATACAGCCAACAGTCACACATATAGTCCTGACCCCACACTAAGAGTGCGTTTTGTGTCGTGGGTATCAGGACTACGAGAAACGCACGGTCTCACAACACCCAGACCCGAAACAAATATCTGTGGGCCACACAGACATTTGTTTCGGTGCGGGACTCGAATCCGCGATAACAGGTTTCACAACCGTCTATTCGCCCGCTGCGCCACGGAGGCTGTCACTAGTCATCTAAGTCCCTACAGTGTCGTCCACTGCTGAACATAGGCCTCCCCCAAAGATTTCCAGATCGACCTGTTGGAAGCGGCCTGCATCCAGCGAAAGTTCTCGAGTGGAGACCACGTACCGGCAAGCGCAGCGTAGGACGTCCACCTACAAGGTGGACCGACGACCTGATAAAGGGTCGCAATAAGTCGCTGGAAGCAGTGCTAATATTGCAAAAATTGACAGTCTAGCATGTGAGCTATAAACATTTGTCTAATTTCAGCACACATTCAAAACCTTAAGAATCGGGTTCAGATCCTAGGTCAGGCAATTAGTATTTTTAGCATATATAATTTTAAAAATTTGGCCGTTGTTGATTCTGACTTATAAGAGTTAAAGTGGCGGAGATGTGAGTGTTACTTTTCAGTTTACTATATCTAATAGGTATTATTGTTTTTTTTTTAAAAGTGTAAAAACCAGCAAGTGCGTCATCCGATGGTAAGTGCTAGTTGTATAATTAAATTATTTTATAATTGTGTTTATGAATTTTTAGTTTTAAGAATAAAAAATTTCAAACTGATATTTTTCTGATGATGTTTGGTGATAACGCTACCGACTACGTAAAATAATTTATATGAAAAATATCAATTCCCCACGTGACCTTACAGGCGTTCGGTTGCTTGTCATAAATATTAGCGTGAAATACGCTTTGCTTACTTTTGCTGACGAAGGGGGAGGGTGGGGTTAATAATTGTAAAAAAATGCTTACATAATACTTGAATGGCCCTAATACCGACATATTTCTGAACATCTTTAGAAGCATTACCTCTTTTGAGAAGTAAACAGCTATGAATGGGTCAAATCGACCGGTTTGATACCACTGTCTCACAGAAACCCGACGTACAGTGGCAGCTCGCTGTCGCATTTCGTTCGGTGAGTGAGACTTCCGGTGGCTCAATTCCCCCCTTCCCTTTCCCAATCCCTATTCCCTTATTTTAGCTTGGCAAAGCACCCGTGATTCTTTTTGTGTCACTTAACATCAGGTGACCCATCTGCTCGTTTGTCAGTCTCTGCTATACAAAAAAAGCCTTAGATAAATATGGTGAACATTGTTCAAATAATAAAGATTCCAAACATGGTGTTGTAAATGTACCGGCGAGCTATTATTTTTTACTCTCTTTCTCCGCGTCACACCGCACACGATTCCGAGAAGTATTAGCACTCCTCACGTCTAACGAGGCCTGCCCGACTGCCTTATGTCGATGGTAATGACGATGATGTAATGGTAATGACTTCGCGGAACAACTAATTGTAACCGTGTACCAGCGGCCAGGTTCGAGTGACCCCTGTATTGAAAACTGTTGCTAAGTCGTTTATTACAAGTTGTATATAGATTCTACTAGTTTTTGTCCGCGAATTCGTTGGCGTCGAAATTAATTGACAAGTCTTATTCCACAGGAACCGTACATTTTTCCTGGACAAAGGAGTCTATGTGATATGTTTTTTTTTTAAGCTATTGCATAGCTTCTATCGCAGGCCTGAGCGTGGAGACCGAATCCAGAAATTCCGAAACGAAAATAACCTAACACCCGACCGCGGAGATACTTTTTAGTTTTGCCATCTATCGATAAATAGCAGAACTTTTAATGATTTTTTTTAAATATCACGCTTGTCTCTTTAGTTCAGCAACTCGCCTCTAGGTGGCATTGGTTGTATTGGCGTTACTGCGCATGCGTAATCCCCTTCTTCGCCCCGCAATCTGGTGACTCATGCCTGCTTAGAGTTTTGGCGTTAGGGCACCTCCTCTTTGTATTTACTTCATGGTACGACTCTACGAAGCTCGCACGAATCGAGACGAGCTGCTCCGAAATCGGACGAATACGCAATCAGCTGTTTGTGCGAAAGTATAGAGGTGTATTGATTTTGGATGCTATGCAATAGCTTTACCGCGGCAGTCACCGAGTGCCACACGTTTGCTTTTTTTTTTACTTTCTTACATAAGCAACCTGCGCAAGTCACAAGAGGTGACCGGTGAAAACCAGCGTTGTACTGTGATTGTCGCCACATTACTACATTACGCTGAGTGGTCACCTACCTGTCACAGTCACAGATAGCTATTATTATGCTTATATTAATGTCATTGTTATTTCGTCATTGTGTCTATGCAAAGACATTCAACAGTATATAGAAGGACAACAGCACAAAACTTGTGATCCAAAAGTTATGACCTAGTGGTCATAAGTTACTCTGTTTATTTGAAATATACGCGCGCCAGGTCGGCCAGCGTAATAATATTGAGATAATAAAGTTACCTTACGTGATTCTTAACCATTCACAAAACATTCTAAGGTGTTAATTATAATCATCGCTCTCGCATTGTAATAAGTGGCTGATGGCGGTACTCAAGTTTGAGTTTAATTTTTTCATATGGAATCTTGCTTGATATTCTCTATAGTTAGTAATATTAAATCTCTTTGTGTTTGTGACTTTATTAGTCAGTGTGTTTCTTTCTTTCTTCATACTATGTGTTATTTCAAACTATAATTTTTCTCTATGTCAAATTCATTCAGAGTCAGTCGTTCTGGCGTTATTGAGAAACATCCATTCAAACTTTCTCATTTATAAGTATAGATTAGACTTCATGTCCGAATAAATTGGGCGTTTTTCTTACCATTTTTATTCATATGAGGTTTTTTATGATACAATCAAGTAATATGTTCTGAGTCATAATATTATATACGATTTTCAGAATGATACAGGTAATGAGGAAAGTATAAAAGGTTACGAGTATTTTATTATTATTAATCAATCATCATCTAATACCAATTTAATTAAACCTTAAAAAAGCGGTGGTTCTGAATTGGTTTCTATTTTCTTACGACCCTTATTTGATGTTACAGCTCTATTTCCGCCAAAATATGTGGTCCGATTTTCAACTTATTTTTTTACTAGAGCTTTTTACTCCAAAAATTACCCTATAGAAATTTGCTCATATCCGATGAATGCATGCATTTTCATTTATATGCATCTGTATCGGCATCGGCACTGACTTTAGACTTCTTGAAGATTTTTTTATTGAAGTTTTTGATATTTATATGGCCATCAAAGCGACACAGCAAAAACTTTGACATCAACAGTTGCTCGTTGGTCATTAATCACAATCATTGTGCCGGCCTTCGGAGCAACTGATACATCACCTGAGTCACTATGACAGATTTCCACTAGATGGTGGTCACAAAACGCGGGTGCAAGTACAATACTGACAACCGATAGAACTGACAGATTATTCTGATGATTATAACAATAAGGGTCCAAGGTGAAAAGGTCCAGGGTTGCAAGTACTTGTGTTTATTATTTTAAACCGAGATAAAAAGACGAGGTTCTTAATTATCTATCTATAAAATATTAAGCAGAGTTTACGTAAACAGTGTATTATCTCTAATTCTTAATTTAATCATCGTTTTACTTACACTGCCTCGGTGGCGTGATTGTATTTCGGTACGTACGTGGAGGTCTCGGGTTCGATCCCCGGGTCGGGCAAAGTGATATTGGATTTTTCCATATCAGCCCGGAGTCTGGAATTTCACATCACATCTGGGATGGAACTAAGCTCGGCGAAATGTGGGTGTTCTAGTTCGCTAGTGCGCCTTTGCCTAACCCTTCGGGGATACAGGCGTGAGCTTATGTTATGTTTAATTACAATAAAGGGTCATGCCCTTTATTATATAAGTAAATTAAAACATACAGAACATTTCAGAGCAACTTTTAAACATTCGAATATCTTATTTGTGTTATAACAAACATAGATTAAGTTTAGAAGGTTGGACATTCGACCTAAGTAAGGAGTAAGGGCAGGACAACCTTGTGTCGATATCTTATATGAAAACAAAGACATTCAACAGTATATAGACGGGACAAGAGCACAAAACTTGTGATCCAAAAGTTATGACCTCAGTCGCTCAGTTTATTTGAAATATACACGCGCCAGGTCGGCCATCGTAATAATATTGAGAGAATAAACTAATCTTACGCGAATCTTAACCATTCACAAAATATTCTAGGTAAATTGTTATAATCGCCCTCGCATGTATTATGTAGTTGATGGGGGTACTGAAGTTTGAAATATTTTTTTTTATGGAAACTTGCCCTCTATAGTTAGTAATATTAAATATCTTTGTATCAAATAAACCACAGTATACAATTAACCACGTTAACTTTTCTATCGTTAAACTAGGTTTGAGGCAAAGATATTATAGAGCAAAACCTTGAGTCAGAAAATGTTTCGTAAAAGATTATTAATCTAGTAAGATATATTACGAAACTCGAATTATTAATCTAACTATTGTAATTTAATTAACGAAAAATATATTTTAAAACTTTATTTCAGACAAAACCTGAAAGAGCTTTTATTATACATACATAATCTGACGTCTGTATCCGTATTATTGTTCCCAAAAATGTAATAATTTTAATTAAAACAATTTGATAGTAATATCACTTTCAGAACCTACTTTTGTTCGCTATTTTCGATGGTTTATAAGCTTTGAGCTAAGATTTCAAATTATAATTGCTTAGCAAGTACAGTACACTAACTGTGGTTCGCGCGAAAAATTAATGAACCCTCACCATGAGAACCGTACATTTTTTCGGGATAAAGTAAGTATTGAAGCCTATGCGCTATTCCAAACTATAATTTATATTGATGCCAAATTTTAGCCAGATCTATCAAGCCGTTCCGGCGTAGAAACAAACATCCATACTTTCGCATATATAACAGTAGTAAGATATATACAGCGGTCGTTATTATGTGAGATGATGATTGATGGTGGTTGCAGGTCACCAGTCACCACTCACCAGTCACCACGCACCGGAGCGTTGAACTGGTGAACTTGACACGAGGCGGGATGACGCAAGCGGTACATTGGCACAGGCCCCAGCGGAACGACAGGCATGAGGCAGCGCGTAATGATGCCCACATGTGGGGTTAGGACTTAGAATATAGTACACGCGTTAAACAACGATATTTCTTTCCGTTGCATGTCCCCTTATAGTACACTAATGTGGGGTAGATGCGACAAACACGTTAGGGGAAGAATTTGGCTTTTTTACTCAATTATAGATCCAGTTCTGGGCAAAACGTCTTATAAAAACTATTTTGCTCGACTTGGGAACCGAACCCAGGATCAGGCCCTATATGCGCTGCCACTAGACCTAGCAGGTGACCGCTTGTAAAAAAAAACAAAGCCATAAACAATATTACGTAAGATATATGACTAAACTGCCTCGGTGGCGTGGTGGTATTTCGGTACGACTACGGTTCTGAGGTCTCGGGTTCGATCCCCGGGTCGGGCAAAGTGATATTGGATTTTTCCATATCAGCTCGGAGTCTGGAATTTGTGCCCGATATGGCGATAGGCTCGCCCCCTATCACATCTGGGACGGAACTAAGCTCGGCGAAATGTGGGTGTTCTAGTATGCTAGTGCGCCTCTGCCTACCCCTTCGGGGATACAGGCGTGAGCTTATGTTTTGTTATGTTATGTTATATGACTAAAAATAATATAATATTTACTGTCTACGTCGTTGGCGTAGAGGTATTGCGTGCGCGATACGACTATCATCCTGAGGTTTCGGGTTCGATCACCGAGTCGGGCAAAGTGATTAGTGGATTTTTCAGTATCAGCCCGGAGTTTGGAATTTTTGTCCGATATGGCGATAGGCTTGACCACTATCCCATCTGAGATGGAACTAAGCTCGGCGAAATCTGAGTATTCTAGTTCTAGTTAAGAAATAATTGCGAAGTTATGTGAAGTCAACCATCCCATATTAGGCAACGTGCTGGACTAAGGCCAAGGCCTGACCCATCTCATTATTAGAGTAGGCCTGTGCGCTTTTGGAAAAGTAATAATAATCATATTATTATTATTTTCAGAGGCAGAGCTCAGCCCTGTTCCAGTAATAAACGTTTTCCTAGAACTTATTTAACATAATATGTCACGCATGGATAGTGTATCTTTATAATAGATATTTTTTTTAACACCTAATAAGTACTTTCAAAGATTAGCATGTTCAAACAAAAAACGTTTCAGCTTTATAATATTAGTATAAATTATTATGGCTTCACTTCTGTTCTAGTTCATTATATTAGCTCTTTATGGCAATTTTACATTTAAATATTAAGGTTTAGCGCTTGTTTGTTTCAATATTTGAGGTCAATGCGACCCATAAAACACAAATTATTGCTAAAAGCGTCATTTATATCTAAATTAATCTGTAATAATTCACAGAAATGGTGGATTTTAGGTTACATTACTTATAAATGTTAATGGACACGAAAGCCTTTTAAATATAATCCTGTTAACAACGGCTTTCTGTACTAATGGACTTAAATATGTATTTTTCAAAGCTTTTATAACAAGTACTTAGCTCACAAACTATGCACTAAAAATATTATGGGTATGCAACTCTTTTAAAAGAGAGAAAATCGAATGGGGATTGTTGTTATTTGACAGTCTCCATGGCGCAACAGATGTGTAACAGCTATGAATCGAGAGGTCGTGCGTTTGATTCCCGTACATTTTTTCGTTTGTTTAAACGTAATCATACATTCCTAGTATTTAAGGTACCTTTCGACACGTTTTGGAGTCAATAAACTTTATTATTATTACCTCAAAAATCATGACCCTTCCTCTAGGCAGTCGGGTAAAAATCAAATACTGTTATCACTATCCATTCTAACCCTGTGAGTTTGTGTTTGCACACGTTCGCCGGTTCGGTTCCGTGGCTGATTGTCCATGTAATGAACCGTGACATTGGATATAATTTGGTGCAATCTATTCGTGGAAATGATTATATTGCTATTAGGCTTATGATGGATGGCAGGATTGGCAGGAAACCACACCTAGCGTCCTCGCGTCCTCGCCGTAACTGGCCTCAGTGGACGTTATTACACGATTGTACTATAAGGAGTGCCATGCTTTTCGGCTGTTGGTATGTGAGATTATCATTGATTTTTCTTCTTTCTGCCCTTATCCCACCTTAATGTGGGGTCGCGTCGGCGCAACACACTTTCTCAAACATGTTGCAGAATAAATTTGGCTTATAATTTTTCTTGCAATGTAGAGCAGCTAAGATGGCTGCGGACTTTGAAGTCCTGGATTCGATTCGCAAAGTGGTTTTCTAACACGGTTTGCCTGTAAAATTGGCCCGTAAAAAAGCTAAGCCAAATCTTTTCCGCAAATGCTTGAGAACTGTGTTGCGCCGACCCCTATTGGAGTGAGATAAAGACAGGTAAAAATAAGAAAGAGGTTAACCACCGGAAATCCCGCGAAACGCAACAGCGAGCTGCCAGTTCGATAACCATATCGAGACCGTCCGAGTCTCGGAATAGGGCACCGCAATGTCCATTTCTGCTGCCAAGCTACATACCGCAAACAATATTGTGTTCCGATTTGAATGTAATTGTAGCCCAGACATATACAAGGCAGTATGATACATTTAATATCTCATACAAACATTTGTCTCTTGGCGGGAATCGAACCCTGGGCCTTTTGTTTCATAGGTGCCTCGCCCACTGCGCTACGAATATGTTAATTATTATTTGCTAAATAAGTTAATTAAGCATTTATATGTAAAAATGTGATATCATCTAATTCGTTAAATGCCAAAATTAATTAATTCGTCAAATCACAAATTAATTATGAAATCACAGTTGCAAATTATTATAATTTCTTTATTCATCTTATGATCTCATCTAAAAAACCATCTCAATTAATTTTTAACATAATTATTTAACTTGAATTCTCAAGCAAAAATTAAACGGTAGCCGTAGCGCGAATGACATTTGACTACTTTTCGAATCGAGCATGCTAACCAATAACCGAGCTTAGGTACTTTACACGTGGTAGAGATGCAAACAATTTCGCTAAGTGCCAGCTCGACCAAGTTGCTACTGTCTCACAGAAACCCAAAGTGAAATAGCAGCTTGCTCTTGCATTTCACACGGCGAAGGAGAATTCCGGAATCCTAAATTCCTGTAGGATCCGCATCGCCGTTTACCATAATGTATGATCAGATATTAGACGCTGGATACAGGCCGCTTCCAATGGGACGATCTGGAAATGTTTGGAGGCATACGTTCAGCAGTGGTCGTACTAAAGCTGACGATGCTGATGATTTATCGTGCATTAAAATATTTAGCGTGTACAGCGAATTCGATTCGTAAACGCAGACGAAATTGACTCGTGCTACGGCCTCTGGTAACTAACATGTATAAAAACAAAAAACATTACAGTAGCAGATATGATACAA
Organism: Clanis bilineata; assembly: GCA_036417725.1. Classification (NCBI taxonomy): domain Eukaryota; kingdom Metazoa; phylum Arthropoda; class Insecta; order Lepidoptera; family Sphingidae; genus Clanis; species Clanis bilineata. The sequence continues at coordinate 322,788 of CM071139.1, read as the reverse complement.
CGTTCTATTTATATTCGCCACGTCCGCGCGCAAAAAACCAACCCGACTGGACCTCCGGACACCTGACAACGCAAAAACTTTGGCAAAAACCATGGCTTATGAAGTATGGAGTCTTATGTAACAGTTGGAGGCAAAGAAAAATCATTTATCGACGATCTAGTAGCAGTTGAGCTGAAATTAAATATTTCCATTTCTCAGTCGGTAAATAACAAATGAATCCCAACAGTAGAGGTATTGTAGTCTTGACTCCACAATAACATTCATGTCTACAATCATGGGTTTTTTTTTTTTTTTTTTTTGGGTTTCCAGAGCTATGAGAGATTTTCGGTCTCACAACACCATTACACTACTTGGCGTTGATATCGAACACGCGGCCTCTGATTTCCAAGTCCCAAATATCCCCTTCCAACTCGAAGAGGGAGTTGGAAGAAGAAGAAGAGGGACGTTGCCTGCCTGACGTCAATCCAGTCTCGGGCAAATCAATTTGAAAAATAGTTATTCCCGACCTGGGATCTGAACCCAGGGCATCTCGAGGACCGCCTCGGCCTATGTACGCTGCAACCAATAATAAAATGATAATAAGTTTAAAAACGTAACCGACTTCAAATCTGATCGTGACCAAATTTATATGGTACCACCCTTGAAATAAGCTCTATCGAACACAAAACGAATTTTGAAAATCGGTCCGCATTCGGCGGAGATATCGCGTAACATACATAATCACAAGTTTAACTTAATGGACCTACTTCAAATCTGATCGTGACCAAATTTATATGGGTCCACCCTAGAAATAAGCTCTGTCGAACACAAAAAGAATTTTGAAGATCAGTCCACATTCGGCGGAGATATCGCGTAACATACATAATCACAAGTTTAACTTAATGGACCGACTTCAAATACGATCGTGACCAAATTTATATGGGTCCACCCTAGAAATAAGCTCTGTCGAACACAAAAAGAATTTTGAAGATCAGTCCACATTCGGCGGAGATATCGCGTAACATACATAATCACAAGTTTAACTTAATGGACCGACTTCAAATACGATCGTGACCAAATTTATATGGGTCCACCCTAGAAATAAGCTCTGTCGAACACAAAAAGAATTTTGAAGATCAGTCCACATTCGGCGGAGATATCGCGTAACATACATAATCACAAGTTTAACTTAATGGACCGACTTCAAATACGATCGTGACCAAATTTATATGGGTCCACCCTAGAAATAAGCTCTGTCGAACACAAAAAGAATTTTGAAGATCAGTCCACATTCGGCGGAGATATCGCGTAACATACATAATCACAAGTTTAACTTAATGGACCGACTTCAAATACGATCGTGACCAAATTTATATGGGTCCACCCTAGAAATAAGCTCTGTCGAACACAAAAAGAATTTTGAAGATCAGTCCACATTCGGCGGAGATATCGCGTAACATACATAAAAACAGACGAATTGAGGACCTAATGTACTAACATCCTTATATTTCAATAACCATAACAATAACATTCGCGTAGGTACCTAACTAAACCAACCGTCTTTATATTAAAACCAAGGCCTGACCTTTCGTATAACAATCAAATATAGAGCAACATTTCGTGCCATAATACCGCTGTTTGTAATTTTCAAACCAAATTGCTTTTAAGGTGATTTACAGTTACTTCCCGTCGCGCAACAAAACAACCAAATATGAAAGGAAAACTACAGAAACAGAGCGTTGGTGAAACCTTGACTTTTTGCTGTCTGCCCGGCTCGTCTCTCAAACTTGGCATTTCACGAGATGGCGTTTTCTAGTGTTGCTATAACATTTACGTTTTAGATATATTTACTAGGAGCTAATAATCTAGCTCCATATAAATACACTTTTCCGACTCTTCAGTTCTTATCAGTTAGACGCGGAATATCTGATTCGCAAAATGTCCAGCTTGCGCAAAACGTCCAATTCGCAAAATGTCCAATTCGCAGAATTTCAAATTTACAATAACGTACATAATATATTTATCACATAAGCAGCGATAGCTCAGTTGGGAACGGTACGGACTGCCAAGACGAGTATCGGAAGTTCGAGACCAACCCCAAAAATGAACACACACCACTGAATTTTTTTTGTTATGTGTCTTTTCATTGTGAATTATTGCTTGCTATAACGGTGAAGGAAAACATCGTGAGGAAACCTGCATAACCGAGAATTTCTCCACAAGAATTTCGAAGGTATGTGAAGTCTACCAATCCGCATTAGGCCAGCGTGGTATACTAAGGCCTAACCCCTCTCACTAGTAGAGGAGGCCCGTGCCCAGCAGTGGGACAGTAATATTACTAGGCTGATATTATATTATTATATTATCACACTTGAAGTTGTCAGAATTTTCCTAAATAACTAAGTCATATATTTAGAAACAATATTATAATGAACACTGTTATCAATGTTAAAATACCCGAATACGTAGCACCTGAAGAAGATATGATACTCCATGAAGAAATCAGTAGTGATGTATACAAGGATTTGATTTGAAACAAACGGAAGAACGAGCAATGAATAGATGACCGTGTGCGTCGTACATAGGGTTTCTTTAAAAAAATTCAAGGATTTAAATAAAACTAGTTTTTACGGATTCTATCGCGATTTATTTTGTATTTATTTTATTTTATTTTACCGTCGGGTCGGACTCGTGACCACGAAGGCTGTAAAGCTTCGAAACGTCGAGACTAAAAATGGAAAAATACAAAACAAATCCTGTTATAATCCGTAAAAACTTTTTCACTTTTTTCCGTAAAATGTTGATAATCACTGAATTACCATTCGCGTAAACCTAAGAAATTATTAAGTTCAAGGATGTAGAATTTGGTAGTCATCATGCTTTCATTTCCAACTCCGCGAAGTATCAAAAATGCAGTGGTGACTCCACATGCCTTTTTAACTGCATTTAGCGACACTTTAATTATTCTTGTTGGTTAGGTACCATGTCAGCGTGTATGAAAGGAGACGTTGTAATGCGGTAAACAGTAGTGTTTCTAATCGTCTATTAGTAACATACATAAATATCCCCGAAAGGGTAGGCAGAAGCGCTATAGCGAACTAGAACACCTACATTTCGCAGAGCTTAGTTCCGTCCCAGATGTGATAAGGGGCGAGCATATGGCTTTATCGAGCACAAATTCCAGACTCCAGGAACTGATATTGAAAAAGTCCTTACTTAATTACTTAGCTCGATTCGGGGATCGAACCGCGACCCGGGCGGTAATCGCACCGAAATACAACTACGCCACCGAGGCAGTCGTTTATTAGTAATCGTAAATTAATACATACGTTAATACATACATAAAGGTGGATATATTGTTGTTTTTTTCGTTTTAATAGTAAATATATGAAATCAAGATGATCTATGCATAAATTCCAAATTGGCACCTATTATAAAATAGCAGATGATTATTTGCGGAACGAAGTTCAGGCTCACATTTATCATTTATATACATTTAAACATAGCGACTTTTATGAATCATTTAAATATTTTTTGAAGCCAACCTATCAACCATAAAATTGGTATAATTAACCAAACTATAGACTACTAAGAAGGAAATAACACGACACATTAAGAGCCTAAACTAGTCAACGCCAGTAGCCACTCCCAAAGTCTCAATTAAAACAACAATCGATTACAGTGACTACTTTTTGCCGAATTTTTTCTACAATGACATCAGCGCGAGTGTGCATATTAACAATGCGCGGCAAAAAACTTGATGGGCGAGATAGCGCGGCAAAAAAATATTTCGATTCACATTATTGTAACGATGCGGTGAGAATCGGTAAACAGTGCGTGATTTTAATATTTGATTTGTTTTTTATGTGTTTTGAAGATGGCTTTGTTTTCGCGAGTGAATTAAATTAGCGTGTTGTTAAGCGCTATAAATTTTAATGTTATTTTTATTGTAATTATGTTTTGCGTGCGTGTAATGAGTGTCAGTTTATGACTGTGTGCTGCTCATTTTATTACAAAAGTGACTTCATGCTAAATTTTAACAGTATAAAGTGTCTGTAATTTCATATCTATCATGTATACGATAAACGATATTAATTATTTTTGAATTTAAAATATAATAAAAAGTGATGATTAATGCCATATTGATCAACCACAGTGTTTGAATGTTAAATTCAAGAAATCATCGAAAATAATCTCGACTAGGCGTGGTTACTTGTTGCACTAGTATCTGCTCTAGTACACATACCTCTTCGGGATACAGGCATGAGCTTATTATATGTCCATGTATGTTTATGTAACCATAACAAATTGTCTCCATAAACGCCTTACATAAGCGCTTGTAAACAATGTAACACGCTATTATTAAGTCCACACATACTTGCGCAGTGTGCACACATGCATGGAGCACAAGTATCACATTACAGCGCAACCTTGGCCGGCGTGACTCATGCGCAAGTAAACAGACCACTCGTCGCCACCACGAGCTGTTGCTATGCTTATCAACTATGTGTATATAATGCGATAACTGAAGACATTTGTTGAATTTGCATTTTCATATAAGGCTACGTTGACTAGAATTTGTACTTGTACAATATTACCAAGGTAAAACTTCTATGGACTCTGTTCTAACATTGTTCCAATTTCAAGGATTTCTACTGACGAAAGAGTTTGGGACTTGGTTTGTCACATTGGCCTTATGCGGATAAGTAAACCTCACGTAGGTATTTTCGATGACATTATATAAAGAACTCTCAATGATTTAGATTTCCCCACAACACGATGTTTTATTGCAATAGGTAAGTTCATGTAGATTTTCTGTGAAATATAAATAACTAATATCTCCGTTGAGCCGAATCATCCATGCTCAAACTTAATTCTAGTCTCTACAACATCAAAATGCCCTCCAGGCCAAAAAATTTACGAAAGCAATATAAAAATAATTTCTCGCAAACCAAGTGTCTGTTGTTATTTTTTTTTTTAGTGTCCAACCTCATCTAAATGTAATACTATGTATGTATATTGCACGAAGAACAAGTACAACATAAACTGCTTCCCCGAACTCATTTTAAATGCAAAAACTTGCACATTTATCACCATTAGTGTCACATAATATATAATTAATAAGTTTCAAAGTAATGCATAAAACGTTAGCACAATTACACAGACCCAAGACACACGGCAAAACATTTTTCAAACAAATATTGACACATACCCGTTATTACTCATTAATCAAGTTTCAAGTACATTACAATAATTACATAAAAACATATGTTTGTAGACTATATACAAGTATCTTTATTATGTGTTTGCTATTTTATACTCGCTTAATACGAAAATGATGTTCGACTTAACGAAATTTATTTTACAGTGAGAGTTGTTGCAGTATTAGTGTGACTCATCTCACATAACATAACATAAGTTCATGCCTGTATACCCGAAGGGGTAGGCAGAGGCGCACTAGCGAACTAGTACACCCACATTTCGCCGAGCGTAATTCCGTCCCAGATTTCATAAGGGAGACCATCGTCATATCGGGCACAGATTCCAGACTCTGGGCTAATATGGAAAATCCAATATCACTTTTCCCGACTCGGGGATCGAACCCGAGACCTCAGGACGGTAGTCGTACCGAAATAAACCACGCCACCGAGGCAGTTATAACACTTCTCATGAACAGCAATATGTATAATAATATCTTGTCATTATTCACGTATGGACATGCAATTGCAGATATAACAAGTATGTTTTGTTAAGTCGATTTTATCCCATATTATGGTAGGATGTGAACTAATTGCGGTACATGCATACATACATAGACTCACGCCTTTTTCCCATAGGGGTAGGCAGAGACAACGGATTTCCACTTGCTACGATCCTTACACACCTCTTTCGCCTTATTCAGTCTCATTACATTCTTCTTGCATGCACGTCGGTTTAGGGTAATTGCGGTATCAGATACAATTTCGAAACTTGATCTCTTCATGTATTAGTGAGTAGAAAAACTTGATTAATTAAAAAACAATGTTTTACAAGATTTTATACACACAACATTCACACACATAGTCCTGACCACTAGGTATAACCTGTATCGTGGGTATCAGAAACAATTATTTGAGAATCAAAATCCTGAGAAGTCACTAGGTCCATAAACTTAGTATGTCTTCTCTACACGTATTATAAATAATACATTATCATTTACAAAAACTACGTCACCTTAAGCACATCTAGTCAACACTCGCCATTTTCCATGTAAAACTTGATATCATACCTAAATACTCTTATCATTATGTCATGAAATGCAAATGTTATTATAGCAATAATTCACAAATTATCACCATATTACTCACTTGTTTGTTAAACCACTTTGATATACATAGGAATTAATGAATTAAATTTATATTTGGTATACATTTTCCTGTAATATCCGACAATAATAGCAACAAATTGTGAGAATATTTATATAACCGCAGCATTATATGTGAGGTAGGAAAACATAAGAGAACACATGGTTTATGGCAAACTGTGAAAAAGGACTTACTGTATAAAACTAACTTGATTATGGAAAACGGTATTTACTTTCACTTCAGGCAATTTTATTAGGAAACTCCTAACTTTTCACGAGATTTTTTTTTAGAAATTTATTTATTTTTGTAACATGTACTGGAGGTCAATTCTGTAAGGTTTCATTGGTGAAAACAACGTTGTGACATCGTTGCGGCTACGATATTTTCATTTTTGTATTCAGCAAGATACAAAGCGCACGCGCTAGCGCTATGCGTGATGACGGCGTTTATGCGAACTAGCTCTCTCGAGCGAGACGTTTGACATAAATGTATGGAAAATGGTATTCTCTAAGAGCTAACAACGTTGAATGCTCCGTCGATCTCAACGATGTGCGCTGCGGGAGCTCGTCGTCGATCACAACGTTGTGTCGTTTCTTAGAGAATCGACCTGCTGCTCTAGCAAAGCTACTAGAGACTACTACAGCAAAACTATCGAATTTATACCATTTATACTGGCCTCAAGTCTATAACGCCCAAATCTAATAAAATATATCGATAAAATTATGAAAACATCACAAAAAAACGTTATAACCAAACATTCTACTTAACGAGTTTCGACCCTCAACATCAAACCCGAGGAAGGTTCTAGTAATATTAGTCATTACCATTACAGTAGCAGTTGTATCTAGGTCTAGACTAGACCACAAGTGACCACTGTATTTAGATCTATGCAATTATTCTTGTCTTTGTACAAAAGGACGAGAATCGTTTGGCAATGGGTCAGGTTCCCTCGGACGCTTCAACTATGAAACCTGATACAGAAACAATAAAATGTAATTAAACTCCGCCTTGACTTCTCCCGCATAAATCGATTCAAATGTATGGACATGTTGCTTTAATTGATTTTTATTGTTTGTTTTCAACATTAATTGTATATTGTGTCTTCAGTGAAGTATTTTAAACGTTGAATTTTAACCTCGTCATTATTATAAGTATTTTGTTATCTGAGCATGGAAAAGTCGCTAGCAAGCTAAGTCATATCATCGTAAAATTCTTTCAATAGCAGTTAATGACGGTAGTGATGTACTTTTCCTGGTGGTTTTAGGCTGAGATCCATAGAGCGAACTTCGACTAAGACTAAGTTCGCTTTATATCTACATCTCAGCTTTAGTCTCTGGGACTATATCCGAATTTGAATGGGGTTTAAATGAAGATTTTTGGAACATCACTATGCAATTGGTACAGCCCTCTCTAATTATGGTCACTTTCGTTTGTGATTTTCATAGAATCGCTTAGCGTGAACATACATAATTTTAAAGCTGCGTTCATTGACGTCTAAGTCCGTTCTCCCCTACTCCCCCCTCCCTTTTGGTAGCTCAGACAGAATGGAGCTCGGAATTCGGGATACTTTCGTTTTCGTAAAATGCATAACTCTAGCAAGTCTAACAGCGAAAGAGCTACTAACTCATCGACCATAAAATAATCCAAAGTGACGTTTTTCAGTCACACATTACGACATTGTATTTCAGCTTCATTTAATTCCACACACGTGCCTCCACATCCATTATTCATTCGAAGTCAGTTTCAATACTTATTGTATATCTATTAGCTACAATTTCTTTCGCCCTGGGTTCGATGACGCGACTTCTCATCACCGATTATATCTCGTATTCATGTAGAATACGAATAATGTACATATGTCTTAGTTCATTTCTTTTCTTATCTTTTGTGCTTTTTTCCAGTTTCGCCACTATGGAGTAGTCTATCGTCTCTCTTTAATTTATTTCGGCATGTTGCATTTTTAATTTTAGTAGAAGCCTACCTTTCGTAATTTGGTCCTCTTCAATTTTTTTCAACTTAGTGCTTCTTAATTTTAGGTATTTCACAAAGGCAAACATAAACAGACGACCCAAATGATGGTTAGTAGTTACCGTTATCTATAAACATTGGCAATGTTAGTTGCAAGGGGCACAGCCAAGCCGCCAAGCCTGCTCATCTTCACCTTTGTAAGTAACATAACGACACAGTAAATAAATCTGTGTTTGAACTAAGTTTTACCAAGATCAACATACTAAATCCAGACTATACCTATTCTTTAGAAGAGGATGTTTTTAGTTCTGACAGAATACAATGGTCTCAGATTGGGGACCGGACGAATGTTCCAGAAACTGTGGTGAATGTACAGTCACAACGAAGCTTGCACCCGACCGTGCCATTAATCCAACTTTTACTACAATTAAGTGAATATTCCTTAACAGCAGTTTCCTGTGAAGTTAACTGCCTAATTACACTCAACGTATGCGGTGCGCAGTTACGCACGTCCTGTTTTTAACTCATTTTAGCTACATTTCACTACAGTTCTACTTTAATTGGTCCGTGAGGAAATTAAAACATTATTTCTAATTACTACTCTTGAAGTTTAATTGGTGTTCTTATACCCACTGTCTCAACTAACAATATAATGTGTCTGTTAAGAAAACTCATTAGAATTTGAAGATGTATCTAATTTTTGAATAAATATTTGATTACATATGTGTTACTGGCTGGTATTTCCCTTAGCTGGCTCACCTCTAGCTTCGACACTTCCACCGTGTCCAGTCTTAACATCCTCTTTTGTAACAGTTCTCATACTAGCTTCATTCAATACCTTGGATCGATTACACTATCCAAAAACACTAATTAATGACCAAAGATATTTAATATTACTTACTAAAGGGGCTATCAAGCAAGTTTCCATAGAAAAAAATTATCTCAAACTTCAGTACCGCCGTCAACTACTTATTACAATGCGAGAGCGATTATTACAATTTACACCCTAGATTTTTTTGTGAATGGTTAAGAATCACGTAAGATAAGTTTATTCTCTCAATATTGTTACGCTAGCGGACATGGCGCGCGTATATTTCAAATAAACTGAGCGACTTATCACCACTTAATTTTTGGATCACAAGTTTTGTGCTGTTGTCCCGTCTTTTACTGTTGAATGTCTTTGATAATGACTAATAAATAAAGTAGATAACGTAAACCGACACATAACGTTTATACCTAATGTACCTAATGTAACCACATTCTAGAAAAAATCGAGGCTCTTGTTGTTTTTATTTTCTTTAAATAACAGACAAAGTATATTAGTATCGTATGACTCACAAAAAATAACCCTGACTTTTCTTCGTGTCCCTTCCATTTGGTAGGACCATTTACTTATAAGAGTACATGTATAATGCCATGGACAAACAAACGGCAACAAGTGAGACTGGGTAAATATCACCACTACCTCTTTACTCTATGGTTCCGAATTTGAGGTGGCACACACCGCTTCTAGCTATAATATTATGCTATGGTAGGAGATGCTTGGAGAAACATTATGGTTTCTGGCTGTACCTATACTAAACGTTAATATATTTATAGGAGATTAAATCTAGGCTATTATTACAAGTAATATTTATAGCGAAGACCAGTCATGCGTGAAAGACCAGATCGTGTTCCAGAGTCACATCGACGAAAATGTTGATGTGACATAGGTACCATTAAATATTTATATATTTTGATTTCCACATCTTAACCCAGTAAACGTTCAGTACATTTTACAATTCAAACTGAACTCTTAGGGCGAATTGCACCACTATTACTAACCAACAGTTAGTCCCTTCGCCTTTATATCTCCAAACTATCAATCACTGAAATTAGAAGTATATCAAACCCCTCACATTACCTCTATATTCTATACGTAACATTTTTTTTTTAAATCTGTAACTTGCAGTGGATCTCAAGCACATACACGTGTCTGTTCAAACGCCTTGTTTATTCTGTAATCTTGCATCAAGTTGCCTTTGGAAATATGTAACACAAACGCCTTCTACCCACTATTCGAAAATGCATCTTCATACCTTAACTTACAGTTTAATATCAATTGCATTGTAGATTGAGATGTATTGTTCTACATTAGCGTAGTGGGTAGTCCATCTATTTGCCTCAAGCACACTGTAGCGAGGTTTTATTACAAAGTCAGCTTTTGGTCTGTCGATGTATGTTTTATGGGATGAGTCCGGAGATGTTTATGGTATGCTATCGTATTTGTTATGTAATTATGCTTCCTGCACGTACACCAGTTTGTTGGGATAGTTGACAGCAAGTAAGCGTAGGACAGCAATGTACTTTTAATAATGCAACCTTTTCAAAGAACCACCAGATACACTTGGTAAATATGGCATGTCGCGTTGGCTACTTTGTATATCCGAACATGGTCAATCATCGCGACGGTGTATTGGTTAAAGTTGTGACTGTTTTTAGAACTTTTTAACAGCGTACGGCAAAGTAACTATACCTGATGGTAAGTGTATAGCAGTCCAAAAAAACTAGCGACCACTGACAAGCAATGTGTGTATCAGTGGACGCCACAATCATACCGGCCTATTTATGCTTCTTCACACTCTGAATCCGAACAGAGAAGAAGTAAATCAAGGAGCGACAAGACAGGCAGATAACCGATACAGATACAGGAAAAGACCCATACACGTCCCAACCAACCATCAAGTCATGCCGCAAGCCCCTCGAGATAAGTGGAAAAGAATATTTTGCTATTACTTTTATATTTACTATTGTAAGTTGTTTTTGTAATGTACAACTCGTTATATATGTAGATTTCTAATGCACACAGTAGGCATTGTACTATGTTAGCATTATATCTAAAATTTTGAGAGTTTAGTACGTTTTTTTTTTTCAAAAGTATCAGATGACGCTACGTGCTAACTTTTTTAATGCATTCTCGCATAAATTGTAACCGTATAGATAATTTCGGTGAGAAATAACTGGACTTAGACTTACACGTGTCAGAAATATAAAAAAAAAACATTAATGTAATAATTGTAATGAGTGCTTCATTAATCATCAGTCATCATCAATAACTGTCCTTTAATCATTGTAATCATTGAGTGAAGAACTAAATTATGATCTGTTAGTAACAATAAAGTTGTCACTGTTGTGTCTTAGTATTTTATTGAATGTGTCCTGATGTGAATCCTTACGAAGGATGTCTTGTTTACTTCTATAATTTTCTTAACACAAAAAACAATTTTGTATACATAACTCATGGCTACTGTCATTTAATGACGAACGGTGCCCAATAAATATATTCAACGAAGCCAACATTATTTTTTCTTTCTAGTGTCTTTTTTTATTTAACAATTTTAAAGTATTTGCAAGTAGCAGTAGAATATCTTTAGCAGTTAATGTGAACAATATACCTCTAATTATAAAATCATCTACTAACAATGCATAATTAATATAAATTAAAAATTACTGTCTGAACAGTAATCTGTAATTTAAATCCACATTAGATCTTTTATTAACTATATAATTTTCTAAACCATTATCTCTAGTAATTTTCAATCAATAAATGTGTGATTATGAACCGAGATGTAACGTTATAATGTGTTCGACTTCCCGTCGATCGCCATGATCATTACTAAACACATCTCCGATACATCCTGCATGATGCCCGGACTTCCTGACATGGTCACCAACTCACACCACATTATTGATTACGAATATTAACTTCGGAGATGACTGACTGCAATATTAATGACATCAATCATCAACGAATATACATATATGGCAAGCGTGAATGGTAGAGTTGGAAGGGGAAGACTTTTCTGCAATATGCTTGAAAAATTGTATTGCGTCGACCTCACATTAAGGCAGGATAGGGGCAGGTAGAAAGATTTACGTACGTTAATAACGCTCACAACTGTATCCCCGAAGGCGTAGGCAGATGCAAACTATGAAACTAGAACACCCACATCTTGCCGAGCTAATTTCGGTCCTAGATATGTTAGTGAGCGAGCATATAGCTATATCAGTTACATATTCCAGACTCCAGCTGATTACAAAAAGAGAAACCGAATACACTACGCGACAGGTCACGTCAGGTCGCATCAGGAGGGCGTCTCAGGAGGCACGAACACAAGACCGCAGGTCCGGAGCCGTATACCGCGAACACTATTTGAACAGTTTTACGCCACAGAGATAGTGATGAGATTTTAATAGTATATTGAAACATATTAATAGCACAGAGCAAGTAAAAGTGGCTTATTTGATACATTCTAAACACGACAATACTCGATGAATTGTAATGTACTCACTAAACTAAGTAACTAACTAACTATATGACTAACGCTCGGTTTCAATAAACAATCTCAGTTCGAATATGCAGATAGATTACAAAAAATAGCCAATAAGAACACTGTTTGACCATGACTCCGTCAAATGACTTGATTTGATTGGTTCATAATCGCGATCTATAAGCACTCTAAACTGGGATCGTTTATTGAAACCGGCCGTAAAGGAACCATGTTCAGCCAATTCAAATTTACAAATGGTATTGATGCATAGCGCTTTAGCGATCCATTTACATATGTTACTAAAGAAACAACAAAAATATTCTTAATTAACTTGTTATTTAGCATTTAATTTTACAGTACAAGTGCAAAAAATATAAATATTCACGAGATTTTCGATTGTATTATCATTTCTATTTATGTACGAAACCAGTTTCTAGCTTAGACTAGAAAAACATAAGATTAAGATTAAGATTCAGTAACAGCATAAGTCGTTTGGCTTTAAGGATTTAAAAAAAAAAAAAAAATCGCATTGTGGCAACAATAAACAAGTCCCGGGTTGAATCCAGGATCGGAGACAGAATATATTGGTATAGTTCTGGATAATTGTAAACCATTTCAAATCGGCTCAAACCAAATAGCGTCAGTAGTTTCTGTTCTAGGTTGAATGATAGCGTACTGAGACGAAAACAAATAGGCCGAATCTAGAAAAACATATACGAATTGCCAAACTCACAGAACCAAGTCTCCGTTTCGTTGACTCAGTCTAAGCAAAGTTTTTCTTGTAAAAAGTGACTCTTACAGCGGACTACGTCGAAGTGCGATTTATAAATTCCAAATCCTCACTGTGTTCGTTTTTGTCTCATTCTTAGTTGAAGTTCGCACTATAGATCTCAGCCGAAGTGCCAAATGGTTTGCACCTCACCTCTTCGATGATGGAAAGTGTAGTATTCTTTTGGTACTCAATTCTCTCAACGACTGGGTGTATGTACTACGAGCTGGTGTGTAATAGAATATGTGTTTATTTCGAACCTACGTCCCTGAAGCACTCACTTCTATTATCAACTGAGCTACAAGAGCATCTAATAAAATGGTTGCTACGTCAGATGCTCTGTTACCATGGCTACAGTTTTTGCACGCGCAGTGATTCGGCAAGAGCCTTGACTCGCTGTTTTTTGCACCATTATGTCATGGGTCCAGTGCCTACACTCAGTTAAACAACTATTATTATCTGCTAAATAATTTTTAGTACATTTCAAATACCATTTTGAACTCTAAAACCGTGGTCATAGGATAGAAATCCGTCTTAGGCATGCTATTTTTCTATGCTAGTTTTTGTGACTAGCAAAAAACATTGCGAATATTTCTCTCTAAGGATGAAGTAATGATGGTACATTTCCTTTGATGATCATGTTTTGTTTTTATTCGGGCCTGTAATTTGGAGTCTATACATCCTGTTTAGAAATTATAGTGGAGAATGATAGGTATGGATACTGTATGATTAATATGTTGAAACTGGATTTAACAGCTATCGAAGTGGTTAGAGGTTTTTTGGCTAACGAGAAGATGATAATCAATGAATCGGATCAGATACTACACGGGCGCTATCACCTAAATTAATCATCATCTTCCATTCATTCTGCTTCCATCTTGCGCAAGTGATTGTATATCTACATAGCTTTTAAAGATTATCCAACATTTTTACTACAAAATCTTTATATTTTTATTTGTGTATCTTCATCATCGCTTTACCTTGTGTTTCACGTATCAAAACCTACTAGATTTTTGTTCTTCTTATACCTGCATCGTATCCTACATCACTGAACTGATTGTCATTAAGGTAGATGCAACTTTTTTCATCATCATCATCATTAGCCACAGGACGTCCATTGCTGAACATAGGCCTCCCCCAAAGATTTCCAGATCGATCTGTTGGAAGCGGTCTGCATCCAGCGACTTCCTGAGACCTTTATCCTTTTTTTTCATTTTGCAGAAAAAAATCGACTTTAGTTACTTACTTTACGACCGGCGGCCTACGCGATGTCAACCTCCGCTCAAGACCTAAGACCTCAATACTGTGATTATAATATAAGCAAATAGCAGACTATGCAAAAATTTTGCTTATCTTTAGCAACATCTCAGGCAAACTTTCTCCTAGCCTCCGACAGAGCATTAAAACTCTATTATAACTTCATTTCAAAGTAGTTTGAGGTAAAATTTGTGCAGTGAAGGCGTCTATGAGCGGTGTGCCACATTCGCTAATCTCGCAACATTTAGCGACAATGCGCGTCTCCTTGGAACGAGCTGAATTACAATGAGCACACTATTTATGACGTTAGGTGGTGATCACACGTACGTTCGAGCCTCGATTTATGAGGCCGCCTGTTAAAATCATCATTAGCATAATAAGTGATGCTGTAAATGAACAAATAAAAGACGAGGTAAAAAGAAAATAGCAATAACAGGCAATTGGCCGTGGACTAAAATGAACTAGAAACTACTCTTTGAAGGTAAAGGAATTAATGTGCGGATTATATCAGTAGATGAAAGATATAAAACAAAATTCAACTACTAATAAGCTTTTTTGTACATGATTCTTAGAATTTATTAAAACATTATCTAGGCTAAGACAATAATTATCATTCCATCAAACACACATCAAAGGTCTTTTAATTTATTATAGATGAAACAGAATGGACAGAGACTCATTTATTAGAAAAATGAACAGATGTCAGAAACTTTTCTTAAGGTACATCCCTATAATTTTAGAAGTTTATAAATGCCTGCTGCTCAAGATAGCATTTGTCAAGTTACTCCAAAGTTGTAGAGTGAACGTTTTGTCGCGCTCCGCTAACAACACGAGTGGTTAACTTGAAGCGACTTACAGCAGTTTGTGGCAGTTGCATTGTCCTCGATGTAGTATTGTTAACTTGTTCGTAGATGGCAATTCCAGAAGAAAGGACCCGTTACCATATCCTATTATACTCCTAAAGAAAGTTACGAGGGAAGTTTGTGATAAATTATCTAACACTTAATGACTGAAGGGATTACGATGTTTGGCACAGAAATACCATCAAACAGAGTTTAAGAACTTGAATCTTCAAAACTTTTCGCTTAACTAACCTGCTGTAATCAAAGATTGAAATCCATTACCAATGAATTGATTCGTGACAATGACTGAAATGTGAATCATCTCAAAGGTCAAGAAGGTTATATTCTATTCTATTTTAAACACAGCTCCATGCAAACCAGGCTTTACAGAGCATCGCATTGTGTTCAAAGATCAGTATCAGTACGTACTGACTGATCGCCGACTGATACGCCGATAGCTTTCAATAGAACAATGGTTGCCAACTCTTTGAGCAATATTTGAATATGTTTATGTTGCTATGCTGTACTTTTAACCTTGACAAATTGGCTACAAAGTAAGTTATCTATGTTTTAAGTTGTTGTGCAGATGGATATCTCTGAGAAAATAACAAAGAATGTCATAGCATACTGAAGAATTACTAGAGCATCAAATGAAAATCTTCTTCTTCTTATCTTGAACAAAAATTCATTATTGTATTCCTCAGCGCATGTGAAACGATCATAAAGGATTTGAAGTTACCTCTGGATTGCTGCCGAAACCATCTTCACGTGTTGCTTTTCGGCGATTCTCTCTAGGCGGCAGAAGTCTCTCACAGATGAAAGACTCTATAAACGTTTTGAACACAATAGGTAATACATTTCTTGATCTGGGAATCGAATCCAAAACCTCAAATATTAGGATTTTTATGCCACCAACACAGTGAGGACATCATCAGGTTTAGAAGGGATAATTAGTATTCTCAGGTCGTTTGATTATCTAATCTCGCCTTTTCTTTTGTAAGGAAGCTGTTTATGGGTGCGTTATGTAACTATTCAATGCTAATGAGTATTTTATGTTCTTTCGATGCTGCACCGTGTGTTGGAAATTGCACTGATGACTTACCAGGCAGACGCGACGGTTTCTAGCTACTCGTAATTCAGTTCATCTGAAATTACAATCGTTACGCATTACATTCATTTCGGAACTAGAAATGTGTTTATAAATTATTGGTCTTTGTAAATATTAGAATCGACTTTGATTTGTTTTTAAACAATATTTTATTCATTGAAATAAAACAAGTTTTTACGGATTTTATCGCGATTTGATATTATTTATTTTCATTTTATTACTCTCTTTCTAAATAATCTGCGTGCATCCAGGCCTCCTTAATTTACTAATGCCTCGTCGCGACACGTATTACTTATTAAATCAAAGTGTATATACTAATTTAAAAAATTAACAAGACCACCAATCGCGTAAAAATACGAAAAATATATCTAAAGACAATAAACATATGTGGCAAGTTCACGGATAGGAGCTAAAATACAAGAGATAGGACACAAAGCTTTTAAAAAATTACATCACATCTTGATCAAAATATGGGATGTAGCAATATAACAACGCCGGCTCTTCTCTCTTTTCTTCGCTTCTTCCACCTGCCCCTATTCCACTCCAATGTAGGGTTGGGTCAGCGCAAATACTTTTTTAAGCTTTTATTTTACAGAAAGGATCGGCTTAGTTTTTATGACCTGCGTTACTTCCAGTCTCGATTTGTGTTAGAAAAACCCGATCGCCTAACCTATGATTCAAACCGAGGACCTCGCTCCACAGCCCATCATAGCTTCCACTAGACTAAGGCGGCGACTTCCGCTACAATTATAAATCAAATGGTACATATTTTTTATTACAAATGATACACCCTAATAAACAAGACAGTGCCATTCTTACTTGGAACAAAGCAATCAACGTCAATTGTTAATTAAAAAACGTAACATATTTCAACAAAACAATTAGTCTAGCATCCCATGATGTACTATTAATAACAGGCAACATCTCCCCTAGCATCATTACTGGGACGGAACCCGACACCGGCCGCGTTCTGTCTCGATCGAGATCTCCACTAATTGAAACACGACACTCCACGGAATGAACAAAGATGCTTTATAAATGTGGATTTAATAAAGTATGAGGTTATTTGGGAATTTCGTGCTCAGTTTACGTTTTGGATCAAATGGTTTAAGGGACTGATAGACGAGGAAGATATTACTGGATTAATGTAATAATAGAAATGGTATTTATAAAGTCTTATTTTCTGCTGCATGCCAGCAAACATGCAGGTAGGCCCTCTGATGTTTACAAGCCACGCTGTAGACAATTAAGTGTGTATTCATTGGCCGGCTCGACCGGATTAACTCCACTGTCTCATAGAAAACTGACAAGACTTGTCTGCTTGCTGTTGTTTCATACGGTGGGGTGAGATTTTCTAAGGCCTATAATAACCATAGCCATAACTAATCCTATAAAAGGGAAATTAATAAGATTTTATTAAGAATTCTGCCTTTCGAGATGCTAGCGATATCGTCGATATGGCCTACTAAAATGTACAAATTACTGAGAGTAGTGTTTCTACATATTAAACTCATGAATAATAAAATAGTTTTAACAAAACATTAGCCTTTGTCTTAACGAAATAATAGTACTCATAACATACCATTTGCACTCTACACAGCGAAAACAATACCCAATTTGCGGACGAATAAAAAATAGAAAACTACAAAAGAAACCTCTGACCCATCACCTTCCGTTTATTAAATGCACCATATAATTTACAAACAGATGATAAAGCCAACGAAGCGTGGACGATAAATTTAAACAGCACTCGTTTGGAGTTGGAGAGCAGTAATGACGAGCGAACAAGCACGACCGTCTCAGATCACATTTGATAAATAAACGTGCAACAACACAGCATTTGTAGAGGTTAATTTTGTTGAATTGTTTAACGAAACAGACGTCTTACTTTTAGAAAGTCAACATAGCTATTAAAAAGTTATTGCGTTAGTATGAGATTGGTTTTGAAGAGAAATAATTCAAGCTTATCTTAGCTCAGCTCTTATGTCCTGGAAATGTTAAAAGGCATCCAAGGAAGATTCGAAGAAAAGTATACAGATTTCGAAGAAGAAGGGGATTTGTAACATCGAAAAAAAGGCAATAGCGAGCTGCCATTTCAATTCGGCTTTCTATGAGATAATGATATCGATCCAGTGGAGCTACTCCATTCGTGCTCTTGACGTTACCGTCTTAAGTTTGGCTCTACCACTCCAACCTCAAAAGTCGGCAAAACACTATCAATTACTTTGAAATTGTAGGTATCCAATGTCCATGGGCAGCTGTGATTATTTACCATCAGGTGACCGTAGCCAAAGCACCTGCCAAATTGAACTGCGTTGACGCAAAACATTTTTTATATACCCAAAATCCTTTGAATTCATTATGAATAATTTCTAGAAAGCGTTATCTTATAGATTAGTTAAATTTATTTTTTCGTGTCGATACGTTGACGTGTTTCGCATGAAATAGATTATTGGTGAATAGAAGATGGGGATTGTAATGGCATAAAGAGGGATTTGCGTCATGCGCTACGTCAGATGCGCTACAAAGACCGACCAACTATGAGAAAGTTTCTTTTTGGTTTTTCTTATATAAGAAACTGGCAAACGAGCAAATGGGTCACCTGATGATAAGTGATTTCCACCGCCCATAGACACTCAAGACACAAATCATGGGTGCGTTGCCAACATAAAAGCACTGAATGGAAGGGGAGGGAAAAGGGATTGGGAAAGGGAGGGGTAGGAATTGGGCCACCGGCAATCTCACTCACCGAACGAAACGCGACAGCAGGCTGCCTATTTACGTCGGTTTTCTGTAAGACAGTGGTATCAAACCGGTTGAGCCGGCTCATTCGTGCTGTAGACGTATTACATTGTCTACATCGTGGCTCTATCACTCAATGTCAATGTCAATGTCGAAGTCCATTTGACCTCCCTAGTTAAAATGAATGGTGTAACGTTGCATAACGGACTGATCAGCGCAGGGGAGAGATGAAGAGAATAAGTTATAAGACACACGACGGATGTGAGATGGTGGTTTATTAGACTATACGCACTATATGTCCCACGGTGAGGAAGCGAAGTCGGTAGTGCTCGACACTCGACACGTTCCCTCCTAAGGTCTCAAGATAGTCCCCCGCAGTGGAAGCTAAGTCGGAAGCCAGAGGACCAATCCCCATCGGTTTTGAATAGTTAATGTTATTGGATTGTAATTATTGCGTGAACTTTAACTAAATGGGGTGGATAGATCAATACTTTATTTTTTTATAAATATGTGCTATTTGATAGGCATAGTTATTAAACTGGGAAATTATTACGTAATTATAATAAGAAATTCCGAAATATTCCCGGATTGTATAAAAAGTCCGTATTAAATCTTCAGACAAAACCATATTCTATCAGACTCGGGAAATATTTAAGTATGGGTAAATATACTAGCATCATAATAAAATAGAAATATCACAAGCTTTTACGTAATATCAATGACATGCCTGTGTTTAGGAAACTTTTTAACGACTACAGATTTCAATTACCTGTTTTTTTTTTTTTTTTTTATAGCAGAAATTGGCAAACGAGCAGATGGGTCACCTGATGGTAAGTGATCTCCACCGCCCATAACCACCCAAGACACAAAAAGAATCATGGGTGCGTTGCCAACCTAAAAGAAGGGAATGGAAGGGGAGGGAAGGGGATTGGGAAAGGGAGTGGGGAAATGGGCCACCGGAAATCTCACTCACCGAACGAAACGCGACAGCAAGCTGCCACTTTACGTCGGTTTTCTGTAAGACAGTGGTATCAAACCGGTCGAGCCGACCCATTCGTGCTATAGACGTTACTGTCTACAGCGTGGCTCTACCACTTTAATACTTATAAATTTATAAATTATTACTGAGCTGGTTAGTATATTTTCTTGAAATAAAACTATTCTTACGGATTCTATCACGATTAGGTTTTAATTATTATTCCCGACGTTTCGAAGGCTTTGCAGTCTTCGTTGTCACGGGTCAGACTGAGGTGTCATTTGTCCAAAAAAGGTTAGAGTTACAATATCTACCATCATTAAAAAAATATACAAAATCAAAAAAGGTTAATTATTTGTGTTCCGATTTATGCAGTACGAGCTCACGGTGTCTTGAGTTCTGGCAGCTGGTCTTTTGGGTTCCGATTTAATAAGATGTATAATTGGATCCCAGGTTTGTGCAAGCTTCCAACCATCTTCTCTATTGAAATTAGGATGTTTTTTAATTTCAATAGCCTCGCGTATCATCCTAGGGAGGAATCGGTGTTCTTTGGCGAGGATTTGTGGTTTATCAAATCTAAGATAATGTTTGGAACCTTCCTCTGAATGTATATTAATATAAATTATATATTTATATGTATATAAATCAGTATATTTTCTATCTTAAAAGTTAAGTAATATTTTTGACTTCACTGCCTCGGTGGCGTGGTTGTATTTCGGTATGACTACAGTCCTGAGGTCTCGGGTTCGATCCCCGGGTCGGGCAAAATGATATTGGATTTTTTCATATCAACTCCGAGTCTGGAATTTTTGCCCGATATGGCGATAGGCTCGCCCCCTATCATATCTGGGACGGAACTAAGCTCGGCGAAATGTGGGTGTTTTAGTTCGCTAGTGCACCTCTGCCTACTCCTTCGGGGATACAGGCGTGAGCTTATAAAAAAAATATCTAATATATTAAAAGTGACTCATACACCCTATTATGTAAGGAGTTAAAACAATAGTTAGGCAGAGTTGAGGGCGCGCTTCGTGGAGCGGGGGAAATGTGAGCCGATAGCGCCACCAAGGTCGGAGATACACCTGCCCGCCTATACTGACGTCATGCCTTTTTGTCTCGAATCCAGTTGGCAGGACTGGGGAGCCGTGTTAGCGATGACATCAGCTTGAGGTTTGCTTTTAAAGAACTACTTTATGCATTTAGAAGAAGTGAAACTGCTTGCGTAATCTGACAATACGCTCTTTGGTTGCTTTTGTTTTGTTTTGATGATGAGGATTAGATGTACTCTTACTTTTATTTTTGTTCTTGTTGTATTTATTTATTTATTTCATAGAATTAATTTATTTTTAGTTTTAAGTGTTTGTTAAAGTTAATTTAGTATATAGAGGTAAATGTTAACCGTTATTTTCAATTTTTTTTTTTTGTGTAATGCATGCGGTGTTTACTTATCAGTAAGTGTTGCATTTAGCTATTAGTTTTTAGTAATTTTACTTGTACTTCTTTGCATGTATTGATGTAAACAAATTTTGGTAAACCTTAATAAATAAAATAAAATAAATAAAATAACATAAAAATAAAATCATTTTTGTTACAAAATTATTACGGACTCACCAAGTGATGCAGTTTTAACGTATGATTAGCAAGCACATTGCAAAAGCGATCAATTATTAACGTCCACCCAACTTAGAATTTATGCTTACATTAGTTGGCGAAAAAGACTTCAAAATAATGACTCCTACGGCCTACCACGGAAGTGTAATTATGGTATTTACAACTCATAAGTTCATAACATACATACATAAGCTCACGCCTGTATCCCCGAAGGGGTAGGCAGAGGCGCACTAGCGAACTAGAACACCCACATTTCGCCGAGCTTAGTTAAGTCCCAGATGTGATAAGGGGCGAGCCTATCGCCATATCGGGCACAAATTCCAAACTCCGGGCTGATATGGAAAAATCCAATATCACTTTGCCTGACCCGGGGATCGAACCCGAGACCTCGGAACCGTAGTCGTACCGAAATACCACCACGCCACCGAGGCAGTATAAGTTCATAACTACAGTAAATTCCACCATATTCAAAACAAAATTAACTAAACTAAAGATCAACCACATATCCAATGAAATTGTCTTGGAAATAATTATTAAAATAGTAATAGTGTCTTATTAAGGAATAAGTTATGAAATTCGTAGAAGACAGGAAGGTAAAGCATAAAGACTTGTTAAAACCACCTATTAGCAACCGAACACAAAGAATTGAGTGCATTATTAGGCTCCATAATTTTAATCAATAAAATACTTTATTCAGCTTATTTTAAGGTGTCGTTTAAACTGCAGCTAGTTGCTCTCGATTGTTCCCATAAAGACAATGGGCTGTAGTAAATTTCCAGTGTAATTGACGACGCATCAGTAATCAGTATACTTGGGAATGTGTGCACGGTTTTTTGTACCGCCATTGTTACCAGTTTCATTTATTTGCTATCGATTTCACAGAATTGTATTTTTAACACGGAACGCTACATTTGTACTCTTTTTTGCATCTAATACAATTTTATTGTAGCTTCCATAAAATGACATTTCAATGCAATCGAAAAAGATACACTTTTGTTGAGGTTTCATTCCCTATAGCTTTTTCTGTGACTCGTACATGTACCATTTAACTTTTCAGTGTACAAAGTAACCTATTAGTTAATAAATAATTCCCGCTTCAGTGATATCGGCTATAAACTGCTAGCTATAATCATGGCTACTAGTTAATGTTCGTGTATATGTCTGTCTCGAAGATTTTTCCATCATAATTCTAATCTTATTTATTTCCGTACAATTTTTTGAGGTTTTATTTTACCCCTTTAGGAGATAAATTTCAAAATAAGTAGTAAATAATAAGTATTAAAGTAATCATAAAAAGTACCTTTGTGCAAAATTTTATCTTTCTGTGTCCAAGGGTTTGGACTGGAATCTGATTACCAATAATGTTACCCTGCCTACAAAACTAAATTAACATGTTTTACAGGACTTATAGGACATCGTTTTTATAAACGTAGGTAATTTTTGTATTTACAAATAAATTATTTGTAGTTTGTACTACAAAAGATATTTTGATTTTTCTAGCATTTTCTAAGATTATGCGTTCACTATAAACTAACTTTTTGCCGATACCAATCCTACAAAAAATGTATGACTCCAGGCGCATTGGTAAAAACTCGCGGTCGGTGTAATGTCAGCACGACGAATCCGATTTGTTAAGGATTCGATTATTCTCGCCGTTGTTGCAGTAATTATATCACGTACTTGTGGTACTATACCCCAATACCTATGTACTGAGCCTGTAGCACGAATAGCTTTCAATCACATATTCGAATCGACCTAGCTGCGCCATCATCTTTCGAGTCTACATAGGATAGCGAAGAGGATATCGCCATAAGTAAGAAATCTCACATCGCAACAATCCCAATTTCGAGCAACTAAATTATCTTACCTGTTATGTTGACGATTTCTTACTTTTGATTGTAGATAATCAGTTTGGATAGTCAATATTCATGTTCATTTAAAAGTATAAACTTGTGCCGGATCGATCACTTTCCTGCAACAAAGTTGAGGAGGCCAGTAGCTAACACATGCATCATACTGGCGTACGCCCGTGACGAGTCTGCTAAATCACTTCTCGGACTAAGTACACTGTCACTAAAATGAAGCGGTATTCTAAAATTTAAATATTGGTAAATTCAATGATTGCAGCAAATATTCAAAATTTGTTATTTGAAATCAAATACCCTTGAGTCCAGTTAGCAACAGGCAGCCGCCGCAGTGGCCCTGTCTCGTTCCGGTGTTATTACCACTTGTCCGGTTCCGGCGACTTGAAGGTTGTCGCAAACGTGTCCCTTGTCAGCGTATGCCATTTGTTGACCATTTTCTTTTTCTCGATGGGACGAAACACTCCAATACCTCTCGAGCTAAGGATAGTGAGAGAATAACGCTGTACCCGTCGGAACAATGACAATAGTAACACTACCCCCATTGTCCAAAAAACCTGGGGATTCCGCAGTTATCTCTGGATTGCTGCCAGAACCGCCCCTGTGTTCATTCGGTCCATCTCTTTGGGCAGGTAGAGCCCCAGTTGGATCTCCTCCGACTACTGACTATGTTATCGCGTTACCGTATCGTTCAACATAGGGGTCGTACTTTGCCTTATGCCAGGGTTTTTCTACTTAAATATATTTTCTTTTTTATTTCAGGATTCATTTTGTTTTCGATAGAGCTTGGTGGTCCGATATATTTGGTAAAGATCTGACGAAGAAGTACGGAATAAACTTAACAAACGGAATAAACCAATAATCTATCTCCACATCGTATCTGCGACCTGTGTGCCCTCCACCACGATATCAAACATGAGATCATTTCCGTATCCAGCACACAAAAACTGCACTCGGTGAGTCACACGCGAGCCAATTTGTGCAGGTACAGGTGACTTGCACTCTGTAATAACGAGTTTTTGCACCGATATTATCATTAACAATGCAGGGCAAAAAACGAAACTGATTTCAGGTAATTTGGGTCTCGGACTGGGGCAATCTTTGAATCTTTCCATAGTAGGTGGTGGTACAAATAGTGGCAGGACTGCTGCACTTATAAACTTATTTTTTAATAGGAGATACTCCTACAAGCATCAGGAAAGGAAGCTGGTGGAGTAATTTATATCAACCTCCCATAGGCTCCCTCAACCATAATAAAATAATAATAATAATAAATAATCAATCACATTACGATTCCTCAAATGCATTGGCCCTCTAGTAGCTAATGATAATGAATTTCCCATAAGAATTAAGAAGACGAAATGAAGAAGTATGGACCATTTCTTTAAATCCCAAAGATAGTTATAATATTGTGTATGCATATATGTAGTTTATTAATATTGATGCAAACATGCGACGCGAGCGCACAATGGTACATCGCAAGGTTGATCAAGTTTGGAGGTGACCCTACTGACTGTCTATGTTAGAGTCCACGGCACGATAACGACACGACACGACGTAATGATTTTAAATCTTGGATGTCTAAACAGGACACCTTTTTAGGATTCGTGGCTAAATGCCGGAACCCTTATAATAACGTTATGTCTATTCGTTTGTATATGTCAGCTGTTATATTCATAGACTCCAGGACATAGGTACTACATTAAAAAAAATATGCGTGTGAGATGTCTCTGAGTAGGTGTTTAAAAATAATACTGAAGTTATTAGTCTTTTGCTTTAGTTTACTCAATGGGTTCCGTGTATCACGTCGAACTATAAATACTTAATTATAAATTATTTAAGCTTTGCTGAAATGAAACAATGCTTAATCTTTTTCACTCTCAAACCATTTGAGAAAAACACAAACTAGTTTTGAATTTAAACACCGCTTCAAAAGATAAGTAAGGAGCAAATCGTTTAGTTTGTCGTGACTTCGAGAGTTGTGAATAGTCTGCCAGCTTCTTTGCATGCACTGCACGTCGCTAATAACACACATGTCCTTACCGAGCCGTGGTTCAGTTTTTACAAGTGTTTTTATGTTTATTTTTTACTTCTACCCGCACTGTTGATGATCTGTCAACGACACTTTTTGCAAAACTAATTTGTTTATTCATAAAATATAGTATTTTTGTGTGTTTGTTACGAAGGATTAATTTTAGAATCAGGATATGTACTACTAATTTTATTAATTTATATTCAGATAAGGAAAAATTATGTTAAAACAGTTTATCGGATTAGAGTTCGTCCGAGACAATACGGCATTTTTCTAATGAGGCAATACGGCAATACGACATTTTAATTATTGCAAGGTAATTATGTCGTCAAGTTCTATGTAAAACAGTATAACAATCAAAACGTGGTTTTACCGGCAAGGAATATGTTGTGATATAAAAAAAAACATTGCATTAGATAACTAGATAACATATTATTAATCTATTTACAAATATTATATTTAAAATGCAATCTTCGCCGTTATTATAAACCAGCAACAAATAAAAGAAATACACCAAAGAAAAAATTACCGTTTATATCAGATTCAGTTTGACGCTCGCACCTTGACTAATCCATTTATCCTCAAATACAAAGCGCAAAGAAGTCAAAGTAATAAAACCTACATAAAATAAAATAATACTTCGAGCGGAACCGAGTACAAAAGCTGGCTACAAAGTATTTTTATACACATGTTAGTTTTTTGTAGCGCACAAAAACGAAACAAACTGTCTTAACATGTTTAATTGCTGGACGACGGAAAAATTATATTATGTATGTACATTGTAACAGTGACGTGACAATTGTCTTGGCTTGCACATGGGAGATAATTGAGTTTTTATAGAAATCTTAGTATCTACTTTGTATTCCTATTATGTATCCCAAAGTATTTGCATAAGATTCCACAGATGAAATGAGTGACAAATAAGCACTGACTACAGCGGCCTGAGCAGGAAAATTTCTGACAACCGTAAATTTATTCGAACTCGATGCGCGTCTATGAAATTTGTATGAAATATTAACCAAACGTCATCAGTGCGCAGCGAACTCGAATACATTTACGTTTACATTAGTTTTTCGTGCTCGGGCTAATGGCGTGTCTAGGAGCATAATAACGTATTGTTATAAATTTGAGATCCGGATTTAGTTCTGTTAAAGGATTTTTTTTATAACTTATAACAATAATTAATAGGAAATATATTCTAATAACTACAGACTATAAAAAAAAATAATTCCTCTGGTAGCCCAATAATGTGAATATACTGGACTAATTAATTCTGTTTGCTTAACCATTCACGTTTGATATCAATTATCTATTCTTCTGATGATTAAAAAAACAGCCAAGTGCGAGTCGGAATCGCGCATCAAGGGTTCCGTAACAACCTGTCGGTAGGCAGAGGTATATAATGAATTTCTCAATTTTTCCTTTATCGGTGCTATAAGACGTTGCTTCGTACCGAATTTTAAGATTTTGAGTTCACGGGTAAGTTGTGATTCCCTTGCGAATCGAAAATATGCGACATGAACGGCTGTATCTTTTGATTGCGTTGGCTTAGAAGTTTGATTTATTCACACTCCAAGGGACAGCAGCTCTAAGTACTTGATATGAATTTCAGCTTAATACCTCCACGCGTTCTTGAGAAAAATTGTCGTGACATACAGACAGACGGAAAACAAAGTGATCCTATAAGGGTTCCGTTTTTTTCCTTTTGAGGTACGGACCCCTAAAATTAGTCATATCGGTCTACACTCGAGAACTTTTCTGTCCCATCGGCTATGTGTTCCACGAGCTATGTGCCCTGCCCACTGCCACTTCTGCTGGATGTAAGCGGCTTCCTACAGGTCGCTCTGGAAATCTTTAGGGGAGACCTATGTCCAGCAGCGGACGTTCTATGGCTGATGATGATGAAATATAATTTAGATCAAGTTTTATGATTTCATATACTAAAAATTGATGTTTTAGTCGCATATTCCCAACCTAAAAAAGGACAATGTTAAATCTGTCGATATGAGACAGCTTCAGTACTTAAAAAATCTCACTCTTGTCGCTACTCAGTACTGTAGTCGCCCTAGTATTCCTTTTTACCCCGTTTTACAGTGTCAATACATTACTAAACCCGCACAACCTCAGCGCGGCGTGGAGTGGCGCGGCGCGGCGCGAGCCGGTAGCGTGGTTGGTGAGTTATTGTTGTGATTGGCAACCCAACACAGGTGTTATTGAAAACATCGCACGCCAACAAATAAAACGGAAATTTTCTCGAATCACACGCCTATTCTCAGAAGTTTGCCTTTTGACGTGTCTCGAATTAAGACTCGTATAACTCACGCTTATGTAATTTTATGGCGTTTTCTGTACATAATATTGTTTATGTGACTGAGCTTGTATGATGTAATGTTTAATGTATTGACAAGGTGAACTAATTAGGATAGGTATGTAAAAATCTAAATTATTTCGTATCTTATAGCACTTATAATTCATATTAATATGAAAAATTAAACTATTGTTTTTATTGCTTTAATGTAATTTATGTAGTCTCTTCGATGAAATCGGATAATTCTGCGTCGTTTTCTATTCCATGTAACTTCATATGTAACCTTTATTCGTGGTCGAAAATTACTTATATTTCGAACCGCTAAGATACAATCAACAACAAATTAAATCGTCCTTCCCAATCTTTCTACCTGCCCTCATCCCACCCAAGTGTGGGGTTGGCTCAACACACTTTTTCAAGCATGTTGCAGAAAGAACTCGAGCCAGTATCTACCTCTGAAGGATCCAGTCCCGGGCAAATTAGATTAGAAAATTTGCATTGCCCATCTTGGGAATCGGATTCAGGATGCCCCGGCTCACACCTAATACGTGCTGCCACTAAATTAAGGAGGCAACAATCGTCCTTCCCAATAACAATCAATTTTCCATTCATACATCAACATCGTATATTTTAGACATACGTTATCATATTTATCTGAAAAGCAATTTAAAAACATAAGTGACGCAAATTATATCAAATTTGAGTTAAGGCACGTTTTGCTTCGGCTGCCGATTGTCACGGCTCGCCGCGTTGCTGTGGCGACAGACTGTCTAGCGACGATCGCGACAAGGACGGGGATACCCTCTCTCCTGCATGTCAGACAAGGATAGCGATATATAGCAACAGTGCGTCATACAGATCGTGCTCTCTCGGTCACACTTGTTGGATGTGGCAAGTGTGAGTGGGACAGGGGAGGCATCCATTTGCAAATGTCCTTCATACGGCTTCAAAAGTGTGATTATATGTAATTGTTGCAGTTTGATGTACCTGCTGTATAGGCTATGGAGTTGTGTCGAGGCCTCGAGGACATGATTGCACACACGTCAGTATCTATGCAAGGGGCAGGCGGGAGTCGCGGGTCAGGCAACAGACTCCAGTGAAATATTGTGCTTATTATGTCTACTTACTCACGATATCATTATAATGTATTGAGCGGTAGAGCCACGCTGTATACAGTTACGTCTACAACACGAATGGGCCGGCTCGACTGGTTGGATACCACTGTCTTACAGAAAACCGGCGTAAAGTGGCAACTTGCCGTCACATTTCGATCGATGAGTGAGAATTGAGATTTCCAGCGGCCCATTTCCCTCCCTCGTTTTCCCAATCCCTTTTTCCTCCCCTTCCATTGCATCCTTTTAACCTGGCAACGCACCCATGATTCTTTTTGTGTTTTGGGTGTCTATGGGCGGTGAAGATCACTTATTATCAGGTGACCCATCTGCTCGTTCGCCAATCTCTGTTATAAAAAAAAATCAACTAAACAGTCATACTCAATGAGAATCTTGATATTGCCAAGAATTATGTACCTACCTACCTACAAAAAAATACGAGTTTTACAACATTTACAATCGAGAAGATCATGTGTAGTATGTTCGGGCTTGAAACGGCTGGACCCATAAACTGTAGCATCTGACCACGGACGTAAAAAAAGATGGACGGATCGGTAGGAACATTGAAAGTGAAGCAGGGTTTTCGGCTCATTCGACCAGTCGCCCCCATTACGTGTTGATGGGTAGCTGATGTTCTAAGGATTGCTTCTTTCATTTTGGAAAAGTCGTTAGGGTTTTTCCGCACGGGCCAATTCGCGGATTGCAGCTCGCTGATGTATAGATTTCATTGAAATTAGGTGACGCCAAATGTATTATTACAAAATGGTATAATAAAATAGTCTAGTGTTATTGTGCCCGATATTGCGATAGTTTCGCCCTCGTATCACATCTGGGACGGAAGTGAGCTCGGCGAAATGTGCGTGGTGTAGCTCTCTACTTCGTCTCTGCTTACCCTTTAGGACGTCTTAAAGCATGCGTGGGCCCCTGGGCAGACAAGAATCCAGGGGCCACTTGAAGAGTAAAAATAAATTGTCCATGTAAGAAAATGGAAATACTCATCAACCTTTGGGGCCCCTTGAGGTCGGGAGCCCTGGGCACGGGCCCCGTGTGCTCTTATGGCAAAGATGGAAATGTACTGCCTTTACAGGCGTGCGTCTATGTATGGATGTAGTCTATTGGAAGCATATTTGGACTGTGGACTGAGAGGTCCTGTGTAGAAATCCAAAGTAAAGCGGTTTTTCTAACAAGATCCCGGGAGTGGATCAAACGAGGATTAAAATCACCAGCTGGTCGTAGAAGCCGAATATTTCCTGCATCTTGCATGGAAACGTGTTTTGCACTGACCCCATATTGGAGATGCATAATGGCGGATACAGTAGCAGTACCTACATAAAAGTTACCAAAAAAGTTCAGTTTTTATATTATACAAATGTGTTACATTTCTATTTATACAAAATTGTTTCACGTATTTGTAATCTGTACTCAGCATAGCAACGTATTGATGATTAATGATCATCATTAGCGTCGATTAAACATATGCACAGTGACGTCATCATTTCAGATAAATCATGCAGACAAAAACATACATACATACATAATATAGAGCTATATACAGACAAATGAGCTGTGGTACTGATAGAAAAAGTTAATTGAACTTCGCCCGCACGTATAAGTAGGTGACTATAAATTTAAATTGATATTAAATATATAATTTGATTGGATTATTCCATATCAGCCCGGAGTCTGAAATTTGTGCCCGATATGTCGATAGGCTCGCCCCCTATCACATCTGGGACGGAACTAAGCTCGGCGAAATGTGGGTATACTAGTTCGCTAGTGCGCCTCTGCCTACCCCTTCGGGGATACAGCCGTGTGTCTATGTAATTTGAGTGTTAAAGCCACGCTGTAGACAGTTGTTTGTACAGTGACCTGTTCAACTGTTCTGTGCTACATTTCGAATGACCGGACCGGTTGGTTACCATACCACTGTCTCAAAGAAAACCGACGTGAATTGGCAGCTCCCAGTTACGTTTCGTTCAGTGAGTGAGATTTCTGGAGGTCCAAACTCTATTTCGTTATCTCTATTCATTTCTTTTAAGGGAGACAAAGTTCTTATCAAAACAATAATCTTTATATATTAATCCAAATGAATAATGATCAACAATCTGCTTAATGACTGGCCAATTTAACTATAATAATATTGACTACAAACAGTATAAAATCGAAACATTTTGTTTACTCCAATACACTTGACAAAAAGTTGATTGAATAAGAGCGCAACAAAGACACGGAGTCGACCGTGGCGCTCGATTAGTCGCGGTGGGACACACTACCGAGATCGATACCCCCCTCCCCCCCCGCTACCATAAAAACCCTTTCACTAAAAAAACATAAACAAACGACTGACTCTGTTATCCAATCAACAATACTTAGTACCCTTCTTTGGTGTATGTTCTTATTAAATCTTTAAATAGTCGGATAGCCAATTTTCTGATTTAATTTGCCCTAAACTGGATCCCCCAGAATGGGTTGACGCCAGGCAAGCAGCTGGTCGTAAAAACTATGCCAAATTCTTTCTGCAACTTACTTGAAAATAATGTTTCGCTGACCCCACATGAAGGTGGGATAAGATTAAGTGGAAATAAACAATGACAATAAATGGTCAATATTGATAAACAATGGCAAAGGTAGCCAGATCACCGTACTTCCATATAATTTGTAGAATATTTCCATAATTGCAGACCTGTCTACTTTGATACATTTTCTATATGTATAGGCACCAATCTAATTTAAAGTAATGATAAAGACGGTAGCATAACATCCATATTATAGTCTGACGCCTCCCCAAGAGGTAGCATTATCTCGAAGAAACACCGACGCCACGTACACCCTTATACTTTAACGCAACTCAAACACTTGAAGTCGTGTCGTGACTCGTGACATCCCTATTTGAAGCCGTTTATCTGTTTAAATAAATCTGTAATAAAATAATAACATTTAATAATCTATTTGGATGCAGGCCGCTTCCAACAGGTCGATCTGGAAATCTTTGGGGAAGGCCTATGTTCAACAGTGGACGTCCTATACCTGATGATGATAATGATCTGTTTAAATTGTATATAGCTCAAAACAATGCAAGTAGCCGTTAAAGTCAAGTAGCGTATATCTCAAATTCTCATAATATTTCTAATAGATTGTTCAATAGATGATTGATTCAACATTAGTTTGCTGCCTTATTGTGTGACCTACAATTTGTCTTCTGTACTTCAATACTACAATAAATAGTGCATCATCTAACAAATTATTTTCTCTACCTCATACACACAGTTCATTTAGTCGATTACAGTTTTTAAATTATGTTTTATAACACATCATTTAAAAGTACCCGATCTCTTTTCTAATGTTCAATTATAGTTTCTCATACATAATTTAGAGTATTTCATCTCAGTAGCAATTAAAGAACGTTTGCTACGGTAACCAGTTGAATAATTAATGGTATAACTGGACCACTGGTTGGAAACCGGTCCAAATCAATCGAGTAGCGAGGGGCGTCATCACAACGTTCAGATTTATTGCTCTTTGTAACGGAACAGAGTTACATTATTATTGTACAAGATCTAATCTATTTGTGGAACTTTCACCTAACTAATCCAAATATCATAGATATATAAAGCAATTATTGTAAAACCACAGGTAATCTTTATAGTAAATGCGAATGTCTTAAAGAGTAGTAGCTCAGAACTGTAAATGACACACAGCTATCATATTACAACATGTTACACTTAATAAGAATACATTACTCATGGTGAGGAATCTACTTTTTAAAGCACAAGGCAAGCATACGAGCAAACTTGCAATGGACGACAAGTAGTCACTACACAAGAAGGCTTATAACTCAAAAGGAATCGTAGATGCGTTATATTGACTTTTATAGAGGTATAAATCGACTTGAAGGTAATAAATTTATCTTCTTGACGTAAAGCAAGAGCTTGACTAACTTCTAACTGGAACTAGGGCAATGAAAAATACAATGAAAACTAATTCTTGATCGTAGCATAAAATTGACTAATACGTAACAGGAATTGGTCCTAATCTTCAATATTATACATAATACTCTTTTGTACTCACTTCTAACGGACTTCAATACCTTTCGATCCGCCTTTACATAAAAAGTAACAACTGAAATTGCCGTACCTGCAATGTTTTTTCCGCCACGTATCAGAGAAAAAAACGGATCAGCCACCTGCTCTATCACTAATTTCATTGTGGGGTTACCCATACTAACAGCGTTAACTACTTGCAAACATAGTTTTGCTGTTTGCGAAACAGACTATCCCGAGGGAATGTAATGTGGAGATTTGACGGTGATTTCACGAGGCGAGGTTTGAAGGGTTTCGAAGAAAGCATAGTTTTGTTACATTTAAAGAGATTTGTTTGTAAACCCTATAAAGGCATTTATGATTTTTTAAAGCAGTGAAACCTTATTGTCTCGGGATAAACTCTAAAAACTTTAATAAATAAATACACCCAACAGTCACACATCTAGTCCTGACTCCACACTAGGTATAACCTGTATCGTGGGTGTCAGAGACTATGAGAGACTTTCGCTCTCACAAACACCCAGACTTGAAACAAATATCTGTGGGCCACACAAACATTTGTCTCAATGCGGGAATCGAACCCGCGGCTCTCGCTTCACAGCCGGCTACTTGCCCACTGCGCCACGGAGACTGTCTTAAAAGTTGACAAATATGAGGCGAAGTGCAAGACAATACGCAGAAAAGTCTTTGAAGTAGAATAACGCCAGACAGAAAGACAATATAATTTTAAAAAAGTCGATAAGTATCTCTACATTTAATATGATATCAAATTTGTTTCTAAATCTCTCTATCGCAAGCAAAAATTTGTAAGTCAATTTAAAATCAAATTCGCAGGTAACAATACATGTTATGGGTAGCATAACGATGCTCTTCGAGGTCAACGCAAAATTGAATCCTACTCTACAATTGTAGAGTCCAAATTTATTTGACCAAGTATTTCTTCTTCAAACTGAGGAACAAGTTCCAGCTATTTTAGATCATATTTTACAGAAGATAGAGTTGGTGTTTCATTGAAAAGGTTTCTATCCAAAGATTATAAGGTTTTTTCTGGTGCCACGTACATACAATATATCAAGTTCGTGACCGCCGCCATCGACATGGGAATTTATTAATTTTTTTTCACCTCAAGCCGGGCCACAATGGATCAATCCATATTCATCTCGTGCTATAGAGGATTTTCGAACGTGGTCACGATTTCGACGGATCTTGTTTACTTCCTTGTCGTTACATGTATGTAAAAAGTTTTTGAAATCTTGATATAATCCATATCAGGTTACTTTGGCCTCGGCAGGTAGCTCTGGTCTACACTAGAAAAAATAAATTGATATTTGTAATATCTGCTACTCCTGCATCTATAACTTCATCGCAAAATAATTAAAGTGGTAGAGTCACGCTCCACTGTAGACAATGGGCCTTACTTAAAACAGCATTTTTAGCTGAGCAAATGGTTAAGAACAACCTGTCACTTTTTTCCTTGCGTTAAATTGTTTAAAAATGAAAGGGACAACCTATGGTATAAAGATAAGCAGCGCTTAAATATTTTTATAAGTAAGGGGCAATATGCCTAGCCTTATAAGTCGGCTCGACTGGGTTTTTTCGACTGTCTTCCGAAAAACCAACGTTACAGCTTGTTGAAGCGTTTCGTACGGTAAATAAGATTTCCGGTAGCATAATTCCACTCTCCCATACCCAATACCTATTCCCCTACAGGATGCAGGCCAATTCCCACAGGTGGATCTGGAAATATTTAGGGGAAGCCTATGTTCTGCAGTGAACGTCCTATGGATGATGATGATGATGATTACCCTACTTTGAGTTTTCCCTTAAGACTTAAACACATCAATGATTTTTCTGATATCATGGGCGGTGGAGATCACTTACCATCAGGTGCCCACCGGCTCGTTTACCAGTCTCTGTTATAAAAGAAGTCTATACTACTAAAGCTGAAAAAAACTGGAATGACTGAACTGATTTTGAAAATAATATCATTACTACATAGCAATATTAACCCTGAGTAACATAGGTTTCTTTTTATCCCGGGTAAAGAGTTGTGGTCGGACCTCGAGCTTCAGCTAGTGTTGAACTATATAACCATATTCCAACGTGTGACACATCACGTGTATTCACAATCCCCATATCAACAGAATCTCTCAGTACGCACAATTACAACACGATCTAAGATTATCCGTGTGTACTTTGGTTTATTCTCGTTGTGAAGCGAGATGGCGATACACTGAAACTATTGGAGCGACTGAGCTGGAGGACAAAGGAGATGTAAGCGCGCACGCATGTTTTTTTAGGTCACGGGTTCAGTGTACGCGAAATGCCGTGCACATGTTGATGGCTGTTTAAATATTAATGGCTTCCATGCTTTCATACGTATTGCAGAACACCGGAGGGGAATCGTGAGCTCTGCCAGTCAAAGTCCTTTAGGAGAATGGCAATGCGAAATCCAACAAACGGCCACTTAAAAGGTTTCGTATCCATAGTCCATAAGTGACTTCTGAGATCAATAAAAACGCTATATCCTGTACTCCAGAAGTGGAAGGTAGTCTGGTACTGGCCTCTCTTTTCATCCACTCTTATCATACTCCCATGGGGTCGGTGCAACATAGGTACTTTTTATGCACGACTTTAATTTTTACAATCGACACAAAATCTAACCGAACTCCCAATCCCGCATAAAATACTATAATATGTAGGTACAAATCAGAAAACCAAACTACTTAGAACCACCACCAAACTACCAAGTTAAGAATCGAAATCAGGACTTCAGTTTGACATCTTAAGTAGGTATGCTTTCACAAAAAAGGCCCTCTAAGAATACCTAACAATCGCTTTTATTCAAAGTTTTGTATTGGTATTATTCGTAACTAAAGTGAACAGCATTGCTTTCGCTACAATACAAAATAGATGTAAATCGGACAAGAAGCGGTCCAGTTCGGATATGCATTATGACTAAACTCGTCGAAACCTGTTGGAACGTGCACATCAATGTTACTGCGACCGACGCGAACCGAGTCATAATACGTGAATACAACAAATTGTCGCATTTCCTGACATATCAGTTGCTAGACGCCTGAATGTATTTATAAGATACAGGATCGATCCTGTTAACGTAGCTTTGTCGTCTAGATATTTATAATTCTTTGTCATCTATAATATCTAGCAACATACTAGAGTATTCTCTTCATAATACTCATCATTTTCCCTAAGGATCAGCTACGATGATACATCTGTCATACATAATACTCATCGCGCTGGAGATCACTGCTCTTTTGCCAGCCTTTACTATAAAAACTACCTTTCTATCATAATCATATCATTCTGTAGGGTCGGCAGTAGTGTTGCCAGATGTCCCGATTTGCGCGGGACGTCCCGATTTTCAGGGGTCTGGTGACCCGTCCCGATTTACCCTTAATCGGGACGCCGAATGTCCCGATTTCTGACTATCCTTCTTAGGATGTACTTTAGTAAAAAATTTTAACAGCTCATACTCGCTTACCGATAAGGTAGTAAATATTACGGTGGTGTGTTAAACCATTTTTCGATTCAGGTGTCCGTTTTCATAATATTAAGCTAAGTGCTAATTATTTTATGTTACAATCAATAAATGAAATAAAAAACTTTATTGGTCACAACAAACAAGATTTAGGTACATGTAAATAATCACTTATGTTCTAACGCTATCAATTTAGAAACAAGCAGGCAGATAATGACACAATATCAAGGATGGGGCTTATATAAGGGGTTGTGATTTGCAATAAAGGGAATGGTATATGGAAGCTATAATGTTAGCAGGGTATCAACGGGAAAAAAATGAGAAGAGTGTTAAAGTCAAATGTCCCCCTCTTCTTTCATCAGCTTTTCTCTGGCGGGAGGAGGCGTCTCCACGCGGGTTGAGGCTGGCACCGAGAAGATAAAGGCGCGACAATACTGCGGAGAGAGGCCCTCCGTAGTACTGTCATGGAGGAATGGCTAACCAGGCTAGAAAGCGCGAAGTGCGAGCTGGAGGACCATCGCGGTAGTGCGTCCTGTCTTTAAAGAATAGCGACAGTCGCCACGGCGCACTGACATTTTGTTTGACGCACGCGCTGACTGGGTGCATCGGTTGGTTTTTGTCAGATAGGATAGGAAGAATTTGTCGCGTGCCACCATTGGGGCATCTGCCACGAAGATACGTCCCAGCACACTCTCGAATTGCGCCCAGCCTGGGAAGAAGAACGCAGCGCTCTTCTCTCTGCCGGCAATAGTAGCTACCATGGTCGGTAGTCAGAGATCGTGACGCGGTATGGCCTCCTTCTGTGTATGTGTTATGTTGTACATCAAGAGCTCTGGACTGGATTGGGAAAGCTTGGATTCCATTCGCCAAACAAGAAAGGAGGCACCTGTTCGTTGCCTGGCGCCTCCAGTCCTGCAGATTGGCGTCAGGGTCGTACAGCGGGGGATGTGCGGCATTTGTATATTACATTAATGCCACTCAAGGGTGCATCTCAGGAGATTTACAGCATGCTGCCACGAAAACAATGTGTATCGTGCTTGTCAAAGGCGGCATAATTTTCTGGGGCGTTCCCGCCCCAAAGAGACGGACCGAAAGGCAACGTACAAAGTTTTCGTACAAAGTACAAAGGTTCCGTCAGCAATCTAGAGGTTACTCCGCATCCTTCGACATCATTTCAAATGCGCTGAAGGTACTCACGGGTTTTTTAGTCAGTAGTTTCGGTATAGGTATTTTGGTTACGAACCCGTCTTCGGAAGGCCGACGAGTCGGGCATAACCATCCTACTGCCCCCAGGCTGGGAGACATCCGTAAAGGGTGAATTTTTCCCCGTGGATAAAAAAGTGTCCCGTTTTGCCAGCTAAATGGTTGTTTTGTGTAAATGTTTCCACTTCACCCGGTCTTGAGCATCCAATGAAACAATGAAACCATTACCTCTTATACTTTTGGCCCTATAAGTCTTTCGACTTAAACTTACGACGGGCAGGCGAAACTGGGATGAATTTTTTCTAAAGCCCCCAACCACAGAGTGGGAGACGAGGGTCAGTCGCGCCTCCTATGCCTCCTCTGGCGGCTGGAGGGATCAGATTAAATAAAATCAGAGAATCAAGATTAGATCGATCCCGATCTCACTGTGCGAGTGCGAGTTGGACTCGCGCACCGAGGGTTTCGTACAAAAACAAAAACCTGTAGGAACATTATAATGAATTTTGCAATTTTTCCTTTATCTGTACTATAAGACGTTGCTTCGTACTAAATTTCAAGATTCTGAGTTCAGAGGAAGTACCCTGTAGGTTTTCATTCCCTTGCGAGTGACAAAAATTTGCGGCATAAACGGCTGCATCTTTTGATTGCGTTGGCTTAGAAGATTTTTTCACAGCTCCAACGGACAGTATTAGACTTGAATATTTGATATGAATTTCAGCTTGATACCTTCACGCGTTCTTGAAAAAAAGGGTCTTGACAGACAGACAAACGGACAACGAAGTGATCCTTTAAGGGTTCCGTTTTTTTCTTTTGAGTATGGAACTCTAAAAAATACCTATTATTGTTTGATTTCTTTGTTATACTAACCGGCCGGTAACGTCCCGATTTCAAAACCTATGTCCCGATCATTTTAACCTTGTGTTCGGATATTTCACAAAATAAATCTGGCAACACTAGTCGGCAGCGATGATTCTTATATTGTGCTTGTTTGTCTCGGACGATTTATAACGTAAGTATGAATCGTCGTTGTTTATAAATGCTAGACATCACTTCCCAACAGGCGCTCTACCTGCTACTTTGCCACTTTTGCCAGTCTTTGCTATAGAACGTATATACCTCTACTTCATATTGGTAGAATTGTTCCTCTTATTGCCAAATTACACTAGATTGACACACTGATTCGATGCATGACCCCTTTGTTACCATACCATTCAATAGGGTCGGCAACGATTTGCAATTTTGCAATTTAATTTTTAATAAATTAGGGATTTGACAGCCTCCGTAGCGCAGCGGGCGAGTAGCCGGCTGTGAAGCGAGAGGCCGCGGGTTCGATCCCCGCACCGAGACAAATGTTTGTATGGCCTACATAATTATATTTGTTTCGGGTCTGGGTGTTGTGAGACCGAAAAGTCTCTCGTAGTTCCTGATACCCACGACACAAGACTCGATCTTAGTGTGGGGTCAGAACTAGGGATGATCGATATTTATCGATGTTTAATAAACAATTATATTTAGCTGGAAAATATCGATGTTTTGACATCGATGTTTTGATTTCAATAACATCGACACATCGATGTTATGAGAATAAAATATCGAAACGTCAATATATTCTTTAGGGCCATCTAGCGTTGGATGGACTAGCTGGGTACTAGATAACTATGAGTCAAACTATTTAGCACTAGATGACACTGATCAACATCATCGAAGTAAGCCATACGAATAGTTATTTTTTTGCATTGGGATTAAAAAAAACTGTCAACTTCAATGCACAGACTAACGTCCAGTTCCAATAAATAATCTCAGATCGAATGTGCAGATAGATTACAAAAATTAGCCAATAAGAACACAGTTTAAACATGACTCCGTCAAATAACTTGATTTGATTGGTTCATAATCGCGATCTATCTGCACTCTGAACTGAGATCGTTTATTGAAACCCGCCATAAAGGAAAAACACCTGGAAAAGTTATTAAGTTATGGAGTGTGCCCAAAAAATACTGAGAATGTTAAAAAATATCCTGTATTGTGTTTTCAATAACTATAAACGCATAAATAAAAAAATAAGAAATGAATAAAAAATAAATGGAATACACAGTTTTATTGATGTTTTGACATATCGATGTTTTGCTATCGATGTTTATCGTACATCGATACTTTTGATTCGATGTTAGCATCGATGTCAACATCGATGTTTTTCTAATATCGATCATCCCTAGTCAGGACTATGTGTGTGACTGTTGGGTGTTATTTATAAAAAAAAATATATGTTTCTTCTAATATTGACTATTGTTGTTTATGGACGCTAGAGATTACTCACCATGGCAACCGATTTGCTAGTTTCTTCTTCTTCTACCTGACCTTATCCCACCTTAATTTGATGTCACAACACACTCTTTCAAACATGTTGCAGAAATAATTTGACTTAGTACAACCAGCTGCCTGTCTGACGTCAACCCCGGATTTTCTAGTTTGTCTACCTTATAGGTACTTTTATAAATCATACATCAAAGTTGATCAAAGTATAGTGTTGTTGTTTACGAGTCCGTGGCCCGCAGCATCACATGTGCGTACCACTCCGCTTGTACCTACCATGGGAACGGGTCTCAGTGTCGACAGATTTATGTACGTGTTTGTTTTCATCTCAACATGCACATATCTGCTCACTTGCTCGGTGCTTGTACTTGCATCTTATCATAATAAAATTAGAATATTCCCATCGAAAATGTTTTATTCTATTATATTTACTAATAAACGTTGTAGCAATAAAACTTGTGCTGGAACATCGGCTTACCACAGCCTGACAGAATAGCAACCTTGAGCAGCACCAGCTTTGTTGATTCTTTCGGGCTCACTTATATTAATGCAGGTATAGAAAATCTTAAATACATGTACATTTTAGATGTTATACAAACCCGTTTACAGGTACAGATTTAACGCACATTTCAAACTCTGGCACATCGCCCAATTGCACTTGCCCTTTCATAACACACTACCTAACTATACCTCTAGAAGTAGTATCAGGTCATACTAGACTATCTGTTGCGATCAATCATATACGTAAATTCGTCCAGGCAGGTATGTATCGTCGCATTGACTATTTCAATAAATTTATGTTGTTTCCCGGTTTGACGGACATTCTAACGTAATTACATTAAGAGACTTAACATCTAACGTCTCAAGATGACAAGCGATGCAGTGGTAATCGTCAGTCATTCGATGGTAATAAAAAGACCATACAATATTACTTAACATAAAAACACCTAAATAACTTGACGTAATCGAAGTAAACACGCGAGCTAGCAACACATCAGTACATACACTCCAACGTCCGCCCTCACCTTGTCAGGTCACCTAGCTCTGTTCTAATGTCTATACACTAGCTCG
Organism: Clanis bilineata; assembly: GCA_036417725.1. NCBI lineage: Eukaryota > Metazoa > Arthropoda > Insecta > Lepidoptera > Sphingidae > Clanis > Clanis bilineata. The sequence goes on along the minus strand of CM071139.1, from coordinate 281,442 downwards.
CACTCGATTTTCTAGCTACGTTCTATTCAAGTAAATATGTTAAGGCATGGTGTGCGACCGAGTAAAATGAAATAAAAACCGAACGTAACTAAGGGAACTTTTCTGGTTGAGCCGGTTAGCTGGTTTGACATCACTGTCTCAAAGAAAGCTGATAAGAATTATAACATAATAAAACATAAGCTTAGGCCAATTTCTCTGAAGGTAAGCAAAGGTGCACTAGCGAACTAGAGCACCCACATTTCGCCGAGCTTAGTTCCGTCCCATATGTGGCAGGGCGTGAGCCATATCGGGCATAAATTCCAGACTCCGGGCTGGTATGGAAAAGTCCAATATCACTTTGTCCGACCCGGAGATCGAGCCCAAGACCTCAGGTCGGTAGTCATACCGTAATACAACCAGGCAGTCAACATAATAAAACTTATGTGAATTAGCATTTTGCTGTTGCATGCAAGCACAAATACTTTTTCCTATCCCCATTCCGCTGGTGGTAGGATATTCGTATCCAACCGGATGGCGACAACCGTACACATGATGCTAAAACCTGCCATAGTGACCCACACTCTGCGTGTGGTTCGCGTTCCAGGATCAGCCAGTGTACTTCCGGTTCTCACGAGGGGCTTGCAGCATAACTTGATGGTTGGTGTAGACGGGTATGGGGTATCCCTGTATCTGCATCGGTCATCCGCCGGTCTTTTCGCAAGCCCCTCGATTTGCTTCTTCCCCCTTCGGATTCGGAGTGTGAAGAAGCATAAATAGGCCATCATGATTCTGACCACCACTGATCAACACAGTGTTTGTCAATGGTCGCTAGATACATATTATTGTTGCTTTGGTATCGTGGGCTTATGGTCAGCGGAGATAGTTTACCATCAGATGACCCTCCTGCTCGTTAGGCAGTCACTGATATACATATAAAATAAAAAGTTAGACAACTAGCTTTCTAAATCTTAACTCGACTCTCGGCGTATTTGTGCTGAAGTTATTTACCTTCGTTCTCAGTCACTAGATCTTGACCTAATTTATATAGATATCGCCTTAGGAATGAGTTTGTACAAAATACAAAAATCATCAATATCAGTCCTCCCTTGATCTCCTCCATATAGCCTATCTAGTTAACATACATTATATTTGAAACAACTATAGGTATGTATTATACAAAAAGGCACAAATAGCACTAATTCATCAATTTCCCTCATAACAGAAGCTCGATTGTTAATCCTCGGAGTGTCACCTGCGCCAGCCGTTCCTTCAATTTGTTTACCGTATCAATCAATACCAGCGATCCATCACTGTAAAGACCTGGTTTTATTATACAAATGGCTATTATACGGTATTTTGGGTTTAATATTGATAGCAATTGTAAATACATCATCGAAAATAACGTTTGATAAAAATATTTGTTTTTTTTTTGTTTGCAAGGTTCGCTGATGCAGGCCGCTTCCAACAGGTCGATCTGAAAATCTTTGGGGGAGGCCTATGTTCTGCAGTGGACGGCCTATAGCTGATGATGATGATGATGATGAAGGTTCGCATTAGATATCTGTTGAGCAGCATCAGCACCAGAAACGGCACCACCACTAGCACCGGCACTAATTGCAAAAAGACCTTTACAAGTACTATCTTCTTATTTGTGCCCTTCTTCTCTATTTAAATATAATTTAACTGCGCTGGTGGTGACAGTAAGCCGCATTACGTTTTACCCACTATTTATTCAATTGCTAAGCAAGATGAACTTTTGGTGCGAAGTTACTCACAAGTTACTTTGAAATATTGAGAAAAGGTAAAGGAAAATTCATAGAAAAATTATAGTATATAGAGAACTTAGATCTATGAACAAATCACGAAGCGTATTGCTAAAAAGTTAAAATGCTAAATCACCAAAAAAATAAGCAAATGTTTTTTTAATTTAAACAATATCAATTAGCCAAACAAAACTCTCGCGTGCGAGGGTAAGGTCACGTTTTGAGAAAATCACAGAAGTGCATCGGTCGCCAGTGTCTGATTTAGATCGTACCGGGGGTGTGTCCCCGTGGATGACCCAAAAAGCGCTGGCTGGACGTTTTGACGTATGATATGAGAGTCAATGGTCTTACTGTGGAGGGTGCTTAGTAGGACCGGGTGAATTGAAAGCGTTTGAGTAGGAAGGCGAACCCTGGCAGTAGGCCGGGATAACGCTAGGAAGAAATAAAAAAAAATTAACTAAATTTAGATTTCTTGGAGGAAGATTGAAAACTAATACTGTAAGATGCTCAAGACCCTGGTGGGTCTAGTGGAAGGCTTTTAGTACATAGGTGGACTGGTGGCATTAGGTTACAATAAATTATAACGCCAGATAGAAAAAATAATTATGAAATTTAGTATTTTTCTTATGAAAATATTTGCCGTAAGAAATAAATGCAACTTTAGTTTCCATGCACTTAACTGTTGCGCAAACCTTGAATCAGTGTTTGCTTTGAGAGTGTTTTTACTTTTTATTTTACTTAGTTAATAAACTTTTATGTGTTCACTACTGTTTTATACATTTACAGCATTACAATTACACTTTATAAGCGGTCTTGTTTGTTTGGACATTTCTCGCGTTTTTACGATTCTGTAATGGTATTATAGTGGTATAATATTCTTATTATTTTAGACTCACTACAACTTTAGTATCCACAAGTACAACCGCCAACTTTTCTATTTTACCGAGAGTTGCTAGTGGCAGCTACAAAAACGTTCAGCATACAGTTGCCCTAACCCTACTAATATTATAATGTGACATTTTGTTAGTACTTGTGAGTTGTTTGTTTATTACTGCTTCACGCAAAAACTACTGGATATATTTTAAGAAAAAGAAAGAACACATAAGCTTCTTTATATCCCGTAAAATAACGGAGCCACAGCTATTTTAAACTTTTGTAATTTATCGTCAGTCGTCGTCATGTTTACAGGAGACTGGTATTACATTTTCGTTTTACGTAGGTAAATAATATAAAAAATAACGCAATTATAAGTACATATTTAGGTAGCGAGCAGGATGTTAGGTACATGTCTCTGGTAGGAATCCATATTCGATACTACTAGCGTCATCTAGTAACGCATTGTGGAACTAAGCCATGAATAATCGATTGGAGTTTTTTTTATTGACATTGTAATGTTTACTAAAACAACATATAACATACGCTCACGCCTGTATCCCTGAAGGGTTAGGCAGAGGCGCACTAGCCAACTAGAACACCCCATTTCGCCGAGCTTAGTTCCGTCCCAGATGTGATAGGGGGCGAGCTTATCGCCATATCGGGCACAAATTCGAGACTTCGGGCTGATATGGAAAAATCCAATATCACTTTGCCCGACGCGGGGATCGAACCCGAGACCTCAGGACGGTAGTCGTACCGAAATACAACTAGGCCACCGAATCAGGCACTAAAACAACTAGTCGCTTAATATTACAATAAATATTTGTTTAAATGTTATTAAACCTATTTAACTTGTATGTACATATTTGCGTACCTAAATAAAAAAAAAACACTGATTAAGTTAAAATATAACGGGATTCTGAATTAATTAAGGTCAATTAAAAACAATAGTATTAATCTTAGTCAACAGTGTAGGTATGGTATCGTCGTAATTTTGATGTAGGCAGAGCAAAACCTTAACGTGGGGGTCGGCGCAACACTCTTTTTCAAGCATGTTGCAGAAAGGATTTGGCAAAGTTTTTATGACCGAATGCCTGCCTGCCGCCAACCCTTCTCTGGATGATCCAGTCACGGGCAAATCACATAGAAAAATTGCTTTGCACGACCTGGGAATCGAATTTAAGACCTCCCGATCCACAGCCCAGGCATTATAATGCTGCCGTTAGAGCAAGAAGGCGACACTAATAAATAAAACAATAATGATGGTTATTACTTAACCGAAGTAAACGTAATTGTTTATGTTGATAGTGGTAGCATCGGCAACGTGGAATATTGTGATTTGTGTGCGTGTCCACGACTGCTCGCCTCTGCGATGCTGCCGAGAGCCGGCCGACGCACTGAGAACGAGCTGGCAACGTCGCGCAATCCGCCACCGCATCGCTTGCCATAGATTTGTACCTGTAGAAAGTGATTATAGGTAAAATTATTGTGATTATGATGTAGGTACATTGATCTAGATATATTTCGTGGGACTTTATGAGTAAAAATGGAATAGTTCAAGAGAATGTAAGTATTTACCCACATGTAGGTAATTGCTACTACATATAATATATGTAATTGCTTAATCTATTATAATACATAGTTGATATCTATTATTGTAAAAATCTATTAAAATATTTTTTATTTCAGCCTAAAGGAAAAAAGTAATTGAGATAATAACAACAAAGTTCCAATCAACAAACAATAGAAAACAAATAATATCCTTGAGTAGGTACCTATGTACTTTATTATTGAAATAGTACCTACTGCTTAATCCTTTTGGTCTAAAATTTTCTTCCCCTTATCCCTAATTGCTTACTTATGTCTATTTGCATAAACACCATAATTCCCTATTTGTGCCTACACGCGCATCTATTCTCGCCGTGCCGATCAAACAGCTGAGCTTAAAACCATGCGATACACCGAGTGCGCTGCGCGATGCCCCTCTCGCGACAGGAGCGGCAACACATCGCTCGCGCTCGCTCAGTATCGCTCGAGCGTCGCGCAGGGAGGTTGCGTCGCGTCGCCGCGTCGCTTCGCTATGAACAACACAAGCTCGCGACAGTACCGCGAGAGGCTAATAGACGAAGTGAAGAAATACCCGGTGTTGTACGACACGCGCCATGAGAATCACCGAGATATCGACGTGCGAGACCGATGCTGGCTCGAGATATCCGAGCGGCTTGGAGCTAATAGTGAGTGCATGCCCTTATATTACACCTTGACCTATATGCCTATATACTAGTTTGGCTGACGGCTTGCCCGTTAGTCTAGTGTTTCCGGGTTAAAAACTAGCTTATGTCACTCCGGCTGGTAAAAAATCATGTTGATTGTGCATCAGAGCATGACGAAGTAGGTACCGTTGCTTCGTGGAAACATACCTATTACCTACCGTCTCGTTTATAGTAAACTATGATAATGTTAATTTCGTCATTTTAGCGTTTATGAGTTGTGGATCACCAGGTCCAAGGTTGGAACCTAGTTCGCGCAATAACCTGTGCGTTATTTATTATCGCATTTAGATCTAAGATGGGGATAGAGTAGGTAGCTATTACACAATTGGCTTCTTGACTATTTTTTTTAAAGTATACCTACAGGGCTATTTTTAGGTTATCTTAAACATGTAACAAAATATTTCGTAATTTATATTCATGTGCTATCTGTTAACTGTAGATACGGGTGACGTCATTGTTCCTTACCATAGATACAAAATCGCTTATTAAAAAAATATTGCGGAAATAACATTTATGATTTCAAACTAAAATAACGGGTCAGATATTTCGTCGATCAGATATTGATTGTCGATCACATCCGCATTGAAATTATGTTGAGCTTTAAAGAAAAATACGAAAATAATATACCAAATAACCTGGCAGTATGACTGAATATTAGGTCTTAGGCCATGGTGGAACAAATATAAAAGAAAAATGAGTAATGTGACATCATGCGTCGTGATTGGTGTTTACAGTCACGTGATGCATAAATAAAAAATAAAGTTTTTAAATTACTAAAATAAAGTATCCTTGGAGTATTTTTAATAAATTCCTATTGCACAGGTTATTTCGATGATAAATCTATGTTCCTACAGAAATTCATTGATATTGGTTTCTAAAGTCAAGTACCTACCCAATTAGAGCGATGTTACTAAACTTTCTTTCAATAAGAATTCTAAGGTTTCTATGTTTTGATTACTTATAAATTGTTGTCAATGTCAGGTGAAATCCTTAAATCTATATTATAAATATTATTATGTAACAATAGGTACTGGAGGAAAGAACATTTTCTTATTTAGTGTAAGTACATCAGAACTTAACTTTGGACACGAATTACATTATTCATATCGTAGCTATTGATAAATTCGACTTGTGTTATAATCTTATGAATAATGATGATGAGATGATATCATTAAAGAAGGATCTTCTTTTTTTCATTCCGTTTTACGGTAAGTACCCATTGAACTTTTAAAAGCTCGGGCAAAAAGATACATCGACCATGTTTCATAATTATTTGGTTATAAATATTATGATTTCACAATAAACAAGTCTCGGTTCCATAAAGCACATTTCCATTGTTTATCTGTGGTAATGATTGATGACGAGATCTATCGAGATTTACGTTCCGTTTTACGTAAATGTATAAATCATGGAAAGTACGGCCCGATTAATGTACGCTTTCATATCGTTTTCTATTACATTGTTTTGTTTCATTGATAAATTAAAACTGTTTGTGATTAATATTGAATTTTAAAACATGACTTTTTGTTTTTATTGGTAAGTAGTGACTAGCTTTTGCCCGCAGCTACGCCCGCGTATGTCTATAGGTACAAACTTTCATCCCCCGTTAAATCCCTTTTGGGGATAAATTTCCAAAAATCCTTTCTTAATGTTCGTCATGAGAATAAGCCGTGTGTGAAATGTCACGTTCCTAGTTTCAATCGTTTCGGTTATCCCCGAAGGCGTAGGCAGAGGCGCACTAGCGAACTAGAACACCCACATTTCGCCGAGCTTAGTTCCATCCCACATGTGATAGAGGGCGAGTCTATCGCCATATCGTGGACAAAATCCAGACTCCAGGCTGATACTGAATCCAATATCACTACCCGGGGAACGAACCCGCGACCTTAGGATCGTAGTCCTATCGCGCACAAAGTCAAAGTGCTGCTAGTGATGCTACCTACTATTCATGTGTAGAACTATAGGTATCTTCACATGGTTTGCTCCTCTCATTATTCGGTTGCAAATTACAATAAAAGAAGTCAATATTTTGTATCCCAGGCGAGGTTCTGAAGAGAGAATGGAAGATCCTGCGGGACTCGATGCGGCAGGCGCTGAAGAGGAGCAAGCGAGGTGCAACTACTAAAGCAGGGACTCCCTGCAAGAAGTGGCAGTACCAGAGTCGGATGGCGTTTGTGCTGCCTTACATGACCATGAGAAGGTAATGTTAAATATTCTAGAGGTTCTAGCAGGCCGTAAACGAGTAAATGACACGGTAAGCGATATCAAAAACCCATAAACATTTATAATGCTAAACTAAAAATTATATTTGCACGTTTAAAAAACAAACTGCTGGATTCTATGATCGATGTCGCGGCCTCTCGTTTCACAGTCGCCACCTATGATACTGTGCCGTTAAGGCTGTCATTTACTGTCAATACTTTGCAGAATGTAACCTACGACCTCTAGTAGCTGTCTTTATGGAGGTCGCCAAAAGCATTGTATGTAAATTGGATGGCTGTAGCCTTTCTAACAATAGGCGTTTTCTAAAACCTGTCAATATTGGTTTAAAATGTTCAAGTAGTGAGCGAAACGGTCAAGCTCAAACAAAGCCAAACATCTCATCAAATAAGTGATCCAATCACAATTTATTTTGTTTGATCCCGCGTAGAAATATGTACACGGTATGACGATAGATCGCTCCTATCTCATAAGGGGACGTAAATATGTATAATAGGATATACGAGAGTACTTTAGTCGCAGGTGTCTGGCCTAGATCGTACGAAGGCTACGTTTCCGTTGACGGTCCAAAAAGCGCTGGCTGGAGGAGGATATAAGAGCCTCACTATGGAGAATGCTCAAGAGCGGGCGAAGTGGAAGCGTATAAGTAGCAAGGCGGACCCTGGCATAAGGCCGGGATAACGCCAAGCAGAAAGAAAAAATATATATGCATACGTACATATATTAGTTAAGCTTATCTAAAAGTACTATAATATCTGTTACTTTTATTTCTCTTACAGAAACCAAAGGCACCCAGTACGCGAGAAAGCTGATGAAACAGAGACGCAATCTGATCAAGAGCCCGAGATCTGGGAGCCCTCCAATGAGAACCTGTCAGGAGACAACGACGCTCTCGACCTGTTTTTCGCGAGCGTCTGCCAGAGCACCAAACGGCTCTCCAAGAAGTACCAGGCTGTGCTGAAGAGGCAAGTCCTCGATGCTCTCCTGAGGGTTGAAGAGGAGTATGAGAATGAACACGCGGAGAATAAAGAGGGGGTTAATAAGAACTTTGATTAATTATACTAGGTAGGGATATCGTTCCAAGGCGTGAACGCAAAACCGTCATTATTTATTTAGTTTTGCTTGCGACTTTTCCCTCAAGCGCTTTGAGTCAAGCCTCATCGTATGGAAAGTTGGAAATAATATCGAAATAAAAAATTCAACAGGCTCTTCCATTATTTATACCTATTTATAATAACAAAATATGATTCATCTGCTCTGTTGTTGTTAATATAACTGTGGTATATGCTGTGAAACTTTTATAATTAAATTATAAGTTGATAAAAAAATAAAAATAAATACGATTCAGTAAAAAAAAATCGTCAGTATTTTGATTCCGAAAAATCTAGATTTTGCGTTTACGCCGCAATGGAACAGTGGCACGTTATTATATTTGGGTTAGTGATATAACGAAAAAATATAATTAATAGGGTGTTTTCTTATATTCTTATTATAATTTAAACACAAAACTACGCGCATAATAACTTGACCGATCTGAAGTTGCAGTTCATCTATGTACATCTCCTTTTAGGCACCCTACTTTATAAACAGTAACTACTACTGCATCTATGACAAACTTCAGACCGGTCGACTTTTATTGTGTGTATTGTAACACAGTACACGTTATTTGTTTGAAGGACCTACATTATTTTTGTTTAATAATAATTGGCAATAATAAGAATTATATTTTAAGAGAAGTATAGGCTGAAAATATTATGGGTTATACTATATGTAGGTACTTATTGTTAATGGTGAATTCATTTTATACATTTTTCACATCGAGGGACAAAAATAAGCTCGACGGGATATGGGTGCATTAATGTTATTATGCATTTATGTGTATTCTGCCTACCTCTTTCAAGACGCAGACATGAGCTTATGTTAATTATAAATATAAAGTAAAAAATAACCCCGTCTTTTATTTTCCCATAAATATTTTTTTAATAGACATGGCTATTTATTTTTGGATCAGACAAATGAGTAAGCGGAACACCTAAGAAAAAAAGAGGTAAGAAATTTTTATAAACTTTTTTTATTTATAAGTTCCATTAATTACTGAACCGCAAAGCACTCAAGACATTGTCTAAATAGTGCAAAATGCAGAACATCGACTCCACGGATTGTTTCAACGACACGACGCGACGCGATGTATTTTCAAACCTTCATTCATCAATCACCGTTGAAGGTAAGCTTCGCCTGATCAACCCTACGAGGGGTGAAAAACGATTGCCGGCGGAACTCCATGCTGTCGGAAAACAAAACAGATTGGTACTTTCAAAAATATCAACCGATTTTAACCCATTGGAGGCCGCACATAATATATGTTACATAAGTGTCTCGGGTTCTGGAGGCCGAGCCCCCGTCACTATCTAAAGGTACTTTCTGATTTATTTAATCATAGTATGATGTTACGATTTTAATTATAAATAGTACTAAAAACTAGCAATCGAGTTGATTAACCTCATATGTGTATACCCACTGTACATAGACACCTACGATACGAAAGTTATCATAAGTGGGTTGTTAATCTTAAAGGGAAGGTATTGGGAGGGGAGTAGGAAATTAGGCTACCGCAAATATCGTTTACTGAACGAACGGCAACAGCGAGCTGGATCTTTAGTATTCAACAGGGCTAACTTTGAAGGTCCATATTATAATTCGCTAGATGCAGGCCGCTTTCAACAGCTCGATCTGGAAATCTTTGGAGGCCTATGTTCAGCAGTGGACGTCCTATGGCTGATGATGATGATGATTATAATTTTGGTTAAGATCTTATCTGACACTATTTTTTGTTACAATGAAATAACGAGACGACCAAGCCGCTCATCTGAGTACCGACAGTAACAACACCACCCGCATTTTGAGTTACAAAGTAATGTGTGACAGTCACAGCAGTGACAGTTCAGTCCTACTCACTACTACTTGCTGTTACTGCCTCGGTGGCGTGGTGGTATTTCGGTGCGACTACGGTTCTGAGGTCTCGGGTTCGATCCCCGGATCGGGCAAAGTGATATTGGATTTTTCCATATCAGCCCGGAGTCTAGAATTTGTGCCTGATATGGCGATAGGCTCACCCCTTATCACATCTGGGACGGAACTAAACTCGGCGTAATGTGGGTGTTCTAGTTGGCTAGTGCGCCTCTGCCTACCCCTTCGGGGATACAGGCGTGAGCTTACGTACTTGCTGTTATTCTGAGACATCAGATGTTCAGTCTCATAATGCTCAGTAATTGCACTGGTTATAACTCTAATATCCTCCAAACCGAAAACCGAGACATTGGTCGCACAATGCTGCGTGGTGGTAGGTTTTGGTTTTGTATCAATGGATCGATGTGCCCAGTGACTCTATGTGACAGTCTTACTACTATGTACGGTACTGCTAAATACTACAAACTATGGGCCTTACTTAAAATAGCATTTTAGCTGAGCAAATGGTTAAGAATAACCTGTCACTTTTTCACTGAATGCAGTGTGTTCTGCCAGCGATGACTGAATTCGCACGTTTTCGTGAAATAAATAACTTACATCAGTCAGTACTTATGTACGTTAAGCTATATGTAAATTGTTTATACATAATTGATAATACTAATGCGCTCGTCTTATGTATTGTTGTTGTTTATGCAATCAATTCGCATGCAATAAGTGGCTATTAATAAAATTACACCACGATAACAATTAAAACATTTATTCATTACGAACAAATTAAAGCAACCGTTGTTATTGTATTTATACCTAATGAATACTAGCCATTACTAATCGCAAATCTCTAAATTTAAATATCCCAATTAATGTAATTTTATTTACCACTATCTTGCTGGATTTTGACTGGAAGTATGAACGGGCGTCGCTTGTGAAAATTATTTCATATTATTTTCTGGAGTTGTGTTTGTTGTTTTAATGTGATAGACTTTATGCACCAAAATTCAGCGAAGATGGACATTATAATTTCGAATAATATTTAGAAAATGCATCTTTACTGAATGTAACGATGTAAAAGGGACTGCCGACAATATAAATGAAATTCGAAAGAGAATACTATATAAGACTGGAAGAATTGATAATTCTACAAAACCTCATCACGCGAAAATAGAGTTACGTTAAATGCCTAACTCCTCTCATTAATGACACGATAAAAGACTAGGCAAGTAATCGCGAAAAAGTACTTAAGTGAAGACCGTTCTTAAGTTGCACCCCTCAACTCCCAAATTGTTGAAGTCGCATGTCGCATCGTGTTATACGAAGCGTGAAATAACACGTAACAGGAGATCACTTTGTTTTATTGTCCCATCAAAACGTTGGAGAGGGAAGCAGACCAATTACTACCGGACCCTACAAACTACAGCGACTGGGACGAGCCATTTGTCATCAGATTGCCCTTTAATATATGATTGCAATATCATACATCATCTTTTTAACCTACTTTAAAATTCAGAGGTTCTCAATTCGTCGGTTTTTAAGTATGTTGTTTTGGTTGATATATCCGGCAAATGCGGATCGATTTTTCAAGATTATTTTTGTGTTCGATAGAGCTTATTCTAAGGGTGGTCCCGTATAAATTTGGTCACGATCAGATGATTTTGAAGTCGGTCAGTTATGTTTTAACTTGTGATTATTGTGATGATCATCACTTGATGGTCATCATTCAAGCTATAACACCCAACAGTCACCCACATAGTCCTGACCCCACACTAAGATCGAGTCTTGTGGGTATCAGGAATTATGAGAGACGCACGGTTTCACAACACCCAGACCCGAAACAAATCTGTGGACCACACAAACATTTGTCTCGGTGCGAGGATCAAACCCACGGCCTTTCGCTCCACAGCCGGCTCCTCGCTCGCTACGCCACGAAGGCTGGTTATAAACAAAAATGTCTTCTAATAACCTGTTTAACTAGTATATTTATACCGTGGGCATGGCGCCCACCCTCCATTTCATAGAATATCCATGTCATTACATAAGCAGGTAGTTTCCTATAATCAGGATATGGAATCAATTACACAACGTTCGTGAATGCTCGTACATTTCCGCCGGTCATCGTGACTGTTCACTCTGTACCAACTACCGACTACCGAGCGGGGGAAGCAGAAACTATTCAACAATATGACTAGTCATGAAAACGTTCCATAAGTTTATTATTTACGGGTGTTTGCCTTCCCGTGCTGGCTGCCAGGAAAATGATATTTTTTCATTTTACTAAAAGAACATTTATTAAAATACAATTTATTCGCCTCCTTAACATAGGGGCAGCTTATATGGACTGAGGATCAAAGGATCCTGAGTTCCAATCCTAGGACAGGCATCACATATTTTATTGAAAATATTTGCTTGAGATTCGTTGACGTCACGCAGCCGGCCAGTTCTTAAAATAAAGCTAAAGCTAAATAATATCTGCCACATGCTTAAAATAGTGGATTTGATGGAGTGGAGGGTTGACTTCAAGCAGGCAGTCGATCGTAAAAACTAAGCTAAATCCTTTCTGAAACATGCTAGAAAAGGTATGTTGCGCCGATCCCACATTAAGGTAGGATAAAAACAGGTACAAAGAAAGGAGAAGCTTGAAAGTGTGTTGCGTCGACATAAGTGGGATAACACCATCAGCAAGCTGTTACTTAATGATGGTTTTCTACGAGTCGGTTACTACTTACTCGGTAGTATAAATCTAGACGAGCCGTGATTTTACTTACGGCCGGTTTCAATAAACGAGCTCAGTTTAGACTTCAGAGTGCAGATAGATTATTAATATAAACCAATCAAATCAAGTCATTTGACGGAGTCATGTTCAAACTGTGTTCTTATTGGCTAATTTTTGTAATCTATCTGCACATTCGAACTGAGGTTGTTTCTTGAAACCGGCCGTTAAACAATATGAATAAGATACTTTACTTATGTGCCGCAATTACATCACGAGACACAAGGCACGCCCAACGTCCCTAAGTTTTCCCCAAACATTATATAAAATAACATTGCATAACCCAAATGAACTTGCCTCGGGAATCGATCCCGCGTCCCCCCAACAGCTGTGCATTCGCATGGAGCCCTCCAAATTGATCCACTCCGACTTCATACTATTTAACTTTAGGAAAGTTTCACCCCATTAAAGGCTTGAGGGGTTTTTCACCCTGTACTTAGGCAGAGAGGTCTTGAAGAATTCCGAGGTAATTTCATTTTCTTGTGAGATGCGATGATAGACTATCGGGCTGTAGATAGCTATGACAAAAGTCGCGAGTTCAAACCAACCCCACACGACACAAGTTAATTTAATACTAATTAATAATAATATTAGCCCTGTAATATTACTGTGCCAATGCTGGGCACGGGCCTCCTCTACTAATGAAAGGGGTTAGACCTTAGTCTACCACGCTGGCCTAATGCGGATTGGTAGACTTCACATACCTTCTAAATTCTTGTGTAGAAATTCTCGGGTATGCAGGTTTCCCCACGATGTTTTTTTTTCACCATTATAGCAAGCGATATGCCACAATGAAAACACACGTACACATAGAAAAGTCAGAGGTGTGTGCACTTTTTGAGGTTGGTTTCGAACCTCCGACATTCGTGTCGGCAGGCCGTACCATTCCCAACTAAGCTATCGCTGCCTCTAATATATATAATTTAATAAATAAAATGTTCTGTACCTACCGGCTACCATATTATATCTCTAGAGGAACAGATGCCTTATCAAGGACCAACAAAACTCTAATCAATACAGTGACCCAGATACGGGCGCTTATCAAATGATCGGAGTCATCGACCTGTCATCACGTGTCAACCACGATGTTCGACACGGAGTCACGTTGACATTTGATTTCATGAAATGATTATCGGTTTTGTAAACTTAGTAACACGTGCGTTTATATGAATAACTTTTTTTATCGTGGCACGGCAATGTGACTAACTACACTGCAGCTGATGGTAAGCGTAGTGCCGTCCAACAAAAACCTAGCGATCATTGACAAACAATAGACTTATCAGGTTGCCAGAATCATGCCGGCCTATTTTATGCTTCTTCACACTCCGAATCCAAAATTTCATTTTATAAATTCATTCTTCAAAAATATCTTCCATCACGAAAATCACTGCACGTTTCTTCATCTAAACCTTTAAATCTTGAATACAAACAGTTACTAAACTTTTTAATGTAAAACCATAAACTTTCTACATTGCAGTAACAGTGTAACAAAATATCGCAATGTACTAAAATGTATTCGATAATAACATTTCAAATATAACTGTTAGAAGAAAACTCATAAAAACAAGTATAAAAACGTAATATCGTAGCACTTTATTAAGCGCGCTGTTTCATTACTATGTTCCTGGAAATTGTAGAGAGCTCTCACACCACTTTGAGCTATAAAATGTTTTATAGGTTAGACCTGCCACCTGTGTGAACTATGAACACACTGAACACCATCGCTTAAGCGACAACTGAAAAATACAAAAGGAGAAATAAAAATAGTTTTTACGGATTCTATCGCGATTTATTTTTTATTTTTGGCCCCAAGCTTTATACAGCCTTCATGGTCACGGCTCGGACTGAGGTGTCAGTTGTCACAAATGTTGTTCGATTGCGATAAAATCCATAAAAAGTACTGATATCTTAAGTTTACGCGAATATTATACATTGAAATAAAACTATTCTTACTATTCTTATCCTCGCCAAAGAACACCGATTCCTCCCTAGGATGATACGCGAAGCTATTGAAATTAAAAAACATCCTAATTTCAATAGAGAAGATGGTTGGAAGCTTGCACAAACCTGGGATCCAATTATACATCTTATTAAATCGGAACCCAAAAGATCAGCTGCCAGAACTCAAGACACCGTGAGCTCGTGCTGCATAGATCGGAACACAAATAATTAACCTTTTTTTGATTTTGTATAATTTTTTAATGATGGTAGATATTGTAACACTAACCTTTTTTGGACAAATGACACCTCAGTCTGACCCGTGACAACGAAGACTGCAAAGCCTTCGAAACGTCGGGAATAATAATTAAAACCTAATCGTGATAGAATCCGTAAGAATAGTTTTATTTCAACCATAAAAAGTAGTTTTATTTCAATGAATAATATTCGCGTTAACCTACGAAGTCTGAGGAGAGGTGTAAGGTCAGAAGATTCTACGTTTGAATCCTGGCAGTGTCGCCATGAGGTGAGGTGTGTGGGATAACAAATGAAAGACGTGTATAGCCCGTGACGTCCGGTAATATAGAATGTAATACTTAGACTAATACATAAGACTTAACTAGTCAGCAATTGCGCTGTCCCTACCATAAATCATTATATAAAAGGAGAGTTTAGAGTGTAGATTGAGTTAGTAAACTGAAAATCTCACTAACTCTACCCAGTGCAGGCCCTCAACACCAGTCACCGCTATATCTCTTATTTACAGAAACAGGTTTTTACGTAGTTCCCGTATCCTAAGAGTAACTGCACAAAACTATGAACGGAAAAGTTAAGTTCATCAAGAATTAATACCCTACTTCACATTTTTTTTTTCACCCTTATAGGCATAATATAAATTGCTCGTCACCGTATTCGATATTTTTCTTGGATTATTAACGAACCTGTTCCCGGGATTTTCCGATACAGAATTTCCAGGGACGTCGCGTCTTTGGACTAGCGGCAGCATACATATGGACTGTAAACCGGAAGGTCCTCACTTCGAATCCCAGGTAGGACATAGCTGTTTTTCTAATGCGATTTGCCCTGGACTGAACTCCCCGGAAGGGATTGGCGTGACGGGCGGATAAAGGATAGATAACGACATAACTAAGCCGAATCCTTATTGCAACATGCTTGAAAAGTGTGTTTCGTAGACTCAACATGGGAGCGAGATAAGATAAAAGTATCAGGTAATTATAAAAGACTGTAATTACAAACATAAGATCTTACAGTTTATTCTGTCTCTCGAGAGTGGAGCGCGTCATAAATCTCGCTATGGATCCTCATAATCTCCTCGACTGTATACGTGATGTCTATATTTCTGCGCAGCATGTGTGCGTAGTATATCATATGCCTGTACACTCTGAACCGTCGAGTAGGATTGTTCTCAGTATAGCCCTTCATCTTCTCCACAACTGACCATATCGTCTTCATGTTATACAACCACTCCTCTATCTTGCTGAACATGTACGACACTCTAAACTTCGGGTCACTAACGTACTTCTCCATCACCTTGTCCATCACATCCAACCGGTACTGAGTTGCGTAGATCGCTTGTCTGATCATGTCCAGGATTTTGAAGTTTAAATTGTATTCTCTCGGGTTGTTGAAATATTGTCTTCGAAGTGATCTGTTGAGGTAGGCGTCTTCGTCCATCACTAAGAAATCTGGTAGGTCAATGTTCTTTATGTCTTCATTACCCTTCAGGATGATTTTGTCGTGGGTATTCATTCTTCGATTCAGTTCAGCTCTCAATTTCGGATCTTCTCCTGTGAAATTGTGCTCTTTAAGTGCAATCATGCTATTAGAACTGTGTTTATATTGGATAGATATTGCAGAATGCATACCTGAAACAAATATGAGATTATTTTTGTTTTGATTGTTTGGCGATATTCACGTAATCATTACATAAGCTATCACTTTAGCGAAGGGGTATGCAGAGGCATAACTAGTGTATTTATTTCCACCCCTTCTTATGATAGCGGATAAGTGGTGGTTGATTGGGGCGTGTATGGGGGTACATTTCTGTGTCTACGTCGGTCATCCACCTGTCTTGTCGCAAGCACGTCGATTTGTTTCTTCCTTCAGAGTGTGAAGAAGTATAAATTGGCCAGCATGATTCTGGTGACCATCGATAAATCCATTGTTTGTCAGTGGTCACTATTATTTTTAGACATCAGGGGGGTTACCACCACCTCTTATACATAGCAGTATTATTATAGTCTTACTTCGTTTTTTTTTGTACGGGAATCGGTACAAGTAAGATTATAGTTATATTGCTATAAGAGGTGGTGGTAATCCCCCAGGTGTAGAAAAGACACTCCGTGGTCGGATAAAAAACAGTTATTCAACCAATCTGCACTACGTTTACTCACATAAACATATTAATGAATAAACCAGCAGCATGTCAGCTGTCGAATAACTACTGGTACTAACGTCTGCATACTTTATCAACTGTAAGAACATTAATAGCGTAATTAATTAAACAGTGTGCATAATTGATAGCGTAATATTTATTATTTGCATTTAAATATTTCTGATAAAATGCAAAGCATTAAGAGAAGAATGATTACTGGACATCACAGAACTACAACTTATTAAACGGTTTATATTAGCTTTATATAAGACTGCCTCGGTGGCGTGGTTGTATTTCGGTACGACTACTGTTCTGAGCTCTCGGGTTCGATCCCCGGGTCGGGCAAAGTGATATTGGATTTTTCCATATCAGCACGGAGTCTGGAATTTGTGCCCGATATGGCGATAGGCTCGCCACTCACACACTCACACCCTATCACATCTGGGACGGAACTAAACTCGGCGAAATGTGGGTGTTATAGTTCGCTAGTGCACCTCTGCCTACCCCTTAGGGGATACAGGCGTGAGCTTATGCATGCATGCTTTATATAAGCTTCATTTTTAATTTATCGAAGATATTTATATAGAATCTGTGGAGTAACTCTTGATTCTCGAATTATTTAAAATATAGGATTAGAGTCGAAATTTACAGTTATACGGATTATACATCAAAAAGACTCATAGGCTTCTTTATCCCGGAAAAATATACGGTTCCCGTAGGATATTTCCACGTGGACGAAGCCGCGGGCAACTGCTGGTAATAAATAAATAAATAACACCCAACAGTCACACACATAGTCCTGGCCTCACATTAAGGTACGAGCTTTATGTCGTGAGTATCAGGAACTACGAGAGACTTTCGGTCTCTATTTCACTGGACCGAAAGTAATAAATACACAAATTACTTTTTGATTGTGCTACTTTGTGCGTAGTTTTCTAAGGAACCTTGCCTAAAGCTCACGTAGGATTGTTTTCCCGGGCGTTATTTTTTCATGTAGGTTAAAGTTCATCAGGTCCTTAACCTAAAGGTACCTTGTTTTATACCAGTTGGTAACACGTACCACCTCAATTATGAACGTGATGTGACTCGAATAGTTTTACTGGAGATTTAGCTTGTCAGGTGACATTTTACACTAAGCGATTGTGCTTGGGTTATAGAGCTGTGTTGTAGAGTTATCTATACTGCCGTACTCAAGGTAAAATACCGTTGAATGAATAAACCCGATTTTGAGATATCTCCAAACAACGTATACTTACATAGTTTAACCGTGTTATGTAAACTTAATTAAGGTTTCCAAGATGTAGGCCTAACGCGTGTAAGAAAGTTCACCTGGTAAGTAGCGTTACCTACCAGGTGTTGATAACTACATGACTATTAAAAACAATTTTAGATTACCAAAAAACAACTTCCTAAAAAATATATTCCGTTTTAATTATGTGTCCATTTACACGCATTCAAAAAATCTATTCTGGTGGCGCCTGAAGTTTTTTGCATGACAGTAGGTAACTGGTTAAAAAATATGTCACTCATTGCGCCCAAAATAAAAGGCGGACATTTGTAAAACATTTTTTGTAGTCCAAATTTTAATTAAAACGAATGTTGTGGTCTAGATTGGCGCCGATTTTACAGTTATTTTTTTAACTTGCTCTGTGTTGCTAAGGCTTTGAGAATATAATTAAAGTTTAAAAATTTTAAAACCGACTTCAAAACCTAATTACGTCTTGACCAAAATTACATAGGACCTCATTAAGTACGTTCTACCGAAAACAAAAGAAATTTTGAAAATCAGTCCATATTTTTTTTTATCCGTGCACGGCAAAGTGACTACACTGCACCTGATGGTAAGCGTAGTGCAGTCCAAAAAACTAGCGACCACTGACAAACACTGTGTTTATAAGTGGTCGTCAGAATCATGCCGGCCTAATTATGCATCTTCACACTCTGAAGGAAGAAACAATTCGACGTGCTTGCGACAAGACAGGCGGATGACCGATGCAGATACAGGAATACCCCCATACGCATCTCAACCAACCATCAAGTCATGCCGCAAGCCCCTCGAGAGAATTGCCGATTTGAGAATCTGCTCTTACAATACTGAAATCAATTGGAAAATGGAAATAATAAAATCCTTATATTCATGCCCTAGATTAAAGAATTGTTATTTACAATATATCTTAAGCCATCGACCTCTTTAGTTGAACACTAAACAGCGGTAATAATACTCGTAGTCCTTACTTAATAGATATACGTTTCACCTTGATTGTTAACTAGACTATGAATGACTCATAAATACATGATACAAACACAGAACAGGTGAATAGGATTTTCTATAATGATTTTTTAGGTTTACGGAAATGTAATTCATTGAAATAAAACTATTTTTACGGATTCTATCACTTTGGTTTTAATTTTTCTGGCCGAGCGACGTTTCGAAAGCTTTGCAGCCTTCGTGGTCATGGGTCGGATGAGGTTTTTTCTATTCTATGTAATACAATAAACTTGAGTAATATGGTTCCTTAGTATGTATTTACAATATTAAAAAAATGAAAATCAGCTTCTTTCATACCATTAATATTTTTCGTGAAGAAAACAGATTAATAGATACCCTAAAAGTTTTTCCAATAAATTTCGTATATTTGGTGCGGAAAGCTCAGAAAATAATTTTCCTTTAGCCGAATCCTTGACCGATTTATTCGAGATGCTCATACTTGACTCGTCTTACATTTAAATTTACTTGAAAGTAAGTAAATCAACACGTTATCTAGATCCCTTCCCTACAGTGCCTTTATAAACAGATATTAAAACACAACTTCAAAGGCCCAAACATTTAGACAGCTTTCTAATTATACATTTCATGATGTACCTATACAAAGATTCCGAATGGATATTTCGAAATTCAACCCCTAAGGTGTAAATTGGAAGTTTAATAATCGCTGCTCCATAACTTCGTTAAACCCTTGTTACGAGGAAGTGTTGTGCAATCACTGATCAGCGCCCTATCAGGAAGACCGTGAGACGGTCACGTGGGCGCACCAGTGACAAGGCTGTTGCTGGGCAGTGGGTTTCGCGTCCTGACTTATTAGCGTCTGCTTCCCGGGACAGATGTTTGTACTGTACGCTAGTGGCAAACTATTGGTAAATCATATAATTGTTGGATTTTATATTATAAGTATATTAGTAAATGCTAATTTCAAATATATCAGTTATCACAAAGCTAGTTTACAAAAAAAAACCTTTTTTTTATTTACTTGACTTCGGTTTGAATACTTCCGGTATTATAAATGGCAGGCTTACGCTGTAGACCATTTATTTATACAGCATTATTTGGTTTGAACTGGTCATCATAACTGTCTTCCAGAAAATAGACGTGAAGTAACAGATTTCCTTTTAGTATGGTAACCAAAGAATTTAAACGATGGTAACGTTTCCGGAGGCCCAAACAACTTTTAACCTTCCCAATCCTAATTCCTTCCTATCCTAATTCTCTTCCTATCCTAAATCCTAAATCCCAGTTCTCTTGGGTGCATAATATTAATGTTCTATCCAGTAAGCAGAATATAAGTTTAATACATTGTATTACGTAATCCATTTTCACCAAGAATGATAAGCCGTAGGTTGCTACACGCCCTAAAAACTTTATTTGAAAGAAATCAATGGCACGTCTCCGGGCCCGAAGATCCGTCAACCTTAGCAACACATAGCAAAAATTAAAAATAAATCTCCTTCCTTTCACATTGGGAGGGCTGCCTCCCCTCATGCCTCCCCTCACCGCTCTCACCAGCACCCCCCCTCCCTCCCCGGCCGTGCCCCGCGGGCCTCCAGTCAGGTGGCATCGATCGCGCGCCGCGCCGCGCCGCCCGGCAACTAGCTAGTGCCCTGTATACTGTATACAGTATGCTCGAGCCTCGAATATAGGCGCACGTTCTGATATTTTTACCTCTATTGATTCGCATTTTATGTGTTTGAGAATGGTGTTTTCCTCGGCCGTGTCTCCCGGCGCCCCCGTCCCCCGACCCCGTCCCGTGCCGCTACCGTCGCCATTATGTTTTATTGTCACTTAAACACCTTTGTTTTTGGATGTGTGTTTTATGAGGATACCTATTGAGAAAGTGCACAGTATGTTAGCACCTGTAATAACAATTGAGCATAGCATTATCACGTCTGTGTCCGTCACGAGTATAGACAGAGGTACAGCTTCTTCTTCGTCATGTCAATGATTCTTATTACCATAGGTACTACAACCCACAGTCAGACGATCTAAATTCCGTACGACAATAGTGCCGTTATATCGTCAATTGCCATTTTAGAAACAAATAAATTCCAATTATTTCGAAACGGACTCTACATTTTTTCCCCACTTTAGTCGCATTGCCAGATGGAAGGCTTTTCGTTCAAGTTTTCATTCGCTTCAACACTTCGCTTCTTCAAACAAATCCATCCAGAGTCAAGACCATCCTCCGTCTCCTTCCAGCCCTTCTAAAATGATATTTTTTTACCAGAACTAAACCGCTTAATTTAAATAATAAATGTACATCCCACAGCCTCTGCCCCTTGTCTCTAATTAATCTGTCGCTATTGTACAAGTGACGGTTCCTTACTTACTAAGACTCCCTTTAAACCACAGCATTATAATTACTGCCAAGTATCTTGAAGGGTCTCCGTTTACACCAGATTAATCTACGGTTTAAAGGGCATGTTTAGATACTGAATATTATGAGAGTGGATTGGGAGTTAGATTATTATAGGTCCTTTTTAGATGTAACATTTTTTTTTTCATAGCAACATTCCTGGCCAACAAGCATGTGGGTCACGTGATAGTAAGTGATCTCTACCCATGTTACCAAAAGAATCATAGGTGCGTTGCCAACCTGAAAGAAGGGGAATGATAATTGAGAAGAGGAGGGGGGATTTGGCCACGGGGAATCTCACTTACTGAATGAAGCTCCACAGCCACCTGCCATTATATTTTGGGTGGTATAATCTTCCCTTACTAATCCCTATTCCCTTCCTTTAAGGTTTGGCAACGCACTTATGATTCATTTGGAATATAGGTGTATATGGCAGGTGGAGCTCACTTACACCTCACTAAAAAGACAGTGTTCTGCAAGACACTGATACAAACATTTTGAATGAATCCATCCATTGACAACTGCCTAACGTAATACCTACTCTTTTCTAAGAAACGAATAGAGAATTAGCACTTTTAATATCATCTTCTTCTTATCTTATTAGCCCATATCATCCCCCTGCTGGGCAAAGGCCTGCCTTTGTCTCTCCACTCATAACGATCATATGATATTATAGAAAATGAATCTCAAGTTCAGCACTGAGATTGTAATTAATACAGAGTTGATATAATTCGCCGGATATTAATGTTTTTTGTACATCTTCCAATAAAACCGACATGAGTATATTTCACGATTTATCGTTTCATTAAGCTCGAGGCAGGGAGTTGGCAACTCATTCAAGTTCGCTTATTCATTCATACATAACCTAGACAGATATAAATACGCAGAATGAAACGGCTTGGAAAAACCTCTCAACTTAATGATGGATTATGAATAAAATGCTTGGCTTTTGACGGGCTGACTAAATGAGAATCTTCTAAATTAAGACCGTCTAAATTATTTTGTGTATAAAATAAATTATTTATATCAGGTTTTACTCGCGATAAAATGACTTTTAAAATAGGAGTACTCCATGTTATAATACAGGTTATGATGTAACTGAAAAATGATACTAATTAGTTCAGCCTTGAGGGCCTAATTGATTAATAATAATAATCTTGTAATATTACTGTCTCACTGCTGGGCACGGGCCTCCTCTAATAATGAGAGGGTTTAGACCTTAGTCTACCACGCTGGCCTTATGCGGGTTGGTCGTAACTTTCATTCTTTGAAATTCTTGTGAAGAAATTCTCGGATATGCAGGTTTCCTCATGATATTTTCCTTCACCGTTACAGCAAGTGATATTTCAGTGTGGCAGCATGTATGGGCTGTGGATCGGGAGGTCCTGGGTTCGATTCCTCGGTCTGGCAAAGCAAATTTTCTAATTTAATTTGCGCGGGCCTAGATTCCTTAGTAGAAAGAAAGATTCTAGTTTTCTCCCGATTTCTCCTGGTGAACGACATAACATGAAAATACGTTCACGCCTGTATCCATCCGAAGGCAGAGGTGGCAGATTATTTCCACCCGTTAATCCGATAGGACTCCGACTGACTATATATCCCTATGATAATAGAGTTTGAATTATTCATTCTTTCTTCTTTCTTATAACAAGATAAATAACTTAATTTAGACGAATTCAGCCAGCGAAACCAGTCACCCGAAAAAGGGCTGGCTATTGCTTACCAAATCAGGTGCGGCTGGCGCGGCGTGAGGTCACCCCTGTCGGGTCTGTCACGACGGTGAGGTGACCCTACTCGACATCACCATTACACATACATGTCCATGGATATATACCACACTCGGCTTAGCTCGCAGATCTGCCTGTAAAGTGGTCTACGATGAAAAATCTGCCCTTTATGCAATTGCTTTCGAAACCACAGCTTCGCGGTTTCTACCATCTCGGCCCGAACTAAGAAGTTCGGTAACTTTTACCTTTGCCGTACCGTGAAGCTGTGGAAGTTTACCGGCATACGTATTCCCTCCCTCCTACAACATTGTGTCCTCCAAACGGAGTGTGAAGAAGCATTTATGCAGGCCGGCATGATACTGGTCGTCTCCGATGGACACAAGGTCTATAGGTGGTGGCTGGTATTTTTGGACCGCACATCGCTTACCATCAGGTGTTGCGTGGTCACTTTACCGTGCTCGGATAAAAAAAAACATTTTTTTTTATAAATACACCCAACAGTCACACATATAGTCCTGACCCCATACTAAGACCGAGTCTTGTGTCGTGGATATCGGGAACTACGAGAAACGCACGGTCTCACAACACCCAGACCCGAAACAAATATATGTGGGGCACACAGATATTTGTCTCGGTGCGGTAATCGAACCCGCAACCTTACGTTTCACAGCTGGCTATTCGCCCGCTGCGCCACGGATGCTGTCAAATTTTAGTGTACATAGAGTTTACCCTAGATCTTTAGATAAAGCATATCCCGATCATCTTCTATTTCACTTCCCTATCCCTTCTATTGTAGGCTGCATGTAATCTATGAAGTCAAAATTGTTCTACAGCGTAGTGCTCAGACTTAAAACAAGCCTTAGAATAAACAAAATTCACATTAATTATAGCTCTAGGATGGTTAATTCATTAATTTTCTTGGTCTCTTACCCTGTATGAAGTGATATAAAATGAAATGATTTATTAATCACGTAGGCTAAGAAATAGCTCTTATGACAAGTCAATACAATAAAATATAACAACAATTATATAAATCAACTTATGTATATTTTTAGGGTAACATAATAATTAGTCAATACTTTAGTTACAGCAATGAATATTACTGTTTCGAGAGTGACCTCCAACAACGCACGCACGATAACAACACACCCCTTCCTCGAAAGGGCGCGCATCCCTTAACGCTAATGCTCCCGCGGGGCTGCTTACTCTATCCCTGATTCAGTCATTTACAAATGTTAATGATGTCTATTAACATTAGCGGTGCTTGTTTTTGATCATTTTCCTCGTATTATTAATCAAGTTAACTTAACATAAGCTCGCGTCTGTATCCCCGAAGGGGTAGGCAGAGGCGCACTAGCTAACTACAACACCCACATTTCACCGAGCTTAGTTCCGTCCCAGATGTGATAGGGGGCGAGCCTATCGCCATATCGGGTACAACTTCCAGACTCCGGGCTGATATTGAAAAGTCCAATACACTTTGCCTGACCCGGAGATCGAATCCGAGACCTCAGGACGGTAGTCGTACCGAATACTACTACGCCACCGAGGCAATCATGTTAAGACTATAACAATCTATAGCGGAGGCGTAAAAAATAGTGGCCTACTTTTCGCCGAGGCTATTTCAGTCCTATCATGTCATAACAGGCGAACTCATCTACTATCGCCAAAACAGGCATAAGTTTTTAAAACTCCAGGCTGATACTGAACAAAAAACACAATATCACTTTACCCGACTCGCGATTCGAACCCAAGACGTTAGTACGGTAGTCGTACCGCATACACATAACTACACGAGCGAGACAGTCAACAACAATCAAAGCTGTTCTTAGAAATATCAGCTGAGCTTAAAACCACATCGATGCTATAACACCCCCAATAAGTGCGAAGGAAGACATTAATATTTTCGGAGAAGCGACTGCACACTGCACAGTGCACAGTGCACAGCCGTGCGAAAATAAATTGATGTATGTGCAGGAAACCCCGCACTGTGCATCCTTCGTCGGTACCTACATACTTAGGGTTGCCACTGTTGCCAGCCCAAAAATACAATAGCCGAACTGTATTTAGCCGGATATTTTGCTCTTGAAATAGTAAATAATAAATTATACCTAATTTAGCGAATAAAATGTCGCCTCCTTGGTCTAGTGGCAGCATAAACATATGGGCTGTGGACCGGGATGTCTTGGATTCGATTCCCAAGTCGGGCAAAGCGAATTTTCTACTTTAATTTACCCAGGACTGGATCCCTCAGAGTGGGACTGGGGGTTGACAAAAGCAGGCAGCCGGTCGTAAAAACTAAACCAAATCCTTTCAGAACCATGCATGAAAAAGTGTTCTGCGCCGACCCCACATTAAGGTTGTTATTATGTACCAAATATCACCATAAGGTGACCCTTATGGTAAGAGATCTCCTCCGCCCATAGACACCCAAGACACAAAAAGAGTCATTAGTACTTTGCCGACCTAAACGACGGGAGATAGGGATTGAGAAGGAGAGGCGGGGACTTGGACCACCGGAAATCTCACTCACCGAAGGTAACGCAACAGCGAGCTGCCACTTTACGTCGGTTTTCTGTGAGATAGTGGTACCGAAACGGTAGAGCCTGCCCGTGCATGCTGTAGACGTTACTGTCTGCAGCTTGGCTTTACAACCCAAGATGATTTAAGAAAATAAACTTTTATAAAAAATATGCTTTGATTTGACGGTTATGTCATACTTTGCTTGGTGTCTGCTACACCGCGGTCTGCGACACAGTGGAACGGCATATCCAAAATCAGGACTCACCCGATACGAATATTTTGCCGGACGCAACCGTAAAAAGCCGGACACCACACAACGACATCCCTACTCCGTAGTTCCGTACAGCCGGCACAGGGAGCGCGCAGGGGGAGCGCAGGGCGTGATTTACTACCTGTTACCCGCAAACACATCGATAATGGCCGAGAGTTATAAGAGCAGTAATAAAACGGCACGTTATTTATATCTTTGTCTCAGAGTTTTGTTTATAATCGCTTTGCTTTATAACAATTATAAGGTATAATGAACCAACATTTGCTCCCGGCTTTGCCTACCTGAAGCTTTAAACGTATTATTTTAGAGGAAAAGTAGGTACATATTATGAAATACATAAACTATGACAGTAAAAAAAATCGAATTTGAAATTATTTCCCGTAAATATGAAAGGGTTAGTTGAATGGTAGCATATATGGACTATGGACTGGGAGGCCCTAGGTTCGATTCCCAGGTCCGTCAGATCATTTTTTCTAATTCAATTTGCCCGAGAGTGAATTCCCAGACGGGGGTTGTCGTCAGGCAAGCAGCCGGTCGTAAAAACTAAGCAAAATCAAAATCAAATCAAATATTTTCTGCAACTGGCTTTAAAAATATGTTGCGCCAACCCCACGTTAAGGTGGGATAAAGCAATTATGAAGAAAGAGGGAAGGGATAAAAAATTTAAAGTAGGAGACATAACCCATAAGACGTAAAGACATTGTTGCCAAAAATTTCAGCACAGTCACAATTTATACAACGCGGTATGGTGGAGCAATGTATTATTTTCCACATGAAGCCACGAGTAGAGGATGGACAGCCATTAAAATTTAATTACAGCTGCGACTTACGAAACCACCGCGACTAAACACATACGCTTAACTAAAATTACTAACGAAACTCGGCATAAATAAAGCATACAAAAAAGAGTACAATTTTGTGTAAATACTCATACGACCTGATAAAGGTCGCAGGAAGTCGCTGGTGCAGGCCGCTTTGAACAGGTCAATCTGGTAATCTTTGGAGGAGGCCTATGTCCAGCAGTGGACATCCTATGGCTGATGATGATGACTCATATCATCCTCCAAAACGTCCAGCTAGCGCTTCCCGTCCACAACTCATTTGCGCTGCCACTAATTATCAAGAACGCGACACGTGTAAACATAAGATGACGCCTGTATCCCCGAAGGGGTAGGCAGAGGTGCACTAGCGAATTAGAACACCCACATTTCGCCGACCTTATATCCGTCCCGGATATGATAGGGGGCGAGTATATCGCCATATCGGGTACAAATTCCAGACTCCGTGGGTACTCCGACTTACTTTATTGAGTTCAGGAATTGGCATAAGTATCTATAACTATGACAAGATAGCACTCTATTCTTAAAGGCAAATACACTTATAATTAAATTTTCAAAATTTAAAACATTTTAAGAACCAAAATGGACAATCGCCTTTGAAACAGGATAAACCATGAAAAAACCCATGATATAAAATTTACGATGAAAATAAAAACCATCATCCGTCCTCACCACAATACGAAACACGTCTCATATACACTGTTGTACAATAAATTCTCACGATAATTGAATGCGGCGGCATCATCGTTGAAAAAACTAAATTGCCACCCTCGCTTAAGCACTTGCAGCGACAACCCCCGGCCCCCCGCACCCTGCCGCGGCCGGTCCCCCCGCCCGCGCCGCTCGCTCCGGCCCTGTGCGATATAAATAGGCGTCCTCTCCCACTGCCAAGGTCGTTGTCGATCGATACAGCCGAGCGAGGCGCGGGCCGGTTGCCGGGGGACGGGGGACGGACCCCCCTGCACCAGGGCGGGGGGTAACCGCTCTCGGATACACACTCCTGTCTTTGTGAATAGATATTTATAAGTTCCATGTTTAGTTGTTTTGAATTATTTATTGTTTGAAGAGTTTCGTCAAATGTTTGGAAGTCCATTAACTAAAGTATAGAGCGTATGGATAAATCAGTCAATTTTGTGGCTCGCCTGACACTATTGCCTCTGTCTTAAGAATCTTTCACAACTTCACAAGTGTGAATGTTCATACACTTAAAGTCGCCTTATGTTGTTTAAGACCGCCTTATCTGTCAAAATTGTATGTCAAAAATCATGTAAGAAGCCGCTAACGTTGAGTAGCGTTTGACCATTCGGGCGTATAATTGTTCCCTACCCTAATCGATGATGTCTTCAACATCTCTCTCTCAGTGGCCGTCCTGAGCCGAGGTTCGTAACCCGTTAGTGGGTTGCCCTCAGCATGGTCACCTAACTTTATGGGTTCGCAACGCACCTGCGTTCACCCATCAGATCGGTGTAGCTGAGTAAGCCGACTCGGTCGGGCTGCCAGCTTTAGGGCCAAAAAAAAAGTATAATTGTTACTACATTTAAAACTCCCAAGAGTCACACGTATAGGGCCTTGCCTATAAAAACAGTTTAGTTGAGAAAATGGCTAAGAATAGCTTGTCACTTTCATTTTCAAACGATGTGACACAAGGAAAAAACGTGACAGGCTATTCTTAGCCATTTGCTCAGCTAAACTGTTTTTATAAGTAAGGCCCATAGTCCTGATCAAGAACTACGAGAGACTTCCGATCCCACAACACCCAGACCCGAAACAAATATCTGTGGGCCACACAGACACGGTGCAGGAATCGAACCCGCGGCTTCTTGCTTCACAGGCTACTGCGCCACGGAAGCAGGAACATGCTGTAAATTTGCAAACTCAATTAAAGATGAAAATATTTACCATAGTCACAAGTTTAAAAATTTAACTGACCGACTTCCAACTTACCGATCCTGACCAAATTTATATGCGACCACTCTTGGAAATAAGCTCCATCGAACACAAAAAGAATTTTGAAAATCGGTCCACATTTGGCGGAGATATCGCGTAACATACATAAAAAATACAGACGAATTGAGGACCTCCTCCTTTTTGGAAGTCGGTCGAAAATGAAAATAGACTCTGTCATAATAAATAATAATAAAATAATAAAAAGCCCGTTTATTCCATAACCATGAACATAAGGTATATATATAACAACAAAATTTAATGAATTAATACTACTTTTCTTTTTTTTTCTTTATGGTTTTAACCCCTCTCGGGTAAAGGCCTCCTCCAGTTTTTTCTATTTATCTCTGTTTTGGGCAACGCTCTGCCAGTTTTTACAGATTCAGTTGATGTCATCCGACCAGCGTGCATTTGGCCTGCCTGGTCTCCTTTTGCCCTTTGGTCCAGGCCAAGACTAGACTCTGTCATACATACGTCATAATCGCCGTTAAGAAAAATAATAGAGATTGCGATGGGGAGAATTTGGACCCGCTGAAATCTCACTCACCGAACGAAACATTGTTGGGTCACATTGGGATTGTAACTCAGGACCTCGTGTGTCTCATCCTAAGTACGGTACTAAGCTTATGTTCATAGCGACACGCTACGTAATGTTACATCAGACGACCAAATTAATACTTTTGACTAATCAGCTTAGCGTAAGCTGTTTATTTGTTACGTGTGAGATGAATTTATGTAATATTTGAAAACCCTGATTCTTGATAAAGGTCGTTCATATTACAAACTAATAGCCAACTATTTGTGGGTTATGGAACACGAAGTATTATGTCTAATAAATAATCCATTACGTATGCAAGGACAAAACATGTAGATGTTGATATCTGCCGGTCTCTCCAGGGATACAGGCGAAACCTTACGTAGGTACATATGTATGTGATAGTTCCGTTACAACCATTACAAATGAATCTGAAGTTAATTAATTAAAGTCCTAACTCTTCTTATTAGTAAGAGAGGAACCCAAACAACAGTGGGATAGAGTATTACAATAAATTTGAGATGTTGAAGGTCATCCTGATTTCGTAATAATTCACACAGATAATACACACACATAACCTTAAGGGACGAAATATCTCCCCTCAACGTTCAATGTACATCATATAGGTCTCAAAATTACATTCGGCCTTCCTCGGGGAGTCAACTGATCCGCCGACTGGTCGGTCTATATTACCTAGGGCTTAGGTTATGACACTTATGTTATGTGTGGTTGTTTTACTGGCTCGTAACTTAGTATTACATTTCTATTACTTATCTATGACGTCACGTTTGTGTTCAAACTGAGCTCTACTTTTAATGTGGTAGAGTACGCTGCGGACGGCTATTAAAATCATTTATCCTTGAGTGGTAGAGCCACGCTGTAGATAGTAACGTCTACAGCACGAACGGGCCGGCTCGACCGATTTGATACCACTGTCTCACAGAAAACCGACGTAAAGTGTCAGCTCGCTGTCGCGTTTCGTTCGGTTAGTGAAATTTCCGGTGGCCCATTTCCTCCCTTCTTTTCCTAATCCCTTTTTCCCTCCCCTTCCATTTCCTCCTTTTAGGTTAGCAACGCATCCATGATTCTTTTTGTGTTTTGGGTGTCTATGGGCGGTGGAGATCACTTACCATCAGGTGACCCATCTGCTCGTTTGCCAGTCTCTTCTATAAAAAAAAACTATTATAATATAATTTGCATCACGTTTTCATGATTAATATACGTTTTAAACTTTCCTTTACGTAATTCTCCCTGAGCTACCTCAATGGTTGTCGTCTCTTTAATGTAATTTCCATACAATTAAGTACAACTGCCTGTTGTGGCAAAAAGTAACCATGATAGTTTAAATGTATGAATATCTCGGTTAGAGTGGGATGTAATCAGTATCGATTTTTGGCACTTTGGCGTTTACTTACTGTCGTTATCCGGTACCTACGCGGCTTCTATAAATTGTGGAAGCGGACAAAGGCGCCGAGGTCCAATAAATTCAGTCAACGTCGATGACTCGCCAATTTCACAGCAGTATTCTAAAGTTTCATACTGTAGAGTAGTCTGTAATAAAGTTTTATAAGAGATTGGCGAACGAACAGGTGGGTCACCCGATGGTAAGCGACCCATAGCTACAGAATGTTTGAGTGGTAGAGCCACCCTGCATACATTAACACCTACATCACGAATGGGCCGGCTCGACTGGTTTGATGCCACTATTTAACAGAAACCGACCATCAAGAATTCATTTATCACGATATTACCTAATTCCCAAAGCCGCAATTTGATTAATCTCGCTTTATGTGTAAAACTCTCCATGTAAATAAAGCTTTATATCAAGGCAAGGTATACCAATGTTCAAAATGTAACTTTAAACACGAAACTGCACTAAAAAGAGGCGCACAATCTAAATATACACCTTGCATTGTGCCGAGGGAATATAATAGCTCATCAGCTGTTGCTATGGGGACCGCTCGCCCTACAGATCGGCCGACGAGTCCGCGCACTGCGCACCACTTGTATCGACTCTACACCAACCACCCCCGTCAAACAAAATAGAACGCTAAAACTTACGTGTTTAGATTGTTGTTTCAATACAGATTTCATTTAGATTCACCTCCAGTCGTCCTTGACGCACAAAACTGAGCTTTAAAACTTAGCAGTGAAGTTGAAATTTGTTTATAAGGATAGTTTTGTAAGTGTAATTAAGCGGAACAAGCGAATATCGACCCTATATGTTTGGGTAGGGAGGAGGCGACATCCTTCTAATTACTTGGTGATCTTATGTGTAGTTTATTAGCTGCGGATGAGCGATAAAGCCTAGAGTTGTATCAACGGTGGTTGTTGAGAGGCTGATAGGGGCTTATGGAGAGGCCTCTATAATCTCAGAGTTCCCGAGACACCCTCCCACCTTATTATTATGTTTTGTATTTATCCTTTTACAGCATACAAGTTTTTTTTATATGGTAGAGCCAGATGCAGACAAAGTGCCGTCCTTTCCGACCTGGTTTTACTTCTATCTTTTAGTAATGGATGTGAATTGTAGAGTGGAAGCTTGATGTTGCATTTCGGGCGGTCAGTGACATTTCTGAAAGTCGAATCTGTTCAGTAATTATAGTTTTGTCACGACATACTGACTCCAAAGAATATTAAGCTTTCCATGGGGCTGTATAATTAATAATGATTGCCTAACATTAATTTATTATTTGATTAATTTCATTGCCGATAAAAACAGTTGCATTCACAGAGACTTTCCGAGCTTCATCTTTCAGTGAGTATTGAGTTTGAGTAGTGAATAGTGCTTGCCATTGTTGATCCTGGCTTACAGGAGTTACAATGGCGGGTGTGAGCTGGACAGTCTGTTACCATAAAATAAGGAAAATCTGCCACTTCCCATCGATTTCCGTAAAGACTGTGGTACCACACCAGTCTTTTTTATTTTATTTTTATAGCTGTGACTGGCAAACGAGCAGATGAGTCACCTGATGGTAAGTGATCTCCACTGTCCATTGACACCCAAGACACAAAAACAATCATAGGTGCGTTGCAAGCCTCAAAAAAGGAAAATAGGAATTAGGAAAGGGAAGGGGGGATTGGTGCCACCGGAAATCTCACTCACCGAACGAAACGCGACAGCGAGCTGCTAATTTATAACAGTTTTCTGTGAGACAATGGTATCTGCCTGGCTGAGCCGGCCCATTCGTGCTGTAGACGTAACTGTCCACAGCGTGGCTCTACCACTACAGTTTTATTACATCGTTAACAGAAGGTATCTAGTTATCTAAACCACACAGATTACCCACTTGTCCTTTTTTGGTTTGACAAATAAACTTTCTTTCTAATAGTTACTACACGCATAAAAATCGCAGCGAGTCGCATTCTCGCGGACAGCTGTCGCATTAATAACGACTCCCGGCTCGTTTGAGTAAACAAATAGCATTGCGATCGATGCGATGCCGTTTGGGATGTTTTCAGTTGCATTTCGAATTTATGAAGTTTAAACATCGTTCTTATTGGATTAACGTATTCAAGGGGAAAAAATCTGCGATAAAAACAGTTTTAAAGATTCCGACGTAAGCTTTTATGATTATAACGATATAATAATATGTCAGTCCATATGTACATAGTCTCACGCCTGTTACTCCGAAGGAGTAGTGGCCTAATTCCTAATCCCTAATTTCCTTTAGGTTGGCAACGAACCCATGATTCATTTTGTCTTGGGTCTCTATGGGCGGTGGAGATCACTTACCATTAGGTGACCCGTTTGCTCGTTTGCCAGTCTCTGATATAAAAAAGGGGTAACCAAGGACGAACTAGAACACCCACATTCTGTCGAGGTCATTTCCGTCCCAGATGTGAAGGTAGGCGAGCATATCGCCATATCGGGCAGAAATACCAGACCCCAGGCTAATACGAAAACAAGAACCCAATATCACTTTGCTTAACCCGGGGATCGAACCCGTGACCTCAGGGCAGTAGTAACGCGCAGTATCACTACGCCACCGAGGCAGTATGCCCTATATAATCTTATCATTTACAAATTGCGCTGCAGTGTTAAATGACCTCGCCTCCAAACTGACCAAACTGCCATTAGCGAAACATCTGGACGCCTCAGATAACTAATACAAAGACAACCTATGCCTTGATTCTCAATTATACAACTTTGTTGCTGTACACTGCACAAAACATCCTCAACCTTAACACATTACATGAAAGTTCATATTGGCTAGAACGTGACATGAATAAAGTCTAAGGATTTGCAACCTAATTGTGGATCGACAGATATTATATTACTATAGAGACGTAAGTCGTAACTAAATAATGATGTAAGTGACAAATGACATTTCGTGCCGCGTGCTGTCATGACAGTTGACAGGCGACAGGTGACACGCGATACACGCGAGCGCGTGCGCACCATCGCCAAAACATAATTAAATTACGATTGACGTAAATGCTAGATTTTCTTACAATGTATGGACGCGGGCAAGTTTCTAGCGCTAAGAATATAGTTGGATCGGTTTTGGACGTCAATTTCATGTTACATAATATTATGTAGTGCACTGGCTTAGTGACAGTATAATTATGTTTATTCACCGAGGCCCCGGGTTCAAATTCCATATCGGGTAATTACAATTTGTGTTTGAAGTGTTTCAATTAATTTATTCATATCGTCATAAAACATTTTCGTAAGATCTTCAGCTATTTATGTGCATAATAAGAAGGAAAGAAAGATATTATTAATACATCCCATAACATGTGTAAAGGGACCAGTCGCTAGTATAATATTTAGTAAAATAAAAACAGTAGCAGACTCTACGTGAGAATCCATTGGCGTACGCGTCCGGGGCGTCCGCGGTGTACAACGGCGCGCACCGCCCCGGCATGGCACACTACAATAAATTGCTTTTAAAAATTAATATACACGGCCGACAACGCGCTCTGCTATATCTCATGAATTATGATCGAGTTTTATCTTGTCGTTTACACACGGGACATGTTGTTAAGGCGAGAGAGAGCGTTTTCTTTCAATCCTTGCTTTTACGATTCACGCTCTCTAGATTTTTTGCGCTGTTTGTAAGATCTGGACACGACGTCATAAACCTGTTTAAGTTCTTAAAACTCTTTTGCAGTGGATAGCATCGTCTACATATAACGCATTACCATTGACGAAGTATGCACATTACATTCTTACGGGCTTACCTAAACAATAAATAGTACTTAGAAAGAAAATTATAATGTATTAACCTATTTCTACACAAAGAACTATCTTAAAGTCTTCGTTATGGAACTTCTTTAGAACTAGTCTTTAAAAATTGCCTCAATCGGATGGAATTTAGGATTCTGTCGCCCGAATAGTCAAACGCAGCTCAACTTTAACAGCTTCTTATATTGATTTTCGACATACAATTTTGACACATAAGGCGGACCCTGGCAGGAGGCTAAGATAACGCCAGGCAGAAAGTATAAAGGCGGCTTTAAACGACATAATGCGACCTTTAGTGTATGAACATTCGGCAGTATAAGTCACTGTGCTATCATCCATTAATTACCTCCTCATTTTCATACACTCCAAGCTCCAGCGCATGTTTTGTAATGAGTGACGATGCCTCACCAGTGTGAAGGGAGCAGCGGGAAGGTGCCAGCGGTAACTGTCTTAATCAGAAGCCATATTACCGCGTTAATTAAATTCACAGATTTATACCCAACGCTTTGTGGAAATTATAATTAAAGCATTGCGATTTATTAGCTGATATTAATCACTGCGCGTGTAAGAACGAAGGAAATTGAGGTGGTGAGGTGGTGAGGGGCGACGAGAGATATTACATCTTGTGTAATGCAAAGCAATTTGGAATGAGATGAAATCTGGTTTGGTTTGGGTGCAATTCAAAATATATATTGAGCCATCAATCTTCCGCTTCTAGTTCCTAGATATTAATTCTACACAGTCGAATTAGTTTGTTTGGTTTTTTCGTTCCATTGGTGCTATTTTAACGTCGACTTTGGTAACTCCGTCGGTGGCATAGGTACATTGCGTATGCGGTTCGACTAAGTCCGCGGATCTCAGATTCGATCTCTGGATCAAGTAAAATGGGATACCGGAACGAGTTTATGGCTGAGATCTATAAGTCTGAGTCAAAGAAACTAACTCAGAAAGGATTTGGAATTTTTCCATCGAACTTTGACTTAGTCCGAGAGCAAGCGTTCTTTTTATTTAATTCAAGAATTACAAATCCTCACTGAGTTTGTTTCTTTGGCTCAGACTTAGTCGAAGTTCGATAGATCTCAGCCTATGTATTATTCTTTCTTAACTTTTTGAAAGTTTGCTTTATTATGCATCTATTAGAAATATCAACCTTGACTAGTAGGTATAGGACTAGTAGGTTTATAATATCACAAATCTTTTATGTGTACATTGCTCGTTTGGTTATCTCTGATATAAAATCAAACATGGTTTGAGGAAAACAATATTGGTGTTGTGGACTGTATATGTATATTTTTGTTATTAATTAAAATAACTTCTTCTTCGACGTAATTGTTTATTGATTTTCTTGATTCGTACTGTACACTTGTTCTTACTTCTTACTGATTTTCATACTGTTCTTACTTTTTAATTTTCATACTGTTCTTACTTTTTACTACAATTCTTACTGTTCTTCATACATTTCTTACTTTTCTTCATACATTTCTTAGTTTTCTTCATACATACTATTTACAAATTTGGGGCGCTTAAGTACTAATTTCACGCTCGCAACCGGGACCGAGTGCGCGCCTTGGTTTTAGTGCGCGCGCGAACCGGGCGCGGGCGTGTGTCGTGGCGAAAGCGTGGCGAGAGGGAGACCTTTCCGCAATAGCGGCGTCCCGCTCCCACCCTACTGTTTACATATTTACAATACATTATTATATACTAATTCTTAAAATTAATTCGGGCTTGGCGTCCTCAACATCCTCCCCCCGGCGCAGCTCGCGTAGCCTCTTCTTGTCGCAGGACGACGAGCTTGCTGGTGGGTCGCTTGAATGTTCCTGTCCTAGTCCTCACGTCCGCCACGCGTACGCCGCCGTCGGGTCCCTCGTACACTCGCTCGACGATTCCTCTGGGCCAGACGTTACGTGGCAGCGTGCCGTCTGCCACGATGACGATGTCCCCGGTGCGTAGCTGTCGTCTCTCGTTCAGAGACTCGCCTCGAGGTATCAATGTAGGCAGGTACTCTCGTAACCAACGTCGCCAAAACTGGTCAGCGAGCGCCTGACTTGCTCGCCAAACTCGCCGATCTGCGTCGGCGCAAGGCCCGGTTATTGGCAGGCCGTTCGACGTACCCAATAAAAAATGATTCGGCGTCAATGCTTCCGGATCGTCGGGACTCACGCTCACGTGTGTTAGTGGTCGTGCGTTGACGGAGAATTCGGCCTCTGTCAATAATGTGGTCAAAACTTCTTCCGCCGGCGCCTTCTCACGAAGCGTAGCGTCGAGCGCGTTCTTGACGGAGCGTACAAGCCTTTCCCACGCTCCACCTTGATTTGGAGCGCCGGGAGGTATGTAACGCCATTCCATCCGGTGCTTCCATCCTTCGTCTTTAAGTGCCGACGACCACTCGTTGTACGCGGCCCGCAGCTCTTGATCGGCTCCTCGGAAGTTCGTCGCGTTGTCGGAATACATCAGCCGCGGCCATCCTCTTCTAGCTGCCATCCGTCGGAGCGCCATGATCGCGGAGTCCGTTGTCAGTGACGTCACAACCTCTATATGGACCGCGCGAGTGGTGAGGCACGTAAACAAAGCGCCCCACCGCTTCTCTCGGCGGCGTCCCACCTTGACCGTCATGGGCCCGAAGTAATCGACCCCGCAATTAGTGAACGGGCGATGAAAGGCGTCGAGGCGGGCGCGTGGTAGGTCACCCATGATTGGTGCCCTTGGTCTTGCTCTTCTTATTCGGCAGATCGAGCACTCCTTTTCTATGGCGCGTACAGTTGGCCTTAAGTGTATGACCCAGTACCTTTGCCGTAGATCGTTGGTGACACGCTCTCTATTGGCATGTCCGGCGGCACAGTGTTCGCGTAGCACAAGGAGACGCGTGAGTCGATGTCGCCCATCCAAAATGATCGGCCTCTTCGCGTCTTGGTGTGTTGTCGCGGCCTGAATGCGACCGCGCACTCGTAACACGTCCTCCTCGAGCACAGGGTCTAGTCTGAATAGACGGCTACCACTCTTAATCGGGCGCGCGGCCTGGAGATTGCTTATTTCTTTCCCAAAGCTGTCTTGCTGTGCTTGTTTTATAAGCTCCTTTTCCGCGCGTTCAATATGTCTATA
This sequence comes from Clanis bilineata, assembly GCA_036417725.1. Taxonomy (NCBI): domain Eukaryota; kingdom Metazoa; phylum Arthropoda; class Insecta; order Lepidoptera; family Sphingidae; genus Clanis; species Clanis bilineata. The sequence continues at coordinate 243,510 of CM071139.1, read as the reverse complement.
CTCCATCTCGGTAGCTCGGCGTCGGGATATATCTATAAACGCCAATGCCCTTGCCGTAGCTCGTACTAGCGTTTCGTATTTAGAGAAACGCTCTGGTTGCGGAAGCCGTGATTCCCCTGCGTCCGTGATGTGCAGGACTTCCGCTTCATTCTCGACCTCGTCCTGTGACTTGTCTTCAGTGGGCCACTCGTCCTCGTGTTTATACAGGAAATGAGGCCCTTGAAACCAGCGGTCGTTGTCGCTTATCACGTGGCTGTCTAATCTTGTCGCGTCGTCTGCCACGTTTTCTTTTGTAGGCAACCATCGCCACTCATCTCGGTGAGTAAGTTCCGCCAACTCGCCGAGCCGATGCGCGACGAACGGCGTATATCGGCGTGCATCGTGCCGAATCCAATGCACTACCGTAGATGAATCCGACCAATACATTGTCCTCCGTATCGCGATTCCGTGCTCCTTTGTTATGTGAGTGGCAAGCCTTGCCCCGATGATCGCTGCTTGCAGTTCCAGACGCGGAATAGTCTGTGTACGTCGTGGCGCTACCTTAGCTTTAGCGGCCACTAATGCGACTTGAACGCGACCATCGTGGCTTGTCACCCTCCAGTACGCCACAGCGGCATACGCTTGCTCGCTGGCGTCGCAGAACACATGCAAATCCGTGTGGAAGTATCCTCCCAACGCGTAGCACCTTGGAAGACGTAGTTTGGTTATCTCTTCCAATTGCGATAACCACATGTAAAAGAGCTCCTTCTCTTGGTCTGGTATTGACTCATCCCAGGATATCTTTAGGCGCCATAAACTTTGTAATATTATTTTCGCCCTGATGGTGTAACTACTGAGTAATCCCAGCGGGTCATATATGGACATGACCGCGCTGAGTGCTTCCCGCTTCGTCGGTGCCCTTTTCTGCGCTCGCACTGGCTCTGGGACTCGGTTCATAGATGTGTTGAACCCCAATTCATCCTTATCGGCGTTCCATATGAGCCCGAGTATTTTGTTCTCTTGTTCGTCTCCCCCCAGTGGCGTAAACGAGTTTGCGCGTAATTCAGTGGGCACGTCGCGTAGAGCGTCTTCATGACTGGCGCTCCATTGTCGAAGCGTGAAACTCGCTTCTGCGTGCACTTTCCTTGTTTCGTGTATGGCTCGTTGTGCTTCTCGTATGTTGTCATAACTTGCCACGAAATCATCCATATAGTGACTCTTAGTTATCGCTTCCAGTGCTTTTGGATATTCCTCGCCGTGTTGTTCCGCATTGTAGTTCCGCACAAAGTGTGCCATAAAAGGAGAACTCGCTGCGCCGAAAATCATGCTTGACATCTTGAAATGTCTCGGTGGATCGCTTCGCTCCATACCCCGCCACAAGAATCCTTGTGCAGGTTGATCCTCCTTGCGTATCTTCACTCGTAGGAACATTTCTTGGATATCGGCTGTCACGGCGATCGCTTTCTCCCGAAAGCGAAATAATATACCCGGTAGCGATAACAATAAGTCGGGCCCCTCTAACAACTGACTGTTGAGACTCACGCCATTGCTTTTTGCCGCAGCGTCAAATACCAATCGTTGCTTGCCCAGTTTGTTGATATTCTGCACGGCGAAATGCGGTAGAAACCAACCAACACGACTACTCATCTCTGAACCATCGCATGGTTCCGCGTATCCTTTTTTGAGCAAGTTTTCAATTTGCGTGGTATACTCTGCAGCGAATGTCGGGTCCGAGTCCATCTTCCTTTCCATGGATTTAAGTTGTCGAAAGGCTTGATCATAACTTGGTGGCATCTTAATTTTATCTTGACGCCACGGTAGGCCAACTTCATAACCATCCTTAGTTTTCTTAATTGTTTCTTGGACCAACTGCATGGCTCGTTGGTCCGCTTCACTGACGCGCCGTTGTTGCGCGACCCCTAAGGCGTCTATTGTGAAGTGAAATTCGACTAAGTTATGAAGTCGCTCATCTTCATGTTTTCCCGTGCATTTTTCTGTTACGTGTAGAACGCTGTCTTGAGACTTGATTATTCTACGCGGTACCGTGCCGTGCACCACCCATCCGAGCTGAGTTCTTGAAGCCGCTGGTTCGCTGGGCTTGCCGACACGCAGCTCTTGTGATACGATTATTTCCCAGTGGTCAGTACCCACTAGTATGCCCGGTCGTGTTGTAGCGTAGCATATCACGTCTTGTTCTAAGTCGCGGAGATGTGCATACTTCGCTATATTTTCAGGCACTGTTTGACGGTGCAACTTCATGTCTTTGATAGTTCGCGCCTTTATGCTGTGTGACGTGTTTTCACTCTTTCCGCGAACTTGCACCGTGACTAACTTACTTGTTTCTTGTTTTTGTGACATATTCACGCCGTGGAGGTATAACGGGTGCCTCGGACCCTCCGCACCGACTTTTCTGGCTAGATCTTCGTCGATGAGGGTGATTGTGGCCCCTTCATCCAGTAAGGCGTAGGTATTCACCTCCCCCCGTGGTCCGGCAACCACCACGGGGCACATTTTTAACAGCACTGTTTGTGCGCCGGTGGCTTGGTTTGCGGCTACCGACAAAACAGCTTCGTCACTCTGTGGCTCTGATTCTGTTGCAGGCTTGTCTTCCTTGTCATAGTGCAACGACGCATGATGTGGGCGATCGCATTGTCTTACGCCGCATGATTTGGCTTGACAACTCCCGCGCCGATGTCTGTAGTGTGCGCACTTGAAGCATATTTTCTTTGCCTTCAAGAAGTCCCAACGTCGTTCCACTGTTAGGGCTTGATATTTCGGACATTGGTGCATTTTGTGAGCTTGTCCGCATTCGGGGCATCTGTCTTGTTCCTCCATTGTGTTGTATACCGCGTTCAATTTCCTTTTCGGGATTACCGCCGGGTTTCTTGTTTCCTTTCTCGCAGCCGCGCTTGTAGATGGGGCATAACTGTAACGCAGCGCGCGGTCCGCTTCACGCATAAGAAATCTTGATAACGTAACTATTTCTGGATCTGCGGTTTCTTCGTATTCGCTTGCGTAATCGCACCATCTTGAACGCACATGTGGGCTTAGTTTGTCTAGCACTTCTCTTGCTAACAGTGGATTGTAAAGGTAACCTCGGCGGTCGATAGTCTTGAGTATACATACAATATTTTGGAGTTTTATCGCGAAATGATTGAGCTCGGTGGCGGACGATCCCGGTTTTTGCAGCCTTTTTAAATCTTCGAGAGCCTTGTCTATTATTACTTCAGGCCTCCCAAAGCATTGTTCTAATGTTCGCATAATAACATCTGGGTCGGTGGCAGTGTGTAAAAGCGCGGCCACGGCGTCACGGGCCTCTCCTTTCAAACAACTTCTGAGCCGTTGTATGTTCTCCGCGGCGGACACGTGGTATATTTTTGTGCTGTCCTGCATCGCCGCTTTAAAAGGCAACCATTCATTTATGGCCCCCGAAAAGGTCGGCAAGTCCGTTTGTTTTAATCTCGGCCGTGCCATTTTTTCTAAAGTCGCCGCCAGATGTTCGATGTCGCCTTTTGTTCTCGTTGGCGTCGGTGAGCTTTCTCTTACTACGTCGAACCGTAATTGTTTATGATCCGTTCTCGGATTGGTCTGCAACCATTCGTCGACTCGCCGATGTCCCTCTTGTGGACCCACCGGCTCTTCATGTGTGCTTTCTTGATCGTCTTGGATTACAGATACCTCGGCCGCTAGGCGTTTCTTTATAAGCTCTGCTTCTAATTCCAACTCTTTTCTTCTGATAACAGCCAACTTTTCCGCAGCCGCTAATTCAGCCATACGCAGTCTTGTATTGACGCTTGTTGTCGACCGGTGCGAGCGTACTGAACGCGCCGGTGATTTCGACCTTTCTTCTCGCTGCGTTTGGCACGATGTACCTGCGGTGGCTGTGAGTAGCGTGGTGATTTCGCGTCGCTCCGTACTTGTAGGCTTAGAGATTGGCGAGGCCGGCGGTTCCATTGTCAAGCGCCTGACTCGCTCGATTTCGATCCGACGTCTCTCCTCCTCTTCGTGGCTCGTAGTGGGTTGTTCGCGGCGTTGTCGCTCTTCTAATTCCGCAATGTCACCTTGACTTCTTGTGACAACCATCGCGTTCGGTAGATGGTGCGGAATTCTTTAGCTAGAACGTTCGCGTAAATCTTCCCGTCTTGAGCGCCTTGAGCGTAGCTTATCGCTTCGATTTCCTTTATTCGGCCTCTTGATTCGGCCTACCGATGAACCGCTAAATGTTCTTTCTTGATCCGGCTTACTCGAAGGACCAGCAAATGTTTTGGACTGTATATGTATATTTTTGTTATTAATTAAAATAACTTCTTCTTCGACGTAATTGTTTATTGATTTTCTTGATTCGTACTGTACACTTGTTCTTACTTCTTACTGATTTTCATATTGTTCTTACTTTTTAATTTTCATACTGTTCTTACTTTTTACTACAATTCTTACTGTTCTTCATACATTTCTTACTTTTCTTCATACATTTCTTAGTTTTCTTCATACATACTATTTACAAATTTGGGGCGCTTAAGTACTAATTTCACGCTCGCAACCGGGACCGAGTGCGCGCCTTGGTTTTAGTGCGCGCGCGAACCGGGCGCGGGCGTGTGTCGTGGCGAAAGCGTGGCGAGAGGGAGACCTTTCCGCAATAGCGGCGTCCCGCTCCCACCCTACTGTTTACATATTTACAATACATTATTATATACTAATTCTTAAAATTAATTCGGGCTTGGCGTCCTCAACGATTGGTTTATAAAGTATGCACTTGTGATTTAAATACAGAAAAGAAATAAAAATCTTTGAAAATAATTCACAATATTGCACAAAAGAAATCGAATTCGCTTCAGCTAACCGCTACCGCTTATACTGACATTACAGAGCGCAATGCAAGACTTTTACTGCCAAGTGCCAAGTTTGAAACAATTGCGAATAGTTTAATTATCTCGTTGCATCAACTTCATAGTGAATATAAACAGCGTATGCTAGCACGTGCTTATAATTTGTACATTTGTATAGCAGAGAGAGGTTGGCAAACTGATGGTAAGCTACCGCCCATATATACACACGATGCTTAAAGGACCGTGGTTGCGTTGCCAATCTTACAAAAACGGGATAGGGACTAGCCAGGATAGAGGAAGATTTGGTTCGGAAATCGCACTCATTGAGAGAAACTCAACAGACGAGAGACTATCCCGGCCACACACCGGCCACTGTAACTCCTGTAAGCCAGGTGAAACAATGGTACGCATTTTACCACATCGAGCAATTAAACTTTGCAAGTCTCAGAGAATGCTAAATTGTCTTCATTCCACAACGAAATTAATCAAACAGAAAGATATGGAGGAGTTGGAATTAGGAAACTTTCCAGGGAACTGTCATTTCATGTCGATTTTAAATAGTGTTATCGCACCAGACAAGCCGATCCTATCGTTCTGGACACGATGTAACTGAGTACAGCGAGCCTCTAATTCTTACAACGTCAATAATAAGATTTAATACTCTACTACAAAACCCCAATCACGACGACAATGCTATTGCTTGATCAAGACTTAATCTTTATACGGGAATAAGCTTGGAGTAAGCTCTATCAATCCCAAAAACTTGCCGGATCTGTCGCTTAACATAATATAAAAAATATAGATAAAATGAGCACCTCTTTCTTTTGAAATCTATTTAAAACCCTTATGCTATCCGGAAGAACTAATACTACCCCCTGTAATATTACTGTCCCACTGCTGGGCACGAGCCTCCTCTACTACTGAGAGGGGTTAGGCCTTAGTCTTCCACGCTAGCGTAATGCAGGTTGGTAGACTTCACATACCTTCGAAATTCCTGTGAAGAAATTCTCGGGTATGCAGGTTTCCTCACGATGTTTTCCTTCACCGTTATAGTAAGCGATATTTCACAATGAAAATACACTTAACATAGAAAAGTCAGAGGTGTATGCTCCATTTTGGGGTTGGTCTCGAACCTCCAACACTTGTCTCGGCAGTCCGTACCATTGCCAACTGAGCTATCGCTGCTATCTGGAATAATAAGGCAATGCATATTCATACCGTCATGTCATTATAACCAGATAGCAACTAAATAAAATCTCCCGTAAATAATTAATTAATCTGACATAAAAACGAGGAGCGGGCGTGCCTAGTTCCAGCCCAAAGTCAAGGGGACGGTGGTGACGTGACGCACGGCCGTGACCCTGTCAGTGTCAACCGGTGGCAGCCAGTGGCAGCAAGTAGCACCTGTCAGCGGCGCCCGTCCTCCCGCGACTACACCGCGTCAAATAAAACTGGGGACGTCAACCATCTTGGGACAGTTGCCAACTCGATCTAAGGAAATATTCCTTGTTAACGAGGAAGACCAAACTAAGAGTTTACCTCTACCTGTATGTTACCTAACAAATGCATATCGAAACTGAAATTAATAGTTAATTTAGTAATGACGGGCACAAATTCCAGACTCAGGGCTGATGCTGACAAATCCAATATCACTTTGCCCGACCCGAGGATCGAACCCGAGACCTCTGGGCGAAAGTCTACCATTACGCCAGCGAAGCAGTGGAACTTGTGCCCGATATGGCGATAGGCTCGTCTCCTATCACATCTGAGATAGAACTAAGCTCGGCGAAATGTGTGTGTTCTAGTTCGTTAGTGCTCTTCTTCCTACCCCTTCTGGGATACAGGCGTGAGTTTATTTCATGTCTAGTAGGTACTGACGATTATCGTCATTTCTTTTGTATTTGGAACGTTGGAAGCGTATCATTACTCACTTACCTTAAGTTTTGTTGAATCATAAACGAGCAGCTGCGACAAATCCAAGTCCGCATGTTCTAAAAATGTTAAGCCAGCACTATAGGCTCAAGTTTATTTCTCCGAGGGGGTTGCAAGGGCATATTTCCCCACAACCTCGGTACACCAAGTTTATCGTTGTTCCATGACACGATAGAGACCCAGACAATTGTCTTATACTGATAAAAATAAATGTCGATGTAACATACTTATTGTGTCGCGCTGTGGACTAACGAGGTGCGAATGATCTGCCCTTAGTTAATGCAGGCGGACGGACGGACGCGCCGACATGACATCTAATGTACCTATACCTACCTCACTCTTCCACGAACAATCATTCCTATTTTCAGCAATGTATTTGAAGGCGGCACAAGCATTGGAGAAGACTGATGCGGTAACAAATTAACGATGTTTTCTCTCGCAAAAAATACTAAATATACAATACAGTGCAGTTGAAAAGTTGTGCTGTTAAAATAAAAAAATATACAATGTAAACTGGTGTCACCAGTTGATCGTGAATCGCATGAAGAGGAGTAGCTAGGGATGGAATTTTCAAACATTCTTAATATTTAACTGTCATCATTTATGGACAAATATAAATCAAGAATTCCTGTGATGGTTGTTAAGTCGTCGGTCCATCCTATAGGTGGATGTCCTACGCTGCGCTTGTCGGTACGTATAACTCTGGAAATCTTTGGTGAAGGCCTATGTTCAGCAATGGACGTCATATGGGTGATCATGATGATGATGAATCAAGAACTATTCATTTGTATTTCGTTTAATAAATAATATAATCTACAACCTTAAAATTAATCTAGCCACGAAGCAAACTACCTCTATAGACATAATTTTATACATATCTTTTGGGCTGGAAATTAGCCCCGTTTACCGTTTACCGTAATATTACCGAGACTTCCAACGCGTAAAGTCACGAAAAGTTATCACTAAATAAATGAGGTCAAACCTTCAAATAAACTAGGAAAATGCGCGAAACTGAAATGGAAGTGGTTAGAGGAGATAGTTAGCAACAATGTGGCCCATGTGTGCGGAGCTGGGGGGCTGCGGGGAGTGGGGACTGGGCACCAAGCCAACACCACTCAGCGATATTATTATCCACGCTTTGTCTCGACGCACTGGCAGGAATTGAACCTGCCTTCACTGTTACCAAATAACAATTGGCCTTTATTGGCCGTTGTTTCTATTGCCCGGAGTTTCTTTGTATCTGACGCTTTGTTCCAAATTATATACTGTATTTTATTTTAAAACACAAATACTGAAATCTATACTTTTATAACAATACTCTGGAACTAATGAATCATTTTTAAAATTTCATTCACTTTTATTTCGAGACTTGAGCCACGAGTATTACCTTAACTAACCTGTAACATCCCACTGCTGGGCAAAGATCTCCCCCCTCTCCTTCCACTCCCCTTGATCCAATGCCATCACTATCGATAGTGGTGCAAATGCATCCAGACCAAGTATTAAGTAGCATAACCTAGTAAAACTTAATTAGGCTATTTCTGTAACTACACAATGATATTTTATTATTGTGCCTTATTAAATCTGATCAAATATAGCAATATGTTCAGCATTGTATGACTTCTGCCGGATAATGATGAAATATAGCAAAATGTTCTGAATACGTAAAGTCGAAAGTATGTAGATTCTGTACCGACCAACCGACCGATTTCTAGACCTTTATATGCTATGTATAAGTATGTATACGCTTTGACAAGCGATTTTCGTAGTATAAGAGTCTATCTTGGTATAATTGTTTTGTGTCTTCCCTGCCACCTCAATAAACACTGTTTTCCAGTTTGGACTTTGAACCCAATAAAATTTAATAATAATATCATTAAAGGACTTACTTTCTTACTGCCGTAAGATAACAATGCTATTCTGTGCTTTATGATGACTTCAACTGATTTTAGTTTAGTTTTTGAACTATAGTAGTGCCGATAATAATTCTTTCGAATTCGATTGTCTAAATTATTAATGTTCGGGACATAGTTGTATAGAGAATCTGTCACTAATTTCAAATACATCACATTAGTTGTTTTAAACTACTCTCTACATTGAATTCTAAACTAGTACATATATTTCCAGCAGGAGGCGGTCCGGTCGTAGCGTCTCGTGGCTCGTGGCACGCCGCTCGCCTCTGGAACCGTAACTTACGGCTCGCCAGGCACACATAAATTACACGCGACGAGCGCCGCTTTAACTATGTACCACTTGGATTTATATCCACCAGGAGATGCGATAGTTCTCCTACATCTACTCGACGAAGATAGGATGTAAGGCCTAGGGAAATGTGACTATTTTTATTGTTTAAAGCAGCTGCATAGAGCAGCAATTGCAAAGAATGTTTCCACTATAAATAAATAAATACAGCCAACAGTCACACGCATAGACCTGACTTCACGCTTCGATTAACCAGCATCGTATGTATCAGTAACTATGAGGGATTTAAGATCCCACAGCAACCAGACTCGCCACAAATATCCGAAACACAGGCATTTGCCTAGAGTGCGGAAAATGAACCTGCAGCCTCTCGTTCACAGGCGCTTAGCCTGCTATCACGGAGGCTTCATTGCCATGAGCATCAAGAATTACTAATGTTTTAATCGCCCCCATATAAGCTGGCTTTCGAACTAACGACCACGTTGTGCTGATCTACAGCCATTACCATTTTATAATACACATTACAAGTAGATCCTATAAGTATATAAATAAAAAAGTAAAAAAAACACACGCGTAAAATTGTAAACCTCCATCTTTTCGTCGGTTAATACTACATAAATATAACATGAAATGTCAAAAAATCTCATGGTCGAGCTAACAGTTATTTCCTCTCAAAAGTGACAATCGAACACGATTCTAATTCCATTTCGAATACGATTAGGCGTTAATGACGTTCGAGATATTTTTTATTGAAACTTGCTATGATATTAATGAGCCTTCGTCTATATAGGCTATTGACCAAGAGGTCGTTGGTTCGATACCCATGTTGGGCAAAGCGAATTTTTCAATTTAACTTCCCCGGGACTGGATTCTCCCAGGGGGTTGACGTCAGGCAGGCAGCCGGTCGTAAAAATTTAGCCAAATCCTTTCTGCAACATGAAAGTGTGTCGCCGACCCCACAATAAGGTGGGATAAGGACAGGTAGAAAGAAATAAACTTGCTTAATGAGCCTCTCTTTAGAAAGTAATATTAAATCTCTGTGGTTTTAAATATAGAAATATCCTTTAGAGAAGCGCCTGCAAACAAACCGAATCCTAATCACAATGAGTGTGAACTGCGAACGTGACGTCACATCAACGCTCTTCATTACCCGCTTTCAATAATTCCTGTCCAAATGAATACGTATTTTTTCATATTTTATTGGAGTAGATTTGGAAATGCTCGCAGTCCGGATTGACAAGCAATCTGTATTATAAAGGTTTTATTGAATTTTACCTCATTGTTATCTCTCTCAATCACAGCTCTCGCATCATATTTACGTTGGCTGGGTAGCGACAACGCTAATAATTTTAGTGTTGCTGTTAAGAGTTCTGTCTACAGTACGAAAGGTCCATCTCGACCGATTCGATACCACTGTCTCACAGAAAGTGACGTATACCAAATACCCATTTCCAAATTCTAATTCCTTTCCTTGCCACGATGGGTAGCGGCTTCACAGCCCTTAGGTCTACTGATGTCAGTTGACGATGGTAGCCACTTACCATCAATTATCAAGTGAGCCTGCCTGTCTGCCTTCGTAAACCTTTCTTTCTGCCTCGCGTTACCCGGTCTTCTTCCAAGGTCCACGTTCCTACTTAAACGCTTCCACTTCGTCCAGTCTTGAGCATCCTCCATAGTGAGACCATTGGCTCTCATATCGTCGAGTATAGTATAGTATACGTCCAGTCAGCGCTTTTTGGGCCGTCCACGGGAACGCACCCCTGGTACGATCTGGGCCAGACACCTGCGGACGACGTACACTTGTGGTTTCACCGGAGCTGTTGGACACCAAGTCTGCCTTCGTTAACCAATATACATACATAGACTCACGCCTGTATCCCCGAAGGGGTAGGCAGAAGTGAACTAGAGAACTAGACCCACCCACACCCACATTTCGCCGCACTAATTTACGTCCCAGATGTGATAGGGGGCGAGCCTATCTATAAATTAATTGATAAACAGTAATTAGTTTAATTTAAACCCTTAACAATTCAGACCTGTATAATGCTGTTCTATTGCTGCGTCTGAGCCTCATCTAATAAAAGAAGTTAGCCCTTTCCCACAACGTCCTAATGCCGGTTGGTATTAAACGAAATTATTCTCGCTTTTTAAATTTCCCAAATCCCCAATAATAAAGTTCGGGTAGGGTTCACAAAAAGTGTCGCGCGGATGCCAAATATCGCTGCGGATCACTCTTTATAAGCGGCCGTCACAAATTGCGAGTGGTGCCGCCCCGGCCCGACCGGGGGGTCGACCCCCGGCACCCCCCGACACCCCCCGGCACCCCCCGACACCCCCCGGCACGGCACGGCGCTATTGTTCCAGTTTTTCATCATTTCACAGCGAGTGTCCCCCGTAATGAACGAGTAAATTTAGTTCGCCGCCTCTCTGTCTAGGAGATGCACAACTTTTCTAAACCAATGTCTGTTAAATTTTTAACCGTTTCAAAAAACAGAGTATGATTCCAATTCCTCTGTATTGTAGAGTAGAGTAGTAGAGTATTATTTTCTTATTATGTCTCATTTTCATTTTGTGTACGATTGAGTTTATTTCAAGAGTGGTACCCTAATTTGTTCAAGATCTGATGAAGAAGTGCGAAGTATAGTAATACTAGTTGAACACTGTTAATATTGCCATAATCACGTTAAAGGCCTCTAGGAGTTCTACGACGCGTCATGCAAGTTACGAGCTGTGAAAGAAGGCCGTGGGTTCGATTCCTTTACTGGCACAAATAATTTTTGGTCTATGGAAGTGAATCCGAACAATCAAAATTCCAAAGTATTTATAATAACTTCTTTATTAGGACGTCAGTTACACCAAATATGTACATTACAGACAGTTCAAATATTGATTGATATTTCCTTACATAGCATAAAAGAGCAGCTAGAGCTCAGTTGCAAACGGTACGGACTACCAAGACGAGTGTCGGAGGTTCGAGAAAAACCTCAAAAGGAGCATACACCTCTGACTATTGTTGATGTAAAACGTTTTCATTGTAAATTATCGCTTGCTATAACGGTGAAGGAAAACATCATGAGAAAACTTGCATAACCGAGAATTTCTCCACAAGAATTTCTTAGGTATGTGTATGTGTTAATTACATTTAGTAAACATATTTAATTGACTTGTTATGTTCGACTCGAAGTTATGATTCAGATAAACATCTAATTGTTATATTATTATCTACTAATAAAACACGACCAAAAGTGTGCAGCTGTCGCATAAACATAATAATGGCGACAGCAGTGGAGTGCAATTATGCAAATGTGACTCTTAATTCCCGCGTCATAAAGTATTATTCAATATAACTTGTACATACTGTAAACACTTTTACTATTGTCGCCAAATGGCAGGAATACGCTCTTATGAATTCGTCCTCTCCATCTGTATGTCACAGGCCACATCTATTAATTTCTAGAAGACTATTGGCAGTATAATATTTTATTACCATACTTATTATATCTTTAAAGATAAGTGTTGTCTATAAAACAATTTATGAAGATATGTATAATTAGTTAATAATAATAGCATATCACACACTCGCATATCTTAACATAACAAACAATAATCGGCTGGACTTTATGAAACGACATCCCTGATTTTTTCAGCATTTTTTCTCAGGGAGTGAAATGCCGACGCCATTATTTTAAGAGCGATATAAATTATCTCCTATATGCAAAATAAACTATTTGAATTAAGTAATTGAGAACTACTTAGATATTAAAACAAAACCCATTACTCTCCTTTAGGGGCAGTCGGGTAAAAAGTAAAATAATAACAAAGATGGCCATAACATACTTCCACATTATACATGATTAAAAATTTCACGTTAGGCGGTAGCGCTTGGCAGTTTATGGACGATTGTAACCATTTACTATTAAATGGGTTGTCGGCATGTCTACCATCCACATCCAATAGAGTATGCCAAGAATAGACTTCACATAATTTCCCACAATTTACACGTTTATCTTCATGCATCATATCTCCGTAGAGTTTAGTGTGTTTATAATAAAAGTGGTACGTTGAACAGAGCTCGGACCCTTGCGCCTTGCCTCGGTCAACACTCGACAGTCGACTGTTGAGTTTAATTATAACTTCAAAGCAGTCACCTTGACTAGGCTAACAACGAATGCACCGCGCGTCCAGCCCCAGTACATCTTCCATAGAAATACGCATCGTGTACGCGTCACTTTTGTACTAACAATTCATTTAATTTATTATTCTTGTAAAATGACACAACTGTTAGTGTAACTCAGTTTTCGGAAGGGTAATCAGTGCAGAATTAACTAAACATCTGTCAGAATCATATTATAAAGTCTAAATTATTTTGCTAAAATCATGATAAACTTTATTGAACTCAGAATCCCGAGATTTTGACAAGGACTGTCAAAAGGTCGATCTGGATCTGGCCTATGTCCAGCCGTGGGCGTCCTGTGGCTGATGATGATGATGATTGTCAAAACGAATACTCTGTCAACTGAATCTTTCCGAAATCAGAGGATACTAGCTGTCTGCTTTTCTTTCATTAATGAGATCCAAAGTGGATTTTGAGAGTTCCTAAACATTCATCCTCATGCTAGCTCTAATGTATTTATACATCTTATAATGTTGTTATAGCTGTTACTGTCAGTAACTGTTGAATTAACTGGATATCTGAAATCTTTTATCTTAGGCTCGAAGTACTGTTTTTAATAGTTTATTGGCACACGTGTTCAATCTGTGACATCACACTACTTCTGAGAAGCACCAGACGCACTCCTCTCAACTGTGACAGCACGTGTAATAGTTGGCATCCTCGACTGACATCCGCGGTAACTCATGTGTAACTGTTTCATAATTAATTCAGCTCTTTTATTTTGTTTCAATGCTACGAGTTATGCCAATTTCTGCTGCATAGAGGATTTAGAGTTTGGTTTAACACTCTGGCGTACACTGTGTAAGCAGGTAGTGTAGGATTGTGAAGAATATCAAATTTTTTATGTTCATCTCAGCAATCTGCAGTATGTCGCTATGCTATGGGTCACCACTGTAGAGGAACGGGTGTCGTGTTGCTCCACCAGAGTGGAGATCTCCTTGTCAGGCGGATGTCGTTCCTGACCGCCGCGGCCCCTCCTTATTACCAGTCTCGACGCTCTTTCATTGTAACCGTCTTCCCCTACAATTTCAGCCCACATCCACCTATTCCTGGGTTATAGGCACAGACATGGTGGCCTTCCCCAATGTACGCCGTTTGTCGCGGTCTTGGACATCTCGTATCCATGACTGTCCATTAGTTACGTCATCTAAGCACCGGGCTGGTAGTAGCTATAGTTGTTTATAACTAAAGTATGTTACGCCCCCTGCATGGTGGTGGTGTCGAAGGCCACACGTCGGTACTCGCTCGCCGTGAACTGTGCCGCAACTAGGGTTACCAGATAAAACAATAACAGTCCGGAGAAAAGGCCTGGTGGCCATTGAAAATTCCTGAGATTATTTACAGTTTGAGAATTGTCTCTCAAACTTAAAAAAATTCATCTTGTCAGCGGCACAACGACGGCATAAATGATTTAAAAGTCTTTACTGTATAGATAAATAAGTATTGATTTTAATTGTGCAATTATTACCGAAGCAAGATTATTTTCAGTTTGTTTAACTTTTTACTGCTGACTGACTGCCTCGGTGGCATAGTTGTATTACGGTACGATTGCCGTCCTGAGGTCTCGGGTTCGATCCCCGGGTCGGGCAAAGTGATATTGAATTTTTCTACATCAGCCCGGAGTCTGGAATTTGTGACCGATATGGCGATAGGTTCGCCCCCTATCACATCTGGGATGGAACTAAGCTCGGCGACATGTGGGTGTACTGGTTGACTAGTGCGCCTCTGCCTACCCCTTCGGGGATACAGGCGTGAGCTTGTGTAATGTAATGTGAAAAAAAATATTAAAGAGATCTTTAAAATATAAGCTGTATTTTATTGGAAATTCTAAAAATCCTGAGATTTCATGACATTTGCAAAATCCAGCCGCAATCCTGAGAAGAGTTAAAAAATCCTGAAATCTCCGGACAAATCCAGAGATATGGTAACCCTAGCCGCAGCCCGCACCGCACCGCGCCGGTGCGTGAGCGTGACTCGTGACTCGCGACTCGCGAGTGCTCGAGTGGACTCGGTGGACGCGAGCCAGCGCCGGCGTGTCTGCAACTTCTCTACACTCTACACACACACACACACACACACACACACATCGTCCTACGCAGACGCAGTACACACACTAGTTGACACTACACATACGTATACTAGATATGCCTTCGTCGTGACCTGTCTCATGACGCCGCAAATTATGGACCAGGGTATAAAGTGGGTACCCTGTATTTGGGCACACCCTGCCTAATATACCTGTTGCCATGCAGTTTCAATTTCGTATTAGTGAAATTTAGGTACAAACGTTTTTTCTTTTTAGCATGCTTGATTGTACATCATTTTGAGTGGTAAAGCCATGCTGTAGACAGTAACGTCTACAGAACGAATAGGTCGGCTCGACCTCGGCTCGACCGGTTGGATACCACTGTCTTACAGAGAACCGACGTAAAGCGGCAGATTGCTGTCGCGTTTCGTTCGGTGAGTGAGATTTCCGGTGACCCATTCCCCCCCCCCCTCTCTTTCTTTAATCCCTTTTCCCTCCCCTTCCAGTTCATCTTTTTAGGTTAGCAACGCACCCATGATTCTTATTGTGTCTATGGGCGGTGGAGATCACTTACCATCAGGTGACCCATCTGTTCGTTTGCCAGTCTGCTAAAAAAAAATATATTGTGAATCAAATATAAAAAACTTAGCCATTTTTGTATTATGATTGTTGTAAGAAGCCGCAATAAACTTATTTTCTTTATTTTTGGAACGGTCCGATGTGACGGAACTCGGTTAAATTGAAACACGTTATAATAAAAATCGTAGTGTACAATAGTCTAAAATTCCAAACTATTATTTATCTAACTATAGATTTCAGTATCGTGGTTGACTTCGGGCGGTGAGGATCACTTACCATCAGGACACCCACATGCTGCTGCATTTACCGGTACCTCGTAAGCATGTAAAGGTAGTATAGTATAGCAAATATAGTAGAAATATTACTATGACTAAGCTTCTAGTTCGCCTCTGCCTACCCCCTAGGGGATACAGGCGTGAGCTTATATTTA
Organism: Clanis bilineata; assembly: GCA_036417725.1. Lineage (NCBI taxonomy): Eukaryota > Metazoa > Arthropoda > Insecta > Lepidoptera > Sphingidae > Clanis > Clanis bilineata. Next base: position 227,362 of record CM071139.1, on the reverse strand, counting down.
TGTACATATGTGTATTATGTCGTATCGAAATAAAACATCAAGGTTTAATCTATTATATTGAATAACTTACCTTGAGCACTGAAAACATGACAAACAAGCCAGAGTCACTCCAGTATCGTTCATTGCATGACATGAAGTACACCGTTGTGCACCACTCCTTATATTTTTATAACGATGCTTTAGTACTTTGAACATTAGTTCCTTCCTATAAGGTCTGTATTCGGTTACTGGGGTTAGCTAACGTCAGCTCCCATTATACTCATGTCAGCACAAAGATCGTGCCAACGTGCGACTAACAGCTAGCACACATGAGTGCGCTCCGAACACGATTTTATTTTGGACTTACCCGTGCCTTTCATAAAATGTTGAAGTCATAGTATAGTGTACAGGATTTTTTCATGGTAACGTCCCAATGCAGTCTTTACTTTACTTTTACTGGTTGGTTTTCTGGCCCACAAAAGTCGTACTCGAAAGTCAACAAACACCGCGTATGGCGCGTGACGCGTCACACGACTTCCTCTAGTATGAGTATGTCTTTCATTAGATAGTAAGTTAAATAAAACAGTAAATGTTTTTATAAATTATAAGCAGTATTACCATTAGGTGAAGTGTAATCACTTTGCCGTGCCCGGATAAAAAATATGTCGCTAGATGCAGGCCGCTTCCAACAGGACGATTTAGAAATCATTGGGGCAGGCATATGTCCAGCAGTGCACGTCCTGTGGCTGATGATGATGATACGAAAAAAACTTTTTTTCATAGCAGAGTCCGACAACCGAGCATATGGGTCACCTGATGGTAAGTGATCTCCACCGCCCATAGACACCCTAGACACCAAAATAATCATTGTCCGTTGCCAACCTAAAAGGATGGGTAAATAGGGCCACCGGAAATCTCACACACGGATCGAAACGCGACAGCAACCTGCGACTTTATGTCGGTTTTCTGTGAGACAGTGGTATCAAACCGGTCGAGCCCGCCCATTCGTGCTGTAGACGTAACTGTGGTTTAGTTTTCACAACCGGCCGCCTGCCTGACGTCAACCCCCTATTTAATTAGAAAATTTGCTTTGACCGATCTGAGACTCGAACCCAGGATCTACCGGTCCACAGCGTACTTGCTGCCACTAGACCAAGGAGGCGACTATGTCAGTGATAACATAAATTAGTAAAAAAAACTATAAAATAAGACAGCAGTAGCAACGCAATCTGATCCCAGAGTTGTGCGTCTAAGGAATTACTCAACGCACCAAAGACATACATACTATGATACTTTTACGGCCGGTTTCAGTAAACAATCTCAGTTCGAATGTGTAGATAGATTACAAAAATAAGCCAAAAAGAACACAGTTTGAACATGACTCCGTCAAATGAGGTGATTTGATTGGTTCATAATCGCGATCCATCTACACTCTAAACTGAGATCGTTTATTGGAACCGGCCGTTAATCTGTTTGCAACGCACTCACAATCAGACTCTGTAACCGACGCAACGCGATGCTAAACTCTGCAGTGGCCACACATGTTCCCTACATCATGCGCATTGCGTACACTCCTCGTCCTTGCGTCCGTGCCTCGTACATGCACTCGTTTTACCTCTATACCGTACCTCGTAAATCAAGTCATCGTCTAGTGCTCGTTACACATATACATCTAATTACTACATGTGACATTATTGAGGATAAATCATACAGAAACACACGTTGGTTCGTATCCAAATCTATTGTGAATTATATTATCAAATGGATACACGTGGATCTGCGCCTGTAGATTAGTGACTGTACACTGTCTTCGGTTCGATCACGAAGCATTCATATTATATATTAGCTTGTTTTATAGCACAAACAGACAAACGGTGACAGGCAGATAGGTCACCTAATGGTAAGTGATCTCCACCGTCCATAGACATCCAAGACACAAAAAGAATCATGGGTGCGTTGCCAACCTACAAGGAAGGAAATAGGGATCGGGAAAGGGAGGAAAGGAATCGGGCCACCAGAAATCTTACTCACCGAACGAAACGCGACAGCGAGCTGCCACTTTCGTTTTTTTTCGGTTTTCTGTGAGACAGTGGTGTCAAACCGGTTCATGCTGTAGACGTAACTGTCTACAACGTGGATTTACCACTCAAAAATTTAGTTTGTCGACATATTATGACATTATTTACTGGGATAATTTTCGAGCATTATAAAGTGTGTGTATGTGTGTGTGTGAAGAGTAGAGTGTAGAATTAGTATGCAATAATTGGGTTTAATGCGCTGATTCTCCTAATTGCGTATACCAATTTGTTAGGCGCTCGCAAACAAAATTTTGGAAACAAGTTTGGGATATAGGCGTAACCATATATTTGTATGTAATATACTCAAATACAACTAACTTGACTGCACTTGAAATGCTGAAGGAAGAAAATAATTTTATTCAGAACATAAAAAGTGACAAAGTGATACGAATGAGTTGACGGCTTAATAAAACTTCTTTAAATATTGTAGAGTATCAACAGCTGGACGATAAAGTTGCCACGCCAGTCACCACACTCCACTCACCACTCACCGCTGTTGACACAACTCGACGCAAGTCCCGTTTTATATTTTCGCTACATTGCCTTCAGCCCGGCCACAAACAGGCACATACATTATAAGTCACACAACTCCGGAGAGATTTCTCAACACAAACATTTACGTACGTAAAACAGCCGCAGATTCCAAATCCGCATGCAATTTTCGTAATAACAGCTTTCAGAATGTTCTGGCGATGTTTTACGAGTCAGCTGGCAGCCAAGACTTGGCAGAACTCGCTGGACAGGGTCGGCTGCAGGGCGCAGTACCGGGGAAAGGTTCCCTTAGTATTTATCATTACAATTAAACTAAAAGATGCATAGCAACCGCGAACCTAAATCCCTCCTTACAATTCCTGTGTCTTTAATTAGCCATAATTCATTTGGTGTCACGGAGGTTTAAGTGCGATGGAGATTGCTTATATTGAAGTGACCCAATTAATTTCATAATAGGTGCAGTCGTTCTGGAGATTGTGCGTTACATACTAACAAATGTTTATGAGGACGGCACCAATCACTTACAGTCAGGTGAGCTACTTACCCGTTTGCCTCGTCTTTTGTAAAAAAAAATAATTAAAAGACTTGATATATTTGATATCATGAATTGGTGTAGAAAATATATGTAGGTACTACATAAACTATTGAAGGTCAACAAAAATTCTTATTCAGTCCCCACTCTAATTCTGAATACTTGCCGACTACGTCCCTGTGGACAAGGATTAACCTCAGCTTAACGTCTCATAATATTAAATATCTGTGTTTGGCCATTTTACTCCACTGAATCTGTTTGGAGCATTAACAATAAGAGTATTCAGTATTCACACCGTCAAGCAAACCTGTCATGCAAGACTGATTGAACTCTTAAAAGAACACAATTGTCAATCCATGCTCAAATGAGCATTTATCTTGCTAATTTAACTGCCTCGGTGGGGTGGTTCTATTTCGGTATGAATACCGTCCTGAGGTCTCGGCTTCGATCCCCGGGTAGGACAAAGTGATATTGGATTTTTCCATATCAGCCCAGAGTCGGGAATTTGTGCCCGATGTGGCGAAACGCTCGCCCCTATCACATCTGGGACGGAACTAAGCTCCTCTGCCTACCCCTTCGAAGATACAGGCGTGAACTTATGTGTTGCTAATTTAAGGGAACATAAATAAGATTTATCAAAATTTTATACTAGTTAAATAACATACATACATAAGCTCACGCCTGTATCCCTGAAGGGGTACACAGAGGTGAACTAGCGTACTAGAACACCCACATTTTCCCAAGCTTAGTTCCGTCTCATATGTGATAGATGGCGAGCCTATCGCCATATCGGGCACAAATTCCAGACTCCGAGCTTACTTAAATAACGAAGTTGGATTTTATCCTGATTAAGATTTTAATGTATGTATATTGGGAGCACACACCTGTTGAAGTTAATTTAGACCTCCAAGTAATTGACAATGGAATATTATGTCAAGTAAATGGAGACAAACTTGGTTATAAATTAATCAACGTTAGAGCTTGTCGTGACCTAAATTGCCGAAAACAATGAAATGTTATGGTAGAGGGGAATATGAAGGTTGCGGTTTGGAATTATAATTAAATAAATTATTTTTGTCTGTGTTACTCAAAATTTAAGTGATGTCTTCTACGCTGAGTGAGAAATATAAAAACATAAACCACATTAAAAAATATAAACATTTAATAAAAAAAATTAATCAACTGTGTTCTCCGGTTTATATATTTTAGTTCCAAAATTGCATGCACTAAGTGCGTTCATTCTAAACTGACAGTATAAATCGGGCCTTAATGTCGGCCACGACCTCTCGTCTTTTCAACGTCCTTAAACTGTACTGTACATTATGCACATCCCTGACAACATGTTTACGACTCGTGCCGGCAAATTAATGGCGATTGGCGACCAACAATAAACGGAGCATGTCTCCGAGGTCGGGGTAATGCACTGGTTTATTTCCGAACGCGGTCACTGTTGTGAGGTGCAACAAATTCAGTGCAACTGACAACTTGTCTTGTTCTCAGTGGTCAGGTCAAATACCGCGTAACGCTGTATAGGGTCATCCAAAATGTTGTGTTAATTTTTATGGTAGAGGAACGCTATAAACAGTCATGGCTACAGCACGAATGGCCTAGCTCGACTGTTCTGATACCATTGTCTCATAAAAATCCGACGTGAAATGGAATATTTCCACTGTCCCAAATGCTCTCTCCTTTTCGCAATGCCTATTCCCTACCTTTATGGTTGGCCATAATTTTTTTGGTATCTTGGTAGAGGAACGCTTACCAACAGATGCTCGTCTACCAGTCTCGCTATAAATAAATATTCCACATCCAAAGCTATACTCTGAGGCGGGTCCTCATAGATATGACCTTTATTTGTAATATGCATTTTTATTTAGACGATGAAATTTTTACACCACATATTTTCTATCGATCCCTGTCCAATCTAAATCTAACCCACGTACCAAGCGTAATGATCTCACAAACGTTTGAACTACCAGGCCATAACATTCAAACACAATGTTTCTTAATAAAAAATACTGTTCCTCTAAACTCTATGGACATCAATCAAGTAGAACAAAAAGAAAACAAAGCGGTGTTAAAATGCGCTGACGTCACTGCGCTGTTGGAAGCCGGCACTCGCCCGCCATGTTCTCTGTTCATTAGTATTTATATAGAGTATATTTTGTATCCACCATCTATGTCAAGCTATGTCTAGATGTAGACATAGCTTCAGTTTCAGGCTGAGATCTATAGAGCGACTTCGACTAAGTCAAAGTCACGAACTCAGTGAGGATTTTTACTAAGTCCGAGTCATTTTTTACAAGAAAATCTTTGCTTAGTCTATCTGTCAGTCTGTTTTTCTTGTAAAAAATGACCCGGACTAAGTCAAAGTTCAATTTACATAAGCTCACGCCTGTATCCCCGAAGGGGTAGGCAGAGGCGCACTAGCGAACTAGAACACCCACATTTCGCCCAGCTTAGTTCCGTCCCAGATGTGATAGGGGGCGAGCCTATCGCCATATCGGGAACAAATTCCAGACTCCGGGCTGATAAGGAAAAATCCAATATCACTTCGCCCGACCCGGGGATCGAACCCGAGACCTCAGAACCGTAGTCGTACCGAAATACCACCACACCACTGAGGCAGTCAAAGTTCGATTTAACAATTACAAATCCCCCCTGAGTTCGTGACTTTGACTTAGACTTAGTTGAAGTTCGCTCTATAGATCTCAGCCTTAGTTACAAGCTATGTCTACTGTCCACAGCTTCTGTAGCATGCGTGTAACGCGCCAGAGAGCATGCAATAAGTACACACACGTGTGGAACGTTACCTACGTTCATCATGGAATAGTCACTTTGGAATACGTATTGAATGTTCATGCTAGGTACACAATACATAACTCAATACACGTACATACATAAAACATAACAACATATCACGCTTGTACTCCCTGAAGGGGCAGGCAGATGCGCACAAAGTAGAACTCCACGCCGAGCTTAGTTCCTGTCTAGATATGATAGGGGGCGAGCCTATGGCTATTTCGGGCACAAATTCCAGACTCCGTGCTGGTAAAAAAAACCCGGTACCTCAGAGCGGTAGTTGTAACGAAATACAACTACGCCACCGAGGCAGCCAATACACGTAATATCTTGTTATCCAAAAGTCTGTGTCAAAAGTAAAAACCGACAAAAGAGCGTTTTATGAATATACTCCGTATCTATATGCTCTTTTATTTCTTCATAATTATGTACCGCCATGTTTTACAGAGAAAACTCGGTATGTCGCACTATGAATACACTTTCTCGTTAATAATATCAGCAAAACATTGCAATTAGCACATTGCTTATTACATATGTATGTACGACATTGGCGATGGTCGCTTAGGACGATTGTAAGTCGAATCACATCAAACTTCTTACTGCTTTAATATTAAATATTATTATTTATGAGACAACTAAAGACCAGGTTAATAAAATGCAATGTTTATTTAATATTGAAAACATTTATTCTGGACGAGATCAAGTAAAACGTTTTTCAGTTTAATGAGTATTAAAGATGTTTTAAGGTGACCCCCGACGGTCAAACTATTCTGGAATATCTGTCAGTCAACACATGTCGGCACTCGGCGCTTAGCTGTCCAGACTCTTTATGAACTACAAACTAATTTAGGACTCGTTTTATTTATCTATCTTTGAATTAGAATTAGGTGTGTGACTTTGAACAAGTGCACGTCCACGCGTCTTCTACAATTTCGTTACATAAATTCACGAACGAAAAGAGCTAAGCTGTGGCGCACCGTCAAACCAATTCCTACGATTCGTTGTGGCTGTTAGATGCCATATTGCAGAAAGGATTCGGTTTCGTTTTTACGACCTGCCTCATCAACGTGCAAATTCTGTTAGAAAAACTGCTTTACCCGACCTGGCATTTGAACCCAGAATCTGCCGTTTACTACTATGCAAATAGTTAAATGTGGTGATTGTATGACCGTGATACTATATTCCTTAGAGTAACAACACATATTTTATCCTAGTCGCCTCCTTGTCTAGCATGTACATATGTGCTGTGGACCGGGAGGTCCTGGGTTCGATTCCCAGGTCGGGCAAAGCAAATTTTCTAATTTAATTTGCCCAGGACTGGATCCCTCATAGGAGTCATAGTGGGTTGACGTAAGACAGGCGGCCGGTCGTAAATACTAAGCCAAATTCTATGTGCAACGTGCTTGAAAAAGTGTGTTGCGCCGGCCCCACATTAAGGTGGGGAAGGGCAGGTAGAAAGAAAGAAGTTAAATGAGGTGATAATATCACCATTTACCGTGATACTAGAGGTATAGTCCTTAGAGTAACAACACATATTCTATCCTATTGTCCAAATGAACATGTCAATGACAAACATGCCGCGCTTATTGATTCCCCTTTGCCTGTAATTGTACAATCTAGTGCAGTTAGCTGTTAGATGATGAGATAATGGTCATTAGTGTCGACCTCGCTGGCAGCCGACAGCAGGTATGCCACGGCACGTGTGTGTACACTGTACAGTATACAGCCCTGACTCTCATACCTGTCGGCGATGACCGACCCTGAACCGCTCTATTAATACCTGCACTATACTATAGCTCTACTATAGCAACCATGTTTGTGGAAAACTAATTCTTCTATTTAAGTCGGGTTATCGTCGTAGGCCTCTCGTACACCAATTGGATTCATGATTAATTGATGAATTGATAATGTTTTTGTCTATGATTATTGATGATCATTAACTTGAGATATGATAATATTGGCAGAAAAGTATTTTTTCGCTTACAGGTTATCTTTCATTTTCAAACAGTGTGACGCAAGTATAAACTAAGAAACTAATTTTAGAACAGCGTAAATTATTTTCTAAGTACGGGATATAACATAATAATGATTGTAGACCGTTCAAAATATCTTAATATCAGCCTCAAACCATTTCTACACAAATCTTGAACGCTCACATCACACATAATTCGAAATAATTTGAATAATTGGAAATAATTGGAACTACTTACCTGAGGTGCCTCATTTGTTCGCCTACCGTCTATAAAAAGAGTACATATTCCATGTGATAAAAGCCAAATTGAAAGGTTAATTCTTAGTAGAAAACATGATACGTCAATCATAATTTGTCTGGCATAATGTTGTAGGCAAAGTTTTTGTCGGAACCGCTATTAATAACGTTGCGAATAGCCGAGTAACTGCCGAGCCCGAGTATAAACACTGAAAGACGGCTGAAAGTCAATTAGAAGTTATAACTGAACGATTACACCATCACATACATTCAGGTGTTAATAGTTGCAGACTATGTAAATACACTGACCTGAGATTCCAATCTAGTTTTGTTTGTACCTCTACATTCACATTGTGGCACCGATGAGGTTGTTTATTATATTATCATAATCATCATCATTATCGGCCATAGGACGTCCACTGCTGGATATAAGCCTCCCCCAAAGATTTCCAGATTGACCTGTTGTAAGCGGCCTGCATCCTGCGACCTTTATCAGGTGGGCAGGGCACATAGCTCGTAGAACTGATAGCCGATGGGGCAGAAAAGTTCTCGAGTGGAGACTACGTACCGGCAAGCACAGCGTAGGATGTCCATCTATTATATTATATTTATTTTGAAATAGACGCTTCAAAAGCATACGTTGGTTTAGTGGCAGTAGACCTAAAGATTCTAGGTTCAAAAATAATTAGTGCTTGAATTTTCGAAATTTCACAAATAAGCCATCACAAGAGGAAAGTTCATCTATTCTAACCTTTTCAAGTACACTAAGTTCCAAGAGAAAATTTTCCAACTCCTAGTTTATAGAAACTTTGGAACGAGGTCTCAATATTCCCTCGGTGCCATCACAAGTTCTTGAAACGAGGCTTTAAAACTATTTTCACCGTAGACTAGAACTTAGCTGTGTCCATGGCCATTACCATGAGGTGAGCCGTCAACTCGCCTGCTTTCGTTGGCCAAAACACATGAGTTACGTGGGTTTATAATGATCGGCTTTAACTATGGGACGGAATCAAGCTCAAAGAATCATGACTTGTTGCACTTCAATTTACTAGTTCGAGGACTGCACAAGTTGCTTCAAAGGTCTTCCAAGTTCCACCGTTCGCTCTCTTCCTCTATCTCTCTTAAAGTTAGGTTAGCTTATTTTGTACATGCACATGCGGTTAAGATTGCCTTCGCTTTAGTTGCTAAGCGCAGCAGTTTAATAGCATTCGGAGTGGTGTGAGGTGTCTGACGTCAATGAGACGCACGAGTCCGCACCGGCGCGGCGCGGCGCGGCTCGGCTCGGCACCACTACGCTCGACCGCTCGATGCGCGTCAGCTTGTCTGCGAGCACTAATTGGTACGCACTACCCAGTCAAAGATTACATAATGCCATATAGAACCGACATTATTTTGCTTCACAAGACTACACTTGCGAGTTGCGATTAGTTTGGCAATTTCAAAATAACAATTTTTAAAAGATTTTTCAAGTTTCCCTTATCCATCACCCCCGACTGCCTTGGTGGCATATTTATATTGCGGTAATGTCTCGGGTTTGATTCCGGTCGGGCGGAGGGATATTTGGTTTTATGCTCAATATCAGCCTGTAGTCTTCTATTTTTACCCAAAAAGGTGATAGGATCGTCCTCTACCACATCATGGGACGGAAATAAGGTTGGCAAAAAGTGGCTGCACTAATAGCGCCTCTGTCGACCCCTTCAGTATAACAGGCGTGGGTATGTATGTCTTATGTAATACAGTCATACATCGGATCATAATATCTCAATTTATTGGACCTTCTTCAAAGTATATCTCAAAGTTCCTAATAACAAAATATAGTAGAATTGAAATTTTCCTCCATTATTGCAGGCGGTTGAAACCCTGTACCTTAAATTAATAAAGTCCCTGTACATATTATGCAATGAATAATATATTTTATGAATAATATAATTCTCAACATAGAACGTCGTTAATAAAACTCCGAGACGTTTCATATATTTTCGTTTTGAAATATAAATTCCACAGAAACTGCCTTCGAATAATAATATGTAAACAAAGCTTGATAAAAGGCCCCCGACCTAGATGCTTCATTTTTAAGGTTTCATGAAAAGCCAATCTATTCAAGAGGTCCTTTTGAATAAATATTAAAAACTAAATTGGAACAGAAGTGGGCGGGATAGCTTTCAATCTGTGCAAAATAGGTCAATAACAATATTAGGGGCGCAAGATATTTGTCACACAAAAAGGTAAGTAGTTAATATACCCCCCTAATTTACCTCCACTGGTCTGACGTTAGCCACAAGAGCCGGTGAAGTTAATTAAACTATTTTAAACAACGACTAAATTACAACTGCTACTAGTAATATTCTTTATCAGGCCATTTATTTTTACCTTCGTAAGCCCTCATTAATAACTACCCACGAATGGCCTATGACGTGATAGGGGGTGAACTTACCTCCATAGGATCGTGAATCAATAATAACTTACAATTAGACTCACGTAAATATATTTTTGAATGGAAAGTCTTGTTTGTACGACCTAGCTACTTGCTGTTAAAAATTACACAAACTTCTTATTGCCTTACGGGCGGTTTCAATAAACTCATTACGACTGTGTAGGAAGTGTAGAGAGATCGCAAAAATGAACTCATCAAATGAAACAATTAACCGTGTCTTTGTTTGTACTGGCTAATTATTGTGATCTATCTCTACACTAAGATTAAGACAAGCATGCCTTTCTGTGTTCTGTGGATTCGCATGATGTCGCGTACACACCAACCGAACAAATGATCGCGAATCTATGCCTGTTGCATTCACACAACAGCGAAAGTTTGTTTGTATGACCGCAACAGGGGTATGTAGATTCCCGAACGTTCGTTCGTTTGGTATGTACCCGCCATAATAATAATTACTGGCGGCCATAATGCCAGAGTGCAGCGAAGCCGCTGAATATCCTTATCTATTTTTTATAAGAAATTTGCCACTATACCAATAAACCATTTTGTTGCATTATATATATTTAATGGAATTCTTATCCTGGATTTTTTTATTACTAAATATAAAAATATTACGCCATCCACAAATTAGCGCCGCCATATTTTACGCCTCTTTGTCTTTGCATATAAAAAACGCATAAACTGTTTAATGACAAGCTATTCCCCCATATTGAATGTTAAAGAAATGCCACATCTGTTCCATTTGCTATCTAACCTTTAAAGCGACAGTGACGTCATCGTACCTCATCCTAAAAACGACTCTAAATGTATAGAGATTAAGGTAATATTGGTGTAACAAGTGAGGTCGCGTGTTGCCATACCGTGAATAAATAATAACGCAAGCCAGCAATTTAAGGATGGCCGGTAATTCAATATTTTAACATAATTTGAGAATGTCTTGAATGTCGAGCAATTTGTGAGAAAGCGTCATTGCTCCGCCTCCAAATAACCCCTGACTACAGAAACGGTAAACACACAGGGTATATGACCATAAAATTCCGAATATTAAGTAAGGTTACTTCCCGCGTGGCCGTTTACTTCGAAATCGATATCTGCTTTCGACCTCTTATATAAAATTGATCAGGAATGATAAAACTGCGGTAATGATAGCTGCCACTCAATTTCTAGTTCCTAGGAAACGTTCAAATCACATATCTTATACGAGTTGTCGGGAATCAAAAGTGGTGCCCGGTATGGAGATACATATTATGTTCGGCCCCCATCATATGAAGGGATGGAAATAAGCTCAGCGAAAAGTAGACGCATAACTCTTAATAGTATAACTCAAATATTTTTTTTATACATGAGGAATCTGTTTACAGATCACACACAGATCAGAGTCAAAACTCGGAGCTATGTGACAGCCTCCGTGGCGCAGCGGGTGAGTAGCCGGCTGTGAATCGTGAGGTCGCGGGTTCGATTCCCGCATTGAGACAAATGTTTCTGTGACCCACAGATATTTGTTTCAAGTCTGGGTGTTGTGAGACCGAAGTCTCTCATAGTTTCTGGTCATACAGGTTATACCTAGTGTGCGGTGGGTGTATTTATTTAGTTATTTATGTCAGACTCACCGGCCGACTAGTGATGTGGATAATGGATTAATAATCGATTATTTTTTAAAGATGTATTATTATATTATTAATCGAACGGGATGGTTGGCGCTTACTTGGGGAGGCCTACGTCCAGCAATGGACGACGATAGGCTGAGATAATAATTGACTAACCGATTAATAGATCACGTCTTTAAAAAGAATTGAATAATCGTTTATCCACATCACTAGCCTAGACCGACCTACCTACTACAGCCGGCGGTGTTTCTCTCACTATTATAAAGGTGTCGGGGTACGCATTCAGCCAGCCGCATCCTCCGCGGAGTTCACTTCTACCTATCCCTTCAGATATACAGACGTGAGGCTGTGTTTTGTGTGCCTACTGGGTGTATATCCAAATGTATCGTGTATCGGTACATCACACTGGGCTGGCGAGTGGCGAGCGGCGGGTTGGTTGGCTCAGTGGCTGACCGATCACGACGCGGTGTGCTAAATAAGTGGTGTCATTTTGTTTGTGAGCGCGCCAACTGTCGTCAGGAAATGATTGCGATGCGTGGACGGTGAAACATCGAGTGAGCTGAGTCTCGACGAGCTTCTACAATTCAATTGAAAATAAATTATAATACGTAAACGGCAACGCACCCATTTTGATATGTGTGTATGGGTGGTGGAAATCTCGATTAGGTGACCCACGTGTTCGTTTGAAAAGAAAAGACCACGGGGTCGTTTACCCACCCGTTGGACAGACCTAATAAAGACGCTCACTGCAGAGTTACCACTACCCCTTATAGCAGTATTATTATAATCGTTCTTCGTTTGTTTTGTATGGGTATTGGTACAAGTAAGATTATAATAATACTGCTATAAGAGGTGGTGGTAACCCTCCTGGTATGCCAATACCGAAAGCTATTAAGACCGCCGAAGACAGAACTGCGTGGAAGAGTATAGTACATCGAGTGATACAACTTCAAGCGAGACACGACCTTCAGCAATGAAGATACCGAATAAGAAGAGAAGAGTGTTCGTTTGCCAGTCTCCTCTATATAAAAAATTGACCTCCGACTATAAATCAGTTATATTGATATTGTTCATTATTAGGTTGTAAGTAGACTTATGATAATTATGCCACTAAAGTCCAGAAACTTTCCTGAGGAAACATTAACATCAACTTTTTTCATGTGAGCACGGTGAAGTCCAGTGTAGCCTTGAGTGTAGATGCTTCTTCCTACTCCCTTATGAAGCAAGTCGAGTGGCCTGCTGTCGTACAGGCGGATGGGAACACTAGGAGCCATGGAAGTACCCCCATACCCAGCCCAACCAAACATCAAGTCATATCGCGAGCCCCTTGGACGAAACGAACTAACCTATATCAAAAGAACTCAATTTCTAATAGGTGAAATATTTACCTTCGATCAATACATTGTAGGCGCGATACGTCCGAACTGCGGGCCCTTCGAGCTAATCTAGGATTAGCCCCCGATCGTCGTAATCCCGGTTATATTGCCCGGGATGAATGGGCAGGTGCGTCCCGCGGGAGCCGCATCCCGGGCTCGGACTACAGCCGGCTTACCGAACGAACATTTTTCTCTCAGTTGTTTTTTGATAAATGGTTAGAAACTGGAGTGTCATGGGATATTGATGCTGTTCCCGGGATTAAGGCTAAGTAATGAAGGTGGGGTTAAATGATCCTCGTAATCCGGAGTAAAGAACAACGCCCACTCATTATGTACTGGACGAATTTACTCCGTAAAATAATAATTGTGTCATGTTATTACAGCATCATTTTAATGTATCAATGAATGATCAAACTGATTATCAAACTGAAATTTAATCAGATTTATTATTGGTCACTGTGATTATCTATATTATTTATTTTATTGTCTTTAAAGCTAACTAAAATTGCAGCGAAAATTAAAAATCTGGTCAAAAACGAACAGCTATATCTTATATTTACTAAGCTTATACATATGTAGAGGTATTTAAATACGCAGGGCTATGTTACATGTACGTATGTAAACACCGATCTGCATGTAACGTAATTGACTGTTGATTCCATCGGAGGGCGCCTCGAGCGAGTCTCCACATCCCCTCTGCCCTGACGTATGAATTATTATGCATCACGGGCCTCCGCCGCAGGCCGTGGTAAAACATCTCAACTCTGACAATAAATACCATAATGTTATTCAATTAGGATTGTTGGAAGTGTTCCAGTCAGTGGAACAAGGGTCTTTGCCATCGGAGGACAAAAATGAAAAAGATACTTTTATTGTTTACGTAATCTAATAGTTACTTCAAAATGAAGTATAGCCTCAATCAAATCGTCAGTATCTATAATTATATTTCTTTTCCCACGTCTTTCATTTTACGGTTTTGCTATTCTCCTAAAATTAGTGATATCCATGGGCCACGATCAGCACTTACCTTCAGATGGGCCGTTTCCCTTCGTAAGTGAAAAAAATACTATAATATCTTTATCGTTACTTTTTGTTACTCTATTGACTTAAAAGTTGCTTAAATATAACTAGGTGCCCCAATAAGAGATATTCAAGGACTGTGCAACTTCAGAATGTAATATTCCAAACCAAAGTGATATTTTTCCTGAAGTGATGATGCAATGTGAACATTTTCCTTCTCACTGAACAGATTAGCATTGCGTCATGTCCGCACATTACATTACATCCTGTCTTTCAACGCATCATTAATTATGGGAACTAATATTCTTTCACTGTTTACAAAGATTTTGACATTTAACCAACTGTGATGTCATGTCATCCAAAAAATCTCTAGAAATTTTTTACGGTATAAAATATCATAATAATCTATAAGTATCATGTTTAAGAAGTTCAGAATGTCTATCAAAATCGTATCTTCTGCACGAAGATGTACACATTCATATATCTCCGTATTCATATATCCCGTCAGGATAAAATATCACAACACGATATTGCAGCATAAATCCATCGTCAATACAATTCTGATTATTTTTAATCATGACCAATCAATCATAGTTCAGTAAACTCGACTTTTGAAAAAAATAGAAGTTATAGTAAATACGGCAGAATAAATTAGACTCTGATATTCTGAGTATCGGTAGTAACTAATTTTGTCAAAATTTCACTTAAGTTAAATTGGCCTATTTTAAACGTATGTCTATAATGTGTCGACACATGTCTATAGTAAAGGGCTATCATTTACATGTGTGCGTACTGCGTATGCGTACAATGTATTTTCACACAAACAGCTATAGAGGTGCCGTCCCGTCTCGTGCGGTTTGCGAGTGGGTAGCGTCAGGCGACTGACAACTAACGACGGTCAGAGCAACTAACAACTGGTAGCCATCAACTCTTTTATCACCATCTGCATCATCATCGGCTAAGGACGTCCAGTGCTGAACATTTCAACACCCTAATAAAAACTCTCATTCATACCTAATTACTTTCAATATTTTCTCTTAAAAAGTAACGGCCGGTCTCAATAAACGATCTTAGTTTAGAGTGCAAATAGATCGCGATTATGAACCAATGAAATCAAGTCATTTGACGGAGTCATGTTCAAACTGTGTTCTAATTTTTGTAATCTATTTGCACATTCGAACTGAGATTGTTTATTGGAACCGGGCGCTAATCTATCAATGAATAACCATTTCACGTAAGGTTCTGTTGCTGTGATGTTCATGGACGCCGTGAACTCCCACTGTCGTGGTTCATTCATTTTGTTATGGTACTCATAACAAACACAACTTTGAAAAGTCACATACATTGGTACCTATAACCTTTATATTTGCAATCATATCCCCACTAAGTTATTCTGCTAACGCTATTGCAATAATCGGTTTATTGTCTATAAAACGTATAATAATCCGTGAAGCGTGTTTAACGAGGGTCGTGGGGTCACCTTGTACCAGACGCGTCGCGTCGCGTTGGATACTAGGTGCAGACTATACAGTACCTGCACACTACACAGCACCACACACGCAAATAACTATGAGTTAATTTGAACTAATTACCGCCGCTCCGGTGAGATGAGACGGATTGACGGATACAGATGATATGGTGACAGTAGCGCAGCTGCACGGGTATACTGAGTCTTCTTCCAACGGCAATTATCCAAACTAATGTCGGGTCGCGGGAACACACTTTTACAAGCACGTTGCAGAGAGGATTTGGCTTAGTATACACGACCGGCCGCCTGCCTGACGTCAACATCCTATGAGGGATCCAGTCCCGGGGAAATTAAATAAATTTGCTTTGCCCGACGTGGGAATCGAACCGAGGACCTCCCGGTCCACACTAGCAGCGTGCTGTTACGTAGGTAGTAATTTTGCCCATTCCAGTGACAGAATTAAATGTATCGTGATGTCGCTGTGAATTGTCGCCAAAGGCGCTCCAATCCAAACGGGTGCAGCTTGTGATTCAAGTAGATGACGTGACGCAGGAGTGGTTCCGTCAGCAAGCCAGAGATTACTCCGAATCTCCCAGGATCATCTCACAAGCGTTATTGAAGGCAACCACGGATTTCACTTTCGTAGCAATGATGTGATATGATAGTGGTCTCTTTCTGTTGTAAACAGTGATCAGGTCATGCTTGCTTAAAAGTGGCGCTTTAAAGCTTGTGGAGGCGCCGTATGTCACTTCCCGGTCGGTCGGTCACTTCCCTGCAACATGGTTGAGGAGGTCGATGGCTGACACATACGTCATACTCGTGGACGGGTGCTGCTTGTGGGGACTGGTCAGCTCAGACTTGTATTACTTTTACTATTTGTATCCATCCGTCCAATTTGCTGTGTATTCGCCGTGCCAGTGGGAGTCGCTCAGCAATCGAAATAGTACATTTTATTAAGCTTGTTGTAGATTAGCTGCTTTAATCTAATGAAATATTTTTTATGATTGATTGTTTGTTTATTAATGTCTTATTGTAAACTGTTTACCATTACTTCTTTCTTAAAAAGAGCAACGTCATGGTTTCTTGCCCGTTCTTCTCTGGCGAACCAGTCTTCCAAACTGGCGCTAGAGTAAAAATTGTTGACGGAATCTACATAATTTGTGACATTTTATGGTTTCAATAAATGATTGGATTTGATTTAAGCCAGTAGAGTAGGTGTTGCGATGAGTCTGGTGAAACCATCCCACTTATCCGATCTAAGAAGTATCTGCGAGTGGATTATTCTCCATGATAAAAGCTGTACTCCTATTGTTGTATGAGCTATGTTGATGGGAATCCCGGCGTGGTATCACCGACGACAATAGGTCTGCGCGTGGCGCGGTGCCAGCTGCCAGCGTGGCGGTCCCGTGCCAACCGGGGTTGCCAGAAACAACCTCACCTCACCACTCCCCACAAGAGCCCACACTCTTATAAAAAATACCTGCGAACGTGACGGGAGCGGCGATTTGAAAAAACTGAAGAATTTGCATATTTTTTCCATCTTTACGCACGTCATGTTTGTTTGAAATCCCCTTCAAAGAATCAGTGGCTAATAAGCGGCCGGCGAGTTATACTTTGAACTCTAGACATAATCAGATGTCATAAGAACGCTAGTCTTTCATAATAATCGGAGTTGATATAATCATCATCGTCATCCGCAGCACGTCCACTGCTGGACATAGGCCTTCCCAGAGCTATAATACCATACATTAAAAACACAAAATACCGATCGACTCGAACAACTTGTTCGGTTTTGAACTCGGTTTACAGTTAACAAGAGTCCTTACTGTTGAATTATAAGTTATGTCTCTATTTATAAAAAAAAACTGATAATTTCAAACTTAATTTTTTTGGATTTTTGGAAGACAGCTTCCGTAGCACAGCGAGTGAGTAGCCGGCTGTGAAGCGAGATGCCGCGGTTCGATTCCCGCATTGAGTGAAATGTTTGTGTGGCCTACAGATATTTGTTTCAAGTCTGAATGTTGTGAGACCGAAAGTGTCTCATAGTCTCTGACACCCACGATACAGGTTATACCTAATGTGGATTCAGGATTAGGTGTGTGATTGTTGGGTGTATTTATTTATTTATTATTTTACTTGGAACCCCAAATTCAAATCAATGTAGCCATGAAGAAATAAATATTCTTGTCGATTATATATTATGTAGAGGTATTTAGGGCCCTCGTCTCTCCCTAGTTCTCCGTAGAACTTGGCAGCCGTCCTGCCGTGGTGCTCTCGTCTGATCTCAGCGCTCGGGGCAGGTAATTATCACCAGAGTTGAGACTTGAGACGCGATTATTGATTGCACTTCAGACGTTTGACGTATTCAAACAGATGACAAATTATAGCGTTAACGCAAGCGCGCCGCGCCGTGCGCACGTGGCCACTGTCGAGTGTCGAGTGTCGACGTACGGGGATCATTTACGGATGTTATCAAATAATGAAATACATAACATAACATAACATAAGCTCACGCCTGTATCCCCGAAGGGGTAGGCAGAGGTGCACTAGCGAACTAAAACACCCACATTTCGCTTAGCTTAGTTCCGTCCCAGATGTGATGGGGGCGAGCCTATCGCCATATAGGGCACAAATTCCAGACTCCGGGCTGATATGGAAAAATCCAATATCACTTTGCCCGACTCGGGTATCGAACCCGAGACCTCAGGACGGTAGTCATACCGAAATACAACTACGACACCGAGGCAGGCAATGAAATAATAAATAATAATAAATAAAGCGAAAAACAGACTGATAGACATACTAAGCAAACATTTTATTGTAAAAAATGACTCGGACTAAGTCAAAGTTCGATTTATAAAATCCAAATCCCCATTGAATTCGTTTCTTTCACTTAGACTTAGTTGAAGTTCGCTCTATAGATCTCAGCTTAAGTATATTTAATTACAAGTGTGAAGGACACAAAAATAAAACTAAAAATGGGAAGTAAGCAACACATTACACGACACATAGATCTTATCGGATATACATATGTACAACATGTAGAGCACTAGAAGAAACAGTTGGGTACTTGACTGTGTTTCATTTTATACCAATTTTTATATGAAACAGCAAATAAAACAAAAAAGAAACCATTCTGTAAAAACTGCATCGAAATTTGTTGAAAAATGAGTCAGTAATGCCAGTAATTCATATTTTAAATTCTGGAGTGGGGGCATAGTGGAGATATCTTGCTATCCCTTTCCAACGTACGTGTCGTTATGGCGTGAGGTGATTATACTTCTCTTCCCGCAGTTTGAAGGTTCCACCAAACTTCAAAGGCTTATAACTTATTTATTTTTGAAATTATTTCAATATTTTTTTTCTATATTTAGACGACGTAAATTTCACATAAAATTAATAAAAAAATATTACTTAATTGGGTATCTTTGGGGGAGGCCTATGTTCAGCAGTGGACGTCCTATAGCTGATGATGATGATGATGGGTTCTTGAACCCTATTAAAACTTAAACCATTATAAAGTGCAAAATTCGGAGACATTGCTAATAATCTGGCATAACATCCGCATTCCGAAACAATTGGCAGCAGTACAACTATCATAACTATTATTACATCGGAAGCAAACTTGAGACCTCACACCGCGGAGATGCTGAAAGGGATATGAAAAATTATGGCCTAGCTTTCTCGCACGTTATACAAAAAGCAATTAAGATAATGTAACAGTAACAGTAGCTCAGACGTCATGTGGAAGGGCGACGATGGAGGACGGGAGGGGGGAGGAGGGGGAGGAGGTCACCAGATGTGTTCTCGGAGTTTTTTGGTGAAGTGGAACGGTGTAGTGATGTGTGGCAAGTGCCAGTATGTTCAACAGTACACGTCTAGATACCGCACGCGTCGATAAATAGGTAATTCTGACTAGGTAGCTTGTTTGCAAAGCTTGTATACGAGAGTATATTATAATAATTTTAAAAATACAAGGAACTTTTCATGCAACTTAAAAAACATATGACGAGGCTTCTTACATGTCAGAATTCGGCTAAACTCGAATATAATGTGAAATAAAAAAATAATTTGAGAAGACTTTCACTGAAATCACAGTGCAGGCAACAATCCGACGTCACTAGCCGGCATGTGAAGACACGACATATAGTCCCTTACTTATAAAAATATCTACGCGCTTCTTATCTTTATTTCACCTTTTAATCTAGTGGCAGCATATTATAGGCTGTTAAACGGAAGGTCCTGTTTTCGATCTCCATGTGGGGTAAAGCAATTTTTCTAATTTAAGTTGCCTGGGACTGAATCCCCAAAAGGGGGATTACATATTAAAGTGGGATATTTGGCAAATAGAAAGAAAGTAAACCAAATATTAAAAAACACTGACTTCAAGGTGGTCGCAGACGCGTGGCCCTTGTGGGGATCCTTGCGGACTGCATGCGGCCGAGTATTATGATTTATGAATTATGATCGTCTTTTTCCCGTGACAGTCCATCTAGACAGTACACGTGGCAGGTGGCAACTTGCCTCCGTTACACTGTACACACCATTATGTCGTTCCCCACAATTAATACTGGAGTTCTGGGAACACACGCGCGATCCCCTGGCGCCTGACTGCACGAAAATCGATACATTATTTATTTGTGAATATAGATTTATGAGATATACCTCGTATTAAGGATATGGAACTATTTCTGTATCATATTGTGTCAGTGACGTGCATATACATGCCGATCAAGGTAGACAAAAATCTTACACAATTATTTTCATCAACTCTTGCGACACCATCATAGTGATTATAATCTCTGTGTCGATTGAAAACATAATTCGAGTATTGCTATTTTAAAAATCTGTATTTAGTCATAATTTAATTTTTTATTTATGGAAATAGCAAATTGTTAGGGTAGACATTATCTCTATGTCTATATGGACACGCCACTGTATTGTGTGGACGACAGCATGGCAACAGTCTACGTATCTAACAATCTATGTTTCGTATTTGAATCGGTATAAAAGATAAGGATGCTGACTAATTTATTTTCAATAATTATATTTATGTAGGTCAGAACAAAAACTATTGAAATAAAAAAAAAACTTTAAACCAAGAAAAAGGGGCCAAACACGTGGCCAAACACGTTGGTAGTGACCAAACACGTGACGTGACCAGCCATAACGGTACGCGCATTCAAAATAGACGATTCGATCCCGGATTTTTTCCTATCCCGGAGTCACGGAATAGTTTTGGGATTTTTTTGAGTGGTAGCCACACTGTAGACAGTTACGTCTACAGCACGAATGGGCCGGCTCGACCGGTTTGATACCACTGTCTCACGGAAAACCGCCGAAAAGTGGCAGCTTGCTGTCACGTTTCATTCGGTGAGTGAAATTTCCGGTGACACAATTTCCTCCTTCCTTTCCCAATCCCTATTTCCCTCCTTTTAGGTTGGCAACGCACCCATGATTCTTTTAGAGTCTTCACTTGCCATCAGGTGACCCATCAGCTCGTTTGTCAGTCTGTGCTGTAAAAAAAAATAATGGATGGGTAGTGGAAATCCATTTCAAAGCTTTACACCAGCCCCTACCCACCCTTTCTAAATGAGAAGCGATAGGTTGATATCCACACTGCGTGCCAACGCTTGTTCATTGCAGACTTTATAAAATATGAATTACTGCCGCATTTTTCAATGTATTTTATGGAGTTTTTACAGAAAGGTTTCTTTTTCGTACTATTTACTATTTTTTTTTTTATTTATTTCAATTAGCACTACCACATCATACATATTAATCATAAAAGAAAAGAACAAAACTTAAATAATACAATCCATTCAGATATATATGATAATTTTGGCGTACTATTCTTTAACAATTTACAAAATCAAGCATTGGAAGTTGGCCAGTTATTATTTTGTATTCTACCCAAGTGCGTCAAATCAGAACCAGTTTTTCCTACCCTAAAATCTGTTAAGGTCTCATTAGAATTCGGCAGTCATCCGCCTCGCTTTCCGTCCGGATCTACAAAAACAAGGAAACGACATCTGCTTATTTGCACGCTTCGACAGCTTATTGGACAAGGCTTCAATAATGTTACTGTACATACTGTAGGGTATAGAATTACTCTTAGCTTTATGGTTTACACCGCGATTTTTATCGCAAGCCCCAAATGCACAAGCCTTAGGTCAGCTAATGTAGAATTTCATCGAGAACCTTAATATGGGGTGGGCGCAAAACACTTTTTCAAGTAGGTTGGAGAAAGAATTTGGCTAAGTCTTTAAGACTGGCTGCCTGCCTGACATCAACCCCCTCTGAGGGATCCAGTCTCGGGCAAATTAAATTAGAAAAATCGCTTTGCCCGACCTGGGCACCGAACCCACGACCTCCCGGTCCACAGCCCATATCTGCTGCCACTAGACCAAAAAGGCGACGACGAATGTCATCGAGAACCATGAACGCGATATTAGGGGACTTAGCAGCTCTAGCACCAGTTTTAAGACTTTTTAAACGATGATAAGTACCTCTAGTAGCGCAAAATAACAATGAACTCAAATAAATGTACGGAAAATGAAATGGAGGAAAAGAAAACTCAGTCTAACTTCTTAGTTAGACACATACGAATGAATATTCTGAATACGTCACGTCGTTAATCTTTATTGTATTGCAATGGAACACAAGAACACTTTATGGATACTCAGCTGTTTAAAAGTATGCACAGAGATACAGCTAAAAGGAAGCTCAACACATAAAGAGACACAACATTAAACATTACACATTTGAAAGTAAATACTATGTTACTATACTATACGTATTACGTCCTTAAAGTTAACATTGTCAAAGCCCTTAAAACTCCTCTAAAGTGGAACACTAATCGATTACGAAATCAATTCGAAACGTAAATGTAATTCTATCAGTGAAGTGACCCGATCTCGAGCCGACTCCCCTCGTCTCCACGTGACAATGGGACCAAATAAAACGTACGCAAGTCGCTCGGCTCGGTGGGCCGGATCGGGCCGGGCCGCGCCGGGTCGAATCAGGCCGGAGTGGGCCGGAGCAGAGTTTATTGCCAATATATCACGTCTGCCCGGTGATAATTCAATTTACTGCCGAAACGTACTGATTAAACCGAGATAAAACGAGCCGGTTTACGAGCGAACTACGAACAGCCTTGTTTTAAATAAAAGCTTTCCTATTTGGTTGAGTATTTGCTAAATTGAGGAAGGTGTTTCCCTAATGAAGTTTCTATTCACTACTGAAATCAGAATAATTGGGTTTGTAAGGTGTTAACAGTTTACTCGTTTATTTTATTACTTGGTTATATATTTGATGATTATTTAGGTATATATACATTATATAATAAAAATCTTTTGTTTCCTTCTAAAACACATCTTGTCTATAAGAGGTACCTACTACATATTATGCGTATGTAGAGTAACGGTATACGATTACACGAATTACCATGCTAAACCCAATAGTCCCACACAGAAAACCTGCCAGTAGAGTATGAGATGCGCGTCTTGTGTTGTCTTACCAGGAACTGCGGAAGACTTTAGGGCTCACAACAGCCTGACCCGAAACAAATACAAAACACGCAGAGATATACATATTAATGTTGCACAACATCTTGGCTATGCTTGTGATATGTTGCTTATCATCGTCGGTGAGGATCTGAATGTTATGCAACATCGGATTCCACAGTTCGTTATTTAAATTATAAACTTTATCAATGCATTAATCATACATGACGGTCCGGGAGCTTTGTGATTTGTGGTAATGATCAGTGAGTCCCGGGCGTGTGTCCAGGACGGAAGCGCCGCCCTATCTAACCGGACTAGGGGCCCCCAGGGACTACTACACAGCTACATCACTATAAGATTTATTATCAAGGATCCAGATTTAGTGGTGTATGACGAGATTTCTATAAAACAATATTTTTGGTTATTAGTCGACAGTAGTAGACAATTAGCTTATAGTATGATGACCGACTCGAACGAGGCAGTATCACTTTCACACAGAAAATCTATTGGCATTGTTTTGATAGTTTCATTAAGAAATATAATAGTTATTGTTATTAATACTTCAATATGAATCAGATCTTTAAAAATATTTGTCCATTTTATATCATATGTGACCGATTTTGCCACTTGCGCGCAGGCGACTCATAATTCGCAATCTGCTACTTACACAATTTTTATACCTCTATACGGGAAGTATACGAGTAACGAGGGGGAAAGTGTGCGGTATGGTGAGGAGGGGCCGCGGAGGAAGGGAGGGGGTTGGTATCAATCTCCGCTCATGAGCGATCGCTCCGTATCGAGGTGTCGACGTTAATGGCGTTTATCTTGTTCCGATGATCGCTCGTGCTTGCGGATGTTCATCAATTCAACACAATGTAATAAATAATACAAACGCTTTTATTGATAATAGTCATCGAAGTTTAGTCGCCGCTGCCCAGGGTCTAGTGCTAGCGTATATGGGATATGGACCGGGAGGTTCTGGTTTTCATTCCCACTTCAGTAACCCTAGTACGAGTTCATGCTTCTCGAAAACTATGATAGTTATCGTTAAATCTCTATACATTTATTTAGTTCATTGTAGTTTCCGCAAGCGGCGCTACAAGTCGAATGTATGGAGTTTTAACGATAACTATCATAGTTTTCGAGAAGCATTAACTCGTACTAGGGGTGCTTAAAGATGTTTTTCGAACACGACTTCACGGGACTGGATCCACAGGAGAGGGGTTCAGGTCACTCAGACAGCCGTTCGTAAAAAACAAGCCAAATGATATCTGCAACATGCTTAAAAAAGTGTGTCGCGCTGATCCCACATTGCGATATATAAAAAACAATAACCCGCTAATTTGCTTCGCCGTAGTCTTGTAAAAGTATAAAAACACCCGAGTGCAGTAGCAGTATCATTCATTATGCGGTATATTTATGATATACTCCCACTTGTAGTGACCGTGAGGGGCTATGAGTACACATCCCACTTCACACAGTTTGCACTCTGCTTTACTTTCCAGGACATACTGTATAGCCAGCCTTATCCCATAAACAGTCACTGTCGGCACTCGGCTCTCAACTCATAACAGTCGTAGATGAGCGAGGATTTAATGAAAACCATTCATAAAAACGCTGTCGACATTATTTTCCCATTTCTCCGTGTATTTAAACGTTTAATAACCCTTAACCACCCGTCCCCGCCCGCACCCTCGCCGCGGTGGGGGAATTTTTCACCAGTAATGTACGTACATATTTCGGAATAGTGAAGAGTGATGACGACGGATAACGTCGATTAAATGGTTAGAAGCTCTTCTAAAAGAGTTTTGAACTGTATAAATTACTAAGTTTACTTTTTTTATAGCAGAGACTGGCAAACGAGCAGATAGGTCACCTGATAGTAAGTGATCTCCACCGCCCATAGATACCTAAGCCAAAAAAGAATCATGGGTACGTTGCCAATCTAAAAGGAGGGAATGGAAGGGGAAGGAAAAGGGATGAGAGAAATGCGCGACCAGAAATCTCACTCACCGAAAGAAACGCGACAGCAAGCTGCAACTTTCCGTCGGTTTTCCGTGAGATAGTGGTATCAAACTGGTCGAGCTGGCCCATTCGTGCTGTAGACGTAACTGTCTACAATGTGGCTCTACCACTCAAGATAGACACTACATTTTGAAATTAACTTTTGCCATTAAGCTTTTGATACACAAAAATACTGTTCTCATTACAAGAAATAAAAAAAACAGATTAGATACGAGTACATAAAATAAACAATAAGGGTGTAAAACATAGTATATACTTATATGTAGCTAACCCCATATTGTAACGTAATAGGTACATTATACATATGAATGTAGTTGAGACAACGAAGTTTAGCGTGGTGCGTGAGCATGACAGACTCATAAACACAGGGTCATGTGACAAATGTGCAGTCACACTACTCAATTTAGTTTGCGGGCTGCCGCAAATGACAAATATCCAGATCTAAAATATATCAAGAAAATGCTTAGTTAACTTTGTTACATAATATAACTTTTTTTTTTTTTATATTGTTCATAGCCATGGATACAATGTCCTTCAGCCGTATACTTTTTATTATTTATTACACTTTGTTCCCTATATCTAAGTTTTCGCAAGTGCATTGAAGTCGGATGTGTTCGATTTCAAGGCCCTGCTGGAGTTTTGGCGTCAATTCTTTCCAGTTTGATGCTTTTTAGACGATTTTCTCGCAGCGGAGGAGTCGAACATGGTCGACCCATCAACCCGACAAAAAGCGTCCAAAATCACTTATTTCAAAGCTTCCACATACTGTCCATCTTCGTTGATGTTTATCGCTTAGATTCACATCACATTTAAACCACAAGCACAACTTTAGACTAGAATATGAAATCATTAAAACAAGCGACCACCCGCACCGTCAGAATTCCCGCCAAAACTCACATAATATAACTTGTTACTAGTGTTGCCAGATCTATTGTGTGAAATATCGGAACACAAGGTTAAAATGATCGGGACATAGGTTTTCTAATCGGGACGTTACCGGCCGGTTAGTGCCTATATCAAATAAATCAAACTAAAATGAGTTTTTTATGATATAATCAAACTATAATGGGTTTATGACATACAACCGTAATATTTACCACTTTGTTGGTAAATGATTATGAGCGACTGTTAAAATTTTCTATTAAAGTACATGCTAAGAAGGATAGTCACAAATCGGGACATTCGGCGTCCCGATAAAGGGTAAATCGGAACAGGTCACCACACCCCTGAAAATCGGGACGTCCCGCGCAAATCGGGACATCTGGCAACACTACTTGTTACTGTTTTCTTAGAGGCAAACCTATTTTTCCATTATGTTTTACGTGTTTTTTAGTTAATCTATTCGATATTGTACCTCTCTCATCCCTAGTAAAGTAATTCAAATCAAACTTCGGTACCGCGCGCTCGCATCGCTCCCGCTGTGGCGGAAAAGCGAAAAAAGCGTAGTGACGTAATGGCGCGCGAGCATTAGGCGTAATTGTTTTGTAAATGTGCGCGGCTCGTGAGACGAGCGAGCGAGCGAGGAAAAGGCATCATTATTGTCGCGCCATTACATCGAAAACTCGAGCTATTGAGACGGGCCTAGAGGACGCGCGTCCGGGTGGTAACGTCGTGGAACAAAGATACAAAAGTAATTAATATGAACCATTCACAGACGTAAAAAAAAAGATGGACGGAGCGCTATTATATTTATCAACACATAATGGTGGCGACTGATCGAATGAGCCGGAAACCCTACTTCACTTTCAATGTTCCAAACGCTCCATCTTTTTTTGCATCCGTGGAACCATTATTATGTCCTGGTCCACGTGTTTTTTCGAAACAAAACACTCAAAACGCCTACACAAAACAAGGTTTTTCATTATCTCCTTCTCATGTAACTTTTCTTTCTTTCTACCTGCCCTTATCCCACCTTAATGTGGGGTCGTCAACAACACACTTTTTCAAATCATGTTGTACAGAGGATTTGGCTTAATTTTTACGACCGGCCGCCTGCCTGACGTCACCCCCTACGAGGGATCCAGTCCCGGGCAAATTAAATTAGAAAATTTACTTGAAAATTTACTGGGAATCGAACCCAGGACCTCCCGGTCCACAGCCCATACATGCTGCACTAAACCAAGGAGGACTCCTTCTCATGTAACAATAGACAAAAAAAACATAGACAAAAAAATTTTGAAAGACCACTTGTTTTGTGTAGGTGTTTTTTTTTGTCATATGTGTTAGTGCAGGAGAAGCGGCTTTAGAAAAACATGAACCCGGTGCAAGCTTGATGTATCACAATCAGCCCTAAGATTCTAACTCCCTTGGAAGTGATTGACAACATAATAGTAATCATAACTCGGCAATCGAAACGAAATCTTTGGTTAAAAATGTAAAAATTACCCCTAAATATTATAAACTATAACGGATATATCCATTACACTGTGTAATACAGTTAGATAGTTTTCCCCAAAACCGTGTTTTAGGCAGCAGCCCGCTGCGTGTGCACTCGACAGCCCAATGAGCCGTGAAAAGCTCGCTCTGGGAGCAGTGAGTACGGCCAAGTTACTCGCCTACCGATGAGCGAACAGTAGCGTCCGGTCTATATAACACGACACCTAAAGACTTACCATATTTTGGACTAATAAATGAGTATTATATACGAAATAGTTAAGGTAAATAGGCCGCTTCCAACAGGTCGATCTGGAAATCTTTGGGGGTGGCCTATTTCCAGCCATGTCCTGTGGCTAATGATGATGATACACAGAAAAGAATTCAAATATTGCCGGTACATTCATCAGCTTCCTTTCCGGAAAAAAATCTCCTCATGATTGTACGCCATATTGGGTGAATTCGTAGGTAGTAAGAATTTACATAAGTTTAAGAAACATAGGATCGTTCTGCATCCAGCAGCCCGAGCAGGAAAATTTCTGACAACCGTAAATGTATTCATGCTCGATGCGCGTCTATGAAATTTGTATGAAATATTAATCAAATGTCATCAGTGCGCAGCGAGTTTACATTTACATTAGTTTTTCGTGCTCGGGCTACTGGTAGAGCGACGACTTGCGGCGCCAGAGACTCGATACAACGAATTAAAGACGTACTTTATTCATCAATTGTAAGCATTAGGTGAAGCAGTAAATGAGTGTAGAGTAAACGACGTGAATATCATCATATCACATATCGGGGTTCAAAACTAACTCAAGTCGTTATCTATATTATTTATAAAACTCTTATTTTCTTTCTACCTGCCCTTATCACCCCCTCTACCGCACATCAGCAGGTGTACCTATAATGTTACCTATATTATAATGTATCTTTTTTCCTGTCGATGTATGTGTGTGTAGAAAATAAATGGTTTAATGGTTTTAAAGAATGTGGTGTCGGCGCAACACACTTTTTCAAATATGTTGCTATAAGCCATAAGGATTTAACTAAGTGTTTACGACCGGCTGCCTGCCTGACGTCAACCCCCTCCCCCCCCCCCCTGAGGGATCCAGTCTCGGGAAAATTAAATTAGAAAATTCGCTTTACCCGAACTGGGAATCAAACCCACGACCTCCCGGTCCACTGCCCATATATGCTGACACTAGACCGAGGAGGCTCTTATAAATTATAAATTGCCAAAGTTCAGATAGGCGGATATTTGTTACTCAATCACGCCATAACGGCTGAACGGATAAGGAAGGAATTTGGCACAGAGATAGATTAAGTCTGGAATAGCATTCGGCTTCTTTTTATCCCGGAAAAATGTATGGTTCTCGTGGGTTCGGTTTGTAAATTAATTATCACACGAACGAAGTCGCGCGCAACCAATAGATTAGACTAATGAATAGATCGCAAAGTTTCTATTACATTACCACTATCGCAATTATTCTGGATCTCTGTTGCTCTACAGAGTACAGACTACACGTCATTATGGTTCATTATCACAGTAATGACGCCATCAATCAGGCACCATCGATGCTGTATGATACATCACAATAATGTCTCATGGGGTCAGGGCGCTATTAACTCTCGTTTGGACACATTGTTCTGTGCATGTAGAGATCGCTTCACGGTCGATAAATAGTAGCGTGCATTCCATATAGACATAAAGACACTGTCTACCCTGACAATTTACTATTTATAAAAATCTTGACGAACACAATTTTCAAAATAGCAACACCCGTCTTATATTTTAAATCAAAATGGGATGTATTATGATAGTAGAAGTGATGTAAAAGTTGAAGTAAATAATTTTGCAAGTTTTTTGTCTACTCTGATTAGAATGCTTGTGCACGTCACTGTCGATAAACTATTGTATCTGAATCCAAATCAACAGATCGAATTTTGGTGACCCGGTCCATTTAAACAAAGCAACATTTTATAGGCTTTAACTTAATTCATTATTCTATTTGGCTTATTTTGGGAAATTATATGCAAATATTTTGGTCGGTCAAAGTATGTAAGACGTATCTTACATACTCCACACCGTAGTGTGGTGTCGCTATATATTTCAGAGAGTGAGAGGATCAAGGGACACATAGAGAGTCGTATTAGAGTCCTACACAGTCTTCATGGGCAGATCTATAACCATAAACGTTGTAAAGCTTTCGAAACGTCGGGACTAAAAATAATAAACTGCTAAATAAAATAAACTGCTATACAATCCATAAAAACTAGTTTTGTTTCAATATCTTATTTAATTTTGAAAACTCCAGTCACGGCGTCTGAAATGAAATGAAATTATTTATTAATCACGTAGGCTAATAAATATTATAATAATTAATAATAAAATATAACAAAACAATTATGTATATTTTAGGATAACAATAATTAGTCAATACTTTAGTTATGGCACTTTTTTTTAAATATATTTGGAACAAATTTTTAAAATTATAATTCTACTGTATATTATTTCTTAAGCATAAAAGTATACACATATACGGTAATTATATCAAAAAATCTATTTTTTATATTTTGTCTGTCTGTTTAAAAAAATAAATATCCACGCGAACGAAGACGCGGGCAACAGCTAGTATTGAAATATAAGGGGCTAGTACGGACCATGGAAGATTCTGGAAGAGTCTGGTCAGTCAGTCCCACGTAAAATGTAAGGTTTAACAAATGTATAGGTAGTACGTATTATTTAAATACGTTACATTGTAGCGATCGCTTACTAATTGAAGCACAAAGTAGTAAGCACCGTAACTCTTGATTACAGTTAATAATCATGATCGGAGACCAGCTGCGTGTAATTCACTGCAAAGGCTTTGCCGTTTCCGCACTCTCTACAAAAACACACAATTATCGTATCATTTGGGCGCGAGATTTCCGCCCAGTTCCAGTTCACTGGTTCCATCAACCACATGTCACTCTGTACCTCTCTGTGCTCTTGAACTACTGTGCACTCCAGAATTGATCCATTACACCTTATTGCAGCGTCATAAAACTTAAATTAGCTAAGCAATTCGCTACTTAAAATGCAAATATCATGTTGTTTGCAAATCCATTGTGGTATTTGATAAATATTTCTTATTTGATACTCAGTTTTAAATCTTAAATATAAAGTTCAAAATTGTATACGTTGACCTCAAAGGAGAATACTGTCTCAATTTAAAATGTATGGTGATATTGAACCTTAAAGCTGTAGTAGTAAGGTTGATAATATTATTGGTATTGCCAACCTTTTGGGGTTCGACATTTTTATGGGGAATTTATACCCTCTGAAGTTTTTCGTTTATCTCAGTGTAATTCGGTTAGAGCCAAGATTATTATTGTAAAATAAACCATTTTGCTTTGGCAGTATTTTCACTCTGGTTTATATACCGGGTGAGGAAAATTAATAATATTAGGCACTATCGCTTTGTTGGTGTCTATTTTATATTTCATAATGCTACAAAACTACTTTTGAAAATCAAATTATAATTGTCAAAGTGTAGTTTATTGTGTCTGGTTTATTTACCAAATGTGTGTATGTTATGATTATGTTAAGGTGACCGACTGTTTCATTTGCCCCCTCTGTACATTTGAACTAGGGGGACAAAACATCCCATTAGTGTTGGTTGAACTACTTAGAATGAGTCTGACCACCAACAACTCACAGCAAGCATGCATCAAATCTTCAGATCGACCAACAGGTCGCTGGATGCAGCGCTGGATGCTGAGTGCCTGTGATATGTAGCCCCAGCACGAAAAACTAATGTAAACGTAAACTCGCTGCGCACTGATGACATTAGATTAATATTTCATACAAATTTCATAGACGCGCATCGAGCACGAATACATTTACGGTTGTCAGAAATTTTCCTGCTCGGGCTGCTGGTCTATCTGGAAATCTTTATAGGAGGCCATTGTCCAGCAGTAGACGTTCTGTGCCTGACGATGATGCGTCAGATTGCTCCTCCGTCTTTTATGGAGAAAACGACTGTTGGGCTAATTAGTAACTATACTAGTACTTAAACACAGTGACGTGCAGTTTATATAGACTGACACTGTCTATCTTGACGTCCCTGAAAATTTCATATTTTCAAAAATCTTGAAAAAAAATCGTGACCAAAATCAATTTTCAAAATAGCAGCACCCGGCTTATATTTTAAATCAAATTAGGGATGTATTATGGTAATGTAATGATGTAAATGTTGAAGAATAATTTTGTAAGTTTTTGTCTCCACTGATTGGTTTGCACGTGTACGTCACTGCTCAAAACATACACATGATACATTCTATGATCAGCCGACACAATACAAAGAATAACAAAATAAAATATAAAAGGTACGTTACAAAAATAAATAAAGCACACACGTACGATCTAAGTCACGGCTTGACCTAGTGCAAGATAGTTTGTAGATACATGACGCGTCGTTTGAAATAATTATGTACAGCAGAGATATGGCGGTAGGCTCGCCCCCTACCAGACCACAAATGAATATATGCTCGAAGAAATATGGATGTTCTGTTTCGACTCTGCCTTCGGAGATTCAGGCGTGAGCAGAGCTAACAAACAGGTGGATGTGCTGATGGTAAGTGATCACCACTCGTGAACTGGTACACGATAGATTTCTACCAGTTATGTTATATTGTATGCATATTTACATTGTGACAGCCTCCGTGAAGCAACGGGCGAGTAGCCGGCTGTGAAGCGAGAGGCCGTGGATTCGATTCCCGCATTGAGAAAAAAAATTGTGTGGCCCACAGATATTTGTATCAAGTCTGGGTGTTGTGAGACCGAAAGTGTCTCATAGTCTCTGACCCCATTATACAGGTTATACCTAGCGTGGGGTCAGGACTAGGTGTGTGACTGTTGGGTGTGTAATTTATTTTTAAAAAGCTATAAGTAATATCTTTGTATGTACTATTGATCAAATATAGACCCTTATGAAATCGAATACTGTTATTAGATCATGTTACAAAAATACTGATTTCCTATACTACTAGGCTCTCAAGGTGAGGCAGCATTAATTCCGTCACGGTTAGTGTTTAGTTGTGAGCTACGTGACCAGATACGTTATAAAACATGATAAATAAATCAAGACACAATAAGGAAACACAGAGACAGGTAATATCTCAATAGACTAAGTAGATACGTGCTCTTTGTTTGGGAAATCACTTCCACGATAGTTGCTAATGTTTAGGTTAGCGCACACGATCAGTCTCGACTCTCGACTCTCGATTGACGCACGATTGGTACTTGTCACAAGTCGGTCTATGAACATTGATATAATGAACGAAAGTGGGTGAACTTTTCAAGATGATTGAAATAAGTATTTAAATAATAAATACACCCAACACACCTAGTCCTGACCCCCACACTAGGTATAACCTGTAACGTGGGTATCAGTAACTATAAGATCCTTTGGGTCTCACAACACTGACTTGTAACACCTATCTGTGGGTCACACATACATTTGTCTCAATGCGGGAATCGAACCCGCGGCCTCTCGCTTAACAGCGGGCTACTCGCCCACTGTGCCACGGAGGTCATTGGTCATTGAGCTACTGTAGACTATTCTGCCAATTTTAGTATCAATATTATACGTCAAGTTAACTTGAAATCAAAACTGACGGTGTGTAATAACACTCTTTTTCTAAGTGAATGGAAAAACATAATGTTTACAAAAAATAATGAGCAAGCTTAGTGAGGTGGAACACAGGGCGTGTGCTGGCGTGTGAGTGAGAGAGTAGCGGGAAAGAGGGGAGGGAGACGTATCCATCAAATTAGCGAGCAAATCATCTTTCAGACGAGTGAGAGAAACTGAAACTGGATCACTGTCGGTAGATAGTGACGTTATCGCAACCATCAATTTAGTAATTATATCGATAAAAGCATGATTTGAGAATTTGACGATAATTGACAATATCACATAGTTGTGGAGTGTATTTTTAAATTAGAGTCGAGTCTGAATTGACAATTAAGCGGTAATAAGTAAAACATCATTGTAGGAGTTATCCAGAATATAGTCAATGTTGAACATTTTTTTTTCTAACTTTAATCATTTATAAAATTCTTGACGCATATTCTCACATTAAATAACGTAACCTCTGCAGCTACAATAATATTATGGACTCTGTCATTTTTGAAAATCGAAAATTCCTTCCCATCACATATTTATGGACATAAACTATATAGTAGAATTGCTAATTAAACGGAGTAAACTGACATTTCGAATGTTGCCACTTTTTCATGAAATTTAAATAGTGCTGCGGTAAAAAGATCAAGATCATTAAAGCATTTCAATTCAGTGAACCATTTTATTCTTTCATTTTCTAAAGGCCAACTCAAAGTCGTAATTCCGGCCTAATGTGTGATTAGTACTGCACGTCTATTGAATTATAGTCATAGTAAATTACTGCTTGCTAGGTTTTGGCACGTCTACTGAAATTATAGTCATAGTTCATTATAAACAAAACTTACAAAAGCTATGAATTTGCCCAACGATATTATTCTCAAATAATAAAACTAATATTTGTAATTTTCATTATTATCATTTGGCGTATCTATTGTTATTTTTTACGCAAAATTATTTACACAGATATTTAGTCGAAGGGTTAAGCTGAAATTTCTAAAAATACGCAATAAAATTCTAATTTTTCAAGTTAGTTCTGAGTTATTGTTTCTTTGAATGATAAAAATTGAACTAGATCAATCACTATGTTTTGAAAGTAAGCAACATTATTTTGGAAGATGACATTTCGATCTGTCAGTTTACTCCGTTTAATTAGCAATCGTACTATAGTGTGTATTTTTTCTTTTGTTTCAGTTCGCGTGGATGAGGAGAGGAGCAGCTCATCGTGAGGGACACGCGTTTCCATAAACAGTAACATAAATGCATGTCGCTACTTTCTTCCTTTCTACCTGCCCTTATCCCACCTTAGTGTGGGGTCGGTCGGGTCGGGAATCGACAGCCCATTTTATGCTGCTACTAGACCAAGGAGGCGACTAAATGCATGTCGCTACACTACTTATCATTTTTATTTACACACATCCTAAATCCTGACTAGCGCACTTTACGACGAAAAATTAAATATTACGTCACATAACGGCCATTTATTTCACTCGTTTCTTTGTCCCTCAATTCAGAAAAAAATACTAATGCCTAATGACAGTAATATATCATTATCATTAAATATTCTTGAGTATTCTGAGTGAGAGTACTCATAGTATTTACGGTAGGTAACGGCTTAACCCCCGATATTGTGCTCCTGGCATTCATAAAGTCCACGGTCAGCGGTCAGCGGTCACTGCTTACCACCAGGCGGGCCGCT
This sequence comes from Clanis bilineata, assembly GCA_036417725.1. Classification (NCBI taxonomy): domain Eukaryota; kingdom Metazoa; phylum Arthropoda; class Insecta; order Lepidoptera; family Sphingidae; genus Clanis; species Clanis bilineata. The sequence goes on along the minus strand of CM071139.1, from coordinate 192,103 downwards.
AGCTCGAGTGGCCACTTCGACAATAAAGAAAATTTTGGGTTCTAGAATACAAAAGACTTTGGAATATTTATTAGTCTAGTAAAGGGAAGGCTCCACGTGAAGTCGTAGGTCAAGTCCCATGACAGACAATCGCAATTTGTATTTTTATATAAAACACCTGACATGAGTTGCCCGGAGTAGGACGAGAGACTCGCCCTCTATCTTATGAACAGATGTAAACTCGGTGAGATGTGAGTTTTCTTGTTCTCTGGTTCACCACTACTTATCCTATGAAGGACATAAGAGTGAGCATATTGTTTTTTTATGTTTATTCTGTGTTATTATCTATCGACACTATCCCCTCACTGAGCACGCACTACATTAGACGAGTGAGTTGGGCAGACGTAGCGACTACCGTCACGCAACAAGTCAATTTACTGCCGCCAGACTACCTACCGAGTGTGTGGGGGAGGGGGAGGGGGGATGGAGCGATGCCCAGAAACATATCTCATTACCATAATAGATAGAGTGAACTGTCTCATCTGGTTACTGTCTTGTTACAGATTAGAACTAGATACTCCTTTAACATATATAAGCTCACGTCTGTATCCGTGAAGTAAGTAGAGAAAATTGAGAATTATAGCACTCAAAAACTCAGCGTACTTATTTCCGTTACTTCATGTGGTAGGGGGCGAGTCTACCAGGTACAAATTATAACTTTAGTTAACCCACTCCTTTCTACCAGGCTTTAAACGCGGTTTATTAATGCCAGAATGGGAAAGTATAAAGACTCCCACTTCCCTTCAACATCGCTCTGTCTTACCTGAGCATGCTATAAGGCGATTAGCTCGCGTAACTTCCTTCGGAACGTCTATTCAAAATTGCGCTTTTTATTCGCTTTTTAAACTGCGCTTGGTTTATGTTATGCATGTTGCATTGCGTGGGTAGTGCATGCATATTGTCTTCTGTGAGATCAAGCACGTTTGTCAATCTGAACACAGCCTTACTTCCAACACATTCAAGTTCATCGGTATAAGAGAACCGGTATTGTATTACAGATTATGCAGTACATTATGGAGCGTGCCGAGTGTCAGCCGTCAGGTCAGGCCGTACAATATGCAAACTGGTTTAGAAAGCTGACAAGCACTTCGTTCGTCACATGCTGATATAGTCGTACAGATATGCATGTCCTGCCACACAATATTCATTCTTACTGCACACGAAATTAGGTGGTTGGATTGATGTGTGATCGCGATTAGACAAGCTGTATTGAGGAGCACAATATCTGGTGAAAGTCGCCCTTTGTCAGCCCGCGATCGAACCCGTGACCCCGCGCCCTCGCGTCGCCGAAATGTAGAAAGTGCAATACTACATCGATGCCTTATTTCTATTTGTACATATTATGTATAATGAGCTGTGGGACGGACAAACTGACGGACTTGTGTGTTAAGAATTTAACAAATAGAATATTATTGATCGATAATTACACTTTGTTGCCGTCACGATGTATTAAGTTTTTTAGGTTGAAACAAACAGGATTTTACTTAAAAACAGTAACACCTTTTATGGGAGGTTAAATTTTAATATAGCCTGAAATTTTAGGAAACCAGCGATTCCCCAATTTTTCTTCTTCTTGTTTATTACAAAGAGGTAAACCAAAATATCACAGCAACAGCAGTGATCCCTGTTAAAGGCCCCGCGCCCTACAGATCGCCCATTGCCGTTATACATTAGCCAAAATTGTTATTACCAGCAATTCATCCAATCCATACCATTTCCTGGAAGACTCCCCCCTAACCTCCCGCCTCCTACCTCCTCATCCGCCACTCACACATCAAAAATAAAGTGTTTGATGGTGGAGCTCCCTACGCGCTGCATCCACCAGCAATTTGTATAATGTCTCCATTTCCCGTAAACCGGCATTATAGTCATTAAATCGTGTAAATATGGCCCCTGAAATTATTTCCGAGCGGCCATGGACATCACGATCTACTTAACTGCCTTCATTAAAGGAACCGCTACAACACGTGCTGGTGGAGTGGTCCGGATTAGTCAAGTGGTCACTGATGTTGGCTTGAAATGGTGACAATTGGAAATGGTAGACTTTGTCATCCCTCGGTGCCTGACTGCCCCGACGACGTAATTATATTTCGGTAAGGCTACACCGTTCTGAGGTCTCGGTTCCATGACCGGGTCAGGTAAAGTTATATTGGGTTTTTTCAAGTCAGTATCAGTCCGGACTCCTATGTATATGGCGATAGCAATATGTGAATAGCAGCGATAGCTCAATTGGGAACGGTACGGACTGCCGAGACGAGTATCACAGATTCGAGAGCAACCCCAAAATGAAGCATACAGCTCTGACTTTTCTACATTAGATGTGTTTTCTTTGTGAATTATCGCTTCCTATAACGGTGAAGGAAAACATCGTGAGAAAACCTGCATATCCGAGAATTTCTCCACAAGAAATTCGAAGGTATGTAATGTCTACCAACCCGCATTACTGCGTGGTAGACTAAGGCCTAACCCCGCTCATTAGTAGAGAAGGCCCGTGCCCAGCAACGGGACAGTAATATTACAGAGCCAATATTTAGTACTCTTTATTTTTAAAGTTTTTTTTTAACTTTTTTAAATATATGCAATAAAAATATAAATAAATTTTAAAATATAGAAATATTCTCCTCCGATGGCGAGGCTCGGGACCCAAGCCACCGGCGGTTAGGACCCCAGAGTGAGGAACCTCCTCACAATTCGTGCCATATCCAGTAACGCTGCCTTCTGCATTTGGCTCTTGACCCAAACACCAACCGAGAGCCTCTTGAGGTGTTAGTCGAGTCTCATTAGTATCAAACCATGGGCAGAAATGACTATGGGAATAATGATTGTTGAATCCACATCCACATGCGAGTAACCTCATGTGCCAGGACACAGAGCCAAAATTATTATGACGATAGACTCGACCCCTATGACATCTGGCTACATTCGCGAAAGGGTAGGCAGAGAGCTAATATCTGAAGCATAGCAGGGGTGCGATCAGCGATGTAATTGCGCACCGGATATCGAATCACCGTCTGTAAAGTGGAATGTGCTGATGGAAAGACCGTGGGGGCAGGTTATTGTAAAATGAGGTGCGAGGTGGGATCTGGATTAATATCAATAGGATTCTCTTTACTATAAGGTGGGATAAAGGCAGGTAGCGGATAAAAACGCAGGCATATACCTCTAAGGGCAATGAGGGCAAAAAATCCATATACTGCAGCCCGAGCAGGAAAATTTCTGACAACCGTAAATTTGTATGAAATATTAATCAAATTTCATCAGTGCGCAGCGAGTTTACATTTACATTAGTTTTTCGTGCTCGGGCTACTGGTCTTATAATGAGTTTAATGTTCCCTTCATCAATAAAATAAGGGATATTTTATATTGTTTAAATAAGCTTTGGATAGAAACTACGCGGTCGTTTTTTTTAGTATTATAATAATTTTGAGCACTTCTGTATATTTCTTGCTGGTTCCCCGAAACCTACTGTACCGTTGAGTTAAATTATAAAAATAATTTGTTTACAACAAAATACTAAGAAGCAGTTGGTCGTAATCGCACCGGTAGCAAGGGTCAACGCACAACTGGTTGAGAACTGATCAAGCATACTCGCGCATCTTTATATTATGTAGGTATAATTATAATATAAATACTTAGATAAAATAATATCATCATCCCTCGGGGCAGTCGGATAAGAAATAGGTAAAATAGTCAATAGTATACATAGTCCTGACCCACACTAAGATCGAGTCTTGTGTCGTGGGTATCAGGAACCTAGAGAGACATTCGGTCTCACAACACCCATACCTGAGACAAATATCTGTAGGCCATACAAACATTTGTCTCGGTGCGGGAATCGAACCCGCGGTCTCTCGCTTCACAGCCGGCTACTCGCCCGCTGCGCCACGGAGGCTGTCACAATGTAAATTCAAATAATGTATGCTGCAAATAGTGTATTTTATATCACTTTACTTGTCAGTGGCTCAATGGATGAACCGCAAATGATTCGTCGAAATTAAAAATGAGAGGCTCCGGTGCGGTGTGGGAGCCGACGAGACGAGACTCGACGGTCGCTCGTGGTAGGATGTGCGGTCATATGGAGCCTGCAGGTACTGATCAGGTTACATCACCAGGCAACAGCGGATGTTCGCAATTCGCTTCAAAACTCGCCTTACTTTATTTCTTACTAGCTGTTTCCCGTGGATCCGTTCGCATAGAAAATTATTTGCCGGGATAAAAAGTAGTGTAGTAGTCACGGACGTAAAAAAAAGGTGGACGGAGCGCGAGGAACATTGAAAATGAAGCAGGGTTTATTTATAATATAATATTTTACAACCGACCGCCTGCCTGACGTCAACCCCTCTAAGGAGGGATCCAGTCCCGGATAAATTAAATTGAAAATTTGCTTTGCCCGACCTGGGAATCGAGCCCGGCGCCTCCCGGTCCACAACCCATACATGCTGCCACCAGACCAAGAAGGCAATGGTTGATATAGTATAATCAATATAGCTGTAAAGTAACTTTTGCGTGAAAGAATAACAAACATATACCCATACTCACAAACTTGCACGTTTATAATATTAATGTTGTTAATGTATTAATATAATAGGACCACCAAACAGCACTCAATACGGAGCCAGAGACACTCCGACACTCCGACACTCCGCAACCACGCTCGTCGCAGAGTGTCGCACACACGTGCGAAGCTGATATCCACATAGTTCATAGGACCGTAAGACACTCGGCAGCACCTGCTTTCTCGTACTCAAATGCAACAGAATACTCGAGCACACTGCACACACCCCACGCGGGCATACGCGCGAAAGTACTCTCGGCTCGGGTGTTGTCGCTAGATAGGAAAAATAATTAGTTAATAGACGATGAATGCAAAAAAAAACTTGAACATCGTGAAATTGTGCACAAGTGTCTTTTCCTAATGGATATAAAATAAAACTAAATTCATTTTTTAAGAATACAAACCATGCTTCTTTAAAGTACCTTATAATATAATTAATGACTTGTAGAAATTACGAGGCAATTATCATTAAAATGGAGGTTATGGAGTGGTGGCCATTATTACTGGCTGTTTCGAACCGTTTACACTCCTTTAGAACAGTTTATTAAAAGCCAAACGAGAAGAGCCCAAACAGCCGAGTCACGGTGATTTGCGCTTCGTGTTTTGGCTTCACTGAGAGAGTTAATGTTACGATAAAGCGTTTCAGTTTCTTTTATGAATATTTACGTAATTTTAACTCTATTACAGTGTTCCTATTAATCATTGTGTAATAAAATGTACAACTATATAATTTCTATGTAAATATGACTAAATCCATTGTGTAGTGTTCACTGACTACTTGAAACTTTTAAATAAACAAAGTACAAACCAACATGGTAGAAGTCTCCATGTCTGTGGACCCTACCCCCATAAGCGTTACCCGTGCCCATGAATGGCACAATAGTTAAACTGCAGATTTATTAAATCTAGACAGATTATACCTACGGCTACGCGAGACGACGCACGACACGACGCGATGCGACGTGACAATGTTACGTGGACTTGGATGTGGTGTGAACGATGTGTGCTCACATTGTCCTGTCGTAACAAATAGTTTTCGGAGCTAATCGTATAGCGCAAGAATACTAATATGTTGGAAAGCGACAGACGACATGGCGCGGAACCGCGCGGCGCGGTGTGGAGCGGTGTGGCGCGGTGTGGCGCGGTGTGGCGCGGTGTGGCGCGGTGTGGCGCGGTGTGGCGCGGTGTGGCGCGGTGTGGCGCGGTGTGGCGCGGTGTGGCGCGGTGTGGCGCGGTGTGGCGCGGTGTGGCGCGGTGTGGAGCGGTGTGGCGCGGTGTGGCGCGGCGCCGACGCGTCTGCTATACGAAGCACTACTTATCAATAACTAGATTTTGCCTTGACAAACATTCATCCCTCATTACATCCCTTTAGGGGATGAATTTATGCATGTATTATACATATAAACCTTCCTATTGAATCACTCTATCTATTAAAAAAACCGCATCAAAATCCGTTGCGTAGTTTTAAAGATATAAATATACATAGGGACAGACAGCCAACGGGAAGCCTTTTTGTTTTATACTATGTAAAGATAAAGAAGAAGACAATCGCCTCACAACAAAGTCCAGGTTCCATGTTAAAATACGAGTCTTGCGTCGCGTCGTGGACATCACGATCTACAAGAGACTTTCGTCTCACAACATCCAAGCTCGAGACAACTCTTTGAATCCTCGGAAAGCACATACAATAACTTTTTTCTCAAAAACAAGAAGTTCAAGACTAGACGGTTCAAAATTATATGGGTAATCACGCAATTTGCTGAAGCAAAAAGACATTTCGGGAAAAGTTATTTCACACTTTATGTGGAACTAAGTAAAAAACGATTTATAATAAACCCTTTACGTATGTATCATCAACTGTTCTCATTAGCCATTCACGAGTGATGTGCGCGGATTTTTACGACGCTCATCTCTCGCATATTGTATGTAGCTGTTCTCAGAAAGTGAAAACCCGGAGAGATGCGCCCAACTACTGAATAATGTATGCAAGTCAAGGAGGGAAACTTACACAAGCTCACGTAAATATAAACAAAATCATAAGCCCAGAAAGGAAAATAAAATGAAGATGAATAATTTTATGTCATTCAAATAATAAAAACTGGTTTCTGGAAGGTAGATTAGTGCCATAATTACACTTCTTTTAAAACTTTTGTGAAGTCAAGTCAACACTGACTTGTTATAAACATGGTTAAATGCTTTATAATCTAGTATCTTACGCTCGAATAGTCAAACCCTACTCAACTTTAACGGCTTCTTACATTAATTTTCGACATACAATTTTGACAGATAAGGCGGCCTTAAACGACATAAAGCGATCTTAGTGTATGACCATTCGGCGGTTAGTTAGTTAGAGTGATGTTAAACAGTGTCATATGAATGATCTGATAATTAAATGATAATTTGGTCACTCTTTAAAAAACCGGAGTGAGTGTTGATTTCATTGTAAATGTAATACATAATAATTATCAAATGGCACAAAATCCCATTTGAATCCAACAATAAAATGTGTGTAACATGAAGATTTCAAAGAATTTTGCGCGTAACGCCTATTGAATGTACCTTCCTCGTTAACAACACAAAGCGGGTTTTGTTTCCAATCGTTATAAAATAACTTCCAAAAGAGGATTAGCAGTTGAAAACCTCACGTGGCGGGTACGAACTTCTCCCCCCCCCTCCCACTCTCCTGGAACATCATACAATGAAATATGAATAACTCCTTTTGCGGACCTTCCGCGTCGACCGGACCCCCCCCCCTGTTGACCAGTAAGGCATGTATTCAGTTTATGCAGCTTTTATTTTGATCGCTTTATACGGCCCAATAAATATTGCGGTCTCGCTCTTTGGTAATTGATAAAACTATTGTTTTTAATAATTAAAATTTTGTCTTTTCTTTACGTTGACAAAGAATATGTATATTGTACACATGTTATAACATGCAATAACATGATAAAGCTACCGCGCCGGGGCAAACATGAGCCCAAGGTGAATTAGAGAACTAGAACACCGACATGGCGTTAAAACATTTTAAAAGTATTTTCATCCCTTCCTCTGATAGGGGTAAACATATCGCCATTATCACATTGACACCATACATCTCATAGTAATATAAAACCAAATAAATATTGTTATTTCCCGACATGAGATTTCAGAATTTATCCACACAATTACGCTGCTAGTGACTAGAACAATACGGAACATGACGTATATTAAATATGCCATGTTATCATATTACATTATAATGCCAAATTGAAGGCAATATTTAATTAAACTAGATTATCTTGTAAACAATAACAGTGTCCGAAATTCACATTCAGTTACGTTTGTTACGGTCCGAGACCCCACAAAACGGAGCTGATACCGCCCCTCTCTATTGTGTAAGCGTGAGATCTTATTCTTAACCCTTCAAAGAGTTCATTTAAATGAGAACAATTGTTAATTCGGCAGTAATCTGTGAGGAGAGGCGGTGATTAATTATAATGTAGCTTCAAACGAGGAAGGTCTACTACGATTTACATAATTAACCATACTGATAGGTATTATTTGAAATTACTTGATGGGTTGTAACTTTGTTGCTTCGTTGGTCTGATGATATTTTAACTAAGGGTACAAACTACATGTCTGTGGTTTAAGATTTTTATAGAAAAATCACATTTGAGTTGGCGGGGTGTTGGAGTTTGTGCCTTGCACAGACAAGTTCAATAAACTTCTACTCTGTGAGCCCAGGTTTGACTTATGAGGTATGGCAGCTGGCTCTGGCTCCTATGTACACATGTAGGGAAAGTAATTACTACTGCTAAAACCACAAAACATTGACCAAGCAGACCAAAATACATTTTATATCTCAATTTTGACTCGGCATGAGATTTGACAGATGTCAGTGAAGCTGAGGGCGCTAAGCATAGTCAGATCATCAGCCACGCTAATAACGTAGGTACCAGAACTAATTACCTCGCGGTGTAACCCCCACACGATCGGCGCGAGCCCGCGCTTGACACAAACGCTGCTTGAAACGTAATGTGCCGCGAGAAGGAGCGCCTCGTAAATAATTCATGAGCATCCTCCCTGTCTCTATCCCCTCTCCTCCTCAATCTGCTGTTTCAACTGCGAACAAATGTGTGCACTCGGTTTAATGTAAAACAAAGGGTGTCGAGTGGTGTGCGGAACAAGCAGCGAACATGTCCAACTCATGAGATCAAAATGGGATATTCACCGACTGATCTCGGAACGAGCTGCCGAAGCAGATTTCACAAAATATTATTTATTTTTACACATATAGACACACACCTATATCCCTGAAGAGGCGATCTAAGAACCCACATTTTACTGAGCTCATTTCCGTCCCATATGTGATAGGAGGCGAGCCTATCGCCCATCTTTATTTTGAAAATACAAAAACCAAACTTACTACTATTACGAGTATGTATTCTCTCACTAGCGAATCTCACTCAATTTATACGATTTAAAAATCTGTTTTGGTTTTAGTCGAACTGCTTCCAAACTCTCTCCTTCTTTAAATTCAAATATTGTACGATCAATGCACTTTTGGCGACAACAGTCGTTTAAAATCCTTAATATAAGGTTTGTTATATATTTGCGAACACATTACAATTCTGCATTTGTGTAAATAGTATAAACAGCATTACAGTGCGTACAGTCAACAGAGTAGCTGTGAAGTTAGCTGTCGTATGGCTGTCGCGAATCTCGCAATACTTTCCCTCTCTACATCCCCGTGTCTTGACCTTTGCTACCAGCAATTCATATTTAAAACCTGTACTAGGTTTGTGTATCCGCCTACGTCCAATCAACCGCAGAAATTCAATAAATAAAGTACACGACATGACCTTAAGATATCCACTGAGGTCTGAGAGTATTCAAGTGTAATGGAACGGTGAGGTTGTTTGCAATCGGTACTCATATTTACTTTAGAAACTTTCGTTATTGCCTATCCATGCCATAAAATGTTTCTAAAGACAAACCCACACTACTGCTTCGGTGGCGTAGTTTTATTTAGGTACGACTACCACTCTGAGATCTCGGGTTCGATCTCGTCCCAGCCGGGCAAAATAATATTGGGTTTTTTAATTCAGTATCAACCCGGAGTCTGGAGTTTGTGCGCGTATAGGTGCGTCTCCTGTCACATCTGGGACGGAACTAACCGCGGCGAATGTGGGTGTTCTAGTTCGTTAGTGCGACTGTGCCTACCCCTTCAGGGATACAGGTGTGAGCTTATGTTATGTTAAACCCACACTAAGATATATTGCGTCATGAATTAATTAAGATTTAGTTACTTAGGACTTTCTGTACCATTTCAAATTATTTAAATCAAATCCAAAACAAATAAAATCTCGGTGCAAAGATCTAATAACACTCCCAACTTCATTGACAGTCAGAAATTACAGAGCAATAACACACCTTACTACTTTTTGAAATTTCAACTAAACGATAAGAAGAGGCGCTGAGGGAACTTCTTCTCGTTTATGAGTACAAACACATGGTTGATTCATAAATAAATAAATAACTCAACCGCTGATATTACCATTTACCATTCATACTTGAATTTATTCACCAGTCACCACACGCATGCGTGAAGTAAACACTTTAAACCACGCTAATATTTCTACAGACATATTTACTAATTAGTTTAATATCTCCTTCATGCGGTACCGTATCGTTGTAATTCGATATTAGGGTATAAAAATCTTATATTAGAATATTCTATATAATATATCTTATATCATAACCTTATATTATTTTTTCTTTCTGCCTGGCGTTATCCTGACCTAGTGCCAGGGTCCGCCTTCGCATCGCCTTTCACTTCGCCTGCTCTTGAGCATAACAGTAAGACCATTGTCTCTCATATCATGCTCCAAAACGTCCTGCCATCATCTAACTTTATATTCTAAAGTCTAAAATTAAAGAACATGATGATGACAGGAAGACACTAACGGCCGGTTTCAATAAACGATCTCACTTTAGAGTGCAGATAGATCGTGATTATGAACCAATCAAATCTAGTCGTTTGACGGAGTCATGTCCAAACTGTGTTCTTATTGGCTAATTTTTGTAATCTGCACATTCGAACTGAGATTGATGAATGAAACCGGCCGTATGACAAAGACCGAGGCTAGGTGTACCTGTGTTATATATATTCAATCGCATTAACCGTATCTTTGTTTAAAGCCGCGATTTGATTATATTTTATTCGTGTTTTTTTAATGTTATATCTAAATACACAATTTTCGGCAGTTTGTATAAGTAAAACAGATAGATACAACATCCATATCCATGATCCATAAAAATGTTCAAAAACAAACGTTAGTTAATTCCAATATCGTTGTCCATCTTGGGAACCAAATGATATCTAACGATTGATTTAGTTCCTACTCTATTCTTTGTACCTGCCCTTATCCCACCTATGTATGTATATACATAGTCGGCCCAACACACAACAAAAAAAATAACCGATCGTCACTACTGTACGAAAATCACAACCTCCTTTGTTGTTAACACTCGCTTAGAATAGCATTAATCTAAAGGAATATCAGTATCTTGAGTTGTACCAAACATCGGGCTTCGCGTCGCGTCGTATATCACGAGAATGATAATATTAAGGATAATGAAACGTGACCGGTCGACATCGACGCGACGCCCCATGTCCCACTCTCATGCTACACAATAACACGGAGTAGAGGAGAGGGTAACTAACGGGGAGTGCAACACGCAAGTAAATTTTTTTTTCGTTTTTGGATGGATCACCAGATGGTAATTGATCTCTACCGCCCATAGACACCCAAGATACAATAAAAATCATGGGTGCGTTGCCAACCTAAAGGGAGGAAATGGAAGGGGAGGGAAAAGGGATTGGGAAAGAGAGGGGGAAAATGGGCCACCTGAAATCTCACTCACCGATCGAAACATGACAGCAAGCTGCCACATAGACGTTACTGTCTACAGCGTGGCTCTACTATTCAATTATACTATAGAGTAGTACAGGATTTCGGCACAACCACCAATCTTTCTTTCTTTCTACTTGCCCTTATCCCACCAATGTGGGGTCGCGTCGGCGCAACAGACCCGTTCAAGCATGTTGTAGAAATGGTTCGGCTTTGTTTCCACGACAGCCCGCCCGACGTCAATCCGCTCTCTGGGGGATCCAGTCCTAGGCAAACCAAATTAGATAAATCGCTTTGCCCGATCTGGCAATCAGAACCAAGACTTCCCGATCCAAAGCCCATATATGTATTATGCTGCCACTAGACCAGTGGCGTAACTATACAGTTCCGGGGCCGTGGAACATTTATCGGATGAGACCCTTTCGGGCGCACGGTTCCCTATGGTCAAGGTTTATTTGTCCTAGGGCTTCCTTCTGGTCTATACTGGAGGCTATGGCCAGGGGCCCGTGCCATTTTGCCGGAATGCCACCCTGTAGTTACACCACTGCGCTACACCGAAGAAGCGACAATGAATCACAACTAGCAATAAATACCCTACTTGTACTGTGATGTGAACTGGGGGTGTCGGGTGTCGGCTCACGGGTGAAGCACACGGACATAACACGTGTAAACTAAATTAACTATCTTCGAGACGTCAACAAAAAATAAATAAAACTATATTTTTTGACATAAAATAAGATGAAAATAACAATGATTTATACACTGATTTCTTAAGTTTACGTGAATATTATACATTGAAATAAAACTATTCTTACGGATTCTATCACGATTATGTTTTAATTATTATTCCCGACGTTTCGAAGGCTTTGCAGTCTTCGTTGTCACGGGTAAAGTTTTGGTCACGGGTCAGACTGAGGTGTCATTTGTCCAAAAAAGGTTAGAGTTACAATATCTACCATCATTAAAAATATACAAAATCAAAAAAGGTTAATTATTTGTGTTCCGATTTATGCAGTACGAGCTCACGGTGTCTTGAGTTAAATCAGTATGTAAACCAGTACGGACTGGAAATTGCAAATAAAGTACGCCGGTTGGAGAATTTGAAGACTAAGCGCGCAAGGTATTTGTCAGCCCTTAATTTCTTGAAGAGATGCCGCGATCATAATCTCATCCCTACGTGTGTGAAGATATCACCTAAGAAAAACATACGTGGGAGCGCTAAAATTCTAAACCAGGCAAGTAAAAAACTGTTACAAGCTACCATACATGAAGCTCGATCCGACCTACATTACTTAAATAATTGTGTTGAGAATACATCCAATGAATTAAAGACAGAACTATCAGCATTTGATTTCAAAAATTGCATTGACAAACTAAATAAACGAGAAACATCTAAATATAATGAATGCATAAACACATAATAAAATTTAATAAATTAACATCTAAATCGAATACCAAAGACAAAAATGATAGCAGTAACGGAACGCAAACTACCATAGACGTCCACTCTCGTGCAGCCAATGAACAACGCGCTGTGATTAATCTGTCAAAACAAACATTGGATGACAATACATTTCAGGTATTAAATAAAGGTTTAAATTTTGCTGTAACACCACGAAGGGTACCGTATGAAGACATTATTTGTAACGTAGAGAACAGTCTCTTCAAGAATAATTTAGCAAAGGAAGATTCGGAGGCAATTCGTCAAGACATCTCTTCATTATTACGTCGAACGAGGTTGCCCAAACTAAATCTTCCTAAACCACAATATATCGCGTTAAAGAACTTGCGATCAATGAAGGACCTAACTATTCTTCGTGCAGATAAAGGGAATGCGACAGTAGTAATGGATACGTCTGATTAAATATTAGCCCTGTAATATTACTGTCCCACTGCTGAGCACGGGCCTCCTCTACTAATGAGAGGGGTTAGGCCTTAGTCTACCATGCTGGCCTAATGCGGGTTGGTAGACTTCACATACCTTCGAAATTCCTGTGAAGAAATTTTCGGGTATGCAGGTTTCCTCACGATGTTTTCCTTCACCGTTATAGCAAGCGACATTTCAAAATGAAAATACACTTAACACAGAAAAGTCAGAGGTGTATGCTCCATTCTGGGGTTGGTCTCGAACCACCGACACTTGTCTCGGCAGTCCTTACCATTCCCAACTGAGCTATCGCTGCTTACGTCTGATTACAACAATAAAATGGAACAACTTTTGTCGGATGAAAGTACTTATAAAATAGTCAAAACAGACCCGACTAGCAAAATTTTAAAGGCCACCAGCTCTTTAATAAGCAATTACTCCGACTTATTGAGTCTCGACGTAAACTTACTCATCTCATCGTCAGCGAAATCACCTAAATTGTATGGTTTACCAAAAATACACAAAACAAATGCTCCGCTACGTCCCATTGTAAGTCAGATCGACACACCAACCTACAGACTGGCTCAGCACGTAGCAAAAGTTCTTTCACCTCTCAGAGGAAACACTAGAGCAACTGTGAAGGATTCATACCAATTTGTCAGTGACATTAAACACCTAAAATTAGCTGACAATGAAACTATGGTCAGTTTTGATGTTCAGTCGCTGTTTACAAGCTTACCAATACAAGACTGTATTGAAATAGTCTCTAAGAGGTTAACAGAGAATAACATACCCTTGGCATATGCAGACTTACTCAAACACTGCCTTACATCTGGCTATATGTTGTGGAATAATCAATTCTACGTACAAATTGAGGGCATAGCTATGGGCTCACCTGTATCTCCAGTTGTCGCCGACATTTTCATGGAGGAGTTCGAGGAGACAGCACTCAGCACGGCCCCGGTCTCACCAAGGTTTTACAAACGGTACGTAGATGATACTTTCACAATTCTACCATCTGATAAAGTAACTGCATTTTTAAATCACCTTAACTCCATTAATAACAAAATTCAATTCACAATGGAGTTAGAACATAATAAATCTCTTGCCTTCTTAGATGTTTTAGTTATCCGTAATCCTGATCAATCTTTGAGTCATACTGTGTATAGGAAAAAGACCCATACCGATAAATACCTGAATGGAGAATCTCACCACCATCCGAAACAGTTAGCTACCGTGGGTAAAACTTTGTTTCAGAGAGCACAAGGAATCTGTGATGAGGAACATCTAGCCGCTGAGCTGCGTCATGTCAAGCAAGTCCTGCGAGACAACAAGCTCCAAATCCCACGGCGCCGTCACAGAAAGCGAATGAAACCAGCCACCGTCGAACGCGTCCCGGTTGTTTTACCTTATGTAAGAGGAGTCACTGACAAGATTGGCTATATCCTGAGGCGTGCTTCTATCAAAACTTACTTCAAGCCGCCCAAGAAGATTAGTCAATTTTTACCATCTGTTAAGTGTCACATACCTCTGCAAGACCCAGGCGTGTATAAAATTGATTGCGACTGTGGTCTCTCTTACATCGGACAAACAAAACGGAATATAGGGACCCGCGTAAAAGAACATATAGCTGACGTAAAACACCGACGCTCTACGAAGTCTGCAGTTGCTGAACATTCAGAGGAAGGCTCCAAACATTATCATAGATTTGATAAACCACAAATCCTCGCCAAAGAACACCGATTCCTCCCTAGGATGATACGCGAGGCTATTGGAATTAAAAAACATCCTAATTTCAATAGAGAAGATGGTTGGAACTGAAGCTTGCACAAACCTGGGATCCAATTATACATCTTATTAAATCGGAACCCAAAAGACCAGCTGCCAGAACTCAAGACACCGTGAGCTCGTACTGCATAAATCGGAACACAAATAATTAACCTTTTTTGATTTTGTATATTTTTAATGATGGTAGATATTGTAACTCTAACCTTTTTTGGACAAATGACACCTCAGTCTGACCCGTGACAACGAAGACTGCAAAGCCTTCGAAACGTCGGGAATAATAATTAAAACATAATCGTTGATAGAATCCGTAAGAATAGTTTTATTTCAATTATTTATACAATCCGTTTTGTGGGATATCTATGTATAATATCAATCTAAGCACAAACTACCTACCTTACACTACCTTTTCAGTTTTCACCCTGTTTCACTTTCTCGATAAAGCTTGCAAATAATAAAAAAATAATTCATTAAAAATTGCTTGAATCAACTGGATAAAAAATAATAATAATACAAAAAAAAATACTACATAGTGCAATATATAGGAATATATTATAATCCCTAAAAATAATACCAAAGTAACACTCATCGTGAAATACTGGACAATGAACATAAATCAATACCAGTAATAATATTAGTATGTACCATAGAATAGATAATAGTACTAACGTACCAGTAGTTAGTACTAGCACTCACTCCCAATTAGAGGACACCGACCAGGGCAAGCCGTCGAATTATTTACTCGGCTGATGGCAAATACAGGCAATAATATTAATCAGTGCCCAGTTTAATATCACTGTGCTAGTGACAAATGTGCTGCTAGTGGAGATATTACGTCGTTTCACTCGGTCGTTGAGCACCGCTTGCATCAATGCAAGCACTTGCATCACTACTCGCTACTTGCACATATGTACATACATAATTTTCTCTATAATGTGGTCGATATGCTCGTCTCTGTGTACCTACGAGCACGAAAGCCGCGATCAAGCTCTTCTTTCTTGATCATCTTATTTCTATAGACGTTTAATGTACCTATTGTTTTTAATACATATTATACGAAACTGGCCATACCTACATCCAAAAATTATAGGTTTTCATTACCTACAAGCAATCAAGAGATCTAGACATATAACACATCATTTGTCCCTTGCTTTGATAAAAAGCATACAAGTGCATAGTTAGATATTGCATAGTTTCAAACACGTCACAACTGTTAATACAAAAACGAATACACCGAAGCCGAAAATGAAAATGAAACAACGTCATAAATAACCACCCTCCCCCCGTGTGTCCTCGGTCCCCCCCCCCCCCGCCGGCCGGCGCCGCGCCGTTGTTGATCACCTCCCGAGACTTCCTGCTGAGTCCAAGTGTTGTTGCGCATCTCATTTCCTACCGCTTCATAATATACTGCTGCATACGACTATAACCCCTTGTCTCAAAACTTTTTTATTACATGTCGTAAATGGAGAACAATAAACTAAACTCCAAACGCAGTAATAGTGTGCGTTGCACTACCGAAGTCCGCACTCCGCCGCCGTACACTTCACATGTTTATAGCTGGTCGTTCGCGCCAGCTGTTGGCGGTGTTAACTGACGCGGCAGTAACTAGCGCTAGTAACTGTCGAGAGGTACTAGCATTCGTTTACATCGCCTGCTTTATGTCCCAGCTCGGACCGTTCGCTACACTTAATTAAAACTCACAGGAGTCACAGGCACACAGTATTACTCATAAATTGTCTCGATACCATCTTATCGCCGTTCAAACGCAGGTATGGGCTAAGACATATTTATTGGATGACATTTTCTCTATTATTGATTCGTTTCTATTATTATTATTATTATTATTCTCTAATGTTTATGTATGATATATAATTATGTGACTGATTACATCTACTGATTGAAGATCATGTATTTTATTAAAGATGCTTGTGTTATTTATAATAATTTATGTGCTTATGTAGTATGCGTCGGGCAGGCAGCCTGTCATGGAAACTAAACCTAATATTTTTGCAACATACTTAAAGTACTTAAAGTGTGTTGCGTGTTGCGACGACCCCACATTGTAGGATAATGACAGGTTGAAATAAAATGTAGATGTACCTATACATAATAATAATATTAGCCCTGTAATATTACTGTCCCACTGCTGGGCACGGGCCTCTTCTACTAATGAGAGGGCTTAGGTCGAAGTCTACCACGCTGGCCTAATGCGGGTTGGTAGACTTCACATACATTCGAAATTCCTGTGAAGAAATTCTCGGGTATGCAGGTTTCCCCACGATGTTTTCCTTCATCGTTATAGCAAGCGATATATCACAATGAAAATACCCTAACATAGAAAAGTCAGAGGTGTATGCTCCATTTTTGGGTTGGTCTCGAACCTCCGATCTGTACCTCGAGGTGTACCTATACAAAATATTATACATTTTGTTTGCTCTAGTTTATTCTACCTATAAATAATAAACATCAATGTTTCGAAGTTAATTAAAAACATTATATGAATTTTTGCGCACAATTTGATATGAAAACACTAATATTGTTGTTACAGAAATGTCTTGTCAACATGTGTTCTACATACATATGTTCTTACTGCCTAGGGTCCAGTGCCCCACGATGCAATCTCGCTACACTTCTGCACCTCACAATAGAAGTAGAAGCCTGTTAAGAGAGCTCCTAAATATTCATAAGTGAATAGAAAACTCGGATCCCCTTCACGCTCGATTGAAACTTTGCCCTTATCTTTTTCGCAGGGGATAAAAAGTACTTAGCGGCGGCAAGTTTCGCAATTTATTGATAAAATTAATAAATTGCTTTTGTGTTGTTAGAAGGTGTACTTTAATTCACAGTTGTGGCTCGTCGCCTCAGTGTTTACTGTTTAAGCCCCGTGACGCGTCCCGTACTCCCGTGCCGTGGCATGACATGACCGCTGACTAATGACTAGTGACTACTGAGACACTGACTACTCCGATATACGACCGATACACTGTATCTATGGAAACTGTGCCAAGTACCTGCCTCAAAGTCGTTTCGAGGCTTATAATTTAAAGTACCTCTATATAAAGCTATTTTGTGTCCATAATTAATAATCTAACTATCTTTTGTATTAATCAAGATTTCCAAGCCTCCATCTCCGTCTGAAAAAAAACACTTTCCCCGACGTGTGCTTCGACCTCACGACCTCTGGCTTCGCAAACCTAATGGATTAATACGCCACTAGACAAAACAGACGACTCTACCACTAAAAAGGCTTACTGTTCTAATACATAGCTATATTACGACATTACGAAGCGAGCAGAGAATATCACTCGTTTAATTTTAAACGCCACGCCTAACCAGCTCACAAACATTAAAACCATGTAGTGTACAACTTTAAATTATATAAATTAAATCACAAATTAAAAGTTGACATGACTGACTGGCTGGACTGGTATGATACCACTGTCTCATAGGGAGTCAACTTTAAGAGACAGATCGCGTTTCATTCGGCGAGTGAGTTTTCCGGTAGCCCAATTCCCCCTCCGTTTCCAAATCCCTTTCCCCTCCCCTTCCATTCCAGTAACAGTTCCTTTTAGGTTTGCAAGGCACCCATGATTCTTTTTGATTCTTCTTTTTGGAGATCACTTACCATCAGGTGACCCATCTGGTCGTCTGCCAGTCTCTACTATAAAAAAAAACATTGAGTATGGAGTATGGACGACCGACAGGCGCAAAGTGATATTGGATTTTTCCATATCAGCCCCGAATCTGGAATTTGTGCCCGATATGGCGATAGGCTCGCCCCCTATCACATCTGGGACGGAACTAAGCTCGGCGAAATGTGGGTGTTCTAGTTCGCTAGTACGCCTCTGCCTACCCCTTCGGGGATACAGGCGTGAGCTTATGTTAATATGTTATGTTATGTACTCTTTATTTTTAAAAGTTTTTTCTACATTTTTAAATATATACTATAAAAATAAATACATTTAAAAATATAAAAATATTCCCCTCCGATGGCGAGGCTCGGAACCCAAGCCACCGGCGGTTAGGACCCCAGAGTGAGGAACCTCCTCACAATTCGTGCCGTATCCAGTAATACTGCCTTCTGCATTTGGCTCTTGACCCAAACACCAACCGAGAGCCTCTTGAGGTGTTGGTCGAGGCTCAGTGGTATTAAACCATGGGCAGAAATGACTATCGGAACAATGATTGTTGAATCCACATCCCACATGCGAGTAACCTCATGTGCCAGGTCTAAATATTTGGACATTTTGTCTTTTTCGGCTTTCACAAGGTTCTCATCATGCGGAATCGTGACATCAACAAGCATCGCCCGGCGCGTCAATCGATCTACTACCACAATATCAGGCTTATTGGCCACAATAGTCCTGTCTGTGATAACAGATCGATCCCAATAGAGCGTTGCATGACTATTTTCGAGAACTGGTTGAGGGACATATTGATAATAAGGCACCTCAGAAGCCACAAGGCAATATCGAAGAGCAAGTTGCTGGTGTAGGATCTTGGCTACAAGGTTATGCCTATGCAAATACTCGCCGTTAGCAAGATACGAACAACCGGAAATAACATGCCTGATAGATTCTCCGGGACGGTGGCATGCTCGACAAATGTCGACCGTGCCGTCCTTCATGATGTATTTCCTATAGTTGTTCGTCTTAATAACTTCGTCCATAATTGCAAAGACAAAACCCTCGGTCTCCCCAAAAAGGTTACCGAAACGTAGCCAAGCCACTGAGGCGGTCGGATCTACATCTGGCCCATGAAGGGCACGGTAGAACCGCCCATGTAGCTCTTTGCCCTTCCATATCTCCCTGCGCTCCCTAGTGCCCAATACAACAGGCCTCCGCCAATTCCCGTTTGCCAAGGAGAGCGGAGTGAATCCTTTGTCCACCATAACTACAACCCTATGCATATCCACATCACTGTGAAGGAAATAATCCCTGAGATTGCACATCTCGCGGTTATGGAGGTCCTTAGCGTTAAGTAAGCCTCGGCCCCCACATCTCCGCGGGATATACAATCTCATCACCGATGATCGTGGATGATGCATACGATGTGCAGTCATTAGGGTTCGGACCTTTCGATCCAGGGCATCTAA
Source organism: Clanis bilineata (assembly GCA_036417725.1). Classification (NCBI taxonomy): domain Eukaryota; kingdom Metazoa; phylum Arthropoda; class Insecta; order Lepidoptera; family Sphingidae; genus Clanis; species Clanis bilineata. Next base: position 171,869 of record CM071139.1, on the reverse strand, counting down.
CTCAGTCTGAGTCCATCTGAGTACGCCAAAGGTGTACACGAGTACAGGCATAACCCAACCGTTGAAAGCACGGATCTTGTTCCCACCTGATAAAAGACTATTAAGTACTTTTGTCAGGCGACTGAAAAAACGTACTTTCACCGATTGTTTTACGTCTGCAACCATTATACCTAAAGCCTCGGGCATACCCAGATATTTATAGGTTTCCGTTTCGGAGAGGGACCTGAGCCGTATAGTCTCTGAGAGCGATATGTCATCAGAGACTATAGATTCCCCAGATTATGTTATTATTATTATCATACAGTCTACATAGTCTGTACTCTGTAGAGAGTAGAGACGACCCCACCGGCGACGCGATAATGCGCCGTACACAACAACTGGTAACGTCATAACGTCACAACAATAACAACTACATAGTTATGTCGCATTACACCCTCTCACTTTACCGACACAATCAAGCTAAAAAATCAACAAATATTGGTAAACAAGACATAGACTTGCCTGCGCACTGCGCGCAATCGTTAAGCACCTTATATTCATCGGCAATAACTCAATGTAAAGTGCATCAGTATAGACTGTCGAATTATAATAGTCAGTAGTAGAGTCATAAGTCAAGACTCATGACTACAGAATGCTGTACTTGTCTACAGTATTACAGTTCAACTGGTAAGTATTTATAAACAGTTCGCTTTACTCACGCGTTTCAGTCAACATCAATATTAACAAACTTATTATAGAGGTATGTATTACTTGTTAAGATACCATATTATTACTAATTTGTGCATGTATGTGGTACATAACCACATATATCAAAACTGCTGATTAGGTATACCTCTAATATGTTTTGTTTTGTGAATGATTTTTTGGTAGCCCAAATGCCCCTCCAACTCCTTTCATAAAGGTAAAGTTACTAATGTACCCATTCTTTTGAATCGTATTCGTTGGTGACTATGGGTGGCAAGCGGCACCAGGTGATCCGCCTACTTGTTTACTATTCCCTGCTATAACAAGAGGTCGGCAGAGTGCCACGCCGCGCCCTCGACACGCCACGCCACGACACGCCACGACACGCCGCGCTGGTTGATTTGATTAAAACAAATGAACAGCATCATAATTTTCGTGGTTGACCTTGGATCGGAGCCAACAAATGAATTAAAATAATTTATTACTGCAGTACATTACACTTGCTGATCACTTTCGGTAAAGTATGAGGAAAAGTTGAACACTAGGGCGGGACGTACTGACATAAACTAAGTACCTTTAGCCTCGAAAATCAGGTGTTGTGTAGGCACAGGGATGATGTAGAGTATACACATTGATATCAGGGACTGGCAAACGAGTAGATGGGTCACCTGATGGTAAGTGATCTCCACCGCCCATAGACACCCAAGACACAAAAATAATCATGGGTGCGTTAAAAACCTAAAAGGAGGAAATGTAAGGGGAGGGAAAAAGGGGCATTGAGAAAGGAAGGGGGGAAATGGGCCACCGGAATTCTTTTACGATCGAAACGCAACAACAAGCCGCCACTTTACGTCGGTTTTCTATGAGAAAGTGGTATAAAAGTGGTCGAGCCGCCCCATTCGTGCTGTAGACGTTATTGTCTACAGCGTGGCTCTACCACTCATAAGGATATCGATCAACAGCGCCTAGCAACATTTTATTCGCAATTGCGCAAGTCACCTAAAGCCGATTACCGCTATAAGGCAAGTAATGTCAGAAAAACTTCACGCAGACACAGCCGCGAGCAAAACCTTTAAACATATTATAATGTAAAGTATTTTAGCCGTAGGTCACGTTCATTAATTTAAGTTCCCCAAATACATTTTTAACGAAATAGTCCTAAATGACTTCAAATTCCAACCGCCAAGTTGGCAACAGCTGTAAGTAAACTGAATAAGTCATTGCCTCATTGGTACAAACTCTCGCGTCCTGAAGTTAATTCGTTTGGTTTCCTGCGCCGCGCCGCTTCGTCTCGCTCGGAGCCTTTCCCTTTCCCTTCTAATAGTGGCCATTTTTCAAAGGTTTTCGTGTACATTTACCGGTAATATTCGAGTTCCTTCCCACATAACTCATTGCGCTCTACATCCGTTTGTAACGCGCTGTGAACGCGACTTTTGTCAGTATTCATTATGGCTGTAAATAACAGTTTTCTCTATCATTTCTATTCTAATTACCCAACAAAAGTGTTGATACAGAATTTTGCTCATATCTGCATCTCAAGTCTCATGTCATATACACTGCACTAGTTAACACTACAACAGGCTACTTCTTATGATAGTTATAGAGACGTTATTGAATACGTAATTCCAAAGTGTTTTGATTGCGATATCAAAACCGATGGTCTGTCAATTGAATGCCAATTGTCTCAGCTGATCGCCTCATTAATATTTAATACTCGACGTCTACGTGTACTGACGTTTCGAGCCTTTGCAAGCCTTCGAAACGTCGGGCCTAAAAATAAAAATCGTGATAGAATCCGTAAAAAATAGTTTAATTCCATAAGAATATGTTATTAACTATTTATTCCATACACCTCCTGCTTCCCTCTGCTGTTGAAACAAACCTCCTCACGGCTCCCTAAGTATTTAAACGCTCAGATTTCTTTGCACAAAATAGTTTCTAAGGGACATCCTCCCAACTCGAGGACACAGTCGCGCCCAGTCATGTGCCGCGCCGATAGTCGATAGTTTGCCTCGAAACTATGTAAATTAAGGTCTTACTGGTTCAAAACGGTTCGGTGAAACTATTTTCATAATGAAGGTACCGACGCGGCGCGGCGCGGGGTCTCATTATGTATAGGTCCAACAGTCAAAACTTATGTATGGTAGATCGGTAGGTCCTTGTTTCTGTTGCGTCATGCGCATCATACCGCATGCGTTTCTGCCAGTCGCGGTGTCGACGTACAGGCGCGTCTCCTGCCCTGTTTTTCTCGAAATACATTTAACTACTCAAAAACACACGCAAAACAATGTTTCGCTCTACTTTCTTGTCTATGGGCCATGGTTTTGTCTATATTCTAAAGACATTGTTTTGTGTATGTGTTTTGTTTGTCTTAAAAGTTTATTATGGAGAAGACACTATGGTGTAGGTACAATTAACGACGACGCGACGGCGTTATTTACTTGACTACGGTCAGTACGGTCGGTACGGTCGGTACGCTACGGACAGTCAACATACAGGCTGTCAAACATAAGTTGGCGTGTGGTAAAAAAACGAACTAACGTGATGGCGTTTCGTATTACAGTATTCAATAAAAATCCGATAATTCGAGTTTAGTTTAGATGGAGACAACAGACTCGATAGATATCCCACTCATACTTAACAAGTAAAAATTACTACTTTTAGTCACAAAGCAATTTGGTGGCAGCACATAAGCGCTTGGAAGTTGGAGCGCCCCCTCTGGAACGTCAACTTATACTTGTCACTTGTGAGACTGTATGACCGCGGCCGGAACGCTACTCGTTACTCGCCTCAACGAGCCCTTACCTTACTTCACCTTACTTACAGTGGGTCTTGCAACATGCGTACGTATGTATTAAAAAAAATCACGCTCTTATAAAACACCGAATTAAAAAGTTTTAAATTATTTTCAGAATTAAGAGTTTGTATTAGGGCGATTTAAGACTATCCCAAAATAAAGTAGAATGGTTTCACAATATTATTATTTAATATAATATTCTATTTATTACATCTATTTAACTTTATTTTATATAGCTCTAAAACATATTATTTGAAAAGTATACATACAACATACATTACCTACATATTTACATCATCAGCCATATTAACATATTACAATAAAATATATACATTGTTTTAAATTTTTAATTTTTTTGCATAGGTACATACATAGACTCACGCCTGTATCCCTGAAGGGGTAGACGAGACTTAGAACACCCACATTTCGCCGAGCTTATTTACGTTCTAGATAGGGGTGGAGCCTGTCGCCATATGGGGCTAAAAATTCCAGACTCTAGGCTTATACTGAATAGTTTAAAAAACTAAAAAACACGCTTTTAATAGGTACCGGATTTTAAGTTGATACTCAAAATAAAACGCTACGGAGGGATGCCGTTACTAAAGTTACGGATGTTACCCATCCCTGCAATCCGTATTATATTTATTATTGAGAGGGCAGTAACAGTTAACGTAACTTTTACTATTGAGCTGGGATTGCAACATCCAATTAAATTATAGTACCTAAGTTATAATCCTGATTTATACTCAGCATACACCTAGTATGCTGTGTTATAATTCGAACTTTAACTCTAGATTAGTAATAGCGGTGCAAGTCGCTCTAAGTAAATAATTAATAAAACCATACATATTATTATATCCTCGATATGTACCCACATCTGCCTACCTGCCTACCTGCCTACCTGCCTACCTGCCTACCTGCTGCACTACATCACTAACTTCACTACACTACCACTATACAATAATACTACAATAATTAGGTGGTATAGAATTTCACAAGTTGAAATAAAAAAGTTATACAATAGCGTTACCACAACCTCTTATAGCAGTATTACTATAATCTTACTTTGACCGATTCCCATACAAAAAACGAAGTAAGATTATATCTCTAATAATAATTAATACTGCTATAAGAGGTGGTAGTAGTCAGTACCCCTGGTATCAACATAATTAAAGATTGTCTAACTTAAACCGAAAATGTGAAATGTGGAATCAAGATGTGAAAGAAAACGAAACAAGATTAACGCACTGAACATAATACAAAGTTTTGTACATAGTACATAAGTACTTAACTAATAATTGCTTAATAATATATAACAAGTCACAATACTATACATATTAGACAGTACATACCTAGATGATCTACACATACGTTCGTTACCTACCTCGTCTACAAATATTCCTAGTCTTCGGATAACATTATATTATTAGAAATGTTCAATGTTTTTCATAGGATCGTTGGATCAGTGACAAGACGTGAAGTTAACATATTGTAACACGCGTGACCGTAGTGACCGTGCCTCGGCCAACGCAAACGTTGAAAGTACCTCAATTTGAACTAACTACAAGTAGGCAACGAGACCAGTCCGCGGTGGGGGGTGGGAACTGGTAGGTACTGTGGTGTTAGTGCGGCAGGACAGCGTCTGTGTGTTCGAAAACAAGCGCCTTCTGCTCCGACTCCTCGCCAGCTTGTCCAGAACTAGACAAGTTCATAGCGTCGCTCTGTAAATCGGAGCGAGCGCCGTCATCCTGGTCCAACAGCGAGTGCAGTAGTTGCAGACACCGCCGTCGGAACAGCCGCTGCTTCTTCGCCGGCAGCTCCTGGTAGTCGTTATGGATGCCCCTGAAGAACTGGAAGTAGGCGGAGTTCTCGTCGGGCTCGAAGGTGTGCGAGCCGGAGCTGTCGTCGTTGTGGTCGGAGTCGCGAGTCGCGTGCGCCGCGAGCGCGAACCACGGACTCGCCAGGAACGGCTTCACGTCCACGTGCTCCACTCCCGGCGCGCCCTTCTCCGACGCCGGCGCCTCCGGCCACGACGACGGGTACGGAGAGGACCGCCTGCGAGAGTACACACGACCGGTTAGTACGTGACGAGCGACCGCTCGGTGCTACCGGTCGCCGGAACGCACTGCACTGACATGTCCGTGGCCATGTGCTCCTTGAGGAACTGCAGCTCGTCGGCGAGGTACCAGCGCGACACCATGCGTCCCTTGCCGGTGCGCGCGCCGTGGATCGCGTTGCGCAGGTGTCGAGAGTACGAGTTGCGCACGTGCGACCACTTGCGACGCACGTCCGCCACTACACAGAACACAACAAATATTACATTCACTATAATTAATATTATGTACAAACAAATTATGTCAGAGCCTCCATACTCCCTACACCTACAAAATTACACAATATTATATTATGATTAACAAACACCCTGCAGACCGAGCATGAATATTTATGACAATGGAATTCGTATCGAGCTCGATGCGCGTCTATTATATTTGTATGAAACATTAACCAAATGTTATCCGTGCGCAACGAGTTCGATACGAATTCCATTGTCAAAAATATTCCTGCTCGGACTGCTGTTTTGAGTATGCTTACCTAAAACTACCTTTACTGATAAAAAATAATAATTACAAAAATAAATTAAAAATCACGCTTTATAACGCACCGAACTAAAAAGCTGAAAATAACTTTTCATTGAAATAAAACTTTTTACGAATTCTATCACGATTTGGTTTATATTTTTTTTTTCGACACGTAACCACGAAGGCTGCAAAGGCTCAAAGCTTTCGAGACGTCGGGCATAAAAATTAAAACCAAATCCTCATAGAATCCGTTAAAATAGTTTTATTTCAATGAATAACATTCGCGTAAACCTAAGAAATAATTTTCAGTTTAGAGTTTTTAAAGCGATATACATAAATCATTGTAAAAAGCGTGGGAGGACGCTATTATTAAATGTTACAAATATCCATTTGTTTTCTTTTTTATAGTAGTGACTGGTTTAAAACGATCAGGTGGGTCACCTGATGATGGTAAGTAATCCAGTTCCACTGCTCGGAAACACGCAACGCACTACCAGCTCTTTTCCTTGGCCGTCAAACGTCAAACACTCGCCCTAGTATGGCACAATTTTATTACTATAGTCCAATTGCTAATTAAACGAAGTAAACTGACAGATCGAAATGTCACTTTCCAAAATAATGTTGCTTACTTTCAAAACATAGTAATTGATCCAGTTCAATTCTTATCATTCAAAGGAACAATAACGCAACACTAGCTTGAAAAATTTGAATTTTATTATGTATTTTTAGAAATTTCAGCTTAACCCATCGACTAAATATCGGTGTCAATAAATTTGCGTAAATAATCACAATAGATACGCAAAATGATTACAATGAAAATTACAATTTATATTTTTATTATTTGAGAAACATTATGTTCGGTACATTTATATGTTGCTTTTGTATGTTTTGTTTTTAATGAACCAAGACTAAAATTCCAGTAGACATGTCATAACTTAGTTTGCAGTAATTTACTATGACTATAACTCAATAGACATGCAGTACTAATCACATATTAGGCAGGAATTACGACTTTAACTTGGACTTTAGAAAATGAAAGAATGAAATAGCTCACTGAATTGAAATGTTTTAATAATCTTGATCTTTTTACCGCAGCACTATTTAAATATCATAAAAAAGTGGCAACATTGGAAATGTCAGTTTCCAATGTTGCCACTTTTTTAAATGCCAATAATCACAACATATACGCGAAATTACAATGAAAATTACAAATATTACTTTTATTATGGTCCGCCATACGTTCCGCACCTTCATAGCTTTTGTAAGTTTATTTATAATGAACCATGACTACAATTCCAGTAGACGTGCAATAACTCAGCGTATAATAACTGCTATTAGCGACATTTTCGATAACAAATCCTCGCAATAGAGCTTTGTGATTATTTTTTTATTTTGAAAGTTTATTTATTTTCTTTTGAGTTTTTATTTATTACGTTTAATCAATCATATAAACAAATCGGCCAAGTGCATGCTGCATATCTGATTATGCACAGTACAGAGTTCCAAAGCCGGCTTAAATGTTACTGAAATATGATTTTCATGGTTATACCAAAGAATTTTAACGCGGGTCATACTTATGAGTACACTAGCTGACCCGCGCAACTTCGTCTGCGTATGAGAGAGAATATTGACAAATAATGACATTAATATTTATACGATACTAACGTCACTCAATTGTTTTGCCTTCCCGGAACCTCTCCACTAACACTTAAATTTTTAAAATTTTTCTTCCCGTAACAAAGCTCCGTAAGAACCATCCTCGTACTTCAAGGAATTTTCTAAAAAAGAATAAGCGAAATCGGTACAGCTGCTCTCGAGATTTTCGCTTAGCAACACATTCAGCGATTCATTTTTATATTATAGATTACTCATAAACTTATATTTACTACTTATTTTACATAACTAACAACTTCGTCTATATAGTATTCAATAGATTTTGTACGAAATTTTGCTTTTTACTTTGGTCGACTATTACTCGTTAATTTGTAAAGCATAGTTAGTTAGCCTTGTTAGTTTTCCTTTTAAATTCGTTGTATGTGCGACTACCATGTTTTTTCATATTTTTTTAACCTACCGTTTAGGTGCTAGGGAGTGCGGACACTTGATACTAAAAAAAATGCGCTTTAAAGCTTAATATTTCTTATAACAAATTTTGTATCAAAAAATGGTTTTAGCAAACCCTCAATGTTTTGAAGGACCTATCCAAAGATACCTCACACTATTGTTACGAATTCGGATAATTGTTGTGATTTGGTACACGATATTGAAGGGTAGTATGTTAATTATATTTATATTAACTACCCTCCAAGTTATTCATAATATTTGTAGAAGGTATTTCTTTATTAACTAAAGCAAAACGTATAAAAGAGCGGGAGCTATCATTATTGAGTGAGTCTCCCTTTGGAGCTCGAAGTGTACACAACTAGTTTGAGATATACAGTACAGTTGTGTAGCGAATATAGTGCATATAAGAGGCACGTTTTAACCAAGTCTTTTACATATCAGAAGCGGGATCGGCTTCAAAAGCCTATCATCGCTCACAAAATTACCGTGTGTCCCGAAATGGGGGCAGTTGATTTGTTTTCACGAGATTGTGGCAATGGATTTATATTTAGAATTGAGTGTTAGTAGTACATTATGGCTACCGTGTTTTTCGACAATGAAGGTCCTCAGATTTATTGAAGAGCCATGTTGAGCTCTGATTAATTGAAGAGCCATGTTGTGCTCTGATTAATTGAAGAGCCATGTTGTGCTCTGATTAATTGAAGAGCCATGTTGTGCTCTGATTAATTGAAGAGCCATGTTGTGCTCTGATTAATTGAAGGGCCATGTTGTGCTCTGATTAATTGAAGAGCCATGTTGTGCTCTGATTAATTGAAGAGCCATGTTGTGCTCTGATTAATTGAAGAGCCATGTTGTGCTCTGATTAATTGAAGAGCCATGTTGTGCTCTGATTAATTGAAGAGTCATGTTGTGCTCTGATTAATTGAAGAGCCATGTTGTGCTCTGATTAATTGAAGAGCCATGTTGTGCTCTGATTAATTGAAGGGCCATGTTGTGCTCTGATTAATTGAAGAGCCAGGTTGTGCTCTGATTTATTGAAGAGCCATGTAGGTGAGCTCAGATTTATTGAGTTATGTCGTGAAGAGCCATGTAGGTGAGCTCAGATTTATTGAAAAGCCATGTAGGTGTGCTCAGAGTTATTGAAGTCATGTAGAGGTCGGAATTATAGAAGAGCCATGTAGGTGAGCTCAGATTTATTGAAGTCATGTAGAGATCAGAATTATAGAAGAGCCATGTAGGTGCGCTCAGATTTATTGAGGTCGTGTAGTGATCAGATTTATAGAAGAGCCGTGTAGGTGAGCTCAGATTTATTGAAGTCATCTAGAGATCAGATTTATAGAAGAGCCATGTAGGTGCGCTCAGATTTATTGAGGTCGTGTAGTGATCAGATTTATAGAAGAGCCATGTAGGTGTGCTCAGATTTATTGAAGAGTCATGTAGTGATCAGATTTATAGAAGAGCCATGTAGGTGCGCTCAGATTTATTGAAGTCATGTAGAGGTCAGAATTATAGAAGAGCCATGTAGGTGAGCTCAGATTTATTGAAGTCATGTAGAGATCAGAATTATAGAAGAGCCATGTAGGTGCGCTCAGATTTATTGAGGTCGTGTAGTGATCAGATTTATAGAAGAGCCGTGTAGGTGAGCTCAGATTTATTGAAGTCATCTAGAGATCAGATTTATAGAAGAGCCATGTAGGTGCGCTCAGATTTATTGAGGTCGTGTAGTGATCAGATTTATAGAAGAGCCATGTAAGTGTGCTCAGATTTATTGAAGAGTCATGTAGAGGTCAGAATTATAGAAGAGCCATGTAGGTGAGCTCAGATTTATTGAAGTCATGTAGAGGTCAGAATTATAGAAGAGCCATGTAGGTGAGCTCAGATTTATTGAAGTCATGTAGAGATCAGAATTATAGAAGAGCCATGTAGGTGCGCTCAGATTTATTGAGGTCGTGTAGTGATCAGATTTATAGAAGAGCCATGTAGGTGTGCTCAGATTTATTGAAGAGTCATGTAGTGATCAGATTTATAGAAGAGCCATGTAGGTGCGCTCAGATTTATTGAAGAGCCATGTAGGTGCGCTCAGATTTATTGAAGAGCCATGTAGGTGCGCTCAGACTTATAGAAGAGCCATGTAGTGAAGAGCCATGTAGGTGTGCTCAGATTTATTGAAGAGTCATGTAGTGAAGAGCCGTGTAGGTGCGCTCAGATTTTATAGAAGAGCCATGTAGGTGCGCTCAGATTTATTGAAGAGCCATGTAGGTGCGCTCAGATTTATTGAAGAGTTATGTAGTGAAGAGCCATGTAGGTGTGCTCAGATTTATTGAAGAGTTATGTAGTGAAGAGCCATGTAGGTGTGCTCAGATTTATTGAAGAGTTATGTAGTGAAGAGCCATGTAGGTGTGCTCAGATTTATTGAAGAGTTATGTAGTGAAGAGCCATGTAGGTGTGCTCAGATTTATTGAAAAGCCATGTAGGTGTGCTCAGAGTTATTGAAGAGCCATGTAGGTGTGCTCAGATTTATTGAAGAGACATGTAGTGATGAGCCATGTAGGTGTGCTCAGATTTATTGAAAAGCCATGTAGGTGTGCTCAGATTTATTGAAGTCATATAGTGATGAGCCATGTAGGTGTGCTCAGATTTATTGAAAAGCCATGTAGGTGTGCTCAGATTTATTGAAGAGTCATATAGTGATGAGCCATGTAGGTGTGCTCCAGATTTATTGAAGAGTCATGCAGTGAAGAGCCATGTAGGTGAGCTCAGATTTATTGAAGTCATGTTGTGATCAGATTTATAGAAGGGCCATGTAGGTGCGCTCAGATTTATTCAAGAGCCATGCAGTTGTGCTCTGATTTATTGAAGAGCCATGTTGTGCTCCGATTTATTGAAGAGCTATGTGGTGCTCAGATTTATTGAAGAGCCATGTAGATGTGCTCAGATTTATTGAAGAGCCATGTAGATGTGCTCAGATTTATTGAATAGCCATGTAAGTGTGCTCAGATTTAAGAGCCATGTAAGTGTGATCAGATTTAGAAGAGCCATGTAGGTGAGCTCAGATTTATTGAAGTCATGTAGTGAAGAGCCATGTATGTGAGCTCAGATTTATCGAAGAGTCTTGTAGTGATCAGATTTATGGACGAGCCATGTAGGTGCACTCAGATTTATTCAAGAGCCATGCAAGCGTGCTCAGATTTATTCAAGAACCATGCAGGTGTGCTCAGACTTATTGAAGAGCTGTGAAGGTGTGCTCAAAATTATTGAAGAGCCATGTGGATGTGCTCAAAATTAAGAGCCATGCAGGCGTGCTCGAAATTATTCAAAAGCCACGTATGTGTGCTCTTTAGGTTTACTTGAATTAAGTCAGATCTAGATGATTGACTTGTTATATTATGTGCTTAGTGCTTGGCTTTAATCGAATGAACACACTAATAGGGTGTTCAATTATGACCTTTAGTTAGTCTAGGTATATCTAGAGCCTATGGCCTAAACAAAAGCAGACGTGATTAAAGTTAAATCGCAAACTATTTCAGAAGTTGATATGGCGAAAGGACATTTGGCCGTAAGACAAATTTTAGTAACGATGGTAAAAGTTAGAAATGATTTCCAAATTTTATTGGTTCGTGTAAAATTACTAAATGCTTAACTTTTTCAAGAAGCAAGAAGTGTTATGATTACTTTATTGTATACGTAACTACTAATATAGTAGGGGAAAGCAGGTAGCATTCGTACAGCGGGAGCATTCGTACAGTAGTCATATCTTTTAAACTAAACACGTCGAAGCGTTTGTATTTGTATCCATAAGTCCTGCTCATACGCATAGCCTTACCGCGGGGAGGCAGGGCAATGCGGCTCCTGCTTTTGCCAAAACGAGCCATTAGGTGTTTTCGCTCGGTGTAAGTAATTTTTGGACTTACATTTAAATGTCGTTATAAGAGCAAGCTTTGCCCCGAACATTTAATATATTTTATTATTGTATGTGCACAATGTCTTATTTTACAATATAAACATCAAATTTGGATTACTTATAATGGGTATTTTTGTTTTAAATTAATTTATTGATTTTATGTGTTGGGGTGCATTCGTACAGTTATAAGTGGGGTACATTCGTACTGTACGAATGTACCCCGCGTGTGTTTATGTAGACTATATACATCATCATCAGCCCTGTATTATATACTGTCCCACTGCTGGGTACGGACCTACTCTACTAATAAGAGGGGTTAGGTCTTAGTCCACTACCTGACTGCCTCCGTGGCGTGGTGGTACTTCGGTACGACTACGGTTCTGAGGTCTCGGGTTCGATCCCCGGGTCGGGCAAAGTGATATTGGATTTTTCCATATCAGCCCGGAGTCTAGAATTTGTGCCCGATATGGCGATAGGCTCGCCCACTATCACATCTGGGACGGAACTAAGCTCGGCGATATGGTAAAAAATGGGTAACGATAACGGATAATGGGTACGTTTCCTAAGTTATCGCCGCTAGACTATATACAAAGCATAGTATCAATTTGTTATGCTTCAGCATAATATAGGTACAAACATTATATTAGATAGCTTACTATAAACTGCTTTAACAACAAGAACTGCTAATATCTATAGCATCGACAAAGATCTTTGTTCAATATTCAATAGTAGATAGACCTCGTAAAGATTTCGATTTGTTAGCCTTAAGATTCTTTTTATAGTGTTGATTGGTTTCATTAGGAACATAAGAAGATTTTATAAAAAATGTTAAACTTTTACAATGAATAATTTGCTAAATAACAGTATTGTTACTTATTACTTGAAACTGATGCTCTTTTGATCTCATTAAACATATATTTTTTTGCAAAAAATGTATTTATAATCATCGTGTACGTAGGCTCCCCACTATGTACGAATGTGCCCCACGCGGTGTACGAAGCTACCCCGCGTGCGGGGTGCTTTCGTACATTTTTCATTTTCTGTAAAAGCTTGAATATCAATGCCAAATTGATTTGTGTTAATCCTGAACTATAACATGATTTAAGCTAAATATACAGGTATTATGTTAGCATTGAAACTATCTTGAAATACCAATAACTTTTTATTTTATGGGACTTGGAGTAAAAACTGTACGAATCCTACCTGCTCTCCCCTACTGCGTGCTCCGGAGATAGCACGGTATCGGATGGCCGAATGTTACGAATTCGGATAATTGTTGTGATTTGGTACACGATATTGAAGGGTAGTATGTTAATTATATTTATATTAACTACCCTCCAAGTTATTCATAATATTTGTAGAAGGTATTTCTTTATTAACTAAAGCAAAACGTATAAAAGAGCGGGAGCTATCATTATTGAGTGAGTCTCCCTTTGGAGCTCGAAGTGTACACAACTAGTTTGAGATATACAGTACAGTTGTGTAGCGAATATAGTGCATATAAGAGGCACGTTTTAACCAAGTCTTTTACACTATGTGATAATGCAGAAAAAAACACCGCTTCTTTACGTGTAAGGGAGGACTTTAAAGTTTTTTTTTCCAAGATTTTCTTTTACCGTTTTGTTGGTGTGATTGATACCCATGCCAAATAACAGCTTTCTAGTATTGATAGCTTCTGAGCTAAACCGAGAGACAGACAGATAGACAGACGGACATGACGAAAATATAAGGCTCCCATTTTTAACATTTGGCTTTGTAACCCGAAAAAAGACTCCGACGAATTGAGAATCTCCTTTTTTTGTCCATCCCGCGTGTGTCGCCAGTTACTATTACCTACCAGCGATCTACAAATGATAGGGTAACGGCAAGCACGTTTTGTGCGGGTGCGCTGGGATTGCGTGGGTCCAGACACCGGTGGCTGCAGGTTCTTGTCGGAGGGGAGAAAGAAACTGTACGACTATTCTGTACAAAATACCTATATTTTCGCCTTATATTGAAACAATAAAGTAGTTCGTTTTAAAACAATATGTACAGAATTTCAATGCGACAATCGTGCGTTTTGACAAAAACGCCGTTCCCTACACGTTCTTGATTTCTCTTCTTTCTTGATTTATCTTCTTTCTTGATTTAGAAGTTCTTCTTCTGAAGTCGGATCCCGGACTGCCGGCTGCGCTCCAGGGTGGCTACTTTTCTTCCCCAGGACGCGTCGGGATGAGTTCTAAGGTGCGCGATGTTCTGCTTGTGCGCTCGGCCAATGAGCGCGCGAGTTGATCCAGCGGGGGCCGGTGTGAGGGGGGCCGCGATGCGCAGTTGCGGTGCGCATGCGCGGCACGCGGGGCGCGGGGCGCAGGTGCTGCGACGTCCCGCACATTACTCCCGCCGTGCATCGCCTGCCGCCGCTGTGGACGATGCAGCCAGTTGTGGTGCGGGATCCGCAGCTTGGATGATGATGATCTTCTTGGTGGGGCGCCGCAAGACGCCGCCCTTGGTGCTCACGTCGACTGCTCGCACGACGCCGTCAGGTCCCGGGTGTGTAGCGCTGATGCGCCCGCGCACCCAGACGTTGCGAGGTAGGTTGCCGTCCACGATCTGGACGAGGTCGCCGACTCGGAGCTCAGGTCCTCTTCCGCGTGGATCTCGTCGGTTGCGCAGCTCCGGCAGGTATTCTCTGAGCCAGCGGGCCCAGAACAGGTCGGCGAGGCGTTGCGAGGCGCGCCAGCTGGCACGCAGGTTCAGGTCGCTGTCGTCGAAGGTGCCCGGTGCGGAGACTCGACCCGGACCGCCCAACAGGAAGTGGTTGGGCGTCAGGGCTTCTGGATCTTCCGGAGCAACCGACACGTGGGTGAGCGGTCGGCTGTTGACGGTGTACTCCGCCTCGGTGAGCAGCGTGCACAGGACCTCTTCTGTGGGGTGCCGCTCGTGCAGAACGGCGCAGAGTGCGGTTTACACCGACCGCACCATACGTTCCCAGGCGCCGCCCATAAACGGCGCGCCAGGAGGGATGAACCGCCAGTCTATTGATTTCTTGCTTGCCTCGTATTTGATTCCTACGAACAAAGCGGTGCGGAGTTCCTTTTCCGCACCGTGAAAGTTAGTTCCGTTGTCTGACCAGATCTGAGTCGGACATCCGCGACGAGCGATCATTCTTCTTAGTGCCATTATCGCCGAGTCAGTACTAAGGGACGGCACTAGTTCCAAATGTATGGCGCGTGTTGTGAGGCACGTGAACAGTGCTACATATCTTTTTAAGTGGCTTCTTCCCGACGTGACGCTCAGAGGGCCGAAGTAATCCAGGCCTGTGAATGTGAAGGGCCTCTGGTGGTGTGCTAGTCGACACGGCGGCAGATCTCCTGTGATCGGTTGCGGGGGTGTTGCTGTTCGTATGCGGCACCGTAGACACCGGCTCACTATTTTCTTTACTGTCGGCCTTAAACGCAGTACCCAATATTGTTGTCGACAGTCGTTTACGGTGGCTTCGACGCCCGCGTGGTGCAGTTGTTGGTGCACGTGTTCTATCCATAAGCGCGTAGCGCGATGATTGCCGTCGAGTACTGCGGGGTTCTTGAGCTGCTCGGAGATTCCGTTGGTGGCTCTTATGCGACTCTTGAGCTTGATGCAGTGTTCGGAAAGTTCTATGCTCAGCGCGTAGAGCCGACTGTCGCGGTGCAGGTCTCGTCCTTTCTTCATGGTCTGTAGTTCCTCGGCGAAAGACTCTTCCTGCGAAGTTCGTACGATGAGGAGCTCCGCGCGTCGCTGGATGTCTGCAGGGATGGCTGGGTACAGATCCGGGTTTGATGCCGAAACCTGTGCCTTTCGGGGTCGCGTGGCGGTGGTCTTGGCACGTCGCCACGTCGGGTCAGAGCTGGGGTTCTGCGCGTTCCTTTTATGGTTCAACTTGTTCCTGGGGGCTCGGCGGAATAGTTCGATGGCTTGCAAAGTTCTAGCTGTGGCGCGGAGATAGCGTAACCACCGTGAGAAGCGGTGGACGTTCGGGAGGGCCTCGCTGAGTTTCGGTGATCTTGTCGTAACGACTGCGAGCGCCCGTTCTTCACCTGTGTTCGGTATTGCTTCATTGCCATCCGCTGGCCAGAATTGGGGATCGCAGTACAGGAATTCGGGACCGTGGAACCAACGATGTTGTTCATTGAAGTTGTCGGGCACGTCGCGGGTCGCGTCGTCTGCAACATTGAGCTTGGTCGGTACCCATCGCCAATCGCTCGTCCGGCTGTGTTCTTCTATTGCGGCGACTCTGTGCGCGACGTATGGTTTATATGACCTGGAACCTGTGCGTATCCATGTTAGAGTAGTGCGGCTGTCGGTCCAAAATGTTGTTGTTTCCGGTTTTCGTTCGTGTTCTTCTCGTACGCCTGTTGCCATACGGGCGCCGAGTACCGCAGCCTGCAACTCCATCCTCGGGATCGATGTTGTCTTCAGTGGAGCCACCTTTGCCTTTGCCGTGATCAGGGTGATGGTGACGTGGCCTTCCGCGTCCACAGCTCGCCAGAATAGTGCCGCTGCGTATGCAGATTCGCTTGCGTCGGTGAAGACATGAAGTTGTAGCGATGCCGCTGCGGTATATCCGGGGTAACATCTTGGTACGGATACGTATCGTAAGTTCTTCAGGTGGGCGAGCCACTTCGACCAGCTCGCCGCCAGGTCCGGATCTAGGGGGTCGTCCCATGATGTCCCACGCCTCCAGACTTCCTGTAGTATCTGTTTTGCTCGTACAGTTATAGGGGACACGAGTCCGAGTGGGTCAAATAACGACATTACCGTTCTCAGCGCTTGTCGCTTCGTAGGGGTCTCTTGTTCCATGATGCTCGGTGAGATGCGAGCGAGGTGCAGGTTGAATCCGAGACTGTCCTCGCCCGGTCTCCAGATCAGTCCGAGCACTCGTTCGGTCTTGTCCAGATCGACCGTATTACCGCCGCCGCCACCAGTTTCGCCCAATGCCTGTAACAGTTCTGATGAGTTCGATGACCATTTCGTCAGTTCGAAATGGGCGCCGCGATGTATTTCGCGAACTTGTTTTGTTATCTTTTCCGCTTTCTCCAGGGATTCGAAGCTATCCAGGTAATCGTCCATGTAGTGCTTGTTCTTTATTGCATCCACGGCCTCCGGATGGGTGTGTCGATGTTCTTCGGCGTTCTTGTTCATCACGTAGATAGCTGTGGCGGGTGAGCTTGATGCCCCGAAGATCAGAGATTTCATGCGATATTGTCGAGGTGGGCGATGATCGCGTGTGTCCCCTCTCCACAGGTACCTGAGTGCGTCCCTGTCTTCTTGTCGTAGTTGCACCTGCATGAACATTTCCGAAATATCAGCCGTGACTGCAATCGGGTGTTGACGAAACTTCATTAAAATTCCTGGGAGTGGCTGCAACAGGTCGGGTCCGGTCAGTAGTTGATCGTTCAGCGAAGTTCCTTTGGTTTTGGCTGCGGCGTCGTGGACAACGCGTAGCTTCCCTGGCTTCATCGGGTTGAAAACTGCGAAGTGAGGTAAGTACCAGAGCTTGCGGTTCGTTGACGGAGGCGCGGGTTCGGCGTAACCTTTTGCTACTAAAGCGTCCATCTGTTCTGTGTACCTACTCTTGAGTTCCGGGTTCGCATCCAGTTTTCGTTCAATGCTGTGAAGCCTTTTCAGCGTGTTCTCGTAGTTATCCGGCATCGCGACGTCCTCCTTTTTCCACAGGAGAGCCGTCTGGAATCGGCCATCGGGTTCTTTGTGGGTGTGTTCTTCGAGAATGCGAAGCGCCTTTTCTCCTGGGTCGCTTTTCGGTCTCCTGGGGTCCACGTAGAGGTTGTCCGTAGTGATGTATTCACGTACCAAGTCCTCTAGATGATCGTCGGTCGTAGAGAGGTGCAGAAAGTTCACGCGGTGACCCAATGTTCTTGTGTGGTTGCCGTGGACTACCCAGCCGAGTGGTGTGAGGGACGCGACGGGTTGGTGTTTCTTGCCGATCCTGACGTCTGTGGCGAGAAGTAAGTGCCAATTGTCTTGACCGATTAGGATCTTAGGCTCCGCCTCGCCCGGTTGCAACTCGGAGAGTATGCCCCGCAGGTGTTCACATTCCTCGATGGCTTCCTTCGGGATGCGTTGTGCCGCTAGGTGTAGATTTTCTACGGTGCGTGCCTGGATCGTTTCTTCACGCTGGTTCGCGCCTTTGATCCTGAAGCTTACCCGTTGTGACTTGGCGTAACTTTCCAGGTCTCCGTTGTATGTGGCGATGTGCATGGGGTCTTCAGGGCCGTCGGCTCCGATATCTCTAGCGAGCTTCGCGTCGATGATGGTGATCGTAGACCCGTCGTCCAACAGCGCTGTGGTCTCGGCAACTCCCGCTGGTCCCGAGACTCGTACTGGTATTATTTTAAGAAATGATACCTTCGGTGACCATGCGGAGTTGACCTTCTGTTCCTCTTGTTCCGTGTCCTTCTTCTTGGCGTGAAGGAGCTTATGATGTAAATGCACGCACCCGTCGATATCGCACTTCTTAGGCTTACACGAGTGTTGTTTGGTTCTTGTGCGTAAACATCTGAAACATAAATGATGTTTCTTGGCTAAGTCCCAGCGAGTGTCGGTGCTTGCGTTCTTGAACGTGGCGCACTCGGAGATTCCATGTTCTCGTTGACATAAGACGCAGCTAGTCTTGTTCTTCTCCGCGACTGTGTGCACACGTTGCCGACGTGTCTCGGTGTTCGGTTTGCTGGGTGTTCGATCGCTGATAGCTTCGGGCGGTGCGAATGGCGCGCATATCTCTGCTTCTTTCTGCAAGAATCTACTAAATTTCAATAAGTCCGGATTACCCCTAGGTTGTGTGGCGGAGAATTCGTACCATTGCCGCTTCAAAGTCGGCGTCAATTTTTCTATCAGGTTCTTCGTGGTATCCGGGTTGTAGAGATATACTGCGCAGTCCAGTGCTTGAAGCGTACCTACGATGTTTTCGACTTTCGTGGCGAAAGTACAAAGTTCCCTCGGTGACTCGGTGAGGCGCGGCAATGTTCGGAGTCGCTCTATCTCGGCAGATGCGATAGAGTCGGGTCGCCCGAATCGAGTCTCGAGTGTTCTCATGACCCCGTTTGGATCCGCGTTCGTGATCAGTAAACCTTGGACCGCTTCCTTAGCCGTTCCTTTCAAGCTTCTGCGCAGTCGGGACATGTTTTCAAGCGCGGAGAAGTGATGCGCGGTTTCGAGGTACGCGGCGCGAAACGTGAGCCAATCTTGATGTGCACCATTAAAAGTAGGCAAGTCATTGTACCTTAATGGTTGTTTGTGCTGCGCTGCTTGCACGGCGTGCGTGATGGCCGATGCGAGCTCCTGCAGGTCCGTCCTCTTCTGGTGGACGGCGATCGTTCCGCCGGGTTCGGGAGCGGGCGCGGGCGGCGTCCACTGCGGCGGATCTGTTCGTGGCGGCGGCGGCGGCGACGCAGGTTCGGAGTTCTGCCAGGTGATCATTGGCTGCGGTTGCGACGTCTCGTAGGTCTGCTGCCAGGCCGCGGGCAGCGGCGGTTCAGTGCGGCCGAAGTTCGGGTGCCAGGGCGCCGCGGCGGTGGGCGCCGGCGCTGGCGGAGGCGGCGGCACGGTGCCGAAGTTCAGGTTCGGTGTCCGGGTCTCGGACGGCGGCAGTCGTGCGCAGCCAAAGTTCGGGTGCCAGGGCGCGGCGGCGGCGGCGACGGGCGCTGGCGGAGGCGGCTGCACGGTGCCGAGGTTCAGGTTCGATGTCCGGGTCTCGGACGGCGGCAGTCGTGCGCAGCCAAAGTTCGGGTGCCAGGGCGCGGCGGCGGCGGCGGCGGCGGCGGCGGCGGGCGCCGGCGGCACGATGCCGAGGTTCAGGTTCGGTGTCCGGGTCTCGGACGGCGGCAGTCGTGCACAGCCAAAGTTCGGGTGCCAGGGCGCGGCGGCGGCGGCGACGGACGCTGGCGGAGGCGGCTGCACGGTGCCGAGGTTCAGGTTCGATGTCCGGGTCTCGGACGGCGGCAGTCGTGCGCAGCCAAAGTTCGGGTGCCAGGGCGCGGCGGCGGCGGCGACGGCGACGGGCGCTGGCGGAGGCGGCGGCACGGTGCCGAGGTTCAGGCGGTCCGATGTCCAGGGTGCGGCGGCGACCTCTGGATGCGGCTGCGTAGTCCCAAAGTTCTGCCAGGATGCGGCGGTGATCACTGGCGGCGGTACCTGCGCAGTCGTGTTCATGAGTCCGACTTCAAAAAGATGTGTGGCAATATGCGGCGAAGTCGACGTCGCTGGCGGGGGCGGGGGCGGCGGCGGCTGAGACATCGATGGTTCGGGGGTCGAAGGGCGCGGGGGGTGCGGGGGTACGGCAGTGACTCCCGCCGGTGCAGTCGCCGGGGTATCCCTTCTTGGGATTGGTTCGGTCGGCGGCTGAGGTTCGGGGTGCGCGACTTCGGCCGGTCGGTCGTCGATCGCGAGCAAGCGGCTGTTCTCTAGCCAGCTGTGTACGCGTTGTTCTTGCTCGACTTCCGTGACGGCGGTGCTTGCGTCGTCTTCGATGTCTGATTCCGCTTCTATTTCCGCGACGCGGGCGGCGGCCAACTGGACCTTAAGATGAAGGAGCTCCGCCCTGGCCTTGGCGAGGCGACGTGATCTGGAACTTCTAATCGATGCCGGTCTGCTTCTTCTCGACGCGGTTATTGCGGCGAGCGGTTCTTGTTCCGCGACGGGGGGAGCGGGGCGCGCGGCCGCGGCGGTGACGGGGGCGGCGGCGGCGGCGGCGGCGGCGGCGGCGGCGGCGGCGGCGGCGGCGGGCGGCGGCGGCGGTGGACACGGTGCGACGGTAGACGGCGGGGAACGCGAGGCGGCGGGGGGAGATCGCGAAGTTGATATTTGCGTCGCTGCCGATGTTCCCGTGTACTCCGTCGTGATGCCGCTGGTTTCGGTGCCCGATACGGTGGTATCTGTGTGCGTCGCAGACGATGTTCCGGGGGTCGAGTCGGTCGCTGTAGCCGACACAGTCCTCTTCCCGACCGACCTAGTCACCGGCATCTTGAACCCACGTTAATTCGGCTTCTGAAGGACCAGAAAATGTGCGGGTGCGCTGGGATTGCGTGGGTCCAGACACCGGTGGCTGCAGGTTCTTGTCGGAGGGGAGAAAGAAACTGTACGACTATTCTGTACAAAATACCTATATTTTCGCCTTATATTGAAACAATAAAGTAGTTCGTTTTAAAACAATATGTACAGAATTTCAATGCGACAATCGTGCGTTTTGACAAAAACGCCGTTCCCTACACGTTCTTGATTTCTCTTCTTTCTTGATTTATCTTCTTTCTTGATTTAGAAGTTCTTCTTCTGAAGTCGGATCCCGGACTGCCGGCTGCGCTCCAGGGTGGCTACTTTTCTTCCCCAGGACGCGTCGGGATGAGTTCTAAGGTGCGCGATGTTCTGCTTGTGCGCTCGGCCAATGAGCGCGCGAGTTGATCCAGCGGGGGCCGGTGTGAGGGGGGCCGCGATGCGCAGTTGCGGTGCGCATGCGCGGCACGCGGGGCGCGGGGCGCAGGTGCTGCGACGTCCCGCACACGTTTAATCACCGGTATCTGAGTTGTCTACGTGTTACTGGGTACGTCTAATCGCGATGGAAAAGATAAGCTCAGTGAAAAAGAAAAGGTAATACAATACAGTACCCTTAGTACGAATTATTCTTGATTCTCGAAACGCAAACTATCGTCGATTTCGAGAATTGAGAACTGTCAAAATAAACTCGTACTAGGGGTACTATTAACAGTACATACAGCCGTGACCGTGAGCCGCAGACGGCTAAGACGGTAGACATACCGCTCCATCCCATCTCGTCGGCGACCTCTTGCCACAGCATCTTGACTTGTGCGTAGTAGCTCGCGACCGGCATGTTGTTACGCGCGTACAACAGAGGCCGCTCGCGCACCAGCCGGATCATCCTGCGGTCGTCGGCCTGGTTAGAGTCCACAAGCCGGCCCACCGCCGACGTGTGCGCCTGCAGCGTCAGCGGGTCCTCGTATTCTACCAACATTTCGCGTTTCACTGACATTCCCGTGCACTATAAAAACAAATGTATCGCGGCATTTACGCAAAAAAACACGTCACACCGCGGCGAGGACGCGGCGGAAAACACAGAACACGTCGACGCGCATAACAGCAGACACACACGCGCACTAAAAAGCAAGCGCGCAAACACGGATGTCTCGTTCTGGCTTGGCGCGATGGTGCGGACACGAGCGGGACGCGCACAGAAACACGTGAAAAAGCAAGAGCGCAGACGCTCTCGCTGGCCGGCTAGTTTTTTAAATCGCCGGGTATCGATTCGGTCTGGGCTGTCATTCGCACTTCACCGCAAAACCAACTTTATTTTTTTTTCTATCGAGTTATATTTTCGGCCATCGGAGCCGTGAATCACATTATTTTACTGCTTTACCGTTAAACACCAATAATACTATTATACATAGGTATTAGGTACCTACTAATTACTATAACTCTATGATCTATTCACGGGATCTAAGGTAGATACTAGCATTAAACCCAAGTGTGTAGCTTAGCTTTTGTATGCAATGTTGATCGAATTTAAAATAACAGCTTGGTGTCTACCTACCTATGTATGTACCTATATATACATTATTAAATAATATTATATTGTAGTAGGTATCACAACATCACTGATCAGAGGTAATTTTAAATAATGGTAATTGGTAGGTAATCCATAATACCTACTTACATAACCAAGTAGCCTGCCGCGAAGCTAGACGCCGCGCCGCGCCGCGCCGCGCTGCTGCGTCGATAGCGCACCGAAACAAAATGTGTATGTTGTGTTGCCCAAAAATATAATACAGTTATTTTTATTGCTGCAACCAAATTTAAAAATACCTATGTTACTCACTTAGTAGTTACTCATTATCAAAAATGTCGTTAGGTTGGCGCCACTCTGTATGTAGATTATAGGTGACAAAAACAAAAAAAAATAAATTGAATCCCTGTGTACCACCGGTAGTACTCAGTGACTCAGCAGAAGTTATCGTTAAAAATATACACATAAAATATAAGATATTATGTATTTATTTTTAACTATAGGAATCATATTTACCAATAAAATACCAATAAATTCCACAAGTCGTTTGGTACCAAACGCATTTCTTTAATATGTCCTACAGCCGAGCAGGAGTTAGGCGTTGTTCCATCGCGCTTGCTTAATGTGAATTTTAAAATTACTTATCTATATCGTTAATTATTATTTTGGTAATAATATCATGTAAGTAACAGATTATGATACCTAATAATAAATCAAAATAAATTCGTTAGTATATGTGTATGTATGGTGCATTGGTACTTCAGCCACTGTGTACTCTTTCAAAATGCACCACTGTCACATAGCAGATAGGTACAGAAGTCAATTTCATGAATGTACTTCACTTTTTAAGATGTGCACCGGCGCGGCGGAGCGCGGGCAGTGTACGTGAAATAATAAAAGTAAGATTATAACAATTCTGCTATAGGAGGTGGTCGTTACCTATCAGTTCGATAGACTGTTTATTATTAGATTATTAGTACCTAATATAAATTGTAAAAATATATAAGGCCGCAAAGTCAAGTTCGCTTTTTCGACACGAGGCCGGGGGCCGGGGCGCCTACCTACCTAACTGTTGTGTTACGTATTACGTTACAACGAACCAATAATAATCGAAATATAAGAAAAACAACTGGTAGCTTAAAAAACAATTCACTGTTTAATGTTGAATTTAATCAAATCAAATCGAATCGTTTATTGAACCCATAAAATGTTACACATTGTTTAGATTCCGTCTAAAATGTTTATTCTACCGCCAGTTCGGAAGTCTGGTTCGCCAGACAAGAACGGGCAAGAAACTCTGACATTGCTCTTTTTGAGAATAATAATCATTTTACAGTCAGATATTAATATACAACTAAAATAAGAAATTATTTTTTATTAATTTACATTGAATTAGAGCAGCCATGTGAAATAAAATCAATAAACGTACAATTTCGATTGCTGAGCGACTCTCACTGGCACGGCGAATTAACGACAAACTAAACGGATGGATAAAAATAATGAATGTAATAAAGTCGGAGCAGACCAGTTTACACAAGCAGCACCCGTTCACGAGTATGACGCATGTGTCAGCCATCGGCCTCCTCAACCATGTTGCAGGGAAGTGACCGACCCGGCTCACGATGCCGCCACAAGCACAGACTTTTAAGCGAGCATGACTACCCAGACCAATCACAATAAAAAAAACACCATAACATCACACTATCGCTATGAAAGCCACATTGATTATTAATGTAGTAAGCCAAAATACAGGTCCTCCTAGTTCGGCTACAGAAGCTCCCATAAAATGTAATCTTATTAATTATTATTATTAATTTAAACAGCCGTGGATTGGACTCACGTACGCACTCATCCCAACCATTCCGATATCGTGTCCGTGAACGGTGTCTATGTGTGCGTAGCTCGAGCGCACTTTGTATGAATAGTGACTTCTGTACCTATTTTGTGCCACTGGGCACCACTACACCATTTTGAAAATATTTATACTCATAAACTTAATACTTTATGAAAAATATACATATTGCTATAATAAATAAAGGCATGATCAACGTTGCAACTTATGGTCAAATGAAATTGTTCATGAAAACGAATATTTGCTCTCACACTTATGCCACATCATAGATGCTGCATACACACCAATCGAACGATCGCGAATCTATGCCTGTTGCATTCACACAACAGCGAGTTTGTTTGTATGACTGCAACAGGCACACTGCATTACACGCACGCAACTAGGGATTGCAATACATACATTATTTCAAGCATGTTGCAGAAAAGATTTGGCTTAGTTTTTACGACCGGCTGCCTGCCTGATGTCAATCTTCACTGAGAAATCCAATCCCGGGCAGATTAAATTAGAAAATTCGCTTTGCCCAACCTGGGATTCGAACCCAGGACCTTCTGGTCCACATATGCTGCCACTAGACCAAGGAGGCAACTATCATGTAACTATTGTTTACATAAAATCATTATTATAATATAGACTACGAAGTATATAAGCTCAAAAGAACATTTAAGGAAAAAGGCTAATAATAAATTATATTAGGAATAATGTAAAATTGAATTGTTTACTTATATCTGAGTGAATTTCGAAAATTCACACAGATTTGACACACATAGCGAGTCAGCTCCGGGCTAAATGATGTCGTACACCCGCTGCTCACAGTAAACAATAAAACAATCCACACATCCAAATCATTATATGAAATAGTCTTTTATTTTACAAATACTTGGCATAGTTTCACTTACACTTACAGAATAAATGCATATGGAAAATATTACACAAAATTATATTAAGTACCACTAAAATGTAAAGGTTAAAAACATTTTCATACAAACTCATATAAAAAATATTATGTTGAGGTATTTCCAAAGAATTGTTACAAAAGTGACCGCATGTGTGGTGTGCAGCGTGTGACGAACAGTACAGGAGAGCATCGCTGCTGCTGCTGTGCACATACAATCGTGTCACAAGCGTGGCACTCGTGACAAACACTTCACACTAGCTATTGGTTCATTAACAAACGTCCTCAATAAAAATAATACAAATCAAAATCTCATTAATGTATGAATTAATTAAAGTGACATTATGAGCTAAATAATTAGTAATTATTCTAGGTGGTGTGCACATGTTGGTGGTGCCTGATGCGCGATGTGAGATCAATCACTTTCGTTGTCGTCCTCCGCATCGTCCTCGTCCTCGGAGTCCTGTTTCTTTTTCCTGGACTTGGCGGCGGCGGGCGCGCTCTTCGCCTTCTTGCCTCTCTTCTGTGGCTTCTTCTTCTTCTCCTCACCGCCGTCGCCACCGTTCGCGTTGTACGACTCGAGATCGGCGGTGTACTGCTCCTTAGCCTTGGCCGCCATCGCTTCCCACTCGCTCTTGTCTTCCATCCCGCGCCAGATCTCACCTGCTTTTTTCGCTATCTCTGTCACTTTTAATCCCGGGTGTTGAGTTTTAATTTTATCTCGGGCAGTATTCAACCACAGCAGGTATGCAGACATCGGCCGCTTCGGTTTGTCAGACATTGTAGTTTGTAATTTGTAACTGAAAAACGGAAATGACACCTTAATCAAAGTGTTAAACACAGTTTAAATATGCCCGAATCTAGGATATTATGGGGATATTCATCCATTCTGCCCGAAATAACCTCGAAAAAGAATAACCAAGTACGTATGCATTCTCGGTACCTATGGCTTGGGCCCGCAATGATGCCTCGTTGATAGCAACACGGCGCGATGCGGTATGACGTCACAACAAAAATTCACCAAGACAATGCAACACGCCAACTAATGCAATCTAATATAATCTAATAATAAAGATTTGGAGCCAATTATTATTGATCAAATACGTACTGATCACCCTTACGTTTACCTAACAATAGTTTAACACACATAACCTAAAAACAACCTGTTTATGACGCCCATGAGTCTTTATGCAATGCAAAAAGCAGTGTTTATAAATAATTCCACTGTAATTAATTGAAAAGCTTACCTTAATTTAAAAAAATCCGGCTCAATCACGCTAATAAAAACAGTAGGTATTAAGGTATATAAAAATGGCGGGAGACGAGAGCGCGAAACGCAAATGCCGAACCTCGGATCAGTGTGACCACAACAATTTTTTTTAAAATACCGTGGCCATCTCGAAAAATATATTATATAATTATTAATTCACCCAGCAGAAATTACCGAGAAAAATACGGATGTTGATTGTTTATACAATAATTTTTATTTCACAATCATCATAAAAGTATCTTAAAATGGTATCTTATATTTTACCTGAACATTTACAATAATTTTGAAATCAAACAGATCAATATTTTTTTTTTCTGTACCTAGATGTTTTATCATGGGTGACTTGAATGCTAGAGAATTGCAATTGGCTACAATAGGTGCACTTTTCATGTACTCGTTTGCTAATGTCGGCTATGAAAATTATTTATCGAAAAGCACTGGAGTTGTTCTGTAACGTACCCGTGCCTATATTCAATAAAATTGAGGTCATATTGAATATTTATAGTACCCTGTTGGTACTAACTTGTGGTGTATTACTAACAATTCTATGAAAGACATTTTTGACCAACTTCTACTATACCGTTTTTTTTTTCTTCCGATACAATGATATGATCTTAACATGAAACTGTGTAAAATAAGTAGATATATGACATGTAGTAAATTTCCATTTTCTTTCTGCTAACTTTAGGCTCATATCAAAACATTAATTTCTTACTAGGTTTGGAGTCGATGTATATTCAAAAATATTCCAAAAATACGTCAAAAATACTAAAAAAGGAATAAATTACTGAAAACGGTCACACTGCATTCGAAGCTCACGCTTTGGCTCGCGCCGCTCAAACTGTAGTGTTGCCAGATGATAAGAGCAGTATTATAGCGGATATACACGAACCCAACGCAGGCGAAAGAACGTTCGCGAAATGGCGGCTACACATTGGCTGAACGAATCAACAAACAAACTTTCGCTGTTGTGGGAATGAAACAAGCATGATTTGTTCGCCTTCATTCGGCCCGGTGTGTACGGCTCGGAAAGCCATCGGCAATGGGGACCGAACGGTACCCCGTTTGAGGTGGGCATAAAATGGATAACAAGTTTAAACGTTGTGCTTATTTCATTAATTAAACTACTTATTTTATTGTTTATTGCCTTAATTGTCTATTCACTTCATTCACACATTCGTTTAAGATATCATGCACCCCTTCAATGTATGCAAAGGTCGATTACCTACTATACTTTTTTAGCACTCCCTTGAATTAACCCTGTGTTTGTACCTAATTTTTTATCTATGCGTCACGTGAACACCAAACACGACGCATGATGTCACATTACTCACTTTTCTTATATGTTGTTCTTATGTTCCACGATGGTCTAAGACCTAAGATCCAAAACCATACTGCCAGGTTATTTGGTATATTATTTTCATATTTATGTTTAAAGCTCAACCTAATTTCAACGCGGATGTGATGACAATCAATATCTGATCGACGAAATATCTGACCCGTTTTTTTAGTTTGAAATCATACATTTTATTTCCGCAATATTTTTTTAATGAGCGATTTTGTATCTATGGTATGGAAGATGACGTCACCCGTATCTACTGTTGGCGGCAAATTCAATTATACATAATATTTTTTTTGCTTTTTTAAACTAAATATATGAAAATCAATTATGAAATATTTTTTTACTTGTTTAGGTTATACTAATGAATAGCCCTGTACGCTTTTAAAAATAGTCAAGTACGAATTGTACGAATGTTTTTCGTGCCTACGTTCGGTTGGTGTGTACCCGGCATTACGATAAACACTTCTCACTCTAGTATGAAATTTCGAATGTTGCCACTTTTTCATGAAATTTAAATAGTGCTGCGGTAAAGAGATCAAGATTATTTAAACATTTCCATTCAGTGAAACATTTCAGTTCTAATTTTGCAAGATAGTGCTGAGTTATTGTTTCTTTGAATGATAAAAATTGAACTAGATCAATCACTATGTTTTGAAAGTAAGCATCATTATTTTGGAAATAGACATTTCGATCTGTCAGTTTACTCCGTTTAATTCTTAATCTTAGGTTTAATTAGCAATCGTACTTTAGACCTAAATTACCTGAAATCTCCTGAAATAAATATAGTGTTTCAGTTAAAATAACTATATCAGAATTACGGTCATATATGCTCTAAGGAATTACGGTATTTATGTGACTTTCTGTTAAATCAAAAATTCTTTCATAACGATATTGTTTTTTATAAAAACAAGCATTATTTTTTTTTATTATTTGGTCGTTTTAAGAATGGATCCGGCACGCACCTATTACTCTGAGGAAAAAAGTCTGTCAGTTTTTGAGGGGGAACGGGGAACGAACAAAGAATAGGGACAGACTACAGTCTATATTTGCAGTTGATAGTTTTATCGATAGTCTGAATATAATTTTTTTTTTTATTAAAATAAAGAATTGTTATGTAAGAAATTAAATCTACAAACGAAAGCACTTGATAACACCTAACATATATATAAAAAATATATATATTACCCAATAGGAAGAGATTATGGAGCTTCCTATCATTAAAAAAAAACATTCAAATCTTTTTTTTTTATTGTTAAACCGGCAAAGCGTTTCACTATAATCTCACCAGATGGAAAGTGATGATAATATGATCTACGTTGTAGGTAATATGTTTGCTTTTAGTGCCAATACACTTTACATTCTAGCGAATAGATCAAGAGATTGACCATTTCATCTATACTTCTACTTTTTAGTATTTTCTGATTTGAATGGACACTTGAAATTAGATCCTTGTACTTAATATCGTAGTGAAATATGATGTACACTAAGTAAATATTAAAATAATATATTTTATCGATGTTGATTTCGAGACACCAAACTACATTACTATAAAATTGTGGGGCGATGTGGTTATTCGATTGCTACGTATACAATTGATGATCGATTATATGCTCTGATTATATGGTTTCGATTTTACGTAATATGTATTACAAAACTGGAAATGGGAAATGGAGATATCTTACTTCCAAAATCGACACATATGAAATATAACTCCATATTTTTGTCACCTGGATGCAGAGAGATTCAATATTACTTTTATTTATTAACTGTGTACTGAGTGACGAGCGGCTCCAGTGATGCCATAGTCATCGTAATTACGGTAGATCTGCCGTATTTTTTACTTTTTAATTCAAATCTGCCACCTACAGTAAGTACCTTAGATAAAGAATACTATAGATTGGGCGTCTAAGTAGTAAAATCAAGTATAAGTGAGATAGATAAATACAGTTTACAGTGTGAGTGATAGAGACAGACGAAAAATTTGTTATCTCGTTCTGCGTATACGTTTTTATTGTCCGACACCAACTTAGATTTGGTGTCATGAATGGAATTTAGTGTTACCAGGAAAACAAAAACTTAATTTCCCAAATAATGGGAAGTTTTCATTATGTTGCGTCTCCTGCACTAACATAATGTTTTAGTACATATACAATACAAAGCACCTAAGCAAGAGATGGTTTCGCTACATATTTTTATCTATGGTCTATTGTTCTTTGAGGGGGAGACAGCGAAATTAATTGTTTTGCGTATGTGTTTTTGTATTTTGTTTCGAGTATTATTAATTATTCATATTTTTTCGAAACAAAACACGAAAAACACTACATAAACCAAGGTTTTTCATTGTCTCCTGCTCATGTAAAAATGGACCACAGACAAAAAAAAACAGAAATACCATGTGTCCGAATCGCTATATCCGGGGAACTTTTAAAGTAATGCCTATTCAGGACAAGCTTACGGAATCGCGACTGCGATGGTACGGCCACGTCATGAGAAGACCGGAGGACCACATGACCAGAAAAGTGCTGAAACACAAAAACACAGTGTGAAAGCCCGGAAGATCCCGACTAACATGGATTGCTGTAGTAAAGACCTAGAATATAATAATATAGACCCGTCGACGGTCTAGAATAGACACCTTCGGAGACATACGATTAGGAGAGCCGACCCCAAATAGAAATGGGATTAAGGCCGGAAGAAGAAGAAACCATGTGTCCCCCAGCTCCCCATGTTTTGTATACATGTGTTGTGTAATGTTTTAAAGCAGGAGAAGCGGCTTAATGTACAACTTGTGTTCTATATCTTTTTGATTTTTTTATTTCTTTCTACCTGCCTTTATCCCACCTTAATGTGGGGTCGGCGCTTCACACTTTTTCAAGCATGTTGCAGGTAGGATTTGGCTTAGTTTTTACGACCGGCCGCCTACCTGACGTCAACTTCTTATGAGGGATCCTCCCGGGCAAATTAAATAAGAATCGTCCAACCTGGGAATCGAACCCAGGACCTCCCGGTTCACAGCCCATACATGCCACTAGACCAAGGAGGCGACTTCTGAGGGATTATTAACCAAAAATAAACTTGTTAGTTATTGCTGTAATAACGCTTTTAAATGTTTATTACCAAACAAAAAAAGAAAAAAAATGTTAATATGAACTACATTTCAAATCTTAGATTATTCTCTCTAATTTTCAAATAAATGACGGGTACATTTTTCCAACACGGTATCCCTGTGTCTTATATTCTGTCCCTTACGGGTATACGTGCATGGCTACTCTATTCATTCTTTCTCTAAGGTAAGTACAGTAATAAACAATTACGGTGTATGAAAGTTACCGTATTTTTTTTAATGCGCCACTAACTACTATAATATCTACAAAAAGCATAAAAAATCCTAATATTACATATTATTAAGCTATTGCATAGATTCTATCGCGGGCCTGAGCGTGGAGACCGAATCCAGAAATTCCGTAACGACAATAACCTAACACCCCCCACTCCGACCTGCACAGCGGTGCTACTTTTTAGTTTTGCCATCTATCGATGAATAGCAGAACTTTTAATGACTTTTTTGAAATATCACGCTTGTCTCTTTAGTTCAGCAACTCGCCTCTAGGTGGCATTGGTTGTATCGGCGTTACTGCGTCTTTGTATTTACTTCATGGTACGACTCTACGAAGCTCGCACGAATCGAGACGAGCTGCTCCTAATGGCTCCGAAATCGGACGAATACGTAATCAGCTGTTTGTGAGAAAGTATATAGGTGTATTGATTTTGGATGCTATGCAATAGCTCTACCGCGGCAGTCCCCGAGTGCCCCACGTTTGCTTTTTTTATTTGCATCTGTCAGCCATAGTATTCACGATAGTATTTATATTATTATATATTTCAAACCTTTTCAAACGTTATTTTAAACATTGTACTAATGCCGAAATCTACCGTAATTCTACCGTATTTTCTTTTGGCTGAAACACCGTAATTACGGTAATTTTATTTATTTATTTATTTATTTATTACACTTTATATACAATTAGTATACAGGCGGACTTAATGCTAAAAGTAATTTTGACCTGGTGTTTACCGTAATTTTGGTCTAACCATCTGGCATCACTGGGCGGTTCGGCTTCTGGATGCAGAGACACTTATGTAAGATATATATGTGCCCCCTCCAACGAGTTAAGGTCTTTGCCTGGATGTATTGGCTTTTTTTTGTACGTCCTAACTGCTCAACCTGACATTTTTAACGGAGAACGACACCGGACGATCCGCAGTGAAAACGATTGTGACAATGATTGAATCGATTCCACAAACAGTTTTTATAAACGTGGTAGATTTTTGAATCTTATACCTCGGCAGGGGAGAAATGCTATGAGTGGCGTCTCCAGTCATAAATGCTCTAAGGGAAAAAGCCTATCAAAAGTCACAGCCGAACTTACTTTACCGCACTTTAGCGCACAAGATGCCCCTCTTTCGATTAAACGAGGTAGTACACGACCTGACTGACGATCGTATAGTAGAAGCGTTGGTTAGTCAGAACGTCACATTGCTTGCGAGTATTTTGGAAGACGAACTCAAGATGAGAGTAATACAACGGACCAAATGTCGCGAACTCCAACGGCAACAAATGTCAGCATCGAAGTGTCTCCTTCAGTATGACAAAAACTAAAAAACACCATAATCAGATGAGGCAACCAGGTGGTATGGGCCGTATATCAGTCTCCGGTAGTGTAATGTTTCAGGTGGATGGGGTTCGGACACGTGGTGCGAAACTGTCTTATTGAGAGCTCAACTTGTGCATGCTGCGCCGAAAACCATGATACGTCATACCAGAGAGTGTCAAAACATAAAGGCAGTTCTAAATGCACTAACTGTACTTCAGCGGGCTTTGCACACGCAGCTCATATAGCGTTTATTCTTGACTGTCTCATAACATCAAAATAGGACAGGATAGCCAGAGCAGCAATAGCCTATTGCTAAGATCCTCCCAACAGCAGAAGCGAGTTATCTTCCAGACGCACAAATAACTATAAGCAATCCACATAATACTACCAATACTACCATAAATATGACGTACCGTAGGTACTTGGAATTCTCTGGAGGCAGCATTGAAAAATGAATGAGTCAAAGGTATTGGACGTCACGATAGATTCCAAGCTTCTTTTTAAGAACCACATAGAGGAAGTGTACATCAAGGCGACCAAGCTGTACCAGATGGTCAATCAACAAGGAGATCTACCTTCCATCAACAGCTCACCTAAATCGCTCAAAGGAACATAAATAGCGGTCTATACGAACCTGCAATAATGAATGAATAATATCCACCAACTCCTAATAGTTAAGGAGTTCTAGTTTCCATCATCAGCTCAGCAATATGGAATGATGAGTACCAGACGCAAATACCTGAATAGTTTTAGAAAATATATAAAACACACGGGTGCCTATAAAATTTGAGGCTTGCTCTCGATTTTTCTGGGATCCCAATGGGTCCACCTGGGAAGTCTCCCCTTTTAAAGAAAAAAATATTTTTTTCGAATCGGCCGAGGCTTCTTCGAGTAATAGAGGAACATACCTAAAAAACCGGGCAAGTGCATGCTCCATATCTGATCACGCACAATACAGGGTTCCGAAGTAAGGGTAACTATCACTGAAATATGATTTTATTAGACATAATTTTAAGTGCATGGTCCGTAAACTCATATTTACTACCTGTTTTACATAACTAACAACTTCATATAAGCGGTATTGAAAATAACTTGTACGATTTTTTCTTTTCACTTTGGTCCTCTATTACTCATTAACTTGTAAAGCCTACTTAGCAGCTATAATTTTCGTTTGAAGTTCATGATATATGCTACTACTGTGAATTTTTTCACGTCTCCAAAACCAACCGTTTCTGAAATAGAGGGGCGGGGGGGCTACTCAACAAAAAATGTTCACTTTAAAGCTTAATATTTCGCAAACAAAGTTCGAAAAATGGATTTTGCAAACCTGCATTGTTTTTGAAAGACCTATTCAACGACACCCCACACTATAAGATAGTCGAGAAAAAAATGTCACCCCCCCCCTTTACATGTAGGGGAGGCACCGCTAAAAAAAAGGTTTTTCAAGATTTTGTTCCACGACCACGACTTTCTTAGTTTGATAGATATGGATACAGCTCTCTAGTGCTTATAGTCTCTGAGATAAACAGTGGCCAGACAGACGGACATGGCTAAATTATAAGGGTTCCTTTTTCGCCATTTGGCTTCGGAACCCTAAAAAGATTCCGACGAATTGTTAACCTCCTCCTTTTTTTGAATCGGGTAATTAACCTCCTTCTTTTTTGAGGCGGTTAAAAAAAACAACAATTTCTTACTCTCTTTGGAGTCGGTGCCTTCTCATTTAATCTGCTTCGGCCTCAGCATCGACTCCAAAGATTACCACTCAGTTTTTTATATTCAAAGTATCACTGGTGTTGCTTCTGTTCATGGATAGTCGCTAGTCCTATCGCTTACCATCTGGCGAATGACTTATTCACATGAGCTCGACGTAGTGAAAATCGCCGAGCTGACTGTGAAGAGTCCCGGTTACGAGCGCATGCCGAGCGTTGTCACGTCAACAATCGGTCTGACGTCTGACCACGGACCTCCGTCTCAGTGTAGTATGTCAGCAGTCAGCACTGGTAACACCACCAACACACATTGACCGAACATTATTATTAGAGATGAAACGGATATCCGGTAACTATCCGTTATCCGGCCTATCCGGCACTGTTTTCACTATCCGGCCGAATACCGGATAGTAATTCAGTATTCGGCCGGATACCGGATAGTAAAATTATAAAAAAATCTCATTATTTTACACAAAGTAAATCATACCACAATGTTATGGACACCGTTTATTTTTATAATCGCACGTCAAAAATTAGTTTAGTGCTCAAAATTAACAAGTGGCAAATTGTGGTGAAAGAATACAACATTTGTTGGTAAGAGGCGACTCCGCTTGACTTCGTACACCAGACCAGCCTCTGAAAATAGCCTTTCGCTGTAAACTGTCAGGGGCTGAAAGATAAATTCTAGCAAACCTTGACAACTGTGGGTACTGATTCAAATTAAATAAACCACCAAATGTATGGGTCTTGATTGCGATTGATTCAAGATATATTTAAGAAAAGTCAATCTCGTTAGCAATCGGATTTTGTTCTTGGTCGCGACAATCAAAGTCAATGATGAAGTCTCCCAGTCCCAAATCTAAGGTCCCAAAAAATTACATAAGCTACACGTGTGAAGTTGGATCCAGTTTCATCGTCTTTCATTCGTTTAGCAGGCGTTGAAGACGGCGATAATCTGTCACACTGAAGATTCGTCGTAAGAGTTTTTTTATATACTCTATCATGATTTTCTGTCGGGCTTGTTCAGTTTCAAGAAGTCATAAATAGTCTGACTTGAACCTTGGGTCTAAAAAGGTAGCAATTAGGTAGTTTGGATTCTCTCCTAAAGATTTAAAACGACTTTCCAATTTAGCTTTGAAAGAAGCTCTTATACGAGCTAAGTCCGGTGTGCTTTGTGCAGTCTCGTTTTTGTCTAAAAACTTTTTAATGCGGAATCGCCTAGGATATACAGGTTCAGTTCAGGCCGAATATCCGGTAGCCGGATATCCGGCGCTCCGGCCTGGTAACTTGCCGAATATCCGGTATCCGGTCAAACCACTATCCGTTTCATCTCTAATTATTATCTTAAGAATAGTCGCCTGCACTCATGTGCTTGAATGTAACAATCTCGCGAGATCAATTTCCGAGACCCTACGTCTATAATTTGGAAGCACTTGCTTAGAAGTCGCGATTATGTAATTCTATTGAATTTTACATCAATAGTTGTACACCACATTAAAAAACAGAGTTATCCAAATCGGTCCACGGACATATCGGTGGACACGTATAAAAATATTATTATACATACCTACAGACGAATTAAAAAGAACCTATTTTGGACTCTGTTAAAATGATTTCTTATTTGATATTTCTGTCCCTAGCCTAGACTATTTAGTTCAATTCCCTCCGAAATTAATTCCTGGCTACGGCCTTGATGGTAAGCGATCTCCATCACCCATAGCCACCCAAGACACAAAAATAATCATGGGTACGTTGTCAACCTTAAAGGAAGGAAATAGGGATTATGTGTAGGGATTATGATAGATTGGGCCACCGGAATCTCATTCACCGAACGAAACGGGACAACGAGCTGCCAATTCATACACAAACACTTTACATACTCACATTCCTCCTCAATTAATGGTTCCAGCTATGTCAAGTATATAATAGTTTTATATAATAATAGTGTCTGTCTTTGGTTATGTTAATAATATTTAATCATTAAAACAAGTACGCAGTTGAAAGGTAAATGGTCAAACCTATCAGTCTCCACTCAAAGGTCTTCGCGATACAGGTCTTGAGCCTAGTGCAAAGATCGCTGGTAACCCTATCTCACTCGATCGTGCTAGTTTTAGTTATCGTTTCCATTTATAGTGTAACATATATAATAATTGTACAGATCGATAAATTTAAAGTTAATAAACGATTTATTATTATTATTATTATTTACGTTGGTTTTCTGTGAGCCAGTGGTATCAAAACCGGTCGAGCCGGCCTATTCCTGCTTGTAGGTACCCGTACCTGTCTGCAGCGTACTGTTACCAATCAAAAAGCTGCAAGTCGCCCTTAATTTATTAGATTTCCGAACTTTTCGGGACTGGAATACTGGAATCCTCTACACTGGGGTAGGCGAACGTTTATATAACAACGTGCCATTTCTATCATCGATACAGAAATCAGTGCGTCAGCTGGGATCGATGCGGCGCGGCGCGGCGCGTGGTACAGTCAACCTCAAGCTTTGTCAAGTGTCATCGCCACTGTGGCGGCCGCATGCTGTCTTAGATAAAGTACATATATAATTATCTAAGCATGCTGTACTGCTAGTGCTGCTACGCTGTTTATCACGCCGTTAAAGCATTATTCATTTTGTTCATTTTACAAAAGAGTAAACATTTGTCTGGGGGGTTACCACCATCTCTTATAGCAGTATTATTATCATCTTACTTGTACCGATTCCCATACAAAACAAACGAAGAACGATTGTAATAATACTGCTATAAGAGGTGGTGGTAACCCTGCAGTAAACAGGATCTGTTAGTGGTGGAAATTCCTAGTATTCTCATAGAAACAATCAATAACAATACACAACACATAACATAAGCTCACGCCTGTATCCCCGAAGGAGTATACAGAGGTACACTAGAGAACTACCTACTACTAGCGTTCACCCACATTTCACCGTGTTTAGTTCCGTGATCCGTCCTAGATGCCATAGGGGGAGAACTTCTCGCAATATCGGGCACAAATTCCAGACTCCGTGCTAGTATTGAAAAAACCCAATATCACTTAGCACGACCCGGAGATCGAACCCGAGACTGAGGAGGTAGTCGTACGGAAATACAACGCCACCGAGGCAGTAACAATATATTATTAAGTAAAACGTATTGAGTCAAGTCCATGTGAACGCAGCGATATGGTGCAGAGGCAGCGCGGCGCGGCGCGGCGATCACCGCATCACCGGTGCACCGTGCAGTGGCAGCGGCTCGCGGCGGCGGCGGCGCTGCCCCCCCGGCGCGGTGCGGCGCGGTGCGGCGCGGTACGGCGCGGTACGGCGCGGTGGCGCGGCGGTGCGGTGGTGTGCGGCGCGGCGGCGGCGGCGCGCCTCGGCCGGCCGCAGCGCTCGACGCAGCTTACGCTTACGGCTCAGTGTGCCGCGCGAGCCCGCCGCCGCCGCGCACCGCCCGCGCCGAGCCCGCCGCACTCACTGCGCGCCACCGACTCGCCAGCCGACATGGAACATTTCATCGAAACCGTGCGCAAATACCCGTGCCTGTGGAACACGACCGCCATCGAGTACCGCGACCAGGAGCTAAAGGACGCCGCTTGGGCGGAAGTCATGAAGGAGACCGATCTCTCCTCAGGTGAGCGGTCCGTGACCGGTAATGTAGAACTGTGGACGTGTGGGGCGCGCTAGGCCGCCGCGGCGCAGCTGGCGGCCGGGCGGCGGGCGGCGGACGGCGGCCGGTGTGAGTCTAGTCTGGAGCTGTCCGCACTCCGCTGTCGGCGCGGGCTGCGGCGCGGCGCTCGGCCGACTCCCCCTTCCCACTGTACCACACCTCCCCCCGCGCCAGTGGCGCCGCGCTTGCAAGTCGCACGCACACGTACACGCGACGGCTACACATAAACATGCACACGAATGACGTACGCCATATTCCATAACAATAGACACGCCGCACGCGGCCGCCCCACGACTGCTCCATTCCCCAAACAAATCCTGCAGCCGGCCGCGCCGTGTCGCGTCGCCCGCCATCGGCCATGCCGACCCCGCGCTCAGTCAGGTTGAGCTACGCTTGTTGCTGTTAAATGTTAATGGCCATCTGCCGCCAAGCCACGCAGTAGTTAAGTAGTAGGTACCTGTAGTAAGCTAGACGTGCCAATAATTACAAAGTACCTAGTACCTCCTCGCTGTGGCCCCACATTATATTATTATTCTATTGAAATATATAGAGGGGTCCATGATTGTAGGCAATAAAACCGGCCTAATTCACGCTACACATCTGATCAGTGATCCCGCACAGTACTGGGTTCAGAAATCAGAAGTATTAAAATTAAATGTTACTGAAATATTATTTTATTAGACAATTTTATACTACTCGTTAACTTGTAAGCCAGGTTAGCCGTGGTCGTTTTTTTTCCTTTTAATTTTGTTATATTTTTTTTTATCCGAGCACGGCAAAGTGACCACACGACACCTGATGGTAAGCGATGTGCGGTCCAAAAATACCAGCCACCTATAGACCTTGTGTCCATCGGTGTAATTTGCGATTACCTTGAATTTTTTTACATTTCCAGAAACAACCGTACGGTGTATTATAAAAACGTGTAAAAGGATGAAATAGGGTGGGATTTTTTTTTGTATAGCAAAGACTGGCAAACGAGCAGATGATCACCTGATGGTAAGTGAT
Source organism: Clanis bilineata (assembly GCA_036417725.1). Classification (NCBI taxonomy): domain Eukaryota; kingdom Metazoa; phylum Arthropoda; class Insecta; order Lepidoptera; family Sphingidae; genus Clanis; species Clanis bilineata. The sequence goes on along the minus strand of CM071139.1, from coordinate 132,914 downwards.
CTTCACCGCCCATAGATAAACAAGACACAAAAAATCATGTGTGCGTTGCCAACATAAAAGAAAGGAATTGAAGGGAAGGGGCAAGGGACTGGAAAAGGGAGGGGTGAAATAGGTCACCGGAAATCTCACTCACCGAACGAAACACGATAGCCAGCTGCCACTTTAGGTCGGTTTTCTGTGAGACAGTGGTATCAAACCGGTCGAGCCGGTCCATTCGTGTTGTAGACGTTACTGTCTACAGCGTGGCTCTACCACTCAAAAATTTGTATGGGTAAAGAAAAGAGTTTGAGAATTCCAAAATAATTTTCATAACACATAACATAAGCCCACGCCTGTACCCCGAAAGGGTAGGCAGAGGCACACTAGCGAACTAAAACACCCACATTTCGCCGAGCTAAGTTCCGTCCCAGATGTGATAGGGGGCGAGCCTATCGGCATATCGTGCACAAATTCCAGGCTCTTCACTTTGCCCGACCGGTACACTTTGATCCAACCCGAGACCTCAGGATGGTAGGTAGTCTTACCGAAATACAACTACGCCACCGAGGCATTTAGTTTTGATGAATCCGGATTTTGATGTTTGGTATGGTATATTTTGATCATTATTTTTTCAATCAACCCCTAAAGGGATGTAAAAGGGGATAACAGTTTGTATGGGAATTCAGGAACCGAAGCGAACTTTAATGAAATTTAATATGGAGATAATTTTAACCCTAAGAAAGTATAAGGATCAACGCCTGGAAGTAAACAGGGGATTTTGCTCCCAGGCTTGACTTCAAAATTGATATCTGTGTAGCACCATAATTACAAACGACGGATCCGGTACTAAAACTAAAAAATGTGTCCGCCATTTTGATTTTCTTTATTTTTAGGGCCTTCAAAATCGATATCTGGATCGCTCCTTAGTTTCAAATCAAACGACCTATCGGGGCATAGTTAAAACTGAAAAAAATGTTCGCCTTTTTATTACACTCTCCTATAATATTTATCTATGAATCTATGTAATGGAATCTTGCAACGTTATTTTCATCATGTTCCAGACGTGATGAACTTGAAACTGTGCACACGTATGAAATACCAATGACAATAATTTAATAATACATACATTAATATAATAATTCAATAATACATACATAATTTCGCATAGAAATATGAGCGGAGCAGTTTCAACGTCATTGATTTTTGGCCATCAGAGCGCAGTTTTCTATAGACTATAAACGGAGCGATTCCAACGTCATTGTCTGCATGTCAGGAGAGAGAGAGAGAGAGAGAGAGAGAGATAGGGTTAGATTGAGTGGGGCGTTGGCACATAGAATTGTATCGAAGTGAAACTTTAGAAAATTAACTTCGACAAAACTTGCCTTAAGCCTTAACCTCAGTCAGTCCCGTTAGTTCTGCCAGTCCCGTCAGTCCTGTCAGTCCTGTCGGTCTCGTCAGTCCCGTCATATTTAAGTGTGGCGACAGGCTCGACCACTCAAACAAGGATTTTTTTTCTTTTATTTTCCAGAGCTGGTGTATAAGTTACCCTCTCACCTGGTGCCTGCTTGACGTTGAGTAACGGGACACCTGTATCTGGAACCAACAGTTTAGGAAATAGAGGGAGGGACTCCACTCTATCAAAAATTATCACTTTAAAGCAAAGCTTTATTTTGCAAACAGAGCATCGAATTGAAAAACAGTTGTCACAAACCCGCAGTTTTTAAAATACCTATTCAACGCCAATATTTTTATGTACCTCTAGGTATATTATATTGATGTACCTGTAGTACACATAAAAGTCTCTGATTCAACGATACCACTGCTAAAACCCACTGCTAAAGATAGTCGAGAGAAAAAACAATTTTAATAGACGCTAAGATAAACCGCGGTGAGACAGACGGACGGACGCGGACGTGGCTAAACTATAAGGGTTCCTCTTTTCCATTTTTTCATAAACTCTCGGAACCATAAAATAATAAAATTAGAATGTCGTGGGCTAGCGCTAATATTTCCCCCTAATATTATAGGTAGTTACTTCATATATTTATGTATAAATCAATCTCGTTTCTATGGTAATTTTCTTTCTGGAATTACCAATTTACTCCAAAACCGACAAAATTGCTGAGTAGTGCGTACCCAGACTGTCTACTTGATATTACCTATGTTGTTTGCAGTAAAAGAAGTGAAGCTGAAATGGAAGAAGCTTCGCGATAGTTACCGAGATGCGCTAAAGAGGCAAACTGAAATGCTCGCGAAAGATCCAAGCAACACGACAAAAAAAAACTACCCGTGGAAGTATATGGGGCTTATGCAGTTCCTGCAGCCGTACATGAGCAACAGGAAGAAGCCGGCGGAGTCAGCGGGGTTCGCGGCGGCCACACACGACGCGCAAGACACCCACAATACACAAGACGGGCACGACAACGGTCACGCGCATGCGCAACACACCAACGGCGACGCGCATTCCTCCGACTCGGATTCATCCGAGGCAGAGTCCTCGCCGAAACGCAAAAGTTGTGAGCGGCTCACCGTCATCGATAGGAAGCTTGACTACCTGTGCAAGGCGCAGAACAAGCGCCACTGTCCAGAGACGCAGTACGTGGACCGGAAGCGAGCCTCGCCGCCGACGCCGCAACCGCCCCCACCCCCTCCCCCTCCGCCGCCGCCGGCTCCACCGCCGCTCGACCCACTTGACATATTCTTCAACAGTATGTGCCAGTCCACAAAGCGTTTCCCGTTTCCCGCGCAAATCAAGATTAAAAAAACGTTATTCAATGCGGTGATCGAAGCGGAGGAGGCGCTAGTGGCAGAGCAACAGAACTACGCGAGCCTCTGGGCACAAGAAGCGGGCAGCTCGTCTAGCAGCGACGCCGATGACGAAGACCGCAAGCCCTCCGCCTGAGCTCGCCTTTACCCCGCCCTCTACCACCTGTACACAGACTACGCACATTTCATCGCCGCCACTGACCGCCCCTCTTACATACCGCGGCGCGGCGCGCTAACAAGTGACGAACTGACGAGTGACGGGTAAAAACATGCTGACGTCATCATACTGACGACCCCCACAACTACATCTGTATACTGAACAGTTTAGTGCTGAGTCTGACTGCTGAGTGTAACCATGACAATAATATTGTCTTCGGTTAAGAACATAATATGGACTCGACATAATTATTTGTAGGGCGGGTTCATTGTTCTATATTAATATTATGGTACATCGACCTTCACTCATCTGATAACCAGATGAGACATATTTTTTATCAAATATCATTTGTTTACAAACACGCCTATAGTAGCTTGCCTATCGAAATGTGTTCATAGCTATTTTTAATTAAATTAATTTCTTTTTCATAACCTTAACTCTTTTGATAACTGAAAATGTCATTTAAATGGTAGTGTTTGTTTAACATGGAGAATATGCCTTGCATGGACCTACAGATTCTTTAGGTTCATGATGCCTCGGTAGGTTTACCTAGTTATTTTTCATGGCTACTTGGGAAGCATGTCAATATAAGTAACTACACCGATCTGATAACCAATAAAAATTAGTACCATAAGAAACAGAATTGAATTAAAAAATCAATCATATAGGCTTGCCTACAATAAACCGTTATGAAAAAAAATGTCTATGAACACTTTTCGATAGGCAAGCTATTATAGGCCAGTTTATAAATAACTGTTTGTAGCAGCACAATGCATTTATGAACAACGACACTTATCGAAAATATGTGTGGTCTAAACTATGATTTGTTTACGTCTGTGTCAATTACCTACTTGTGCAATGTACTTTATAATATGATTTGCTAATTGTTTAGTCTAGTATTTACAATATGTGCTTTGTTCTCTACGCATTACATAAGCTCACGCCTGTATCCCCGTAGGGGTAGGCAGAGGCGCACTAGCGAACTAGTACACCCACATTTCGCCGAGCTTAGTTCCGTCCCAGATGTGATAGGGGGCGAGCCTATCGCCATATCGGGCACAATTTCCAGACTCCGGGCTGATATGGAAAAATCCAATATCACTTTGCCCGACCCGGGGATCGATCCCGAGACCTCATGCATTCCTTTGTATTTAGTTTGTTATTTTAATAAATATTTGGTGAGAGCGAGAGGCGCAGCGACCATTTACGAGATAGAGCAGTAAAGAGAATCGCAGACTAGCTACCATAAATACGGTGTTAGAATAATCATAAGTATTCCATTTGCATTGATCGCACACGCATAAGTCGCCTCTCTGAATCGCTCACACTTCACTGGCACCCAAGTCTTTTCATGCATCAAACTCAGCATATGGTCGGAGACCCTGCCAAATGTTTATAAAAATATTGTCTTGTCTCATCTGGTTATCAGATGAGTCAAGGTCGATGCACCACGGTCTCCTTCGCCTTATGTCGTTTAACGTCGCCTTATCTGTCCAAATTGTATGGCGAAAATCAATGTAAGAAGCCGTTAAAGTTGAGTTGCGTTTGACCATTCGGACGTTAATCACGCCGCGCCAAGATCTGGATGGATGAATTTTGGTACTTATATGCTGATACAGACAGCACTTTGAATGACACAGGCTAATTTTATCTTGGAAAAATGTACGGTTAACGTGGGTTAGATTTGTTATTAAACCACGTAAGTTAGTCGCACTCGTGGGCAACAGCTAGTATAGCAATTAGCATATAAGGTAGGAACCAGGTACCTGTAAGTTGTAACCTGTAGCTCAACAATAAGTTTGTTGCACATATTTACGCGAGCGAGGACGTAAAATATTTGTATGGAAAATGTCAGATCCCCGCGTAACCGCTAGAGTCGTTCGGGTGTTTGTCATACAAATACATATTTTACGGAGTCGCTAGGGAGTAATGTCAAAAAACTCATGGTTGGCGTACTGAGCTGTGGTCTATGATGTAACTGGTGTACATAGTCCAGTCATCTTAGTCAAAATTAGGTACCTAAGAAGCCTACCTATACCCAGCTATAAACTCGTGTAAACTTGTATTTTGACATCTCAAATGGTGTGTCAGAACCTACATATGGTAGGGTGTCCGCGACCATTAGAAATCTAATGTCTATCAACACAAAAAATATTTTTTGCAAATATCTCGTTTCCTATGGGCTTTTCGCTATTTGTATTCATTACCAATATTGTAGAGGATTAAATTAAGTTGATGTTGTACACCGTGCTGAATAAGCGCGAGCAGATGGTGTCCCGCCGCCGTGACGGGACGAAGAAAAGCGTGCAAGACATCATCACGCTGCTAAAGGAGACCGACCCGGACGACGTGCCGACGTTTGTGGCGAGGGATTTGAACAAGCTCCCTCCCGTAACCTTCGACCACGTCGACGTGACCCGCCTTCTCAAGGACATCGTTTCTCTGAAGGCGAGCTTGGCGGATGTGCAGCGGCAATTGGATGCCTCCCAAACCACCGTGGCCGATTTACGTAAAGAGGTGGATGCGTTACGTAATAACGCAACGGTAATTAGGTCATCTCCGGAGGCATCATACGTAAACACGCGTCGTGGAGCTGGCCTCGATACATCGGCGGCTAGTTACTCGTCAGCAGTTTTGTCGCCGCTTCATACGTCGAATGCCGAATCAGCGGAATGTGCCCCAAGCACACCCCGCGACACCGTGCCCGTCCCCGCGACTCCTCCGCGTAACGTCGCCCGGTTCATCGACCCTGTCACGCTGTCTGTGCCAGCAGCCCCGGCGAAATCAAGTCATCAAGATTTTGCTAAAGTCGCCGTGAGCGCTTCCGTCGCTCCCTCAACGAAGCCTGTGCTAGAAAAAGCATTGAACCAGGCTAGTAACGATGGTTTCGTGATGGTGCAAAGGAGGAAGCATCGCCAACGAACCATCGCGAACCGCTGCGGCAAAGCTCCTGCGGAGCCCAATATCACCGTGCGTGCCGCGCAGCCAAACACTCCGGTGTATATCTCACGCCTACACTACACCACTAAGGCGGAGAGCATCATGGAGTACGTCCGCCAGAAGACGAGATACTCGCCGAGGGTGCAGCTGCTGGAGTCGCGCCGAAACGTCAACTTTAAGGCGTTTGTGGTGCGCGTGCCGAACTGCTTGTTGCACCTCATCATGGAGGAGGACTTCTGGCCACAGGGCGTGGTGTTTCGCCGCTTCCGCGGAGAAGTGCCACACGAGCGCACAAAGACTTAGTGCTTAGTGATAATTTTATTTTTATAGTTATAAATATGTATGTTAGCTTGTAAGGTATTTATATATGGGCCTAGTTGCCTGAAAATAAATAAATAAATAAATAAATAAATAAAATTCCCTACAACATTTGTTCTAAAAATATATATCGTTACGAGCGCGGGGTTAGATCATAATTTAAGGTCAACCGGTAGTCCCGGTCAAAAATTCACCAACATTTCAAGTTCAAACTTGATCAGGGCATGATTTGGAACCCCAGGGATGGGGTTGAATAATGCGTAACGAATTCCAGGAACCTATCACGACAATTTTAGCACCTACTCCAGAGGATTGCTCACCACATTATTCTGCAACTGCAAGAGTGGTTGTGGTTCGCCATGTGGATGCAGGAAATCGAGGTTGCAGTGCTTGTCTATCGAAGCAAGGTATAGCTTTGGCTTTACCATATCAGAACGATGTCAATAAAGACAAAACCTTTAACCCCGATATCATAGAAGACACTTATACAATAAAATAAATGAAAAGTATATTGATTCGACATTAACGAAAGCAAGAGTTGGACGTCTATCTCCAAGATGGACATACAACCTGACAAAGGTCTCAGATCTGATTGAGGCTGGTTTCAACAGGTTGATCTCTTTGGGAAAGTCTATGTTCACGTATGTAGGTACCTCTATGTATGAATGTTTATGTATGGACGTCCTGTGGCTATTATGCAAAAAAGCATTGCATTTTAATCGAAAGCCTGATAGTGATTCTTTTAAAGCCAGTTATTGCTTGGCAAGATTCTAATAAGCGTGGAAATCGAATCTAGGAAGAAAACTGTCTGCTAACGATAACATTCTGCCGACTCTAATGGGGAATTCCGAGCATATCCGCATAAATGGCCCTTAAATTATTCCAAAATGTTAAAATTACCTTGACTCATACCTTTCAACTAACAAAAGTGTGGATGAATAGAAAATTTACTCATTTTGAATGAAAAATCATTTATTTCCGAAGTTATTACTGAAATTACATAAAACACTGACCAAATAACAGTAATAAAAGTATGTATCAATGATTAATTGTAAAATTTCCTTTAATTTCGCTACATAACCGATTATCCGGATTTTCGATTATCCGGACTACTAACTACGGATAATCGGGATTCTACTAGACTTTGAAATACGACAGTGGTCGGAACACGACGATGAAGAAGAACAAGAAGATAATTAAAATTACAGGTATAAGTTGTAGTTCTTGTAATTTTTATAAAAAAAAACCATTACCATGTTTATGATAAATATATGGAATTATTTTTTTAATAAAAACATTAAGAATTTCTTTCTTAATTTTATTTTTTAAGAAGTCATTAATATAAATTAATTACATTAGAATTGAAATATAACTTAGTATTTTTCTTATTTAATTATTTTTTCTATTTTCCTGCCTCGGTGGCGTGTTTGTATTTCGGTACGACAACCGTCCCGAAATCTTGGGTTCGATCCCCGGGACGGGCAGTGATATTGGATTTTTCCATATCAGCCCGGAGTCTGGAATTTGTGTCCGATATGGCGATAGGCTCGCCCCTATCACAGCTGGGACGAAACTAAGCTCGGCGAAATGTGGGTGCTCTAATTCGCTAGGGTGCCACGGCCTACCCCTTCGGGGATACAGGTGTGAGCTTATGTTATGTCTTATGTATTTTCTTTAACAATTCTATAATTAATAAGAAACGAAAATAATTAATAATTTTGTATTTATCAATAATTAATAAACTTTATATGTCGTGTTTTTGACCGGGACTACCGGTTGATGTTAAGAGCCATTTCACAAAATTCGACTGCTCCAGCTTAGGTATAAATATATCGCCCGAGCGCGCGCACGAATCGGCAAAAATGAAAATAAGCTATCATGGCGCGACTAAAACATTTTGATACTTTTGCATTTCACTCAACTCGAGTTATCCGAATTTTAATTTTATCATTTATCATAATGTAATACTGCAGTAACTATTATATAGTATAATATGTAGATGTATAGTAAAATAAGCCAATCTTATAACAACGTAGTGTAATATCAAATTAAGTTTATATAAAAATTTCGCGTAAAAGCGTTGACAAAATTAGGTTAAAGTTTTTTCGAAATAGACGAAGCCATTTGCAGGCGTGTTTGTATAGTTATGACGCTTCCTTTTAATGCATCGGTATAAAGGATCCTATCGTCTCATTGCTTGAACGAAAAATTAATACTATTTGTGAAACAACAAAACTATCCTAATAATATATGGACTTCGTAATGACGGCGCTAAAAATAGTTTATATTATGCACCAACGATACTCCAGTTATTGCCATATAAGTCAATTCGTTTTATGTTTATGAGGATTTATTTATAATAATCTAGTTTTTACTTGCAGCTCCACATGCTTAAAATTGTAGAATCGAAGAGAAAAGTTTATGATCCGATCTGTCATTTTAATCTGAATATTTTACATTGATTGAATATTATGTATTTTATTTATATAGATTACTAGCTGACACACGCTACTTCGTCGGCGTCACAAATGTGCAACAACGCACACATGGGAAGCTCTCCTAGATATTTATTTTGAAGTAAATCGGGTCAAAAACAAAGAAAAACAAATGGCGATCACTTTTTTCAGTTATGACACGGTATCCGTCGTTGGGAATTACGGGGAAATCCAAATATAGATTTTGAATTCAATGAGATCAAAGACAAAAAAAAAAACAAAGTTTCAACCCCTATTTTACCCCTTTTTTTTAAATTCACACCCTCTGTCTGATCTTAGGGTTAAAGGATAGGATAGAAGCATACCCACTTTCATCAAAATCAGTTTGATTTGCGGTATCTGAATTCCTATATACCTCTATGCTTTCATACCCAATTTCATGCCTTTAGGAGTTGATAAAAAAATAAAGTACACCATTTAAGTCCCGAGGGTCAAAGGTATCTCATACCAAATTTCATCAAAATCTATTAAGCTGTTTTAAAATTTCCATAGAAACTTTCATCCCATATTCTATCTCATTAAGGGTTGATTTAAAGAAATAAAGTAGACTATGTGTTAATCCAGGGTGCCAGCAACCCCCCTACTAAATTTCATCAAAATCCATCTAGTCGATTTTACGTGAAAGAGTAACAAACATACACACATACGTTCGATTATGATTATAAAACACAATTACAGTACATTGAGTTACAATAATTAAAATTATATTATACATAACGTACTAAAAAAATTAAAACTCTCGTGGATCAAAACTTCTCAGTTGTGGTATACTTTGTAATTTCGAATTCTGTTGCGTTCGAGAACAGCTCGAAAAAAAATTGACACAGGTCCCACTCCGACAAGAACTCACGCGCGGAGCGCGACTGATTTCCGAATGCAAATTCATTGCGTTTGTGCGATGTATTTTTAAGCTATTGCATAGCTTCTATCGCGGGCCTTGAGTGTGGAGACCGAATCCAGAAATTGCGTAACGAAGATAACCTAACACCCCCCACTCCGACCGGCACAGCGGTGATACTTTTTAGTTTTGCCATCTATCGATGAATAGCAGAACTGTTAATGACTTTTTTGAAATATCACGCTTGTCTCATTAGTTAAGCAACTCGCCTCTGGGTGGCATTGGTTGTATCGGCGTTACTGCCCATGCATAATCCCCCTCTTGGCCCCGCAATCTAGTGACTGCTTAGAGTTTCGGCGTTAGGGCACCTCCTCTTTGTATTTACTTCATGGTACGACTCTACGAAGCTCGCACGAATCGAGACGAGCTACTCCGAAATCCGACGAATACGTAATCAGCTGTTTGTGAGAAAGTATATAGGTGTATGGATTTTGGATGCTATGCAATAGCTTTACTGCAGCAGTCCCCGAGTGCCACACGTTTTTTTTTGTAATAAAAAAGGTATCAATAAAAATATTTCCATTTGACTTACAAACAAAGAATTTAAACGCCTTACAAAATTCGGTTGTTTATAAAACTAAGTTTGTTTTGATATTTCAATTGTTTCTTGTAATTTGCTTTTCTTCTTTGCAAAAACTCGTGGTAAAGTTCGAATATAAATCTTAAAAATCGTCATTCTTTATTTTTGTTGGTGGTATATTCGTATCCGACCGTATGGCGACCACCGTACATATGGTGCTAAAACCTGCCATAGTGACCCACACCCCGTGTGGTTCGCGTTCCAGGATCAGCCAGTGTTCTTCCGGTTCTCCCGAGAGGCTTGCGGCATGACTTGATGGTTGGTTGAGATGGGTATGGGGGTATCCCTGTATCTGCACCAGTCATCCGCCTGTCTTGTCGCAAGCCCCTCGATTTGCTTCTTTCCTCTTCGGATTCGGAGTGTGAAGAAGCATAAATAGGTCGGCATGATTCTGACGAACACTGATAAACACAGTGTGTGTCAGTGGTCGCTAGTTTTTATAGGACTGCACTACGCTTACCATTAGGTGCAGTGTAGTCACTTTGCCATGCCCGGATAAAAAAAATCAAGAATAATAAATAACACCCAACAGTCACATGCTGCAACAGTCACTGCGCGCTTTCTGCCCTGTATCTGGAAAACGATTCAACGTGTTAAAAAAATGTCAATAAGAAGTTATATGCAATTAAATCCTCTACAATATTACTCATAAATACAAATAGCGAAAAACCCATAGGAAACGAGATTTTTACAAAAAATGTGCAAAAAATTATTATTTGTGATATTTGAGCTTAGATGTCAATGGTCGCGGACACCCTACCATATTATGTAGGTTTTGAGACAATTTTTGGAATGTCAAAATACAGGTTTATAGCTGGCTTAGACTAAATAATAGCTGGGTATCTCAATTCTCATATTCCGAGGTTAAGTTATTAAGATGACTGGACTGTACATGGCTACCATGCACTTTAGGTTTTACAGACTACCGGGCGCGCCCTACTCTCTATTCTGGAGCGGCTAAGTAATAGGAGTAATACGACTAACAGGTAAGTACTAAGAGTAGGTATTATATGAATCTCTAAAATATCTATCATACTCGTAATTACAGTGAAATGTGAATGTATGTAAATTTTAAGTATTAAAGTTTTTACAAGAAAAAAAATTATTTTAGTTCTTACTAACAGATCATCATTCAAGGTTCTTTCTTTCTACCTGCTATGATTCCACCTTAATATAGGGTCGTCGCAAGTCGCAACACACTTCTCAACTCCCAAGCCCCAAGACCCCCGGTTCACAACCCATAAACGCGGCAACCGCAACATCACCATTCAAGATTATTATTCTAATTTCTAGAAACTGGATGTGTCCGTTAGTCGTAATATCAATGGCAGATTATACCATGAAAGTGGTTTTAAACTCTTGTCTTTGATTATTTTGTAATTTACACATTGCTTTTATTTCTAATGATTATTTGTAAGCATTTGTAAGTTATTTACACATTAGCATTTGCCATTTCTACCGGTATATCATTTTAACTAGAGCTTTTCTAATCATACGAATTAGAAAATTATAGCCTCTGCCTACTCTTATGGTATATGGGTGTGATAATATGTATATGATTTTAAAAAATATATCATGAAAATATCGGAATAAAACATTTTTTCGATATCGATAATATACGCAATGAATAACGACCCCGGCACTAGACCGCCATTCCTGTTGCCGTATTATTATGACTGGCCCGGGGGAGTGGCTTATTGACAGATGCGATCTATACGAACGAAACCATATTGACCTGATGAGTTGACATCCATTATTAAAAAAAAACCTAAGAAAAAAACATAGCATCATTTTTGCTGATTCCTTCAAATTTTATCTCTCACTTTCTTAGATTATCCTCTCACTTTAATCTATGTAGTTAATAGATTGTAATATGGCGGGTACACACCGGCCGAACGAAGGCGAAATAATCTATGCCTGTTTCATTCACACAACAGCGATAGTTTTTTAGTGTGAATGCAACAGGTGACGATTCGCGAACATTCGTTCGGTTGGTGTGTACCCTCCAATAGAGAATAGGGCCCCCCCCCTGTTGTGGTCTGTGGAACAAGTTTATTTGATTTTTGATATGATTTATATGTATTATTGTGCACAAACTACATAAAGAACTTATTGTGTTATTATGGTGTTTTTTTATATAAAAAAAGAAACTATGGATGTCACCTTATAAAGAAAGAAGATCTACGAAAAAGGATTGATACTGATTCTATGTACTGATGAGGCTCTGCTTAAACATGCTTAAACATTTTGTGCATTGGTGTCAATATTGGTGTTATATATTTTGATATTTTAATTCATAAAAACAACAATTACTAAGATTAAGACACAAGTGTGTGGAATATTTTATTGAAAATAATACATATTTGTAAAAAAAATACATATTTGCCATTTGCACGTAAGAATGGTATGTAAATGCAGTGAACGTGCAGTGATCAGGTGGTGAGAACTGCGGACTTGTGTGCATTGTGATTGAGCACACTCAGCATATTGTACAGGCTCAAACGGGCATGGAGGGCCAGGGCGACGGCGAGCGAGACCGTGTGCTGTAAGTGAATCTGGTTGTGCAATGAGTAGTAGGTATCTAATATATGATCTGGGCCAAGCTGAATATTCTTTACCGTTCAGTTAAAAGTTCATACTTTTCGTCACAGGAAGGTTTTAGTTAGGTTTTTATGTGAGTTCTAAGTGCTGGTAAGTATTCATTATTTAATCTAAGCATTATATAGACAGAAGTGAAATCAAGTATGTTTATTTCTGTCTTTCATAGATGGGGTGTCAAATGTTAAAAGCAGAACTTAAATACATATGGATTATTGTGCATGAAAAGTATATATACAGTTTATTATACAGTTAGTGCTTTAGAATATAAATGTATATTTTTAGGTATTACCAAGACCTCATCAGAACTATTCCTTTGTAAATCAATTGATGGCTTCATTCTCTACAACTAGAAATTCACATAATTATATATTTAAGTCTGGTGCTTTCAATGTAAAAAGGATTGAGCTTCAATTTCCGAAAACAATAAAATTCGAATATCGCTGGTTAATGCAATGCTTTCACTTAAAATTCATTTTCTTTTTTCCACATAACTATTTTTTTTATAAGTTAGTAGTATATTCTTAGCAGAAAAATACCTACTCACTATGATATAGAACAACAGTATACAAACAACATAACATCTTATCTCACGTCAACATGTTAGACAGGTCAAACCTGGACATTGTTCTTTGGTATGAGGATATCTTTAACCCGAAGGACGGAAATATGGTACATTATTATTTTTTTAAATCAACCCCTAAAAGGTATAGGGGATGAAAATTTTTATGGAAATTTTGGAACCGCTTAATGGATTTTGATGAAATATGGTATGAAGATAGTTTTGACCCTAAGGACATAAATGTATGGTATGTATTTTTTTTATCAACTCCTAAAGGGATGAAATAGAAATATGGAAATTCAGAAACCACAAAGGATTTTTAAGAGAGTTGGTATGACAATACTTTTAACCCTAAAGATAGACATGAGGTATGATATTTTTTTAATATGTAAAGGGATGAAATAGAGGTTCAAAATTAGTTTTTTTGTATGAGACCTGATTGACTTCGAAATCGATATCTGGGTGGCCCCGTACTTACGAAAGACGTATCCAGTGTAAAAAATTGGCCGCTATTTTCTTTGTTTTGGGTCTGATTGATTTCAAAATGTATATCGGGCTCACGCCGTAGTTCTGAACGACGAATAAAAGAAGGGGCCGCCATTTTAATTTTCTTTACCAGGTTGTAATTAACCATTAATGTTGAGCAGAATATTTAGACTAAAACGTCAGGTCGGATCGACAAATCAAAAACTTTCCCTTTAGTCCTACAAAATATGCGTGCGGAGCCGTTTTCGTTTGACCATCTAATCTTCATAATTTAAAAGGTCATGACGCGCGCTTAGCATCTTGGCTCCTAAGCTATACTGTTTAATGTCTTTGTACTGACTAGATATGTCGCGGCTATTACCGTGCTAATGTGCGGGCCGGTCTGCGCGTAGAATACGTCAAAACCAGCCCTCCACGCTTCTATATTTTATTCATATATCCTCTTAACTCGGTCTTCGTTAGATTTCTTTTTAACATAATTCGTGTCAAAAATAGTTTTTTATATTGTTGGGTAACAATTAAGTCGGTTAAGATATTTAAAAAAATATTCACCCTAGGTACTTTAGGGTATTGGGTACTTGACTCATTTTTTGAAATTAATTTTGTATGAAAATGACGTGGTCTAAAATATAGAACCAAAAGAAATATTGAAATATTCACCAAACATAAAATGTAAACCTTTGAAGGATAGTGTAACCTTCAAACTGCGGGAAAGAAAAGTATCAGTATAATCACGTTGTTTTATTCACTATTACATTTAAATATGTGTGTAAAATCAAACATAGTCAAGTAGCCAATTGACTCCAAAATTAATATCTGGGTCGCCACTCGCCCCATAGATACACACGACGGATCTGGTGCTAAAACTGAGAAATGTGACCGCCATTTTGTTTTTCTTTTGTGTAAAGGGCTTTAAATGCAATATCTGAGTCGCCCCGTAGTTCCAAATGATGGATTCTTAGGCAACTCCTATTAAGTGGATAATCCTTTCATTATTTATTATAGGCTCTTATAATAATGACTGCCTCGGTGGCGTGGTGGTATTGCGTGCGCGGTACGACTATTGTCTTGACGTCTCGGGTTCGATCCTCGGGTCGAGCAACGTGATATTGGATTTTTCAGTATCAGCCTGGAGTCTGGAATTGGTGCTCGATATGGCGATAGACTCGCCCCCTATCACATCTGGGACGGAACTAAGCTCGGTGAAATGTGGGTGTTCGCTAGTGCGCCTCTACCTACCCCTTCGGGGATACAGGAGTGAACTTATATATGTATGTACATATGTACATAATAGTGAAAGGATTATCCACCTCGCTACGTATGTTCCGTTGAGCTATTCAGCTGATGATGGAAGGGAAAAGGCCTTGTTAGTTTGGAGTTAGGAGATAATTCTTAAAATACTGTATAATAGACATTTCGGTGATTTCATTGGGAGTTTTAATTAAATGCTTCTGAAGACTAATGAACACTAAAAATTTATAAATGGTTATTAAAGTTTAACAAAAACTGAAAACTGACTTCAACTAAACACTTAAATTTAAAAAAACGGCATTGACTAAAAGAAAGTAAGGAATTTTTGTTAGTTTTTACTTTTGAGTGTTCACATTCAGTTTCAAACTGATTATTATTAAATCACACAGTAACGCGTCACCGGGTCAGCTAGTGTTTTAATAAAAGTGTTGTCTATCTCAGGCTGGGCGTGGACAACAGTGCGGCGGAGGGCGACTGTGACGGTGACAATGACAGGAGTCGGTACAGGTGTGTGTATGTGTACTATACTAGTGTAGTGTAGTGTACATAGTGAAGAGGCAATGTGATCATGTGAGTATGTCGTGGCGGTGTCGCAGCGTGCTCGTGCGGTGCGCGTCGCAGTCGTCGCTGGACGAGTCGTCGCAGCGGCCGGCGGGCGGGGAGGGCGCGCCGCCGGCCGCGCACCACGCCGGCAAGCTGCTCGACGCGCTCGCGCGGCTGCGGCTCGACGGCACGCTGTGCGACGTGCGGCTGCAGGGCGCGCATGCGCCGCACGACACGGGACACGACACGCGACACGACACGCCACACGACACGCCGGACGAGGCGCGCGCCGCCGTGCCCGCGCACCGCGCCGTGCTCGCCGCCGCCTCGCCGTACTTCCACGCCATGTTCACGCAGTTCGACGAGCGCACGAGACCGCTCATCACCATACAGGTATACACCACTGCCCATCGCCTGACGTATAAAAAAGCCGCGTTTTAAAAGCGCCGTTGGGTTTGCAAGCAGACTCAACGTTTATTTAACTCTTGTGCAAATGAGGCCTAAATATTTTTATCATTATCCCATTCCGGAACAAATAACTAACATAAAATGGCAGCGTGCAATCCCTATTATTTTGATGTCATGAGTGCCGTGAGTCTCGTGAGTAGGTGGAGACGATCATTTATTATCAGATGACCCATCCATCTGCTTGTTTGCCAGTTTCTGTTATAAAGTAAACACACTTTTTCAAGTATGTTTGGGAAAGATTTTGGCTTAGTTAACTTATGACCAGCGGCCTGTCTGACGTCAACCCTCCTGTAGAGAATTCAGGCCCATGGAAAATTTGACCGCTTTGCCCGACCTGGGATTTGAACCTAGGCCCTCCCGATCCACAGCCCATTATAAAAGTTACTTGTAGACCACGGAGGTGAAAATTCAACTAAACTAGTAACTAAGTTTAGAACCAATACTATATAGACTCATATATTTCATTTTGGAAAGGAAACTGGCGGGTGATTTGGTAATCGATAAGTGGACGAGAATTTTATTGAGAGTAACATTTTAAGGACGCATCACGTTCAAGCACATTTCTTTACATTAAAGAAAAGAGAGATTTAACATAGACTTTAAAGAGAAATAGAGCTATATATTTACGCCACGGAAGTGAAGAAGAACCCTAGAAAATATGTCGCCCCAGGGCAAGGGTGACCTCGCTTTGGGAAGCAACAAAAGATACAGGTAAACCGCAACAACACCAATATCCTCTTAAACTCTCATCTTCTTGGGATGAGAGTTGATGACTCAGACGATGAAAAAGCAGAAGTATTTGCTGATCATTTAGGTAATCTATTTAAGCCAAATTATAATGGTGGTGATGAAAGTGATATAAATGAAATACTTAAACAGGATATCCAGCTGTGCGATGTGAGTTTTACTTACAAGTAAAACTATCGCCTAAAGAATTAGAAAATGAAATTAGACAATTGGATTCTAACAAAGCACCCAATTTCGATCTAATTACTTCCAGTAATCTTAAAAATCTCCCTAGAAAATATATAACTCTGCAGGACACATTTTACAATGCAACTAAGGCCCGAATGGTGAAACCCTGCTCAGTCATGCAAGTCATCTGAGCAGTAACCAATTTTAAGCAGCCAATAATTTCAAGCGGCATGGTCAAACGCACTTAAGAAGACTTGGCGGAAAAATCAGCTGAGGATCAACATCAATAATTTTGTAACAAACTATAAAAGTTTGTTCTCAATTACTAAATTTAAATAAAATTATATTTATGTTTGTTTCACGTAGTATCATTATATTTCATTTAGTTTCTTTTTTGAGATAATTATAAGAAATAATGGCAGAATACACGATTCAAAAATGTATATTTAAACCTTTTTGCTTCTCATTTGCCATTCCGATCATATTTCATCTACTTATACTACATTTTTCTGTAATGTTAATGATATCTGTCTATTTTTTGTCCTTGTGAAGATAAACACATTTTTATACAATAGAAACGGAATTTAAAATGGATCATGGTGCATGAGGCCCAATCCTAGCTAACCTACCAGCCTGTCTCTAGTTACCTACGGATGACGACCCGAAGAAAATGGCAGAAAGAAACTCCGGGCTTATTTTTTTCATCATCAATTGTCACCATTTCGTTTTTTTCTTTTTCCTTTTCTTATCATTTCATTTACAAATTGTCGATACAATTAATATATTTTATGGATTCATGCATACTCAATACCACTGGAGGTGTAAGTACCGAAAGAATGATGAAAAGGTGAAATGGCATTGTACGATACAAAACCCACACTTACAAAAATCCTTACATCTACCTCTATAACATTAACAATAATTTAAGTCATTATAATATGATTATTTTTATAAAATTTATGGCATACACTTTCAAAATTGGTCGATCGGTCAGTCTGTTTACAATAAAAATATAATAAATATACCTAATTTACTATTGTTCGGTTATGTACCAAACCGAACACGTAGCATTTTTATTATGCACATACGTTGCACATATCGGCGATAACTGTCCAAAATAATAATCGATGAGTGTGCTCCGTACAATCGTCGCGATCGGGCGCATCGTCCTAACATTAATAACATTTAAACATTTAACATTAATAAGTAACATTTTAACATTAACATTAATAAGTGAACAGTTTGTAACTTAACAATATACCGGGTGAAATTGAATTCGTGTGCATCCTTTTACACTAAGACACTAACCATGATACTGATTGCATTGAGATTAAAATTATGCATATCGAACATATTATTAATGCAAGCATAGGAAACCCCAAAAATCATAATAAATCACATGGCATTATGCTGTTATAGCAAATAAACACGATAATAATAATAAAAAAATACTTCATAATCGCAAATAAATCTCCAAGTGTCAAAATTTTATAGCACTCTACGATGCCATACCGCGCGAAATAAACTGGTATAAAATGGTTAATAGTGAACTGTTTGTGATTTTGAATACAATGTGTCAACCGCGTAATGTGCAAACTCGGTACTCAAATCAACAAATACAAATCGTGATTTCAACTTTTTAAATGCGCCAAAACTACAGTAAATTATTTCATTATTCTAATAAATTATATACCTAAACATTTAAGTTGTAATTAGTATTCATTTACGTAGTTTTGAACGTCCTAAGCCGGCAAAGTATAAAGGGAAAGTTGGAACAAAATAACGAAAAATTTTGTGACAATTGTGCGCGAACGACCGGAGTTGACTCGGGTATGTACCTTCAGAACAGAGTATTCGCTAGATACCGCGATGCGCAACTACTTGAGACTTGGTTTATTTTGTATTATTATTTTTTTTTTATATAGTTTTATTCATATATATTACTTCCTAATAACTCCTTATAAGTAGTAAATTAATAATTCACCCGGTATACTTTTAACTGAACATTCTACTTCCTTAACAACACCCGCAATCCGGACACCCTACAACTACCTCGTGTATCCATAAGTTTTGAGACGAAAGAAAAGTAGCATAAGTTTTTTAATATTTGAATTATATTTTTAAAATTTTCAGTAAGCATTAAGTAGATAATAATCAACAATAAAATATAATTATTATTCAAAATGACCACCCTTGTTTTTAATAAGAACGACGCGAACGTTGTCCAGTACTGCTCAAGAGACACGATGCGAGGATGATCCTCTTCACCGACGAAAAAATATTTACTGTCGAAGAAAAGTTTAACCGAACAAAACAACAAAGTGTATGCCAAAAGCAGCAAGGACGTCCCAGCTTCAACACGGAATGTCTCGCGTACCCATCATCCTGCTAGTGTTATGGTATGGTGGGGCGTTTCATATGAAGGTGTGACTCTGCTCCTTTTCTGCCAACATGGCGTCAAGGTTAAAGCTAAAAATTACCAAAATGACATTTTAGAGCCTGTTGTGAAACCCCTGACACGTACTTTATTTCAAAACAAGGACTGGGTTTTCCAGCAAGACTTCGCGCCATCCCATAAGGCAAAAACCACCCAAGCTTGGCTGAGGGAAAATGTACCGGCCTTCATCGCGCGGACGAATGGCCCTCCTCCAGCCCCGACCTTAACCCGCTGGATTATTCATTACGGTCTGAATTAGAGCTCAGGGCCTGCCGAAAGTCCCACCCAAACTTGGAGTCACTGAAGTGAGCCCGTCCGAGAACCAAAGCGGTTTCCGCTGGAAAAGGTTCGTGCCGCCATTGATGACTGGCCAATCGTCTAAGGGCCTATATTAAAAACAAGGGTGGTCATTTCGAATAATAATTATATTTTATTGTTGATTATTATCTACTTAATGCTTACTGAAAATTTAAAAAATATAAGTTAATTATTAAAATAGTTATGCAACTTTTATTTCGTCTCAAAACTGATGTACACACGAGGTATATTATTATCAGATAACAATATTAATGTTAATTTCAAGCCAGTCAATGTACTTTAATAAAAAATGTCATTGAAGTTAAAATAATGACTATTGTAGTAACTAGTAAGTAGTAACGTACCCGGCGGGCGGGTGTAACGTTTCAGAACGTGGATCCTCAAGCGTTGGAGGCGATCGTCGAGTACATCTACACGCCGGAGTCGCTCGTGATCACCGAGGAGAACGTGCAGGCGCTGCTGTCGGGCGCGTCGCTGGTGCAGGTGGGCGGCGTGCGCGACGCGTGCTGCGCGTTCCTCGCGCGCGCGCTCTGCGCAGACAACGCGCTCGGCATCCGCGCCTTCGCAGAGATGCACGCCTGCGCACACCTCGCCGTCGCCGCCGCCAGATACATCGACGCGCACTTCCTCGACGTGCTCGACACCGACGAGTTCCTCGCGCTCGCGCCCGACACGCTCGCGCACATGCTCGACAGCGACCGCATCACGGTGACTGCGACACACCCACACACACACACACACATACACACACTCGACAACACAATGTTCAATTATGACAATATCACGTGCAGGTTCCCAACGAGGAGGTGATATTGGATGCGGTCATCAGATGGATGAGACACGACCCGGAGGTGAGTGCTCGTCCTGTCGTGTCTTGTGTCGTGTGTCTGTACCTTTGACTGTACGTACGTATTGTGCACAGACGCGTCAGCAACATCTGGGCGCGCTGCTGGAACACGTGCGGCTGCCGCTGGTGGCGCAGGACGCGCTCGTGTCGCGCGCCGCCGCCGAGCCGCTCGCCAGCGCCGGCCTGCGCGTCAAGGACCTCGTCATCGAGGCGCTGTCCTTCCACTTGATGCGGCCCGAGCGGCGCGCCCTCGCCGCCGCCTCGTGCCCCCGCGCGAGGCCCCGACACCCCCCCGCCTCGCCCAAGGTGACCGCTCACCGCCCCGTCCCACGCGCCGGTTCGCATCCACCTCGCCCGCCCGGACCGGTTCTATTTCTCAAATCGCCGTATCGACAGATGCTGCTGGTGGTCGGCGGGCAAGCGCCGAAGGCGATCCGCGACGTGGAGGCGTACCACATGGAGTGCGGCCGCTGGCGGCCCTGCGCGGAGCTCCTGACGCGTCGGTGCCGCGCCGGACTCGCCGTCGTGCACGGGAAGGTGTACGCGGTCGGCGGGTTCAACGGTAACGGCGTGGTGCGTGGTGTGTAGTGTGTGGTGTGTAATGTGCGGTGTGTAGAGTGCGGTGTGTATGTGGCAGGCACGCTGCGCGTCCGCAGCGTGGACGTGTACGACATCGCGACGGACACGTGGTCGTCGGGCCCGGCGCTGTGCGCGCGCCGGTCGACGCTCGGCGTGGCGGTGGTCGGCGGCGTGGTGTACGCGGTGGGCGGGTTCGACGGCGCCACCGGGCTCAGTTCCGCGGAGGCGATGGACGCGCGCGAGGGCGTCTGGAGGCCGATCGCGTCGATGTCGACGCGCCGCTCGTCGGTCGGCGTGGCGGTGCTCGGCGGCAAGCTGTACGCGGTCGGCGGGTACGACGGCGCCTCGCGTCAGTGTCTGCACACGGTGGAGCGGTACGACCCGGCGGCGGACGCGTGGGAGCCGGTCGCGGAGATGTCGGCGCGCCGCTCGGGCTGCGGCGTGGGCGTCGCGGACGGCGCGCTGTACGCGGTCGGCGGGCACGACGGGCCGGCGGTGCGCCGCTCCGTCGAGCGGTACCGGCCCGAGCGCGGCTGGGCGCCCGCGCCGCCGATGCACACCGCGCGACGGAACGCCGCGGTCGCGCATCACAACGGCAAGCTGTACGTCGTCGGCGGCGACGACGGCGCGGCCAATCTGAACACGGTCGAGGTGAGTCGAGACGAGGAGAGATCCCGAGCGTCGAGCCGGTGCCGGGTGTCCGGTGTCCGGTGTCCTGTGTCGCTGACGGTCGGTCGGTCGGTTGTGTGGTGGCAGGTGTTCGACCCGGCGACGGACTCGTGGACGCTGCTGCCGGCGGCGATGTCCGTGGGTCGCTCGTACGCGGGCGTGGCGGTGGTGGAGCGGGCGGCGTGATGGCGCGCCCCCGGCCCCGCCCCCGGTCCCGGCCCCGCCTCACCTCCGCCGCCTCCCCGTTCGCCCCGCGCGCCCCGCCCCACCCCCGCACACGCCCTCAGGCCGGCCCCCTCGGTACAGCGACACGTGCGGCTGCATATGCTCACCGAGCCGGGGTAAGTTAATTTTTATATTGGATAGTCGTCATCAAAATGGGTGTTGTAGGCAACCGAAATCCTCACCTGCCATATTATGATACACAGTTAAAGTCAAGGTGCAAACTGAACAAGCATTACGATATACAGGGATTCCACAACCTGCTGGATTAAGACACCAAAAGTCGTCTCAGAGGTCATAGCAAAAAACTGTACACCACCCGGTCTAACAACAAACCACACTTGCATTACTTGACGAACAGCGAGTACGAGCGGAAATAAGCTCCCAGATGATGTGCTCTCAGCAAAATGTGTCAATCAAAAACCGAATTGACAACTACCTATACTCAAAATAATAACATGATGGAGAACCTCAGGATACGGGCATAAAAGTTACAAATAGTGTACAAACTGCCTGTCTAATAATTGATATATGCCGGGTGAATTTGAATTCATGAGCATAAATAAAACCTATTAATTTACTATTTATAAGGAGTTATTAGGAAGTAATATATATGAATAAAACTATAGAAAAAAAATAAAAAAAATAATACAAAATAAACCAAGTCTCAAGTAGTTGCGCATCGCGGTATCTAGCGAATACTCTGTTCTTAAGGTACATACCCGAGTTAACTCCGGTTGTCCGCGCACAATTGTCACTAAATGTTTCGTGATTATGTTTCAACTTTCCTTTCATACTTTGCCGGCTTAGGACGTTCAAAACTACATAAATGAATACTTATTACAACTTAAATGTTTAGGTATGTAATTTATTAGAATAATGAAATAATTTACTGTAGTTTTGGCACATTTAAAAAGTTGAAATCATGATTTGTATTTGTTGATTTGAGTACCGAGTTTGCACATTGCAGTGTCGACACATTGTATTCAAAATCACAAACAGTTCACTATTAACACTAAATGCCTGAGCAGTCCAAAGGGTACGACAAGCGCGCGCGCAACGTGTTTCGATCGAATCAGTGATCCCGGACACGTCAACACACCCCAGTAGTCGTTACATCACCGGCGGCAGTGGCGGCCGCGCAGGCGACGGCGATAAGAGAAGTGCGAACGGGATAGCGAGGGCGGCGGGGCGGGTGTTTATGCCAATTTTGTTTGTACATTTTGATGTACCGATCCGAGTCCCGACTCCCGACAGGCCGACGCGATCGCATAAGGTAATGTGACCTTAAATTATGTGCCTACTGCCTACTAGTTTATTTCGCGCGGCATGGCATCGTAGAGCGCTATAAAATTATGGCACTTGGAGATTTATTTGCGATTATGAAGTATTTTTTTATTATTATTGCTATAATAGCATTATGCCATGTGATTTATTATGATTTTTGGGGTTTCCTATGCTAGCATTAATAATATGTTTGATATGCATCAGTATCATGGTTAGTGTCTTAGTGTAAAACGATGCTCACGAATTCAATTTCATCCGGTATAAAAGGCAATGCTGACTGACTGACTGACAATCAACGTACAGCCGAAACTATTGGAGACAGGAACGTGAAATTTTACACATGGCTTCCTTTTATGACGTAGGTGAGCACTAAGAAGGGATGTTTGGAAATTAATTCCCCAAGGGGGTGAAAAGGGTGAAAAACATTTGTATGAAAAATCTAAACCGTTGAAGCTAAATATGTCAAACTCGATATTTTGGTAACTTATATAATTTAAAAAACAACTGCATACTTGTTTTTTTTTTAAATCAACCCATACAGGGATGAATTAGGGGGATGAAACTTTGTATGGGAATTTAGAAACCATGACAGAGTTTGATGAAATTTGATATGAAGAGACATTTGGCCAAGAGGACGGGCATGGGGGTACTTTATTTTTTTTGGTTCAACCCCTAAAGGGATGAAATAGGGATACAAATTTGTATGAGGATTTGTGGATTTTAGGAATTTGATAATAATAACAAACCTAACCTTCACGTCCGGCACGAACATCTATTGCCGCGTGAGGGACGGACATTGGCAGTTTTTAGCTATACACTTACCGATGACCAACGAAGCACTGGCAGTAAAACAGTATTATGCGATGCGTCCAAGCAACAGGATAATACCCCAGGCGGGTACCGGAGCTAACCGCGGTGGAGAATACCGCCCGGGCTTTGTAGCTCGGGCTATCAACGGCAACGTGTCGTACCTGTCCAGTTAGAAACTGTTGCAGGTCAACATGACAAACAACACACATAAAACATGGGCCAAAAGAAATGAATATTTTCATCATGCGCCAATATTTTTAAAAATAGTTGTATAAATGTATAAATAAATAAAAAAATAAATTCACCGAACTAGAGGTAGAATCTAAGCCCAGAATGTATTTCACACAATTCAGTACACATTTCCCTGATATGCAAGTAGAAAAGCAACCAGTAGGCGACCAACGCCGTGCCATATAGTCCAACGAAACTTTTTAACTAAGCAGGAGATTAGTGATGTAGAGGAACGGGTGTCCGTGTTCCTCCACCAGAGGGGAGATCTTCTCGTCAGGCGGGTGTAGTGCTTGACCGCCGCGGCCCCTCCGATGGTTCATCTTCGGAGGTTGTATATATGCTACGACTGCGGTAAACTTTGCCATCGTGATATAGGATGTGATGGCTCCATCTGTTGTTTCGTAGCTGAAGCTAGTATCCTTGTGCGCTGACGCTCGATGCGTGTTAATTCGGCGCGCATTGCAGAGATGTCGCCACAGTGATATCAAAGAGGAAGTAAGAACCTTACAAAGGGGCACGATTCCCATCATAGTCTGATGAAAACGCAGAGATTGCTGTATCACAATACCTACGTGCGACTGCAGCGCGTCTGTATCGGCGCCGTAACGGCGCTCATTTCTATAGATACAAATATCTATAGAAATGAGCGTTTACGGTGCCACAAAATTGTTGACCGCGTGCAAAGGTCTCTACGTCTACGCGTGGTCGCCGCGTTAAAAATACGCCTAGTACATAGGCCCTTATATTTAAAAAATGAATGAATGAATGTTATAATATAATCCATTCCGTCTTGTGGTACAGGTACGCGAATGTGAGCGTGTACTCGGGCGGCGGGGGTGTGGCGGGTGTGTGTGCGGGGGGTGCGGCGCGCTGGCGGCCGCTGTGCGTGCAGGGCGGTGCGGGTGTGGGTGCGGGTGCGCGGGGTGCGGGTGTGGCGGGGGGCGAGCGGCGCGCCGCGTGGCGCTGGGTGGCGGCGGAGTGTCGGCGGCACGCGCGCGGCTCGCAGACGCTCGAGTTCAACGAGCGCGGGGCGCGCCTCTCTACATTCTCTACACTCTCTACACTGCCGGAACTCACGCACGGTATACATATGATATACTACACTAGGGATGTCGGTATTTCAATAGGGAACTTTTATGTTATTTTTTAGTGCATTATAAAGAAAGCAAGTCTAAAAAACGCATTAAAAACAAACATTAAAATATGTACAAATAGAATGTCAAAATATGACTTACAAAAGCCCGCGCTAAAAAGGGACGTGACGTCAGCGCGTGGATATCGGACAATAATTGCTTCATGTTGTTGTTACCGGCTAGTGACAGTGCCTAGAAAAATACCCCAACCTGGAAACATTGCTCAATGCATTGACGTCACTTGGGTTTTGCAATTGGGTACTTGACAAATTTTTGATGATGAGTCAGTGGTATTCAACAAGTCGAGTCGGTCCATTCATGCTGTAGACGTTACTGTCTACAGCGTGGCTCTATTACTCAAACAAATAAAGCACATTATGCGTACCTATAAAATTTGAGGGTTGCCCTCGATTTTTCTGGGATCTCATCACCAGATCCTGTTTCGGTGTCAAAGGGGACCATCTGGGAAGTATACCCTTTTAAACAAAAAAACATAATTCTCGAATCGGCCCAGGCAGACTTCTTCGTGTAATCAGGGAACACACCTACATACAACAAAAAGTTTAGTTGCAGTGGTGAGTGATGTATGATATTACTCACAGTGTCTGCGACGACGATGCCGCGCGCGGGTGGTGCGGGTGTCGCGTCCCCGGTGCGCATGCGCGTGCAGCAGGGGCAGCAGGCGCGCGCGCGACACGCACTGTCGTCGTCGTGCGGCGCCATCCACGTGCCGCTGGAGCTGCCGCCGTGCGTGGTGGTGCTGCAGCGGTGCGCTCCCCCCCCACCGCCACCACCACCCGCCGCCTCCTGCTCGTACCACGTGCTGCCGGAGACCCACCACTACACACAGGCGACTGCACCATCTCTCTTACTAATATTATTAACGTGGATATGAAGTTTGTCACTACGTGGTTAATTTGTTACTCGTTCACGCTAAAAACTTTTATAGACTTTACAGTTTCATAGACTACACGTCAAAATGACACATAGCATACTTTTTATTTTGGAAAAGTGTACGGTTCCGGTTTGTATTTCCCCCACCGAGTTTGCGCTCGATTAATTCGTCTTGTAGAGCACTTTCCACCAAAATGATATCCAGGGTCTGATGATGAAGCTGGAAGGTAGCAACGGGCTAACCGTGATAAAACAAAATACTAATTGTGTAGCACGGACGTAAAAAAAATGGGCGGAGATCTAGGATTATTGAAAGTGAAGCAGGGTTTTCGGCTCAGTCGATTAGTCACCGGTGGCCGCCATTACATGTCGATAGAGTTGTCTGACAATGGGTTAAATCGTTTTCAAATGGATTTAATTAGCAATAGTATAATAATTATAACATGACGTTCATAAGTGTTACCTAGTGACCTATATGATTAAATGAAATAAATAAAAAATAAATAAAAATAAATATTACTACCCAGAAAAAAATATGGAAAGATTGGGTTTTATAATTTGACGCCAAGCAGGCGGCCGGTCGTAAAAACTAAGTCAAATCCTCTCTGCAAAATGCTTGAAAAAGTGTTTTGCGCCGACCCCACATTCAAGTAGGATAAGGGCAGGTAGAAAAAAAAATACGAAAACATATTATATAACACACGTATGTTGCATGATAACTGCCAAAGCCCCTGTAATCTTCATAGTCGGCCACAGTTCTTACCTGTGTAAAGGATAGGAACTGAAAAACTTTCAGTTTATAAAATTACGAAGTTTTAAGGGCCACGGGTTCTTGCTCTATTAGGTAGGTTAGTTTATATTAAAGTTATACTTCTTTTGGCGGGTTTAAGTTAGATTAGGTTAGCTTACCTTTTAACGCTTGTACATAAGTACACGCACCAATGTTTGTCATTCTTGCTTTTGTGTAACATGCTTTATTGGCTTTTATGAAGCATTCAAGTTCTTTCCGTTGAGTTATTTACTCGGATTTATAAACAATGAGAATTATGTACCTAATAAAAGAGGTTACATTTGATTCCACATTCAATTATTACTTACAGCACATTTATTTTAGGAAATTGGTTTTGGGTGAGGTTTTAATTATAACTACCCAAACAACTACCAGCTATGATGTAACTGTGTGTGCCTTTCAGATACTTGGTTTATTTTAATAGCATGATGTGCTGTAGGCCCTACATTCTTAAGAAATGATCTGAACGGGAGATATCAAGTCGAAAATGAAAATGAGGGCTATATAATAAAAAAATATTATATTACAATTACGATTGCTATTTTAAATTTTTAATATGGCCATTCAAGAATCACGTAAGCAGATTATTTACAATCATTAACCCCTCTCTCCCCTTGTCAGCTAAAGTAAGCAAAGCTCTTACCTCCCACACCCCCTCCTCCAAGAGATGCTTACGGTAACATTAGTATCTACATGAATTTTTCCGTGTTTTCTGGTTTCTTTATCAAGAGGAAATCCAATAAAGTAAAAAAAAATATTGCTGACGTAATCACTTTTCTGGGTACAATCATATAGGAAGGGGGGATTGCCATTACTCGCCCACGCCGCTTCCAACAGGTCGATCTGGAAATCTTTGGGGGAGGCCAAATCTGAATAGTTGAACGAATTTTAATGTCATTTAGTATGCTTAGCCCTCAGAACGGGACATGGGCTCCTTTATTTTTTAAATCGACCGCTAAGGGGCTGAATAACTTTAGACTTATGGACAGACATGAGGTATTTTTTTTAAATCAACCCCTAAAGGGATGAAAATGTATGTTGGAATTTAGAAATCATTGAACGCAATTTGATGATATGAGGATACCCTTATCCCTGAGGACAGATTTGAATTATTTTTTAAATCAACCCCTAAGGGGATAAAATAAGGGATGAAAATTGACGGAATAGTTGAACAGATTTAGATGAAATTTGGTAGGGCATAACTTTAGTTTTATGAACGGACATGGGATACTGTTTTTTTTTAAATCAACCTCTAGAGGGATGAAATAGGAGATTCAAGATTGTGTTCTTTGTTTTAAGGCTGATTTACTTCAAAATCGATATCTAGGTCGCCTCGCAGTTCAATACGATACTAACATTGAAAAAGTTACCGCAATTTTCTGTTTTGTCTTGAAGTTTTTTTTATAGCAGAGACTGGCAAACAAACAACTCGGCCCATAGACGTTCCAGACACTAAAATAATCATGAGTGCGTTGTCAACCTAAAAGGAGGGAAATAGGGATTGGGAAAGGGAGGACTGGAGGAGGGGAATAGGGCTACCGAAAATCTCATCCACCGATCGGAACGCCACAGCGAGATGCCCCCTTACGTCGGTTTTCTGTGAGACAGTGGTGTCAAATCGGTCGAGCCTGCCCATTCGTGCTGTAAACGTAACCGTCTACAGCGTGGCGTTACCACTCAATTATAATTATTGAAATCACACAGCAACACGTGACGTTGATGTAGTATCCGTGATCTAGTAATGTGATATTATGTTTAATGATTACGTTAATGTTTACCAGGAGGAGCCGGACACGACGGACGCGTGCTCGTCGACCTCTCCCTCCCCCACCCCGTCCCCGTCCCCGACCCCGTCGCAGTCCCCCACTCCGTCCGCCTCCCCCACCCCGTCCCCGTCCCTCTCGCCGTCGCCGACCCCGCGCAGCCCGTCCCCCGCGCCCGCGCCCGCGCCCGCGCCCGCGCCCGCGCCCGCGCCCGCACAGACACCTGCACCGGCACCGGTACCGACACCGGCACC
This sequence comes from Clanis bilineata, assembly GCA_036417725.1. Lineage (NCBI taxonomy): Eukaryota > Metazoa > Arthropoda > Insecta > Lepidoptera > Sphingidae > Clanis > Clanis bilineata. Next base: position 103,724 of record CM071139.1, on the reverse strand, counting down.
GATGACACCGACATCGACATCTGCACCGGCTCCGGTACCGACACCGGCACCGGAACCGGCACCGGCACCGACACCGACACCGACACCGACACCGACACCGCCGATTGACGAGTGACGCGCGTCGACCGATCCGCGGGCTGCGACCTGCGACCACATCAAATCTCTTGAATATCATTCCAATACCTACATTACACTGTGGCTGACTCGCATTGTAAAGATAATGTGTATACTACAATGTCGTGACTCGTGAGTCGCGACACCACATTACATTACATATATACATTGGAGGCCGCTTGGTTTCGTTACCGTCCGCGGCCCTCGCGACCGTGTCGATTGAACATAAACACGTCTCGTTCGTTCGTCACGTCTCTTCAATATGATTCAATTATTGAATCATATTGAATTTCAATACTCAAATACATAGTAGTATATTTTGAATATATTATGACTGTAATGTGCTGTGTAGCTCGACCCTATGTAAATATTGCTATTTTTCGATTTTCTATTATGATATTATGTAGTGCGTAGCTGATGCTAGTGGTGTTGATGCACGAGTCGGGAGTCGGGACGCCTCTCTTCTAGGCAAAAACGGACACTAGACTATTAAATGTATACTTGTTAGATATTTAAATGTTGTTTTATTTTTAAGAAATCTGTAAGTTTCACGAATACCAATAGAATGTTTAGAACACGGGAATTATTGTCAGTTACAACAGTAGGATGTGCAAGCGCGGCGCAGCGAGTACGCATATTTGCCAGGTGATAATGGTTAGTAGGTGCGCAGCCGCAGGTGAATGTTGGTGGTTCTCGTCCGCGGTACAGTTACGGGCGTTAATTGACGTTGTGTCGTTACTAGCCTAGTCATAGCGCATGCGATTTAACATACGGACAACCACTACTACTGCGGAAGTGTGGACACTGGAGTGTAGAGTGGCAGTCGTCGGCGACTCGCTCACCTGTCGACTGGATAGTGCACAGTGGATACATGCGGGGCGGGGGGACCGGCGCCGCGGCCCGCAGTGAGCGCCAGCCGTCAGTGAGCGCGCGCTCGCCGCCCGAGTCGGACGTGTCGCGTGTCGCGTGGCGCCGCGCCGTTAACGAAACTGCGGAACTCTATACGGTAGGTGAGCACGAGTGCACGAACCGTAAGCCCGTAACCGCTACTGCCTACTCGCCGCGCCGCCAGCTTCGCGCGACCGACAATCTTCTTGCAATTGATAATTCTACAACGGTCACAAGACACAAACACGAATCACCATTATGCGACGACCGCCGACATAGTATGCACGAATAATACATTATATACATATGTGTGACACGACAGTATAGCTCACCTGTCGCCATAAATGAAGTAGGTTGTGTTACGGGCTTGCAGCCTGCAGACTGCCGATGAGCGCGGTGCCATTCGCGTCACATAAACTGTACACATACAGTTGACATAGTGACATACTTACCTCGGTGTTCGTGCACATCATGCAGTATGAATGTCGTATCGTATTCGAGTAGTGTCCAGTTGAGTATTTGACTATTTTTTTCATTAACTTTATATTCATTTATGTCTGAAATATAGAACAGAAAGAAATATTAGAGGTAGAAAAGTTATAAGTCTTTGAAGTTTGGTGTAACCTTCAAACTGCGGGGAAGAGACTTATCAGTATACTCACGTCACCACCATAACGGTACGTGCGTTGGAAAGGGATAGCAAGATATCTCCAATATGCACCCTATCCAGAATTAAAAATTACGTTTCATTTTTCAACCAATTTCGATGCAATTTTCACAGAAGGGTTTCTTTTTTATTTCATTTGCTATTACATACAAATATGTGTATAAAATCAAAGATAGTCAAGTACCCAGTTGCATAGTATAGGGTGTGCACCGATATAACATTAATGTCTATAACAGGCAGTAGTGTGCACTTGTGCAGCACGCGGGGCCACTACACTACCTACACTACTAGCACTAGCTGTGGCTACACTCGTACACCGTTACTTGCTAGTTGCGACTTGCGACTGTCGAAGACATAAACCAAGTTTGTATTTTTCAAACCTTATTCAAACAGCGCATGGATTACTATACAATGTATAGTATAAGACAAATACTGCACCTGTTTACTCATGTAAATCACTGAATCTTCGAAGACATATAATGAACAATCTGATATGGAACGAGGAAAATTCAAGCTCCAAGGGGGATTAATCTATATATATAAAAATGAAACCCGTTTTCCGTTGTCACGGCATCACGCGTGAACGGCTGGACCGATTTCGTTAATTCTTTTTTTAGAATATTCCTCGAAGTACGAGGATGGTTCTTACGGAGAGAAAAAATTTAAAAATTGCCTAAAAAGTCTAAAAACAACACTTTTCTATACTCCCATACAATCGATTCGTAATAATACTTAAAAGTCAATTTGAACTTTAATACCATACGATAAAGTTCAAATTTTAGTGGAGAGGTTCCGGGAAGGCAAAACAATTGAGTGACGTCAATATTTGTCAATATTTATACGATGGTAACGTCACTCTGACCCGGCGCGGCGTCCCGAATGGGAGCGTAGCAAAAATGAAAAATGTTAAGAAGCGGGGAAGTTGATATCTCAGAAACTACTGGTTCGAATTGAAAAAATATTTTTTTGTGGGATAGTCTATTTATCGAGGATGGCTATTGGCTATATAACATCACACTATGACCTAAGGGCTGACTGACGAGGTGATTGATGGGGTGACTGACAGGGTGACTGATGGGGTGGCGGACGGGGTGACTGACGAGATGACTGACGAGGTGACTGAAGGGGTGACCGACGGGGTCACAGACGGAGTGACAGACGGGGTGACAGACGGATGACAGACGGGGTGACAGACGTATGGCAGACGAGTGACAGATGGGTGACAGACGGGTGACAGACGGGTTCACAGACGGGTGACAGACGGGTGACAGACGGATGACAGACGGGGTGACAGACGGGTTCACAGACGGGTGACAGACGGGTGACAGACGGGTGACAGACTGGGTGACAGACTGGGTGACAGACGGGGTGACAATCGATCAGACAGATGGGGTGTCCGACTGGGTGACAGACGGGTGACAGACAGGTGACAGACTGGGTGACAGACGAGTGACATACAGGGTGACACACGGGTGACACACGGGTGACAGACGGAGTGACAGACTGGGTGACAGACGGGTGACAGACGGGGTGACAATCGAGCAGAAAGATGAGGTGACCGACGGCTTGACCGACAGGGTGACTGTCGGGGTGACCGACGGGGTGATGGACGGGGTGACTGACGGGGTAACTGACGGGGTGATGGACGGGGTAACTGACGAGGGTACTGAGTGGGTGACTGACGGGGTGACTTTCGAAACCGGACCGAAGTAGATCATCTCATTACCTCCTTTAGAATTATTGGATTATAGGTGCCTACGACTCATTCTTTCAACCCTCTCTCTCCTACGCAGACGAAGTTGCGCGGGTCAGCTAGTAGTAGCATAAAAATGTTCGTCGATTTATTGTTTAAAGGCGGCGCAGTATGTAGGCGAAACCGTGGGAGGCATATCGGTATAGGTACATAATATTATTAAAAGGGAGAGATGGGTTTAGGGGTTCTGAATCCGTTGTGATACTCTCCAAACGCCTCCAATCCACAGGGCGAGAAGTGCCGGTGTGTCAGTGAACCTAAGGACGATGAAACTAAAAAACATGTAATTAAATATCAGTAAAAACACATAACATAAGCTCACGCCTGTATCCTCGAAGGGGTAGGCAGAGGCGCACTAGCGAACTAGAACACCCACATTTCGCCGAGCTTAGTTCCGTCCCAGATGTGATAGGGGGCGAGCCTATCCCCATATCGAGCACAAATTCCAGACTCCAGGCTGATATAGAAAAATCCAATATCACTTCGCCCGACCCGGGGATCGAACCCGAGACCTCAGAACCATAGTCGTACCGAAATACCACCACGCCACCGAGGCAGTATATAAGTAAAAAAAAAACCGGATAGTTTATGATCTCTCTGAGAACTCTCCTGCGAAATAGTCAATCGCATTTAATAAAACATGCCTTCATATAACATGCCGCCGCTTTGTGGGTTAGAAATCCCTTTTGTTATTCCGGAATTCAAAATCATCGATTATATAGTATTTTAATAGTCCTATAAAATAAGCGTGCGAAGCCGCGGGTAAAACCTAGTCATGTAATACCTATATACATAAGTAATTATCTACTTATTCTATACACTGTACTGGTACTGGTGAACACACAGAATGACAAAATATTATTAGGACCTACCCCTAACGATTTTATTTTGCATTTTTGTAGTATTTTGCACGCACGCGTATTTTGTAGTAGGTACTAATGGGAACAAAGGAGACGAAGGAGACGTCGGGTGGACGACTGACCGGCGTCTCCCGCTCTGTGGTATGGGGGCGTTTGGAGAATTCCACCACGGTATCCCCTGCCTGTCGTAAGAGGCGACTAATAGGGGCCTTCCGGGGTCGCGGGCGTACAGCGGGGGGCTGTGCGCCCCTTTTAGTACTTTTGTACATGCGGCCCCGGGACGGACGGTCGGCCTCGTGCTGCCGTAGACGCCGATGGCGTCTTTCGGCGGCGGGGGCTTATGAGCCCCCCCCTAACGCGGTGCGGTTCCGGTAGCAATCCGAGTCTATCTCCGGATACCCCGGGACCGCCCCACTAAAGCGCCGAAGAAGGCCACCGCGGGGTTTTTAGTCGGTATTGCCGGTGTAGGGTGTATATAGTGATAGGGACTCGGCCCAGCGTCGCCCGGATGTCGACCATCTCTCCCGGGCATCACGGCGCTGGGTCGTAAGACCGGCGAACCCGACATACCCGCCGCGTCCACCCCCCCGGGCGCGGCGGCAGTGGTAAAACACTTTTCCCCGCGACAAAAAAAAAAAAAAAAAAAAAGGTACTAATGGGAAAAGTTTTTGATTTCTCGATCTGATCTGTCGTTTTAGTCCAAATATTCTGTACAGCCTATTTTAATCTTTTAATATAAATTGGCAAAGAAAATCAAATCGATGGAAACTTTTTCAGTTTTAACTCAGGATCCGACTTTCGGAATTACCGAACGACCCAGGAATGGATTTTGAAATCGGGTCAAAAACAAAGAAAAACAAAATGGTGGCCACTTTTTCGGTTACGGCACCGGATCCGTTTTTCGAGAGCACGGGGCGAACCAGATATCAATTTTGAAGCAAATCGGATCAAAGACCAAGAAAAACAAAATTGATCCTCACCGCCCATAGACACCCAAGACACAACCATGGGTGCGTTGCCAACCTAGGAGGAGGGAAATAGGGATACGGAAAGGGGGAATTGGGCCACCGGTAATCTCTGTCACTGAACGAAAAGCTACAGCGAATTGCCACTTTACGTCGGTTTTCTGTGAGACAGTGGTATCAAACCGGTAGAGCTGGCCCATTCGTGCTGTAGTAACTGTCTACCTCGTGGCTCTACCACTCAAACTAAGACTAGAACTAAGAGTGACTTCCGATCTCGCAACACCTGGACCTGAAACAAATGTCTGTGCGGTCAAACAAACATTTGTCACGGTGCGAGGATCACTCGCCCGCTGCGCTAAAGAGGCTGTCAAATAATGGTCGGTACTTAATGTGCATTAGAGGTGTAAAAACGTCTACGTACGTATTACGGCGTCACTTCAAATTATTATACACTTCATTTATTATTTATATTATACTATGCTTACACGCTACAACGTATCGCCTTGTACCTGCGGTGCCCAGTATTACCCACTGCGCAGTAGGTACCAGTGTCCAGTACCGCTCAGAGTCGTGTTCGTATCGTAGAAGTCGTTGGCATCGGTGATCGGGCTCGTGTCATCGTGTCACGCAACACGCTGCACAATGGAGTGAAGTGAGGGCGCGCCGGATAGTGTCGCGACTCGCGGCTCGTGACTGGCGGACGGCATGAGGAAGTTCATGAGGACGCGCGGCGCCGCCACGCCTCCGCCGCTGCCCACATCCACATCTGCGCCTGCGCACAACACACTCAAGACCAACGGACATGTCAGTAAGTATCTTTACGAAAATTACCTACCAAGGTACGGCAGACGGCAGTGCCGAACTACGGACACGTGCTGTGGAAGTGTGCCGTGCCTGATTCTAAACCTGGGTGAAAGTGGCGACGGACGGGTGCTGCCACGGAAATTGAAAGCATGCAGTGATGTGCGTCGTGAGTCGTGACGTCACATTCGTCAATTGGTCACATCATTACACTGTGATCGATTATTCTGACATGCATAGACTTTTTATTAGGCGGTTTTATTACGACCTATCATTTCATTCATCTAACTCGTTGGTACAAGACTTAGACATTGGTGTTAAACACTAATTTATTATTGAGACTAGGCGTATGTACGTGTAATTTTAGTATTTGTCGGCAGACGGAGTGGGCCCGGCCGGCGACGAGCACTCCTCCGCGTCCAGGTAACGCGCCCTGACTATGTGTACAGTACAGTCAGTGGCGTAACTACAGGGTGGCATGTCGGCAAAATGCCGCGGGATCTCGACTATAGGGGGCCCCAGCGGCCGTCGGAAGGATTGTTCGGAGCTAAAAAGCCGTGACTATATAGGGAGCCGCGACTGAAAAGACCTCCATCCAATGAATTTGTCACGGGCCCCCAACACTATAGCTACGTCACTGAGTACGGTACAGGACAATGTGGGAGTACCACTGTACCGCACCTGACAAGTGTGAAGTGCCATACATTACTCACGCGGTTTCCCGTTACAGAAGCGTTTGCGTTGTCAGTAGCTCAACCATGAGTTTTTTGCACATATTTACGCGAGCGAGGACGTAAAATACTTGTATGGAAAAGTCAGATCCCCGCGTAACCGCTAGAGGCGTTCAGGTGTTTGTCATACAAATATTTTACGGAGTCGCTAGCGAGTGTCAAAAACACTCGGGGTTGGTGTACAGTTGCGTGGCGTCACGTATGTCGACTGAAGTCGGTCCACTATGCTGGTAAACCTTCACGTTTCTCAGGGCCTCTGACTCATGTGATGCAGCTATGTATACGGTACCGGTGGCGCGTGCATGGTGCACCTCGCGGTTTGGGCTAAAGACTCAACTTTTTTTATTGTAGAAACTGGCAAACGAGCAGGTAGGTTAATTGACGGTAAGTAATCTCCACCGCCCATAGACTCTCAAGATACCAAAACAATCATGGATACGTTGCGAAACCAAAAGGGAAAGAGATTGGGGAAGGGACGGGAGTGGGTGCTTGGGCCCCCGAAAATCTCATTCGCCTAATGAAACGCAACAAAACTGCTTCTTTACGTGGGTTTTCTGTGAAACAGTGGTATTAAACCGGTCGAGCCGGCGTATTCGTCCGTACACATTACTGTCTAAAGTTTACTACTGGTTTGTTACGGTTGCAACTTGCACCAGTTAGAATTAGTATATGTATTTGTTCGATATACCTACTCAATATTCATAACAAAATCGTCATTTGAATGTGGGGTCGGCGCAGCACACTCTTTCAAGCATATGGCAAAAAGGATTTCGCTTAGTTTTTAATTTGCCTGCCTGATGTCAACAACCTTTTGGGAGATTCAGTCCCAACTAAATTGTGTTAGAAAAACACTCCTCCCGAACCGGGAATGGAACCCAGTACCTTCTGGTTCATAGTCCATACACGTTGACGCCTGTCACTAGACTAGGGAGCCGACAACAACTTGCAATAAAATAGTGAACAATATTCAAAAAGTTATAATATTTCGGTATGATTTAGACAAATGATATTTGGGAAACTGTAAAGACTGGTCTGGTTGGAGCAGCTACCAAGGTATGTGGTGAAGTGAGAAGAAGAAAGAGAATGATTGAGGATAACTGGTGGGATGATGAAGTGAAAGAGGCTGTGGAAGAGAAAAAGAAGGCATGGCTAGATTTAATAGCAATTCATGGAAGAGGAGGCATGCATGTAGGGGAAATCGCAGATTCACAGATTTCGAAAGCAGTAAGTATGTATGCAGAAGCGAAAAAGAGAGTTAAGAAAGTAGTTGAGCAAAAGAAAGAAAGTAAGAAAGAAGAGCTTGATGAGAAGCTCTATGACGACTTCCAAACTAATATTAAACTATTTTGGAAGCAGGTCCGATTGTCTAGGGGAGCGTCAGGGAATTCTAAGTTTGGCGTTATTAGGAATGATGAAGGAAGAGTGTTAAATAACGAAAGAGAAGTCTTGCATCGTTGGGAATGTTATTTTCAACAACTTTTTGAGTGTGGCGTTGATGATATGGCTAATGGGGACGATTCCATAAGCCCGTCCAACTTTAGGAACGATGCAGACGATATTAAATATAAGCTTAGAAAAATAAGAAAGCAATTTCGATTCATTTTCATATGTAACTTTATTCTTTGGATAGGTCGAAATAGTGAATGCGTTAAAAGGAATGAAGTTAGGTATGGCTGCAGGGTATGATAGGATTACCGTCGACATGTTGAAGAGCGGCAAAGGGATAGTGGTTAAATTGTTGTGGCTACTTTTTAATAGATGCTGGAGGGACAGCCGAGTGCCAGAGGACTGGTGCAAGGCTGTCATTGTTCCACTCTATAAAGGCAAAGGGTCACAGCAAGAATGCCGAAACTATCGAGGAATAAGCCTTCTTAGTGTCATCGGTAAATTGTATGCAAAGGTTTTGATTAACAGAGTGATGAATGTTACGGAAGAAAAGATGTGGGATGTGCAAGCAGGATTTAGAAGAGGAATGGGGTGCATCGATCAGGTATTTTCTATAAGGTGCATTACTGAAAAATACTTGGCTAAGTCCGGAAAAGTGTTTTGTGCCTTCATAGATTTAGAAAAAGCCTATGATCGTGTACGGAGGGATAAACTGTGGTCAACGCTGTCTCTAGTGTATGGGGTGGAGGGCCGCCTGGTGCAGGCCTTGAAATCTCTATATGAGAATTCCAAAGCTTGTGTCAGGGTGAATGGTGCGTACTCAGACAGGTTTAACATCTCTAGGGGTGTTAGATAGGGATGTGTCGCGTCTCCATGGCTCTTCAACCTTTACATGGATAGCTGTTTGACAGGTTTGAAAGAGATGGAATGTGGATTAAGAATGGATGAGTTACATGTCAAGTGTCTCCTTTACGCTGACGATCAAGTATTACTTGCACCGTCGACGGGGGAACTACAAGACATGCTAAATGTTGTGAATGACTCGTTTAAGGACAAGAGAATGAAAGTGAACGTAAATAAGACGAAAATTATGGTTATAGAAAGAGAGGACGATGTTACTGAGTGTAACATTAGTATAGATGGTGAAAGAGTGGAACAAGTGGATGAGTTTGTGTATCTGGGAAGTATGTTAACGAGAGATGGAAAGTGTGATGCGGTATTGAAAGGAGAGTGATGGCTGGTAATAAAGTGAACGGTGCCTTGCACGCCATAGTGGGTAGCCAGGCAGTGTCTCAAAAGGCGCGAATGGCTGTCCACAATGGAGTGCTGATACCGACGCTTACATATGGAAGTGAGTGCTGGGTCTGGCAGAAGAAGCATGAAAGTCGAGTGAATGCGGTGGAAATGCGTTCCCTGCGAAGTATGTGTGGAGTCACCCTTGCCGATCGTATGAGGAATAGCAAGATAAGGGATTGTTGTAAGTTGAAGAATGATGTGGTGACTAGGATTGAGAAAGGGATGCTGAGGTGGTTTGGACATGTAGAAAGGATGGATGAAAGGCGACTTACGAAAGGTATTTATCGTGCTAAAGTGAATGGTAAGGCCAGAAGAGGGCGCCCGACACGATCCTTTATGGATCAAATAAGCGATCTCCTTCGTAAAGGGCAAGTTCGGAGTACCCTCAACCGGCGGAAATGTATGAAACGATGCATGAATGTGGATGAGGCAAAAGAGGTGTGTCAGGATCGTAGCTTGTGGCGCTCAATTGTCTCTGCCTACCCCTATGGGATACAGGCGTGAGTGTGTATGTATGTATGATTTAGACAAAAGAAGATAGAGGCCAGGGCATAGCTAAGAAAAAATGAAGCATTCCTAATGTATGGAACGAAACCAAAATGACGACTTTGCGAAAGAAAGATCCCATTAATATAACAGGCATCATCTTCATATTCCAAAATTAGTATTATTGTAAATAAAACACCGTATTTACAATAAATTCATTAAGTATTTATACGTCATTTAATTCACAGGACACGGTGACAAGTTACATGTAAAAAGATCGCGAAACTAAAATGACGAAACCGGCTCATAGTAAACACGTATTTTTCGTACAAAGTTATGGCGGGTCTTCTTATTTTTTCTTTAGTGTTGCGGTATGACGACCTCTAGACGTACCATTATTCATAAACGGCAGAATGCGACTACTTTATAGAAGAGATCAATGGGCCTCGACCTCAGACTGTCGCCTCTACTGAAATGTCTTGAAAACGAAAAAGACTCCTCAGCGTAGTTATCGTCTCCACTCCTCGTGCAGGTACCGGAGCGGGTGTGGGTCGTCTCCCCCCTCCCGGCCCTCCCGGCCGCTGTGGGAGGACGCGCAGTTCCCGGCCACGTGGCGCTCCATCGGCGACAAGAAGCTCGCCGCCGGCGTGCTGTGGCTGCGGCCCTATGTGAGTACTGAGTGCTTTTCGAGAATCCACACGCTATAAGGTAACTGCATCTAATAAGGGCCGGGTTTTTGGAAATCCTTATAAATCAATTTTGGAAAGTGTATTCTTCGGTACGACAACATGATCAAATTAACTGTTTTTCTTTGAAGACAAAATATTGTACAAAAACAAGGTACCAATACCCAGTTACTTACAAAAAAAGTTTTTTAAAAGCTTGTCTCTGGTCCTTATTGGACACTAGGGTTCTAAATAAGGTCCATAATTGAACTACAAGATTCAGGGCGTTGTATACCACAAAAACACATCTATAGGAAGCAATAGCTTTAAACAACTAATACTTTCGTGGCTTTCGAATTATAAAACGAAAATTCATATAAATTAGTGTCGTGGCCCTTATTAAGTCTTAGGAATTGTATATAAGTTATAACAAATATATTTTCTAGTTATAAACAAAAACAAATAGTAGTTTTAAGCTTATTTTTATTAACCCTAGAAAAGAAAATCACAAAATGTTACAAATCAGTATTTTTTTCAGTCTTAGGTCCTTGGACCTTATTAGGTGTTATACTTCTTTAATTATAGTCTGGACCTTATTAAGTGTTTGAAAATAACAAACATGACAACCACTGCAGCTAAAGATTAACTGTATTTGTAATGAATTGTATTATAAAGCTGCTGCACGCTCAGACATTTGTTTGTTTTTATATCATCTATAGCACCCTGAAGATCGATTTGAGACCATCTTGAACCTCGTTTTCGTTTTTGCGAAGTTTCCATTCTGTCTTAACTGAAAACAATATACTTATATTAATAGTGTGAGCATAATGTGAATATCATCTTGTAAAACTACGTAAAAAGGAATAAGTAAATATGGTCTATCCCTAATAAGGTCCGGACTTTATTTGGAGACAACAAAGTGGACCTTATTAGGTACTTATATATGCCCTGAGAAAACCAAACAAAATCGAGATAAAAAAGCAATAGTTTTGGCAACTTACCCTGTCAATCCACGTTCTGAAAGTGTTTTAACATTACTATTGGAGAATTATTACAAACCGACCGGGTTTTATTACTAAAATGACGTAAAATCGAATCATAATATTTTGTAAATTGAGTCACGCGGTCCCCCCCTGAGGTAATACACAGAGCCACTGACAAAATAGCCAGCCCGAAAGCAATGGACGTCGGTGCGCTTTTATGATTGGTTACTGGAGAGAAGTCGCGCTCTATCCGTTTTAATTTAAGTATTAAGTTCGGGAAGTTTGAAAATATGGACCTTATTTGGAACCGGCCCTTTATAGGCTGACCTACCTTATATTAGGTCCGTACATATGAAATTGGCGTTTTATATGGGAGGAATTGAAAGCCTGATTTTTTTTTGTAAAATACAATTAATCAAAGTATGTACCGCTGTTATCTATGTATGTACTTTTGCCATTTCATAGGTAGTTCATTGATCCTTTTATTAAAAAATCTATGGGGGGTGAGAATCAATAAACTCTCTGAAGGCGGTTTAGACTGCCACATCGTTGCCACATTTTTTTTTTGACAGCTTTACATAAGGACTGGTCATGACATTTGGCAGTCAATTCGTGTTCACAAATTAACTAATGGGTAGCACGCCGAAGCTATGTATAAAAGCTTTCTCCGGTTGTAATAGTAAATAGGTAATCGTGTATAGTGAAGTATAGTGAAGTCCTGACAAATGGTTGCTATTAAAGCATTCGTATTGTGAAAGAGCTAACAAAAGTGGCGGTCATTTTGATTTTTTTTTGGGCCGACTGATTTCAAAATCGATATCTGGATCACCCCGTGGTTGCGAACAACGGAACCGGTGTCAAAACTGTCCAAAAGTGGCCGCCATTTTGTTTTTGGGCCAATTGACTTAACAATCGATATCTGGGTCGCCCCGTTGTAGAATATTTAGACTAAAACGACAGGGCGGATCGACAAATCAAAAGCTTCTCCGTTGGTTCTACAAAATACGTGTGCGAAGCCGCGGGGAAAAACTAGTGGATTTATAAATTCGAATTTGGATTTTTAACCAAAGATGGGATAGGTATTTCAGATTATAACGGCAAGTACGAAAAAACGCCAATTTCATAGTAAGGACCTATCACCTAACATAAGCAGTTCTCCATACAATTACATCAGCGGTCGGCAACCTTTTGGTAGGCAGGGGCCACAAGGTGGCAAAATGTTGTAAAGGCGGTCCTCACCTCATATTTTCTATCTAGAATCTATAACATTTTAGATATTTATGACTTATTTACAAAGCAGTCACGGGCCGCAAATAGGACATCCACGGGCCGCGTGTTGGCGACCGTTGATCTACATGTTAAATATCTGTAGGTAAGAAAGAAAGAAAGAAATAAACTGTATTCAGCCAATTTCTCAGACACCACCACTCTGTACTACTTCCGTAATACTTTCGTTCCGTTCCCATGACACTCACGCTCACTCACGAGTACTCACGACTCGCAACTAGCAGCCGCGCCATTGTATTGTGCCCACCTCCTGCCACCTCCTGCCACCTGCGCCCGTACTTATGCAATAACACTATCTATTGTAAAATGTAATTGAATAGCCTTGTGTATACGTAATGTATGTATTCGCGGGACGGATGTCACATCTGTGTAATGTTTTGTGCGAGGTACCCATACAGACTGAGTAGGTACACTAGTTGCCTAGGTTAATAAATAATGACAAACAAACAAACATAAAAAAATATGTATAGGATATAAATATAATATAGTTCGGATTGAGCCGATGAGAAAATGGGATAGAATATATGACACAGTATTGAAAGGTCTCCTCTTGGTGCCGTGCTAAATAGAGTGGGGTGAAATGGGCATCGGAGTGCAGTGGGATGCAGCGGGGTGCAGCGGGGTGCTGTGCGATGCGGTGGGGTACAATGGGATGCAGCGGGGTACAGTGGGGTGCGGTGAAGTGCAGTGAGATGCAGTGAGATGCAGTGAAGTGACTGACTGACCGACCGAAGACAAGTGCTTGCTCCTGAAGTCTAGTTTATAGGGTTCCGAACCCAAATGGCAAAAAAGGAACCCTTATAGTTTCGCCATGTCCGTCCATCCGTCTATCTGTCTGCCCACTGTTTATCTCAGATACTATAAGTACTAGAGGGCTGTCATTTGACACGAGTATGCATATCTATCAATCTATGAAAGTCGTATAATAAAATCTTGACAAATATTTTTTTAAGATGCCTCCCCTACATGTAAAGTAGGGTGAATTTCTTTTCTTGACTATCCTATGGTGTGGCGTACCGGGTATCATCTAGGTGTTTCAAAAACAATTAGAGTTTGCAAAAATATACATTTTTATTGGAGGTTCTGTTTGCGAAATATTAAACTATAAAGTGAAACGATTGGTTTTAGATACGTGAAAAAATTCACAGTAGTAGCAGTAGTAGTAGTATCATAAATTTCAAAGGAAAACCTATAGTTGCCCTTACTTCGGAACCCTGTAATGTCTGTGATCAAATATGCAGCATGCACTTGCCCGGTTTTTTTAGTTTCATTTCGACTGTGTGTGAATTTACATTATGTACGTACATTCTTTTTTTTTAATTCAAAATAATGTTTAAAAAGCAACACTGCATTGAAGTAGGTACAGTGTTATATAAAATGTGCATATCATCGATTGACAGTGAATATCATTGATCGTAATGCATAAGATGATGTCATTGTGTCCACAGGAGCTGTGTCCGCGGCCTACGTTCCGCGGAGAGCGCTCCCCCTCCCCGTCCCCCTCCCCATCCCCGTCCCCGTCCCGCTCCTCCGCCGCCGCCGCCCCCAACATTCCCTCCTACCCCGCAGCCGTCGGCGACGACAGCGACGAGCACTTCGCCGCAAGGTGAACTCGAGTTCAAGTACCTGCCGCCTGGGCAGTGGGCACTGGTGAGTGGTGAGACATGTGTGTATGTGTGTATGTGTGTGTGTGTGCAGGTGGAGCGTGCAGGTGGGCGCGGTGGGCGACGCGAGCGTGTGCTGCGCGGCCGCCGCGCTCGCACTCACGCCGCGGCTGCTCGACCGCGTCGCGCCGCCGCAGACCTTCCGTCACCCGTACACGGGCGCGTTCAGGTCCTCGACTATACATTCATCGTCCACACGCTCACTGATATACTTGGAGTCGATGTCGATGATTGATTCGTGTCGGTGTTTGTTACAGTTTTAAGTTCTGGGTGTTCGGCGAGTGGCGTGACGTCACCGTGGACGACCGCCTGCCGACGCGCGGCGGCGTGCCGCTGTCGAGCCGCGGCGCGGTACCCGACGACTTCACGCTGCCGCTACTGGAGAAGGCGTACGCGAAGTGAGCGTCGAGATCTCTCGGCTGCGGGCCGCGTCGGTCGGCCGCGCGGTGACCGGTTCATTTTGACTAAAGATAATTTATATTACTAACTATAAAGCAGGAGTTCCCGGGCTTATTGTTGTCCACACCTCCCTACTACCTAAATGCATAGGTCCATGCCCCCCTCGATGTATGCAAAGCTCAAATCTACTAGCTTGCCTGGTAAACTAGTAGGTTTAAACATCGAAATGAAGTTTTTCAGTTATTGAAACTCAGTGAACTATATAAGTATTCGTAAAATTCAGACAGTCTTATAGTACGTTAGCAAACTCAGTTCATACACTCAAACATTTTCGGAATATTTCGAATGTAATACATAATACATACATATTTATTTATTTATTTACATAATAGTACTTCACTCAATCTAGTATTTTTATATCTCGTGTAAAAAAGCCTTAGGTATTATATTTTGAAATATCTCATCTTAAGTGACTGCTTCGGTGGCGTGATTGTATTTCGGTACGACTACTGTCTGAGACCCCATCAGATTCGATCACGGGGTCGGGTAAGGTGATATTGAACTTTTCGAACGCTTTCGCGAGGGTTTATCATTGAGGTCAAATGGCCATACAAAAAAAAAAACTGAAACGTCAGTAACGCCATATGCCACTTATTAGAGGTACGATGCGAGGGTGTACACTCTAGAATATTCAGTGAATGTTCAAGAATCACGCAAGTGACAGGGAGGAGACAGAGAGGTCACAATATTTGTATGTGAAGTTCGGTGACGTCAAGTCAAGTGTGGTCTGTGTATCGTCGGACAGATTGTACGGCTCGTACGTGTCGTTACGAGCGGGCAGCGTGTCGCGCGCGCTGCAGGACCTCTCCGGCGGCGTCGTGCAGAGCTTCTCGCTCGCGCGGCAGCCGCGGCCGCTGGTCGCGCAGGTGCTGCACTCGGCCGTGCCGCGCGCCACGCTCGTGGTGGCGACGCGGCCGCCGGCGCGCGTGTACCGCGTCACGGGAGTGGACGGCACGCTGGTGCGCGTGCGCGCGCCGGCCGCCCGCGCCGACGAGTGGTGGCCGCTGCGGTCGCTGGAGCGTCGGGTCGGCGCGCTGGTGCTGGTGCACGTGGGGCCGGACGAGTGGGTGCGCGAGCCGG
Source organism: Clanis bilineata (assembly GCA_036417725.1). NCBI lineage: Eukaryota > Metazoa > Arthropoda > Insecta > Lepidoptera > Sphingidae > Clanis > Clanis bilineata. The sequence continues at coordinate 87,639 of CM071139.1, read as the reverse complement.
CGCTGCGCGGGCTGCGTCCGTGGCGCGCGGTGGTGGCGCGGCGCCGCTGGAGGCGCGGGTACAACGCCGGCGGACCGCCCTCCTGCACAGGTCGATACGCTGTAATCACGATGTTGATATCGTTATAAGTTCGATTGTTACTGATTTTTTATTTAATTGATTCAGTGAAAACATAGATACGATTTAAGCGCCGAGTATATTACTTTTGTATTGAATGAGCCATCATGCTTTTCGAAACCACAGGATGACCTAGATATAGATTTGAAGTCTCGAGTCAAAAACAAAGAAAAATATGGCGACCACTGTTTTCAGTTTTGACACCGAAACCGTTCTTCGGGATCACGAGAGCGTACCAGATATTGATTTTAAAGCATTATGATAGCAAAAACAAAAAACATAATTTAAACCCCTATTTCATCCCTTTTTGAGTTAAAAAAATATCTCATCCCATACCTGTTCATAGAGGTAAAGGTATCCTCATATCACCATTCATCAAAATGCATTAAGTGGATTCTGATCTCCCATACAAACTTTGATCCTCTTTTTATCCGTTTTTGGGTTGATTTATAAAAAAGTAACCTATATTTTCATCCATCCATTACCTACCTCCATACCAAATTTCATCAAAATTGGTCTAACCGTTTGAGCGTGAAAAAGTAACAAACATACACACTCAGAAACTTTCGCCTTTATTGCCACCGATTAACCTCGTCTTGATGAAGTTTTTCTGTGTTGAATTCTGTCATGTTTAAGCACACCTTGTCTTGTCTTGTTTCTATTTGTATTGACGTATGTATACCTAGTGATAGTGCTATGTCGTGTCGTGTGTACACTGTACAGAGACGACGGGCACGAACCCGCAGTTCCACGTGCAGGTGCCGGGCGGCGGCGCGCACAAGGTGCACGTGGTGGTGTCGGTGACGCAGCAGTACGCATGCGCGGCACACACGGAGACACACATGCGTCTGCACGCGGTCGGGTTCGCGGTGTACGCGCTGCCGCACGCGACACACCCGCGCCCGCTGCAGCAGCTGCACGCGCTGGTGAGTGATGTGACGACTCGTGTGATGCGACTCGTGTGATGCGACTCGTGTGATGCGACTCGTGTGAAGCGACTCGTGTGAAGCGACTCGTGTGTTGTGACAGCGAGCGCTGGACGTGACGCACGAGTGCCGCGCGCGCGAGGTGGTGACGTTCTTCACGCTGCCGGCGGGCGAGTACCTGGTGGTGCCGCACACGCGCCGCCCTCACACCGACGCCGCCTTCCTGCTGCGGATACTCACAGACGAACAGACGCACGTATGGTCAGTGCACACTAGAGGTACACAACACTCGCTGCACGGCGCGAGATTGTTGTTCGAGTTCATTCCTATCTTAAGAAATTGCACTATAAAACTTTATATCGATACCTTTTCAAATGAATATTAAATTGTTGTAAAATTTTTAACCACAACGACGGTTACCGTGAGCTTACTTTAGACGATAAATGTTGGCTGTCGCAGACTTTTTGTTGTGTAACACCTTTTGCGACGAGTCAGACCGGTTGTAGTGCTGGCGATGCATGACACCTAGCCTCGCCTCACGGCCTGTATATGTGTGGTGGTTAGTTAACGTGGAGATGGTGATGGTGGTGGCGCTGTAGATATAAATGGTGATGATGGCCATTTTGTTTTTCTTTGTTTTAGCACACATAAACATCTGAGTCGGCCTGTAATTCCGAAGGATGACCTCGATGCTAAAACACTGAAAATTGCCGCTATTTTCTTTGTTTCATGGCTAATGGAGTTTTAAATTTATATATGTATAATAATCTTACTTTATATTCTTCAGTTTTATAATAATAAAATAAAGACTTAATAGTGTTGTCTGAAAATACAGATTTTATTCATTTCAAAAAAAATGTTCCGACATTTACATATAACGAATTACATTTTATTATTATATAGGTACATAAATTATTTACCTGAAAATACAGAAAACAACATTTAAAGCCGTTATTTCAGTTATCCTTTGACTTAGGCTTAACATTTTTACATCTTCACCAAAGATCTTCACAGTCTTGAGCGTTTTGAGCGTGGAGGTAAATAATACAAACGGCGAGTTAGTAAAAAGAATGCAAAATATTTAACAGGTTTGGTTATAATCTCTAAGCCTTGAAAATAAACTTAATTAATTATTGTTTAAATCGATTTATATTGAAAAAAAAAATATTTTTTTTTTTTTTATCCACTGCAGAAACATTCACTTCTACTAAAATATATCTTTCCGCATGAAATAACGTAAGCTTAACGGTCGCCATTTTTGATGCATTGAGTTTTGAAAACGCCGCTAATTTTCTCAATGATCACGACGACCCACCTTTTTAGATGGGTCGTCGTGAGCTTCGCGTGAGCGTAAGTCATGACGTCATAAGTGACGTTTTCGCCGCGACCACAACGACCGCGGTCGTTATGTGGAACGGCTAAAAGAACATTTTGATCGTTGTGAACGCTTAGTGGAACGCAGCCTAGAATATTTTCTTTGGCACACGTCAAACTGTTCGTTGTTTCTTCTGTGTATAAAAACATAACGCATATTACTCTATGCTTGTGAGCTGCCAGTTTGTAAAGAGCAAAGACAATAATATTATAATAGTAAATCTAACGTAAAGATATATCTTTATATATGATTTGCCCCAAGTTTACGAAGGAAAAAGAACAGCTGCAAAAACTTAAAAAATAGCTGCCATTTTGCATGTCTTTGCAATTTTGTAACTCTTAAAATATTTCATGTGGTGTGTTTGGTCTGAAAGGGCAGAACGAATCAAAAAGTAAAGTTTCCGTTAAGTTTTATAGTTTTAAGCTGATGGAGCCACAGGCAGAAGCTAGTAGAGTATATTTTTGATGTTTCACATTTATCAATAACATCCGGCTGCCCTATTACGTAAAATTCAGCAAACGACGAAACCATCGCAAAGCAAAAGCAAAGCCGTAGCGATCGATCGCAAATTGTTTAAAATTTTGGTATCACGTAATCATTTTTTTGCTTATCGCTCGCTGTCCGCTTTTATGCAGTTATTGCTACGACACTAGCGCCAAAAACAATCAGGTGGCAATCAGTGGTACTATTTCACGTCAATCTAGGAACATGTGTTTACTTTTGTTACAAACAAAGAAATTAATAAGTAGGTAAAAGGTGTCTCTCTCTCTCCCTGGTTATATGAAAAAACCATAGCTGAGCCGTCGCACACAATCCACTCCAAATTTTAACAAAAAATAATAAGGCGCCTCATAGCACATTTAGTGAAACTTGTGAAACATGTGTTAAACATTATTAAATCTAAGAAAGTTAACAAAAAATCACTAAGCGCCCCATGGTACTTCGTTGAAGAGATGATGGAATCAGTGCTAATTTGGATTTTACATAGTATTGACGTACTTTGGGAATAACAAGGTAAGCTGTCACCATGGTCTAATGGTTGTTTCATTATTCATTTACATTTTACAATAGGCTAGTTATTTATTTATAATTTCAAGCACTTCTTGATAACGTATTGTACATAAAATAAAACATTAGTGTAAGGCGTATACTGTTCCACAGTGTTGTCTCATTGCATGACAAATTTAATAATACTTTATTTTAATGGTTTTAGCATATCATGGCGAACAGACTCTCAAATGAACAGCTTGAGGCTTTATTGAAATACTTACAAGAACATCCTACTTTAGCCAAAGGCATTGGACTCAGTGCTAGATCCAATGAAATTATAGATAGACAGTAGAAATATCTAGCGATGAAGCTGAACTCTATTGGTTCAGGATCTTCCAAAATTGGAGAGCGTCGGAAATAGGTAATATATATTTGTTATATTTTTTCACCTGCCTCGGTGGCATAGTTATATTTTGGTACAACTTCTGTCCTGAGGTCACGGGTTCTATCGCCAGGTTGGGCAAAGTGATATTGGATTTTCAATATCAGCCTGGAGTCTGGCATTTGTGCCTGATATGGCGATAAGTGAATCCACTGAACGATGAAGTGTGGGTGTTCTAGTTTGTTCGTGCACCTCTGCCTACCTCTTCGGGGATACAGGCGTGAGCTTATGTAATGTTTATGTGAGCTTAACACTGGGCTGATACTAAACATAAGAGTAAGACGAGACTTGCTAAATATAGACAAGATTCTTCTGGCCCTGGCGGTGGTCCACAGAACCAGTATACAGGACAATATTTCTGATTTAGATTAAAAAAAACCTCTCTGTCATTGGAAAACAGGCTGTGTTTGGGATGTAGAATACAGACTTCTTTTATTTAATAATGTAAGTGATGTCATTGTTTACTTTATATATTAAAAATATGTTATATTATTAAATAAACTTAATCCTGTATGAAAATCAAGATAACAAGCTACATGCTGAATTTCATCAGTCAGTTCAGCTGTTTTGAGGTGAACAAATATGCAGTAACATCTATTGATTGATTTAATTGATTAATTGATTTGATGAATTACATATTCTTAATTTCAATCCATATTATAAAACATAACTTGTCGCCTCCTTGGTCTAGTGGCAGTATATATGGGCTGTGGACCGGCAAGGCCTGGGTTCGATTCCCAAGTCAGGCAAAGCAAATTTTATAATTTAATTTGTCCAGGACTGGATCCCTCAAAGGGGGTTGACGTCAGGTAGGCATACGGTCGTAAAAACGAAGCCAAATCCTTGAAAAAGTGTTTTGCAGAGAAAGAAAGATTATAAAACTTAACAGTCAAAGAGATTTAATATTACTACCTATTATAGAGGGGCTGTCAAGCAAGTTTCCATACAAAGAAATTGATCTCAAACTTCAGTAACGCCATCAACTACTTATTACAATGCGAGGAATATTTTGTGAATGGTTAAGAGTCATGTAAAATACATTTATTCTCTCAATATTATTTCGCTGGCCGACCTGGCGCGCATATATTTCAAATAAACTGAGCGACTTATGACCACTAGGTCATAACTTTTGGATCACAAGTTGTTGTTGTCCCGTCTTTATACCGTTGAATGTCTTTTTAACAGTGTATATTTTAATTTTTCGCAATAACAACGAATCAGTATAAATAAAATATTAACCTGTTATAAAAATTATCTTTTTTATTGTTTCCAGATTGAGAACACCCAAATATACCACATATATACCACGATATACCACAGGGTTATCATCAGAGCAATATTGATATATCTGAAGCTTCACCGATACAAGCAGAAGCCTCATCGAAAATGCAAGCTGAGCCCTCTAAAATTCAAGCAGAGGCTTCTAAACTGCAGGCAGAAGCCTTATTAATGTTCAAAGATATGTTGCCACCCATACCTTAGGATTTGATTGGCAACATATCTTTCCAAATCCTATGTTTATGGTGTTGGGGGTATTCACTTTTTACTTTAATAAATTATTAAATTTGCTTATAAATTTTATTATTTTAAATTAATATTATGTTACATACCTATTTAACATTTATGATATTGTAAAAGATTATGCTTTTACTTAGACAATAAATTTAATATTATTGTCTTTAAATAAAATTAAAAAAATAAAAAATGTAATTTATTAAAGTAAAACTTTAAGTACCTACCTACATTTTTTTTTATTAAATAAATACACCCAACAGTCACATATCTAGTCCTGACCCTACACTAGGTATAACCTGTATCGTGGTTGTCAAAGACTATGAGAGACTTTCGGTCTCACAACACCCAGACTTGAAATAAATATCTGTGGGTCACACAAACATTTGTCTCAATGCGGGAATCGAACCCGCGGCCTCTCGCTTCACAGCCAGCGCCACGGACGCTGTCATATAAATGTACCTGTGCTTATTTTATGTTTCAGACTGTGTCACTAGTAATTATTCTTATTTAGGCAATCATAGACAGGTCGTCAAGATAAAGGTTTGCCTAGTTTGAAGATAAGTAAAAAATCAGTTGAGACATTTATTAATTATATATTCCTCAGTGAATAGATACTATGTCATCAACTTACTTTTGTAATGTAGTTCAGTGATGTGTTATTTGCTGTAATAATCGTTTTTGAATTTCATTGTTATTTATTTATCAAATAAATTGCTTTATTTTGTAAAGTTTACCGTTGCATAAAAGAAATGTATTTTTATTTAATAACTAGCTGATCCTTGCCCACTTCACACACATGTCCAAAATGTAAACTTTTTAAATATTATTTTTTGTGTGTTAGGTGTTAAAAATAATAATCTAAATGAAAAATACAGTTTATGTCACTCCAGAATAATGTAGCTTTCTACTGGTAAAGGAATTTTTAAAATTCAGTTCAGTATTTTCACAGACCTCTTGCAACTGAACTCACAAATTTAGATTCTCACTCACTAACTTATGTAGATAATTACATCAAGTGCTACACAACTTTTTTTTAATATGCCAGGTAATATGTTTAAAATAAATAATAAAAGGTGTAAAAATTCATTAATCATTTAATATAAAAATAAAATAAATAATTCTTATCTCCTAGCTGACCACAAACATTGCAGAATTGTGTCTTTGTTGTCTGCCTTTGGCCAACAATTGGAGCTCAACAGATTCACTATGATCATGTGATAGAGCTGACATCTGGTTATTAGTGTATCTTTCTATTTTCTCATTTTCTAAATGTGGAATAGGCAACCTATGTCTGCTGCAGATGTTGAGCAAAATAAACAGGCTAATATAATCTATATAGGCTATGATAATCATGGCTACCATACATGATCATAATGCAACACTCTGTGTGCAAACATCTCCAAAATGCTTTTAATACTCCAATGCAACGTTCAACTGTATTCCTGGAGTCCGTGAATATTGGAATAATATTCTTCAGCGGAACCAGTTTCTGCATTCACCATTGGGGTTAAAAGCCATGGTCGCAGTGGATATCCCTGATCACCTGCAATTTAAAAAGTGTTTCTCAATAAGATTACATTATACATAAGATAATGTAAGTTATAATCTAAATGTAAGGCTGTAATTGATAAGATTACAGCCTCCGTGGTGCAGTGGGCGAGTAGCCGGCTGTGAAGTGAGAGGCCACGGGTTCGATCCCCGCACCAAGACAAATGTTTGTATGGCCTACAAATATATGTTTCGGGTTTGGATGTTGTGAGACCGAAATCTCTCGTAGTTCCTAATACCCACGACACACGACTCGATCTTAATGTGGGAGTCAGCACTATGAATGTGACTGTTGGGTATTATTATTATTTAAATAATTTAATATGTATGTATACCAAAATTCGCCTTGCCTCCTTGGTCTAGTGACAGTGTATATAAGCTGTGAAACCAGAGGTCTTAGGTTCGATTCCCAGGTCGGGTGTGGTGTTTTTCTAACACCATTTTCCCGGGATTAGATTTCCTAAACGGGGGATGACGGCAGACAGAGGCTGCTGCCTCTGGTCGTAAAAACTAAGCCAAATTCTTTCTACAACATGCTTGTTGTGCCAATCCCACATTAAGGCGAGATAAGTGCAGGTGACAAGAAAAAAAGGTGACGCCTCCTTTGTCTAGTGGCAGTGTATATGGGTTATGAACTGGGAGGTCCTGGGTTCGATTCCCAAGTCGGGTGTGATGTTTTACTAACACTATTTTCACGGGGCTGGATCCCCCAGATGGTGGTTAACGTCATTTAGGCAGCAGGTCGTAAAAAACTAAGCTAAATCCTTTCTACAACATGCTTGAAAAAGTATGTTGCGCCGACCCCACATTAAGGTGGGATAAATTAAAAAGAAAGTAGGTATGCCAAAATTAATTCAAATAATTACCTAATAACCAAATGCTTTCTCCTCCTCTTTTAAATGAGCCTGTATTTCACAGTTTCTGCATCATGAGTAGCCAAATGTATGCATCATGAGTAGCCCCTCCAAATGATGCATCTACATTAATGATATTTAAATCACTGGTAAATATCTGAAAACAAAATAGATATTCTTATATATACAGTCAGTAATCAAATTAAATATTAATAGGTGTATGTATGCTTTTACTTACAACTTGAACATTTCTGCTGTGGATTCCAGAAAGCATTATTTCTAATCTTTCATCATGTTCATTTGGCTGTATTAATGGTACGTGACACCAATCAATGCAACCCACACACCCAGGAAATCCAAATTTGTTTGAAAATCTAAAATAAATTAAGTTTGTCTGTAAATTGTACTTTTAGTTCCATAAGTATATTTTAATCTACTATTAATTAGGATCTTACCGATTTATAATTATTTCTAATTCCCGTCGTGACTTTATCTCGAATTTAAAGCTTTCTTCACCTCATTCACTGCATTGGACACACTAGTTTGACTCAGACCATGTAAATAGCTCATACCTACAGGTTTTTAGCGGTTAGGTCTGTAGCGTAGAAGTAAACTGCTGTTAACACCTGTAATAAATATATGTATAATCGTTAATATTCGTAATCAATTTAGACAATGCAAGTACAGAACCAGAGAGGTTAACTAAAGAGGTTTACTCACTTTACACTCGAACACTAATTTTTGTTTTTATGCGTGGTTGCGAAATATAAGGTCTTATTTCGTCGCACAATTCTTGAAATAGCTCCTTGGAGAGCCTATAATGAGCTTTGAATTCATTCTCAGGCAGATCCAAAGCTTTGGCGTAATTTCGGGAGACTACGCCGCAAAATACATGTATTACGGTTTTCTAGCCGTCTTTCCTCATTCATAGCTTCCAACAATGTAAATGCACGAGCCATATCCACAAATTTAAACAAACACATATAATAATCAACTCAAAACTATTAATAAACCGCGTCACGAATTAGGCGATCAGCGAGCGATCGACCAAACAATCACTGATTTACCAATTGCTATTTGACAGTTAGATTTGTTCGCTGATTGCTCTTCGATCGCTCGAAAAACTCATACGTGATACAAAATTCTGCCGCGTCTATAGAGATTGAATGCATTTTTAGTTTAGCGATTGTTCGACAGAGGCAGCACTGTTTTAAAAACTGATTGCTTTGCGATCGCTTTGTTTTTGCTCTTAGATAATGCGAATTTAACGTTTTTAGCCATTTTAAAGCAAAAATTGTACAATTTTGGCAATCGCTTTGCTATTGCAAATTAGGTAATAGCCCAGCCGGGCTGAATATGTTTTAGAACTTTCATTAATTTTATGTAGCATTAACTTTCGACGCAACGTGCGTCATAAAAGTTGACGAACGTTACAACTTTAGTTAATGTGCACAGTATAAATAAAATGTACTTATAGCCTTTGCCATATAGGGCTAGAATAGTTTTCGAAAAGGTAACGAACTTAAAAATCAGTTCAATATGGAAATAAAGTATGGAATTACAGTAGAGTTTTTATTCATATTATGTCCACAAAAAAAATCTCAAAATTCGTTCTGTTTTTATCGTTTATCTGTATAGATGAGTTACAGTCCCCAGTGGTGGTCACTTACATTATATTTCCAGGGAGGTGAATGAAGATAACGTGATCATCAACGACTTGGCATCAGAGTTTCCCGACGAGGAACAGAGTGTATCGGTACGCAAATTAAAGTTTGATAATCCAGAGATGATAAATACCTATGTAGGTAGTGTGCGATTCGGGCGCATCATTTATATAATGATGTTTGTGTGTGTAGAGGGAGACGCGCGCCGCCGCCGTCGAGCTACTCGGCGGGCGACAACTCGACGAGGTGAGTCTCGAGTGTACACGGCCGTAGCTGTAGGTAGGCGGCACTCGGCATGGCGTGTGTGTGTGTGTGTGTGTGTGTGTGTAGGTGGACGCGGCCGGCGTGCGCGCGGCGCTGCGTCGGCACGGCGGGTGGTGTGGCGGGTGGTGCGGCGCGCCGTCGCTCGACACGTGCCGCGCGCTCGTGCCGCTGCGGGACGCGCGCGTGCGCGGCGCGGTGCGCGCGGCGGACCTGCCGGCGCTGGTGGCGCTCGTGCGTCGGTGGCGCGCGGCGTTCGTGTCGACGTGCGCGGGTGGCGGGTGCGGCTCGGAGTGCTCGTCGTACAGAGCGCGCGCGCTGCTGCGTGCGGCGGGCGTGTGCGTCTCCAACAAGGTGCTGGAGTGCGTGGTGGTGCGGTTCGCGCGGGGACTCTCGCTCTCGGCGGACGCGTACATCACTGCGCTGGCACGGATTCACCTCGCGCACGGTACCTACTCACTACTCACTACGCACTACTCGTTACTCACTCACTAATCACCGCTCACTACTCAGTACTCACGGTCAAATATTATTCGATTTTTACAACCTGCTACAATTTTACAACGGACCTAACGTGAACCCTCTAGGATTTAGTGAATGTAATCAAGTGAATGGTTCATAAACTTATATTTACAAGCAACGGGTATGTAAAACGTTACATAACCTACATAACTGATAACTTCATCTAAGTGGTATTCAATAGAATTTGAACGAAATTTAGTTTTGAAGTCATACATCTTGAGAATAGTTTTGATCATGTTTGAAAAACAGGAAATGCGCACAATGAAACGGAAATGTGTTACACCAAAGGGAATAACACAAATACAGTTTTCACAGAAGAATTTCGGTTTTGTTTTATTTGCTGTTGCCTTAGATTAATAAAGCTGTTGCATATAAAAATGTGTGTAAAATCTAACATAATCAAGTACCCAATTAGTATAAAAATGGCTTTATGTATGCTAAAATCCTGTATATAGGTAGGATATAATAAAAAATAGCACATAGCACGTAGAACTAATAGCCGATGGGGCACAAAAGTTATCGAGTGGAGACCACGTCCCGGCAAGGACGCCCACCTACAAGGTGGCTCGACCACCTGATAAAGGTCGCAAGAAGTCGCTGGATGCAGGCCGCTTCCAACATGTCGATCTGGAAATCTTTGGGGGAGGCCTATGTTCAGCAGTGGACGCCCTATGGCTGATGATGATGATGATGATGATGATGATGATGATAATAATAAATGTGGTATTCAACCGACTGAGTGATTAGCTGACTGACTGGCTGACGGTCTGACGAATTGACTGACTTGGGTGCATAGCGATGGGATGGGGTAAAGTGGAATGTAGACAGAGTGCAACGGGACACAGAGGGATGCAGTGGGATTCAGTGTGGTGGAGTGGGGTGAACTGGGACGCCATTAAATCTAGTGGGATGCGGTGGGGTGCAGGGGGTTGCGGTGGGGTACAACGGAGTACAGTGGAATTCAGTAGGTTGCAGTGGGATGTTGAAATTATGTTCCTTTATAGTTAATAATAATATAGTTCCTTTTTTGTCATTTGGTTAATTGTTTCGGAAACCTGAAATATAATTTTTATTGATACATTTTTTTTTATTTACAGAGAGATATCGCAGCTTGGATGCCAAATTGAAATCGAATCCGCTGTCGTTGGAAGAGGTGAGTCATAAGTGTTTCGTACGGCGTATCCCGAGCCGTTGAGCCCGGTACCCGTTACCCGGTATCTAGTAGAGTGACAGTAACTCGAAACCTTCTGTTCACAGATGATCCTGATGACGATCTACTCGTGAGCTCTGCTCTCGTGTAGTGTGATGAGTGATGAGTGATGAGTGATCACGACCAAAGATATTCTCCGTCGCCAGAGCTGCAGGCTGCAGCTCCAGTACAAAATAATGTCGGCAGACATAGTGACCAATGTGATAATGTATTGTCAAAGATAAAGATAATAGAGCAGACAGCTGTGGAACTAGACCAAAATTGAACGTCGCGACATAAACTTTGCGAGGCCCCTTGAATTTTCTGGCAAAATATTTAGTCAGTTTTATCCGATGAGACTCCCTTCCAATGGTGCTCTGGCGCGAGGCCTGCGTCACTCGTGAGTCGGTCGCCGACGTCGCCGCTGATGGCATATTTTGATATTTTCCGTGTAAAGGCTGTGCAGTGGACACTTTACATACTGATGGCGGTGACTGACACTTGCGCCTGAACTAAATTCTATTTCTTATAGCGAGTGGCGCCAACTTAACCACATTAAATTTGATAATAAATATGTATTTTCAAATTTTGCCGCACCAATAAAAAAACTAACATCAAAACTGAAAAAAATCTATAATTCAAACAAAATATGTATGTACAAAGCAAAAGTTCGGTTTCTTAAGTGGTACACCATTATTATACTGTGTAAAAGCGGTATTATACGCGGGCAAATCTACATGTAGATAAACTTTTGTAGGCTCGGCGCGCGGCCTTTAAGCTGAGATCTATAGAGTGAACATCGACTAAGTCTGAGTCAAAGAAACTAATTAACATTAGTTATTTATTTATTAATATACTATTTTTAAAAGAACGGGAGTGGTTGTTTTATCATAATATAATATTAGATATTTGTGAGTGTGACGTAGGTATATATCACGTACCTATCACTCATGTGAACACAATGTCGTTTCGTGTGACGTGTCGCCTGCAGTTACCTAAAATGTTATGTAATATTATTATCAAATTATACTATTGTAATATTATGTTACTGTGCTTCATTTTGCATTCTATATTAACCGCCCCCCCCCCCCCACCATTCCTTTTCTCATTAATCCCTGTATTCCCTGTCAGCACGTTATGTCGTCGTTGGTTGTTTGTCTCGCAGCTGCAGCCTGGATTTACTATTATTTTGGAGGGAGGGGAGGGGGTGCTAATGACTTCATACTCCTTTACTTTACGTGACCTAATGAGCCATAAAAAAAATTACAAATTTAAATTTCCATTATTCAAAAACTATGAGCCTAACGAAATTTTAAACTTTATCACTAGAATGTTAGCAATCCTCTCTTTAATCTACGAGAATGCAGAAAGATATTCATGAAAGTAAATTATGCCTAAGAAATTAATCAGAATCTTAGAGTAATAACGTTATTTCTATGATCAGAATAATATTCAGGATACAGGTTGGATATTATGGATGTCAAATATAAAAAAAAACTAGCTGACCCGCGCAACTTCGTCTGCATCACATATGAGAGAGAAGCTTAGAAAGAGTGGGTCACCACATCTATAACACAATTCTAAAGGAGGTAATGGGATTATCTTATCGTTAACGTTAAGAGTAGGTATCACATAGGCTACTAAACTTCGAGAAAGTACATGACTTCAGTCAGTCCGTCAGTCACCGCGCCAGTCACCCCGTCCGTCAACTCGTCAGTCATCCCGTCAGTCACCCCGCCAGTCACCCCGTCCGTCATCTCGTCAGTCATACCGTCAGTCATCCCCGGCCGTCACCCCGTCAGTCACCCGTCTGTTACCCCATCGGTCACCCAGTCGGTCACCCCTTCGGTCATCCCGTCAGTCGCCCCGTCAGTCACCTCGTCCGTCACCCCATCCGTCACGCCATCTGTCACCCCGTTGGTCACCTTGTCGTTCACACCGTCCCACACCCCGTCAGTCACCTCGTCCGTCAACCCGTCATTCACTCTGTCAGTCACCCCATCAGGCACTCCGTCGGTCCGTCAGTCAGCCCGTCGAATTACATTATTGTTGCGTAAATTTAACAGTTTAGCGGTTTTATTAAATATATTAAAATACCGCATGTCTATCCTCAGAGCCAAATGTATCCTCATACCAAATTTCATCAAAATCTGTTCAGCGGTTTCTAAATTCCTATGTAAATTACATCCCCTATTTTATGCTTTTAGGGGATGATTTAAAAAATTAAGGGCCCCATGTCCGTCCTCAGGACTAAATGTATCCTCATACCAAATTTAATCAAAATCGGTTCAGCGGTTTATAAATTCCCATACAAACTTTCATCCCCTATTTCACCCCTTTAAGGGATGATTTGATAAAAAAAAATATGGAGTTGTTTATTAAATTATATAATTTACTAATATGTCTGACACCTGTAGCCTCAACGGTTTAGATTTTCATACAACAGTTTTTCACCCTTTTCACTCCCATAGGGGATGAATTAGGTATTCTACGTCATAAAATACCCACATCCGCGTGCAAGGCGCCGCACCATTCACTTTATTACCTGCCGCTACTCTTCTTTCAATATCTCCATCACACTTTCCACCTCTCGTTATCATACTTCCAAAATATACAAACTCTACCACTTGTTCCACTTTCTCACGTTCTATACTTATTTTACACTCAGTAAACTTCTTCCTCTCTGTCAATCATCGAGAATATACGCAATGGATTGGATCACGACACTCGTCGGCTCGTCGCTCTGCATTCACCCCAGCAATCTTAACTCGAGTTAAGGAGATTACAACTTGGGTCAACTCGATTTAGCGTAACTCGAGTTGACCATCCCTACGCGGCTACGTCGGACGCTAGCCAGTGTAACCGTTTCCAGTAATTTATTACTTTTTCACTATATTTTAAGTATTTTTGGACCATCAGTAATTTTATAGGTATGTTGGCGGAGGTCAGTAATATTTCGGTATATTTTGACTGTGACTAATAAAAACAATAGATTAAAAAATGTTGTCACTATATTTGCGTAGAAAACAGAACAACTCTAGCTCTGCTCTTTGATAAAGATTTTTCATAGTATATTAGCAAACGAGTGCGTATGTGCAAATCCTGCACCTATGGTAATCAAGGACGTTCTAAGAGTGGATTAAAACATACAAACATTATCTAAGACAATAACTAATCTCTAGCATTCAAGATCATAGGTGTGTTGCCAACTTTAACCCGTCGGAGGCGGCACATATTGCTACCTATATGTTACATAAGCGAATGGGCCACCGGATGCCGAGCCGCCCGTGACTATCACGATGATAATGAGAATTGAGAAGGGGTGGGGCGATTTAAGTAACTCAAATCAAATCAAAATTGATTTGAACAATCTATAAGATACAGCTCGCTACTGCATTTGGTTCAGCAAGTGAGGTTTCCAGTGATCCAAATACCCATACTATCTCAGTTGGAAAAAAAATACATTGTATGCTGTGATAGAACGGACTCGTAAAATAAAGTAACATGATTATGATTATTATTCCGAGGATAAAGCCTCCTAACATGATTTTTCGAAACAAGAGTTTGTGTGGTAGAGCCACGCTGTAGACAATTACTTCTCTAAAGAGGCAGCTCACTGTCGCGTTTCGATCGGTGAGTTAAATTTCCGGTGGCCTAATTCTCCTCCCCCCTCCCTTTCCCGATCCCTATTTCCGTTCCTTTAGGTTGGCAACGCACCCATGATTCTTTTTGTCTTGGGGTGTCTGTGGGTGGTGACCCATTTGCTCGTTTGCCAGTCTCTACTATAAAAAAAACACAAAACATCTACACAAAACAATTTTTCAGTGTGTCCTGCTCATGGAGCTCATAATGTGTAGCGAAATCATGTTTTGTATCGTTAGGTGTGTTTCGAAAAAGCTCGTGCAGGAGGCGCGGCTTAACAAAATATTTGACATTATTAATCTAAGAAAATATCAAACATTTTTTTAAAACCTTTTTATTGATCTGTTTGAATTTGAAGTTGTTGTAAGTGTTCAGGTAAAATATAAGAAACCATTTTTAGATACGTTTATGATTATTGTGAAATAAAACTTAATTTATAAACATGACTATTTTTCTCGGCAATTTATGCTGGGTGTATTTCAGTAATTTTTCGAGTTGGCCACGGTATTTTCAAATAAAATGTTGTGGCCACACTGACGCCAGCGCAGCCGAGCGCAGCGCTCTTCACTCTTCAGTAGGGGTGGGTAATAGCGGGATTTTTGATTAGCGAAACGAAACTAGCTATTAGGCCCCAATAGCGGTTGTAGCAACGTGCTACTATAGTAGCTGCTGTCCAAAAAAAAAAAAAAAAAAAAAAAAAAAAAAAAAAAAAAAAAAAAAAAAAAAAAAAAAAAAAAAATGGACACCAAATTTGTTGTTTGTAACTAAGGCGAAACCCAGATATCGATTTTGAAGTCAATCGGCTTATAAACAAAGAAAAACAAAATGGCGGCCACTTTTGAGATATTTGACACCAAATTTGTTGTTTGTAACTAAGGCGAAACCCAGATATCGATTTTGAAGTCAATCGGCCCATAAACAAAGAAAAACAAAATGGCGCCCACTTTTGACAGATTTGACACCAAATTTGTTGTTCGTAACTAAGGCGCAACCCAGATATCGATTTTGAAGTCAATCGGCCCATAAACAAAGAAAAACAAAATGGCTGCCACTTTTCACAGATTTGACACCAAATTTGTTGTTTGTAACTAAGGCGCAACCCAGGTATCGATTTTGAAGTCAATCGGCTTATAAACAAAGAAAAACAAAATGGCGGCCACTTTTGACAGATTTGACACCAAATTTGTTGTTTGTAACTAAGGCGAAACCCAGATATCGATTTTGAAGTCAATCGGACAATAAACAAAGAAAAACAAAATGGCGCCCACTTTTGACAGATTTGACACCAAATTTGTTGTTCGTAACTAAAGCGCAACCCAGATATCGATTTTGAAGTCAATCGGCCCATAAACAAAGAAAAACAAAATGGCTGCCACTTTTCACAGATTTGACACCAAATTTGTTGTTTGTAACTAAGGCGCAACCCAGGTATCGATTTTGAAGTCAATCGGCTTATAAACAAAGAAAAACAAAATGGCGGCCACTTTTGACAGATTTGACACCAAATTTGTTGTTTGTAACTAAGGCGAAACCCAGATATCAATTTTGAAGTCAATCGGCCCATAAACAAAGAAAAACAAAATGGCGCCCACTTTTGACAGATTTGACACCAAATTTGTTGTTTGTAACTAAGGCGCAACCCAGGTATCGATTTTGAAGTCAATCGGCTCATAAACAAAGAAAAACAAAATGGCGGCCACTTTTGACAGATTTAACACCAAATTTGTTGTTTGTAACTAAGGCGAAACCCAGATATCGATTTTGAAGTCAATCGGCTTATAAACAAAGAAAAACAAAATGGCGGCCACTTTTGACAGATTTGACACCAAATTTGTTGTTTGTAACTAAGGCGAAACCCAGATATCGATTTTGAAGTCAATCGGCCCATAAACAAAGAAAAACAAAATGGCGGTCACTTTTGACAGATTTGACATCAAATTTGTTGTTCGTAACTAAGGCGCAACCCAGATATCGATTTTGAAGTCAATCGGCCCATAAACAAAGAAAAACAAAATGGCGGCCACTTTTGACAGATTTGACACCAAATTTGTTGTTCGTAACTAAGGCGCAACCCAGATATCGATTTTGAAGTCAATCGGCCCATAAACAAAGAAAAACAAAATGGCGGCCACTTTTCATAGTTTGACACCAAATTTGTTGTTCGTAACTAAAGCGAAACCCAGATATCAATTTTGAAGTCAATCGGCCCATAAACAAAGAAAAACAAAATGGCTGCCACTTTTCACAGATTTGACACCAAATTTGTTGTTTGTAACTAAGGCGCAACCCAGGTATCGATTTTGAAGTCAATCGGCTTATAAACAAAGAAAAACAAAATGGCGGCCACTTTTGACAGATTTGACACCAAATTTGTTGTTTGTAACTAAGGCGAAACCCAGATATCGATTTTGAAGTCAATCGGGCAATAAACAAAGAAAAACAAAATGGCGGCCACTTTTGACAGATTTGACACCAAATTTGTTGTTCGTAACTAAGGCGCAACCCAGATATCGATTTTGAAGTCAATCGGCCCATAAACAAAGAAAAACAAAATGGCGGCCACTTTTCATAGTTTGACACCAAATTTGTTGTTCGTAACTAAAGCGAAACCCAGATATCAATTTTGAAGTCAATCGGCCCATAAACAAAGAAAAACAAAATGGCTGCCACTTTTCATAGATTTGACACCAAATTTGTTGTTTGTAACTAAGGCGCAACCCAGGTATCGATTTTGAAGTCAATCGGCTCATAAACAAAGAAAAACAAAATGGCGGCCACTTTTGACAGATTTAACACCAAATTTGTTGTTTGTAACTAAGGCGAAACCCAGATATCGATTTTGAAGTCAATCGGCTTATAAACAAAGAAAAACAAAATGGCGGCCACTTTTGACAGATTTGACACCAAATTTGTTGTTTGTAACTAAGGCGAAACCCAGATATCGATTTTGAAGTCAATCGGCTTATAAACAAAGAAAAACAAAATGGCGGCCACTTTTGACAGATTTGACACCAAATTTGTTGTTTGTAAGTAAGGCGAAACCCAGATATCGATTTTGAAGTTAATCGGCCTATAAACAAAGAAAAACAAAATGGCGACCACTTTTGACAGATTTGACACCAAATTTGTTGTTTGTAACTAAGGCGAAACCCAGATATCAATTTTGAAGTCAATCGGCCCATAAACAAAGAAAAACAAAATGGCGCCCACTTTTGACAGATTTGACACCAAATTTGTTGTTCGTAACTAAGGCGCAACCCAGATATCGATTTTGAAGTCAATCGGCCCATAAACAAAGAAAAACAAAATGGCTGCCACTTTTGACAGATTTGACACCAAATTTGTTGTTTGTAACTAAGGCGCAACCCAGGTATCGATTTTGAAGTCAATCGGCCCATAAACAAAGAAAAACAAAATGGCGGCCACTTTTCATAGTTTGACACCAAATTTGTTGTTCGTAACTAAAGCGCAACTCAGATATTGATTTTGAAGTCAATCGGCCCATAAACAAAGAAAAACAAAATGGCGTCAAAAATATATCGCACCCCATTTTATTTCTGTCCTTAGGTCTAAAAGTATCCTCATACCAAATTTGATCAAAATCCATTAAGCAGATCCAGAACTCACATACAAATTTTCATCCCCTATTTCATTCCTTTTAGGGGTTGATTTAAAAAAATAAAGTACCCTATGTCGGTCCTTGGGGTTAAAGGCACCCACATACCAAATTTCATCAAAATCGGTTCAGGGTCAAGCTAAAGGTTAAACGCAATGTGTGTGCGCATGAACCAACAGGCATGGCTTTCGACAACGCCACGCAACGCCGCGCCGCAACTATTGGTTGCTCAGTACTCACGAATCACGATCGTTGCCGAGTACTCATGATCGTTGCCGCGTTGCCGTGTACTCATGATCGTTGCCGCCGTTGTCGTGATTCAGGGTCGTTGCCGCGTTGCCGTGATCACTACCGTTGCCGGCGTTGTCGTGATCGCGATCGTTGCCGCGTTGACGGTTGACGGCTATTATAGCCGCGCGGTCGTTATTAGCTGTTAGCTCGTTGCGTTGAATTCCAACAACTAGCTACAAGTGATTCAGCCGTTAGCCGTTGCGTCAACTAGTTGCGTTGCGCAACGACCACTTCTACTCTTCAGTTCTTCACTGATCACTCCTTTCGTTCTTATTGGTTCTCATTCATTTCATCAATGTTCGTTTGTCCCACGGATGACACGGCCGCGACGGCTCAGCGGCTCAATCGGGCTCAATGAACTTACAAAACGACTAAACGTTAGCCAGCGGATTAACACCTTTTGTTTTGTAAATTGTAACGATACCAAAGTTTTCGGCTTTCGAATGTGACCAAAGTTTTGTATTACATATAGGGAAATGATGTTAGCATTAAGCTTATTTTTGTTGTGGTTTGGTGCGTATAGTGTATGTAATGTGCGTGTAGTAAGTGCAGCGCCGGCCGAGCTGGGCTCGCTGGCTCCGTTCGCGGCGGCGCGCGGCTACGACGTCGAGGGCACCGTGCTGCTCAACGAGCTGGCCGCCACCGACCGCGAGGTGGGCTACAAGCTGAAGGCGACGCTCGAGGTGGCGCCCGTCTGGAGCGACGCGCCGCACCAGCACCTGTTACGCTTTCATGTTAGTATTCACCATGACTGTCCATTTCTATAGGTAGGTATCCAGTACCCACTAGCCAGTTCATTGACTGCCAGAGGCTACATCTGTTCAATCAACATGATTTCAAAATTTGCACAAATATTTTAGAATTTCGAAGGTATGTGAAGTCTACCAAACTGCATTAGGCCAGCATGGTAAACGAAGAAACCCCTCTCATTAGTAGAGGAGGCCCAGCAGTGGGACAGTAATATTACAGGGCTAATATTATTATTATTATTATTTTGGTGTTATTATTAAATATATTAAATACATAGGTTACTAAGTACTCTTTATGTGCCTCTATACAACTTTTACTAGTTTCATGACTATAATATTATGTTATAATGTGCTTGCAAAAATGAATGGCAGGGCCATAAGAGGGCGCCCGGCGTTATCCTATATGGATCAAATAAATGATCTACTACATAAAGGGCAAGTTCAGAGTACACACTCTCAACTGGCCAAAATGTATGAAACAATGCATGAGGGTGAAAGAGGCAAAAGAAGTGTGCCAGGATAGTAGCGTGCTGCCGCAAGCTGATACTGACTAGACCTGACTCAATAGTCTCTATCTACCTTCACAGGATGCAGGTGTGGATGTGTGTGTATGTAATAATATTAGTTGCCAAAATATTATAATTTGTGTATGTCAAACTGGTGAAACATGTAGGTAGAGGTACTCTTTGATCACTATGTTTCTACAAAATGGACGTATTGGGCATTACCTAGAAAAACATTTTCACTTATCTATAAGAATAGTTTGTACTTTTTTCCTTGTCACATTATTTGAAAATGAGAGGAAGAATCTATTTTAAAGATAAGCAGCGTTTAAATATTATTTTTTTTTTTTTTTTTTTTTTTTTTTTTATAGAAGAGGGGGCAAACGAGCAAGTTTATATTATTTATAAGTAAGAGTCATTATGTTTATCTTTTAACCCGTCAGAGGCGGCACATATATATGTTCCATAAGCGTATGGGCCACCGGAGGCCGAGCCGCCCGTGACTATTTAATAGCTGTTGCTTGCAACTTTTGTTCACAATAGCTGTTGCCACCATACACATGGCACTAAAACCTGCCATAGTGACCCACACTCCTTGTGTGGTTTGCATTCCAGGATCAGCCAGTGTAGTTCTGGTTATCTTGAGGGCCTTGCGGCATGACTTGATGGTTGGTTGAGACAAGTAGGGGGAGTATCAGTGTATCTGTATCAGTAGTCCGCTTGTCTTGTCACTCCTGTGCCTCGATTTGCTTCTTCCCTCTTCAGAGTCGGAGTTTGAAGAAGCATAGCTGGCATGATTCTGACAACCACTGATAAACCCATTGTTTGTCAGTGGTTGCTAGTTTTTTTTGGACTGCACTATGCTTACCATCAGGTGCAGTATAGTCACTTTGGTTAAAAAAAAACATGCCTGGATAAAAAAAAGTATTGTTCATGTACAAATATAAATTAACAAATCTATCCCATGGAAACTATACATGTTTCCAGTATAAAAAGTAGTTACTCCTTGATAATGTTGATAATGTAGCTTTCCATATGTGAAATAATTTTATAAACAGGTATGTTCTGTACTTTTTGAGTGTATCATTACAAACAAAAATACAAAAACAATTAATCTTTTGTCTTCAAAATATTATTTGAAATGTGCATGGTTGGTGTTAATGTGTATTATTATTTATTTATTTTATTTACTAGCTCACCAGCCTTAAATTGTACCTGAGAGGAAAACACAGGAATGCAGAGTTCTTGCCCAAAGAGTCTGTATTAGATTCCTACAGTGACTCCACATTCTATGCACACTGGAAGAATGGCATAGTTGAGGCTGCCTACCTGGACCCTGATGACTTGACAGATCTCACCAATTTTAAGAAGTCACTTCTCAGTGTATTTCAGGTACGAAGAACTGTATAATATATGTATATTACCACATTTGATTAAGAGTATTATGTATCAACCAAGATCCATGATAATTTTAATTACAGTTTCAAATCTTGGACGGAGAGTACAATGAAACAGATATATCAGGCGAGTGCAGTGTTTTGTACGAGACACTCTCTGAGAAGGTGTTCCGGAAGATAAAAGTGAGTATAGTGTGGTATGTGTGTGTGTGTGTGTGGTGGGTGTGATGTTCAGAAGTGTATTGTGTATTGTGTGTATGTGTGTATGTGTGTGTGTGTGTGTGTGTAGAGAGGGTGCAGCACGGAGTCGCGGGCGGCGGGCGCGCGGTACCGGCGCGTGTCGCGCTACACGCTGGCGGACGCGCTGGACGGCGTGGCGGGGCTGCACGCCGAGGAGGTGGTGGAGCTCGGCGCCGCACTCAAGGCGCGCTCGTGGCTCGCGCTGCGGCTGCGGCCCGCACTCCCCGCACCCCCCGCATCACCCGCATCGCCCGCACACGTCTCGCTCGAGGACACGCTGCGCGCGCTGCCCGAGCTACCCGCCCTGCACCGTCTACCGCTCACCATCAACGTCACGACCGATCATCATTTTAATGATTATCTCGTAAGTCATGCTATAGCTGCTACTGGTCTGTCTAATTCTTCGGTTAGTTCTCTCGCGAGCCGATATCGACGGTGCGGTGACGCTTCCTTATCGGCGCGCTCGCTCCGGGTCGAAAGGCAAACTCTTATCAATCGTTCATGACCGTAGCGACACACTCGTGCAGTGTATGATCAATGATATATCTGAATATTATTATCATTGGCAATTAGTAAATGAACTTCGTTATGTTTGTACGACTTGTCTTCATCAATCAGTCAATATTCAAATCTGTCAATATTAGAGCATTATTGATGGGATTTCAAAGTAGCCTTCAATTATATTTATTTATTTAACTACAGTAATTTTCCATGTAAAACAAAGATAAATCACGGGCATAACTATAGTTTTCAAATGGGAGTTGTCTAACTATTCCACACCCCCCCAGGCGATAACGCATGTTTTGATGATTAGCTTTATTGAATTTACATCTTATAGATCGTATACACAATATGGGTAAAATAATGAAATGTCCCGGGTGTTGTGACTGAGGTGACCCATCTGTTCGGACAAATTAAACCTTAACTAATTATAATACTACTAAGCATAATAATGCAACATGAATATTAGTTTTTAAGTAGGCGCTAAGAAACATCATTCTACGGGGTCTACCCCCACTTTTTTTTGTTCTCTCTGCCGTTAACTCTGTACAACGCAATTACATCGTTCGTGAAGAAAAGCCTTTTTTATTTCACTTATACTACCAAATCATCGCAATTATACATGGTCCATGTCGAGCCGAATCCTGTTTATTGGAGTCAGCATCAAGAAATAAGAATTGGGTCGGAAAATACTCGGATTCAAAATACATCGTTGCAAGCCGCCGCGCCGAGCCGTTACAAGTCAAAAGGACATCGGAATTACGTGTTTTCAGAATTTTAGTGTATTATTTCACCCAGCACCCTATTAAGGTAGTATTTAGTGTTAACAAGGCGATAAATTGTATAAGGTTAGTATATTTCTTTACATTGTAATAAGTTCGTCCTTGTGTTAACCTTGAAGTGACAAGGTCATTGCAAAATTCCAAGCAGAAACTGAGGTTTGCATTCCTTTAATAGGTTAATTCGTTGATTTGCAATACCCTTATTGTTGTTTCCTTGGATTCACTGTTATTTATACACAACTTTAGTAATATTAAGACAAAGAAATTATCTCTAAATTGTTCCTTCACGTTCGGTTTGTAATTAACGGTTATTGCTAAATACATATTACTATAATAAATATATATATAATATAGTACTGAACTAATTGTTAACAGTAATTTCAAGTCACAGTATACATTTAATTGTGTAAAATTTGCTAATGTACGTAATTTATATCCAATAGTTTGCACAACGTTACTACACCGTACATTTATTGTATCGAATTTATTTATAATTTGTAAACGGTATCAATTCCAGGTGCATACCGGCTTCGCGTAGACCACTAAAATGTCAATGGAGAATAAGGACGAGAAAGATTTGATTAAGAAACGTGCCAGTTACAAGGGACGTCTTACTGCATTTTCAAATTTCTTGCATGACTTAGCGGAAGAAGAACCACTAAGTTCAACGCAGGTGAACGAATTGCAGCTGCGAATTGGTAAGATAGAAAATTTATATCAACAATACGACGATGTGCAATTACGATTAGAATGTGTGGTTAGTGACATGGATCTGCAGATAGCTGAACGTAACGAATTCGAGGCATCATATTTTCAAATTTTATCTAAAGCACAAGACATTTTGGCTATAAACAATAAAGCGCAGCTTGACGGGACAATTAGCGAACATAGTTCTAATAATAAAAGGCATCATAATCGTAAACCTGCTAAGCTGCCCCTGATTGCCTTGCCTAAATATGATGGATCAAGCGACAATTGGCTCGAGTTCCGCGATACGTTTGTTAGTCTTATACATTTGAACGAGGAGCTTGACGATATCAATAAGTTCCATTATTTAAGAGCTTCTCTGGAAGGCTCAGCGTCTGTGGTTTTACAGTCATTCGAATTTTCTGCAAAAAATTATCCTATAGCCTGGAAAATAGTATGTGAGCGTTTTGACAATACACGGTCTTTAATAGAAAATCATGTATCTGCATTGTTTGACATCGCGGCAATTAAAAATGAGTCATCTATAAGCCTAAAAAATTTGATTGACAAATTAAGCAAAAATCTACGTGCCTTAGAAGCTCTAAATGAACCCACTACACATTGGGACACTCTTCTTATTCACATTGTGTCTCTGAAACTTGATCAGAAAACATTTCGTGGGTGGGAAGAGTGGAAGCGTCGGTTAGATGGTAATCAGAAAGTAACGCTAACTTATTTTCTTGATTTTCTAAAGGACCGATCTGACTTATTAGAAACTTTAGAAAAGGCTCGTAAAAATAAGGGATTAGTACCAACTATTAACTCTACTAATGTAAAACTAAAAACTCTGGTTTCAGTCGCCAACAATCCTCAGTCAGCCTCTGAGGGATATAATCAGAAGATTGTAAAGGCATGCCCAAAATGTAGGGAGGCTCACCCTTTGTATAATTGTGCTGAATTTATTGCCCTCAGTCCTAGTAAAAGACTTGAATTGATACCTCAATACAAGGTGTGTTATAATTGCTTTCGCACCGGCCATTATGCAAACAATTGCAAGAAAGGTGGCTGTAGAATATGTAATCGTAAGCATAATACACTAATTCATGTTTCTGACATTAAAAAGATGTCGAATAATAATATTTCTACGCTAGATAGTGGCAACGTATCTAAATTGCCCGCATCAACCTCTGTAGATACATCAAATGCGAGTGTCGCATTGACTACATGCATGCAAACGCCTCTGGAGACTGAACAGGACGTATTACTTTCTACTGCTTTAGTCAAAGTAGTAAATAAGCATGGTCAATCGCAAATAATTCGCGTGCTACTTGATTGTGCAAGTTCCTCCTGCATTATGACGGAAAAACTAATGTCCGAGTTAGACTTACCCTTTGAGAAGGTAGATAAGCCAATCTTTGGTATAAATAAAACGCAGACGCAGACATCACGAGTTTGTCGCGTCGTTATAAATTCATTATCGGAAAACTACACGTGTCATTTATTATGTTATGTTTTGCCGGCCATCACAGACAAAATTCCTTGTCGTCGAATTAATCTAAAATCCTTAAACATACCTACAGGTTTAAATTTGGCGGATCCTAAATTTTATGAGCCGTCTGATGTTGATCTAATAATAGGTAGCAATGTATTTTGGGATCTTCTAGGATCACAAAAAATTAAATTAGGTGATAATCAACCAGTTATTTGGGAGACAAGGTTAGGCTGGCTGGTTTCTGGCACCGTGGGTGACAAGGAACCATCTCGTATATTTTGCAATTTTACGAAAGTTGACTCATTTTCACTTGATTTTGAAAATGATGACTGCCAAAATATCTTGTCGCGTTTTTGGCAAATCGAGGAGGTTGAATGTAAGCCATCTTTTTCAAAGGATGAACAACGCTGCGAAGAACACTTCGTCCAGCATACCACTCGTTTAAACAACGGTCGCTTTTGTGTGAGATTACCTCTAAGTCAATCACCTGCTGTGTTAGGTGACTCGTTAACGCGAGCTAAACAGTGTTTACTATCCTTAGAGCGTAAATTTAAAATAAATCCGGAATTTCAGCGGATGTATGTCGAATTTATGTCAGATTACACCTCTATGGGTCACATGACAGAGTGCCCTGAGAATTCAAGTCAAAATCCTTATTACATTCCTCATCACGGAATTATTCGTGAACATAGCAGTACTACAAAGTTACGCGTAGTGTTCAACGCTAGTATGTCTACCACGTCACAAATTTCTTGTAACGATATTCAGATGGTAGGACCAACAGTACAAGATGACCTGTTGTCTATACTCATAAGGTTTCGGCAACATAAATACATTATAGCTGCCGATGTAGAAAAAATGTATCGCCAGGTCATTGTAAATCCTGCAGACAGGTACTTGCAGCAAATTCTTTGGCGAAATGATCCGTCGGAACCAATCAAGTCATTCCAATTAAATACAGTCACCTATGGTACTGCGAGTGCACCCTTTCTAGCGACCAGGTGCATTAAACAGATAGGTCTTGACTGTACTGATCAAAGAATTTCAGAAATCATACAGCACGATATGTATGTTGACGATCTCTTAACTGGGGATGATAGCATTTCTAAGGTTTTAACAATAAAACAAAAAGTCACAGACGTGTTAGCTTCGGCTGGTATGCCATTGCGCAAGTGGAAATCAAATTGTTCTGAATTAATTACTAATCAAAATACTCCACGCAGTCCATTTCCTGCAGCTGTGGATTTAAACATTGGAAATGAACATAATAAAACATTAGGATTGGGCTGGTTAACATTATCAGATGAACTATGCTTCGCAATCAATTGTTCATTTTCATCTGCTATGACGAAACGTGGAATACTTTCAATCATTGGCAAAATATTTGATCCTTTAGGACTTTTATCTCCTTGTGTAATTACAATAAAAATTCTTATGCAAAAACTTTGGTTACTTAAGATAGCGTGGGATGATCAATTGCCACCAGATGTTGTTAAAATTTGGTGTGAAATCTTAAAATCCCTCCCAAATTTAAATAAGGTTCGTATTCCCCGTCTTGTTATGTGTGACGCTTATACGGACTTAACTTTACATGTGTTTACCGATGCATCTATATCCGCTTTCGGAGCCTGTCTGTATGCAAGAACCAGTAATGCGCGTGGTGAGACTCTAGTTCGCTTACTCATAGCAAAAAGTAGAGTCGCACCGATAAAGCCCTTAACAATTCCCAGGCTTGAATTGTGTGGAGCTTTAGTGGGTGTGCGAATATATCGTAAAGTTATTTCTTCGATACGTGCTGAAGTTCGGGAAGTCACATTCTGGACTGATTCAACAATTATTCTTGGTTGGTTAAAAATGCATCCAACCAAACTTAAGCCCTTTGTAAGAAATCGTGTGGGAGAAATTTTAGAGCACACTAGTAATTGTCACTGGCGTCATGTACCAACAGATCAAAATCCCGCAGATATTATATCTCGCGGTATTAACATTAATGTAATTCAATCACTAGATTTATGGTGGTCAGGCCCACTGTTTCTTCGTCAAGAGAAATCACAGTGGCCATCTAGTTTCATTGCTTCTGAAATACTACCAGAATGTAAACCCGAAGTTTCGTTACATGTATCAATGTGGGATGCAGGTACATTCATTGAATTTGATAGATTTTCAAACCTTCTAAGATTAAAGCGTTCTGTAGCCTACATGTTACGTTTTATTAGTGTTTGTAAAAAAGAACCAGTTCTTAATAAGTTTATAACCAATGATGAGCTTAAAAATGCATTAATATTAATTATCAAATATTCTCAAAAGGCCTCATTTCCTGAATATGATCTTTTGGTTAATCAGAAATCTATTCCAAAGAGAAGTAATTTGAATAAATTTAATATTTTCTTAGACGAGAATAAGTTACTCCGCGTCGGCGGTCGTTTATGTAACTCGTCATTTACTTATGATAAAAAACATCCTTTACTTATACAGTCCACTCACCCTTTCACTAAACTTCTTTTTCAAGCTGAGCATATCAGACTTATGCATGCTGGGCCGCAGTTATTATTAGCCTCTATACGGGAGACTTATTGGCCTATAGGAGGACGTAATCTCGCAAAGGTTACTTATCATCAATGTGTTCGATGTACACGCATGAAGGGAAAGGTTCTTAAACCGATCATGGGAAACCTACCTGATGCACGGCTAAAGGTTGGTGGTTACCCGTTCGAATCAGTAGGAATAGATTACGCAGGTCCGATATCATGTGCTAGCCGTCAAGGTCGCGGTTGTAGGCTAATTAAAGTCTATATAGCTATTTTTGTATGCTTCACTACGAAGGCAATACATACAGAACTTGTAGGTGATTTGACAAGCAACAATTTTCTGTCAGCTTTGCGCAGATTCATGTCACGGAGGGGCAAACCTCACGATATTTATTCTGATAATGGCACTGCGTTTGTTGGTGCTTTTAATGAGATTGGCAAGTTTTTAAAGCAAAACTGCAATTCGTTATCTGAAAGTGCAGCGGTTGAAAATATTAACTTTCATTTTATCCCTCCATACTCTCCGCATTTCGGTGGTCTATGGGAAGCTGGAGTAAAGTCGATTAAATACCATTTAATTAGGGTACTGGGAAATTGTAATTTAACGTATGAAGAGCTGAACACTGTACTAATTCAAATAGAGGCAATACTGAATTCACGCCCACTTTCGCCGTTATCTTCCGACCCCAACGATTTTACGCCACTAACCCCTGGACATTTCTTGATCGGAAGACCTCTTGTGGCCCTTCCTGCGCCAAATTTTATTCAAGACTCCAAATTTACTCATCTCACACGGTATCAAAGAATAGAACAGCTTCGACAACACTTCTGGTGCAGATGGAGCAAGGAATTCATTGGAGAGTTGCAGCAGCGCTTGAAATGGACACATAATCAAGATTCACTCAAATTGGACAGCCTTGTTGTGGTAAAGGAGGATAATTTGCCTCCACTGAAATGGCGCTTGGGAAGAATCGTTGCCGTCTACCCTGGTCCGGATTCCGTCAATCGAGTAGCGGACATTATGACGTCCAACGGCGTCATCAGAAGATCGTTTAGTAAAATTTGTCCTCTGATCTACGATTCTGTTGAAGAGCAAGCTTCCAACGCCCGGGGGCATGTTCGGACAAATTAAACCTTAACTAATTATAATACTACTAAGCATAATAATGCAACATGAATATTAGTTTTTAAGTAGGCGCTAAGAAACATCATTCTACGGGGTCTACCCCCACTTTTTTTTGTTCTCTCGGCCGTTAACTCTGTACAACGCAATTACATCGTTCGTGAAGAAAAGCCTTTTTTATTTCACTTATACTACCAAATCATCGCAATTATACACCATCTGTTCTGTCTACATAGAAAGTAAAGGAAACCTCTAATCCCAACAAATAAAGTTCGTTTTGTACTTTTTTTCTACCTGCCCTTTTTCAAGCATGTTGCAGAGAGGATTTGGCTTAGTTTTTACGACCAGCCGCCTTCCTGACGTCAACCCTCTATGAGGGATCGTTTTTGTATTCTATAGTACAATGATAAATAAAAAAATAAGGTTTCTAAAAACTTAAAATTCCATACCTTATTTGGGGGATTACAATTGGCAAAGAAAAAAATATGAATTTAATGTTTCACAAATTTACGAGGTCTAAAAATTCGAAACGTTGTGTTTACGTTTCGAATATATTATTGGTGAGTTGCGAGTTGTCGTCATAGTGTGTGTGTATATGTGTGTGTGTATGTGTGTGTAGCCCGTGGAGGAAGCGGTGAGTGCGAGCCGCGCGGCGCTGCAGGCGGAGGGCGCGGGCGAGGGGGGCGGGGCGCGGGAGGCGCGCGCGGCGCTGCATCTCGTGCCCGCGCTCGCCGCCGCCTCCGCGGAACAGTTGCGACGCGTGTTGCTGCACGACGACAACCACCCGCTGTTGTGAGTAGTGACTTGTGATGTAGTGCGGTGTAGTGCGGTGTAGTGTGCGGTGTGTGCGAGTGGTGCGACACTGTAGTGTGATGTACACAGGGCCGGGCTGTGCCGCGCGCTCGGGCTGGCCGGGTCGGGCGGCGCGGTGTCGGCGGCGCGCGACGCGCTGGCGCTGCGCTCGGAGGACCCGCTGCTGCCGCTCGCGATCACGTTCCTCGAGGCGTTCGCGCTCGCGGACGAGCCGCATGTGCGTATCGATATACATATCTCTCATCTCAGTTCTGAACTTCTGACCGACCGGTCGCAGGCTACTACACAAGTTTGTACAATAAACGTTCAATCCCCGCGTGACCACCAGACGCCAGAGCGTTCGACTGTTTATCATACAAATCTATACTAATATTATAAAGCTGAAGAGTTTGTTTGTTTGTTTGTTTGTTTGATTGAACGCGCTAATCTCAGGAACTACTGCTTCGATTTGAAAAAATATTTTTGAGTTGGATAGCCCAATTATCGAGGGTGGCTATAGGCTATATAACATCACGCTATGACCAATGGGAGCGGAGCAGAAATGAGAAATAAAAAACTTGGAATTGATATCTCAGAAACTACTGGTTCGATTTGAAAAATTCTTTTTGTGTTGGATAGCCCAATTATCGAGAATGGCTATAGGCTATATAACGTCACGCTATGACCAATAGGAGCGGAGCAGAAGTGAAAAATGTTGAAAAGCGGGGAAGTTGATATCTCAGAAACTACTGGTTCGAATCGAAAAAATATTTTTGTGTTGGATAGCCCATTTATCGAGAATGGCTATAGGCTATATAACATCACGCTATGACCAATAGGAGCGGAGCAGAAATGAAAAATTTTGCAAACCGGGAAAATTTATATCTCAGACAGAACTACTGCTTCGAATTGAAAAAATCTTTTTGTGTTGGATAGCCCATTCGTCGAGGATGGCTATAGGCTATATAACATCACGCTATGACCAATAGGAGCGGAGCAGAAATGAAAAATGTTGCAAAATCGTGAAAATGTATATCTCAGAAACTACTGGTTCGATGTGAAAAATTCTTTTTGTGTTGGATAGCCCAATTGTCGAGGGTGACTATAGGCTATATAACATCACGCTATGACCAATAGGAGCGGAGCAGAAATGAAAAATGTTACCAAATCGGAAAAATTTATATCTCAGACAGAAACTACTGGTTCGAATTGAAAAATTCTTTTTGTGTTGGATAGCCCAATTAGTGACGGTGGCTATAGGCTATATAACATCACGCTATGACCAATAGGAGCGGAGCAAAAATGAATAATGCTGCTAGCGGGGAATTTTATATCTCGGAAACTACTGGTTCGATTTGAAAAAATATTTTAGTGTTGACCGACGGGATGAATGGTAGGGTGACTAAGGGGTGACTGACGGGGTGATTGATGGGGTGACTGATGGGATGACTGACGGGGTGACCGACGTGAGGAATGACGGGGTGACTGACAGGCTGATTGATGGGGTGGCGGGCGGGGTGTCTGACGAGGTAACTGACGGATTGACAGACGGGGTGACAGATTGTGTGACCGACTGGGTGACAGACAGGGTGACAGACGGGGTGACAGACGGGTGTCAGAAGGGTGACAGACGGGTGACCGACGTGGTGACAGACGGGGTGACAGGCGGGGTGACCGACTGGGTGACAGACGGGGTGACCGACTGGGTGACAGACGGGTGACAGACGAGGTGACAGACGGGGTGACAGGCAGGGTGACAGACGGGGTGACAGCCGGGTGACAGACGGGGTGACAGACGGGTGACAGACGGGGTGACAGACGGGGTGACAGACAGGGTGACAGACGGGGTGACAGACGGGTGTCAGAAGGGTGACAGACGGGTGACCGACGTGGTGACAGACGGGGTGACAGACGGGTGACAGACGGGGTGACAGACGGGGTGACAGACAGGGTGACAGACGGGGTGACAGACGGGTGTCAGAAGGGTGACAGACGGGTGACCGACGTGGTGACAGACGGGGTGACAGACGGGGTGACAGCCGGGTGACAGACGGGGAGACAGACGGGTGACAGACGGGGTGACAGACGGGGTGACAGACGGGGTGACAGACAGGTGACATACGGGGTGACAGACGAGTGACCGACGTGGTGACAGACAGGAGACATACGGGGTGACAGACGAGTGACCGACGTGGTGACAGACGGGGTGACAGATGGGTGACAGACGAGGTGACAGGCGGGGTGACCGACTGGATAACAGACGGGGTGACTGACTGGGTGACAGACGGGTGACAGACGGGGTGACGGTCGTGGTGGCAGACGGGTGGCAGACGGGGTGACAGGCGGGTGACAGACGGGGTGACCGACTTGGTGACAGATGGGTGACAGACGGGTGACAGACGGGTGACAGACGAGGTGACAGACGGGGTGACAGGCGGGGTGACAGACGGTGGGACAGACGGGGTAAGAGACGGGGTGACAGACGGTGTGACAGACGGTGTGACTGACGGGGTGAGAGACGAGGTGACTGACGGCCGAAGTAGATCATCCCATTACCTCCTTTAGAATTATTGGATTATAGGTACCTAAGACTCACTCTTTCAACCCTCTCTCTCATACGCAGACGAAGTTGCGCGGGTCAGCTAGTATTTTATATAGGCGTCAGCGAGAAATGTCTATAAAACTCTTGTGTGTCCAGTCACTGGTGCGAGTTTTTTCACATTCGAACACGAAGACGTTATAGCGACGTCGAGTCGGTGATACCAGCTATAATTTTTAAACATCCCCATGATTTAACCTAAAAAATCTAGATGAACACAAGAATAATCTGCAAGTATACAGAATTTATTACCCACTTTAAAAGGAGAATCCTATAAATATATGGAAACTACAA